>CM060381.1:82480050-83740050 GCA_030545235.1 Helianthus tuberosus | reverse complement strand
CGCTTACCCCATTACCACACACCGTCATAGCACCACCGGTCACCGCTTACCATCCACCGTGATAACCTTGTTTCGTTGGAGCTTTCCATCGTGCCACCGGTTGCGCCACTTTAGTTATCCGATCACAACCAGGTATCAAGTTATTATCACCCTCCTCGCCCAGTTCCTGTCATAGCGCTAACTAAATTCCGGCATACGCGGCCGTTATTCAGACTGCCGTAGCCGCACTCCGTCATCGGTTTAGCTCCGTCGCCATGCTACTACGTCGTGACCATCACCACATCATTCAGGTCAGTTTGGGTAGCGACCCGAATGTTGGAAAATTGGTGAAAATAGCAATTTTCACAAATATAGGAAAATTATTTTTTCCTATTTTGGACTAGAAATAAATATAAGAAAATGAGCAGGTTTCATATATTTATTTGTGGGTTTGTGTTCTATGTTGGAAGAGCTTCGCAATGAACTAAACCACGTCCAAAACGGAGCTAAGATGAATGAGATATCGATGCTCAAAGTTGGGTGTTTGAAACATTAAATGCTGAAACAAAAGGGAAAGTTGCACCTTGTCCCACATAGGAGGAAATATGAAACTTAAATGGGTATTTAAGTGGGAACTCTCCATCCTTATTGTTTCATGGAAACACACACTAAGTGTACTCGCGAAGGGTGCGGAGCACCGTAACCCACCCTTGCACTCGCACTCGCACACACGCGCGCGTGGCATGGGCGATGCGGCGCACTTTGCACTTTGCACTTCGCATCGCCGCGAGCCGCTTGAGAGCCGCGCTGTAGCGCGCATGGTGCATGGGCCCTGATGTGACGTGCGCGGCGCACCAGAGTGAGCCAATACGACGCGACTGTGTGGCGTGCTCGTATAGGCTCACAGGTGATGTTGCACACACACGCAGGCGCGCATAGACCTGAGCCAGTATGGCGCACGCGCGCATGGCAGTGAGCCAAAAAAGGCGCACGCGTGCAAGGGACTTGTTACAACTGTGACGAGCCGGGGCATCGGGCTAACCAATGCAAGAAACCAAAGCGTGAGCGCGCGCACAAGTTGGATGAAGACGAAATGCATTTGGTGGCAATGATTTCCGACAAAACCGCAATGATGGATGAGGTCAATACTATGACCAACACTCCAAAAGGATGGTGGGTTGATATGGGTGCGACCCGTTATGTGTGCCCACACATGAGCCTCTTTACCACCTTCAAAGAGCTTGCGGGAGATGAGAAGCTGTACATGGGAAATGCAGCCACCGCGGACATCAAGGGTGAAGGAACAGTGATTTTGAAGTGGACTTCAGGGAAGGAGCTCACTTTAAGAAACGTGCTATATGTCCCAGACTTGCGCAAGAGCCTAGTCTCGGGATGGTTGCTTAATAAGTTTGGATTTCGTTTAGTTTTTTAAAGCGATCAATTTGTACTTACTAAACGAGGAATGTATGTTGGCAAGGGCTACGCCCAAAATAGTATGTTCAAATTGAATGTAATGGCTGTAAAAAAGAACATGAATAAAATTGCTACTACTTCTACTTATATGCTTGACTTTTCTGATTCGAATAAATGGCATGGTAGATTAGGTCACGTAAATTTTAATTCAATACGCCGTTTAATCAATTTAAATTGTATATCAACATTCCATATTGATTCACATTATAAATGCGAAACATGTGTAGAATCCAAACTTACAAGATCATCATCGAAATCGGTTGAACGAATAACCGAACCCCTTGATTTAATTCACTACGATATTTGTGATTTAAGAGCGGTACCCACAAGAGGTGGAAATAAGTACTTCATCACGTTTATTGATGGTAGCACAAATATAGGAAAATGAGTTTTTCCTATATTGAACTAGAAATAAATTTAAGAAAATGAGCGAGTTTCATATCATTATTTGTGGGTTTGTGTTCTATGTTGGAAGAGCTTCGCAACGAACTAAACCACGTCCAAAATGAAGCTAAGATGAATGATATATCGATGCTCAAAGTTGGGTGTTTGAAACATTGAAAGCTGAAACAAAAGGGAAATTTGCACCTTGTCCCACATAGGAGGAAAGATGAAACTTAAATGGGTATTTAAGTGGGAACTCTCCATCCTTATTGTTTCAAGGAAGCACACACTAAGTGTACTCGCGAAGGGAGCACCCTAACTCGCACACGCGCGCGCGTGGCGTGAGGCGCAATGTGGCGCTTTGACGGCGCACTTTGCACTTCGCATCGCCGCGAGCCGCTTGAGAGCTGCCTTTGTATTTTTGATCACGTGCGCGTGGTGGAGCACAAGGGTTGCAAGGACCAAGTGGTTGAACTGGCGTGCGGGTTCCAGGCGGTGTGTGACGTGGCAGTCCGCGCACGAGTACGCATGGCATGAAGGCTCGCTGTTGCGTGCATGGTCCATTGGCCCTAATGTGACGTGCGCGGCGCACCAGAGTGAGCCAATACGACGCGACTGTGTGGCATGCTCATATAGGCTCACAGGTGATGTGGCACACGCGCGCATGGACTTGAGCCAGTATGGCGCACGCGCGCATGGCAGTGAGCCAAAAAGGCACACGCGTGCAGACTTGCGCGCGCGCACACACAGAAGCTTCCAGCAGTTAATGCCAGTGTAGTTACACTTCAGCATTCGAAACTGACGAAGTCAATGCTTTTGACTGTGAATTAAATGACGAATTAAAGTGCATTGAAGACGTTCAATGCAAGTTAATTCACCCAATTAATTCATTTTCAGTTTCTTCCAAGACCTGCAAATACAAATAAGGGTGCTACCCTACTGCAGAAAATACACCAGCACCTAGACAGCCTATGCAAAATAATTCTCTGCATCTCCTGATCTTCTTCTTGCTCATTTCAAGGTAGCCTTCGGGTTGTAGGCCAACTCCGGCAATACTACTGCTCCGGCTGTTGTACCCTGGGAAACAAAACGAGTACCCCTGGGTGACTCGGAATTTGTTTTAAGGGAAACGTGTTGAACACGTGACTCAGCTTCATCGGATTTCTGTTTCTTCTTCCTTTCTTGTATTTTAGTTTATTTCAGTTGTAATTGTACTAGTTTTTCCTGCTTTCTTATTTCTGTATTTTAATCAAAATAATAAAATTCCGTTTCATTTTATTTAATTACGCGAACGGTTACTACAATCTTAAAACAAATTTTAAAACACCGTTCGTGTAATCAAAACCATTCTGTTTTGTGATTCAAACCCGTTTTGTTTCACTCAGTTTGTGTTTTAAAAACATATTTTTTTTTGTTTTCATCTTCAAAGGAGCCACTTTGGTTGAAAACTTTTCTGGTTACATTCAGAATTTGTCCTAAAAATTGCTAAAAACTTTCTGCCTTGGTCTTCAAAGTTGGACTTAGAAGCCAAACAGTAAGTTCTAAAATTGTAATTTTTTCTGTTTTTGGTGTTCAAAGTTGGACTTAGAAGCCGAAACAGTAAATTTGTGGTAAATCTAAATGGCATTAAAAATAAAATTAACTGGTTACTTATGTTTTTAGTTGGGTAAAACTGATTTTTTTAACTAAATTTGGTAATTTTATTTTTCAGAATGTCGAACGAAAAAGTCAACGTTAACAACACGAATGTTGTGACGGGAACCCCCCTGAACGCCACCACTGTGGGAACGTCCACAATGGCTAATCACGCTGAACGACTCGAGAAGTTCTCGGGTCTACACTTCAAAAGGTGGCAGCAGAAGATGTTCTTCTACCTGACCAACCTTGCGAGGTTCTTGACTGAAACCGCTCCCCAACCTGTGGAAGGGGAGACCGACGTCCAAAGATAGTGCGCGGTAGAGGCGTGGAAGCATTCAGATTTCATATATCAAGGCTATGTGTTAAACGGCCTTTCGGATGCATTGTATAATGTGTACTACAATGTCAAGACTTCCAAAGATTTATGGGATGCCTTGGACAAAAAGTACAAAACGGAGGATGTTGGCACAAAGAAATTTGTGGTAGCCCGTTTTTTGGAATTCAAAATGGTTGATTCTAAAACAGTTATAAATCAAGTCCAAGTATTGCAAATTATACTACATGGCATCCTTGCGGAAGGCATGACACTTAGCGAGACATTCCAAATGGCAGCGATGATTGAAAAGTTACCTCCTGGTTGGGTGGATTTTAAGAATTATCTTAAACACAAACGAAAGGAGATGACTATTGAGGATCTTATTGTTCGTCTTCGGATTGAAGAGGACAATAGAATTGCCCAAAAAGGCAACCTTGCGCAAACTTCTACTAGCGCAAATTTGGTTAAGCATGGGCAATCCTCTAAAGGCAATAAGGGTAAGGGGAAAAAGGACAAAGAGAAAGCAAAGGCTAGCAAACTTGGAGCGAAGAAAGGGGTTGTGAAAAAGAAACCTCAAGCTTTCCAAGGGACTTGTTACAACTGTGACGAGCCGGGGCATCAGGCTAACCAATGCAAGAAACCAAAGCGTGAGCGCGCACACATGGTGGATGAAGACGAAATGCCTTTGAGGGCAATGATTTCCAACAAAACCGCAATGATGGATGAGGTCAATACTGTGACCAACACTCCAAAAGGATGGTGGGTTGATACGGGTGCGACCCGTCATGTGTGCCCACACAGGAGCCTCTTTACCACCTTCAAAAAGCTTGCGGGGGATGAGAAGCTGTACATAGGAAATGCAGCCACCGCGAACTTCAAGGGTGAAGGAACGATGATTTTGAAGTGGACTTCAGGGAAGGAGCTCACTTTAAGAAACGTGCTATATGTCCCAGACTTACGCAAGAGCCTAGTCTCGGGATGGTTGCTTAATAAGTTTGGATTTCGTTTAGTTTTTTAGAGCAATCAATTTGTACTTACTAAACGAGGAATGTATGTTGGCAAGGGCTACGCCCAAAATGGTATGTTTAAATTGAATGTAATGGCTGTCAAAAAGAACATGAATAAAATTGCTACTACTTCTACTTATATGCTTGAGTTTTCTGATTTGAATAAATGGCATGGTAGATTATGTCATGTAAATTTTAATTCTGTCACACCCTGGCTTTTGCGGAAGCGTGGGTTTATTTGGTGTGACTTCTTAATACCATAGCAACAATCATAACAATGCCATATGATAAAAACACAAGATGTTCATCCATTCATTTAGTTTAAAAATACCACAACATCATTGTTTGAAAATGTCGACACTTAAGATAAGTTACAAACCATACTTGTCTACAACGTGTTCATGAGACACAGCAAAAGACTTTAATTAAAATGTGGTTTAGAGACATGTAACCCGTCCAGGTAAGGGTTACACCTCCTAAACCTACTACCCTAGATGACATCTTTATTCAACGCAGCTAAACACATGCATACCCCGCTAGATCTGCTAGTTCCCTGAAATACATGTAGTTTGAAAAATCAACAAAAAGTTGAGCGAGTTCATGTGTATGTGAGTATGTATAAACCTTTGTAAACATTGTATGTATGTATGTATGTCCCGGTATGATTGCAAACAAGGAAAAGATCACCAATGGTTTGCAAGGCCACTGATATATGTGTGATGGTGTAGGAAGACTCAAACCTAGCAAAGTTGTACCGGGCTCCCGGCTGGAAGACATAGTTCACCTCTATGGGCCGCCCCGGCCTCATGGGTGTGGGCTCGCTACACCCAAATAGATCTATCACTCATGCCCCTCGGTCCTGATACGAGGATTAATGGTCCCAAGTATCCGCCTACCCTATCACATGATCTATGGTTCTTTCCTAGGCTAATCATACCAATAGTATTCGTATGTAATCCTTTGTAACATGTATTTCACCCCCGAAGTAAGTAAACAAAACAGTTTAAAGAAAAGGGGGGGGGGGGCATGAACTCACAGTATTGCGTCTTCAGTATGTGTAACCCAAGTCTCCTCAGCAAACACGACTACCTACAGTGTACTAACGTCTATTAGACGAACGAGCCGTGACTTTGCTTAGTATGAAGGTTTTTGAGTTACGTTACTTTGATATTATTCCAAGTTATAACTTCTGGTTAAAACAATGATAATTATTTTAACTTAAGTTTTGTTTTTAGGGTTTTGGAATAATAGTTAGGCAACTATTTGGTATCCATACTTCTCAAGTATTTTATATACGTATTTCCTTCCCAAGAATGGGGTATTTATACATGTACATTTGTAGTTTCGAAAATTATATTTTAAGTCCCACTTAGGAAAATATATTTAACTTATTTGTCCAAAAATAACGTATTCCCAAAATATATGTATTTTTCCCAAAAATAATATATTTTACTTCTTTAGCTTCCAAAATAATATTTTACCAAAAATATATGTGTAAGAGTATTTTACGGAATATTTCGTAAGTTACGTTTTCGCGTTTGGTTTTACAATACCAAGTGTGTAACTTAAATATTTGTTCCGTGGGATTTTTGGTATTATTTTGGAGTTGTAATTTCCAGTTAACTTGTAAGTTATATTATTTTACCATAAAATAATATAGCTAGTTCACAAAATATACAATTTTTCACACAAGTGTATTAGTATAAAATATATATTCTAAATATATATTTATCCATTTTTATTTACCAAAACCAACCTCCGATACTTTGTATTTTTGTAACAAAACCTATGGCGAAGTTTATTTTGATAAACAAAGGTAAAATATATTCGTAAGCACTTGTTAGAAAAATATTTTCTAAGTGTTGGAATTTTAGAAAATTTCGCCAGAGTTTCCTTTGTAAACGGAGGTGTCCATGCTTATAAGCATATCATTTTTTTTTCGAAAATTCATCCAATCAATCAACAACAAGTTACTAGACAACATTACACTAGTCAAGTGCAAAAACAATGCACTTTACATAACAACATGAACTTGGTTTTTCATAAAAACGCGTAGTAACTTGGTGGGGTGTTTAGTGGGTTTAGTTACCCTCCAAAGTGTGTTTACTTTTGTTAAAATCTCATTCTCGGGATTTTTAGATGTTCACAACTTGTGAACATGTTTTACAAAGATATCCATTTACAACATTTTCATGTCTTACTAGTATTCATAAACTTATTTCCTTCCAAAAATAGGGTAAGAATCATAACCTTTCAAAAATCCATCTTTTTAACTTGGTTTGTTTAGAGAAATCATTTGTAAACCTCGGATCCATACGATCATCAACTCACTTAGTTCACTTATTTTTCAAGAAATCACTTTGTTACCAAGTTTATGTTGAAACATGGAGGTGATTCTTTTATGTAGTTCACTAATCACCTCCGAACTTGTTAACTTAAGTTTTTAATCTTACTTTAACAAGTTCAACCATGATGCTCAACATCATATTACTAGTAATCATCAAAAAAACAACAACAACATCTGTCACACCGCCAAAATCCACACGCGGAGTATCACCGCATGGAGGCGTGACATGACCACGATCGAACCACCAATCATATTGAACAATATAGTAAAGTAATTAAAAGTTCAACCACACAATACAATTGGTGTCCAAAAACAATTTAACCAAATTCAAGTATCAGCGGAAGCATAAGGCATAAAACCAAATAATCAGTTTTAAAAGTTTAGATGTTCCACATGGAACTCAACATTCCATGTCCCACAATGACTCTTCCCCATGCAAGCTCCAGCTAAGTACCAAATGACCTGCAAAGCATGTAGTAACGAGTCAACAACAAAGTTGAGCGAGTTCACAGTTGGGTGTTTGTTTACGTTATTCCAAAAACATAGTTTCCTTTAGCTGGCATCCTTGCCGTGGGGGTTACCCCATAGTTTACAAGAAAACGTGAATTGTTTAATCCCATTTACTCTGGCCATACAGCCGTGGGGGCTACCCTGTGTTCAATTCTCTGGCTCTCCGGCTGTGGGGGCTACCCCATGTTTTTACTACTAGACTCGTTACCATATCGACCACTGACTTTAGTCATGTTTATGTGCCCTTAGCGTCAATGTCTATCAACATTGATGTGCCCAGATCCATTAGTTCACGCCCGTCCTCTGCGGCATGGTGTGAGGCTTGTCAGACCTAAATAGCGCTATCTAACTAATGACCCGCTCGCCATTGGCCCGGCGATTAAGTCGATATAAAAGGAGGGACTTCGTGATAGAGTTTTGGTCTATTGAAATTTAAACTGTCCAAGAGGACGAGGAATTACATTCCTTAACCCGTACTGTCCTACCCAAGAAGGACGAGGAATTCATATTCCTTAACCCATTCCCAACCCACCGGGAATTACCATGCTTTGTAGAAAGTGTGAACTCACCTTAGGTTAGCTCGGCAGATAAGCGAAAAGGTTACTTGAGCTATAAGTGGTCAACCACGTCCTAACATGGTTACCATACAAGTCATGTCTAGGTTCAAGTAGTGCACGTAGGTTTACACATAAGCTAACAGATTATGAACACGTATTGATCATGGCAAACACGTAGATCTTATTAACAGTCAAGCACGCATTATGTCCGACTTGTGCGACTCAGATGATTGGGCTCGCACAAGCTCATTAGCCCAATGAACAATTGGCCCAACCTGTTGTGCGTCCAGCACAACCTTGTGCGACTCACAACGGGTTGTGCGATTGGGACCTTACCCGGCCCAAAACATCCTTGGCCCAACAGTTTAAACAGCCCAACTAACTAAACAACAGTTGACTTGTGCGATCCAATAAATCTTGTGCGACTCGAATTACTTGTGCGATTGAAAGGTTCTTGTGCGACTGGGTTTGGGCTTTGATGCCCAACAGTACAATACAGTTCAGGCAGTTGGTGTGTGGCCCAAGCCTTGTGCGATCGGCACTATCTTGTGCGATCCACAAGGTCTTGTGCGATCATGCATATAATAGTTGTACTGTGTTAAAATGGTTGTACCAAATCTTGTGCGACTAGCCCTTATGCGACCCAGGGGCTTGTGCGATCAGAACTTGTGTGTTCTGATCTTGTATGATTTGGTCTTGTGCGATCAGATCAGATCCTATATGATATGATCTTGTGCGATTCGTTTTAATATCCAGAAATTATGCTAAGTAGTTATATTATTTCCTTTTATACAATTTATCAATCAATTAACAACATCAACAGTTTCCATCTCTACTGTTATCGATCAAATCATGGTTCCTATCACATATTCCATATGAACCCTAATCATGTTCAAGGCATTTAAACAATTCACAACATTAAACTATCCAACTAGGGGATTCAATTCATCACATAACACTTCATATTCAACCTTACAATTGATTCGATTTCACATAAATACAGCCGATTACATCCATTCGGTTCTAGATTTTCATCTTTAACTTAAACATTACCATGATCTAATCATACTACACATGTGGCCCGATTACATGAATACCAAAACTCAACAACTTACAACATAATCAATCACAAGATATCACTAAATCATCATGTAATTCATATAGATTACAACATCAACTAACATACAACCAATAATCACAAACACTAACCGGTTGATAGAAGAATAGGATTGATCCGAATCACAAAAGCTTCGAGAGAAAGGAGTTGTGGCCGTCGGATTCGAGAGAGAAGGAAGAAAGAGTAGGGTTTGGTGTGTGTTTATGTGTTTGCAACTAATGAGAGAACAAACCCCCACTAATGGGTATGTCTTAGCTTAAATAGGTGGGTGGCTGAACCCATCATGGGCTGCCCATCGGTTTCGAGTGAGGAGTGGGCCGAGAGTTGTGTGGAATCAAAGCCCAAAGGCTTGTGCGGTCGGCCAAGTGTTGTGCGGTTGGGTTGTTGTTGTGCGATTCGGGTCATATATTTATATACATACACACATTCACATAATACAAACATAACATTCCATTAAGACCTCATATCACGTAAACACATATTGTTCAAACAAGTTACATCGAAGTACAATGAAAGGTTTAGAATACGAGTTGTCACATTATCCCCAAGTTGAAAGAAATTTCGTCCCGAAATTTAGCACGTACTCACTGAGGAAGCTAGTTAAGTTGCATGTTTTTCCTGGTTTTCCTAGGGTGTCACATCCTTCCCCCGTTGGTTTGGAATTTCGTCCCCAAATTCCGCAGTAGCTTCAGCCTCAGTAGTGGTTTCGTTGTTCGCGAACAACTGGGATACTTATGTTTCATTTGATCTTCGCATTCCCAGGTAAACTCTGGGCCACGACGGGAGTTCCAACGAACCCGAACAAGAGGAATTCTGGTACGCTTGAGAATCTTCACATCTCGGTCAGTAATCTCTAATGGTTCCTCAACGAATCGCAACTGATCGTCAATAGTGAGTTCCTTAAGAGGAACTATGAGGGTCTCATCTGACAGACACTTCTTCAGATTCGACACGTGGAAAACGTTGTGAACTCCACTGAGTTCTGCTGGCAAGTTTAGTCTGTAGGCCACATTGCCTATTTTCTCTATGATGTCTAATGGTCCAACGTATCGCGGGTTGAGTTTGCCTCGTTTACCAAAACGAACAACACCTTTCCAAGGTGAGACTTTGAGTAGCACTCGATCCCCAACATGGAACTCGAGTGGTTTCCTGCGCTTATCAGCGTAGCTTTTCTGACGGTCACGAGCTGCCGTAATTCGTTGTCGTATTTGAGCAATCCTTTCTATTGTGTCTACCACAAGTTTTGGGCCAGTGATCTGGCTATCACCAACCTCTGCCCAGCAAAGAGGTGATCGGCATTTACGTCCCTACAATGCCTCAAAGGGAGCAGCCTGAATACTGGTGTGGTAACTGTTATTATACGAGAACTCCACTAACGGGAGATGCTTTTCCCAGCCATTGCCAAAATCGATTGCACACGCTCGAAGCATGTCTTCTAGGGTTTGGATGGTGCGCTCAGACTGCCCATCCGTCTGTGGATGATAAGCGGTGCTCATGTCTAGACGTGAGCCAAAGGACTTGTGCATTGATTGCCACAGCTCAGAGGTAAAACACGCATCACGATCAGATATGATCGAGGTTGGCACCCCGTGCCTCGAAACCACTTCCTTCAAGTAAACGTCTGCTAAAGTAGAGAACTTGTCTGTTTCTTTGATAGCCAAAAAGTGTGCAGACTTGGTCAGTCGATCCACTATCACCCAAATAGTGTCATTTCCGCGCTGAGATCTAGGCAGGCTAGTAACGAAATCCATGGAAATTTGCTCCCATTTCCATTTTGGAATCTCTGGTTGTTGAAGTAGGCCAGATGGTTTCTGGTACTCGACTTTGACTCTCGCACAAGTCAAACATTTACTGACGTAAGTTGCTATGTGGGCTTTCATGCTAGGCCACCAATACGTAGTTTTGAGATCGTGGTACATCTTATCCGAACCAGGATGTATGGAGTAACGAGACTTGTGTGCTTCATCCATTATAAGTTCGCGTAAGTTTCCATAAAATGGGACCCAGATGCGCCCTGTTACGTAGTATGCGCCGTCTTCCTTTTGTTCTAACCGTTTCCTTGATCCTCGCAGGGACTCCGCCCTGATATTCTCTGCCTTCAATGCTTCAACCTGAGCATTTCGTATTTGAGTAGGAAGACTTGATTGGATGGTAAGTTGTAACGCGCATACTCGCTTAGGTTTTGTTTCCTTTCGACTGAGGGCGTCAGCCACTACATTGGCTTTGCCCGGATGGTACTTGATCGCGCATTCGTAATCATTCAAGAGCTCGACCCATCGACGTTGTCGCATGTTTAACTCCTTTTGCTTGAAGATATGCTCGAGACTCTTGTGATCGGTGTAAACGGTGCACTTGGTACCGTACAGGTAATGTCACCATATCTTAAGTGCGAAAACAACAGCTCCCAGCTCCAAATCGTGTGTAGTCTAGTTCCTTTCATGAATTTTAAGTTGGCGTGATGCGTAGGCAATGACCTTGTCACGTTGCATCAACACACAACCTAGTCCCTGGATAGATGTGTCGCAATAAACAACAAAATCGTCTGTACCTTCAGGCAATGAGAGGATAGGTGCGCTACACAGTCTATCCTTTAGGTGCTGGAAAGCAGATTCCTGTGCATCACCCCAACGATAGGTGACACCCTTCTGAGTTAGCGAGGTGAGAGGTTGCGCAATCTTGGAGAAATCCTTGATAAACCTTCTGTAGTAACCCGCCAAACCCAAGAATTGGCGAATTTCTGTTGGTGTTCTAGGTGCAGGCCAATTCCTGATCGAGTCAACCTTGGATGGATCAACATGAATCCCATCCTCATTCACCACATGGCCTAGAAAGTGGACTTCACGAAGCCAGAAGTCGCATTTTGAGAACTTTGCATACAGCTGTTCTGTTCGAAGGAGTTCCAACATAAGCTTCAGGTGTTGCTCGTGTTCCTCCCGACTCTTAGAATAGATCAGAATGTCATCGATGAATACAATAACGAACTTATCCAGGTAAGGTTTACACACTCGGTTCATAAGGTCCATGAAGACCGCATGTGCGTTTGTCAGCCCAAAAGGCATGACCAAAAACTCGTAGTGTCCATAACGAGTTCTAAAGGCTGTTTTGGAGACGTCCTCTTCTCGGACTCTCAACTGGTGATATCCTGATCTCAGATCAATCTTTGAATAGAAGCTCGACCCTTGCAGCTGGTCGAATAAGTCATCAATACGTGGAAGAGGATAGTGATTCTTCATGGTCACCTTGTTGAGCTCGCGATAGTCGATACACATACGGAAGGTACCGTCCTTCTTCTTCACAAACAAGACTGGAGCTCCCCAGGGCGAAGAGCTAGGACGAATGAAACCCTTGTCCAAGAGTTCTTGTAGCTGCGTAGACAGCTCTTCTAATTCTGATGGGGCTAAGCGATACGGTGCACGAGCTATTGGTGCGGCTCCAGAAGCTAGTTCGATTTGAAACTCGACCTGACGATGAGGCGGAAGACCAGGTAGTTCCTCAGGATAATCGTGTACAGTAGGAATATCTTCTATCTTCTTCTCCTTCGTCGAGGTATCAGTAACGAGAGCCAGAATAGCAGTGTGGCCCTTTCGCAAACACTTTTGAGCCTTAAGAAAGGAGATGATGCCCACAACGGCACCACTCTTGTCACCACGAATAATAAGAGGTTCCTCACCAGAACGAGGAATACGGGCGATTTTCTCCTGGCAAAGAATCTCCGCTTGATGTTGGGATAACCAATCCATCCCAATAACAATGTCAATGCTACCAAGAACGATGGGGACAAGATCGATAGAGAAAGTCTGACCAGCAAGAACGATATTACAACCCTTAATTATGTGCGTGGCTTCAATACTTTTACCATTCGCTAGTTCTACAATGTGCTTGGTGTTTAAAAGTGTTGGGGTATGCTTAAGCATCTGACTTACTTTTAAGGACACATAACTAGTATCGGCACCCGAATCAAATAAAACAGAAACATAGAAGTCGTCCAGTAGAAACTTACCCGTTACGACGTTGGGATCGTTCCTTGCATCTCCTTGACCAATCACGAAGACACGACCCCTGGCACCGTTGCCACCGTTGTTACCCCCGTTGTTTCCATTCCCCTGATTAATATTATTGTTGTTGTTCTGATTTTGGTTCAGCTGGGGACAGTCTCTCTTGAAGTGGCCTTCAGCACCACACTAAAAGCACCCTTTGTTGTTACCTTGTTGTTGCTGCTGCTGGCGTTGATTCTGTGGGGTTTGTTGTTGCTGACGATTCTGATTTGCGGGGTGTAAACTCCTGCAATCCTTTGCTGCGTGGCCGGGCTTGTTGCACCGATGACAGTTACTCCTGGTGCATGGTCCGCTGTGGTGTAGGTTACAGCGATTGCATTTGGGGTGATTCCCCTTGTATCCACCCTGCCCTTGAATCCCAGAAGACTGCTGACTAGGGCTCCTATAGTCCTCAGTCCTCCGCTGTTGTGACTGAGATTGAACAGAAGTTGAACCCTTGCTTGTATTTCCATCCCACTTGCGCTTGTTGTTGCTAAGAGCCTCTGAAGTAGCTGTAGCACTGATACGCTTGGGCAGTTTGTTTTGCTCAACTGCCTGATCCGTGAGAAGATGAGCTAGTCGTATGCCTTGCTGAATAGTACCAAGGTTAGCTGCAGTCACATGGCTTTGAATTTCTGGCACTAAACCCTTGAGATACAGTTCAATACGCTTGATGGGAGGATCCACCATAGTAGGACACAAAATAGCTAATTCGTTCGATCTCTTTGTGTAAGCCTCGATTTCGGACCCTGTCATTTTCAAATTGAAAAACTCCACCTCTAGCTTGTGGATGTTGTCACGACTACAGTACTCTTCCTTGATCAAATCCTTGAAGTCGTTCCATGGGGTGGCATTAGCAACCTCCAGCCCTAGCAATTGAACCTGTGCTTTCCACCAGGTTAACGCAGCACCTTCGGGTGTTCCAGTAGCAAACTTTACCCTATGAGCCTTAGGGCATTCACACATCTCGAAGACAGATTCGAGCTTCTCGAACCAGTGGAGAAGTCCTACAGCTCCTTCTGCACCACTAAAGGTACTAGGTCTACAGTCCATAAAGGTCTTGAACGTACACGCGGGAGGCTGAGCAGGCTGACCTGTCGCGCGAGAAAGAAAAGAAAAGATTAAGCACGAGGTTTGGTTCGCGAGAGTAGGATCTAAACATCCTAGGATAGGTCGAAATGGCAGGTTATACCTCCTGCAGGGACTGCTGCGAGTGCCTCAGCAACTCGTTCATTGATTAGAGCCGTCAGCTAGGCTTGAGTCAAGTTCAGGCGTCCACTCATGATCTTCACATCGAAGGAAACACAAGTAAGAAAGGTGTCGCTAAAATGCGTAAGTGTGGAGTGACAGAAAAGAGCAAGCACGCAAGGTTCAAGCAACCATTGTTACACTAACGAGGTATCTCATGATTAATGCACTACTTAAAATAACAGGCAAGCAATACATTACAAACCATATCACCTATTGTGTTGAGTCTTGCACGTGGAGCGAAGTGTCGTTGTGGATCATTGAGCACTGTACAGGTTATAGTCTGATACCAATCTGTCACACCCCCAAAATCCACACGCGGAGTATCACCGCATGGAGGCGTGACATGACCAGGATCGAACCACCAATCATATTTAAGAATATAGTAAAGTAATTAAAAGTTCAACCACACAATACAATTGGTGTCCAAAAACAATTTAACCAAATTCAAGTATCAGCGGAAGCATAAGGCATAAAACCAAATAATCAGTTTTAAAAGTTTAGATGTTCCACATGGAACTCAACATTCCATGTCCCACAACGACTCTTCCCCATGCAAGCTCCAGCTAAGTACCTAATGACCTGCAAAGCATGTAGTAACGAGTCAACAACAAAGTTGAGCGAGTTCACAGTTGGGTGTTTGTTTACGTTATTCCAAAAACATAGTTTCCTTTAGCTGGCATCCTTGCCGTGGGGGTTACCCCATAGTTTACAAGAAAACGTGAATTGTTTAATCACATTTACTCTGGCCATACAGCCGTGGGGGCTACCCCGTGTTCAATTCTCTGGCTCTCCGCCGTGGGGGCTACCCCATGTTTTTACTACTAGACTCGTTACCATATCGACCACTGACTTTAGTCATGTTTATGTGCCCTTAGCGTCAATGTCTATCAACATTGACGTGCCCAGATCCATTAGTTCACGCCCGTCCTCTGCGGCACGGTGTGAGGCTTGTCAGACCTAAATAGCGCTATCTAACTAATGACCCGCTTGCCATTGGCCCGACGATTAAGTCGATATAAAAGGAGGGACTTCGTGATAGAGTTTTGGTCTAGTGAAATTTAAACAGTCCAAGAGGACGAGGAATTACATTCCTTAACCCGTACTGTCCTACCCAAGAAGGACGAGGAATTCATATTCCTTAACCCATTCCCAACCCACCGGGAATTACCATGCTTTGTAGAAAGTTTGAACTCACCTTAGGTTAGCTCGGCAGATAAGCGAAAAGGTTACTTGAGCTATAAGTGGTCAACCACGTCGTAACATGGTTACCATACAAGTCAGGTCTAGGTTCAAGTAGTGCACGTAGGTTTACACATAAGCTAACAGATTATGAACACGTATTGATCATGGCAAACACGTAGAACTTATTAACAGTCAAGTACACATTATGTCCGACTTGTGCGACTCAGGTGAATGGGCTCGCACAAGCTCATTAGCCCAATGAACAATTGGCCCAACCTGTTGTGCGTCCAGCACAACCTTGTGCGACTCACAACGGGTTGTGCGATTGGAACCTTACCCGTCCCAAAACATCCTTGGCCCAACAGTTTAAACAGCCCAACTAACTAAACAACAGTTGACTTATGCGATCCAATAAATCTTGTGCGACTCGAATTACTTGTGCGATTGAAAGGTTCTTGTTAGACTGGGTTTGGGCTTTGAGGCCTAACAGTACAATACAGTTCAGGCAGTTGGTGTGTGGCCCAAGCCTTGTGCGATCGGCATTATCTTGTGCGATCCACAAGGTCTTGTGCGATCATGCATATAATAGTTGTACTGTGCTAAAATGGTTGTACCAAATCTTGTGCGACTAGCCCTTGTGCGACCCAGGGGCTTGTGCGATTAGAACTTGTGTGTTCTGATCTTGTGTGATTTGGTCTTATGCGATCAGATCCTATATGATCTGATCTTGTGCGATTCGTTTTAATATCCGAAAATTATGCTAAGTAGTTATATTATTTCCTTTTATACAATTTATCAATCAATTAACAACATCAACAGTTTCCATCTCTACTATTATCGATCAAATCATGGTTCCTATCACATATTCCATATGAACCCTAATCATGTTCAAGGCATTTAAACAATTCACAACATTAAACTATCCTTCTAGGGGATTCAATTCATCGCATAACACTTCATATTCAACCTTACAATTGATCCGATTTCACATACATACAGCCGATTACATCCATTCGGTTCTAGATTTTCATCTTTAACTTAAACATTACCATGATCTAATCATACTACACATGTGGCCCGATTACATGAATACCAAAACTCAACAACTTACAACATAATCAATCACAAGATATCACTAAATCATCATGTAATTCATATAGATTACAACATCAACTAACATACAACCAATAATCACAAACACTAACCGGTTGAGAGAAGAATAGGATTGATCCAAATCACAAAAGCTTCGAGAGAAAGGAGTTGTGGCCGTCGGCTTCGAGAGAGAAGGAAGAGAGAGTAGGGTTTGGTGTGTGTTTATGTGTTTGCAACTAATGAGAGAACAAACCCCCACTAATGGGTATGTCTTAGCTTAAATAGGTGGGTGGTCGAACCCATCATGGGCTACCCATCGGTTTCGAGTGAGGAGTGGGCTGAGAGTTGTGTGGAATCAAAGCCCAAAGGCTTGTGCGGTCGGCCAAGTGTTGTGCGGTTGGGTTGTTGTTGTGCGATTCGGGTCATATATTTATATACATACACACATTCACATAATACAAACATAACATTCCATTAAGACCTCATATCACGTAAACACATATTGTTCAAACAAGTTACATCGAAGTACAATGAAAGGTTTGGAATACGAGTTGTCACGACATCAAAACTTCAATTCATCAAGATTTCATCTTATTTCATCATCATGTTAGCTTTATGTTCAAGACTTATATTTATGATCTTTTAGTGTTCTTGAGATTTCATCATAATATAACTATGAACCACCATAAACATGAAGTAAATAAGGATCTAAGAAGCTTACTACTAGCTTTTAAGCTAGGGAAGAACAAGATGAAAAATGAGTGGATAAAAGCTCGTGGTAGAGGTCCTTCAAGATCCGAGTGCTCCACACCTTCTAAAACACCTTTGTGCACCTTGAAGTACACTTGGTTTACTTGTATGAAAATTGAAAATGGTTGTGGGATATGGGGTATGTTCGGCCGAAGCTTACTAGAGGGGAGAAGGGAGTTGTTGAGTGGATGAAGATGATTGGTGTACGTATTCTTATAATTCCACTAACTTCTATTAACCTTTGGTTCATGTGTTTCTTTTAGTACAAACATATCTCATCAAATCCCATGAATATATTATGGAAGGTTAAGTAAGATTTATCAAAATCCCATGGTGGGGCCATGCTTGGTGTTCGGCCGTAGCTTTTTTTTTTAATGGAGGAAGAATTGTGGTGTGTTGTAAATGGTGAGGATAATGATCCTTATAGCTTCAAATATCTAATGACCATAGGTCCATGTGTCTTCATAAGTACAAGACAAATCTTCATTAAATCCAAGAGAAGATTGTTAGGAAGCTTTAGAAAGTTGTAAAATCTTATGGTGGGGCCTCTTGGAGCCGTAAATTGTAGGGGGGAGGGGGTTAAATGAAAAATTGTTGGGTAAGTGGGTGATTATTTAGGGGTTAAGATGTAAAGTCTAATGTGTAGTGTGTACCATGTCTTATGCAGTGTGTTTAAGTGTTCGGAGACCATGACTAGCTCAGAAAAAGTGAAACAATGTTTCTGATAATATTTTAGTGTTCCGGGTAATATCTGGTTGTCTGGTTGGATACCGTTCCGTTAAAGTACTAAGTGATAACGTAAAGTGTCCTTTATGTAACTTTTAGTGACCCTTTTAATCCCCGACACTTAGGAAAGCATACAGGACCATTTTGCCATATTTTTGCAAGTGACTAGCATGTTTAAATGCTGAATTTTGTTAATAGATGCAGAATTTTGCATTTTAAGTGGGTTATAGGCACTTTCCGGCACCTAAACTATCACCTAGTGACGCAGTTTTATGGTCCATACTTCCCTACACTCCCTACTAGTGTAGCACCTTGTCTCTGGCTCACACTGGGCCTCAATATATTGTTTGTCTATGTGCTGGCATTGTCAGCATGTTTCTGAGTTATCCGCTCACTGTGCTAACTGTGCTTTGTGCATCTAATTTGTCACTAAAGGTTGTATGTAATAAATGGAGTGACAGTATGAGATGTGATGCATATGTATGTATGATGCAAAAATCATAAAGCAGTTTAATTTGTCAGTTGTAATCAAGCACATTCATTAAGCACAAATTTAATATTAATTAATTATACGGATACCTGTAATTGTGAGGGTTATCACAAATTCAATACGCCGTTTAATCAATTTAAATTGTATACCAACATTCCATATTGATTCACATTATAAATGCGAAACATGTGTAGAATCCAAACTTACAAGATCATCATCGAAATCGGTTGAACGAATAACCGAACCCCTTGATTTAATTCACATCGATATTTGTGATTTAAAAGCGGTACTCACAAGAGGTGGAAATAAGTACTTCATCACGTTTATTGATGATAGCACAAATATAGGAAAATGATTTTTTCCTATTTTGGACTAGAAATAAATATAAGAAAATGAGCGGGTTTCATATATTTATTTGCGGGTTTGTGTTCTGTGTTGGAAGAGCTTCGCAGCGAACTAAACCACGTCCAAAATAGAGCTAAGATGAATGAGATATCGATGGTCAAAGTTGGGTGTTTGAAACACTGAATGCTGAAACAAAAGGGAAAGTTGCATCTTGTCCCATATAGGAGGAAAGATGAAACATAAATGGGTATTTAAGTGGGAACTCTCCATCCTTATTGTTTCATGGAAGCACACACTAAGTGTACTTGCGAAGGGTGCGGAGCACCCTAACTCGCACCCGAACTCCCACACGCGCGCGCCGCTTGAGGGCCGCCTTTTTATTTTTGACCACGTGCGCGTGGTGGAGCACAAGGGTTGCAAGGACCAAGTGGTTGAACTGGCATGCGGGTTCCAGGCAGCGCGTGACGTGGCAGTCCACGCACGAGTACACGTGGCATGAAGGCGCGCTGTTGCGCGCATGGTGCATGGGCCCTGATGTGACGTGCGCGGCGCACCAGAGTGAGCCAATACGGCGCGACTGTGTGGCGTGCTCATATAGGCTCACAGGTGATGTGGCATACGCGCGCATGGACCTGAGCCAGTATGGCGCACGCGCGCATGGCAGTGAGCCAAAAAGGCGCACACGTGTAGACTTGCGCGCGCGCGCGCACAGAAGCTTCCAGCAGTTTATGCTAGTGAAGTTACACTTCAGTATTCGAAACTGACGAAGTCAATGCTTTTGACTGTGAATTAAATGACGAATTAAAGTGCATTGAAGACGTTCAATGCAAGTTAATTCACCCAATTAATTCATTTTCAGTTTCTTCCAAGACCTGCAAATACAAATAAGGGTGCTACCCTACTGCAGAAAATACACCAGCACCTAGACAGCCTATGCAAAATAATTCTCTGCATCTTCTGATCTTCTTCTTGCTCATTTCAAGGTAGCCTTCGGGTTGTAGGCCAACTCCGGCAATACTACTGCTCCGGCTGTTGTACCCTAGGAAACAAAACGAGTACCCCTGGTTGACTCGGAATTTGTTTTAAGGAAAACGTGTTGAACACGTGACTCAGCTTCATCGGATTTCTGTTTCTTCTTCCTTTCTTGTATTTTAGTTTATTTCAGTTGTAATTGTACTAGTTTTTCCTGCTTTCTTATTTCTGTATTGTAATCAAAATATTAAAATTTCGTTTTATTTTATTTAATTACGCGAACGGTTCCTACACCGAACACCATCGGTTAGCTCTTTTGTGCACGACTTCTTAGAAACACAATTTAAAAGTTTATTGACTTGTTCCCGTGATCGACACAACAGGCCGCATCCATTGTTGTTGCTTGACTCGGTTCGTTTGATCATCCGAAGCTCAAGTCATTGGTGTCCGGTTAGCTCCGTGTAGTGTTTAAGGTATCCAAACGAACCCTTTTCTGATTCGAATATAGATCTACAAATCTTCCATATATGTATAATGTTTCGAGTTAGGCTGTTATGGTTATCGTTTTGTTCCGGAGACTTAATCTGCAATATATAATGAATATACAAATTCATGTTAGTTCTTTTAGTTCTTGCAGATCAAACTATTTAGCAGCTAATGTTGTTTTATAAATTAACTAACTATTACATTAATGTTTGTCAGTATAAATGAAAATACATTAGTGAACAGGGGCGGATCTACCATGGGTCAAGGGGTGGCATCCGCTACCGCTTGGTCGGAAAAATTTTGACGTTTTTAGTGTAAATTTTGGAAAAATTTGACGTTTTTTCGATTTCGTTACCGCTTATTTCATAAAACGTTACCGCTTGGTCGGAATCCTAGATCCGCCACTGTTAGTGAAAACATGTTTCTAGAAAGTGCGGCATACATACACTAGTTTATAAAGCATATAGATATAAATGTATCATGACTTGCATTATCACCAAGTAAGAAAGGCTTTGGAAATATATGGGTGTAATTTACTGATATTTTTAAGTATCATTAATTTAGTATTACTACTGTATAAAGTCATGAAAGGAACAATTGGGATTTCTAATAAATATTACTACAAATATGAATTAAAACAATTAGTTTTTTTTTTTTTTAAGGGACTCATCAATCCCGGATGAGCCCATAATAGCATAACAAAAGGGGTTCTTGTTGTTAAGGGTGTTCATCGAATCGAATATCGAATTTTCGAATTATTCGAATCGAATATCGAATTTTCGAATTATTCGAATCGAATTGTTCGAATAATTTTTATTTTTCCTTGAATTCGTATTCGATTCGAATTCGATTAAAACCTACCGAATTCAATTCGTATTCGAATAAAAAACTCAATTCGTATTCGATTAAAAATTCGAATTCGAATCGAATTCGAACAAATTCGATTTAATTCAGATTCTTTAAAAACATGTAAAAAACTTTCAAAATGAAACATAAATTTTAAAGCAGTCATAAAGCACGATATCACATTAAAAAGTCCCAAATAAAGTACCACAAGTCTAAAATTCAAAACGAGAAGTCGGGAATAACCACTCCACATTACAAGTTAATATTTTTACGCTTAGAAATCTATTGATAGATTTGTTACTTAGGTTTTAGTTATGGGCTTTGTAGTGGGTTTGGTAATGGGTAATTTTAATACTTGGAAAAAATTTGAAAATAATTTATAGTGTAGCCTAATAAAAGTTATATATTATATATAAAAATAATAAATAAAAATGTATAATTTTTATTCGAATTTCGAATCGAATCGAATCGAATCGAATTTGAAATTATAAATTCGTATTCGATTCGTATTCGATTTACTTGACTCGAATTGAATCGAATTCGAATTCTTATAATCGAAACGAATTCTTGATAATCGAATCGAATTTAAACGAATTTCGAATTTTTCGAATTCGAAACGAATTCTGCACACCCCTACTTGTCGTATCTAATTATAGCTTCAAATAATGATAAAGACAAACCAAATGTATTTTTTTTAAATAGCTAATGTACATGAACAAAAAGGTTTCAATTTAGTTATTGGCCATTATTTTCTCGTTATATTGCAAAAATGAATAATCTAGTGTTGAAATCAAGGCAACGAACTACATAGTTTCTTTTTCTAATTAAGAGTAGTTAATAAAAAGAGTAAACTGTCATTTTGGTCCCTGTGGTTTGGCCAGTTTTGCCACTTTAGTCCAAATCTCAAACTTATTACATCTGGGCTCATGTGGTTTGCATTTTGTTGCCATTTTAGTCCAAAATTCAAAAACCCCATTTTTTTGACTGTTACAACCTCCTATTTTGTCCTTTAGTGCAGGGGCATTTTGGTCATTTTTTAAATTTCATTTGTTTTAGTTTTTTTTTAATATATATTGAGGATGATGATGTTGGGGATGATGATGATCATAATCAGTTCTCTCTCTCTCTCTTCTCTCTCTCTCTCTATAGCACCACAACCGCCACCTCCTCCCTCTCTCTCTCTTCTCTCTCTCTATAGCACCACCGCCACCTCCTCCCCCTTCCCACCACCACCACCGTGAACTCCACCACCGCCACCACTGAAACCCTAAAGCGCCACCACCGCTGTCACCATCAAAGCCGATACTGAAACCCTAAACCGCCGGAAGTTTAGCAGATCTGGAACCTTCTATGTTCGATCTACGATGGTGTAGCAAAAGTATTCTTGAAAACCAGGTAAATAATCTGCTTTTACAGTGTGGTTAGAGACGGTGGTGGTGGAGGGTTTACGGTGGTGGAGGGGAGACGGTGGTGGAGGGTGTACGGTGGTGGAGGGGAGACGGATGATGATCTGTGATTTTGTGATGGATGATGATCTGTGATTTTGTTAGTTTTAAGGGATCGAGATGATGGATGATGATATGTGATTTTGTTAATGTTTTAGGTGGTTGAGGGTGATTTTGTAACAAACAGGATGATCAAAACTTGAACCCAGTCCTTTTATTCAACACGAGGCTGTGATGATTTCACCTAATCCGAGTCAAAATTGGGTCAACATTTGAGATTTTCCGCAGCTTGGCGTGGCAGAATCGGAGGAGGGCAAGTGCGCTTGCAACCTCTGTTTACAGCCATGGCGGTTTTGATTTGTTGTTGGAGCCTCGTTTCTTTTTACAAATCGGTTTTTTATTTTCTTGAAGATGATGTTCTTGATTTTCTGGATTTTCTGGGTTTTGATGATGATGTTTGATGATGTTCTTGAAGATACAAATCTGAGCCTCGTTTCTTTTTACAAATCGGTTTTTGATTTTCTTGAAGATGATGTTCTTGATTTTCTGGATTTTCTAGGTTTTGATGATGATGTTCTTGAAGATACAGATCTGAGCCTCGTTTCTTTTTACAAATCGGTTTTTGTTTTGATTTGTTGTTGTCTGTATTTTGATTTTTGTGATGGTTTCTGGTTTTGTTCTGGGTTCTTGATTTTCTTGAAAATGATGTTCTGGATTTTCTGGATTTTCTGGGTTTTGATGATGAAGTTTGATGATGTTCTTGAAGATGATGTTATTAATTATTGAAATGTTATAATAAATTAACATGGACCAAAATGCCCCGGCACTAAAGGACAAAATAAGAGGTTGTAACAGTCAAAAAAATGGGGTTTTTGAATTTTGGACTAAAATGGCAACAAAATGCAAACCACAGGGACCCAGATGTAATAAGTTTGAGATTTGGACTAAAGTGGCAAAACTGGCCAAACCACAGGGACCAAAATGGCAGTTTACTCTAATAAAAATAAAGATTTAGATTCAGATTCAGATTCATAGTCTGGAAAATTTAAAGAAACGGGTCTATTAACGAGATTAGTTTATTATAAAACTAATTCGGGCTGTAACGGGATTATAGGTTCTTGGTTTTCGGTGTCGACTTGATTATTTTGTTTTGCTTTGCTTGCTAACAAGGTACATAATTCTTTTCTTGACATCATAGTATTTTTATTCAAGTCCGTTACTTTGTAGTACAGATGTTTTCATTAGATATTTCGGTTCGTATTGTTGTTATATAATTAGTATTTCTTGTAGCATGCAATAGACTTTAGATTTTGTGCTCGTTATTGCATGTTCCCTTTATTCTTATCTCGATATACATTTATTTCTGATACGCCTTTGTACTTTGTCATCCGAGCAAATAAAAGTTAAGACTTGTCGTTGGGGCGTCAACGACATAGCACTTATCGTGACGTGCGTAACTAAAGTTCACGGCGTCTCTAGTTTTTGCTTGTGTAGCACCTGGCCCCTAGAGGCGAATAGATCGATCTTACCTCTGACTCTTGACTCTTGTTGAGATGGAATAATGTGTGTACGCCTACACGCACCGTCTCGGTACATGGACTATAGTTGTGTACCCCTCTGTTTAGGCTTGTGGGTTACGTGACTTGTTTTACGGTTACATGTTGTCATGTATGTTCTGTCTCTGTTATGATATGTTTGATAAGATTATATGCATCTGATTATGTTCAGTATCTAGTATCTGTTCAATATAAGTTTTGGGATTCAAGTTATGTAAGTATTTGTTTCAGTGCCATCTTATAGATTTGTTTAGTATCTATACCGATCCATTTTGCTCTTCGTATGCTAGTCACTACTTTACTATTGATTTCTCCGAACTGGGCAACTTTTTTGCTCAACCGTAGTTTTTTTTCTGGTGTTTGTCTTATGTGTTTACAGGTAATCAGGGAAAACAGGGATGAGTGAGAGGAATATGAAGTTCAAGTTTTTAAAGCTTTTCGTTTTCTTTTTATTTCAGTAAAATAATAGAAGACTTAGGTTTTCTGGTGGATTCGAGAATTTTGTTTCTTGGTTTCTATCATTTATTGAAATTCTTTGGTTTTTGATATCTGTAATAGTGACATGCCAGCCCGTTCCGGGTTGGGGTGTTACAATAGAAACTTAGAAAAACACACAATTGTTGTCATTTACTAAACTATATGTTCAACTTACATGAGATGATTTTAAATAGAGTAAATTACAAGTTTTGTCCTTTATGTTTGTCCCAATTTGCAGGCGCTGTCCTTTGTCTTTAAAATTGATGAGTTTTGTCCTTAATGTTTGCAAATCTTGCACGTTATGTCCTTTAGGCCAAACCCAGTTAGATTTTTTTGGTTAAATTTGATTATCCAATGGTATTTTAGTCTTTTTATCTATAAATTCAAAATTCTTTTAATAAAAAACGAAAATAAATTTAGAAAACCTATATTATATTATATACACACTCCATCTATCTCAATCTCACACCTCCCTCTCTCTCTCTACCCCTCTTTCACTCCTGTCTCTCTCTCTAGAATTCAGCCACCACCACCCTCATAGCTACCACAACCCCAACCGCCCTCACAGCCACCAGGCCCACCCCCACCAATCACCACCCCGTCCACCATTGCCCTCACAGCTACCATCGCTGCCACTTAGATCATTTTCCGGCGACAACCAACCTCCGATGTCTCTCTCAGTATGGCGGCACTAGAATTTGTTGTATATATGTTTGTCGTACATCTTTCGTTCTCTCTATTTCTTTCTAGGGTTTGAACAATTTCTAGGGTTTGATGAAGATTTGGGGTTGGGGGTGCTGCGGTGTGGTGGAGAAAGAAATAAGGCGGGTGGATGTGGTGGACGGTGGTGGTTATGATTGAGGGTGGGTGGTTACAGGTAAGGGTGGGGGTGGGTTTTGAATGTGGATCTGGTGGGTGGGTTTTGAATGGTGGATGTGGTAGAGGGTGAATGGTCAAACTGAGTTAGCATTATAAAGAACATTCACAATCCTCTTCAATTTACGAGTTTTTATTGCAGATCCATAATTAAAAAAAGATGCAGGAACAATGTCTGCTTTCGAGCATGGAGAAGTTTTTGTATTGGATGATGGGGGAGAAGTAGCTTTTAAAATTTTTGAATAATTAATTTTACTTCATAGACGTGATGAATGGATTCAGGGGTGGCCGGCGGGGATGGTGGTTGCAGCGGTGGTGGGTGGGGGCTGGCGGTGCCGGTGGTGGTTGGGTATAGATAGAGAGATAGAGTGGGGTGGTGGATGGTGGTTGCAGGGGTGGCCGGCGGGGATGTTCAGATGATCTGGTTTTTTTTTTTTTTTTTGTTCAGATGATTTCGTAGGGCTAGATGTTCAGATTTGGGGATTTTTTGTTTGGAGATGATTTCGGTTGAGAGAAAGAGAGGGGGGGGGGGGTAATTGATGAATGTTTTTGGTTTTTGGTGATGGTGGATCGAAGGGGTGGATGTTGATGGTGATGATGGAGACGGTGGAGTGTGATGGTGGGTCAGGCGATGGTGGAGATAGTGGGTGGTCAGCGGCAGGTGAGGGTGGGAGGTGGTGGCAAGTGGTGGGTCTCAACTTTTGAAGATGGTGGGGTATTAATTTTATGTTAATTACACAAATTTCTCTAAAAAACGAAATTACAAAAATGCCCTCATGTGCCTTGCACATGACCAGTTTTAACCAAAAAATTTAACTGGGTTTGGCCTAAAGGACATAACGTGCAAGATTTGCAAACATTAAGGACAAAACTCATCAATTTTAAAGACAAAGGACAGCGCCTGCAATTTGGGACATAAATAAATGACAAAACTTGTAATTTACTCTTTTAAATATATTGGAATTCAAAATAAATAGAAAACACTAAAATGGACATTTCAAAATTTAAATAGCTTCCTGTTTTCACTATATACGTTTCCACTTACAAAATTATCTTTTCCTAAATTACAATTATTCTTTGGTAATTATCTATAAATTTAAATCAAATTTCAAAATTTTAATTATAATGAATGTACACTTACTCGGATCAGTGATCAAGTAAGACCGTAGTATACATTTTTTTTGAATTATGTTGTTTAATTAATTATTTTTTGCATAACTATCAATAGGGATGAGTATTTGGTACCGGGTACCGGTAAAGTACTGTACTGGGTTTCGGTAACGGTATCCGTATCCGTTTTCCCGTCTATCAATTATAAATTTTTTTTTTTTTTTTTTTTTTTTGAAACAAAAGGTCAATTATAAATGAGTGTTTATTTTTTTATTTTTAGGAGAGACATTCATATAAAGTTTTAAGAGTATCCTGCGTTCAAGCACTAGGGCATGTATTGTTCATACAACCTTTTTAATCCACAATGATGGAAGACGTCACTGTTTTAAGGTATTTGGTTGTGTAGAATTGGTGGTTGATAAAGATAACAAGGCGCAGGCAAAAACAGTGACGTCTTTGTTTTTGCCTAAGATCTTGCTTTTGTTTTTAATCAGGGTAAGCTATCAACTGATTTTGGATTACATTTTTATTCATATATGTCATTTATGAATGTGTATGTTTATGATGTGTGCTTTTTTATATGTGATTATTTAGTTGGATCTTTGCTCTTTTGATTGAGTTCTGTTTTATCTCTAACCAGTCAATCAGTCAATCTGCTGACAACTTTAGCTTATAGGGAAATGGATCAAAGGGGTCAAAAGTTGCCGCAAATGTATGTTTTGAGCTTATGATGATAAAAGATAACCCTTTTCCCAATTCAAGGAACATATCGTGATAGCGGGGCGCTTTGATGTAAAGCAACAGACAAGGTCTGACCGCGTCAGTCCTTGTCGGTTGACTTTACACCAAAGCGCCCCGCTTTGGCCATAGCGCGGCGCCTTGAGGTGTGAAAATAATTTTCTCCGTGTGTAAATAGCATGACCCAACCCTTTTCCCAATTCAAGGAACATATCGTGATAATATGCAGGTTGTCCAAGTTGATAAAGTAAGTGTAGATTTGTATTAATTGTCCCATATGATTTATTACTTTATATTACCTGATAAGTTATATATTTTTGCAGGTTTGTAGTTTTTTATAATCCTCATATTGCTACAGTTTTTAATTTTTGGGGATCTATCTTTACTTGTCTTGGAAATCTCTCCACTACCTAAGATCATGACCTTTTCCATGGAAAGTTGGATTTAATAAATGTTGGTTTTAAATTTTATTTTAATTTAATCATATCCTCATTTCTATGCTACATTTGCTCTTTTATTTTCATTTCTCAAAATGTTTCAACTTCTACATGTTTATTTCAAGGGACTTTTCCACTTTGTACTCAGATCATAACAAATTTCACTTTTGGGTTAGTCAATGAATTTTTAACATGTATTAACATTTTTCCATGTGCTAAAATCTCATAATATGTTGTCTTTACAGGTACCAAACCGTTTAGTCTTAATTGTATATTGTATTTAAGTAGTGTTTATTAATTAGTGATTTTCATTGTTTTATGTTTCTTCTATGAAGTCGGTCATTTTTTTACTCATAAGTCAAACGGGTTGTACTTTGGTCTTAAACAAATGTTGAATGAGGGGTTTGGCGATATGGGTGTAAGAAACTCATATAGAGGGCTATACAAGGCGAAGACCAAGGCTATAATCTGGTTTTAAATTTCAAAGAACGTGTGTTAGAGTGCATGAAAAGAGGGCATTAAACGACATGTGGTAGCCCGTCCATCGGAAGACAAAAATATATTACAAGGAAGTTTTTTCCGGGATTTGAATAATTTTGTTTTTTTGTCTTCCAATGTATGTGTTTTTACATAGTATTAAATTTTGAACATAAATAATCAGTTTTTGGTTGAAACCGCGTTTCACGCGGGCAATAGTCTAGTATAGTATATATGATTTTAACGTGCAAGTTTGATATTATGTAGGCATGACAAATTGGAAGTTACATGATAAGGAAGAATTTGTCACCTTGACCTATAGTAATTTTTGGGCAAAGTGGGGGGTTTTGATGTCGGTTATGATTTATAAATGACATCACTAATGAATGAATGAAAACCTAATATTGTGCATACAAGCATTTAATGTAGAAAATGATTTAACAGTAAAATGTCAACTCGGTGATTTAAAGGGAGCTTTGGCTAAGGCCACCTCCGTTTTTCCCGGAGGATCCGATACGTAACCTATCCTTGTTTATCACAAACACAATCGCGGGTGCCGAATCCTCGAGACGGTGCAAACCAAACAATGTAACGCGAGTAACACAACAGATAATCAAAGATTCACTTGGATTAAAAGGACGAGAACAATATCAAACATACACACACAATGTTTGACGATAAACTCTCTGGTTTCACTATGCTCTCATGACTAAAACTGATAACATACTAAGCTATTTATACTGTCCACTGACGAACCTTCATGTGACGAAGGTATGAGTGGGGAAGGTTAAACTTCCCCACACATTATCTTGACGAACCTTGAAAGGTTCCCCATGTATGTTCATGAGGAAGGTTAACCTGCCTCAATTGATTTCACAACCTTCGTCACATATATTTCATGTAAATGTTATCTACACACATGACATCATCATGGTGATGTCATGACATCATCATGGTCATGACATCACCATGATGATGTCATGACATCATCATGGTGATGTCATCATGATGTGTCGTCGGGAATGGTTCGCGGCTCTCCGTGCTTCGCGTGTCGAACTCTGGGATGCACGATAGAGGAATGTCGTGACGTCAGGCTTGAGCCGAACCTAACCGTGTCGAACCGAACCGAGTCGAACCAAACTGAGTCGCGTCCACATAAAGTGTACCAACAAACTCCCCCTTGGACGCTACTCGTGATGGTTCGTTTACCATGTCTTTCATGTCAGAGGATCTTCAAAGGTCTTCACGTGCCACAGTCAGGGAGTGTATCAACAAACTCCCCCTTGAATGATGCTCGTGAATCTTTTGAACTTCAAAACTTTAGATCCTTGTGGTGTTGATGAGTGATCAACTGCAACTCGATCATCTTGATCTTCTGATTGCATCAACGTCGTGTCTTCACTTTACGGCTTGTCATCTGACACGTTCTCTTCACCTTTAGCTAATTCTTATGTTGCATCTTGTACATACAAGAAAGCTAAACACGTAATGAGAACAACCGCTTGGAATTTAGACAAATTAAACAAATGACACATATGAGACCAACTCTCATTTAAAACACCGACCGACAACAGTTTGAAAGTTTAGAAAATGATCAATTTTAATCCCTTACTTTCAAAACTTGTTAACTTCGACTGTTTATGAAGATGCAATTGTTTTCCGGCTTACAATCAGGATTTTGGGTAGGATAGACTCGAGTTCCAACATCGATCAATCAAAAATAAACTATAAGCAAAATCTTTTTGGCTTTTATAAAGTTTAGATTAAAACACACCTAAAATCTTTTTGGAATTTTTCATTTTTCAAATGTAAAGACGGAAAGCAATAAATAAATATATACAAAGATGCAGAAATGAAAGCAGTAAACAAATATTTACAGACATTCTTTTTGCGAGTTTCGAGGGTAAGAGAATCATATCAGTGTACGGTCACGCCAAAACGCTCTTTTTGTTCAATTAGTTAACATTTAGATAAGCATCCTATAACAATTATCGGTATTGTTGTCCACATAAGCTCAACTAATCAGATGTAATCATGGCGAGGGGATACGTTAAGGTATGATTTATACTTACCGACCGGTGTTCATCCACACACGACACATTCCCGTATCAAGGTATGCACGAGAGTTCATCTTACCGGTGAGTATACCATTTATCATCTGTTTTGACGTATATGAAAATGTGAGAAACTCACTTATTTTGATTGAAAACAAGCCCTATGTGATAGAATCACTTATTGATGAGGAACTTGATTTTCAGATGCATGAGGGCACAAGAGCAAGTCCGTGAACAGGTCAGTACATCGTACAGCAGAGAGACGAAATTGACTCCCGGATAAAGAAAGCTGTGATATATTATCACTTATTTTGTGGACATGTGATTGTTGATCACTTATTGAGGTCGAATGCAATATGTACACGTATGTATAGTATCATGGAAGATGATGTGTGTAAAATGCAACATATAAATTACATCAAATAAGGCATAAAACTAACCCTTTTTTAGTACTAATATTGGAAAAAGAGTGTTTTTGTCTTCCTTTTGTATTTTCAGGATTAAATGAGCTCAAAAACGCAAAAGAAGCAAAAAGACAGCTAAATCCAACATAAATACAAGAAAAGGAACAATAGTGGACTGCCCGAACCCTCAACGGCACCTTCCAAAGCAAAATAGAGAAAACAGAAGGCTGAACACGCCCCGTGCTCAGCCAGCACGGGGCCGTGCCCAAGAAGCAGCAGAAAAGACAAACCTATAGAAGCTTCTATTGCCCACCACGGGCCGTGCTCAGCAGACACGGGGGCGTGCCGAAAGTACTGCAGGCGCATTAATTGTAATTGCGAATTACAATTAATGAAGAGAGAGAGTGTCAGACGGGCACGGGGCCGTGCCCATCGAACACGGGGCCGTGCCCAGGCTTCTGTTCAGCCTATAAATAGGAGTGTTTGGTTTCATTGCAACTCATCCCTTGGCACACCACCTCTCTCACACTTCATCCACCACCCACCACCATCACAACACCATCATCCACCACCATCATCCATTGTCCATCATAGAGTGTGTGGGTCGTCTCGGGATCCAAGATTGATCGTAAGAGTTCTTGACAATCAAGGCCATGTTTGCCTAAGTCTCTTACATCACTTGGTGAAGACAAAGTGTCTAGTATAATACTTTTTATTTCTATTTTGCACTTTTTATTTGGTTTTGTATTACTGACTTTAATAACTAGTTACTTATGTTGAAGGTGATCTTTCCTTATCGTTTGTCCGTGGTGTCTTGGCATTATTTTACTGTCTATATAAAATAAAGGATTTTCACCATTCATATCTCCACGGTCTATATGGAGGTATGTTGGCTACCTGGTAGGGGGTTAAGGGAACGGTTTGGTAAAGGTCTTGCCATTGTTCAGCGTTTAGAGGTCCTGCAATGGACCTGGGTCAAATTTAGTAGGACCTCCTTCAATACTTCACGGTATTGGATGGCGGGGGGTCCAAACTCTTTGATCCCCTCATAAGTTAACTACTATTAATACTATAACCCGGCTATTTAGGACTGTATCCCTGCTGACTCAGACTACTTAGCCGAGGGTAACGTCACCGCCAAAAGCGGGGCCTACCACAATACTGCATTAATAACTTAATTCATTATCTTCCAATAATCCACCCTTTTAGGATTGTATCCCTGCTGACTCAAACTACTGGGGTGAGGGTAACGTCGCCTTCAAAAGAGGGGCCTACTACAATAACTAAGATAATCTCTTAATTATGTGCAAAAGTGCGGAAATAATCAAAGGTTATACTAGATACGAGTCGGAACCAAGTGATTCATCTTGTCTATCTGTTTTTCTTTTATTTTTATTTTCAGCATTTTAGTTAGTTTTATTTTTCTTAGTTTAAAAACATTTTTCTAAACTTTTGTATTGGTTAGACGTTGAGGATAAACCGGTACTAAAAGCTCTTGTGTCCTTGGACGACCTCGGTATCTTACCAACGCTATACTACACTCAACGATGGGTGCACTTGCCCATATGTGTGTTTAGTGTTAGTGAAATATCGTGTTTTATAAATTTAAAACTTGGCTAAAATAAGTGTTAAAAAGGGCTTAAAATATACACCTAATATATACGACACTTACCGCACATCAAGTTTTTGGCGCCGCTGCCGGGGACACAAGGATTTTAAGAAAGTTAGGAATCAACGGCCTAATCATCTTTTATTTTTCTTTTTATTTTTTTAGGATTTTCTTAGTTTTTCAGCTTCTGCAGCGCTCAGCACGGGCCGTGCCCGGTCAGACACGGGCCGTGCCCAGCAATCATCACTGGCATTTTTTATTTTCTGAGTTACAGAGAGCTGAACACGGGGCCGTGTCGGTGCAACACGGGGTCGTGTCCAACTCCCAGTAACAGGGATCCAGAAATCAATTACTGCGCCTCTGAACACGGGCCGTGTTCATTGAGCACGGGGCCGTGGTGAACATTCTGACCAGCGTTCTTTTCTGTTTTTGTTGCAGGACTTGGAACCCAGGCGCCACATTTGAACCTCCTACGTAGTGCATGAGCTCCAGTTCTAGTAGAGACATAAAAGAACCCCTAGAAGAACCCGAGCGCTTTCTCAGAAAAAGACTAAAAGCTAAAAATCAAGAGAAAGCTTCGGGGGACCCACTTCCAATGGCGGACCAACGTACCCTCATGGATTACCTACGGCCTACCGTAGGCAATCTTGGCGCCGCTATCAATGCCCCGAATGTCGAGGCCAACAACTTCGAACTTCGGCCGCATTTGATACAAATGCTCCAAAACTCCGCAACCTTCCACGGGCTTGCGGACGAGGATCCCCATCTACATATTACTAACTTCTTAGAAATATGTGATACCTTTCGGATCAATGGAGCATCAAATGACGCCATCCGCCTTCGTATGTTTCCTTTTTCACTAAAAGACCGAGCTAAGGCTTGGCTTAACACCCTCCCAGCTGGATCGGTAAACACCTGGGATGAACTCGCCCAAAAGTTTTTGTATAAGTATTTCCCTCCTGCTAAAACGGCTAAATTAATGACTGAAATTAATACATACTCACAAGAGGATGGGGAATCCTTATATGAAACTTGGGAAAGGTTCAAGGAGCTTCTAAGAAAGTGTCCTCACCATGGTCTAGCGGTATGGAAACAAGTATCCACTTTCTACAAAGGATTGTTGCCACACACAAGACAAACACTTGATTCAAGCTCCGGGGGACTCTTAGGTAATCGTCGCCCAAATGAAATATATAACCAAATTGAGGAAATTGCTCAAACCAATTTTCAATGGCACACTCCCCGGGGTAATAAATCTATTGCCCCGGGCGCCCATAAGGTTGATGAAAGCACCTCTTTACAAGCCCAAATCGAGGCCCTCTCTTCAAAAATCAAAAGGCTAGAAATGACAAAAACGGCCTCGGTTATGGCTTGTGAAGGGTGTGGTGGGTCACATGAAAATTGGAGTTGTATGAAAGAATTAGATGAACAAACTGAAACGGTAAACTACTTGGATAATAGACCTAGGCCGTCGGGTCCTCCAACGGGTACCTACAACCAAGGATGGCGTAACCACCCAAATCTTGGTTGGAGAGATCCCGGCAATAGTAGTAACCAACAAAACCAACGAACTAATTTTCAACAACCGCAAAATTTTTCTCAACATCAAGATGGAAGAGAAAGGCTTGAAGATACGGTATCTCGCCTCATCTCTGACACTGAAAAGAAAAACTCGGATCGATTTCAACAATTGGAATCAAATTTTAGAAATCAACAAGCTAGCATTCAGAACGTTGAAAAACAATTAAATCAACTAGCTCAAAATTTCTCCGAGAGACCACAAGGCGCATTACCCAGTAATACCGAACCAAACCCAAAGGCACAAGTCCATCTCATCACATTAAGAAATCGAACCGTGGGTCCCGAGGATGCTCCATTGCCGCCAAATGAAAGAAGCCATTCTAGCCAGCCTATGACTCCTCCTGCGCCAGAAAAGGCTTCTACAACAAATCAAGAGCCCACCAAGACTCCTCCAATCCCGTACCCCGGTAGGTTAAATCGTCAAAAGACCGATGAGCAATTCGCAAAGTTCGAAAGCTTGCTAAAACAATTGCATGTTAATATTCCTTTTATTGAGGTCCTAACCCAAATGCCTAAATATGCAAAATTCATGAGGGATTTCCTCACTCACAAAAGGAAAATTGAATCATTGCAATTAGTTAACCTAGGCGAAGAATGCTCAGCTCTAGTACTCAACAAACTTCCACAAAAGAAAATCGACCCCGGGAGCTTCACAATCCCTTGTTCGATTGGGGAGTCCCCCGTCCGAAATGCTTTAGCCGATCTTGGGGCTAGCATCAACCTCATGCCCACCTCAATGTTCAAGCGACTCGGCCTAGGAACAACAAGCCCTACAAAGATGAGCATACAACTCGCCGACAGGTCCGTCAAATTCCCACATGGGGTCGCTGAAAATCTTCTAGTTAAGGTCGACAAGTTCGTCTTTCCAACCGACTTTGTTATCCTAGACATGGAAGAAGACACCGAGGTTCCTCTCATCCTCGGGAGGCCAATGCTAGCCACCGCTCAAGCATTGGTGGATATGAATGACGGAACTATAACATTAAAGTTTGGGGATGAGGAAGTGAAATTTGAATGGGGAAAGCGAGTAGAGGAAGAAGATCCGGTCAACTACATGAAGGTCATAGACTCAAGCTTGGATGACGCTCTCCGACGGTGTAACATGGGATGCAACACATCCCACTTGGGTAACATATGACCAGGCTTTGGGTCTAGCCAAGGACCCTTATAAACGTGGCGCACCATGGAGGCATTCCACGGAACTATCCTTAGTTTAATTTAGATTAGTTTTTATGTTTTCTAGCTAGTTTAATTTTCAGGAATAAAACTCACTCATGGTGGTAAAGGATGAAAAGGGGAACGAGCAAAATGATCCTATGCACAAGAACGAGGCAACCCGACAATTTTCTCCATTTCAGAAGGTTCAACACGGGCCGTGCCCAACCAACACGGCCCCGTGTCGAACCACCTGCAGAAAACGCCCAGTACAGGTACCTGGACACGGGCCGTGTTCACCCAACACGCCCCCGTGTCCAGACTTCTGTTTCCCTTATTTCAATTTTGTTACTGGCACTTGAACACGGGGCCGTGCCCGGATAACACGGGGCCGTGTTCAGTGCCCAGTAACACAAATTTTTGCTTTTTAAACACTATTTTACACATCTAATCAACCTAAAAATTTATTTTTGGGACACATTGAGGACAATGTGTAATTTAAGTGTGGGGGGGATGCTAAAACCTTGAATTTTGCAAGTCCTAAATACAAGCCTTACACAAAACTCTATTGGAACCGCTAATCACCCCAAATTTTTTCAAAAATTTCATTTTTTTTCTTGTCTAGGTTTAACTCGGGAAATTCAAGTTCTCAAAAAGGTTATATTTTTACAAATTTACAACCGATAGCGTAGTGATAAAAAGAACCAACATAAGAAAATTATGAAAAGGCATGACAAACTTATTTAAAATTTGATTATATATACTTGATCACATAAAAACCCATTCCCACAAAAGTGAGTTTTGAGCCTTTATTGAGCACACAATTTCATATTATTTGACTAAATGCTCATTTTTCGTTTCTTGTGTGAATAGCCGCTTGGTTCTTACGACTCTAGAACTTGCCATGACAATACATTCCCGGTCCTTATCAACTTAAACCCGAGTAAGTAAATGATGGAGGCATTAGGACTAACCTTTTTCATTTCTACACCATTATTTTTCTTTTTCTTTTACCACCTACCAAAAAATCCCCCTAGTTAGCCACTTTGAGCCTAAACCTTTTCGTTTCATCACCCAAAACAAAAACCCTTTCACCCACCAAAACCTTTTTCATTTTTAACCCTTTATTTTAGTAACAAGTTCGGTTCTTCATGAAAAAAAAAAAGTGAAGCAAAAAGAAAATAAACAAACAAAGTAATCAAAAATAACTTTGTTTGAATAAAAGCTTCATCAAAAATAAAAAGTTGCAAAAATACGAAAACCGACACTTGTTACGCTTTTTAGCCCTTTTTTCTACTAACCACTAACCCAACCACCTACCCTTAACCCTAGCCAACCCTTAACCCACAAAGTCCTCTTGATATCTACAAAGGTATAAAAGTTAAAAAGGAGGAGGATTGATTTCTTGGCAAGCCTATGGTAGGAATAAGTTCCGTGCCGCTCTCGAGTGATTCACTAAAAATACACCTTCGGCCGAGTGTGAGTGATTTCCCCGCGAGGTATGTGAACTTGTATATAAATAGAATTTTAAAAAAAAGGCATGTTATGCCCAAATAAGTAATTTCTTTTATGAACAGTTCTAAATAAATCATTACGAATAGGAGTGTAAATAAATGAAAATAAAACCCAAAAAGATCTTGGAAATCCCGACACTCTATGACAAGCCCAAAACCTTCTCTTCTACCTATTCCATTTGGTAGTGTAAGCCACATATTAAAGAGTTTTGCTTGAGGACAAGCAAAAGTTCAAGTGTGAGGGTATTTGATGTGTGTAAAATGCAACATATAAATTACATCAAATAAGGCATAAAACTAACCCTTTTTTAGTACTAATATTGGAAAAAGAGTGTTTTTGTCTTCCTTTTGTATTTTCAGGATTAAATGAGCTCAAAAACGCAAAAGAAGCAAAAAGACAGCTAAATCCAACATAAATACAAGAAAAGGAACAATAGTGGACTGCCCGAACCCTCAACGGCACCTTCCAAAGCAAAATAGAGAAAACAGAAGGCTGAACACGCCCCGTGCTCAGCCAGCACGGGGCCGTGCCCAAGAAGCAGCAGAAAAGACAAACCTATAGAAGCTTCTATTGCCCACCACGGGCCGTGCTCAGCAGACACGGGGGCGTGCCGAAAGTACTGCAGGCGCATTAATTGTAATTGCGAATTACAATTAATGAAGAGAGAGAGTGTCAGACGGGCACGGGGCCGTGCCCATCGAACACGGGGCCGTGCCCAGGCTTCTGTTCAGCCTATAAATAGGAGTGTTTGGTTTCATTGCAACTCATCCCTTGGCACACCACCTCTCTCACACTTCATCCACCACCCACCACCATCACAACACCATCATCCACCACCATCATCCATTGTCCATCATAGAGTGTGTGGGTTGTCTCGGGATCCAAGATTGATCGTAAGAGTTCTTGACAATCAAGGCCATGTTTGCCTAAGTCTCTTACATCACTTGGTGAAGACAAAGTGTCTAGTATAATACTTTTTATTTCTAATCTTTTGCACTTTTTATTTGGTTTTGTATTAATGACTTTAATAACTAGTTACTTATGTTGAAGGTGATCTTTCCTTATCGTTTGTCCGTGGTGTCTTGGCATTATTTTACTGTCTATATAAAATAAAGGATTTTCACCATTCATATCTCCACGGTCTATATGGAGGTATGTTGGCTACCTGGTAGGGGGTTAAGGGAACGGTTTGGTAAAGGTCTTGCCATTGTTCAGCGTTTAGAGGTCCTACAATGGACCTGGGTCAAATTTAGTAGGACCTCCTTCAATACTTCACGGTATTGGATGGCGGGGGTCCAAACTCTTTGATCCCCTCATAAGTTAACTACTATTAATACTATAACCCGGCTATTTAGGACTGTATCCCTGCTGACTCAGACTACTTAGCCGAGGGTAACGTCACCGCCAAAAGCGGGGCCTACCACAATACTGCATTAATAACTTAATTCATTATCTTCCAATAATCCACCCTTTTAGGATTGTATCCCTGCTGACTCAAACTACTGGGGTGAGGGTAACGTCGCCTTCAAAAGAGGGGCCTACTACAATAACTAAGATAATCTCTTAATTATGTGCAAAAGTGCGGAAATAATCAAAGGTTATACTAGATACGAGTCGGAACCAAGTGATTCATCTTGTCTATCTGTTTTTCTTTTATTTTTATTTTCAGCATTTTAGTTAGTTTTATTTTTCTTAGTTTAAAAACATTTTTCTAAACTTTTGTATTGGTTAGACGTTGAGGATAAACCGGTACTAAAAGCTCTTGTGTCCTTGGACGACCTCGGTATCTTACCAACGCTATACTACACTCAACGATGGGTGCACTTGCCCATATGTGTGTTTAGTGTTAGTGAAATATCGTGTTTTATAAATTTAAAACTTGGCTAAAATAAGTGTTAAAAAGGGCTTAAAATATACACCTAATATATACGACACTTACCGCACATCAAGTTTTTGGCGCCGCTGCCGGGGACACAAGGATTTTAAGAAAGTTAGGAATCAACGGCCTAATCATCTTTTATTTTTCTTTTTATTTTTTTAGGATTTTCTTAGTTTTTCAGCTTCTGCAGCGCTCAGCACGGGCCGTGCCCGGTCAGACACGGGCCGTGCCCAGCAATCATCACTGGCAGTTTTTATTTTCTGAGTTACAGAGAGCTGAACACGGGGCCGTGTCGGTGCAACACGGGGTCGTGTCCAACTCCCAGTAACAGGGATCCAGAAATCAATTACTGCGCTTCTGAACACGGGCCGTGTTCATTGAGCACGGGGCCGTGGTGAACATTCTGACCAGCGTTCTTTTCTGTTTTTGTTGCAGGACTTGGAACCCAGGCGCCACATTTGAACCTCCTACGTAGTGCATGAGCTCCAGTTCTAGTAGAGACATAAAAGAACCCCTAGAAGAACCCGAGCGCTTTCTCAGAAAAAGACTAAAAGCTAAAAATCAAGAGAAAGCTTCGGGGGACCCACTTCCAATGGCGGACCAACGTACCCTCATGGATTACCTACGGCCTACCGTAGGCAATCTTGGCGCCGCTATCAATGCCCCGAATGTCGAGGCCAACAACTTCGAACTTCGGCCGCATTTGATACAAATGCTCCAAAACTCCGCAACCTTCCACGGGCTTGCGGACGAGGATCCCCATCTACATATTACTAACTTCTTAGAAATATGTGATACCTTTCGGATCAATGGAGCATCAAATGACGCCATCCGCCTTCGTATGTTTCCTTTTTCACTAAAAGACCGAGCTAAGGCTTGGCTTAACACCCTCCCAGCTGGATCGGTAAACACCTGGGATGAACTCGCCCAAAAGTTTTTGTATAAGTATTTCCCTCCTGCTAAAACGGCTAAATTAATGACTGAAATTAATACATACTCACAAGAGGATGGGGAATCCTTATATGAAACTTGGGAAAGGTTCAAGGAGCTTCTAAGAAAGTGTCCTCACCATGGTCTAGCGGTATGGCAACAAGTATCCACTTTCTACAATGGATTGTTGCCACACACAAGACAAACACTTGATTCAAGCTCCGGGGGACTCTTAGGTAATCGTCGCCCAAATGAAATATATAACCAAATTGAGGAAATTGCTCAAACCAATTTTCAATGGCACACTCCCCGGGGTAATAAATCTATTGCCCCGGGCGCCCATAAGGTTGATGAAAGCACCTCTTTACAAGCCCAAATCGAGGCCCTCTCTTCAAAAATCAAAAGGCTAGAAATGACAAAAACGGCCTCGGTTATGGCTTGTGAAGGGTGTGGTGGGTCACATGAAAATTGGAGTTGTATGAAAGAATTAGATGAACAAACTGAAACGGTAAACTACTTGGATAATAGACCTAGGCCGTCGGGTCCTCCAACGGGTACCTACAACCAAGGATGGCGTAACCACCCAAATCTTGGTTGGAGAGATCCCGGCAATAGTAGTAACCAACAAAACCAACGAACTAATTTTCAACAACCGCAAAATTTTTCTCAACATCAAGGTGGAAGAGAAAGGCTTGAAGATACGGTATCTAGCCTCATCTCTAACACTGAAAAGAAAAACTCGGATCGATTTCAACAATTGGAATCAAATTTTAGAAATCAACAAGCTAGCATTCAGAACGTTGAAAAACAATTAAATCAACTAGCTCAAAATTTCTCCGAGAGACCACAAGGCGCATTACCCAGTAATACCGAACCAAACCCAAAGGCACAAGTCCATCTCATCACATTAAGAAATCGAACCGTGGGTCCCGAGGATGCTCCATTGCCGCCAAATGAAAGAAGCCATTCTAGCCAGCCTATGACTCCTCCTGCGCCAGAAAAGGCTTCTACAACAAATCAAGAGCCCACCAAGACTCCTCCAATCCCGTACCCCGGTAGGTTAAATCGTCAAAAGACCGATGAGCAATTCGCAAAGTTCGAAAGCTTGCTAAAACAATTGCATGTTAATATTCCTTTTATTGAGGTCCTAACCCAAATGCCTAAATATGCAAAATTCATGAGGGATTTCCTCACTCACAAAAGGAAAATTGAATCATTGCAATTAGTTAACCTAGGCGAAGAATGCTCAGCTCTAGTACTCAACAAACTTCCACAAAAGAAAATCGACCCCGGGAGCTTCACAATCCCTTGTTCGATTGGGGAGTCCCCCGTCCGAAATGCTTTAGCCGATCTTGGGGCTAGCATCAACCTCATGCCCACCTCAATGTTCAAGCGACTCGGCCTAGGAACAACAAGCCCTACAAAGATGAGCATACAACTCGCCGACAGGTCCGTCAAATTCCCACATGGGGTCGCTGAAAATCTTCTAGTTAAGGTCGACAAGTTCGTCTTTCCAACCGACTTTGTTATCCTAGACATGGAAGAAGACACCGAGGTTCCTCTCATCCTCGGGAGGCCATTCCTAGCCACCGCTCAAGCATTGGTGGATATGAATGACGGAACTATAACATTAAAGTTTGGGGATGAGGAAGTGAAATTTGAATGGGGAAAGCGAGTAGAGAAATCTCTTAAACTGGATATCCACCCGGTGTGGATTTCAAAGTCGATTTTGTAGCTACTGAGAAATCTCTTCACAGCAACAAGATAATAAACCTCTGGGTCCGGCTGGTCTTCCACATTGCACCAGTGAAGGCCTTTGTCTTTCTCTTTGAGAAGTAGTGTGCGGTTGTTCAATCCATGCCAAGGCATCCGCACACCCGCTTGGTTTGTTCAACAAACACATTTTCTCCAATCACACCGAGAAGAAATGTACACTGCACGTACATCTTGTTGATTTTGAACATCAGACGTGCTGCATGTGCGTACATTTTGATTTGATCTATCCTGGGGACCCGATTAAAGCCTTTAACAATCAAACTTTGGAATGATTTGCATTTTGTCGAAGCTTTCAATTTCTTTCGACAGTCAATTCTGTCTTCTTTTCTTTTTCTCTCCATCAAAGGCAACAATTTCTTTTGTCGCCGATCTTATGCATGAACATTCCACTATCAATAATCCTATGACTATCGAAAGTTCCTCCTGGAACATCCTGCACACTCACTCAGAGATTAGTTGGAGAGGGGGACCCAAGCCTTCATAGACTTGGGTTGCCCTTGAGAATCAAGAAATGTAATTTCAATTTCTTGATGATTTGGAAATTTCACGCCTCCCCCTGAACCTTCACCCTTTTTAGGTTTCCAAAACTGTTTCTGTTTACCAGATTGTGTATCATTTACAGATTTAGAAATCTCCGGTTTTAACGGTTGCGACAAAATTGGTTTCCTTTTAACAGTTTCTGGTTTTAAAGCCTTTTCGATCACCTTCAAATTTTGACGTCGTTGTTTTGTTTCCTGTTCTTTAACAGTGCGTTTGTCAGTTTTTGGTGACACAGGACGACGTTGTTGGTGACCTTGTTCAGAAGGGGCTCTTTCTACAAAATTTGGTTTCGGAGAGTTTGTGCATTTTTTGATAATGTGGCCAAAATCCCCGCATTTAAAGCATGATCTCCTTTCAACAAAATTAGGAGATTCTGTTCGAGGACCTGATGTTGAATTTGTAGACCCCGAGGTACTAGCTTCACATCCGTTTGTGTGTTGGGTGTAATTGTTTTGAGCGTTACGCTTTAAAATTCTGACTTTTTGAACAAAATCGGTGTTTGATTTATTTTCAAAAGTCTCCACCTTGTCAGTACCCTTGGATGCTACAAATTTAACATCATTGTTTTTCTTCTTGAAGCGAGCTCCTTTGGTCTCAACCTTCGGTTGTGAACCTTTAGAATTTTGAGCTCGTTGTTGTTGCTGTTTACCCTTAAAAGCGACAGGTTGTTGGTTTGTCGGTGATTTCTGATTTCCAAATTTTCTTCTAACTTCAGCTTTTGGAATCGGATCACACTGAGTTACTGAAACTCTCGGGATCCCCTTTTCCAAAAACTTACTGGTAGTATCTTCAAACACTTTATCAATCAAAGATTGATTGACATTTTTAATTGGAAAAGCTGTGTTGGAATAAATTATGTCGTCACCGACTAAAGTGTACAACACGTTATCACTTTTAACAGTAGACATTGTCTCAGCGATAGGATCTATCTCTTGTCTACCAGCAGACTGCACAACAGGAGTAGGAGGATCACACAGAATATGATTCTCAACGGGGACTTCTACTCCTTTGTTCTTTTTAAGAGATTTATCCTCATCACTCACATCTGGTTCATCATCTGAAGAATCATAGTCCTCAATGGTTGGAGGACTTTGATTTGAAGCACATGATGACTTTTCCTTACTATCAGATGAGCCCTCCGATGAATTGTCCGTTTTAAACCCTAAGCCAGTTATAACTTCCTCATAATCAAGAGGTACAGTTGGCTCAAAACGCGGCATTTCCTCCTCATCGGGTATTCGAGTATAATTGTGTCTCAAAGGAGGTGGACACGATTTATACCCAACGCCTTTCACGTTCCCTTTCAGTTTTTGAAGGTCTATGATGTGATCGAGCACAAATCGGGAGTTAGAATAACTCTCCAATTTAAGCTTGATTGCATCATGCTCGCATTTGGCAATGGCTAGTTCCTTTTTGGTTTCCTCAACGATGTTAATGTAATCGTTAATACTAACTTGTTTTTGATAAACAATTTTGGTCACTTCGGAAACACTTTTCTTTAAGGTTTCAATTACAGATTTAAAATCCTTTTCGTTTCTAACTAAACCCATATTTGCCTCTTTGCACTTTGACAGTTCAATAACCAAACTCTGATTATGACTATGAACCTTTTCGGATTCAAGCTTCAATTTAGCACATTCATGTTTCATATCAGCACAATCACTACATATGCTAGGAGTTTCAGATTTTACCTGACTTGTAGAAGCTGTGACATTAGCCATAAATGCAGTCTGAGAAGAGAAAGATCCATCTTCAGTGAGAATCTTCTCCATTTCTTCTGATGTAGCATCAGCTTTCTTGATCAAGTCCGATTTCTCGTTAGCATCATTCGACAAATTATCAGCTTCAGAATCCACTCCCTCCTTCACGTCCGATTCTGAACTGTAATCACTCACACCTGAGCCATCTTCATCAGTACTGCCACTATATCCTGAACTTTCATTATTTCCTGAAGATTCACCATCATTGACATTCTTGACAATTTCAGCGTAAAACGCAGTTCTTGTTTGATCACCGTTTCCCAACTGTATGGCCGGACCACAATCGACACTTGGATCGAATTGAGGTTGTGTTGTGGACACTTGAGGTTGAGGTTGGGGTTTAGATTGCGAAAGATAAGCACTTTGATCGAACTGTGGAAACGGAGATGGGCTTGTATTTGATACAAACGCCGTTTGAAGCTTCGGTTGCTGAATGGAACTAGAACTAGCTGAAGGACCAAAACCCGGCAAATACATTTCTGTGTTTTGAGGAGGTGTAATCCTTTTAGCTTTCCGAATTTCCTCTTCGTTCTTGTGCTCCAACTTCTGAATGAATTCATAGATATTAACATTGGCAGCATCTAGAACACCCGTATGCGTTAAAAGCTCAATGAATGGGCTCCACTTTGGAGGTAGAGCATCAGCAAACCGTGCTACCATTTCCTGTTGAGATGCAAGAACACCAAAATAATACATTTCACTAATCAAATGATAAAAACGAGTAGTTATATCATTTAGGGTTTCTTTCTCTAAGAAATGAAATTATTCGAATTTCTTCTTCAACAGATCATGACGTGTCTTTCTAGTAGCTGCATTTCCTTCTCCTCTCGCTACCAAAAGATTCTGTATATTTTGATTTTGATTCAACACCAAAGCCCATTGAGTTGCACTTATTGACTGTTGTTGTTGAGGTATGGAATCCGTTAAATATGCGGCCATCGAAGTCTGATTTTGAGTTGGTCGTGGGTCCGTACTCCAATCCCATGGACTTGTACAACTCATGATTGGTGTATGAAATTGAAAACCTGATCACACACTTAAAAACACATTGTTAAATTAGATTTGCAAAGCTTCTGTTAAACAATGCACAAGTTTCTCGACGAAACTCGTTTAATGAACGACGAAACTTTGTTTAATAAACAATGTTGACGAAAATTAAATGATGACCCACTGTGCTCGACGAAACCTCTTTTTGATTGGATCTTGACGAAGGTTTAAAGGTTGTGACGAAGGTTTAAATGAGGTGACGAAGGTATAAGGTGTGACGAAGGTATAAGGTGTGACGAAGGTTAACTGAAATAGTTTGACGAAGGTTGTATGATGGCGAAGGTTAAGTGAGTGTGAGGAAGGTTGACGTGAGGAAGGTTGAGGTGAGGAAGGTTGACGTGAGGAAGGTTGAGGTGAGGAAGGTTGAGGTGAGGAAGGTTGATGTGAGGAAGGTTGAGGTGAGGAAGGTTGACGTGAGGAAGGTTGACGTGAGGAAGGTTGAGGTGAGGAAGGTTGACGTGAGGAAGGTTGAGGTGAGGAAGGTTGAAGTGAGGAAGGTTGAAGTAACGAGGAAGGTTAAAGTGATGAGGAAGGTTGAAGTGATGAGGAAGGTTAAAGTGCTGAGGAAGGTTGAGGTGAGTGTGAAGTAACCTTATCTCCTTCTGACACAAGACACCATTTTTCAAACATACACCATGCTTTTCTGATTTTACAAGTTTCCTTTTTCAACAAATAACATCGTCACAGTACACAAATGTCAAACAAACAATATTATAATCTATATCACTTTAATTAAAAACACAATTCAGATCAGATAAGATAGATATACAGGAACAGTTTGAATATATCCAAGAACACTATGAAGAACTGAAGAACAGTATGATGATTCCGGCCAGATTTTTCACCGGATAAATTTTCCGAAAATGATTTTGCTTATACTTTCAACAAAAACCCACTAGTAACATGTAAACATTCAAACAAACAAGGTTTTTGAACAAACTTTTAGCAAAACAATAGGATAAACACTGATTTTAAAGACTTTTTCCAGAAAATATATAAATTTTTTAAGAACGAAATCTGAAAAATCACAATAACACACTTGTTTCAAATAACACAATGTTTGGTTTTAAACAAGGAAAAGAGCCAAGGCTCTGATACCACTTGTAGGTCCGTTTTTCCCGGAGGATCCGATACGTAACCTATCCTTGTTTCTCACAAACATAATCGCGGGTGCGGAATCCCCGAGACGGTGCAAACCAAACAATGTAACGCGAGTAACACAACATATAATCAAAGATTCACTTGGATTAAAAGGACGAGAATAATATCAAACATATACACACAATGTTTGACGATAAACTCTCTGGTTTCACTATGCTCTCATGACTAAAACTGATAACATACTAAGCTATTTATACTGTCCACTAACGAACCTTCATGTGACGAAGGTATGAGTGGGGAAGGTTAAACTTCCCCACACATTATCTTGACGAACCTTGAAAGGTTCCCCATGTATGTTCATGAGGAAGGTTAACCTTCCTCAATTGATTTCACAACCTTCGTCACATATATTTCATGTAAATGTTATCTACACACATGACATCATCATGATGTCATCATGACATCATCATGGTGATGTCATGATGATGTGTCGGCGGGAACGGTTCGCGGCTCTCCGTGCTTCGCGTGTCGAACTCTGGGACGCACGACAGAGGAATGTCGCGACGTCGGGCTTGAGCCGAACCTAACCGTGTCGAACCGAACCGAGTCGAACCAAAAAGAGTCGCGTCCACATAAAGTGTACCAACACCATTAGGTATACCTTAACCTTTGTTAACTTCATATAAGCGTCACATCACTCGTTTTTTCCCTCTTTACTCTACCTTATCATAAGGAAATAGTTTAACCATGTTAACTCAACCTCACCCACCATCTTTTTTAATTGTTATAGTATTAAATAATTTTTTAAATACAAAATAAATGACAACAATACCATTTCATTAAGTTATTAGCTAAATTAAACATTGATAATAAATAGCATTAATTTCTTGTTCTTTTTTTACCTAGGTTAACATGTTAACCAAAGGAGGTTTTATCACCCCTTAACATAGAAAGGGAGTGGTTTGGAAGAAATGTTAACTTGCCATCTCATATTTAACACCAATGAAGTTAGAGTATACCCCAATGCCTAACGTTAATTTGGGTGATTCAAAGGATAAATAGGTGTGAGATTTAGATTTGGAAGATGAGTTTTCAGTCAACTATGTTCGAAAGTATATTGAAAACCCTAGTAATATTGTGCATACAAGCATTTAATGTAGAAAAAGATTTAACATTAAAATGTCAACTCAGTGATTTAAAGGGGGCATTGGCTAACGTTAATTTGGGTGATTAAGAGGATAAATGGGTGTGAGATTTGGATTTGGAAGATGAGTTTTCGGTCAACTATGTTCGAAAATATATTGATCATATTTATCTTCCGGAATCTGGATGGGTTACATGCTACAAGGTGAAATATAAAATTATTTTAAAGAAGGTTTATATTGATGTTTGAAGATTACTTATATATCGTCTTCCTACTCGATTGAATTTAAGTAGGAAATGATTTGATATCCAGACTGTTATGTGCCCTTTTTGCTCTATTATGATTGAATATTCGAATCATCTTTTTGGAGATTGTTTTATTGCATCTAAAATTTGGGATGGTATTAGTTGTTGGCTCGATATAAATCTTTCGGTTTCCAGATGTCCTCATCGGCTTATATGTGGGCTAGGCACGACTAATTTATCTAAACAAAACAAAAAAAAGATCGTTATTGAAGCCATTTTTTCCCATCGTGGTGATTTATTTGGAGAGCTCGGAATAAAGAGATTTTTGGGCGTCATGGTGATAGTAAAGAATCTTTTATTGATTCAATTATTTTGATTTCTTATTTGTGGTGTTCAAGTCATTGTAGTAAAGTTAAAGTTTCGTGTACTGGTTAACAAATCTACTCCTTTGCATGTAATTGTTTGGTTTGTTTCCCAAGATTAGTTATTTGCCAACAGGGTGTGTGATTATATTAAGTTTGCCATTCTAAAAAAACATTAATATGTCAAAACAATGAATTGGTGGTCGATACCTAGTGTTTGAAATGTTTCTAATGTTGTTAGATGGTTTTTGAAATAACAAACTGTGTTAACACTTCAAGTATATTAAGATCTAATGAAAATTGTGTTTTTGTACTTGGAACTAATCACATGTATGTGTGTAAATTCAGAGAGACGTCCACTAATTATAACTAGTCCTTGTGAACGTTAACATCCTGCAGCCATAGCCTACAAGCAAATTATTAGTAATAATCAAGATACTGACTCAGGATGTTACCAATATCCTGGTTCAGTATCCTGATCATAAATAGCTAGCATAAAATCAAGATGTATTATCAGGATATGGGCTCAGAATTTCACTCATAACAACTACTGAGTTAAAACCTTCATCCAAAGTCATGTCTAGTTAATCTAGTTAATTAGTTTAATTTAATTGCACTTTTAGGATTTCTAGAACCCCCCCCCCCCCCCCCCAAATCAAATAAACAATTAGTCATGTCCGTGTCAGTCCTAGTCTAGATAGAGTCATTAGCGTAGTTTAATCGAGTCTCGTGGGTTCGATATCCGGACTTACTTAGCTTTACTAGAGTCGATTGGTTCACTTGCCGGTTAGTAGTTTAGTCGAGACTCAGAGAGAGTCTGGATTTAGGTTAATTTTAGTTATTTTAGTTAAACTACTTTTAGCACATCAATTTTATACACTATCAAACTATTATAATTATTAAGCAAACTACTTCTGAAGACTTCAATTGTAATATAATTACTATAAGGGTTAGTCAAATACAATGTATTCTAAATATAAGAAGTCATAAGAAGAGTATCAAACGGACTCTAATTGACATCATCCAAGCAACATTCAAACTGTTTCATCAAACTCGACGATATAAGATTTTAGGTTTCCACTTTTGGATTTATAGCTTCTAGATTTTAGAATTTTTGTTTATATCATTGTGTATTTTCTATATTTGCGTCACTGTGTGTATTTTGTGACTCATTGTGTCTTTTTTTCTTCTATTTTTCGGATTGTGTTATATTTTGCTTGACATTGTTTTATATTTTGCCATCTATTGTGTCTTTGTATACTTCTTAGATTTAGAAAACTTTGTAGGATAATTTTACCCATTACTAAAATGGCCTTTAAAAAATACCTTGTTATTTAATGATTTGTGTATTATTTTTTGATAGTTACCAATATTTATTTTATAATATAAAGTAATGTTGATTATATGTCTTTTGGATTTTAATAATATAATATTATGCACTATAAATTACTTATATACCATTATGGCGTATTTATTTTTATCTATATTTTGAGAAAAGTTTTATTCAAAATCGAACGAGAGATATATAATTGATTTTTTGTTGGTTATTGTGACAAACAGAAGGTCCAAACAATATTGCTACATGTAATCCGTTTTCTCAACATTCTCGTATAGATTTCGTTGAAAACGAAGGTGTATTCGCATCTACATTTATTTTTGTTTCTTTTGGTTGCTATACCGCATCTTTGTTTTTGTTTCTTTTGGTTGCTATATTGCATCTACATTTGTTTTTGTTTCTTTCGGTTGCTATACCAAATGTCGGTATTATGTAAGTACTGTAACGAACCGAACTGATACATATCGAAAGCCTTTTTGCTATGATGTAGAATCCCACATTGAACAATATCTACTGGTAATTTCAGGATAGATTTTTACATTTGGTATTATTTTTTTTTTACATTTAGTATTATTTTTTTATAACAACAATCAGTTAGGATTTTTTTTCATGAACATAACTTTCAAGGAAATTACATAATAGCAGTAGGTAACCGGCCAACAAGCTGCGTCGTAACCCCCTTTAGTATTATCCCTCATTTAACCCCATTTAACCCTACAAGGAACCAAATACAACAAAAATACTTTTTGACTAAAAGTGATAAATATATCAAATCACAATGACAAATGTTGTACAAGAAAAAAAAATACTTTTTGAATGGAAGTGTTAAACATATCAAATTACAAAGACGGAAATAATACTTTTCATTTTATTTTATATAATATAATTATCAGACTTTCCTCAATTTTATTTTATTTAATACATTGTCAAACTTAATCTAATTTGTTCACACAATTATAATTATTATACTAACTACTTCTATAAGACTTTAATTATATTATAACACTATAATAATACAATTACTAGAACGACCAACTACTTCTATAAGACTTTAATTGTAACCGCTATAAATAATACAATTACTAGATGACCTTTAATAATAAGTTGTTTTTTTAATAAATTTTGTCCTATTTACTTATTTAATTGAACGATCTTCAAATATACGTTGTTATTAAAAATTTTTTGTCTTATATATATATATATATATATTTTTTTGTAAATTGCCAAAATCGTTCCTGAGATTAGGTTATATTTGTCAGTATCATCAAAAACAACTCTTTTGTACCATATTGTCATTCACTTTTGGATTTTTTTGCCATTTTTATCCAAACGTCTAACTTTTTTGCCAAATCGTCCTTGAGGTTTGAGATTTTTTGCCATTTCATCCAATATTTGATAAAAAAAAATAACCGAAATTAGACATTTGGATGAAAATGGCAAAAAACCAAAAAGTGAAGGACAATATAGTACAAAAGATTGTTTTGGATGAAACTTGTCACACCCTGACTATTGCGGAAGCGTATACGTGTGACTTGATCAGTTTTCATTGCATTCGATTATATAAACCGCTACATGACTAAAATAACGATGTTCATTCATTCATAAGTTTAAAACATTACAAAACATAAGTTGTTTAAGTTTCAACCAACACAAGTAATAAGTTTAGGTTACTAACCATTATCAGATTCAAGTTCCACAAAAAAAACTTGTTTAACAAAAGACTAATTTCACGAGGTTTTGCATTCTATATCTCATCAAGGATGGGATATATGAATCAACCTTTCAAAAGTGGATGACATCTAAACTTGAAATTTACAGCTTGAAAACAACACCAGCGCCAAAGATCCATCTAGTTTCCTGAAATATATGTAAGTTTGAAAACAATCAACAAAAGTTGAGCGAGTTCATGCGTTTTTTATGAGTTTCAAATAAACTTGTAAACATTTGAGAGAATTCTTTTGATAACCGGTATGTAAAGCGTCTATGAACAGATCATTAATGTTTTGCAAGGACATTAATATGTGTGGGTGTGTAGGAAGTGCTCAAACCTAGCGAATTTCCTCTGGTCCACCCGGCTGGAACGACATAGTCACCACATGCGGCCACACAAGGACCCATGGGTGGGGCTCGCTACACCCGATAGATCTACCACTCTCGCCCCTCGGTCTTAACAAGATTAATGGCCTTAAGAGTGCGGCTACCCATCCACATGATCTAACAATTCATTCCTTAGCTAAACCATACCATTGAAACATGTATTTCACCCCCGAAAGTTATAAATCTGAAAACAGTTAAAAGAAAAGAAGGACATGAACTCACTGTTTTGCGTAACTTGCGTCGTAAACTTCACCGGCTTGTTTTGTAGGCCTCGTATCCTATGTATGTACTATGTACGTTAATCACTAGACTTGTAACAAACGAGTACGAGTCACCATCTTAAGTTTATGCATTCGTCTTTTGTATGTTCAACATTTGTGAGGCTCGTGCCCTTGTTTGTCGGGTCTCACCCGTTTGTCGCGTTATCGTACTTTGGATTCGGTGTCGTCTGCTTGTGAATATATATTTTACTTCCTAAAATATATTTGTTTATGCAATGTTTGACAAACGATAGGTGTTAAAAATAAACTATATTTTTAACTTGTTCCAAATATGTTACTTATATTATTTTCCCAAAAATAAGTATAAGTGATTTGTTAAATAATATTTTCAATATTATTTTGTGTAAGTATACTTAGGTAAGTATACTTGTATTTTGAGTATGTTATTTTGTATTCTCATATTTACGCATAATACTTGTTTATGGGCATTTTACCAAGTGTTGGTAGTGTATGTCGGTATGTATTTATACGTATAGGAATACGTATTTTCTTGTATTTATTAAGTATTTCATACTTAATTTATGTGTAATTTTCCGGAATATTGTTTTTGCATTATTAAAATCACCATTTTTATATGCTTAAAGTATATATATATTTTAAGAAAATTTTATAGAAAAATATCTATAATTTGACTTGGTAAAATATGTATGTATCCATATATCTTAAAAATAATCTATTTTTAAGATCAAAGTTAGAAAATATACATTTTTAGTTTTCATCAAAATAATATACTTTTGGGTTGTTTATGAAAATATATATTTCCTTACACTCTAAAATAATATATTTTCAAGTTGACAAAATATGACATATTTTCATAATAATTGTAAAAATACATACTTTGTCCTCTGTTCGGTTTAGAGAGTATCATTTATTGTCCGGAATATTTATATATTTTGTCTAAGGTGTCCATTGTCCGAATCGTCCAATATATTTATACAAATATATTTTCTTGTGTTTGTCCATATACCATTTCATGGGTTATTTTGCATGAGTAATATTGGGTATTTGTCATGTATTTTTATGTGTATTTTGTTGGTGATACTCCTTGGGAGTATTTAGTGTATTTTCATCATCCTAATACACTACTACATATAATACACATAATATACACTTAGCACAAAATGTGGTGATCACTAAATACATATATTTTTCCTAAAAATATACATACTTAATATTGATTTTAACTTGAAGAAATTCTTATTTCTTAGCTTGTAATTTGTACAAAAAATTAGGAAACCTTGATAAATATTTTTAAATGAATTTTTTGAGAATAAGTTTCATCAAAACTTATATTTTTCTAAGTGTCAAAATTTAGTTTTCCCTAAAAATAGAGGTTTCCCATGTTTTCAAAACATGTGTTTATTTTCTTTTCATCACCAAAAACAATTTCCAACAATTTTCACAAATAACATACACTAATTTCTTCATGTAAAACATTATGGTGAACTTGATTTTTGTTAAAAATGTGTAGTCTTTTAGATCTACACTTTACATACCATGATCTTCCAAAATTAAGTGCTCTTGTAAATTTTAAACAAACTTTTTATGAAACTTTAAGTTACTAACCAATCCATCCACGAGTTTTATGGTTTCAAAGTCTTGAAAATCATGTTCAAAAACCATTTTTATGTTCATTAGAAAGTTCTTTATGTTTAAAACCATGTTTCATCATGGATCTTTCAAGATCCATACTTAACAATCTTGAATCTTACATAAACAAGCTTCTTGATGAATTTCTAACAAACTTTTCATGGATTTTAGTTTCAAAAGTTAGTTTTACATACACTTTGTGAGTTCAATAATACAAGATCATGTTTCAAAATCATCTTTCAAGTTCACATAAGTGTTTCACAAGTTCATCTTCAAGTTTAACCATGGATCTTTCAAGATCCATGCTTATCTTTCAAGATCCATGCTTAAACTTGTTAGATCTATGCTTCTAACAAGCTTAACATGCTAGATCTAAACATACACACAAGATTAAACATCAACAACTTCATTACATACACCAAAAATCACTTGTTTTCTTCATGATTATGTTACTACTAGCTCTAATGGCTACGGAAGTGGCACAACAAAGAAGAAGATGAAGAATGATGAAAATGGGAGGTTAAAAGGTCCACAAGGTGGTCCTTCAACTTCTAGCACTTGTAGCTCCCTTAGATCATCTTCAAACACCTTTGTACATGCTTGAAATGGTTTTAATATGTTTGAAAATAAAGGTGTGTGGGGATGGAGGTGTGGCCAAAGGTAAGAAGGAGAAGAAGATGAGGTTTTGAAATGGTGAAAATGTTAAGTGAAGGTCTCTTGGTTACTAATTATAATCTCCAACATTTTCTTTATCCATAAGGTTATATTTTCCATATCAAGAATACACAAGACTAATATTTTAAGTGAAAATGGGTGTGGGGTCCACTTGGGCCGTTTACAACATAAGGGGGGGGGGGGGTATTATGTAAAAATTTGATAGTTTAGGGGTTAAGGTGAAACTTTGGTGCTAATGATGTATTATATGTGTTTAAGTGTTTTTAGGGGTTTTAATGTGTTTTATGATCACAATTAGTGTTAAAACACTAAAACAAAGTCTCAAGTTCAATTTTGGTGTTTCCGGTAGTGTCCGGTTAATTATTCGGTTGTCGGTTCCTTAAAGTGTTTAAATGTGCAATTTAGAAGGTATGAAGTACCTTTTGTGATAGTTTTCATTCCTGACATTGTACAAGTTATTATGGATGATTAAACACTATTTTTGAATGTTATTTTGGCTTGTAAAAGCTGAATTTTGCTGAAAAATGCAGAATTCGTTGTTTAAAGTGCGTTTCGGACAGTTTTTAGTGCGTAGTTTAGCTTCCGGAAAGTGTTAATGTAAACCTGTGTACCCACACTTGGGTTTTAATGTATTTTTGATGTTGGACCTACATCTAGGCCCTAAATCTATTGTCTAATTGTATTCTGTAGTCCTGCTGGCGCAGCTTGTCTTACCGGTGAGTTTACTAGTCTTTTTGACGCAATGCCTAATGTAATGCACAATGCGATATTGGAGGTATAAAACATGCACGAATTCATATGTGAAGAAAGTATGCACTTAATGTTGACACTTAAGCACATAATTGCAGGAATAAATAATAAATAAAATAGCACGGAAATTACCCGTTTTGGCCAGTTGTCACATTCTCTCCTCGTTAAAAGAATTTCGTCCCGAAATTCTAGCTGTGTTATCGGTTGCATAGGAGTTGTGAAACAACTGTGGGTGCTTAGACTTGATTTCGTCTTCACGTGCCCATGTAAACACTGGGCCGTGTCTTGGCTTCCAACGTACATTAATAAGTTTAATGTGACTCCTCCTTGTTTTCTGTATCTTCCAATCCATTACCTCAACCGGCTCTCGGTAAATTGGAGGTTGTCGTTAACGTGAATCTCATATGCTGAAATGACGATTGTTTCTTGAGTAGGACTTTTCTTGAGATTAGACACGTGGAACGTGTCGTGTACGCTACTGAGTGCTTCTGGAAGCTTTAGCTTGTATGCAACGGTTCCGATTTTCTCCAGAATTTCGAAGGGTCCAATGTAACGCGAGTTTAACTTTCCACGTTTTCCCAAACCTTACTACGCCTTTCCAAGGCGAGACTTTCAACAAAACCGTGTTTCCAACCTCAAATTCCAAGGGTTTGCGTCATTTGTCGGCGTAGCTTTTATGCCTATCACGAGCTGACTTGATACGATCACATATCTAAGCAATCTTATCCGTGGTTTCCTGAACCAACTCTGGACCGATGAGATGTTTATCTCCGGTGTTCGCCCAACACAACGGGTACCGACACTTTCGTCCATTTAAAACTTCAAACGGGGCGGCGTGAATGCTGGTGTGATAGCTATTATTGTAGGAAAACTCCACTAAAGGCAAGTGAGTATCCCAACTCCCACCAAAGTCCATCACACAAGCTTGTAGCATGCCTTCCAAAGTTTGTATCGTCCGTTCACTCTGACCGTCCGTCTAAGGGTGAAAGGTCGTGCTAAGATTCAATTGAGATCCAAAAGCCTTCCGAAATGTTTGCCAAATCCTTGACGCCAAACGACCATCTCGGTCGGATATGATAGATACAGGCACTCCATGACGTGCCACAATCTCCTTGAGATATATCTCTGCCAACTTCCTGGTGCTGTCTATCTCGCTGATCGGTAGGAAATGCGCAGAATTCGTAAGTCGATCAACAATTCCCCAAATCACATCATGACCTCTTTGCGTCCTCGGTAATTTAGTATTGAAATCCTTCGATATATGTTCCCACTTCCATACGGGTATCTCAGGCTGTTGCAGCAGCCCTGATGGTTTCTGGTATTCCGCTTTAACCTTGGCACAAGTAAGGCAGTTACCCACATATGTAGTGATATCGGCTTTCATCTTGGGCCACTAATAAAAGTCCTTGATGTGTGTAAAATGCAACATATAAATTACATCAAATGAGGCATAAAACTAACCCTTTATTAGTACTAATGTTGGAAAAAGTGCGATTTTGTCTTCCTTTTGTATTTTCAGGATTAAATGAGCACAAATGAACAAAAGAAGCAAAAATGCAGCTAAATCTAACACAAAAAGGAATAAACGTGGCGTGCCCGACCCCTCGACAACATCTTCCCAAGCAAAAACAAGATTTCAGAAGGCTGAACACGCCCCATGCCCAGCGGACACGGGGGCGTGCCCAAGTGTCTGCAGAAAAGACAAAAAGTGTAGAAGCTTCTATTCCTCAACACGGGGCCGTGCCCAGCGGACATGGGGCCGTGCCCAGCGGACATGGGGGCGTGGTCAACTAATGCAGAGAAACTGCAATTAATGAAGAAAGAGAAAGTGGATGGACACGGGGCCGTGCCCCGGCTTCTGTGTAGGCTATAAATAGGGGTGCTTGGTTCACTTTAAAGGCATTCCTTGACAAACCACCTCTCTCCTACTTCACCCACACTCCATCACCATCACAACACCCACATCCACCACCATCATCCATCATCCATCATAGAGTGTGTGTAGTTGTCTCGGGATCCAAGATTGATAGTAAGAGTTCTTGACAATCAAAGGCCATGTTTGCCTAAGTCTCTTAGATCACTTGGTGAAGACAAGCATTTAGTGTAATAGTTTTGTTTTTTAATCTTTTCGCACTTTTTATTTGGTTTTGTATTAATGACTTTAATAACTAGTTTCTTATATTGATGGTGAAACTTCCTTATCATTTGTCCGTGGTGTGTTGGCATTATTTTACTGTCTATATAAAATAAAAGATTTACACCATTCATATCTCTACGGTCTATATAGAGATATGTTGGCTACCTGGTCGGGGGTTAAGGGAATGGTTTGGTAAGGTTCTTGCCTTGTTCAGTGTATAGATCCTGCAAGGACCTGGGTCAAGCTTTCTAGGACCTCCTTCAATACCCACTGGTATTGGATGGCGGGGGTGCGAATGGCTTGATCCCCTCACATGTAAACTACTATTAATACATTAACCCGGCTACTTGGGATTGTATCCCTGCTGACTCAAACCACTTAGCCGAGGGTAACGTCACCTTCAAAAGAGGGGCCTACCGTATTACGCATTAATAACTTAATTAATTATCTTCCAATAATCCAACCCTTTTGGATTGTATCCTTGCTGACTCAAACTACTGGGTTGAGGGTAACGTTACCATCAAAAGAGGGGCCTACTACTATAACTAAAATAATCTCTTAAAAAGTGCAAAAGTGCTGAAAACATCAAAGGTTACACTAAAGGCGAGTCGGATCCAAGTGATTCATCTTGTTTATCTGTTTTATTTTTATTTTTATTTTTAGCATTTTAGTTTTTATTTTCATGTTAAAACCTTTTTCTAAAATTTTGATTTGATTAGACGTTGAGGATAAACCGGTATTAAAAGCTCTTGTGTCCTTGGACGACCTCGGTATCTTACCAACGCTATACTACGCTCACGATGGGTGCACTTGCCCATATGTATGTTTAGTGTTAGTAGTATACCGTGTTTTATAAATTTAAAACTTGACTAAAGTGTTAAAAAGGGCTAAAAATATAATAAAATTTATATAACACATCAAGTTTTTGGCGCCGTTGCCGGGGAGACAAGGATTTTAAGAAAGTTAGGAATCAACGGCCTAATCGTTTTTCTTATTTTTCTGTTTTTTTTTAAGGATTTTTCTTAAATTTTCAATTTCTGCAGAGCTCAGCACGGGCCGTGCCCGCTGAACACGCCTCGTGCCCAATCTTTGGTACTGGCAATCCTGTTTTAAGTCAGACAGTAGCTGAACACGGGGCCGTGCCCAATCAACACGCCCCGTGCCCAAGTATCAGATACTGAAAACAGAACCGTAAGATCCCGACGGTTGGTAATTTCTGACACAACCATGAGCGATACTGATTTTTTTTACTACTGATGTGTGTAAAATGCAACATATAAATTACATCAAATAAGGCATAAAACTAACCTCTTTTTAGTACTAATGTTGGAAAAAGTGTGTTTTTGTCTTCCTTTTGAATTTACAGGATCAAATGAGCTTAAACGAACAAAAAGAACAAATATACAGCCAAAACCAACATAAATACAAAGATTAGAAAGAAACCTGGCATGCCCGACCCCTCGACGGCATGTCCCAAAGCAAAAAACAAGAAGAAAGCTGAGCATGGGGCTGTGCCCCGCTCAACACGAGGTGTGCCCAGCTAAACACGGCCCCATGCCCAGCGGACACGGGGGCGTGGTCAGGTGTCTGCAGAAGAGACAAAAGCATAGAAACTTCTATTCCCCAACACGGGGGCGTGCCCAGCGGACATGAGGCCGTGGTCAATGCTAAGATTCGCAGAATGCAAACAAATCTTGATAGTACAGATACGCTTCTGCACACGGGGCCGTGCCCAGCGGACACGGGGGCGTGGTCAACTAATGCAGACAAACTGCAATTAATGAAGAAAGAGAAGATGGGTGGACACGGGGCCGTGTCCGGGCTTCTGTGCAGGCTATAAATAGGGGTGCTTGGCTCACTTGCAAATCAACCCTTGGCAAACCACCTCTCTCACACTTCACCCACCCACCACCACCATCACAAACCATCATCCACCACCATCATCCATCATCCATCATAGAGTGTGTGTAGTAGTCTCGGGATCCAAGATTGATAGTAAGAGTTCTTGACAATCAAAGGCCATGATTGCCCAAGTCTCTTACATCACTTGGTGAAGACAAGCATTTAGTGTAATACTTTTTATTTTTAATCTTTTCGAACTTTTTATTTGGTTATGTATTAATGACTTTAATAACTCGTTTCTTATGTTGAAGGTGAAACTTCCTTATCATTTGTCCATGGTGTCTTGGCGTAATTTATATTGTCTATATAAAATAAAAGATTTACACCATTCATATCTCCACGTTCTATATGGAGATATGTTGGCTACCTGGTCGGGGGTTAAGGGAATGGTTTGGTAAGCGTCTTGCCTTGTTCAGTGTATAGATCCTGCAAGTACCTGGGTCAAGCTTAGTAGGACCTCCTTCAATACCCACTGCTATTGGATGGCAGGGGTTCGAATTTCTTAATCCCCTCATATGTAAACTACTATTAAAACAATAACCCGGCTACTTAGGATTGCATCCCTGTTGACTCAAACTACTTAGCCTAGGGTAACGTCATCTTCAAAAAAGGGGCCTACCACATTACGCATTAATAACTTAATTAATTATCTTTCAATAATCCAACCCTTTAGGATTGTATCCTTGCTGACTCAAACTACTGGGTTGAGGGTAACGTCACCTTCAAAAGAGGGGCCTACTACAATAACTCCGATAATCTCTTAAAAAGTGCAAAAGTGCGAAAATAATCAAAGGTTACACTAAAGGCGAGTCGGATCCAAGTGATTCATCTTGTCTATCTGTTTTTATTTTTATTTTTACTTTTCAGCATTTTAGGTTTTATTTACATGTTTAAACATTTTTCTAAACTTTTAATTTGATTAGACGTTGAGGATAAACCGGTATTAAAAGCTCTTGTGTCCTTGGACGACCTCGGTATCTTACCAACACTATACTACGCCCACGATGGGTGCACTTGCCCATATGTGTGTTTAGTATTAGTAGAATATCGTGTTTTATAAATTTAAAACTTGACTAAAGTGTTAAAAAGGGCTAAAAATATACATAAAAGTATATACACACCGACACACATCAAGTTTTTGGCGTCGCTGCCGGGGACACAAGGATTTTAAGAGAGCTTAAAATCGATGGTCTAATCAGTTTTTCAAAACCTTTTTAAAACGCACGCATTTTTCTGCATTTTAGTTAGTTTTTGCATTTACAGTAGCCTGAACACGGGGCCGTGTTCATTGAACACGGGGCCGTGCTGCATTTTTTTTAAAACACCCAGATACAGAGTCTGAACACGGGGTCGTGCTCACTAAACACACCCCCTTGCTGCACAAAACCGGTCACTTTTAATTAAAACGCCCAGATACAGAACCTGAACACGGGCCGTGTCCACTGAACACGGGGCCGTGTCCAGCCTCTGTTTCCGTTTTTATTTTTGTTTTCTGGTCTCGAGACTTTGTTGTGGTCTGCTGAGTGATTCTTATGGATCAATACTCAGGAGATTACAACTACACCTATGAGGAGGATGATTATAGGGAAGATTATTGCACCAATTGCGGTAACCCTCACTCGGTACAATATTGTAACTTATTTCAACCATCCACTTCATACACCTACTATGAGGAGCCCAGGTACGAGCCATCAACTTCATACACATCCTATGAATACCCAATGTATGAACCTTCTCCCTCATACTCGTATTTTGATGAACCAAGGTATCAGCCTTCATACTCATACTTTGAGGAACCAAGATATGAGCCACCACCTTCGTATGCTTATTATGAGGAACCATGGCGTGAACAACCCACCTCATATGAGTATTATGAAGAACAAAATTACGACCCTTATCCATCATATACTTACAATGAAGAACAATGGTGTGAACCATCTACTTCTTATGAGTATTATGAGGAACAAAGGATCGAACATCCGGATTCAAGCTTTGAGGATCCCGATCCTTACTCTATCACCGACATAGCCGATAGGATAATAGAACACATTAAAACTATTGAACGATGCATAAAAGAATCTCGCGCAAGGGAAGATGAGTCCCGCGCAAGAGAAGAATTAACTTGTAATAAAGAAGAGATAGTTGAAAATGTAAAAATGGAAGAACAAATAAGTGAAAAGCCAACACATGAGTTAAACAACGAAAAAAGGTGAGTCCGATATCGTTAAAATTCAAGAAGAGTCTAATTTTGAAAAAATTAATCTCTTGCCACCTTCTTTCGAAAATCATTATTTAGTTCCCACTCATGCTAAGTTTTTAAAAGAGTTAAACACTAACACTAAAAATGACGAAACGGTAAGCATTAAGTTAACAAATGATCAAACTTGGCTAATAAAAGAAGATCCATTTGAAATTAACATTACATCGGTTCCATATTTTTTTCAAAATTCCTTTATTAGTAATATCACAATTGATAAAGATCTTTGTGTTAATATAATGCCAAACTACATTTTCGAAAAATTAAGTATTAGTGATTTTTCTCCACTTCAAATACCCATTTTTCTATCAAACCAATCAAATGGCAATTCCAACCGACTTTGTCATCCTTGATGACGTTCCTCTAGTGTTGGGACGACCTTTTGTAAAAACACACGAAGCCTTGAAAAACCGGAAGTACAACAACTTATCTATTCAATTAGGAGCCTTCAAAAGATGTGTCGATCTTGAACGATCAATGAAATATCCAATTGGCAATGACGACCCCCTAATTGAAGACGAGCCAGAACCACCCGATAAGGTAGGTCTAGCCAATTATAAACGTGGCACACCCAGGAGGCATTCCGCGGAACTACCCTTAGTTTTAGTTTAGATTAACTTTTGTGTTTTCTAGTTTAGTTTTACTTTTCAGGAATAAAACACACTCGAAATGGTGGAGGTTACTTAGGGAAACTTGAACCCACACCCTATGCACAAAAACAGAGCCTCCCGACAATTTTTCTTCATTACAGCAAGTTCAGCACGGGGCCGTGCTCACCCCAACATGCCCCCGTGCCCGAGGTTCTGCAGAAAACGCCTAGTTCAGGTAACTGGACACGGGGCTGTGTTCACTGAACACGCCCCCGTGCCCAGCCTTCTGTTTAAATTTGATACTGGCAGTCTGACCACGGGGCCGTGCTCAACCCAACACACCCCGTGTTCAGCTACCCAGTAATATAAAATCTTGTTTTTAACCCACTTTTACACATTTTAATCAACCGAAAAACTTATGTCACACCCTGATATTTCCACGTATTACCGGTGGGCCCGGTGGGGAGTATCGTGACGTAATTGATATCATCATAGACAATTTATCACAGTTTAATACACAGCGGAAGTCGAAAGATAAAAACATTACAAACCGAATGAAAGTAATATCAATTATTACAAAAACGGTTGTAAGGGATCCATAGGCGGATCAAAGTTAAAACGAACATTGTTCAACAGATTCATAAACATCTAAGCTTGCAAGACTCTTTATTTATGCTAGGAGTAGCCAGCCTATTCCGCCTAGTACCTGCACTTAGCCTTTTTGGAAAATACGTCAGTTTACACTGGTAAATACAATTAACCGACTCATTTTCAAAATATTTAAGAAAATTGATTTGGATGCACAAGGCACAAATAATCTTTTATAACTTGGAATAATTATTTAAAAATAAACTTGTTAAAGAATTACATGTTTATTATACGTTCAGTAGCCCGGGCTGAAAACCGGGTTAAAGATTAATAGACACACCACATAATATATCCCACGGCGAGTTATTCTTGAACAGGTGGGTACATTATTTTACATACGCACCGGTAGGTGTATGCCTACGCTCCGTGCTTAAGTCGTGGCCATTTCAATGAATGAGACGAGGATATCCAGGACATGGTCATTAACCCCCCCCCCCCCAAAGGCTTAGAATAATCAAAACAGATTAAACGGGTTATCTCAATGATTTAACCTTCATACGATTAAAAATTCAATACCCGACCAAGCATTATTTTATATACCGTACCCCAAGCCAGTATAAGGGAAAATAAGTTAAAAGTATTTACCTGAGCAAATCATACAAATTTATCCCAGCCGTATACAATCAGCAAGTGCAACTATCTTTTACTGGGCTCCTAAATCTGGAACAAAGGTTTTAATAACCTATTAGATTTCTAACGGGTCTCACTTAAGTTTAAAATGTCACACCCCAATTTTTCCACGTGTCACCGGTGGGCCCGGTGGGGAGTATAGTGACGTAGTTGATATCATCATAGTCAAACAACACAATATTTAAATACACAGCGGAAGCAAAAGGATAAATATATTACAAACCGATATAAAGTAATATCAAGTATTACAAACGGAATTGTAAAGGATCCACAGACGGATCAAAAAAAAAATAATAATAATAAAATAAAAAGAAACATTTGTTCAACAGACTTTAAGGCATCTAAGCTTGCGAGACTTATTGTGGACGCTAGAAGACAGCCAGCCTATTACGAGTAATACCTGCACTTAACCTTTTGGAAAATACGTCAGTTTACCCTGGTAAATACAATTTAACTGACTCATTTTGAAAAGGGTTGAAAATTGATTTGAATGCACATGGCACAAAACATTTTATAACTTGGGATAATTATTATAATATAATCTTGTGAACGAATTACATGTAACTTGTGCGTTCAGTAGCCCGGATCTTGTCCGGGTTAAAGATCAATAGACCCACCACAATATAGAGTTATACACTGACAGGTGTACGCCTACACCCCGTGCTCAGGTCGTGGCCATCTCGTAAGATGATGCCGAGGATATCCGGGACATGGTCATTAACCCCCCAAAGGCTTTAAGTGAACAAGACTGTTTAAACGAGCCGATCAAATTATTCAATTAACCACCCAACAATGTACGATTTGATGCTCGATCAAGCGGTATTCTATATATCGTAACCCAAGCCCGTATAGGGAAAATAAGTTAAAAGTATTTACCTGAGCTAAATATAAATTCAATCCCAGCCGTATACCACCAAGCAAGTACAAATAGCTTTTACTGGGCTCCTAAATCTAGAGTGAAGGTTTTTAATAACCTATTAGATTCCTAACGGGTCTTTAATTAAGCCTAAGCTTAGACCGGTTAACTTTCAAAAGGAAGACACGGTTCAAACGCATGATAAAGCGAAGACCGGTTTAGAATGTGGTTTTGACCCGACAAGCTTGCATGCTTGTTTAATATGGGTAACTTAAAAACATTCTGGATTTTGAGACAAAAATGATATGGTTTGACCCGCTTCGGCTAATATATGCGAACTAGTCACATAAGCCGATCCGAACGCGACAAGTGCGTAACGAGTAACCAAAAGAGTCATATACAGGTTTCCTAAGTTAATATGCCTTTAATATGTTGTGATATCAGTAGGATACCTTCCATTATGACCAAAACGAGTTTAAGACCAATTTATGCCCCGTAGGGGTATTTTGGTCATTTTAAAGATTATAAGAGAGTTTAAATATCATTCTGAGTTACAGGTCTGATTAAATCAGTAATTATACTTAATTTAATAAGTCATATCAGTAGGGTATCATATATATGTGAAATTTATTAATTATAACCATACTATGCACCGTAGGGGCATTTTGGTAATTCCACATAGGCTTAAAAAGGGCAAAACAGAGAATCTGAGTTTAAAACTTTTGCTTACTGTTAAAATATAGAAATTTACTGAAAATATCAGTAGGCATCAACCCTTATATATTTAAACTAGTTTCGATACATACTATGCGTTAAAAACGCTTAAAAAGGCGATTTGGAGCCATTTCCGGGTTTTGTATAGAAAGCTGATATTTTTATTATTCCAGAAGGCTCAAAATATTTTATTTATCATATTAGATCAGTAGAAAAAGGTTTGGGGTCAAAAGGATTTGTAAAACTCATTTTATAGCCAAAAGGGCAAAATCGGCAATTACCGAATCAAGCCTAGAACCCTATGTTATGCTCAGCCTAAAAATAAATAAAAATATTTAAAAAGCCCAAAATATTATTTTATATCTGTAGGTAAAAATTTTGGTATCAAAAATTGGGTTTAGATAGGATATACGCTAATTACGCCGTTTAATTAATAAAAGGCTTTCTAATTACGCTATTGAGCATAACTCCTAATCTAGACCTCAAACTGATGTCAAATTTTAGGGACAAGTTTATAAATCAGTAACTAAGGTTTCTACTCTTTCACATTTTCAAAAATCACGTTTTAAGGTCAAAAGGGCATAACGGTCAACATTTAGGCATTTAACGGAAACATGCATGAACTAGGATTTCTATGGAACCAAGTTGTATAACCTCGGAGGGTTATACTAACTTATAATATGGTCCTAATGGAATCCTAAGGCATATCTAAACTAAGCTAAATCGGGTCAGAACTGAAAGTCAAAGCAAAAGTCAACTTTTGCGACTTTCGGTTCCGGACCGAGCCTATACTTAGAATTGTCGGGTTGAACATGCTTAGACATGTTCAATTAATAATTACCAAGTTATTAATATGAGAAAACTGATTTTATGGCTTCTATATTAATAGTTATGTATTTATTTAAAACTAACCCGTTTGACTTTCATTTGACCCGACAATTTAACTAAGTAATCGTGGTAATTAGGAGGCGCCCTTTTGAGGGTTAATTACCTACCTAATTACGGTCACGTAGCCATGTTCGTTATGAACCATGGCTTAGCCGTTTAAAAGTCAAAGCGTTTATCGAAACGCTTGACTTTTCGGCTTTAACCGCTAAATATTTAAACTAAACATGAAAGGGGACTTACAAAGGGTCCAAGGGACTCAAGGAGGTTCTCAAAAAGGTTCAAGATCCTCACAACTCAGAGAATAGATCAGATTAGAAGGAGATGTGCAAATGAGAGCCAAACATTCAATGGGTATTTATAGGATTTAGAGGACCGTTAGGATCGTTCCTCGATAAATGTGATCAAATCTGGACCGTACACCTTTACCCCTTGTTTTAGCAATCTATGGGCTGCCCAAGGACTAAAGAAAACCATTTTCAATTGATTAAAACTGCTGTAACAGCTGGTAACACCTGGAAATCAAGTTTCAGAAATGGCAGTTTTGGTCCCTGCATGCTTCTAGCCCCTTTCTGATGCGTTTGAGGCCCGTTAAACCATTTTTAAGCCTCTACAATGATGCCTAAAAATGAGGGACATGAAACATGCTCAAAAACATGTCGGATGTCGGTCCGTTTGGCCGTACGGTCACGTTGTTCGTCTAATTACGACGAAACACGAACGGACGCGAAAAACGGTCCAAATTACGCGACGAATGAAATTTTATCAAGGCGATCACTAAAATAAAATATTTTAGTGCTTACATAAATTTTTGGATGTCCAGATATATTCAGAACGTAAGATATTCGCGAAAATGCAAACTTGTGCACTTTTTGACACTTTTAGTCCCTGCTTGACATAAAAGTTTATTTTTGCGCACCGAACACCTCTAATCCTATATCTAAGCTATAGAAATGATAATTAGGGCATGTTTAACTCATGGACAATTTCCGTAAGGTCCTTTACCATACGAATCGACATACTTTTGCAGTTTGACGCAAATAGTCCTTAAATTGCGCAAAGTAGCGCGAAATGCCGTTTAATGTTATACAAGCCTTCCATGGCCCATATTTATCCTTCCCAAGCATATACTTAAATATTAATACGCTCTTGTTCGCTTAGATGGTCACCGAAAGGCATAGATTCAAAAGTTGACGCTTTAGGTCCCTCTATTGCGCAAACTTGCGCATCTCATCATTTAATAGCATTGAAGCCTCATCTAATCCATATTAGGCATTCTTGAAAGTATTATTAAACATAACGATGCTTCGGATTCGCTAAAAGGTCATTCAGAGGTATAATTAAACATATTGACACTTTTAGCCCCTCTAACTTGCAAAGTTGCGCGTAACTTTACTTATAGGCATAAAAACCTTAGATGGGCATTATTTGGCATTCCCGAGAATATAATTAAATATTATTAAGCTCCCGGTTTGTTAAAAGGTCACTCAGAGGTAATAATTAACATGTTGACGCTTTTATCCCTTTACTGCGCAAACTTTCAATTAATTACGCAAACGGCTACACTTAATCATCAAGTGGCACATTTGTGAATATAAACATCATAAGAAACTTATTTTAGGTATGTTAACACTTCCATTCCTTTCATAATCAAAGTTTTTGATTTTTCGAAAAATTAGTCCCTCAAATTTACTATTTGACTTCATTAGGGTTTATTACACGTGTCAATACATCATTGGGCGTGATTTTACGAGGTGTTACATCCTCACCCCCTTAAAAGAAATCTCGACCTTGAGATTTGCTAAGATGCTGGAATTACTTTTTGTCGCATAATGGACTCAACTTCTATAACATATCTGGAATCTCTCCAAGCTCCCAAAGTGACCTTTATATTTGGTACATGTATCCTTTTGGAGCTTCTTAACCTATCGATCCTTAATCGATATAGGTTGCTCATCATATCATAGATCTGCATATCAATATGTGATAATGCTTCTTGCCTTATTGGTGAAACTCATCCTCAATCCATTAGTGTACAATGCATTGTATGCTCCGCCAGGCTCCTTAAATAGGTTTTAGCTTATAAGCTATTTGATCTTTGATACATTCGATTCCTTCGAATGATTTTATATATTCAGAGCTTAACTAGCCTAATAATTAACAAATTGGTACACCCTTCCAGGGTGATATCTTTGTTAAACCTTATTCCTTAACAAGGACTTAGGAGGGTTGCTATTTTCATTAATCTTTGATTTTCTGCCAAAACTGGCAATCTTACAGATGATCATGGATTTGTATGATCCTATTCGTTGTTTCCAAGGCAATTTTCAGATCCTGATGATTGGACGTACCAATCTTCTATTTAACAATAGGTATTCAACATTCCATCTAAGCAAGGTCTCCGAAGGAGCAGCCTTGATACTTATACATCAACTATTATAGAAAAGCTTATCTCAATGTGAAATGGTTATTCCAACCATTACTTAAAACTAATCTTAAGGGATAGTTAATCCTCATAGTTAGTCGAACAAATCGACGATCCTGGGCAGCTGATGGAAATTCTTAATTGTTGCCTAATTTGGGTTGCGGTATTCAATGCATAAGCAAAATGAACCGTCTTTCTTAATTAACAATACCGAATTCTTAGAATATAGGGTTAGGCTATATGAATTCTTTATTTTCAAAACTTATTTAATTGGGGTTTTGATTCTTCCAATAATGGCACTAGCCGTCTTTGAGATTTCATAAGAATACAACCCTAAATGGGATATGAATCTTAATTCTACCTGCCTCTCAGGAGGTAAACAGGGTATTCAAGATACAATGAGGTTACAGAGATTTTCCAAATCTCAGGCTCCAGTTCATCTGTCATATTCTGTGTCAGATAAGTGACACATTTATGTCATAAGTCCATGAATTCCTTAATCGGGAACATTTACTTTGGCAATTCCATTCTGGATATCTTCCTTGAATACCATTAGTTGACTTTAGTACCATATGACTATTAGAATATCCTTGCGGTTCCATGCATTAAACCTCCATACTGATCAGGCATGGAAGCAATCTATGGAACATATTAAGATACACCAATCCTCATGTGGCGCTTTTATCATACCATCTGGTATTCGCAATCGATAGAGATCAAAGAGATATCAACTATACATGCTGACGCACTTCTTCTAGAGAGGGTACTTCTAGAATTCCATGATTAGAGATTTCTAACAGGAACAGAAGAAATGGTTCTTATGATTTTGCCTGTAAGTTTTACCTTACACTTACTATCTGGGGTTCTTACGGGAAAGATTAAAAGTTTGCTAAGCTTATGGTTTTATTAGAGACTTAGCAGTACCTGGAACCAAACGTAACTCCTAGCCATAAAATCACCATAATGGATTTATCTGGTGTCATTATTAATGTGAGCTGCCTCTAATCATACCTCAGGAGGGCTAAACACCTCCATTCTTAAACCTTTTAAACTTAGCTATAAAACCTTTGACAAATTGTAGGGCAATCTCGGCCTCGACTGGTTATTTCTTAATCTATAAAACGTGAGTAGTTGAGGTGGATCCATAATGGATTCATAATAAGTAGGCTTTGAAATCTTAATGTGCCCTCTTATTTCCGATGCTAAATCATAATATATATATATATATATAGTGCATTATGCTTAAATTCTAGGTTAACCGAATAAGGGCACTATTTCCATCAATGAACCAAGGTCTGCAGCACACTGCCGATAGTTTATAAATCTTATTGGGGAGTCGGAAAATTATTACTCAATCTTTTCCTATTCCGTGACGCGTATAATAGGTTTTCTAATAAGGTCCGTAAAACTTGGACCATCCCATAATGTATAAGAGGATCTTTCTTGTGGATTTCATTAATGTCCTCACTAATCAAGGGTATTACCATTGAATGATTGTGATTTATACCTTACCATGTTCTTTCTAGTATAACCACTGATATACTTAATGGTTTCTACTTCATCCTTTCTAGTGTTTAGTCAACATAAGCAAGCCAAGAGTAACCAAAACATAGAGGTAAAATCTTGGATTCTAATACTTAGTCAACATAAGGAGGATATGTAGGTGACTTATAGTAAGAAGTAAGGAAGTTATTGTACATGTGCTTAAATTCAATCAAAATAGAAATTTCACAAACTAGGCACCTAGCTCGGTTGGCTAGGCGCACGAAAGGGTGTGGCCTAGACCCAGGTTCGATTCCGGGGACGGCCGGTTCTACCATTTTTTTATGTTGTTTAATATTAATTAAACGTACGGATACATGTAATTATGAGGGTTGTCTCATAAGGAGTCTTGATAACTACTTGTTTCTTATTATACACAATATGGGCTTGATTTTCAAGACAACCAATCGATTTTTTTTATCACTATATTGAGTCCTTACACTTTAACGGAAACTAGGACATCGGACGAATGATTCCTAATGGATATAAAACATCCATCTAATATTGCTGAAGTAGTCTCTGAGGTACTATGGACCAATTTTACTTTATACTTAACGCTTAGAGTTTTAACAGGCAGATTTAATGATTTACAAAATCTATTGTCTACGAAAGACTTATCTGAACCTGAATCAATAATACTCTAGCATGAGCGTTATTGATAAAGAAAGTACCTGTTGTGACATTGTCATCCTGAATAGCCTCTTGAGCCTCCATTTGAGAGCTCCCATCTTTGGTCTCCTTAGCCTCCCCAGGCTTCTTGGTTTTATTTGGGCAATTTGTCTTGATGTGCCCTATTTCATTGCAACCATAGCAGGTTGCGTCCTTTATGTCTTGGCACTCCAAGGTCTTGTGCCCTTTCTTGTTACAAATCCCACAAGGCCTAGCTTGTGACTCCAGAGTGTATTTCCTTTTAGTTGCCTTCCTTGGGCAGCGGTTAATTATTTGCCCCTTTTCGCCACAATCATAGCATGTGGCGTCCTTCAAGTCCTTGCACTCATGGGTCTTGTGATCCATCTCCTTGCAGATGACACATCCCCCGGTCTGCTCATAGAAACATTTTTCCGAAATGCTTCTTCTTGCAGGTTTTACATTTGGGTTTTGCCTCCTTTGGTTTGGACTGGTTATAGTTCGAACCGGTCTTACCCTTTTTTACAACATTTATTTGGGGTATCATCGCACTTTCGCTTATGATCCTTCAACACACGGTCCACAGCGTTGTTTACGGCTGTATCTATCATAGCCTGTAACTCAGTGCTTGTTAAGTTCAGTCTTGCATCATCATTCTGATCAACTAGACGATTGTAACCTTCAGAGGAGTCAGCCATGGTGAAGCTTTGAAGGCTACAAACCAAGTAGTAATAAATTGGTTTAATTATATAGCGAATTGTCGAACTTGATAATTAAGTAGCCATGGTGCGAATAAACCATATGGGCCAACAGATAGTATTTAATTTATTTGATTATGTTTTGCCTAAGTTTTTAAATAAACCATCTTTGGCGTTTAAACGGAATATAATCCTTCATATTTACTAGACAGGGGACATAAGTCACGACTGTCAATGTCATACTGACATCTTATATAGCACAACGGCTTGTTCCAAAGGACTTTTCGATGGCACAGATGCCTTGTCACTAGGGAAATTTTAAAACATAATCAATGATTCCTTTGGATCGGAAAATTTCACAATTCATTGTCTTGACAAGAAGTAATGAAATAAAACTATCGTTTTCATGTATGCATCTTTGCCCGTAGGTATACATCCCAGGTGGATGTTTAGATGTGTACATCATGTTCGACGTTTATTAGCCATGATTCCTATTGATTATATAGGCTAAATAAAGGGTTTGGAAGTTCCTAATATAAGGATGACAAGCGTGATTTTATCGCATCACTGTTGTCGGGAGTGTTAACACGTTTTCAAGTATTAATAAGGATCTGAATCTCTTTTAAACAGGTTTTACCATCTTAGCTAGGTCTTCAATGACATTCAAGCTAGGTCAAACCTTTTAAGATTCTCTTTTAATACATATACTTAACAGAAAAGGAATAATATTTATTTTATTCAGGATTTTTATCATAAATCCTAATTTATAAGTTAGTAATAGCACAAATGGCCTAGTCGAGTAGACAAGTTTAATTTATAAGTCATGATTTCTGAGAATCGAGGCATTATAATTTATCCTAGTTATAAAATATTACGGATATTAAGGTGGCACAAAGGCCTAGTCACATGGACACTTTTAAATTATAAGCTATGATTTCTGAGAATCAGAGCTTGAAGGAACTCTGGCACAATAGGCCTAGTCACAAGGACATTTATAAATTATAAGCTATGATTTCAGAGAATCAAAGCATGCAGGTGTTCTGGCACAATAGGCCTAGTCACAAGGACATTTATAAATTATAAGCTAGGATTTCAGAGAATCAAAGCCTTGAGGTTTGAACCTAGTTCATTACATTTTTCTGACGGGGAGTCATAGCTACCACTGTATTTTGGCTCATGTAGAAATGAGCAAGGCCCGTAGGCACTATATTACCACGTATGGTTAAAATATGATCATCTTAATTGATGATGTAAACCCAGGATTCAGAGATCATTAAACTGGGTTAGGAATCTTTTGAAGAATCCTTAATAACGTGTGTGATTTCCAACGAATCACATCTGCCGGGAGTGTTAACATGTTTTCAGATGTTAACTGGGATACGAATCTTTTAAACAGGTCTTACCATTTTGGCCAGGTCTTTATAATGACACTCAGGCTAGGTTTCACTCTTAAGATTCTTTTAATATTTATCGCATAACAATTTCTAAATTGAACTGTTAATAGGGATCTGAGTCTAAATTGAGGAACTGCCATCTTGGCCGGTCTTAATATGACACGAGGCTAGGTCTTGTCCTTTTTAGATTTTTCCATTTTATTATAATGGTAGATCTTATAACAGAAATGTTATTTTAATTTATTTCATATATTATATTCATATATAATGATATACATGATATTTAGATAAAACATCCCAATGGTTTTAAAAGAGGTATAGAATTGCCCTAAAAGGGACTTAAAAGAAATGATGTTGTCCTCAAAGGGACCAAAAGATAAATATCGTTATAAAGACTTTTAAGGAAACGATCTTCAGTAAAAGGAGTCTCTTCTTCATTTTAGTTCTGAATGTCCTCTCCTTGGTCGTACGTTAATCCTAGTTGCAAGACGAAGCTTGGCCTTTCCTAGGCTTCAAATGGGGAGAATTTCCATTACAGCTTCTTGCTTGGCGACATATTAAAATATAATTGAAGGTAATAATCTTCCGAATAGGGACGAGAGTATTCCTATGTTAAGTCTAGACTCAGAAGGTCAAAGGATGTGCTATCGTGTCATTGAGATTAAACACAAAAAAGCTAGTGTTTAATTCACTCAATGTTGGCTCTGATACCAACCTGTCACACCCCAATTTTTTCACGTGTCACCGGTGGGCCCGGTGGGGAGTATAGTGACGTAGTTGATATCATCATAGTCAAACAACACAATATTTAAATACACAGCGGAAGCAAAAGGATAAATATATTACAAACCGATATAAAGTAATACCAAGTATTACAAACGGAATTGTAAAGGATCCACTGACAGATCAAAAAAAAATAATAATAATAATAATAAAATAAAAAGAAACATTTGTTCAACAGACTTTAAGGCATCCAAGCTTGCGAGACTTATTGTGGACGCTAGAAGACAGCCAGCCTATTACGAGTAGTACCTGCACTTAACCTTTTGGAAAATACGTCAGTTTACCCTGATAAATACAATTTAACTGACTCATTTTGAAAAGGGTTGAAAATTGATTTGAATGCACGAGGCACAAAACATTTTATAACTTGGGATAATTATTATAATATAATCTTGTGAACGAATTACATGTTACTTGTGCGTTCAGTAGCCCGGATCTTGTCCGGGTTAAAGATCAATAGACCCACCACAATATAGAGTTATACACTGACAGGTGTACGCCTACACCCCGTGCTCAGGTCGTGGCCATCTCGTAAGATGATGCCGAGGATATCCGGGACATGGTCATTAACCCCCCAAAGGCTTTAAGTGAACAAGACTGTTTAAACGAGCCGATCAAATTATTCAATTAACCACCCAACGATGTACGATTTGATGCTCGATCAAGCGGTATTCTATATACCGTAACCCAAGCCCGTATAGGGAAAATAAGTTAAAAGTATTTACCTGAGCTAAATATAAATTCAATCCCAGCCGTATACCACCAAGCAAGTACAGATAGCTTTTACAGGGCTCCTAAATCTGGAGTGAAGGTTTTTAATAACCTATTAGATTCCTAACGGGTCTTTAATTAAGCCTAAGCTTAGACCGGTTAACTTTCAAAAGGAAGACACGGTTCAAACGCATGATAAAGCGAAGACCGGTTTAGAATGTGGTTTTGACCCGACAAGCTTGTATGCTTGTTTAATATGGGTAACTTAAACACATTCTGGATTTTGAGACAAAAATGATATGGTTTGACCCGCTTCGGCTAATATATGCGAACTAGTCACATAAGCCGATCCGAACGCGACAAGTGCGTAACGAGTAACCAAAAGAGTCATATACAGGTTTCCTAAGTTAATATGCCTTTAATATGTTGTGATATCAGTAGGATACCTTCCATTATGCCCAAAATGAGTTTAAGACCAATTTATGCCCCGTAGGGGTATTTTGGTCATTTTAAAGCTTATAAGAGAGTTTAAATATCATTCTGAGTTACAGGTCTGATTAAATCAGTAATTATACTTAATTTAATAAGTCTTATCAGTAGGGTATCATATATATGTGAAATTTATTAATTATAACCATACTATGCACCGTAAGGGCATTTTGGTAATTCCACATAGGCTTAAAAAGGGCAAAACAGAGAATCTGAGTTTAAAAATTTTGCTTACTGTTAAAATATAGAAATTTACTGAAAATATCAGTAGGCATCAACCCTTATATATTTAAACTAGTTTCGATACATACTATGCGTTAAAAACGCTTAAAAAGGCGATTTGGAGCCATTTCCGGGTTTTGTATAGAAAGCTGATATTTTTATTATTCCAGAAGGCTCAAAATATTTTATTTATCATATTAGATTAGTAGAAAAAGGTTTGGGGTCAAAAGGATTTGTAAAACTCATTTTATAGCCCAAAAGGGCAAAACCGGCAATTACCGAATCAAGCCTAGAACCCTATGTTATGCTCAGCCTAAAAATAAATAAAAATCTTTAAAAAGCCCAAAATATTATTTTATATCAGTAGGTAAAAAGTTTGGTATCAAAAATTGGGTTTAGATAGGATATACGCTAATTACGCCGTTTAATTAATAAAAGGCTTTCTAATTACGCTATTGAGCATAACTCCTAATCTAGACCTCAAACTGATGTCAAATTTTAGGGACAAGTTTATAAATCAGTAACTAAGGTTTCTACTCTTTCACATTTTCAAAAATCACGTTTTAAGGTCAAAAGGGCATAACGGTCAACATTTAGGCATTTAACGGAAACATGCATGAACTAGGATTTCTATGGAACCAAGTTGTATAACCTCGGAGGGTTATACTAACTTATAATATGGTCCTAATGGAATCCTAAGGCATATCTAAACTAAGCTAAATCGGGTCAGAACTGAAAGTCAAAGCAAAAATCAACTTTTGCGACTTTCGGTTCCGGACCGAGCCTATACTTAGAATTGTCGGGTTGAACATGCTTAGACATGTTCAATTAATAATTACCAAGTTATTAATATGAGAAAACTGATTTTATGGCTTCTATATTAATAGTTATGTATTTATTTAAAACTAACCCGTTTGACTTTCATTTGACCCGACAATTTAACTAAGTAATCGTGGTAATTAGGAGGCGCCCTTTTGAGGGTTAATTACCTACCTAATTACGGTCACGTAGCCATGTTCGTTATGAACCATGGCTTAGCCGTTTAAAAGTCAAAGCGTTTATCGAAACGCTTGACTTTTCGGCTTTAACCGCTAAATATTTAAACTAAACACGAAAGGGGACTTACAAAGGGTCCAAGGGACTCAAGGAGGTTCTCAAAAAGGTTCAAGATCCTCACAACTCAGAGAATAGATCAGATTAGAAGGATATGTGCAAATGAGAGCCAAACATTCAATGGGTATTTATGGTATTTAGAGGACCGTTAGGATCGTTCCTCGATAAATGTGATCAAATCTGGACCGTACACCTTTACCCCTTATTTTAGCAATCTATGGGCTGCCCAAGGACTGAAGAAAACCATTTTCAATTGATTAAAACTGCTGTAACAGCTGGTAACAGCTAGAAATCAAGTTTCAGAAATGGCAGTTTTGGTCCCTGCATGCTTCTAGCCCCTTTCTAATGCGTTTGAGGCCCGTTAAACCATTTTTAAGCCTCTACAATGATGCCTAAAAATGAGGGACATGAAACATGCTCAAAAACATGTCGTATGTCGGTCCGTTTGGCCGTACGGTCACGTTGTTCGTCTAATTACGACGAAACACGAACGGACGCGAAAAACGGTCCAAATTACGCGACGAATGAAATTTTATCAAGGCGATCACTAAAATAAAATATTTTAGTGCTTACATAAATTTTTGGATGTCCGGATATATTCAGAACGTAAGATATTCGCGAAAATGCAAACTTGTGCACTTTTTGACACGTTTAGTCCCTGCTTGACATAAAAGTTTATTTTTGCGCACCGAACACCTCTAATCCTATATCTAAGCTATAGAAATGATAATTAGGGCATGTTTAACTCATGGACAATTTCCGGAAGGTCCTTTACCATACGAATCGACATACTTTTGCAGTTTGACGCAAATAGTCATTAAATTGCGCAAAGTAGCGCGAAATGCCGTTTAATGTTATACAAGCCTTCCATGGCCCATATTTATCCTTCCCAAGCATATACTTAAATATTAATACGCTCTCGTTCGCTTAGATGGTCACCAAAAGGCATAGATTCAAAAGTTGACGCTTTAGGTCCCTCTATTGCGCAAACTTGCGCATCTCATCATTTAATAGCATTGAAGCCTCATCTAATCCATATTAGGCATTCTTGAAAATATTATTAAACATCACGATGCTTCGGATTCGCTAAAAGGTCATTCAGAGGTATAATTAAACATATTGACACTTTTAGCCCCTCTAACTTGCAAAGTTGCGCGTAACTTTACTTATAGGCATAAAAACCTTAGATGGGCATTATTTGGCATTCTCGAGAATATAATTAAATATTATTAAGCTCCCGGTTTGTTAAAAGGTCACTCAGAGGTAATAATTAACATGTTGACGCTTTTATCCCTTTACTACGCAAACTTTCAATTAATTACGCAAACGGCTACACTTAATCATCAAGTGGCACATTTGTGAATATAAACATCATAAGAAACTTATTTTAGGTATATTAACACTTCCAGTCCTTTCATAATCAAAGTTTTTTATTTTTCGAAAAATTAGTCCCTCAAATTTACTATTTGACTTCATTAGGGTTTATTACACGTGTCAATACATCATTGGGCGTGATTTTACGAGGTGTTACATCCTCACCCCCTTAAAAGAAATCTCGACCTCGAGATTTGCTAAGATACTAGAAGTACTTTTTGTCGCATAATGGACTCAACTTCTATAACATATCTGGAATCTCTCCAAGCTCCCAAAGTGACCTTTATATTTGGTACATGTATCCTTTTGGAGCTTCTTAACCTATCGATCCTTAATCGATATAGGTTGCTCATCATATCATAGATCTGCATATCAATATGTGATAATGCTTCTTGCCTTATTGGTGAAACACATCCTCAATCCATTAGTGTACAATGCATTGTATGCTCCGCCAGGCTCCTTAAATAGGTTTTAGCTTATAAGCTATTTGATCTTTGATACATTCGATTCCTTCGAATGATTTTATATATTCAGAGCTTAACTAGCCTAATAATTAACAAATTGGTACACCCTTCCAGGGCGATATCTTTGTTAAACCTTATTCCTTAACAAGGACTTAGGAGGGTTGCTATTTTCATTAATCTTTGATTTTCTGCCAAAACTGGCAATCTTACAGATGATCATGGATTTGCATGATCCTATTCGTTGTTTCCAAGGCAATTTTCAGATCCTGATGATTGGACGTACCAATCTTCTATTTAACAATATGTATTCAACATTCCATCTAAGCAAGGTCTCCGAAGGAGCAGCCTTGATACTTATACATCAACTATTATAGAAAAGCTTATCTCAATGTGAAATGGTTATTCCAACCATTACTTAAATCTAATCTTAAGGGATAGTTAATCCTCACAGTTAGTCGAACAAATCGACGATCCTGGGCAGCTGATGGAAATTCTTAATTGTTGCCTAATTTGGGTTGCGGTATTCAATGCATAAGCAAAATGAACCGTCTTTCTTAATTAACAATACCGAATTCTTAGAATATAGGGTTAGGCTATATGAATTCTTTATTTTCAAAACTTATTTAATTGGGGTTTTGATTCTTCCAATAATGGCACTAGCCGTCTTGGAGATTTCATAAGAATACAACCCTAAATGGGATATAAATCTTAATTCTACCTGCCTCTCAGGAGGTAAACAGGGTAATCAAGATACAATGAGGTTACAGAGATTTTCCAAATCTCAGGCTCCAGTTCATCTGTCATATTCTGTGTCAGATAAGTGACACATTTATGTCATAAGTTCATGAATTCCTTAATCGGGAACATTTACTTTGGCAATTCCATTCTGGATATCTTCCTTGAATACCATTAGTTGACTTTAGTACCATATGACTATTAGAATATCCTTGCGGTTCCATGCATTAAACCTCCATACTGATCAGGCATGGAAGCAATCTATGGAACATATTAAGATACACCAATCCTCATGTGGCGCTTTTATCATACCATCTGGTATTCGCAATCGATAGAGATCAAAGAGATATCAACTATACATGCTGACGCACTTCTTCTAGAGAGGGTACTTCTAGAATTCCATGATTAGAGATTTCTAACAGGAACAGAAGAAATGGTTCTTATGATTTTGCCTGTAAGTTTTACCTTACACTTACTATCTGGGGTTCTTACGGGAAAGATTAAAAGTTTGCTAAGCTTATGGTTTTATTAGAGACTTAGCAGTACCTGGAACCAAACGTAACTCCTAGCCATAAAATCACCATAATGGATTTATCTGGTGTCATTATTAATGTGAGCTGCCTCTAATCATACCTCAGGAGGGCTAAACGCCTCCATTCTTAAACCTTTTAAACTTAGCTATAAAACCTTTGACAAATTGTAGGGCAATCTCGGCCTCGACTGGTTATTTCTTAATCTATAAAACGTGAGTAGTTGAGGTGGATCCATAATGGATTCATAATAAGCAGGCTTTGAAATGATAATTAGGGCATGTTTAACTCATGGAAAATTTCCGGAAGGACCGTTACCATACGAATCGACATACTTTTGCAGTTTGACGCAAATAGTCCTTAAATTGCGCAAAGTAGCGCGAAATGCCGTTTAATGTTATACAAGCCTTCCATGGCCCATATTTATCCTTCCCAAGCATATACTTAAATATTAATACGCTCTCGTTCGCTTAGATGGTCACCGAAAGGCATAGATTCAAAAGTTGACGCTTTAGGTCCCTCTATTGCGCAAACTTGCGCATCTCATCATTTAATAGCATTGAAGCCTCATCTAATCCATATTAGGCATTCTTGAAAGTATTATTAAACATCACGATGCTTCGGATTCGCTAAAAGGTCATTCAGAGGTATAATTAAACATATTGACACTTTTAGCCCCTCTAACTTGCAAAGTTGCGCGTAACTTTACTTATAGGCATAAAAACCTTAGATGGGCATTATTTGGCATTCCCGAGAATATAATTAAATATTATTAAGCTCCCGGTTTATTAAAAGGTCACTCAGAGGTAATAATTAACATGTTGACGCTTTTATCCCTTTACTGCGCAAACATTCAATTAATTACGCAAACGGCTACACTTATTCATCAAGTGGCATATTTGTGAATATAAACATCATAAGAAACTTATTTTAGGTATGTTAACACTTCCAGTCCTTTCATAATCAAAGTTTTCGATTTTTCGAAAAATTAGTCCCTCAAATTTACTATTTGACTTCATTAGGGTTTATTACACGTGTCAATACATCATTGGGCGTGATTTTATGAGGTGTTACATAAAATTAGACCGGTTAGTTTTTTAAAGAAAGGTATACGGTTCAAAACGCAAGATTAAGTGAAGACCGGATTAAAATGTGTTTTAGACCCGACAAGTATAAAGACTTGTATAATATGGGTAAACTAAACACATTCTGGATTTTGAAGTGAAAATGATAAGGTTTGACCCGTTTCGGTTAATTTATGCAAACTAGTTACATAAACCGTACCGAACGCGATAAATGCATAACGGGTAACCAAGTGAGTCATGAGCAGGTTTCCTAAGTTAATATGCCTTAAATATGTTGTGATATCAATAGGATACCTTCCACTATGCCCAAAACGGATTTAAAATCAATTTAAGCCCCATAGGGGTATTTTGGTCATTTTAAGGATTATAAAAGAGGTTAAATATTAACCTGAGGTTCTGGTCTTAAATGATCAGTAAAAATATTTATTTTTTCAAGTCATATCAGTAAGGTATTGCATATATGTGAAATTTATCATTTATGACCAAACTATGCTCCGTATGGGCATTTTGGTCATTTCACATAAGCTTTAAAGGTCAAATTTGGAAATCTGAGTTCAAAAATTTTTCTTACTGTTAAAGTATAAAAATTTACTTAAAACATCAGTAGGTATTAAGTCTTATATGCAAAAATAGTTTTAACCCATACTATGCGTTTAAAACGCGTAAAAAGTCAGTTTTAGGTGATTTTCGGGTTATATAAGAAAAGATGAAATTTTTATCAGCCCAGAAGGCCTAAAATATTTTATTTATCATATAAAATCAGTAACAAAAGATTTGGCATCAATATGTTATGTAAAACTCATTTTTTTAGCAAAAAGTGTATAACCGACAATTACCGAATCAAAGCAAGAACCATATGTTATGTTCAGTTTAAAAATAATTAAAAATCTTCAAAAATCCCAAAATATTATATTACATCAGTGGGTAAAAATTTTGGTGTCAAAATTTGGGTTTCAATAGGCTTTATGCTAATAATGCCGTTTAATTAATAAAAAACTTTCAAACTACGATATCGAGCATAACTCCTGACTTAGACCTCAAACTGATGTCAAATTTTTAAGACATGTTTATAAATCAGTAACAAAGGATTTGTCCTCTCACATTTTCAAAAATCTCGTTTTAAGGTCAAAAGGGCATAATGGTCAACATTTAAGCAATTAACGGAAACCTGCAAATGAATCGGATTAATTAGGAACCAAGTTGTATAACCTCAGAGGGTTATACTAACCTATAACCTGGTCCTAATGGAACTCTAAGGCATATCTAAACTAAGCTAAATCGGGTCAGAACTGAAAGTCAATGCAAAAGTCAACTTTTGCGACTTTCGGTTCTGAACCGAGCCTAAACTCAAAATTGTCGGGTTGAACATGCTTAGACATGTTCTTACATTAATTACCAAATTATATAAGTGTTAAAACAGGTTTCATAGCTTCTACATTGTTAATTATGAGTTTATTTGCAAAATAGCTTTCTATTGACTTTTTAATATTAAGTTTGACCCGGCAATTGACCTAGTTAGATTGGAAATCAGAGGGTGCCCTTTTAAGGACTTATTACCCACATAATTACCAACTCATAGCCACTTTCAATTCGAAAAATGACTGGACGATTAGTGATTAATCACTTGGTCAAAGCTTAATTACGACGGCTTTGACTTTTGGTCATTAGACTAATAAAACATGAACCAGAGAGGCTAAGAACACTAACAATGGTGCTTAGAATGAATTAGGAGCTGATGGAAGCTTGCTTGAAGTCCACAGAGCTCCAGAGAATGAGTTAGAATATTTTTTGAAAGGTGCAATTGAACTAGTAACAAACAAGTTCTTATATAGGACATTAGAACTCACAAGATCAATCCAACAAGGTCTACAGATGTTTTCTGATCATCCAAGGTTTCCCCTATGCATGAAATATTGTTGGCTCAGTCCCTGAATTCGAAAACAAGCTTCCTAAGGCGGTGGAATTGGCTGGACAGGCAACTGTCCATTTTTCTGTCCAGTTACAGGTCTTACGGACTGTAAGTTTAGGGCCTTACAGTCCGTATCCGCTTTTTAATTTTTATCGCCCAGATCAGCCACCTTACGGTCCGTAAGGTGGTCTCTTTGCGGTCCATAAGACTTGGTCATAAGACAAAAATTTTGAGAAATTTTGGCATTTGACCATGCAACCTAATATACCTTGAATCTCTGGTCATTATCAGCAGTAAAGGCTTATATGATCAGGTCTGCATTGCTAAGAATGCATTGGTTGCCTTGGAGTCTTGTAAAAAAGAGGTTATTGAATGAAATTGGTCGATTTTGCACATGGGATTCCAAATTCTTGGATTTGAATATTGAATTATTCATTACATGATTTAACCGGATACCCATGAAATCTTAATTAGATTTTTATGGGAATGTAATTATATTTTACTAAAGTTGAAAAATGTTAAAAGGTCACTCAGAGATAATAATTAACATGTTGACACTTTTAATTTCTTCATATATCCTTTTTAATCATGATCCGGGTTTATAACATGTTTAGAACCCATGACACGTATCTTTATTATATTGGTCGTGATTTTACGAGGTGTTACATCCTCACCCCCTTAAACGAAATCTCGATCTCGAGATTTACTGAAATAAATGAGGGTACTTCTGTTTCATTGTAGATTCAACCTCCCACGTGTATTCGGGACCTCTACGGGCATCCCATTTAACCTTTACAATCGGTACATGCTTCTTTCGAAGCTTCTTAACCTGTCGATCCTCAATCGACAAAGGTTTTTCCACAAACTTTAAGCTCTCATCAATATGCACATCCATATGTGACATGGCTAGTGATTCATCAGCTAGACATTTCTTCAGATTGCAGATGTGAAACACATTATGAATCCCACTGAGCTCTTCAGGCAGGTTTAACTTGTAAGCCACTGTTCTGACACATTCGATGATCTCGAATGGTCCTATGTATCTAAGGCTTAACTTTCCTTTCTTGCCAAATCGCATTACCCCTTTCCAGGGTGATACCTTAAGTAGCACTTTGTCACCTACCTCGAATTTCAGAGGTTTACACCCTTTATCTGCGTAGTTTTCTGCCTATTCCTGGCAGCTTTGAGACGATCCCGAATCTGCACAACCTTATCGGTCGTCTCCAGGACTATATCAGGTCCTGTTAGCTGGACATCTCTAACTTCCGCCCAACAAACTATCGTCCTGCACTTTCTTCCATACAAAGCTTCAAAAGGTGCAGCTTGAATACTCGAATGATAGCTATTATTATACGAAAATTCGATCAGTGGAAGATGATCATCCCAACTTTCACCTAGATCAATAACACAAGCTCTTAACATATCCTCCAGAGTTTGAATCGTACGCTCGCTCTGACCATCCGTCTGAGGATGATATGCAGTGCTGGAGTTTAATCGAGTGCCTAGGGATTGCTGAAAGCTTTTCCAAAAATGCGACGTGTATCTCGTATCCCTATCAGAGATAATAGACACTGGCACTCCATGGAGAGATACAATCTCATCTACGTACAGCTGAGCTAACTTATATGAGTTGTGTGTTTCCTTAATAGGTAAGAAGTGGGCTGACTTGGTCAATCTGTCAACTATAACCCAAATAGTATTATTTCCTCGCTTTGTCTTTGGTAACTTAGTGATGAAATCCATAGTTACCATTTCCCACTTCCAGGTGGGAAGTTAAGGCTGTTGCAGCAAACCTGACGGCTTCTGGTGTTCGGCTTTAACCCGAGCACATGTCAAACATTTGGCCACATAAGTGGCTATAGATTTCTTCAAACCTATCCACCAGTAGTTTGCCTTTAAATCCTGGTACATCTTGTCACTTCCAGGATGAACAGAATATTTGGAGCTATGGGCTTCTTGAAGGATAACTTCCCTGAGTCCTCCATAAATTGGAACCCATATTCATGCGTTCAATCTCAGAATTCCATCATTGCCATATGATAACTGCTCGGCAGTTACTCCCAACTTTTCATTTTGATAGTTGGCTTCCAATACAGCTTCCTTCTGAACGGCTAGCAATCTTTCATTTAAGCTGTTCTTCAATTCAATGCTCTTGGCATTGATTCTAATGGGCTTAACTCTTTCCTTTCTGCTCAAAGCATCGGAGACCACATTCGCCTTACCTGGATGGTATCGGATTTCACAATCATAATCATTCAGTATCTCCATCCATCGATGTTGTCTCATGTTCAGATCTTTCTGATTAAACAGATGATGAAGGCTCTTATGATCAGAATAGATCACACACTTGGTACCATATAAATAATGCCTCCAAAGTTTTAGTGTAAACACAATGGCACCCAACTCCAAGTCGTGGGTGGTGTTATTCTTTTCGTGCACCTTTAATTGTCGGGAAGCATAGGTAATAACTTTGCCATTCTGCATTAGTACACATCCCATGCCAGTGTGTAATGCGTCGCAGTAAACCACAAATTCTTCAATCCCTTCAGGCAACGTCAACACATGTGCATTGCTCAGTTTCTGCTTAAGTATATCAAAGGATTCTTGCTGCTTAGGACCCCAATTAAATTTAATATTTTTGCGAGTTAGTGAAGTTAGGGGCGCTGCAATTCTTGAGAAATTTTCAATAAAACGCCTATAATATCCTGCCAGACCTAAGAAGCTACGAATCTCTGTGGGTGTCTTCGGCTCTAGCCAATTCATGATAGCTTCAATTTTAGAGGGATCCACCTGGATACCACGCTCACTAACCACATGTCCAAGAAATTGGACTTTACGAAGCCAAAATTCACACTTTGAAAACTTGGCGTAGAGCTGTTCTTGTTGAAGAAGTTTAAGGATACATCGAAGGTGCTTTTCATGATCAGCTTGGTTCTTCGAATAAATAAGAATGTCATCAATGAAGACAATGACAAACTTGTCCAAATAGGGTTTGCAAACGCGATTCATGAGGTCCATGAATATTGCTGGTGCATTAGTGAGCCCAAAAGGCATCACTAAGAACTCGTAGTGACCATAGCGAGTTCTGAATGCAGTCTTGTGCATATCTTCATCTCTAACCTTCAGTTGATGGTAACCTGATCTCAAATCAATCTTGGAGAAGTAACTTGCTCCTTGAAGTTGATCGAACAGATCGTCGATCCTGGGCAATGGATATCTGTTCTTGATTGTAACCTTGTTCAGCTCTTGATAATCAATGCATAAACGCATTGATCCATCCTTTTTCTTCACAAACAGAATCGGTGCTCCCCAAGGAGATGAGCTAGGCCTAATAAATCCTTTTGCCAATAATTCATCCAACTGAGTCCTTAACTCCTTCAACTCAGTCGGTGCTAACCTGTAAGGTGCTCTTGCAACAGGTGCAGCTCCAGGAATGATGTTGATTCTGAACTCCACTTGACTATCTGGGGGTAAACTAGGTAGTTCTTCAGGGAATACATTTGGATATTCAGAAATGATGGGGATGTCTTCGATCTTAGGCTTTGGTTCATCAATAGTTACTTGTGCCATATAAATGACACAACCCTTCTTCATGCACCTTGATGCCTTAAGCATAGACACTTGCTTAGGCAACCCGTACTGAGTGTCTCCTTGTATGGTAAGTGGCTCACCATACGGAGTCTTGATAACCACTTGCTTCTTATCACAAACGATCTGAGCTTGATTATGAGATAACCAATCCATGCCTATTACTATGTCGAATCCAGCTAGTTTCAAAGGAAGCAAAGAGAATGGAAAAGAGTGGTTCCTAATGGATATAAAACATCCATCTAACATGGTTGAAGCAGTTTCTATGGTACCATCGGCCAATTCTACTTCATATTTTATACTTAAGGTTCTAACGGGCAGATTTAATAACTTACAAAATTTATCATCCACAAATGACTTATCCGCACCCGAATTAAACAGTACCTGTTATCACGTTGTCATCCTGAACTGCTTCCTGTGCATTCATTTGAAAGACCCTAGCATTGGTTTTTTTACCTTCTTCAGGTTTCTTTGCATACTTTGGGCAGTTGGACTTGATGTGCCCCTTCTCGTTACAGTTATAGCACGTCACATCCTTTATCTTCTTGCAGTCTAACGTCTTATGCTCATTTGACTTACAAATCCCACAAGCCCTGGGATGCGATTGGGATTTCGACTCGTACCGGCATTTTCCCAGATGACGTTTCTTGCAAATTTTACACTTGGGCTTTTCACCCGACTGCTGATCATCCTTTCTAAACCCGGAACTCTTCTTGTGATCAGAGTTCCCTTTATGCTTCTTGTCTATACGGTGTGAGTTATCATCCTCACGTTTTCTCTTCCCAGCATCAGAATTCCTAAGCGATCTCTGCCTGACCGCATCAAGGGTAAGAGATAATGACAAATCAACTACTGACCTAAATGTAGTAGGTCTTGATGCTTTCACACTAGCTTTAATCTCGGGGCTAAACCCCCAATGAAACGGGCTATACGTTTTGGTTCCGGTGTCACCAAGTAAGGAACCAATCGAGACATGGTGTTAAAACTCGTGAGATATGCCTGACAGTCTAAGTTCTTCATTACCAATGTCAGAAAGTCGGTTTCAATTTTCTCAACTTCATGTTGAGGACAGAAATTCTCTTTGATTAAAGCAACAAACTGATCCCATGTCAGGTTATACAATGGAATCTTCCCAGTAGCTTGGATCAATGACCTCCACCAAGCTAGAGCTTCTCCTTTAAATGATTGTGATACAAACTTCACGTTGTCTTGCTCTGCACAACCACTAATATCAACCACAGTGTCCATCTCGTCAAGCCACGTCATACAATCGATGGCTCCTTTCTCCCCTGTTAAATCCCTGGGCTTACAGGAGACAAAATACTTATAAGAACAACCCTTAGCGCGTGGCTCTTGATTGAGTACAACCTTCCTAGATGGAACACTCCTCTGATTCGATGAGTGATGAGAATCACTCTTGCGAGCTGTATGAGTCTTGGAGGGTGGTTTTGAATGTGGTACAGACTGAGTTCTAACGCGAGTTCCACTCGATTCATTAAATTGTCTGTCAAGAGCTTGAGTAACGGCATTATCTATTAATGCCTGCAATTCTGCACCCGCTACATTAACTCTGGAAGTGTCATGATTCTCCCTTGGGTGACTATTGACTTTGTCTGACCCAGCCATGTAGCTTGATTGCTACATAACATATTGACAAGATTTATTCAAAAGTCCATTATGGAATTGTCTTTTATGGCAATTCATTAACCATGGTAATCATAAGCCATATTGGTTAATTTAATTAAGCATGTTCATTCAGGATTATAATTATCCTCAGCCATAATTTATTAACATATTTGTTGGTACACTACATCCGTCGACTTCGTCTTGTATCGAGTCTTAGACTAGTTAGAATAGATCAGGGCACGTAGAACGAGAGAATGAGAGAGAGTTAGCAAGATTTCGCTTGAAGGAATGTGTATGTAAAGGATTTCGCTTGAAGCAGCTCAAGCGAAATCAACATGTTAAGATTTCGCTTGAGTCATGCTGAAGCGAAATCTCAATCTCTATATATAGGAGGTCAAGGTCAAGCGAAATCAGTAGTAACATTTGAGTGATTCCATACCGAAGTGCTGCCGGTGTGAGAACTGATTGTATTTGTGTTCAAATATCAATATAATCAGTGTTAAAGTGAAGATTCAGCTGTTTTATAGTCAAATACTTGTTTTCCGAACCTGTATTTGATAGAATTCCTCTGAACCGACTCGTTTAGGTCAACAACACGATCCTACAATTGGTATCAGAGCCAGTTGAGGAGTTCTGCAGGATTTCAGCTGAAATTGACATCGTTCTCTTATTTCTACACCTTCTTTTCTCAGTTCAGAAAGATTTTACGGTCAAAACCTGTACAATTTCTCACAGATTGTGTTAAAATACAAGATAACAAACCCTTGAAAGTTTCATTGCAAAATTCGATGTAAAACTATCAGAAACAAACCTCCGAATGGATTTCGCTTGAACAAATCAGTTTTCTTTAGAGGATTTCGCTTGAAATTTCAAGCGACATATAGATTTCGCTTCAAATAGTATTCTATTTCGCTTCAGGGCTGTCGCTTCAACGATTTTGCTTCAGAAATTATTACTTGACAATTTCGCTTGAAATATTTCGCTTCAAGTATTTCGCTTGAGTGTATAATCTGATTTCGCTTCAAGAACTTATTTCACTTGAAAGGTCTCGCTTGAACTGTGATTGACTTGGTGATTTCGCTTGAACTCACTGTTGTGTGCAATTTTTGAATTCCGAAAAATGGACGAAGATTTTTACAACGCATTTGCTACTCCGGTTTCCTCGATCACTATGGCACAGAACACGATGATGGAAAACGAAACGGGAACAATGCAAAAACCTCCGAAACTCATGAACATCGAGGAGTACAAAAGTTGGGAAGAAAAGTTTGAAAACTGGGTACAGGCAAATTATCTAGATGCATGGGAGAATGTCGAAACAAAATATGTTAGACCAATGAATGACGATGAAGAGAAAATTCCGATTAAAGATTTTAGTGCTGAAAACCGGAAGAAATACAAAGATGAGAAGATGATGTTAAGTCTGATTCAACAAGCAGTTAAAGAAGACATCCTGGTTCTATTACAACATAATGGAACATCTTATTCAATCTGGAAAGCATTAAAGTCAAAGTTTCAAGGCAGTGAGGAAATGGTCAAGAACAAGAAGTCTTTACTGAAAAAAGAGTTTGATTTGTTTCGAAGATTGAAAAATGAGGACACTAAGCAAATAATTGAGAGATACTGCAATCTGTTGGCGAATATGAAACGATTGAAGATCAATAAAGACAATGAGGAATTGATTGAAAAATTATCAGATGCGTTACCGTATGAAACATGGGGTACTTATCTCATGATGCTAAGAAACAAGAAAGGTTTTAAAGATTTGACACTGAGCAAGTTTATCGAAAAGATTGAAGCTCAGGAGATGGAGCAGAGAAAGGTTATTCGGATGAAAGATTTCGATGGTGAACAGGATATTGGGTTGTATTATAAAGCAGGGGTGAATGAGAAGTCTACAAATCTATCTCCAAAAATAGAAACTGCTTACAACGCAAAGAATGATTCTGGAAGTTCATCATCAGGATCAAACAGCAAAACAAGTTTCACATCATTTCCGTCTTTTGACCCGAACATTTCAACAACAAAGAATGGCAAGAAATTTCAGTGCAACATTGTACTGAATTTGGAAAATGATGAAGAATATTCAGCAGAAATTGCTAAGAGTCACATGTCTTTATTGGGAATTGTTCTTGAATCTTATGGTAGTTTTGTTGCAGGTCGAATCGGGATTCCAATGCTGACAAAGGAAGATTACGACCAGATCGATGCTGAAGAGATGGAACTGATGGACATAAAATGGTGCTTGGCCAGTGTATTGAGGAGAGCTGAGAAATTCAAGCAAATCACTGGAAGAGATGATCTTCGTGAGGCTGGTAATTCTACTTTAGGTTTTGATAAATCTAAAGTCACTTGTTTTCGTTGCAGGGAGAAAGGACACTTCAAGAGGGAGTGCAAAAATCGCGAAGCAAGTGGGACTCAAAATCCGTTCAATAACAACAATGATTACTATCGAAAGGCCATTTACCATCAAGTTGCTCAACAACCACCTCAACAACAACAACATCAGGCACAAACTGCGCATGGAAGATATATGATTGAAAATTCTGGAAAAAGAGCTTGTGCGGTTAATGAAAATTCTTCAAAGAGAGCTGATGGTAGTGCATTGATAATAGATCAAGATGATGAAAAACTACCAGAGAGTTTTAGCTGGGAGAATTTCAATTGGGATAACTATATTCCTGATCAAAACAAAGCTTATACAGCTTTTGTTGCCAAAGTTGAAGAAGATAGTGATGATGATCGTGAGTATTGGGCGAGAAAATTTGATGCTGATATGAAACTGATTGCTGAAAGTGATAGTGAAGATGAAAAGGTTAAAAAGAAGAAGAAAAAGGTCAAGACTCCCGTGAGCAGTGATGACGAAGAAATTCCAGTGATCAAAAGGAAAGTAAAGGTTGAAGTTGCAAAGTTCAAAGTTGATGAAGAAGTTGATGCAAAGAAGATTCCAGTGAAGTGTGAAAACTGTGAAGCTGTGAAGAAGCAGAACAGTACACTGATCTATAACTTGAATAGTTTGAAGGAATCTTACGATGTACTGAACAAAGCAATGAATCAATACAATCAAACAAGTGAAGAACAAGCAACAGCGATGAAAACACTTCAGGGTGCTTTTATGACTAAGCAAAAAGTGGTGAACAACTACATTGAGAAGTGTGCTGTGCTAGAACAAAAGTTGGAATTGCAAAGAATTGAGACTGAACGAGTAAATCATTTGTTGAAAAGTTACTCATGTACTTCTTATGTCATTGACAGGATTTATCCAACTGTTGAAGGTATGAAGGCATTTGAAGAGGATGAAGTAACTGAAGAAAAGAATGATGGAAAAGTGACTGAAGAAAAGACTCCAGAAAAGAAGAACAAGAAGAAGAATGATTCAAAGAAAAAGACTGACAAGAAAGATTCTGGTAAGAAACAAGATGTCGGTTACAACAAATGTCCACCCCCGCTAGAAAATGGATATTTGCCCAGGAATCCAAATCAGGAAAGAGTCGAAAAAGCAACAAACTTACAATGGGAGTCGGAGTCGTCAGTCAATTTGCCAGAAAATATTGATGTCGTGTTTACATCATCTGACACTGATCATGAGTCCGAGTTAATTAAGAAAGTCGTCGATCAGGTGTTGGATAAAGATGAAACTGAGGAGTCAAAGTTGGAGTTAAACTCAGAGTCAAAGTCAGAGTCAGGGTCAAAGTCTGGTTCTGAAAGTTCGAGTTCGACGGTCAACAGTCAAAATTCTTCAGTTAAAAGGGTTTACAACAAAGAATTCCTGTTATCAAAATCTAATTTGAGTGACGAAACATTCAAAGTTGCATATACATTGAATGATTCCGACAAATTATATTCTGATGAGGAATTTCCACTAAGAGGTGTAAAAACTGAGATGATCAAAAAGATTTTCAAACTAACAGAAATTAATTTTTCTGAATTAAAAGATGTAAATCTTATTGATAAACCTAAAAAATACACCTCAAGAGTACAACAAAGATTAAACAAGAAAAAAGGTTACAGTTCTGGTTCTGGTTTTCACAAGAAACCAAACCCTAACCGTAATTTCAAAAAGAAAGGTCTTGGTTTTACTCCAACAGAAAAACAGAAAAATGAAACATATGTTCGTGATTTTAAAGCAAAGATGACATTTGTTTCAGGTACATCAAGAGATGAGGAAGAAAAGGAAAGGTTTTGGAGGCAGTCGAATAGTAAATTTCTTGCAAAGAAGCAAGAAGAGATGACAGAAACGAGAACCTGTTTCCAATGCAACACTGTTGGACACATTGCCAGAGATTGTTCTAAGGCAATATCATCGAAACAGGGAGTTTTTCGTAAACAAAGAGAGAAAGTGGTTAAGTTTGAACCGCCAATTGACCGAACCAAATTATTCAAAAATTCTATTTTTGAAATTGGTGAAAGTTCAAACAGATTTTACAAGAAGAAAGCAAATCTTGACACTCAGAAATGGGTTGTTAAGAAATTGGTTGATAGTTCTGGTGATGAATCTGATTCCATAAAATCAGAAGAGCCACAGGTTGAGTTAAAATTGAAAACTTCAGTTCCTCCAATGGATGATGTTCATTTTCCACCATTGAAGGATGAAAATTTTAAGAAGAAAATTGGTAAAGTTGAAATATCAAACCAATTTTATGATGATAACAAGGTTTTTGATGTTGATAAGGCCTTTAACCCCACTGTGAAACACATTTTTGGTAAAATGATTGATCGAAAAGTCAAAGGGGTTAAAGAATTTTACGAGAAGAAGATGCAGAAAGATAAAGTTGAACCATCCCTGGTTTGTGACTGGGATGGTACATACTACGAACAGTAAGTCTGTGGACTCGCCGGAGCTTCCAGGATGGTAAGTGCGAAGCAGGAATCGGCATTTTGATTGGTAAAATGGTGATGTAGACGTAACATTCCTACAAGTGGTATTGTGTTCTACATGTAGTAATTTTTACAATTGGTATAGAAGGTGCATACATGCAAGTGGTAAATCAGGGACATTAATTTGTACTTGATCTGCTACAAGTGATTAAAAGTAGACAATATGATGAACCACACCCCGAATCTACAAATGATTATATCATAAAAACTTATTTTCCGGAAAAATCATTTCGATTAAAACAAACTTAAGTGTTTTGAAATCTAAATGAGAAAATACTTTTGTGATAGGGGGAGTTCTGATTGTTTATGCCAAGTGAATGGCGATTTGATGCGATTCTATATCAGTTGTCACTTTATTGTACAGTTTATTTTCAAATTTCCTAAAATGTGTTTGCATTTTAGGGGGAGTAAAAATTTTCAGAAAATCCAAAAACATTTGAAAATTTGAAAAAGCAAAAAAACATGATAAAATTCAAAAATGAGTTTTTGTTGCATATAGAGGAAATGATAGTACATCAGTGGTCTATCACAACATGTTAAAGAAATGAAAAGAAAAATGTGATAAACAATCTTACTGTGGATATGTCAGTAGGTTTTTGCACATTTAGTAGATTGTGATGAGATATAAACCTAAAATCAAACTTGCTTATTCTGTGGGTTAACACAAACTTGGATATATAGGTAACCCCTGAAATCTTGTTTGAAAGGTCCCTTATTCTGAGATACTAGGTCTTTATGCTCAGTGATATCTGGGGTATTATCCCGGGACTTCTGCTGAAAGAAATTTCTGACCTAGTCTCCGGATAATGCTTTCTGCAAATGCTTGAAACATAGCATCGCCCTCAGCAAGCTGATGAAACAATAAAATTGATAGTCACTGCTGTTGTAATGCAAAAGATCCTCTAAAGGGGACACACCAAAAGTCGAAGCCGTCATCTCTCTGCGTATCGAAAGATCGACCTGAGCTCTCACGGCCCTCGTACTATAATTTATTCCCCTGACAGATATCATCTGTGGTATACTCATCTGTAAGACTGAATATTGGGATCTGGATACGGGAGTATATTCAAGTAGTGGGACACACGGATAAGTTCAAGTGCTTAAAACATTAATCTAGTATCTCGAAACAGTTGAACTTTGTGTGAAAATTTAATTGGACCAGTATACTGACAATCTAGGTGAATTGTTTAGATCTTAAAATGAAATGAAGCTTAATGGTGTTGGTGACTTGTCTCAGAAACTGATATGATCCTCTTACACAAACTCACAAAATATTTTCTGTAAATATTTCTTTACTGCATTTCATTCTATTAAAAAATCCAAAAAGATTTTTAGTGTGTTTTAGCATAAAATTTTGAAAAATACAAAAAGTTTTTCGACAACTGGTATTGAAAAGCTGATTTTCAAAGTTCCGAGTGCTAAACATGATGAGTATGATTTGAGGGGGAGTTTGTGTTTAGAACTGATTATTTTTGTCAAAACTTCAAGTGATTCATCAGATTGAAAGATCATTTTGATTAGGTTTTTAGAGAAGAGTCTGAATTAGTGAAAGTTTATATGTTTGAAATGAGTAAATTCTAAAATTTATTGTGAGGTAGAGTTTATGCAGGTTAAAGTTTGAGAAGTAATGATTCTGAATAGCAAAATTTGTGAAAGTCAGACAACGATCCTGAAGCAGATGATGATGAAGAACTAAAGGAATGCCAGCACATTGCAAGGGGGAGTTTGTTGATGCTGATAGAAAGAGTAAAGCCCAGAGACTGATCAAGACTGAAGATATGAAGACACAGCATTGTTGTGACTCGATAGTTGACTCGTCAACATCTGAGGGGGAGTCTGTTGGTACACTACATCTGTCGACTTCGTCTTGTATCGAGTCTTAGACAAGTTAGAATAGATCAGGGCACGTAGAACGAGAGAATGAGAGAGAGTTAGCAAGATTTCGCTTGAAGGAATGTGTATGTAAAGGATTTCGCTTGAAGCAGCTCAAGCGAAATCAACATGTTAAGATTTCGCTTGAGTCATGCTGAAGCGAAATCTCAATCTCTATATATAGGAGGTCAAGGTCAAGCGAAATCAGTAGTAACATTTGAGTGATTCCATACCGAAGTGCTGCCGGTGTGAGAACTGATTGTATTTGTGTTCAAATATCAATATAATCAGTGTTAAAGTGAAGATTCAGCTGTTTTATAGTCAAATACTTGTTTTCCGCACCTGTATTTGATAGAATTCCTCTGAACCGACTCGTTTAGGTCAACAACACGATCCTACAATATTATAATGGCACATAAGGCCAGGTCACAGGGACAATTTAAACTATAAGCCATGATCTTATAGGATCGAGACATTAAGGCTTAAATCATAGTTCATTACCTTTCTTGACAGGGAGTCATAGACTACAACCGTCTTTTGTCTTATATGACAATGAATATGGCTCGTAGGCCCTACATCACAAATAGACGTTCAAATAATTAACGAAAGGAATTGGAAGAAACCAATATAAGGATGACTTACGTGATTTCATCGAATCACATTTTCCAGGAGTGTTAACATGTTTTCAGATGTTAACAAGGATTTTGAATCTTACAAGGAACTACCATCATGGCCCTGTCTCAAAATGACACATGGCTAGGTTTTGCCTTCAAGATTTTCTTTTATATTTAATAGCAGAATTAATTTTTAAAAGGAATGATATTTTAATTTATTTCATATTTTCTATTTATGCATATAATGACAAAAATAAAATTTTTAATTAAAATATTCCATTAAAATTAAATGAGAGTACATATTTGCCCTAAACGGGTCTTTAACAGAAATAACTTGCCCACGCTGGGGCTAAACTGAAAATACAAGTCCTCGCAGGGACTGAATACATAAATAGATGTCCACGCAGGGACTTGATTGAAATAAGGAAATTACAATACAAATAAATAAATAAGGAATCTTCAAAAATCCCTTTTCTTCTTTCCCTTGATCAGATTCGCCAGACCTTTGAGAAATCCTCGGTGGCTCCTACGCTCTTCTTGAACCTCCCGTTCCACCTGACTCAACCTTTGAAGAATCTCTTGTTGCTGCGATGGCTGGATCTGCGGCGGCTGGGCTGCCGATGCTATGGAGGTTGAGGAGTTGGCGGGTATTGGTACCCATAGGTCGGGTACCCAGTCTGATATGGGACTCCATAGGGCCCCTCGGGATGAAGAGCATTGTAGTTCGCCGCTACAAGGTATGGGTTAACTTCGGCGTAGTTGTAGTTAGTATGGGTTGGCTGCTCAAAAGGGTTATACGCCGCTGTACCGGCGTATGAAGGAATCGGGTTATCATAACCCATTGGTGGTGGTGCGAGTGGCGCAGAGTCCACCTCAGAAACGGGGTTTGAAGGCCCACCCATCTGTGGGTCTTCATAAAGTGGCGGGTAATGACTGCCACTTGAATGCTGAGGGGTGCTGAAATGGAAATCCCCTCCTCGCACGGACATCCGTGCACCTGATCTTCTTCGCCTCGGTGGCTCTGGAAGTGGTTGCTGCACTGGTGGTGGCGGTGGAGTGACCGCTACAAAACGTGAATCCTCAGAGGGATCCTGCTGCTGCTGTGATGGGTGGTAAGAGGGAGTAAACACCAAGTCGTATTGGGCAAACCTTGCCTCCTAGCTGTGTGGACCACGATAAGGTGATCCATGAAAAGACGACCCATCCGAAATCTCGATGGGGTGAGTAGGTGTCCCAGATGGTGGTTCGGCGGGATCCGGGTCATCATCCATCTCCATGTCCTGAGTTTCAGGGAAATGGTCTTCGGGGCCCAATGGGTTATGACCCATTGGTTCTTCAATCTGATTTTCCGGGTTAAACTGGCTCTGGAAATACGGGGTCGGGTCTTGAAAGGCGCGATGTGACCCCGATCGCTGCAGTGGTAGGTAGGAATGGCGTGAATGGTTGGACTCGTTGTCGTGATGGAGTCCGAAGGAATCATGGTAGGAAGGTGAGGAGCTAAGCGAGACAGAATGCCTCGCAGGCTCTAAGTAGGTCCTCCAGTCTTCTTGAGGACTGGTGCTCATGGTAACAGACGGAGTTCGCCGGCGGGAAGATCTGGCCTCGTGATCGTTGGGGGCGTTGAATGGCCCCTTGCCTCGTCCTCCTCTTCGGAACCTTGGTGGCATTTTGTAGATCCTGTCAAAACAAACAAAAGAAACAACAAAGGAAAAACAATAAAGGACAAAATAAAATAAATTAGGATTAGTCCTAAGTTCTTTGTCTAGACTCAGAAGTCGAGGAATGTGCAAACTGTGTCATTGAGATTAAACACAAAAAGGCTAGTGTTTAATTCACTCAATGTTGGCTCTGATACCAACCTGTCACACCCCGATATTTCCACGTATTACCGGTGGGGAGTATCGTGACGTAGTTGATATCATCATAGACAATTTATCACAGTTTAATACACAGCGGAAGTCGAAAGATAAAAACATTACAAACCGAATGAAAGTAATATCAGTTATTACAAAAACGGTTGTAAGGGATCCACAGGCGGATCAAATTTAAAAGGAACATTGTTCAATAGATTCATAAACATCTAAGCTTGCAAGACTCTTTATTGATGCTAGGAGTAGCCAGCCTATTCCGCCTAGTACCTGCACTTAGCCTTTTTGGAAAATACGTCAGTTTACACTGGTAAATACAATTAACCGACTCATTTTGAAAATATTTAAGAAAATTGATTTGGATGCACAAGGCACAAATAATCTTTTATAACTTGGGATATTTATTTAAAAATAAACTTGTTAAAGAATTACATGTTTATTATACGTTCAGTATCCCGGGCTGAAAACCGGGTTAAATATTAATAGACACACCACATAATATATCCCACGGCGAGTTATTCTCGAACAGGTGGGTACATTATTTTACATACGCACCGGCAGGTGTATGCCTACACTTCGTGCTTAAGTCGTGACAATTTCAATGAATGAGCCGAGGATATCCAGGACATAGTCATTAACCCCCCAAAGGCTTAGAATAAACAAAACAGATTAAACGGGTTATCTCAATAATTTAACCTTCAAACGATTAAAAATTCAATACCCGACCAAGCGGTATTTTATATACCGTACCCCAAGCCCGTATAAAGGAAAACAAGTTAAAAATATTTACCTGAGCAAATTTTACAAATTTATCCCAGCCGTATACAATCAGCAAGTGAAACTATCTTTTACTGGGCTCCTAAATCTGGAATGAAGGTTTTAATAACCTATTAGATTTCTAACGGGTCTCACTTAAGTTTAAACTTAGACCAGTTAGTTTTTTAAAGAAAGGTATACGGTTCAAAACGCAAGATTAAGCGAAGACCGGATTAAAATGTGGTTTAGACCCGACAAGTATAAAGACTTGTATAATATGGGTAAAGTAAACACATTCTGGATTTTGAAGTGAAAATGATAAGGTTTGACCCGTTTCGGTTAATTTATGCAAACTAGTTACATAAACCGTACCGAACGCGATAAATGCATAACGGGTAACCAAGTGAGTCATGAGCAGGTTTCCTAAGTTAATATTCCTTAAATATGTTGTGATATCAATAGGATACCTTCCATTATGCCCAAAACGGATTTAAAATCAATTTAAGCCCCGTAGGGGTATTTTGGTCATTTTAAGGATTATAAAAGAGGTTAAATATTAACCTGAGGTTCTGGTCTTAAATGATCAGTAAAAATATTTATTTTTGCAAGTCATATCAGTAAGGTATTGCATATATGTGAAATTTATCATTTATGACCAAACTATGCACCGTAGGGGCATTTTGGTCATTTCACATAAGTTTTAAAGGTCAAATTTGGAAATCTGAGTTCAAAATTTTTTTCTTACTGTTAAAGTATAAAAATTTACTTAAAACATCAGTAGGTATTAAGTCTTATATGCAAAAATAGTTTTAACCCATACTAGGCGTTTAAAACGCGTAAAAAGTCAGTTTTAGGTGATTTTCGGGTTATATAAGAAAAGATGAGATTTTTTTTATCAGACCAGAAGGCTTAAAATATTTTATTTAACATATAAAATCAGTAGCAAAAGATTTGGCATCAATATGTTATGTAAAACTCATTTTATTAGCAAAAAGTGTATAACCGACAATTACCGAATCAAAGCAAGAACCCTATGTTATGTTCAGTTTAAAAATAATTAAAAATCTTCAAAAATCCCAAAATATTATATTACATCAGTGGGTAAAAATTTTGGTGTCAAAATTTGGGTTTCGATAGGCTTTATGCTAATAATGCCGTTTAATTAATAAAAAGCTTTCAAACTACGATATCGAGCATAACTCCTGACTTAGACCTCAAACTGATGTCAAATTTTTAGGACATGTTTATAAATCAGTAACAAAGGTTTTTTTCCTCTCACATTTTCAAAAATCTCGTTTTAAGGTCAAAAGGGCATAATGGTCAACATTTAAGCAATTAACGGAAACATGCAAATGAATCGGATTAATTAGGAACCAAGTTGTATAACCTCAGAGGGTTATACTAACCTATAACCTAGTCCTAATGGAACTCTAAGGCATATCTAAACTAAGCTAAATCGGGTCAGAACTGAAAGTCAAAGCAAAAGTCAACTTTTGCGACATTCGGTTCCGAACCGAGCCTAAACTCAAAATTGTCGGGTTGAACATGCTTAGACATGTTCTTACATTAATTACCAAATTATATAAGTGTTAAAACAGGTTTCATAGCTTCTACATTGTTAATTATGAGTTTATTTGCAAAATAGCTTTCTATTGACTTTTTAATATTAAGTTCGACCCGGCAATTGACCTAGTTAGATTGGAAATCAGAGGGTGCCCTTTAAGGACTTATTACCCACATAATTACCAACTCATAGCCACTTTCAATTCGAAAAATGACTTATTTTTGGAGGTGTTACAACTTATTTTTGGGACACATTGAGGACAATGTGTAATTTAAGTGTGGGGGGATGCTAAAACCTTGAATTTTGCAAGTCCTAATAACAAGCCTTACATAAAACTCTATTGGAACCGCAAATCACCCCAAATTTTTTCAAAATTTTTCATTTTTTATACTTGTCTTGGTTTAATTCGGGAATAACAAGTTCTAAAAAGCTTATATTTTTTACAAATTTACAACCAATAGCGTCTTGATAAAAAGAACTAACATAAGATAATTATGAAAAGGCATGACAAATCTAATAAAAATTTGATTATATATACTTGATCACATTATAAACCCATTCCCACAATAAGTGAGTTTTGAGCCTTTATTGAGCATACAAGCATATATCTTTAAACTAAATGATCATTTTTCGTTTCTTGTATGAATAGCCGCTTGGTTCTTACGACTCTAGAACTTGCCATGACGATACATTCCCGGTGCTTACCAACTTAAACCCAAGTAAGTAAATGATGGAGGCATTAGGACTAACCAATTTTCCTTTCAACACCATTATTTTTCATTTTTTTTTACCACCTACCCAAAATCCCCCTAGTTAACCCCTTTGAGCCTAAACCTTTTCGTTTCAAAACCCACAAAACAAACACCCTTTACCCACCAAAACCTTTTTCTTTTCAAACCCCTTTTGTTTTAGTAAAAAGTTCGGTTATCTTGTGCAAAAAAAACATAGAATTTTGCAATAACCAAACAAGTTCCTCAAAAATCTTGTTTGAATAAATGTCAAAAAAAGGATTCACGACAACCGACGCTTTTTACGCGTTTAGCCCTTTTTACTAACCAATAGCCCAAAACCACCTACCTTTAACCCAAGCCTAACCCTTCCCCAAGTCCTCTTGATATTTACAAAGGTTTACAGTTAAAAAGGAGGAGGATTGATTGCTTGGCAAGCATATGGTAGAAATAAGTTCCATGCTGGTCTCGAGTGTTTCACAAAAATACATCTTCGGCCGAGTGTTGAGTGATCTCCCGTGTGGTATGTGAACTTGTATATAAATAGAATTTTAAAGAGGCATGTTATGCTCAAATAAGTAATTTTTCTTATGAAACGTTCTAAATAAATCATAACGAATAGGATTGTAAATAACATAAAAATAAAGCCTAATAAAGATCTTGGAATCCCGACACTCAAGACAAGCCCAAAAACTTCTCTTCTACCCATTCCATTTGGGTGTGTAAGCCACATAAAAAAGAGTTTTGCTTGAGGACAAGCAAAGATTCAAGTGTGGGGGTATTTGATGTGTGTAAAATGCAACATATAAATTACATCAAATAAGGCATAAAACTAACCCCTTTTTAGTACTAATGTTGAAAAAAGTGTGTTTTTGTCTTCCTTTTGAATTTACAAGATCAAATGAGCTTAAACGAACAAAAGGAACAAATATACAGCCAAAACCAACATAAATACAAAGAAAAGGAAGAAACGTGGCATGCCCGACCCCTCGACGTCATCTCCCAAAGCAAAAAATAAGAAGAAAGCTGAGCATGGGGCTTTGTCCAGCTCAACACGGGGCGTGCCTAGCGGACACGGGGCATTTCCAGCTGAACACGGCCCCGTGCCCAGCGGACACGGGGGTGTGGTCAGGTGTCTGCAAAAGAGACAAAAGCGTAGAAACTTCTATTCCCCAACACGGGAGCGTGCCCAGCGGACACGGGGCCGTGGTCAACGCTAAGATTCGCAGAATCTAAGCAAATCTTGATAGTAGAGATACGCTTCTGCACACGGGGCCGTGCCCAGCGGACATGGGGGCGTGGTCAACTAATGCAGACAAACTGCAATTAATGAAGAAAGAGGAGATGGGTGGACACGGGGCCATGCCCAATGGACACGGGTTCGTGTCCGGGCTTCTGTGCAGGCTATAAATAGGGGTGCTTGGCTCACTTGCAAATCATCCCTTGGCAAACCACCTCTCTCACACTTCACCCACCCACCACCACCATCACAAACCATCATCCACCACCATCATCCATCATCCATCATAGAGTGTGTGTAGTAGTCTCAGGATCCAAGATTGATAGTAAGAGTTCTTGAAAATCAAAGGCCATGATTGCCTAAGTCTCTTACATCACTTGGTGAAGCCAAGCATTTAGTGTAATACTTTTTATTTTTAATCTTTTCGCACTTTTTATTTGGTTATGTATTAATGACTTTAATAACAAGTTTCTTATGTTGAAGGTGAAACTTCCTTATCATTTGTCCGTGGTGTCTTGGCGTTATTTTACTTTCTATATAAAATAAAAGATTTACACCATTCATATCTCCACTGTCTATATGGAGATATGTTGGCTACCTGGTCGGGGGTTAAGGGAATGGTTTGGTAAGCGTCTTGCCTTCATCAGTGTATAGATCCTGCAAGGACCTGGGTCAAGTTTAGTAGGACCTCCTTCAATACCCGCTGGTATTGGATGGCAGGGGTTCGAATTTCTTGATCCCCTTATATGTAAACTACTATTAAAACATTAACCCGGCGACTTAGGATTGTATACCTGCTGACTCAAACTACTTAGCCGAGGGTAACGTCACCTTCAAAAGAGGGGCCTACCACATTACGCATTAATAACTTAATTAATTATCTTTCAATAATCCAACCCTTTAGGATTGTATCCTTGCTGACTCAAACTACTGGGTTGAGGGTATCGTCACCTTCAAAAGAGGGGCCTACTACAATAACTAAGATAATCTCTTAAAAAGTGCAAAAGTGCGGAAATAATCAAAGGTTACACTAAAGGCGAGTCAGATCCAAGGGATTCATCTTGTCTATCTGTTTTTATTTTTATTTTTACTATTCATCATTTTAGTTTTTATTTACATGTTTAAACCTTTTTCTAAACTTTTGATTTGATTAGACGTTGAGGATAAACCGGTATTAAAAGCTCTTGTGTCCTTGTACGACCTCGGTATCTTACCAACACTATACTACGCCCACGATGGGTGCACTTGCCCATATGTGTGTTTAGTGTTAGTAGAATATTATGTTTTATAAATTTAAAATTTGACTAAAGTGTTAAAAAGGGCTAAAAATATACATAAAAATATATGCACACCGGCACACATCAACTACCGCTCCTCTTCTGGTACAAGTTCTAAAAAGGTTATATTTTTACAAATTTACAACCGATAGCGTCGTGATAAAAAGAACCAACATAAGAAAATTAGGAAACGGCATAACAAATCTAGTTAAAATTTGATTATATATTCTTGATCACATTAAAAACCCATTCCCACAAAAAGTGAGTTTTGAGCCTTAATTGAGCATATAAATACACATCTTTAGACTAAATGCTCATTTTTCGTTTCTTGTGTGAATAGCCGCTTGGTTTCTTACGACTCTAGAACTTGCCATGACGATACATTCCCGGTCCTTACCAACTTAAACCCAAGTAAGTAAATGATGGAGGCATTAGGACTAACCCTTTTTCTTTTCAACACCATTATTTTTTTTACCACCTACCCTAAAATCCCCCTAGTTAACCCCTTTGAGCGTAAACCTTTTCATTTCTAAACCCACAAAACAAACACCCTTTACCCACAAAAACCCTTTTTCACTTTAAACCCTTTATTTTAGTAAAAAGCTCGGTATTCATGTGACATTCCTTATAAAAAAAATGAATGAAGTTTAGCAAAAAACAAACAAGTTCCTCAAAAGAAACTTTGTTTGAAAAATGCTTCATTTAAATAAAAAGTCACAAAAACAAATTTTTTTACGAAAACCGACGCTTTTTACGCCTTTCATCCTTTTCTACTAACCACTAACCCAAAACCACCTATATTTAACCCAAGCCTAACCCTTCCCCAAGTCCTCTTGATATTTACAAAGGTCTATAGTTAAAAAGGAGGAGGATTGATTGCTTGGCAAGCATATGGTAGAAGTAAGTTCCATGCCGGTCTCGAGCGTTTCACAAAAATACATCTTCGGCTGAGTGTTGAGTAATTTCTCTTATGTAATAAATAAATCATAACGAATAGGATTGTAAATAACATAAAAATAAAGCCTAATAAAGATCTTGGAACCCCGACACTCAAGACAAGCCCAAAACCTTCTCTTCTACCCATTCCATTTGGGAGTGTAAGCCACATTATAAAGAGTTTTGCATGATGATAAGCAAAGATTCAAGTGTGGGGTATTTGATGTGTGTAAAATGCAACATATAAATTACATCAAATGAGGCATAAAACTAACCCTTTTTTAGTACTAATGTTGGAAAAAGTGCGCTTTTGTCTTCCTTTTGTATTTTCAGGATTAAATGAGCGCAAATGAACAAAAGAAGCAAAAAATGTAGCTAAATCTAACACAAAAAGGAATAAACGTGGCATGCCCGACCCCTCGACAGCATCTTCCCAAGCAAAAACAAGATTTCACAAGGCTGAACATGCCCCGTGCCCAAGTGTCTGCAGAAAAGACAAAAGTGTAGAAGCTTCTATTCCTCAACACGGGGGGCGTGCCTAGCTCCACACGGCCGTGGTCAATGCTAATATTCGCAGAATCCAAGCAAATCTTGATAGTACAGATACGCTTCTACACACAGGGCCGTGCCCAGCGGACACGGGGGCGTGGTCAACTAATGCAGACAAACTGCAATTAATGAAGAAAGAGAAAGTGGATGGACACGGGGCCATGCCCAATGGACACGGGGCCGTATCCGGGCTTCTGTGCAGGCTATAAAAAGGGGTGCTTGGTTCACTTCAAAGGCATCCCTTGACAAACCACCTCTCTCCCACTTCACCCACACTCCACCACCATCACAACACCCACATCCACCACCATCATCCATCATCCATCATAGAGTGTGTGTAGTAGTCTCGGGATCCAAGATTGATAGTAAGAGTTCTTGACAATCAAAGGCTATGTTTGCCTAAGTCTCTTACATCACTTGGTGAAGACAAGAATTTTGTGTAATACTTTTGTTTTTTAATCTTTTCGCACTTTTTATTTGGTTTTGTATTAATGACTTTAATAACTAGTTTCTTGTGTTGAAGGTGAAACTTCCTTATCATTTGTCTGTGGTGTCTTGGCGTTATTTTACTGTCTATATAAAATAAAAGATTTACACCATTCATATCTCTACGGTCTATATAGAGATATGTTGGCTACCTGGTCGGGGGTTAAGGGAATGGTTTGGTAAGGTTCTTGCCTTGTTCAGTGTATAGATCCTGCAACGACCTAGGTCAAGCTTACTAGGACCTCCTTCAATACCCACTGGTATTGGATGGCGGGGGTGCGAATGGCTTGATCCCCTCATATGTAAACTACTATTAATACATTAACCCGGCTACTTGGGATTGTATCACTGCTGACTCAAACCACTTAGCAGAGGGTAATATCACCTTCAAAAGAGGGGTCTACCACATTACGCATTAATAACTTAATTACTTATCTTCCAATAATCCAACCCTTTAGGATTGTATCCTTGCTGACTCAAACTACTGGTTGAGGGTAACGTCACCTTCAAAAGAGGGGCCTACTACTATAACTAAGATAATCTCTTAAAAAGTGCAAAAGTGCGGAAAACATCAAAGGTTACACTAAAGGCGAGTCGGATCCAAGTGATTCATCTTGTCTATCTGTTTTATTTTTATTTTTATTTTCAACATTTTAGTTTTTATTTTCATGTTAAAACCTTTTTTCTAAAATTTTGATTTGATTAGATGTTGAGGATAAACCGGTATTAAAAGCTCTTGTGTCCCTGGACGACCTCGGTATCTTACCAATGCTATACTATGCTCACGATGGGTGCACTTACCCATATGTGTGTTTAGTGTTAGTAGAATATCGTGTTTTATAAATTTAAAACTTGACTAAAGTGTTAAAAAGGGTTAAAAATATAATAAAATTTATATAACACACCGCACACATCAGTCCTTCAAGTCTTGGTACATTTTGTCGGATCCCGGATGTGTAGAGTACCTTGACTTATGCGCTTCGTCCAAAATAAGTACGCGTAGTTTGCCGAAGAGTGGAACTCAAATTTGCTCCATGAAGTACATTGTTTCATCTTCCTTTGGCACCAATTTCGCTTCCATTTCATGCAATGATTCAGCTTGTAGGTTATCCAGTTTAATCGATTCCTGCTGGGCTTCACAAATCCGAGTAGTGAGATCAGTTTGTATGGTCATCTCTAAGCCTCACACTCTTAAAGGTTTTGTTTGCTCCTTGTGGCTCAAGGCGTCCGCTACAACATTCGCCTTGCCCTGGTGATACTTTATCTCACAATCGTAATCATTTAATAGCTCGACCCATCTTCATTGCTTCATGTTTAGGTCTTTCTGATAAAAAATGTGCTGCAAACTTTTATTGTTTGTAAAGGTTGTGCAACGAGTTCTATACAAGTACTGACGCCAAATCTTCATTGCGAATATCACAACACCTAGCTCAAGGTCGTTCGTGGTATAGTTCTTCTCGTGCACCTTCAACTGACGAGACTCGTACACGATGACATTGTCCTGTTGCATCAATATGCAGACAAGACCTTGTCGAGATGCATCACAATAAACCACAAAACCATCGGTACCGTCGGGTAGGGATAAAATCGGTGCGTCACAAAGCTTATCTTTCAATAACTGAAAAGTTGTTTCTTATTTCTCACCCCAATCAAATTTCTTATCTTTCTGGGTTAGGGACGTTAGCGGCTGAGCAATCCTTGAAAAATTTTCTATGGATCGCCTGTAGTAACCCGCTAAGCCCAGAAATTGTCTTATCTCAGTTGGGGTTTTAGGTGCTTCCCAATTTTTGATTGCCTCAATCTTTGCAGGGTCGACTTGTATTCCATTCTCATTCACCACATGACCTCAGAATTGCACCTTGTGAATCCAAAATTTGCACTTTGATGGCTTCGCGTACAGTTGTTCCTTCTTCAAGAGTTCCAAGATAGCTCGCAGATGTTGCTCATGCTATTCCTTGGTTCGCGAGTATATGAGGATGTCATCAATGAACGCAATCACAAACCTATCCAGATACGACTTACACACCCGATTCTTTAGGTCCATGAATACTGCCGGTGCGTTCGTTAAACCGAACGGCATGAAAAGGAACTCGTAATGTCCATAGCGAGTCCCAAAGGCCGTTTTAGGGATGCTTTCTTCTTGTATCCTCAATTGATGATATCCTGATCTCAATTCAATCTTGGAGTAGTAGCTGGAACCTTGCAGTTGATCGAATAAGTCATCAATTCTCGGTACAGGGTACCGATTCTTGATGGTTAGTTTGTTTAACTCCCTGAAGCCTATGCACAATACTTTTTCCTCATTAGTTCCAAGTTCAGGATTTCCATCCTTGAACAATACTTTTTCCTCATCAGTTCCAACTTCAGGATTTCCGTCCTTGAACAATACTTTTTCCTCATGAATTCTTTGAGTTCCTCCCAGGTCAGGCCGTATGCACATACGAAAACTGCCGTCCTTCTTCCTAACAAATAACACTAGAGCTCCCCTGGGTGAGAAGCTCGACCTGATAAATTCCTTGTCTAGCAGGTCTTGCAGTTGCGTCGAAAGTTCCTGCATTTCAGACGGAGCTAGCTGGTATGGTGCCTTTGCCACTGGTGCCGCTCCTGGCACTAGATCTATACGAAACTCCACTCGTCGCTGTGAAGGTAGCCCAGGCAAGCCCTCAGGAAAGACTTCTGGAAATTCCTTCACAACATGGATGTCTTCTAATCTTGGCTACTTAGTCTCCTTGTCGATGACGTGTGCGAGGAAAGCTATGCAGCCTTTTCGGAGGCACTTCTACGCCTTCATAACCAATGTGGGATGTCATAATCCACCGCCTTATGGGGCCTAGTGTCCTCGCATCAATTGCATGAAGGTCGTGTACTATAAGTGTTTCATCATTCTCAAGAGGGGTGCGCATGATTTTCTCATGACAAACCACTTCGACTCTAATCTTGGATAGCCAATCCATGCCGACTACTACATCAAAACTACCTAAACCAACTGGTAGAAGGTTGATAGGAAATTTTCGTTCCCCAAGTCCAAGTGTACAACCCTTAATAACTTTATCCACTTCGACTAATTTCCCATTAGCTAACTCTATAGAATATGGGGTGTCTAGTTTACTCGTTTCTAAGCCAAGTGTATCCTTAAGTTCCATAGATTTAAAACTAAAGTCGGCGCCAATATCAAATAGAATGGATGCAAAGTGTCGGTTTATAGGGAACGTACCCGTAACTACGTTCGGGTCCTTACGTGCCTTGCGTGCTCCTTTCGTGAAAATGCTCCCACGAACTTGATTTTTCTTCGGGCAGTCCTTCCGATAATGTCCTTTGTCACCACATCCATAGCAACCTTTGCCCTTGCCGTTTCTGTTATCGCCCAGAATTCCATTCACATGCCACGTACCAGACCAGCATGCCTCATTGTTATGCCCAGTCTTGCCACAATTTCCACACCTACGAGTCCTGCACGGACCTGTGTGATGATAACCACATCTATCACACTTTGGTAGTTCTCCTTGGTAGTTTTTATCACCTATTTTACTCCGCCCTCGGCCGGACCTAGGGCAAGAGTTATCGCCTGAGCGATTCCTAATATGGTTCCTCTCATTCCGTCGTTGTTTGCAGTGCTGCTTGCTTTGTATTGGGCGATTGCTTTAGCGACTTATTGGTTCACTAGAGCTTTGAGCTCAACTCTTGTTGCAGGTAAAGGTTCCGATTGGGCTTGACCAGGATTCCTTCGTTGTGGTTCCGTGAGCTTCACATGTATAAAACATATCAACGAAATTAAACATTTATTTTGGAATAAATTTTGTCGTCTATGAGTGAAAGCAAAGCTCATTCGTCACGCACTACGAGTATAAGGGTAAGGTAATTCCTAGTGACGCTTATGCAAATCCTTCAACCATAATCATCTCATCATTGTAGGGAGGTAAAATGAGTTACAACAAAGTCTTGCTAAGAGTATATCGAATTTTATATATACCATATTAACTTGTTACAATTAGTTTTGTGAAGAAAACCTCCTCGGAGTCATCTCACTCCGGTTGATGCAAGTCATCCAAAGCTACCCAAAAGATGGGGGGGTTGTGCATTACTACCACGTGCAGGGGGTGATAGTGAAAACGCAGAAATAAGGTCGTGAGTGTACGTGACTTCTTCCTCGGGACTGAATTGTGCCTTGTAGCAACCGTAGAGTGGTTTCCAAGGCGTGAATGCACTACCCAAACGATGGGGTGCACTAAGGGATAGAGAGTGTAGAGGTACTGATAGGGGTGTTGATGGTGGTGATATAGTTAGTGGGTGATAGAGTGCATGTGGGGTGATGGACGAGAAGAATCCTCTTGCATGTGTCATCCATGTGCCTAAATGGAATGTGAATCTGTTGAGAAAGGGAGAATCGAGTGGTCGCTTCCGTCCTTATAACATGTGTTCTATACTTCGTGGGCCTCGAGTGTCCGATGTAGGGAGGACCCCATGAGTCCCAATATGGTTAGTATGGTCTTCATGAATGCCGATTAGAGTGCGGTAAATGGGTTACACTACAGTTCACGCCACGTTACCCCCTTTGGGCAAACGGGTGTCAAATGTTGGGGTCTATTATAGCAACTACTATGGGTAAGTTGGGGCGTTGTAGGCTCCGTACAAATTTAAACACAAGAATCCTAAAGTGTTGAGGAAAATCTTTTCTGAGTGTTAGCCATCTTCACTTTCCTAGATATCGGGTCCCAAACGACTCGTACTACAGGTAGATGTGTTAGGCACGAAGTAGGCAAAGACAGACTTCCTACTTTGTAGAGTGTTATAGTAACTATCTCAATTAGTGTTCTATTAGATGGAGATTTGAACAACTTAGAAATTTCGAATGGGTGGTGATCATTAGCTTGACCCGCAGAGCCCACCAAGATTTCCATGCACTACAAGTTGTTATTACGTAGGCCCCCGTAATAATAAATTGTCTTGCATGGTCACCCTAATTTTCTCTCGTTCAAAGCAGTCGATCAGTCAGAGAGGGGACACTACTGACTTCATACCTTCATCATAGAAGGGACCTTTATTATGGTCCACGCGCTAACGTCCGTTGTTGTTACGCGCGAAATGGAACAACGTTTAGACAAAGTAGGAATAAAGAGAGCTCCTAACAATAGTAGTTGGAGGGGCAACATCAAGATGTGTACCTCATCATCCTTGTATGGACAAGAGTGTCATCAATCATGTTTCATAAAAGCTGCAGGGACCTCATCCCACTGATAAGGTTGTTGTCCAAGGTTACCACCTCCGCCTCACCGTCACTGCCGAAGTCAGGCACCTTCGCATTCGAGGGGGAAGAACAACCATCTTCTACGGAATCAAGCTCAGGGTCTCATTTGGTAATTACATCAGCCATAAGCTTCGCAATAAACGCGAGGTCGATTGTCTCATTGTGCGAGTCAAGAACAATAATAGAATTCGAAGTCGAAGGTATCTCGTTCCCGGCAAAAATTATTCCGTACAGCATGTGTATATATATATATACAAGTATCAATAATTAATATCATCACTTAGTATACACAGGCAAGCAAATGTAACATATCACATGTAACCACATTGTTCTTATGTGGGTTATTTCGTCTTCGGTAAGTCTATCTCATATAGACTATACCTCAATTGGCACATTAGTTGAGGTATTCTTCATTCCTACTAATGTCCTTGCTTTGTCTTTCCTTTGAAAAAGTTTGATTCATGAATCTTGGTGCTTTGGTAAATGAAATGAAAAACATTTTATTTGTTGTAAAAAAATGTTTCTTGAGAGAGTCCCATTGATTATAGTCTAGACTCGAGAAGGAATCCTAGTTCACTACAATCGAAGCTCTGATACCAACCTGTCACACCCTGACTTTTGCGGAAGCGTATACGTGTGACTTGATCAGTTTTCATTGCATTCGATTATAATAAACCGATACATGACTAAAATAACGATGTTCATCCTTTCATAAGTTTAAAACATTACAAAACATAAGTTGTTTAAGTTTTCAACCAACACATGTAATAAGTTTAGGTTACTAACCATTATCAGATTCAAGTTCCGCAAAAAGGACGTGTTTAACAAAAGACTAATTTCATGAGGTTTTGCATTCTATATCTCATCAAGGATGGGATATATGAATCAACCTTTCAAAAGTGGATGACATCTAAACTTGAAATTTACAGCTTGAAAACAACACCAGCGCCAAAGATCCATCTAGTTTCCTGAGATACATGTAAGTTTGAAAACAATCAACAAAAGTTGAGCGAGTTCATGCGTTTTGTATGAGTTCCAAATAAACTTGTAAACATTTGAGATAATTATTTTGATAACCAGTATGTAAAGAGTCTATGAACAAATCATTAATGTTTTGCAAGGACATTAATATGTGTGGGTGTGTAGGAAGTGCTCAAAACTAGCGAATTTCCTCCGGTCCACCCGGCTGGAACGACATAGTCACCACATGCGGCCACACAAGGACCCATGGGTGGGGCTCGCTACACCCGATAGATCTACCACTCCTGCCCCTCGGTCTTAACAAGACTAATGGCCTTAGGAGTGCGCCTACCCATCCACATGATCTAACAGTTCACTCCTTAGCTAAACCATACCATTGAAACATGTATTTCACCCCCGGAAGTTATAATTCCGAAAACAGTTAAAAGAAAAGGGGGACATGAACTCACTGTTTTGCGTAACTTGCGTTGTAAACTTCACCCGCTTGTTTTGTAGGCCTCGTATCCTATATGTGTACTATGTACGTTAATCACTAGACTTGTAACACACGAGTATAAGTCACCATCTTAAGTTTATGCATTTGTCTTTTGTACGTTCAACATTTGTGAGGCTCGTGCCCTTGTTTGTCGGGTCTCGCCCGTTTGTCGCGTTATCATACTTTGGATTCGGTGTCGTCTGCTTGTGAATATATATTTTACTTCCTAAAATATATTTGTTTATGTAATGTTTGACAAACGATACGTGTTAAAAAAATCTATATTTTTAACTTGTTCCAAATATGTTACTTATATTATTTTCCAAAAAATAAGTATAAGTAATTTGTTAAATAATATTTTTAATAATATTTTGTAGGGTCAGGATTTAGAGAGAACGGTGAAAAGTGTGAGAACGGTGAGGACGATTTTGGTGGTGACATGTGCCATTGATGTTAAATTACACTAAGGGTTAATATTGTCAAAAACCCACTCACATGAACCGGGTGTTTAAATAAAACGCCATAAAAACACCCAATTCACAAAAAACGCCTTGAAAAATAACCAGTTAAAACGCCATAAGACACTCAAAAGCTATTTTTTGAGCTATAATTTACAACAGCTCAAAAACCATTTTTTGAACGCCAAAAAACACTCAAAAGCTATTTTTTTGAGCTATAATTTACAACAACTCAAAAAAACTATTTTTTTGAGCCATATAGCACCAGTTAAAATGACATAACAAAAAAAAGCTATTTTTTGAGCTATAAATTACAACATCTCAAAAAAACCATTTTTTTAGCCAGCTACCAGTTAAAAGTTAAAACGCCATAACAAAAAAGCTATTTTTTTGAGCTAGAATTTACAACAGCTCAAAAAAAACATTTTTTGTGCTGATTTTTGTGTGGTTTATGTGTCTAACTGCCTAAATTAATATTTTTTCAGTTTAGAAAAATCATAATTTGTACTGTAAAAACGCCATAAAACACCCAGTTCAGAAAAACGCCATGAAAAAACTCATTTGAAAATGCCATAAAACACTCAGTTCAGAAAAACGCCATGAAAATACCTAGTTAAAATGCCATAAAAACACCTAGTTCAGAAAAACGCCATGAAAATACCTAGTCTAAAACGCCATAAAACACCCAGTTCAGAAAAACGCCATAAAACCCAGTTAATTTTTTTTTTCGAAAAGTATATCAATAGTATACACGTTGGAAAGATAAAAAACGCTGACTTTTATGGTGTAATTTTTTTCGAAAAATAATCACGTATAAAAAAGTTATTGTCGCTTAAATATGATGGGGGGAAATGACATGTGATTAGCTTGTGCATCTTTGTTTGGATCTTCCTATTTTACCCCTCCTGGTAGTTCCAAGACCCCTATTATTTACAAAAATGTCATCGAATCAATCTCAACCACCAACCACAAACCACTAAGATCTTGTGGCTGAGAATCGTTCTCACCGTTCTCACACTTTTCACCGTTCTCTCCTGATCCTATTCCTTATTTTGTGTAAGTATACTTGTATTTTGAGTATGTTATTTTGTATTCTCGTATATACGCATAATACTTGTTTATGGGCATTTTACCAAGTGTTCGTAGTGTATGTCGGTATGTATTTATACGTATAGGAATACGTATTTTCTGGTATTTATTAAGTATTTCATACTTAATTTATGTGTAATTTTCCGGAATATTGTTTTTGCATTATTAAAATCACAATTTTTATATGCTTAAAGTATATATATATATATATATATATATATATATATATATAGGGAGGGGCTCATGCGAGAATCACCCTTATTGTGAGAACATTGAGAACCAATGTGAACACAACCTAAAATAGCTAAAAAAACCTAAAAAAAACCTAACCCCCACCCCCCTCCCCCCAAAAAAACCTAAACCCCCACCCCCCAAGCTAAATGCTAAAAAAAACCTAAAAAAACCTAACCCCACCCCCCCCCCCCCCCCAAAAACCTAAACCCCCTCCCCCACCCCCCAAAAACCTAAACCCCCCCACCCCCACCCCCAAGCTAAAATGCTAAAAACTAAACCCCCAAAAAACCTAAAAAAATCTAAAAAAAAATCTAAAATTTTTTTTTTGAATTTTTTAATATTTTTTATGTTAAAATCGCTACTTTTAGAAGCAAAAAAAAAAAAATTTTTTTAAAAAAAAAAATTTTTTTTAAAAATTTTAAAAAAAAATTTAAAAAAAAAAAAAATTTTTTTTGCTTCGAAAAGTAGCGATTTTTTTTTAAAAAATATTAAAAAATTCAAAAAAAATTTTTTTGTGTGATTTTTATCTATTTTTAGGCATTTTTTGTGTGTTCACATTGGTTCTCGCATGATCTTCTCCCTATATATATATATATTTTTTAAGAAAATTTTATAGAAAAATATCTATAATTTGACTTGGTAAAATATGTATGTATCCATATATCTTAAAAATAATCTATTTTTAAGATCAAAGTTAGAAAATATACATTTTTAGTTTTTGCCAAAATAATATATTTTTGAGTTGTTTATGAAAATATATATTTCCTTACACTCCAAAATAATATATTTTTAAGTTGACAAAATATGACATATTTTCATAATAATTGTAAAAATACATACTTGGTCGTCTATTCGGTTTTGAGAGCATCGTTTACCAAATTTGTCAAGATACGAGTTAAATTTCCGGAATATTTATATATTTTGTCCAAGGTGTCCATTGTCCGAATCGTCCAATATATTTATGCAAATATATTTTCTTGTGTTTGTCCATATACCCTTTCATGGGTTATTTTGCATGAGTAATATTGGGTATTTGTCATGTATTTTTATGTGTATTTTGTTGGTGATACTCCTTGGGAGTATTTAGTGTATTTTCATCATCCTAATACACTACTACATATAATACATATAATATACACTTAGCACAAAATGTGGTGATCACTAAATACATATATTTTTCCTAATAATATACATACTTAATATTGATTTTAACTTGAAGAAATTCTTATTTCTTAGCCTGTAATTTGTACAAAAATTAGGAAACTTTGATAAATATTTTTAAATGAATTTTTGGGGGAATAAGTTTCATCAAAACTTATATTTTTCTACGTGTCAAAATTTTATAAAAATTTTGACATAGTTTCCCCTAAAAATGGAGGTTTCCCATGTTTTCAAAACATGTGTTTATTTTCGTTTCATCAACAAAAACAATTTCCAACAATTTTCACAAATAACATACACTGATTTCTTCATGTAAAACATTATGGTGAACTTGATTTTTGTTAAAAATGTGTAGTCTTTTAGATCTACACTTTACATACCATGATCTTCCAAAATCAAGTGTTCTTGTAGATTTTAAACAAGCTTTTTATGAAACTTTAAGTTACTAACAAATCCATCCATGAGTTTTATGGTTTCAAAGTCTTGAAAATCATGTTCAAAAACCATTTTTATGTTCATCAGATGATGCGCACGTATCCTCAGTTGTTCAAGAATAATGCATCCAGAGGTAATACTGAATTTCGGGACGAAATTCCAAATCAACTTGGGGATGATGTGACACCCCGCGAAAATGCTCAACTGCACTAGCTTCTTCGGTGACAACATGCTAAATTTCGGGACAAAATTTCTTTCAACTTGGGGATGATGTGACAACCCGTGCTTTCGAGGTTAGCATCGTCTAATTTCGTGATCTTTAACTATATATCATTACTCTTCACGTTCCGCTATACGTCACATTCTTATGTTATGTTGAACTTGATTGTTGTGTTAAACTTGATTATTGTGTTAAACTTGGTGATGTTAAAATTGGTTGTTTGTGCCAATATTATTTACTAGATGTTTTTCTACGTTTGGAGGTGTGTGCGGCAACCCATTCCCTTTTGACGGTGTGTACGGCCTAGCAATAATCAACCCGTACACCTCAGCCACACACCACTTACCCAACCGCACACCCAAGTGCCCTCTTGTTCTCGACCCAAACTTCCCAAGCCCAACTGAGTCCAAACCTCTCCTTTATGTGGGATGCACTCATGCAAGCATGTGTGTACGATTTCTTTTGTGTTTCAAATACATAACAAGTAAACCCTAGCTCTCCCTCTGTTCTCCTTGGTGATCGATGGTAGCATTCTCCTTCCTCGGTTGCATTACCCTATCGGAACTCTCTCCCTCTCACTCTAGCACTCTCTCTCGCACTCCATCTCTCGGTTAGTGTGTTCATCATTGTTTTGGTTTGAGTTTCTTTGGTATACTTGGTTGTGTTTTTGCATGATGATTGATATTTGGTGTTTATGAGAATAATTATGATCTAGGGTTTGCTAGAGATCATGTTTCAGTATGGTTTTGATCGTATGAGTATTGATTTAGTAACTAGGTTTTTTATGATAACAGGTTTTGATGAGTTCGTGTGATATTGAATTGCTAGATCTGTTTTTTGTTGATGGTTATGAAGTTATTTGATGATCTAGGGTTCATGTGAGTCAAGTATGATGCTTTGTAGTTTCTGAATATGTTCGTATAGACAAATGCATGTGGATTAGGGCGATGATGTTGATGTTTTGGTGTGCTAATTCTGTTATAAATAAACCAGAATCTACTGAGAATGTTCAATTGTGTTCGTGTAATCGCATTAACGTACTGTAGAAACTTGGAAAAACTTGATGAGATGATGTAAATGTGCACGCCGTAAGCTACGACGGGTGTTCTCTGATTTGAACAGAAAGGGTGTGCCTTAGGCTATAGTTGGGAACCGTAGCGTACAGTGGGGCTATGTTGATACAATCAAAGATAGTGTGTCGTAAGTTACGGTTGAGGGCCGTAACCTACGGCGAGGCTTTGATAAAAACAAGCAGAATATGAGTAACGTAAGGTACGGTAGAGGACCGTAACCTACAGTGAAGGGCTCTATGTATGAACAACTTAATAATGAACAAAAACCTTGTTATTTCTTATCATATCTCTTGTTATGAATGTATGTAAGAACCCACATGATGGAAATGCTAAGTGATAACTTGATTGTGTGCTACTTGTTAGATACGTGTAGAACTAATGTGAATTTTCATAAGAAACCCCTAATAATCTTGGTAACCATAATATGACGTGGTTGACCATCCTAGCTCGTCTACTTTAAATCTACAGAGCTAATCTAAGGTGAGTTCACATGTTTACTAAAAGCATACTGTGATTCCAGGAACCGGCGAGTCTGACGGAGCCTCGGTCCCGATGCGACATGTTCGGTTCGTTATTATTACTAAGAAAGGAGTAGAAGATAGATATGACACTGAGCACTCACTTATAATCTGGTCTCTATTCATATCTTGACAAGTTACAGCACCGTGAGACCAGTTAGACAACATGTCCCCTCTGGGATCGATTAGCTTGTCCAAATGGGAACCCCAACTCCCTAATTATAGACAACAGCTTATCCGGTTCGAATGAGCTAGTGTCCATCTGTCCGGATGGACTTTACAATATCAATACCTATTCGACCGGATGGGGTTTGGACTATTCTATTATCCATCCGTCCGGATGAACCTTTACAGTATCAACACCGTGTCCAACTGATCCTATTCTATACATTATTCAACACACGCTCTATTTAGCTATTCGCACAGTGGCAGACGTACTAAATATGCACCAACAGATTCCCCCTCGGCTATTACTGTCGAATCGTCACTAACACTTTGAGAACCTTAAGCCGTGTTTGAATATTCTGCAATCTTCAACTAGGCATCTTGAAATCTTCAATAGATTCCCCCTCGGTTGATGATTCGGGTTTGCTTTGACAGAGTAAAGCACCAATTTCCCCTGAAATGAATCTTCAGGTCTTTTGCGTAGTTCACGACTCTCCTCTGATTTGCTAAACTGCAACCTTCACGAACAATCACCAACTTGAAACCAGTCAATGCAGCATCCTCTGTTTCAGCTTTAACCGCATCCGAGCTCAGTTTTTGATATATCATTTCAACACCACGATCTCACATTCCGCTTGCTCGATCTAAGAATGTACAAAAACTCAACCGGCAATTTACAGAAACTTAAAATACCCTACTGGTTAACTTCAACTCCGTAATTCCCCCTGAAGATCCGATATCTCGTTTTCCCTGATCAACGTTAATGCACCGTAACAATGATAGATCCGTGTAAACGGTATTCTACACAATCAACAAATCGTCATCGAAAAAATAAATCATCTGGTAATGTAATCCGATCTCCGAAGCATTCGTCCACAATCAGATTCAATTCCTCGGATAATCTAGATCTCAGAAGCTATCATCCACGGTCACTCTCAGATCTCCGATGCTTTCGTCCACGATCAGATATCAACACCTCGGATCATCTTGATCTCGGAAGCTTTCACCCACGATCAGATTCACATTCCCCCTGACAATCTGAAGTCGAAACCACCCGAATACTATTGCAGCGTCACGAATTTCAAAAATGCTGGAACGTTTGAAATTTTTATTCCCCCTCATTTTTGCAAATTCTAACGTCTCTATCACTGAATTCCCCCTTAAACTGAGCAATTCAGTCCTCTTTTATATGTGAAAAACTCGACTATACCGAAAATATGACAATTTTCCTCAAAAAGTCAGTTTTTCATCATTACGGATTTTACGTTTTGGCCCATAAATAGTCAGATAATTTGAATGATAAACATTCTTTACCAATATCATTACTACCCCACAAATTACCACAATCCGTGATCGCATCATCAAATATGTTCACTGAAACCCTAGACGGTATCCCCGAACAACCCAACTTGGTTGTTAAAAACCCGAAAAAAATTTCACATCATCAAATATGTTCACTGAAACCCTAGACGGTATCCCCGAACAACCCAACTTGGTTGTTAAAAACCCGAAAAAATTTTCAATCACCAAAACTTTTTCTAGAGACTCTCCTCGTCGTTGCGATCAAAAAATGCCTTTTTTTCTTAGGCAATGGTTCATTCGTTCGAATGGGATAGGTCCATTCATCCGGATGGACTGATCTTGGATCACCTTGACAGTTAGCCACCTGAGTGTCTTCATCCGAATGAGTTCAGTAATTGGTTCGAATGACTAACCGAGCGGATGGGTTTACTTGTCAAGATGACCATTTGCTCAGATGGTCATCCGAGTGAAAGTCACTTTATATGGTTCAAATGATCATCCGCTCGAATGGTCATCCGAAGGATTATGTTCTAACAGCTCAAGAACACTCCAAATCACGTTTTTTCGATCCAGAATCTTTATTTGTGTGAATTTCATGATGAAACTTCATACGATTGTGCGCGAATCAATTCCGAACAGAATGATGGCTTTATTTCCAAAATCCATCAATGAATCGACCTTTATTTTGATGATTTTCTCTATTTTAATGTCAGAACTCCCGTTTAACCCAAAATTGATGAGCTCGGGTGATTTAACCGACTGTCAGATTGATTAAATCGGAATCGTAGCTCTGATACCACTTGTGAGTTCAGGATCGTAACGTAAACGATCACTAGTTCTGCGGTGGATTCGATTTAACGTGCGAAATCCGTTAAATCGAACCATAATCGTGCACGAAAACGTAAATAAACGTCGTTTTATTACGTATCAATGACAACCGGATAGAGTTTTGACTCGATCTACACGCTAGAACACTCGAAATCTATGAATCATGATGAAACCGAGAGTGATCTTGTTGTTGTAGATGATGATCTGTGAATAATTGTTGGTTTGAACTTGAACTTGAACGGATGGAGTTCTATGTGTTCTCTGATGTTTTGTTGTGTTGTTCGGATGGCATTTGGCTATTTATAGTTGAAACCTATCTGTTCTAAGTAAAGATTCCTTATCCGATCGGATGAGGTCTTGCCCATCCGAATTGTTGACTCCCGATCCGTGTGAAGTTGTTAAATCCTTATTCGTTCTAATCCCTTGATCCATGCAAGTTGACCTTTAACTAATCTGAATTCCATGCACGTAATATTCTATATTTATTATAATCAGATTTCCATGCATGTGATATTCTATGATGTTGGTTATGATGTCATTATTTAGTCATGATGACATCATGTCTGATCTTGTTCAGTTTCTTTGCATCGTTTCGTACCGTATACTAACATGGCATTGCCTAACGACACCTAGCAAAACCTAACGAAACCTCTGTCTGGTATAATACAGACTCAATACTTTAAACGTTAAACGTACATACAGATTTCTAACTATGGACATACAAAATGCACTAACACATACATTCCCGGGTATTGAGAACCACACTATCTCTGGATTGGGACAGCCTTATATTCCTTGATTGGAATACTACTAAATAAATACCTCAGTTTACATTTCATGTCTTTAGCAGATTAAACGAACTCTATCTGAAAGTCCCCACACATTATATAGATTAGTTGTCGAGTTTGGCAAACGAGGTATAGTTGATAGCGCTATAGGTTCAACAAACCTTAAAACGTGTTGGGAGCCGGGTGTAACTATTGACCTTGACACCTTATCAATGATAATAGACATTGATACGGGGCACAACAACTACAACAGTCAAGTCTTTGGTACTACACAATTTAGCAGCTTAACAGTGGGTTAGCTACCCATGACATGTCTTATAAAACTAAAGTATTTAAACGAACTTGTTTTTGTAACAACACTGAAAACTGTGAACTTGCCAACCTTTGTTGACACACTTGTGCATACTTTGCAGGTCGTTAGGTACAACTCGGGAGCTTGTAGTGTTGGAGTGTCGTGAATGCGATGAACTATTTGCTTGAGTTTTATTAAACAACTATGGTTTTAACTATTGTCTGGATTTTTAAACATTTTGCTTCTGCTGTTGATTTGGACTTTGTTTAAACATTTAAAAACTTAATCACTAATCATGTTGATTGTGTAAAATTTTTTTTTATCTTAAATAATTATTCAGCATGATTAGTGGCTTGATCCTGGTCAGTCGCACGTCTCGCGGTAAAACTCTGCATGTGGATTTGAGGGTGTGACAAGTATTGGTCCAATGGCAACACCGAAAGGGATCGTATCTTATGTGGGAATCAGAGGAAGAAATGCGGGACCGACTTTAATTGGTATATGTCCAGGTTTCAGGGGCGAAACCTTCTCTAAGGGAAGTAGACTTGTAACACCCCAAATTTTTATTTTTGACCATCATGTTTGTTGTGAGTGCCTTACATGAAATGTAGTAACAAAAAGATAACAAACCAAGTTAATTATTATCATCTTTTAGTAGGAAGTAAGGAGGTTTTGACTCTCCAAATCAAAGTGTTAAATTCAAAATAAGCAATGAAACTCCACATTTAGTAAAGTTAATTCAATAAAGAGAGGAAAATTAGAATACCTAGGTTACGTGTGTGTATTGATTTAGGAGAGAGAAAGATGGAGCATTCTCCAAATCAAATTGTTAAATTCAACAAGATTTTGATTATAATGAAGGCAAATCCTATGCATGAACTCTAATCCTTGATCATCTGCTAATCATAATGTAAGTTGCAATTTTTCATTTGATGAAGTTTGAGTAAGAATAAGAACTTGAAGGCATCAATTTGGAATGAATTTTAATAGTATGACATAAATTAAAGTAGGAATATTGTTTAGAATCATTATATGAATGAATGTATGGGTAGAAATTGTGTATATGGTTGTTATATGTGAAAACCCTCATGTAGGATGAAGTGGGTTTTTGACATGATCATGAAATTGGAGCTTTTAGGTTATATTGTTGATACCAGTTAAATAACATGGAACTATGATGATTCAATGTTGTTGAATTACTTGGAATGTGATAACTAGTAGAAACATGGTAAATTGTTAGTGATTAGATAATTTTTGAAGAATCTTGAAGTGAATGCCAACCAAGTGTTTGATGAAATGCCTTAAATGTTAATTATGTGATTTTGTGACAAATACTCCATGATGATCATGATTAGAATGTAAGAATCCATGTATATGGCGATTTTGATATCATTTTGTTTGCATAAGTATGTTAATGGAATGAATTCATGAAATCTAAGTATGAATTTATTAAGTGTAGCAGTGAAAGAAGAAGGATTAAGCAACACTAGGCAACAAGGGACCCAATATTAAGGTAAATTCATGTAGCTTACACTTCGGTTTGTTGTAGTTAAAAGAGTCCATTTAGTCATGGTGTTGCTTATGAATTGAATGTGATGATATGGTTGATCCATTGAAACGGGTCAATTTGGGTAAGGAACGATATGTGGTGGAAAACTAAGACATGGAACTTGGATATTAGTTGGGTTGCATTATGCAGACATCATGTATGACTAGAATGACAATTAGAATGAAGAGGATGAATTTGTATAAGGTGAGAAACTAAGTTATTGTAGTAACTTGGTAAACCAAAGAATGAAAAATCCATAAGGATGACCGATGGTCATTAAGATGGGAAATAAAATTAATCCTATTGTGGAAATTAAATATAACCGACTCATGTTGAAAATGTTGTAGGTAAATCTTTAGCTTAGGGTTATGGCGATCTTAGAACGAACACACATACACGCTTCCGTGATGCTAATATACTCATATGGGTCAAACTTTTGGTAATGAATTTATTATGGTTTAAGTCCTTTGTTGATGTCTTGAAGTACACTTAAAACTTGTATTTTGTTAATGAAGTACTTTAGAAATGACAAGTATGTGATTAACTAACTTTGGTCTTATGAAAATTAAATTGTTTTGGGTATTAATGTGAATGTTGTTTTAAAATTTTTAAATTGGGACCAATTTCGTAGTTTGTTGGATGTGTTTTTGATAGATAAAAATTTAGCTTACAAATAGAACCCATTAAGTTCGGTTTTATAATCTCGTTTGTTTAATCAAACACATAGTCACCCTTAATGAATTCCCACCGGTTAATAAAAACAACTGTGTTTAGTCAAACCTTAAAACCTAGAGTAGATTACTTTTCTTGTAAATGTTTACAACTAGTCAATAAATTTGTCTTCATAATCATTCTCTTAATCAAAACAAAAGATAACAGTTTTAGATTAGTTAATCAAAGAAACATACGAACTTTAACCCTTCCAACTAATTTCCCATAGCTCAACACACTACTTTCGACATCAATAAGTATCAGAGCATGGGATTAAGGTACTAATTTTAAACTTGTTTTTTTACCGAACTTCGACATCGATAAGTATCAGAGCAATGGTTTACGGGACATGGGTATCTCTGTAAAGGTAATTGTGTTTTCTTATACGCCTCATACAGACATGTAAGCGACGTATATTTGTTTTTTTAAATTCTTTTATTAGTTAACATTTACAATAATTACAATAATATTAATATTAATAAATTTTATATTCGTTAAATTTTATGAAAAAATAATATTAATATTAATAACAAATAATATTAATATTAATAATAAATTTATGTTTAATCGATATAATTAACACTCGGAGCTGGGTCTAGATTGGGATTCATTATCGATTCATACCATTCTAGGCGAGGCCTATACATATCTTCCCACTGTTCCACATTAGGTTTTCTAGTTTGGTTGGGGTTAACACCGCTTTAATCTTCGACAACAAGCTTTTTTCTGAACACGGTGATGCGACTCTAATTGTTGCACTACTAACATTCAGAGTTCATGGTCGATGTGCCACCCCGCCATTAGTGAAAACGGGCAATCGATGTTTTTGCTCCCGTCTTTTCTAACTGTGGCTGTAGCACGGTGCTCAACACTACGGTCACACTCAAGCCATACCATGTAGATCCCCCCGCCATGTTTCTTCGATCATCGGGTCACAATAAGGTAAGCATTCTCATTTGCCCTTTTTGTGCCCATTCCTTCAGTTTATATAGAGACCTGAAAACCTGAAACACCGATACGGTTAATTTACATTTTATATTTATTAATCTTATTTAATTATTTTTATTATATATACTAATTTTAATATATAACATTTAATTAAGAAACATACGTATATCACGATCTCACGTTATTAAATGAATGTAATACGTGTTTAGTTTGATATGGATTGCCCGGGTTAGGGGGTTGCTCATCATCATATGGTGGGGTGTTTGGATGCTCACCACTATTTTCTTCGCCGTCCAGATAATCTTTTTACATATATAAAGAATGTGATGCACTGTTACTTTCGTAAGGATTTCCTGGGTAGGGGGTTGCTCATTATAATATGGTGGTGTGAATGGAGGCTCACCACTGTATCCTCCGTATCCATCTGTATAGTCTTTTTACACGTAAAAAGATTCACACCGTATCCGTTATACAGATACCCTTGTTGTGCCAGATAATATAGATAATATGGTTCATCAACAGGGGAGGTGGTGGAGGCTTGTTCAAATCTAGAAACAGTCTATTTTGATCTGTTTGAACGCCAGACACAACCTCCTCCTACTTGTTAGAATCAGGAACACCATACTCCTCCTGAAAAAACAGTATGATAAATATTTGATAATCAAACAAAAAAGAAGTTAAGTTAATAAATGTTACCGAGCCGGTTTCAGGCACCCCCATGACTTGTTGGAATACTGCCCAAAGAAATAGTTGTCATCCCAGAACGATGACATTTTTCCAACAGTGTTGAATTAAATAGTGAAGCCGTAGCTTTGAGGAGTTGAAGAATTTTCATTTGAAGAAGAGAAGGAATGAAGGTTTTGAAGAACAACCGTTTTACATGATCGTATTTGTAAAGTTGAATTTCAAAAGTATATGCCTCGTATAGACCTATACGAGGCAAATTCCTTAAATAACGTGCTCAGACAACATCGTATCAAATTCAAATCAGATAGATATACGCCATGTACAAGGCTATATGTGGCGTATAAAGGCATTGTATAGGCCCCTTGTATAGGAAATATACGCATTGTATATTGGATTGATATGGCACTGTATGAGGTTTGACCACTTTGTCGGAAACATAAACCCTATACGCATCGTACAAAGCTATATGATGCGTATATATGGGTGTGCAAATAGGTAAACGGGTGTGTGAATATGTAGACCCTAAAAAATCAGTGGTGACATTTATAGAAATGGTTAGTTTTCCCAACAAACTCGCCAAATATCATATATATCCAAACTAATTTTAAGTGTCATACATATTTCTCTAAAATCAAAATAATATATATGTATATGATCTAGTTCAAATGAAAAGCACCTTGAGTTGTGAAAACCGTGATCTCGTGCGAGTTTTGCTAAAAATTTTTGTACAAAAGTAGACAAAAATATCACATACACATCTGATAAAAATGTCAAGCCGCTACTTATTCTTCATTTACATTGATGTAAAAAAATTATGAGGTGACATCATCAGTTTTATGAAACAAATTTACATAAGTCTAAATGGAGAATTAATACCGGCTCGGCAGTTTTTGCTATCTTTTTACACATGTATTTATGACATTTTCATCTACCTTTGTAAAAAAATGGTTACAAAACTCGCACGGAAAGTAAAAGTTAATAATATGACCATTTTATCCTTATATTTCTTTTAAGTTTTTAAATGCATATATACCCATCTTTTTAGTTATTACTGTTTTTTTACTTTCTTTCCAACAATTAAACGAGTCTATATATGTTAATACTATAGTGTATGCATCAATTATTACACCAAATATTGTTAACCATATTTTAGTGTTATCATTTTTGCATATACTACATATGTCACTATACATGTTAATACTATAGCCAGTGTTGTAAAAGTCGCTAGGTGGTCCCTAGTCGGCCGACTGGGGAGTTGGGAGTAATCGGAGTACTCGGAGAGTACTCGGGGAGTACGTGGACATGGTAACTATAAAGAAAATTAATTGTTATATATTATATATATGTTAAAATAAGCATAATTCATGTCAACTGAGTATAATTTAAAATGAAACATGTTTAAAGTTCAAATATTCTGAATACAAGTCCGACTAGTCTGAGTACAAGGTCTAGTAGTCCGAGTACAAGGTCGAGTAGTCCGAGTACAAGGCCGAGTAGGCCGATGTTGACCGATTTTGACCGATTTTGACTAATTAAAAGTCAACAAACCACGTTGACCGCCTAGACCGACTAGGCCGACTCTTTCCGACTACGTCCGACTAGGCGCCGACTAGGCCGACTAGGCGCCGAGTTTGACCGAGGCCGACTAATTGAGTCCGCCTAGGAGGAAGTCGCCTCGGAGGGGTTCCGAGGACCGAGTACTCGCCGAGTACTCGGCCTTGGAATCCGACTTTTACAACACTGACTATAGTGTGTGCATCGATTATTACACTAAAGGTTGTTACTTGTTAATGATATTTTAGTGTTAATCATTTTTTTTCATATACTACATATGTCACTGATAATACTTGCACACTAAATGTGTGAGTTATCACACTTTGACGTGCATTGTTGCATAACATACATATGCATATAAAGTATAGTGTATTTAATATTTACTAATGCATATATAACATGTGTTATGACATATATATATATAACATTTATTATTGATGATATGCCTTCATAGTATAGAGTTTGTATTGTTGGCACGCATAGATTGGTTGTATATGCATTGCATTCTTAGTACATGCGATGTCATATACAAAACATATGTTACTAATGATTTTTGTACAGTGTATGCCTTGTTACACACAACACATATTCTACTACATCTTAAAGCACAAAGTCGGTGCATATACTGAAGTTACAATTTTCTCCTTTTGTCGGAAATTACAGTTTTGCCCTTTGTTTCAGTTTTATTTTCCTTTTACGTTTAGGGTTTCTACGTATTTTTCAAACGCCAACTAACATCAAAGAGAGAGAGAAGCATAGAGAGTGGGAGGAGATCGAAGATGAGATAGTAAAGGACGTCGACCACCCTGTTCTCGTAACCACACACGGCGCCACGGCGGTGCTACTAGCCGCCCATACTTTGGAGAGTGAGGAGTCTTCAAACTAAATTTGATCCAATTGCATATGTTTGATTTCTGTTGATGAAAACTTTGCTTAAATTAAGGAAATTAATATGTTGAATTTGCAGATGAGCACTTTCACAGTGGTCGTAGGTGTAGGTTTATTCACTCATGGTGTGTATGGGGGGTGAGGGTAATTTCGGCTAGAATTTCCAACAGCGTACCGCCAAAGCCATTGCAAAAGAGGTGAGCCTCGGTGACCCATTTATCGCCGCTCGAGTCGAATGAGCAACCAACACGGCCACTGACCACCACTGGTTGTTCCTTTCTTTTTGTATTAGTGATAAATTATAAAAGATAATTGTAAAATTCAAAGGGTAAAGAGGTAATACGAGAGAGCCTGGTGAGTGATGCAAATAATCCGGGTGCTATTCTGGCCCACTCAGAAACTTGATTCTTCTCTCAAGTGACTTTGTATCGTTTCATTTCTTGCTACTAATTCATTGTGATGGCTTGATTATTTACTTTTCACATGTTGGGGTTATATAAATTACGGGGGTTGTGTTGTCGTGTTATTCTAAATTGGTAAAAGAAAAGGTGACGGTCGTTACATGGGTTTCGGTTACACGTGCCGTTGCATGTGTCGAGACGGATGGGATTGTTGTTTCATGTGTGTTTCACCTATTAGATTGCTACATCAAGATGACATTTTATTATAGGATTACTTGATTGTATATACTCCATAAGGTAGATGCTATCATGAATCCACTTGAGTTAGTAGTAGAAGATTAAAAATGGATGTTGTCGTATGCATATAGTTGGGAGCAGCCGCATAGAACGCAACGGGGTATTTCGGGCTCATGAGTTCAAATTTTTGATGTGCCAAAATTGATTTATTAGATGGGTATCTATTTCTTCACATTGGGCCAAGCCTAAAAAAAATATTCTTGGAGTTCTATTTACTACAGTTTGTTTGATAAAATTCTGTAATGAGAATTACGCATGTTAATTTTAACTATTTCTCTTTGTCCAAGGTAAAATCCCAATAAATGTTCTTGATTTTGGGAGGCTTAAATTCACTTACCTTTGTTATACTCTTTTGTATAGAAATTTGCAGACCTTCCATCAACATCCATGTAAGAATAGAGTACCAAAAAGATTATCAAATGCAAGTTGTCAGTTATATGCTTGCAAGCCGAAAGCCACATTCATAATCATAATCATTGACTGGTAAGAACAAACCTCTTTTCTATTTACTAGTAGGTAACCCGCGCGTTGCGGCGGAGCAAGCAATTTACAACGTTGTACTCGGAAATGTTTTTCGTTTGTTCATTAATTGTTTCGGTTTTTGTTGGGTCTCGAAGATAACTCGCGCTTCGCGACGGGCAAAAAGTGGTGGTCCTTATGGGGGGCCATATATGAGTTATCTGTTCCATTACAAAAGTAAACAAAAAAATCTGGAATATGATGAATTCATTAAAAAATTTACAACATAGTTAAGAAATGTGACATACAAACATGATGAGAGCCATTATCATCCACCGTTATCACAACCCGGCCATCTTTCACCAAGCAGGTTCTCAAGACGAACTTTTTTGTTGATTTTTAGAACATCAAACATTTTAGCGATCGTCTTCTCGGTTTCCGTCTTTTCTTTAGAAACAGTGTCCTCGAGCTGTAATGACAAGATATTTATAAACACTACCATAGAAATTTAACATGGGTTGGTTGACCAAACATCACATACCTCTTTCGGTTTCACCGTCTCTACCTTAAACGACCTTCGACGTTTTCGAGCAACTGATGCCTTTGGTGGTTTTGGTTCGGGCTTCATGGGTCCAAGCCTTAAATGAGAATGAAAAATGAGTTAAAGCATATATTTAACAGTTTAACACAAGTTATTATTACTAATATAGATTGTATCACGTTAACCTGAAACTCACATGGTGGAGGAACCGTTACCAACCATGAACTTTGACCGAGCTAACACCCTCGTTTATAGCAATTTAGCAATTTAAAATATTGCGCTGAACAATGAATTTTGACCGAGCTAACACCCTCGTTTATATCAACCCAATCCCTCTTTTATCATATCCTTCCGAGTCAGATCCAATAATAAAAACCCCATACCAATTATAAAATCCCGCACCGTGACCTCGGTACTGAGATAAACAACTTGACTCCAGCCTCAATTAATAAATAAAAATATATTTGTATCTTTTACTGTAATGTACTGTTGTGGGCTTCTAGTTGGCATTTATCCGCGATGCAAGTTCAAGGATGAATGTGTCGCGCCATTAAATTAAAATCCAATTTTTATAACGTATTGTATCAATATATGGTGTATTTGCGTGGAAAAGGTGTACTCAGTTATAAACTTATAATCAATGAGTATCATATTTTATTATGCACTTACGATTTTACGTTCTACATTCAAGAACATGTTTACCTGAAAAAGTAGGAAGACTGATATGAGCATGAACCTACTGATACAAACTGGGGTCTATCCAGCCAGGATTCTCTTCACTAAATTCACAAAAGCTGTTTCAGTTGCATCAATTGCCTTTTCTATCACTTCTTTGGATAATCCTTCATGTTCAGCAGCAAATCCTGAGATATTAATTTGGATAGTTAATATATGTAATTCACAGGTACAACTAAAACATCTTATTAACCGAATCATGTAGACCAAAATCAGAGTGTTGGACCCATCCTTTTTACTTTTATATATTATTTATTTTATTATTTGGACCCGATTTTACTGCCATACAGTGGATAACTTGTCTCCGTTACTAACCTGTAGCGGTTTCCTTCAAGTAAAGAGGGCATAACTTTCAGAAGCTGACAGAAAATCATGTGATTTTTTTGCGTAGAAAAGCTTCATATGGTCTTGACCTGGTTGCCTGGGGTAGATGTATGGAAGTGAGTGGGCATGCTTGGCACCAGGACAATAGGGTATGTTACACTTGAAATTTTGACCAGACACCTGCAAATAGGGAGTATGAGACGACATTTATTAAAGAAAATAAGACTGATTGACTGAATACATCTTGGACCTCGTTTTATTATATAAGTTGTCATGAGCTGTTATATGCGGCATCCGATTCCGCTTTATTATACATAACGATTTGTCAAGCACCAGATACCACTAAAAGCGATTGGTACAACGCTAGGCAGTAGAATAACACCCAAACAATATAACGAGCATCAAGTGCAAATACAGCTGATTATCGGATCTGATTATTCAATTATTCACTTCCAAAAAACATCCAAACACCCCCCTAAAACCATATTATCACTTATCAGTTACCAAATCAAGAAAAACGTGAGCTCATTACCTTTTTCCCTCGAATCACAGCTGTTAGTTCCAAAGCTTCATATATACCTATAAACCATTTTATGATAAACCCTTGAACGTCAATATGAGCTTTAGCATCTTTGACGAACCCCATGGTAACAACTGGATAAAAGAAGAAGTTACCTTCAAATTACAAATGCAACCACCTGAGATCGAAGACAAATTAAATTAAAACCCAAAATTAATTTATACTGATCTGAACAGAACCAAAGGCAAGAGAAGAAACAAAAAGTTTCAGTGACGATTGTCGGAGAGGGGTCGTATTAAGCCGCCGGAAAGTCAACCGTGCTTGAAACCCTAGCCGATATAGCGCAGTATTACCTGTTCTACAGAAGTGACGTGTAGATTTCCCTCTTAAAATGAATTTTGAGGTTCTCAAACTTTCTGAGCTACAACACAGAAGCATATGCCTAGAAAGAAACACTATATATCAATGATGACGCCAAATTAAATATATCAAAGACCAAATATAATGTTTTAGTCGTAGCTTTTGGTGTACCTTGTTCTCTTCTATCTTGTTAGGGCCAATACATTAAGCCTGTTATTCCCTTCTTCACTCGTCAATCCCTCTTTTGTAATTTCATCGTTTCAAATACCTCATCGACTGGAGCAGTCTCCTGTAATAATCAAAACAAAATTTAAGATCACCAAATCAATCTACCACAAGTACAAAACTCTCTCTCCAAACTCATAGTGTTACAGTGAAATCATGAAAATAGTCGATTAATAAAAAAATTAACCTAACCAAATCAAACCAAATTAAATAAAAGATGAAATTCCGCCATATGTTTCATTGTAACTGATAATGAAGAATTTAGACTGAAAATGTGAACGAAATTGTGAAATTAACAAGAATTACAATTAAATTCATCGGTGAATGGCAAAAGTTGACTCGATTATATAAAATATAAATTGATACTAAAACTTGGTACATGGTGGGGGATCCGACTATTGAATGTACATATTACTTGGAAATGTCACAAAATTAACACCAATTGAGGGCTCTAGTTCTTGATAATCTTTGTTTCTCTGCAACCATAGTGCAAAATAGTTATAATAATAATAGTTCTATAGGTAATCACGTGCTTTGTAGCGGGAAACAATTTTTCTGTTTGATGCGGCAGTGATTGAGTCAGTATCGTTTCGGTTTGTTACGGTAAACCGAGGAAACAAAGAAAATTCTATCAATATCGTTTCAGTTTGTTACGGTAAACCGAGGAAAAAAAAGCAAAAAAAAAGTAAAAAATAAAAGTTGAAAGCAAATACAAGTAGAAAAGAATCAAGTAACACTTAAAATCAATTATAGCTAGTCAAATTGTGAAATTAAAAAAAAATTAAAAAAAATATAGCTAGTCAAATTTGTATGAGAGAACTCCACATTTTTTAGAATCTAGAGTTTGACTATTAATAGTTGACTCAATTATATCATATTGAATTCAACATATTCAGCATCTCAAATAGCAGGTTCCACCAACCAGCCACATATCCAGCAACCTTGCTTGCCGCGCTTGCAAGTCGATCAGCCATCAAGTGAATGCATTTCTTTCATTTTCCCTTTACAATATTAAATGATACAAACAATAGTTTCTACATTTTGATGAGTGCAAAGAACACTTACAGTTAGTATCGTGATGGTCAATTTCTCCCAAACTAACACTTAAACAGTGACATTTGCTCCCTAAGTTCTCCTGTAAGTTTTAAAGCAAATACAAATTCATAAACATCAATTTGCAACAGGAATGATGACTGAGTTCATATATTACAAGAAATAAGAAACAAAATCAGTAGAGAGGGAAAGAGAAACCTGCTAATGTGGTGGTTAACGAATCGATTAGGGTTTTGGCGAGATGAAGAGGGGTTGTTTCAATCCGTCCTTTTACACACCGATTACACCTTCAAAACACGGGTATAGATCAGTCTCATTCGATTATCATCATTGCCAAACATAATCAAATCCAAAAACATACCTCTGGAATTGCAATCGGAACCCTAGGTATGGCTCTGCCAGAATCCTAATAACCCCTTGACTGACTTGCGACGGAACCCTAAAGCCATCGTTGTTCGGGCTTCGCTTTGTCCACAACCAACCACCGCCATCATCCGAACACCATCATCACTGACCCGGCGTCATCTCAGGAGCACTTATGCAAACGAACAGGGCTATTGAATTCAAGAATCTGATGATTGCATTGAAAGAGGAACGGTTGAGTTGAAGAAACCGATAATGGCATTGAATGAGAAGTGAACGGACGTAGAGAGATGGAGATTGATTAATCCTGTATATCTATTTTATGTGAGAAGGGCAGAAAGGGAATAAAATGGTAAAAAATTAGGCATTTTAACTTAACCTTTCATATGCCATCTTAAAAAGTTAGGGTTAAATTACTATTTTAGACATGGGAAATGCTTATATATAGTATATAGATATTGACAATTACAGTGACGACTAATACAAATATATACAAATTACATAGGACATGCAAAAAACAGTGTCACCTCCATTAAAAGGGCAGGCAAGAATGTCAAAAAAGTTAAAATCGAAGATGAATGGTAAGTACTAAGTACCTTGCATAACTAATTCCATATTATTGCAACTTTTAATGTCATTTAAACTTTAGAGCTTCACATTATATTAGATTTCAATTTTAAGTTCTCTTTTTCTTCAACACATTTTGCAACAAAAAGAATCCAATAAAAATTACCTTCTAGTTAGAAACATTGTTTCCATATAAAAATGAAACTGCAGTTGGCTAGGTGTTGGCAGTTACAGCAACCTTGATAACACTGTACCTAAGTAAGTTTTAACATTCTTGGCTTTATTACACATCTACACAGATGTCTTAAATCCAACCCCATTACCAAATACATATTTATAGTAAAAAAATTAAGTTTATCGCATATATAGATAATGATTTTAATATCAAAAAGATAATTAGTTATCATATAGTTAGTTTAACCTGTCAGTTTTTTTATTTGTAATTTTAAGTATGAGTCTAACTTCAAAACAAACAAAGACTTGGCAACTCGCATTCTTCATTTAGTCATTTTCTTTGAATTCATGTTATTGCTACAATGGTTTAATATCTAATAGTTTGACTTGGTGTTTGGCGAAACTGACTGACTGGTTTCATAGAGAATAAGACTGTAGAAAATCAACCAAAACAATAAAGTAAAAGAATGCTGGGCAAGGTAGCTTTTTTTGCAAGCCGAAACAATTCCATATGCATCTAATTAACTTCCATGTGCACAAAATACTTTGCCACTTTGTTAGTCCCTAAAAACCCATGACATCACTCGACGGTTCAATCGAACGCGGAATGTAAGATCAAACCGTATGAACAAAAAGAAAATTTTCATTACATAACATAGTGTCGCTGCTTAGATTGCACACAGTCTCAAGAACTGTCTGGTACGATCTTCGAGAACCTTGCACACAATCTCTAGGATTGTCGGGTACAAGGTTCTCCTTTGGGGATTACATAATTGCTAAAATGGGATAGCTCTACAACTAATAATCTAGACATGACTATTTATAGGAGCCTCTACCCCATTGGCCTACATGGCCTAGCCCAAGCCCAAGACATAATTTAAAAACAAACAAACATGAAAGACCGTAATAAAGATAAGCGTAAAACTCTGGACCTAACAATCTCCCCCTAGTTTTATCACTACTACAAAAAAAGGCAATTGCCACCAAAATTTGCTACCATAAGTAAACGGTAGCAAAATAAGTAACAGTGATGGCAAAAATACCGTATACATTCTCATTCAGATAGTTGCACCTATTCACACATTCAAAACCCTAAATCTACCGATTTACACCAGAACCCTAAATCTACCGATTCACACCGGAATTTAACCCTAAATCTTCACAAATGATTCAAGTGTTCGACGCATTAACGACATATCGATTGATCTTGTAATCCAGACGATTCATTGATCTTCACAAATGATTCTCGAAGCATATGCACAATTTGGATGATTAAGCACACGATTTGGATCTTCTAAACTCCGTTGCTACAGAAAGCTAGGGTTTGATTCTGAACATCGATTCACAGACGATTCTCAGGCTTTATCTTCTGAACAGGTTCGTATCCTCTTTGGTTAGGACTAGGATCAGCGGCTAGGTTTTGAGGTTTGTGCATACAACTGAGTTGAGATATGACTAGACATACGATTCTAAACAGAGGATTCTGAATAGAACATTGATACGAACCGTTCTTCAATTAGGTAATTTCAGTCGAATCTTAAAGATCTGGTTCAATATACACCTGTTTTTTATTTCTAGGTTACAACGTTCTCTTTATATACGTTTATATTTGTTCAAATTATGTCGATGCATTGATGAATGATGATAAGAGTTCAATCTGCATCAGATCATTTTCACATATTAGGGTTTAGCAAGGTGATGATCTTCAATTTGATCAATTAGTTAGGGTTTGTTGACTATTGATTTCGTTGAGACTATTGTTAATCCGAAAAACTGTTCATATGTAATCTGTTGAGATTTGAGAATTTAGAATGTTGATTTCGTTGATAATCGTTTAATTGCCTATCAATTTGTAGCAGATTTTTACACTGAAGTTGATTTGTTCTTGTTTGACTACTTGATTTATCGGATGATCTGATTAAGCGATTTCCATCTATTACTTGTGAGTTTATCTGTTTTTGTTGATTTTAATTGAAGAATTGAGTATTTAGGGTTTACGAATGTTTGCAATTGATATATTTGGGTGATGTTTGATGTTGTTTTCCAGTTGAACAGGAATTTGCCAGGTGTATGCAAGGAGTACTAGACTGCTCTTGTCGATAGCTACTCAGTAGTGCTTTTGATTCGGTTTAGGTTGTGAGTTATTAATATGTGCTTGTTGAGCTGATCAAATTGCATTGTAAAATGTTTGGGATTATTGTGATGTGTCGTAATTGTTGCTCATATTGAGCTTTCGGCTAAGAAGGTCATGATTAGTTTTCAAACTCTATATCGGTGTTAATCATTTTATGGTGGTTGTGCTTCTGTTATAGTATGTCTCCAGCAGTCCAGCTTTGGTTAGTGGTTGGGACCATAAAGGAGGGTCTGATGAAACTTGAAGTTGGTGAATATATATGGATCATTGAGATTTATTACTTAGTTTTGGTTAGTGGTTTTTGAGAAGTGTGTCGTGTGCTCTATTTCTTTTTGGTATTTATTCAGCCAGGATTAGGCTAGACTGAGCCGTATAAAATATTGAACTAAAATTTCTTATTATTTGAGTTATTTTTGCTTTATTCTTGTAGGTTTTCTATCCAAATATACATTAGACTAGTTTGATATGTGGGTTTGTGAATTGTCAATTATTGCCCTTGTTTAGGTATTAATATTTAAGTAAAATTTCATGTTTTGGCTACGTGATTTATAAATATAATATTATATATGTGACATGATTTCTAGTATTCTGTTGTTTTTATATTTATTATGACATTATACATTTAATAAAAAAATTACGATATCTATTAATAGGAGCTTAGTGAAGCTCGGGCTCAGGCTCGTTTAAGCTCCGCTCAATTCGAACTTATAACTAGTCGATCTCGAGTAGTTCAAGAACGACTGTCCATTTACCCTCTTTTTTTATTACTGACACTTCCTTGCCTACACAGGACTTGGAGCTCCCCAAATTTGCAATGTGGTATGTAAATCTTGTCATATGTATATGTCCATGTATATTTTATTCTATTTATGCTCACTAATAATAACTTCTCTTTGTTTGGCTGGGTTCATATTGAGTTGTAATTTTTATTTTTTATACATGTTATTAAGATCCCCAAAGGAAGCAAAGTGAAATATGAACTTGACAAGAAAACCAGCCTCATTAAGGTAAATTACCGACACTTTGAAGTTTGATGCACAGCGTATATCTAGTTGATTTGATAGTAGAAAACCGGCGCTTTTCTCCTTCCGGTACTACTTTTGCCTGTAATATATTTGTTACTTAAGTAGTATTTGTTAATTATAGATTTCAAGATAGTAGAATTGATAGTTGGAAGGGTGATTCTCTTTTTCTGTTTAGACAATGATCAAATTCCTAGAATTATATGTGTACATTTGTATGAATTTTAGCATTCGGCGTGGTTTTAAAAAGCAAAATGGGGTTTCAGTATCTGCGGGTTCGATCGAGGTGGATGCGGTGACGGGCGGAGCTGAAGGAGAATGGGTTCAGAAGCATGCGGAGGACGAAGCTGGTGTGCACGATCGGATCGGCAGATACTGTTTCACTTTTTTTTAAGTTAATAAACCAAAAACATCTACCGCACTTTTTACTAATATGCATTGATCGGGCGATGATCGGAGCTAAAAGCAATGTCGTTTATGTATGATATGTTTGTTTTGCAGTCGTTTCCGAGGGCCGTCTGGTTGGACGGAAGTGGGAGGCAGCTGATCCAATGGCCTGTGGGGGAGATTTGATGATAATTTATTTTCATCCATCTGGAACATGCAGGAGAGTATCTTGCTTCTGGTGCTGATGGTACGAGTTATTAAGTTGATTTGATGATAATTTATTTTCATTAATAGAGAGACAAATACACGGTTTAAACTCTTATAAATGTAGGTGGTGAGCTGATAATATGGAAGCAGAACAAAATACTAACTCTGGTCAAGTATGGAAGGTCCTCAAGACACTATCGTACGGCCTTTCGTTTCTAACATACATATAACATATATGTTGATATTGATATGTAAGCAATATACTATTAGATAAGCACTAAAACACCAGAAAACCGCCAGTTCACAGTTTCTATCTTATCCAAAGTCTACTACCCACCTGGCTTTTCTCGAAAGGTACGACTCACATATTCTCTAATTCTACTGAAAGAATTAATATTACAGGAGACCAGCCATATTTTTGGGTGTATCTGGGTCTCTTTAATGTGGATGGTCTTGAAAAGTTACCATGTTATAATCTTAAGTGGTTTATTTTCTTCCAGGTCGTTCGTTATGGTGAGGTTTATCGATCAGATTGGAATGGAATGGTAAGATGGATCTGAACTTTTTATACTAGTTTTATTGTATACTAATAGTAGTGTGAGTTCTGTTTTGAGTTTTCAGTGCTTGTAATGTTTTAGAACAAAGTGTTGCAAAAAGATTGTAGTTTAGTTACTTCAATTGGATGGAAAGGAACTGAACTGTAGGATGCTAGTTTGGATGTTTGGATTTGGAAAATTTAATTTTAGTTATTTGATGTTTTGATTTGAATGTATAAATTTTTACATTTTAATGGAATATCAACAAGTTATAAATTGTTATGTTTCTATGAAATGGAATAGGCAATTTATAGAATGGAATACCATAAATGGTAGCAAAACGGTGGTAAAATCTGACAAAGCGGTAGCAAAAAGGTGGCAAAATAGCGGTAGCAAAACGGTGGCAAAATAAAATGTGGTAGCAAAACGGTAATAAAAAGCGGTAGCAAAACGGTGACAAAAAGCGGTAGCAAAACGGTGGCGAATCAACGGTAGCAAAATCGGTAGCAAAAAATAAAACGGTAGCAAATAGGTGGCAATAGGGCATTTGCTACGTGTGCTTTTGCCACCGAGTTTTTGGTGGCAAAACGGTGGCAAAAGAGCAATTGCTACCGTTTTGCGACCGAAAATGTGGTAGCAAATACCTAATTCTCTAGTAGTGTATGCTCTCTTTATTACAGTTTAGACGATCTCCAACCTTGGGTCTTTTCCTTTAGTGGCCCAGCAGTAAACGAGCCCATCAACGTATCTCGGATGATAGTAGTTGATCTCGAATGAAAAGTGATGAATATGAATGTGTAGCGGATTATCTCGGATGAATAACTATGGATATCAGATGATTGCGGATGATGAATCATGAAGGAAAATATGATCTCGGATTAAAAAAATTATCTCGGATGAAAATTTCAAATTCGAGATGAAATATTTTGTTCCATATCATTTAGCATTGTATTTCCATCATTTTGAAGCCCATTCACAACTGATCCAATAACAGCTTCCGTAGGCAAAGCTATTGTAATAGATGGGCTTCCATTTGTCTTTTTTTTTTGGGCTAGTTCTAATCAATCCAGTGACACATACCTGGGCTCCGATTAACCGGACTCAATTTCTATCCAGTTCCAAATTTAATCCCACCACTGATGAAGGCCCAATAACATTTGGGCTTGATACCCGGTTTTCACTTTGTTCCGAGACAGTCTCAGATGGACCCATCTTTGCACCAATTCCCATATCTGCAATTGTCTCCTGATTGGGCCCCACCTCAGAACATTCTATCTGCCCCTCCATCACATCATCCAAAGGACAAAAATGTTTAGGGTTTTTTGTTAATTCTGAATGGATATCATGTGCAGCCGCCATACCCAACATTCTCTGACCTGCTGATGTTATCCTGACGTCAGCAGCATTTCTTTCAATATCGCCGCCGTGCCTGCTGCCGTCTCCGACCTCAGCGCATTCTCCGGCGACGACCTGAAACCAAGGGCATAGCTTAAGAGGGGCCGGGAGGGGCGCCCGACCCCCCCCCCCCCGAACTTTTTGCTCATTAGTGTTATATATGTAGTTTTTGTATAGAAATTTTTGGGTATATACGTTTTCGACCCCCCGGTTCTATATAATTTTTTTGGTATATACGTTTTCGACCCCCCGTTTTCATGGTCAAGCTTCGCCACTGCGCTGAAACATTCTTCTCCGTTCACCGAACATCATCTCCGTCACCTTGTGTTTCAACCGTTGTTTACCATTATCATCCTGCAACTTGACATCGTTCCACCATTGTCCTCTTTCACCATTGTTCACCGTTTCCAATAGTTACCAACCACCGCTCACTAGAGGCTTCTATATATATATTGTCATGTCTAGATTATTAGGTAGAGCTCTCCATTTTAGCAATAATGTAATCCCCTAAGGAGAATCTTGTACCAGACAATCCTAGAGATTGTGTGCAAGTTTCTCGGAGATCGTACCAGACGGTCCTTGAGACTGTGTGCGATCTAAGCAGTGGCACTATGTTTTGTAATGAAAATTTTCTTTTTGTTCATACGGTTTGATCTTATATTCTGCGTTCGATTGAACCGTCGAGCGATATCACGGGTTTTTCGGGACTAACAAGTGGTATCAGAGCCATTGAAGTTGTCACACCCCCAAAATCCACTCACGGAGTACCACCGCTTGGAGGCGTGACATGACCAGGATCAAGCCACCAATCATATTGAACATATAAGTAAATAGTAAAAGTCATTCATCGATACGATAGGTGCTTTCAAAACCAAACATAAATAAGTGTGTAGCAGAAGCGATAATGTAAGACCCAACATAAGTTTAAGTACAAAAGGTCATAATGTTTATCAACACATTCACGATCCATGTCCACAACGACCGTGCCTCCCGTGCAAGCTCCATAAGTACCTAAGGTCCTGCAAGGCATGTAACAGAGAGTCAACAACTAGTTGAGCGAGTTCACAGTTGGTTATTTAGTTATAATGTTCGTATCGTAAATCGTATGTTCGTTTAGTAATCATGTATCGTAATGTAATAGCATCGCGGCCCTCTAGGCATGTTTGCGAAGTTAGCGGGGGTTTCCCATATGTTCTCTAGACTAGTTATATTTGTATCGCGGCCCTCCAGGCATGTTTGCGAAGATTAAAGTATAGTTCGCGGCCATTTCAGGCATGTTTGCGAAGATTGTTCTAGTATCGCGGCCGATCCCGGCATGTGTGCGAAGAGAAGTATATGTATCACTAGTCTATTAGTATCTACCATTGACCTTCCTCTCCCGAGGCCAATGGTATGTAATTCCGATAACTCTTAAGCATAAATAATCAATCAACCCATTCCCAACCCCGGGAATCCCATGCCTTGGTAGAAGTGTGAACTCACCTTGTTTGCTCGGTATGCTAAGTTAAGTGCTCACAATAAATCAGTCAAGTCCTATAGTGCACGTATATACAGTCAGTTTATGTTTGCAAGGTTTCGTTTGCAATCTATGTTACCAAGTGTGTTTGACTGTTAACATCATGTATCACATAGACAATTAATCACATTCATGCCATTCATACTTCACATAAATTTCCTCCACAGTTTATTCTAATCATGGTTATTCTCTTACATACTTGACAGGTTTAACAAGCTTAACAAGGTTAACATATGTAACAAGGATAACAACTTTACAGTATTAGTTAACTGACAGAGTTAACATCTTTTAGCTGAATTAATAATCTATGCAGAACCAACATGCTAAACAAAGTTGCTAGACTTAACAGAATTGATAACAAACAAGATTGTTAAACATAACAGAGTTAATCAAACTAATAAAGCTAGCAACTTAATAACTTAACAGAGTTTAAATGCTTAACATAGTTGACATATAACTGAACTAATAGACTGAGTAGTTAAACTGAGTTATTTACTTAACAGAGTTAGTTAACTAACACACTAAACAGGTTAACAGCAAACAATAGAATGAAATCATCAAAGTGGCGAAATCCCTTTATGTTGCCGAAATCCAACTTGGGCCGAAATCACTAGCTTAGCCGAAAACCCTTTATGTTCGAAATCCCTTATGTGCCGAAATCACTATGTGGGTCGAAAACTCATCTGGGCCAAATACACTATATGGGCCGAAATCACTTAAGTGATTTCGTCCAGTATAAAATGGTGGGGGTGTTTTCGTTACTGTTCATCATCATCAACAACACTTACTGTAACTTAAAACCCAGCAAATTCTAATCCCATTTCTTATCAGATTCAACCCCTTTTGTACAAGCAATCAATCAAACAAAAGCATAAAGCATTTGATTAGATATCTACTCATTTGTATTCTCAGAATTAACATCCAACAACATCATAGTGTTTATCATTTAACAGGAGATCTAGTTTATGCATTTATCAACTGACTATCTACCATCACTTTATCTTGAAGATTAACAATCACCATTAACAGAGAACAACGGTCTAAGCATTTAATCATCAATCAAAATCAAATCATAAGATCATAATATCTCACAGTAGCAGTCAATATAAGATATCATCTTAACATGTAAATCACTAACCGTAGATTTAACAGGGGTTTGGCTTCAAAATGAGGAATTCTGTTTGTGGGTTTCAGATGTAGAGAGAGAGAGAACAAAGTGATAAGGTTTGGTAAGTGGGTAACGTCTCGGAGAAGATTGTGATTAAATAAATATATATATAATACCCCACTGGGCCTAAAGCCCATCTCTGATTTCGCCAAACATTCTGGACGAAAACACTAAAGTGTTTTCATCACTTGGGTGATTTCATGGGTATTGTTTTCAGTAAGAGTTCATTTTTATATAACATACAATCACATATAAAAATATATTATGGATCCCAAGTATAAAATATCAATCGAAATACGATATAACGTATTACAAAGGTAAGCGTTGTGAAACAACGAGTCGTGTAAACAAACACATAAACAATAAAAAAAAAAATTAACGTGCACTAAATGCGAAGATGGAAATCTCGGAAACTCGAGTTGTCACATTATCCCCAACTTGAAAGAAATTTCGTCCCGAAATTTAGCATGCGGTTACTGAGGAAGCTAGGCAAGTTATCGTTTACTGGTTCTCCCGGGGTGTCACATCATCCCCCCGTTGATTTGGAATTTCTTCCCGAAATTCTGTAGTAGCTTCAGCCTCAGTAGTAGTTGCATTGTTTTCGAACAACTGGGGATATTTGAGTTCCATTTGGTCTTCGCGTTCCCAGGTGAACTCTGGGCCACGACGGGAGTTCCAACGAACTCGAACAAGAGGTATTCTGGTGTTCTTGAGGACCTTAACATCCCGGTCCGTGATTTCAACTGGTTCTTCGACGAAATGCAACCGTTCGTCGATAGTGAGCTCCTTAAGAGGAACTATATGGGTCTCATCTGACAGACACTTCTTCAGATTCGACACGTGAAAGACGTTGTGAACTGCGCTGAGTTCGGCTGGTAAGTTCAGTCTGTAGGCCACTTTGCCTATTTTCTCAATGACTTCAAATGGTCCAACGTATCGTGGATTGAGTTTGCCTCGTTTGCCAAAACGAACAACACCCTTCCAGGGTGAAACTTTGAGTAGTGCTCGATCCCCAACCTGGAACTCGAGTAGTTTCCTGTCTTTATCGGCGTATGCTTTCTGACGGTCACGAGCTGCCGCCATGCGTTGTCGTATTTGAGCAATCTTTTCAGTAGTATCAACTACCATTTCTGGACCTGTGATCTGACTGTCACCCACCTCTGCCCAACAGAGAGGTGATCGGCATTTACGCCCGTACAATGCCTCAAATGGAGCAGCTTTAATGCTGGTGTGGTAACTGTTGTTGTACAAAAATTCCACAAGTGGCAGATGTTTTTCCCAGCCCTTGCCAAAGTCAATTACGCACGCCCGAAGCATGTCCTCTAGAGTTTGAATAGTGCGCTCAGACTGCCCGTCTGTCTGAGGATGATAAGCTGTGCTCATGTCTAAACGAGAGCCAAAAGATTTGTGCATTGCTTGCCACAGTTCTGAAGTAAAACGTGCATCACGATCAGAGATAATAGAGGTGGGCACCCCGTGCCTCGAGACAACTTCCTTAAGGTATACGTCTGCTAGAGTGGAGAACTTATCCGTTTCCTTGATAGCCAAGAAGTGAGCAGACTTTGTGAGTCGATCCACGATCACCCAAATAGTATCATTCCCACGTTGAGATCTAGGCAGGCCAGTAACAAAATCCATGGAAATTTGTTCCCATTTCCATTGTGGTATCTCAGGTTGCTGGAGTGGGCCTGATGGTTTCTGATATTCCGCTTTGACTCTCGCACAAGTCAAACACTTGCTAACGTAAGTTGCTATGTGGGCCTTCATGCTAGGCCACCAATATGTAGTTCTGAGGTCGTGGTACATCTTATCCGAACCAGGATGTACTGAGTAGCGGGACTTATGAGCTTCATCCATTACAAGCTCGCGTAAATTACCATAGAGTGGGACCCAGATGCGTCCTGTTACATAGTAGGCGCCGTCTGCCTTTTGTTCTAACCGTTGTCTTGAGCCGCGTAGGGCTTCAGCCCTGACGTTTTCTGGTTTCAATGCTTCTACCTGAGCATCTCGTATCTGTGAAGGAAGACTAGACTGAATAGTGAGTTGCAACGCTCGTACACGCCTAGGTGTAGTATCCTTTCGACTGAGGGCATCGGCCACCACATTGGCTTTGCCCGGATGGTACTTTATAGCACATTCGTAATCGTTCAGTAGCTCGACCCATCTACGTTGTCGCATGTTCAATTCTTTCTGCTTGAAGATATGCTCAAGACTCCTGTGATCGGTGTAGATAGTGCACTTGGTGCCATACAGATAATGTCGCCATATCTTGAGCGCAAAAACAACAGCTCCAAGCTCTAAATCGTGTGTAGTGTAATTCCGTTCGTGAATCTTAAGTTGGCGTGAAGCATAAGCAATAACTTTATCCCGTTGCATCAACACACATCCAAGACCTTGGATGGATGCGTCGCAGTAGACTACAAAATCATCCGTGCCTTCAGGCAATGAGAGGATATGTGCGCTACAAAGTCTATCCTTTAAGTGCTGAAACGCTGTTTCCTGTGTATCACTCCAACGGTAAGCAACACCCTTCTGTGTCAGTAATGTAAGCGGCTGTGCAATCTTTGAGAAGTCTTTGATGAACCGTCTGTAATAACCCGCCAAACCCAAGAATTGGCGTATTTCTGTCGGTGTGCGAGGTGCAGGCCAGTTCTTGATCGAATCTACCTTGGATGGATCAACATGAATCCCATCCTTGTTTACCACGTGGCCTAGAAAGTGGACTTCACGAAGCCAGAAGTCGCATTTTGTAAACTTAGCGTATAGCTGTTCCGTTCGAAGGAGTTCCAGAATAAGTCGTAAGTGCTGCTCGTGTTCCTCCCGATTCCTTGAATAAATCAGTATGTCGTCAATGAAAACAATAACAAACTTGTCAAGATAAGGTTTGCACACCCTGTTCATAAGATCCATGAAAACCGCAGGCGCGTTCGTTAGCCCGAATGGCATGACTAGAAATTCGTAATGGCCGTAGCGAGTTCTGAATGCTGTTTTGGAGACGTCCTCGTCCCGGACCCTCAATTGATGATAGCCTGACCTCAGGTCAATCTTCGAGTAATAGCTCGACCCTTGCAACTGGTCGAATAAGTCGTCGATGCGTGGAAGAGGATAGCGATTCTTTACCGTCACCTTGTCCAGTTCGCGGTAATCTATGCACATACGAAAGGTACCGTCTTTCTTCTTCACAAATAATACTGGAGCTCCCCAGGGCGAAGAGCTAGGACGTATGAAACCCTTTTCCAAGAGTTCTTGCAATTGCTTAGACAGTTCTTCCAGTTCAGTTGGAGCTAAGCGGTAAGGCGCTCGAGCTATGGGGGCTGCTCCTGGAGCTAGCTCGATCTGAAATTCGACCTGGCGATGGGGCGGTAGCCCAGGTAACTCTTCAGGAAACACTTGAGGAAAATCGCGTACAACAGGAATATCCTCTAACTTCTTTTCTTTCGTCGATGTATCTGTAACGAGTGCTAAAATAGCTATGTGGCCCTTTCGCAGACACTTCTGAGCCTTCAAGAAGGAGATGATGCCACTCACGACACCACTCTTGTCGTCTTGAACTTCGAGAGGTTCTTTGCCAGTACGAGGAATACGAATGATCTTCTCCTTGCATAAGATCTCTGCTTGTTGTTGGGATAACCAATCCATACCAATGACGATATCAAAACTACTCAGAGTTATAGGAATGAGATCGATAGAGAAAGTCTGACCAGCGAGGATAAGATTACAACCTTGAACTATGTGTGTGGCCTCTAGACTTTTACCGTTAGCTAACTCTACGACATGTTTGGTGTTCAAAAGGGTTGGTGCGCGTTTAAGCATTTGACTAACTTTCAGAGACATATAACTGGTATCCGCACCCGAATCAAATAATACAGTAACATAAAAGTCGTCGAGAAGAAACTTAACCGTAACCACATTAGGATCGTTCCTCGCATCACCCCGACCAATCACAAATGCACGACCCCTAGCACCATTGTCGTTGTTGTTTCCCCCATTGTTGTTCCCATTGCCCTGATTATTGTTGTTGTTGTTCTGATTCTGATTCTGATTTAACTGGGGGCAGTTCCGCTTGAAGTGACCTTCAGCCCCACACTGAAAGCATGCCTTATTTCCGTGCTGTTGTTGCTGTGGCGGGTTTCGTGGAGCTGGTGGCTGTTGTTGCTGGTTCTGATTCGCAGGCCTTGAGCTCCTGCAATCTTTAGCCTCATAACCTACCCTTAGACATCTCTGACAGCGGCCTTTACGACACTGACCACTGTGGTGTTTGTTGCACCTGTTACACAGTGGATGAGTTCCCCGATATCCACTCTGCCCCTGACCACCAGACGATTACTGACTCGGGCTCTGGAAATCACTAGTCTTGCGCTGCTGCTGTGCTTGAGACTGTACAGTAGCTGAACCCCTGCTGGAATCCCCTTCCCATTTCCGCTTGTTGTCACTGGGATTAGCAGGAGTAGCTGGAGTGGTAGCGGTAGTAGTAGCGCTAATACGTTTAGGCAGCCTGTTCTGTTCCACTGCCTGATCGGTGAGGCGATGAGCTAGCTTGACGATCTGTTGAATGGTGCCAAGATTCGCTGAGGTTACGTGACTTTGAATTTCCGGTACCAGACCATTGAGATACAGTTCGATACGCTTAATGGGAGGGTCCACCATAGTAGGACACAGAATAGCCAACTCATTCGATCTTCTGGTGTACGCTTCAATTTCTGACCCCGTCATTTTCAAGTGGTAAAACTCTACCTCCAGTTTATGAATGTCATCACGGCTACAGTATTCCTCTTTTATCAATTCCTTGAAATCATTCCAGGGTGTGGCGTTAGCAACAGCCAACCCTAACATCTGAACTTGCGCATTCCACCAAGTCAGCGCAATGCCTTCTAGAGTACCAGTGGCGTACTTCACCCTGCGAGCCTCAGGGCATTCACACATTTCAAATACTGACTCAAGCTTTTCAAACCAATGGAGGAGTCCAACCGCTCCTTCCGTGCCACTAAAAGTAGTAGGACGACAGTCCATGAAAGTTTTGAAGGTGCAAACAGGTGGCTGAGCGTGCTGACCTGTTGTGTATAAGAATCCAGGACAAGATTAAACACAAGAGTTGGTTTAGGAGTGTAGGATCTAAAGATCCTAGTGTGAGTTACAACTGCAGGGTATACCTCCTGCTTGTGCGGCTGCAAGTGCCTCAGCAACTCGCTCGTTAATGAGAGCCGTCAACTGGGCTTGTGTCATGTTAATGCGTCCAGACATGATCTTCATAGCAAAGATAACATAAGTGAGAGAGGTTCGTGAGTAGTGCGATGACAGAAGAGAGTAAGCACACAAGTGTTTTCATACAATAGTGTTACGTTAATCTAAGCATACCCCGAGCAAAGTTCTATGCAATTCTATCAAGTAGGCAATAAAACATGTACCATATTACCTAGGATGTTGAGTCTTGCACGTGGAGCGAGGCGTCGTTGTGGATCGTTGAGCACTGTTTCGGTTATAGTCTGGTTTTAATAAAAACGTTTTCCCCTTATTAAAACCGAGTTCTCTATAACCAATGGCTCTGATACCAATCTGTCACACCCCCAAAATCCACTCGCGGAGTACCACCGCTTGGAGGCGTGACATGACCAGGATCAAGCCACCAATCATATTGAACATATAAGTAAATAGTAAAAGTCATTCATCGATACGATAGGTGCTTTCAAAACCAAACATAAATAAGTGTGTAGCGGAAGCGATAATGTAAGACCCAACATAAGTTTAAGTACAAAAAGTCATAATGTTTATCAACACATTCACGATCCATGTCCACAACGACCGTGCCTCCCGTGCAAGCTCCATAAGTACCTAAGATCCTGCAAGGCATGTAACAGAGAGTCAACAACTAGTTGAGCGAGTTCACAGTTGGTTATTTAGTTATAATGTTCGTATCGTAAATCGTATGTTCGTTTAGTAATCATGTATCGTAATGTAATAGCATCGCGGCCCTCTAGGCATGTTTGCGAAGTTAGCGGGGGTTTCCCATATGTTCTCTAGACTAGTTATATTTGTATCGCGGCCCTCCAGGCATGTTTGCGAAGATTAAAGTATAGTTCGCGGCCATTTCAGGCATGTTTGCGAAGATTGTTCTAGTATCGCGGCCGATCCCGGCATGTGTGCGAAGAGAAGTATATGTATCACTAGTCTATTAGTATCTACCATTGACCTTCCTCTCCCGAGGCCAATGGTATGTAATTCCGATAACTCTTAAGCATAAATAATCAATCAACCCATTCCCAACCCCGGGAATCCCATGCCTTGGTAGAAGTGTGAACTCACCTTGTTTGCTCGGTATGCTAAGTTAAGTGCTCACAATAAATCAGTCAAGTCCTATAGTGCACGTATATACAGTCAGTTTATGTTTGCAAGGTTTCGTTTGCAATCTATGTTACCAAGTGTGTTTGACTGTTAACATCATGTATCACATAGACAATTAATCACATTCATGCCATTCATACTTCACATAAATTTCCTCCACAGTTTATTCTAATCATGGTTATTCTCTTACATACTTGACAGGTTTAACAAGCTTAACAAGGTTAACATATGTAACAAGGATAACAACTTTACAGTATTAGTTAACTGACAGAGTTAACATCTTTTAGCTGAATTAATAATCTATGCAGAACCAACATGCTAAACAAAGTTGCTAGACTTAACAGAATTGATAACAAACAAGATTGTTAAACATAACAGAGTTAATCAAACTAATAAAGCTAGCAACTTAATAACTTAACAGAGTTTAAATGCTTAACATAGTTGACATATAACTGAACTAATAGACTGAGTAGTTAAACTGAGTTATTTACTTAACAGAGTTAGTTAACTAACACACTAAACAGGTTAACAGCAAACAATAGAATGAAATCATCAAAGTGGCGAAATCCCTTTATGTTGCCGAAATCCAACTTGGGCCGAAATCACTAGCTTAGCCGAAAACCCTTTATGTTCGAAATCCCTTATGTGCCGAAATCACTATGTGGGTCGAAAACTCATCTGGGCCAAATACACTATATGGGCCGAAATCACTTAAGTGATTTCGTCCAGTATAAAATGGTGGGGGTGTTTTCGTTACTGTTCATCATCATCAACAACACTTACTGTAACTTAAAACCCAGCAAATTCTAATCCCATTTCTTATCAGATTCAACCCCTTTTGTACAAGCAATCAATCAAACAAAAGCATAAAGCATTTGATTAGATATCTACTCATTTGTATTCTCAGAATTAACATCCAACAACATCATAGTGTTTATCATTTAACAGGAGATCTAGTTTATGCATTTATCAACTGACTATCTACCATCACTTTATCTTGAAGATTAACAATCACCATTAACAGAGAACAACGGTCTAAGCATTTAATCATCAATCAAAATCAAATCATAAGATCATAATATCTCACAGTAGCAGTCAATATAAGATATCATCTTAACATGTAAATCACTAACCGTAGATTTAACAGGGGTTTGGCTTCAAAATGAGGAATTCTGTTTGTGGGTTTCAGATGTAGAGAGAGAGAGAACAAAGTGATAAGGTTTGGTAAGTGGGTAACGTCTCGGAGAAGATTGTGATTAAATAAATATATATATAATACCCCACTGGGCCTAAAGCCCATCTCTGATTTCGCCAAACATTCTGGACAAAAACACTAAAGTGTTTTCATCACTTGGGTGATTTCATGGGTATTGTTTTCAGTAAGAGTTCATCTTTATATAACATACAATCACATATAAAAATATATTATGGATCCCAAGTATAAAATATCAATCGAAATACGATATAACGTATTACAAAGGTAAGCGTTGTGAAACAACGAGTCGTGTAAACAAACACATAAACAATAAAAAAAAAATTAACGTGCACTAAATGCGAAGATGGAAATCTCGGAAACTCGAGTTGTCACAGAAGTCTTTCAAAGGCTCGGTTTTGATATCACTCAAAGAACAAGAAGAATGATTTCACTACGCCAAAATAGGGATATAGTCACACAAAAAAAAGTGTGACTATATGTCTTTCGCCTCACATATTTTTTTCAGGTCAAGTGTGGCCAAAGCTCGAGTCATCGTAGGTATCATACGGCTACACATACTTTTAGTGGCCATAGAGCTTAAAAGTGTGGCTAAAAGGTATCAACATTATTTGTTAAAATCTAGCATTTCCTCTATTAAGTGTGGCTAAAGGATAGCAACGGCCACATGTATTTACTTTAAGTGTGACCGTTACTGCTATATAGTCACATAAATTACCAAAAATATTTGTTTTAGCCTCATTAATTAAAAAAAAGTGTGGCAAAAAATGTTGTTGTAATTAAGCATTTTTCCCATTAAGTGTGGCTAAAGAGTAGTAACGGCTACATGAATTATTGTAAGTGTGGTTGTTTCTGTTATATAGACACATGAACTTACTGTAAGTGTGGTTGTTTCTGTTATACAGACACACAAACCAAAAACAAAGTGACTATGGTGTGGCTAATGATTATTTATAGCCACACGAAATATTGTATTTTTAAGTGTGGCTATTGTTTAACCTTTGGTAACACATATTTCTTTTTCTTATGGCAATTTCTATCATTCTATCACACAAATAAGAAACAAGGTGGCTATGGTGTGGCTATTGTCTAACCTTTGGTCACACATATTTGTTCACCCTGTGACTTTTGCTATAATGTCATCACGCAAAAAAGAACAATGTCACGAAAGTGTGGCTAATGGTTATGTATAGCCACTTGAAATTTTATAATTTTAAGTGTGCCTATTATCTAACATTTGGTCACACATGATTTGTTTTTCCGTGACAATTGTTATGCTTCCGCCACATAAAAAAACAAACTAACGAAAGTGTGGCTAACAATTATGTATTGCCACATGAAAATTTATAATTTAAGTGTGGCTATTGTCTAACATTTGGCCACACATATTTATTATGGTTTTATGCGGCCATTTTCATATAATTAGCCATTTTATTTTCAAAATTTTATAAAACTAAAACAAAAGTAACCATGAGAAAACCTAAAAACCAAATTATATTAACAATAATAAACCAAAATCCATACATAGTTTTCAATTTAAATACATATGAAAGACATAAACTTCTCAAAACCTAACTACAAAAGTTGCAAAGGGAATGCCTCTACACATAAACTAAGAACTAATTCTTGGTTATTGTCTTCAAATCCATATACTCACTGCTTGTAGACTTAAAAGTGCTGCAAATATATATCCAGTTGTTTTGCCTTTGTGGAATGCTCCATGATTTGGATGCAAAATCAACGACTAGCCACCAGATGCAAATTGTGAACAATTCAATCAATGACCAGCCACCCGGTATCAATGAGATCCGAGCATTCTGAACTGCTCCATCCCAATAAAAGCATGTCCAAATACATGCTTGCTATTGCAAATATCATATGGAAAAACGTGTACGAATAACTCACATGTTTTGCTTCCACTTCTTTCTTGCCTTTGCCTGATTCTAGTTCCTCCGATTCTAGAAATGGTAATCGCTCTCCTGTTGTGAAATGTGAACTAAGATTTTAGTTTCATGAATCCAATTTGGAAAAATATGTAATTTATATGATCAATGTACAAGTTTAACCTGTTCTTGAATAAGATGGAGGGGTGTTGAAGAACCAGAACGTAGAGCAAAATATAAACCTAATACAACACTTGTAAGGATGCCAAGAATTAGTGTAAATGTGGTAACAGCTTTGGAATTGTGTAAACCAGATCTAGAAGGCCTAACACCACTCCACAACATTGATGGGCGAAGCCGTGTGCTTTCTCATGTCCCATTAGCTGGGAGTCGAGGCTTGTTGTGGCACATATATATTTTGCAGGTGTATCTGATTAACAATAATACAACCAAGCAGTTAATCAGATTACGCGGGTCACACATTTTATTAACAAAACAACTTACGTGGATCATATTATCCCTCTAAGACTATGCCTCATTTGGGTGCTTCTTTTTACAAAGCTCATCCCAGAACTGTACAACTAGTAGAAGAGTCCTTGTGTGCATTTGGGCCAGCTCCTGAATATTAAAATAACATAAAATGTTAAGATATCCTCCTCATGTTTTAACATACTTTCCAGAACTATACATTTGGTCAAGTAGAGGAAAGGAAAACTTGCCTGGAGAAACTTCATACTAGAACTGTACATTTGGTCAAGGGAAGTCACTGAAACAAGTAATGAAAATCGTTACTTAAAACTACAAATGCAATTAGGTGTGGGCTCAAAAATTATCTCCAACACTCATCATGTAATGGTATTTAAAAAAACACACTTAAAATGTAAAAAAATATATATATAACAACTATCAATTAGGTTCATTGGCAGTTATCAAAGCATGTGATACATCACAGAATCAAATTGATCACACGCTATATCTCAATGATATATGCAAGCATATGGAAAAGTCTACGCAGAAATTTGCATAGTTGATTCTAGAAGCTACTTAGACTTGTGGCAGTTTGGTATCCGATTATCAACATCCAGATCACCATGTAAACAAAATGGTGATTTTAATATTTATTTTTATAAGATTAGATTAAAGGTGCAAATGAGCCGAGCTTAAACAAGCCCGAGCACAAGCCTAGAAACAAGCCCGTTTAGAAAACCAGCTTGAGCTTCACTTATCGAGCTCTAGCCGAACCGAGCCTAAACGACCATATAATGTAATTTATTAATATATTAAATATATACTAAAATAATAAATATCAATAGTTATATATAATATAAAGTAGCTAATAAAATAATAAACGAGTCAAGCCCGAGCCAAGACCGAGCTTGAAAAATTACCTACAAGCCGAGCGCGAGCTCAAGCTCGAGCCTAGTTGAGCTCGGGCTGGGCTCGGCTCGGCTCGTTTACACCCCTATATCAGATTATGAGTAAAATATTAAATAAACTTTCTTTAGTAGTATATTATACTTATACATGAAGTAAATAGTATTAACACCCAACATACGGCAATTAATAGAACCTTTACATAGTAAAATAGCATGTTTGAGTTAATTCATCAAAAAAAAGCATAACCTTGAATATTCTAATAATCTAGATGCAGCAAGAATTAACATTAAACTTGAGAACTTCATATCATTAACTGAAGTTAAACAAATACCATACCTGCACAAGGTTAGCTGCAGAAAACTCAATACAAGTTTCAATTTCCCTATTGCATTATTGAAGCCATCACCTACTCTAGACTCATAAGGTTACCTGCTCTAGACCACAAGGTTATCAAGGTGGTGTTCATCATGCAAATCTAGCTTTCAACCACAAACATCAATATACAAAAAAAAAAGTTTGTTAACGTTCAAACTATAACACAAGATTTAAACACAAATCAATTAAATATCATATAAATTATGACCTTATCTAATTTAGCAGCATTAAGAGCTCTAAATATTCAACAGCCATCTTCTGACCGTAGTTTCTACAAACCCTCTAATACAACAACACAATAGAAATTCAAGTTAATGATCTAATTGTACTCACTGCAATCGTTGCAAAATCAGGTTAGTTGGAGTAATTCTTGAAAACAACAGCAAATGAGCAACGTTCATTGGTTGTATGATTTACCGAAGAAGATCTCATTGACTCGGTCACGGACTCCTATTATTCTTCCTTTGTCGTATTTAGGGACTTCATTGTATAATCTGACAAAGGTGAGAGAGGCAACCGGGGGGCGGGGGAACGATGGTGGTCGAAGAGTTGGAAACCACTGGTCTGAAACTGGAAGCTAGGGTTTTGATATGTTTTGCTGTTGTTTTTAGAAAATTTTTGGGGGAGTTCAAATTGGGAGCCAGATTGGGTTGGAGGGAAATTTTTAGGGGTGAAAATTTTAGGAGGAAAAGTATTTTTTATACTTTTAAAAGTAAATTGTCATTTTAGTCGTTGAGGTTTGTCAAAATTTGTCATTTTAGTCTAAATAATTTTTTTCGCCTCTAGGTCCTTGACTTTTCCCTTTTGTTGCCATTTTGATCACATAACCTAACTCCGTCCAAAAACCTCATTTTTAACTAGGGGTATTTTGGGGATTTTCAATTTAAATCTTTCCAGATGCCATTTTGATCCATTCTTTTATTACAGACATTTTACCCGTTTTAAAATATATTTAATATATAAATACACACTTACAGCCCTTTCTCTCTCTCTTATATCTCACACACACTCTCTCTCTAAAACCACAACCACCGGGAACTCCTCCACCTCCGACAATGGCAGCCATCACCACCTTCCACCGCTACCACCTTCACCCTCCTCTACCAAATCCGTGAACCACACACCGCCATCACCCACTTCCGCTACCCACCTTCACCTTCCTCCACCACCGGCACCCACTTCACTACCTCCACCTCCACCCACATCCACCACTGACACCCACCTCCGCCACCCCCACCCCCACAATGCCCGTCTTTAAGAAACCCACTAAACTATTTAATAAAAAAACCCTTTAACCCCACTACCATCCCCACCACCGTCACCACCCTGCCACCACCCCCCCTTCCGCCCTTAACCCCCAACCAACCTCCACTGTGGACCACCACTGATCACCTGCATCAGCTGTTACCACCATCTAGCAACCACATCTATTAAACCCAATTCAGATTTAGATGAATTGGTGAAATTGGGGCAAAAGACCACCACAACAACACCAGAGAAAGAACCATTGAACAGATAAGAGGGGCTGTCGGTTTAAAAGACCTAGTTGTCGCTAGCCTTAGCGGCTAGGGTTCCGATTGGAATATCCAGTGAGCTTTTGCAATTTAAGACAGATGATAGTTACAGTTTTGTAACCTTTTGAGGAATACGATGGTTAGGGGGATTAGGTTTTCCGGTGACGAAGAGGGTGGCTCGGGTTTCTGGGGAGAAGGTGATGCCTAAGTTTCAGAGATGTTATAGGAGACAAAGATGATCCATTAAGACATATAAGATCTACCAATGTCCATCATGATTCATTAAGGCCCAATATGGTCCATTAAGACATATATGATCTATTATTGTTCATTGTGATCTATTAAGACACAAATTATCCCATTAAGACATATATGATCTACCGTTGTCTATTGTAATTCATCAAGGCCCAAGATGATCCATTAAGACATGTATGATCTACTATTGTCCATGGTGATCCATTAAGGCCCAACATGGTTCATTAAGACATGTATAATTTACGATTGTCCATTGTGATCCATTAGGCCCAACATGGTCCATTAGGACATGTATGATCTAATATTGTTCATTGTGATCCACTAAGGTAATCCATTAAGGCCAAACATAGTCCATTAAGACATGTATGATCTACTATTGTCCATTGTGACCCATTAAGGCCCATGATAGTCCATTAAGACATGTATGATCTACAATTGTCCACCGTAATCCGTTAAGGCCCAAGATAATCCATTAAGACATGTATGATCTATTAATATCCATTATGATCCATCATGGCCCATACTATATGTTCCCGTGTAGGGTATGTGTCACACCCCCAAAATCCACCTGCAGAGTACCACCGCTTGGAGGCGTGACTGACCAGGATCCAGCCACCAATCATATTGAACAAGCATATAAGTAGTTATAAAAATCCAACCAATACAATTGGTGTTCAAACAAAACATAGTTAAGTTGCAAGCGGAAGCATAAGTCTTAAAAACAAGGCATAAGTTTAATTGTTTCAAAGTTTAACATGGCACACAGTCGTCCATGTCCCACAACGATCCTCCTCCATGCAAGCTCCAGCTAAGAACCTAAGGACCTGCAAAGCATGTAGTAACGAGTCAACAACAAGTTGAGTGAGTTCACGGTTGGGTGTTCGTTTTAAGTTGTTTCGAAAACAGATTCCTTTATCTGGCATCCTGCAGTGGGGGTTACCCCATAGTTAAAAACGTGTCTTGTTTGTTCCCGGTTACTCTGGCAATCTAGCCGTGGGGGCTACCCCGTGTTAGTTATCTGGCATTTCGGCCGTGGGGGCTACCCCATGTATACACTAGACTCGTTACCATATCGACTGCTGACTGTAGTCATGTTTAAGTGCCCTGAAACTGTCAATGTCTATCATCATTGACGTGCCCCAGATCCATTAGTTCACGCCCGTCCTCTGCGGCACGGTGTGAGGTTTGTCAGACCTAAATAGCGCTATCTAACTAATGACCCGCTCGCCATTGGCCCGGCGATTAAGTCGATATAAAAAGGAGGGACTTCGTGATAGAGTTTTGGTCTAGTACGAGTTATCTGTCCATGAGGACGAGGAATTACATTCCTGAACCTTTGCTGTCCTACCCAAGGAGGACGAGGAACCCAGTTCCTTAACCCCAATTCCCGACCCCTGGGAATCCCATGCTTTGTAGAGGGTGTGAACTCACCTTGGTTTGCTCGGTAGAAAACACAGAAAAGTCAAACAAGCAACGTTGAGGCTACTCACGTCCTATCATAGTTGTATCATACAATCAGGTTCGCATTCAAGTAGTGCACGTATGGGTTACACGTTTAATCATAGCAGATCAACAATGTTCACGTTCAACAGTAACATACAAGGTCTGTACATTGGGCCCAAGAGTCCGGCCCAATCAAATAAGCCCATAATTAAACAAGTCCAACAGTGTGTACCCGCATATGATCCCGAGTCGCAACTAGGCGTTTGCGACTCGCAACCGGAGTCGCAACCATGGTTTCGGTCCATGCTGTTTTGGTTACGAGTCGCAACCGGACTCGCAACAGTGGTTTCGAGTCACAAGGTTTGGTGTGCTGATCCGGTGTGGTTTCGAGTCGCAACCGGGTGTTTGCGACTCGCAATCTGTGTCGCAACCGGGAGGTTTCGACTCGTTGTGCTTGGTTTCGAGTCGCAACTGCTGGTTTCGAGTGGACATCTACTGATTCGGAACAGTGTACTATTCTGATTTCAGGTAACAGTTTGTACTAACCAACCAAATTCCTTAAACATGTTTATTTGTCTAGAAATTTCCTAAAATGGATCAAACAATTCAGATTTCAAATATTCAAAGCACCTTCAAAGCACATTCAAGTTGTTCTTCATATATTCAAAACACCTTCATCAAGTTCTTCACATATTCATAACATAAACAACCCTTATTCAACCAAATTCATGAACCACAACTCACTAGCATGCATCCTATTATGACAAGCATTTGACTTCCATTCATCAATCAATCCCACTTGTATGAACACCCAAACCCTTCGGATCCAAACCCAAGTAAAACCGATAACACCATTCATATTCAAGCATACTACACCTTTTATCATAACAATGCATCAACTTATCATGAACCCAAGTAAAAACCGAAAACACTTATGAACCGATTTCTTTGAACATCAATTTCATCATGCATCACTCAACAACAACATATTGTCAAACACTTCAACATTCATCAATCCAAGCACAAAACACAACATGAATACATTAACACTAAGCATTAAGAAACACTAACCGGTTGATGGGTTTCGAGGATGTGTGTGAGCTTCCAACCGATTGTGTGTGTGAGCCGATCCAAGAATCCAATCCGAAAGTGAGGAGTGTGTTTGTGTCTCTAGGGTTTTAGTAGGAGGGTGTGTGAGAGTGAGTGTGTATGGTTGCCCAAAGAATGGCAAGGTTGGCAAGAAGTATGATATATATATTAGTTCCACAAGGTGCACCCTAATGGGTTTAGTTTACAAGTCGGCCAAGGGTTTTACGGCCCAAATGGCCCAACCGGTTACTGTTCACTCGAGACCACATGGTCTCGAGTCGGGTCCTCGTTGTTTTGGTTCATATACATACACGCATACACATAAATATAACATATAGTTCACATAAGATGTTTACATATATCATTACACCAATCATGTCAACTAATCACATAACGTTCAAGCATGTTACATCAAGACACAACGAAAGGTTCTAAATTTCGAGTTGTCACATCATCCCCAAGTTGAAAGAAATTTCGTCCCGAAATTTGATAGGCACTCACTGAGGAAGCTAGTTAAGTTGTTTGGTTTTCCTGGTTTTCCTGGGGTGTCACAGTATGATCGGGTTCCGGCATAACTGAGTATTAGAACCGGGTATGGGCCTGGGAATTAATGCCTGGTTTAAAAAAAATATTTTACACAAGTAAATTCGTTTAGAAATTAAATTTGGTTTGTAATTTGTATAACTAATTAAAAAATTACAATAACATAGATTCACATAAGTACAAATTATTTGCTTTCCCGTTTGACAGGTTCATCGTAACGCGCAGGTCCTAGATCGATGTAGTTATTTTTTTATATGCTTTACGTTTCTGTTTAATTTCTTCGCATTAACACGCTGCAACTTCAGGGTTGGTGGTCGCTGGCAGAAGTGTGACATTGGTGTTTGCCCCCGCCGCAACGTGAGGGTGCTCAATACTAGTTTCATAATATCAAATGTAAAAGTTTTGTTACTTTAGTGTGTTCTAATTATATTTCTCAAATTTCTAAAAAACACAAAAAGACAAATAAACCTGTGTGAAAGTAGATCCATGTAGATATTTTTACCCACCAATAAATTGATAAAAACATTGACTAAATAACAAATATTTGTCAATTGTGTATTTGACATCTCGTCTTTTTAAATAAGATAAAATTTCGTCAATTGTGTATTTGAAATCTCGTCTTTTGCCGTTCAAAAAAAATAAGATAAATATTCGTCAATTGTATACTAGTTAGTAATCATTTATATCTTTAAACTACTTACTAAAGATTGATAAAGAAAAAGAATGCTAAACTGGGAACACATATTAGACACTTAGGAATGCTAAACTGTTGCTAGACACTTAGGAATGCTAAACTGTTGCTGCTTGCTTTAACTGCATCTCAATGAGCTTTAGGTGTACATACACATCTTAGACCGTGGGGTATGGTGGGGCGGGGGTTTGGGGCATGGGTTGACACGTGGACTTCGAGGGGCACCGTTGATCACATGTGGGTTGGGTCGGTATGGCGGGGCGTGGCTAGCCCGCGTGGGTTGGCCACGTGTCAATTATTATAAAAAAATTGAAAAAAGCCTAAAATTATTATAAAAATACACACAAAATTAAAAAAAAAACCTAAAATTATTATTAAAATTTTCTAAAAATTACAAAATCCTACAAAAAAAAAGGATTACAAATCTAAAAAAAACATAATTAGACATATAAAAAAAAACCCCTAATTAAAGCGTTAGGTAGATTTCGAACAGGGCGATGGGGGGTTTTATAGTAGTTGGGGTAACAAACGGTTGTTTTTTAAAATTTAAATCCTACACCTATAGCCTAGCCAACCCACCCAATGAGAGCCGGCCACGGAAGACCGCTAGGCCCACCCAACGCCCGGGCTGAAACCCCCGCCTTAGGGGCCACACCAAAACCCAAGCCAACCCGGGGTGTTGACTTGGGCGTTTGTACCCAACCACGCCCCATACCCCATAGTCATATAACGTGGGTTCTCTTGTAAACCTTCTATCTTCCTTCAGCCACAACCACACTATATAACCATATATCCTTCTGAATACCTCATATCCTCTTAATCTCTTCATTAAAAACCTTATTTCCACCTTATAGCTTCCTTTTGTCTCCAAGATAGTTTAGACTTTATGCCTCGACCATCTTGACCTACTATGCCACTAAGGCTTTTGGAATAAAGGCTTCCACCTGAAATGAAATAAAAGTTATAATTTGCAGCTCTATCAGACATACCCAAACCCCGGACCTCTGAAATAAAAGTTATAATTTGCACTTCCATCAAATGACCAAATACACAAGAATCACTTCACATCACAAACCTTGAAATTCCAAACATGAGTAACGAAAGTAACATGGCGCGACCATTTAAAAGAGAGACCCAACAATCTATACCGAACAATATCCTGAATCTGTTGGCAAAGGACCTGAGCATACTTTTGTTTACCTTTAAAAATTCTGTTATTCCGTTCCTGCCAAACAAAATAAACAGATGCAGCCACAACCAATGTTTGTATAACACGCCAAACAGAGTTATAAAATTTGATATGTTCAAAAAAAGGGACTGAAACATGGTAGTTGAACAATCATACAGACTAGTGGTGTGCACATGGCAATTCAGTTCCAAACCTCAACCGAACCGCAACCTATACATCCAGTTTAAGATTTCTATAACTAGTCACTTTCAGTTAATCAGTAATCACAAACATATAGTTCTAAGTGCCAGTCAACTGATCAAGAAACATCATCAATGAACAGCATGATATGTGTATATATATAGACTACAAAATTTGCAGCAGACTTAAACAAATAAAATCATATCAACAATGGTCCAAATCGAGCCCTAATTTTCAAACTTCAAAGTAATTGTACCATTCACGTCCGAATAAAATATTACTGTAAGAAAATTAATACGAAAATCTTCAGTTTGCTAAAAGAACTGGGGTAACCAAGACTTACCTTTAGTCCAACGATGCTCCAGCTAGCACTCTAAGTTGCAGCAAAAATTGGGGTATTATACAACTACGTTATCAGAAAATTAAATTCTAAACAAAGAAGACAAAATCAGAAGATCAAAACATCACAAAAGAATACGGTATTCAAAGATTATAGTCGGATCTGCAATGGATTGTGTAAGGATCCCAGAAGAAATTCATAGTTACGAAGAAATAATCAAAGAATAGTCGGATCTACAATGGATTGTGTAAGGATCCCAGAAGAAATTCATAGTTACGAAGATATCATCAAAGAAGGTAAGATGGATAAAAGATTTAAAAAAAAATACACAACCAACTTGTTTCTTAACAATACCATTACTCACCAGGACCACATGAGGATCAACAACGAATCCATTCTCAACATTTACATCGTCTTTAACCGCACTTACCTCTGTAACACTTATTGTTATACTCATAGCCCTGTGAAAAACACCATTACTCTCCAACACCAACGGATCAACAGTCGCCCCTTCATTCTTAAACTGCTCAACTTCACCATCAACATTAACACCACCTGCATCACAAACTCACCACGACACTCCTGTTCACATACACAGTAGCAGGAATCGCCGTTGCCATTACATTTACATCGTCGGAATCGCCGTTGCCATTACAATTACCATTACCGCCGACATTATAATCAACAGTAGCAACACCACCACTGCATTCACACCAGAACCACACTTGTCCATAGTCTCCACCTTACGAACCACCTCCTTGCAAACAATTTCAGCACCAGCCGTCATCTAGAAACGCTGTAACAGATTCAGATTCTGATTCAGTATGATCCAGATGCGAAAATTAAATTGAACAGAAACCGAACTGGAATCTACCAAATCAAATCGAATCGGTGTACGACACTATAACAAAAATTAAACGCAATCTACCATATTCTAACTACCTCACCCATATATTTGTTGATACATGACAGAGTCCTCAAAAATATGATATGAGGCAAGATGTATCAATAGACCTGCTATATAGACCGCACCCCAGAAACAAATTATACAAAGGAATACAACATGAATTACTGACAATTCTACAAAATTTAAACAAAATGACGTAAACACAAATGCCTAATTACATACCTATACAATAACTGTGTACCTCAAAAGAGCAGCTGGTAATGCAATGTCGTTCTCTTTATAGGATTTATCGTTGTAAGATCTACATAATCCATCGTATCCGTATTCAAATTCTTTGCAAGTGAGATTATCCTGAATCACTAGGCTCAAAGAAATACAAAACTTCCACATCGTCTTCCTCTGTAAACCTAGGGTTTTTAATTTCAAAATTAGGACTTTTATGTAGGGGATAGTTATTGGTTGCAAACGTAGGCACTGGAGCGGAGGGATGAGTAGGCTCAGTGAAAAGGATGGAGCTTGATGGAGAGATTAGCAGGGAATTGAAAATTTTTTGGTGAATTTTGCGGGTAACTGAAGACTGGTCACACAAAGTAATGAAAGCGTGATCATAGAGTACTTATAGTCACGTTTACGATCATTCATAACTTTTAGCTACACGTCATAGTTTATAGGTGGCTAAAAAGCACTGCTCTTTCTTCACACAAATTCGTAAGTAGCGATATGTAATATCTTTTAGCCACATCATTAAAAATCAATTGTGACAGTTAGTAATATTTGGCCACACTTTTCTACTATGACCAGTAATTGTCACATTTTTTTATTGAAAGTGTGACTAAAAGTCTAGCAAAGATGTGTTTTCGTCACATAAATTAAAAAAGTTATACAAATGCCGTGGCGTTAGGTCGCATTTGGCCACACTTTCTGAGTTGTATCTAGACTAGCTAGTAAATGTCACATTTTTTTCGAAAAACGTGGCTAAAAGTTTTGACATGCTATACGATGGCCACATTAATAATATAATGTGTGACTAAAAGTGTTTTAAAATATTATAAATGACTTTTAGCCACACATTTATTCAAATGTGTGGCATGCCGGTTTTGGAAAAAGTGTGGCCGTAGGCTATTTTTCACGTAGTGTTTGCACGGTGTCGCCGATTCATGGTGAATCACGAATCGGTGCAAGATGGTTGTGTGTGTTTTGTAGAAAGAGAGCTGAGTAGAGAGAGAAGAAAACAGAAGTAGCGGCTGGAGCTGGTGGCACACGGTGGTTGGCGGCGTAAAAGGCGATGTCAGATATTTAAAGGTGATGACGGCAGAATAGTGCAGTCGCCGGCGATAACAGTGGTCGTCGAAGCAAAAAGTTGATGATTATTCGAAGCAATGGAGGTTGTTTGTGATGGAGTTTTCTTGGTGGTGGTCGTCGAAGGAACGGTGGTCGGAGTGGTTAATGATCGGAAAAGATGAACAGCGGTGGTTAGAAGCTGAATCACGGCGGAGATGATGATGGAGATGGAGACAATGAACAGTGATCGATGTTTACGAATCGAAATAGGAATGGAGATTCTCTTCACCTAGAGTGACTTGCTATTACGTTCTTCGACGAATTCAGATACCAGTTTCTGAACCTGCGATAGCTATCCCTGACGGTGTAGTTTGCAACACTGAAATCTCCTTAGGACCCTCAAACGCTCAAGGAACTTCTATGTTTTTGGGAGCAATTCCCTCAAATGGCATTGTAGATCCACCAGTGATCAACATCGCTACTTCATTAAATGAGGGGGAGCAATCTTGTATAACGTCAAGAAGTTTCTCAATCACAGATATAATTGGCACAGAAGTTGCTGGTACATAATCACGCAGCAAAACTGGGGACATCAATTCATGCCTATTCAGAAACAAGCAAGATGAACCCGGCGGGGTCGTGAGGAACAAAGCACGATTGGCAGTTCAAGGTTTCGAACAAGTTGAAAGTCCGGATCGTAGTGAGATACACGCATTGTTGGAACGTCTAAAGGCCATTCGTGTTTTCGGATGATGAGAAAGAAGTTTGAAATAAGCTCGTTAGGAGATATGACAATGTTTTTTTTTGTGACAACCCGAGATTTCAACCCTTTCATTCACGTATCTCTTGTGTGGCAATCATGTGTTGATTATTTGTTTGGATTATGAAAAGTGTAAGAGTTTGGAAGTTTGATCTTAATGTTTATGTGGTTGTGTGTTGTGTTGATAATTGCATTAGTTATTGTTTATAAAAACCCTTTTATGACAACACTCTATACCCGACGAAACATGAGACTTTTGTCGCTAACCCTTAGCGACGAAACATATAGGAGTTTCGCCACCTTGTGCTCGACGAAACCTGAGTTTCGTCTGGACTGACCTTTTACCCCAAGTGATGCCCAAACATGTCCCTATTATATTTATACGTAGGGTGCCAGTTAGAAAACCCTAGACTTCTTCTGAACGTAGCGACGGCAGTTCCTTCATCTCCCATTCGAGACTCTCAAACACTAGGCACCACCGATCTATACCCGATCTATACCATATCAAGGTTAGTGTATAAACGTTGTTACTGAATGGATTGTTGATGATTACAGTTCTGTTATCACTGTGGTGTCGTATGAATTAGGGTTAGAGGAGTAAATCCGTTACTAGCTTGATAAATGTTTGACAATTGATTCATGATCTTATATACGAACTAGACCGAACATTAACATGTATGTGAATGTGTTCTGATATGTGTTGTGATGATCTATTGATGTTTATATGAGAATCTTGGATAACTGTTGAATTTAAATAAGTTGTTAAGGTGTTGTTGATGCATAAGAAATTAGAATGGAATATGTATGTTTGAATTGTCAATTCCCTTGTTACATGTTGATGACAGTTGAGTGCTGAATGATTGATCGATGATCATAACTGGTGATGATCATTAGGTTTCTAGAATATGTCAAATTGTAATCATTGGATGGATCTGTAACTGTTAGTCCCACGAAACATATGTGAGTTTCGTCACAGTGCAGATCGACGAAACCTATAGGAGTTTCGCCGACAAGCATAACGACGAAAAGTGTTTCGTCACACCTCACCCCGACGAAAGGTGTAACTTTCGTCGCAAGGGGGTTTCGCCGCGCAAGTTATTGAAATGAACAATAGGTGTCTGTGAATGATTAAAGATGATAGATACTGGTGTGTACACGATCCTTGTCACGTGTTTATGTTAATAAGAAACTTGGTTTAATTGGTTGGTACAACAAACTCACCTGCTATGTTCTGTGCTACTTGTAATAAACACATGAGATGTGTACTCTTGTAATAGAAAGGTGTACTGGCTACTGTTATGCTATGAACTGTGAATTGGTGTATATGATGCAAACTGTGTGAAAACAATAACCTGTTTAATCGTGAAACCGATATTCATTGGTAACCACGTTAGGGTTGGTTGATTAACTAGGAAACATGTAACTAAACAAGCCGAGCAAACCAAGGTGAGTTCACTACTCTTTTTCCAAGCATGCATCCCGGGGAGGGATATCGGGTAACGTTCCGGGGAGGAATGTCAGGTTACTGGGATGTTTGTTATTACACTCATTTATATCATATAAGACCCCTTACATCTACCGATTACTTGCCGGGGAGGCAACGAGGTTATTAGTTGATAGCGCTATTAGGTTTGGCACCCTCACACCGTACCGGGGAGGACGGGCGTGAACTAATTACCATAACCACTTGACCAATGCTTTGATAGAGGCATTGGGGTTGGGCAAATACATCTTGTAGCCATTGCGGTAATCGAGTTAATAACAACATCAAATCAAACTGTCTTATACTCATATCTGGTAACTAAACGCGTTAACAAAAATTTCAACTCACCAGCATCGTCTAACACACTTGTCTGCATGCTTGCAGGTCGTTAGGTTCTTGATATGGACTTGCTATCTGGGAGTGCTGGAGTGGTCATGGGTCGAAACTCTTGGATACACGCTTTGTCGATTAAGAACATATGTTTTGAAACATTTGAATTACTAGTTATGTTATGCTTCCGCTGAATACTTACTTTGGTTTAACTCATGACTTGGATTTATATCTTGAAATGAATGGAATGTTTTATTTAAATACTATGCATAGTCCAATGTGATTGGTGGCTTGGATCCTGGTACGTCACACGTCCCGCGGTGTTTCCGCATGTGGTATTTTGGGGTGTGACAGTTTGGTATCAGAGCCACTGGTTATAGTGAACTAGGTTTTAAAACGTTTTTATAAAACTAGACTATAACCAAACAACTTCGAAAATCGACCATGACACTGGTCTCCAGATTGCAAGGTTCGTCTTCTGTTTACTTTATGCATTACTTGTTTAGTAGTCACACACTCACAGCTTGCATGAAACGATATATTAGATACTATGGTGATTTGATAGTGTGACACTACTCTTTGACTCTTGTGATTCGTAATCCTGTAATACCTTATGTTTTGCTACTTGAATGCGGGGGAAACTTTTAGCGCAAGTTAAGAGGCACTGAGATGAGCATGCAAATTGCCTTATTATTATGGGTGCACACATAATAATAACGTGAGGTGCATGTAAGTCCCGGTGAGGCTTAACGAGTGTGAGAAGGGTTCTGCCCTATTGTGTGTAAACTTGGTAGTTTGTAGATTTCAACGTGATACTTGACTCTTACCTCATCTCGACTCTTAAATTTGTTCCCTCTCCTTATATAGAATCATGAGTGGACGAGGTCATGGACGTGGTCACATTTTGATGACCCAAGCTGAGCTGACAAACTTAATCAACGCACGTATGGCTGAGGCTTTGGCAGCCTACCAAGCTGGTACGAAATGTGCCAAACACTCTTTAATCTTGTGTCATGTACACAACTCTTACCCCTGTAATGTGTTTTCTTTCGTCCATTAGGTCAGCAAGCGCAAAACCAAAACAATCCACCTGCTTGTACCTTCAAGATGTTCATGGACTGTAAGCCACAGACCTTCAGTGGGACTGAAGGGGCTGTAGAACTCCTGCGATGGTTTGAGAAGGCATAATCGGTGTTTGCGATGTGCAACTGTCCTGCTGGGGACAGAGTGAAGTATGTTATGGGCACACTCGAGGATGGTGCCCTGACATGGTGGAATGCCCAGGTTCAGACGTTGGGCATCGAAGTGGCAAATGCCACTACTTGGGACGATTTTAAGGAGTTGATAAGGGATGAGTATTGTCCTCGTGATGAGATTCAGAAACTGGAGAATGAGTATTATGATCTGAAGACGGTGGGATCCGAGATTGAGGCATACGCGAAACGGTCTCATGAGTTGGCTATCATGTGCCCGAACTTGTCCCAACCTCCGCACCAGAGAATAGAACTGTTCATCAAGGGATTAGCCCCACGGCTGAAGGGTTTGGTTACTGCAGCTAACCTCAACAACTTATGTCAGATTATCCGTTTGGCTCACAAGATCACCGATCAGGAGGTGGAGAGCGGTTCGCTACCACCGCGCGTTTCTACCACTACTGCTACTGCAACCGCAGCTACTGCACCTGCTAGTGATAACAAGCGCAAGTGGAACGATACTGACAAAGCAACCAGTGCGAGTCAATCTCAGAAAAGGCCTGACAACAGCAGCAACCGCAGTTTCAGTCAGTCGTCCTCATTTAACCAAGGCCAGGGCAGCAATCAGAATCAGGGCTCCTATGTTGGGAAGAAGCCATAATGCAACAACTGTGGTTATCATCATTATGGAAAGTGTGTCTAGGCTTGCCGTAGGTGCGAGAAAGTGGGCCATGAGGCCAAAGACTGTAGAGCCCCACAGCCAAAGCAGCAGCAGCAAAATCAGCAGTATCAGCGACAGCAAAGGCAACAACCCCATCAGAACCAGGGCTTTAAGAAGGGGTGTTTCCAGTGTGGGGATGAGGGCCACATCAAGCGGGACTGCCCTCAGTTAAATCAGAATGTTAACGACAACAAAAACCGCCAGAACCACAACAACAATGCTGGAAACAACAACAACAACGGCAACAATGGGAGCAATGGTGCTCGTGGAAGGGTATTCACGATCGGTGCTGGGGATGCTAGGAACGACGGCAATGTCGGGACTGGTACGTTTTCTGTGAACAATCTTATTGCTTCTGTGTTATTTGATTCCAGTGCCGATTGGAGTTATGTGTCTCTAGAGTTTAGTCAGCGATTAGGGTTAACTCCAACACCTTTAGAGGTTAAGCATGTAGTAGAATTAGCCGATGGCAAAACGATTGAAGCTTCGCATGTCCTATTTGGGTGTAAACTAGATCTTGAGGGTCAAGTATTTGATATTGATCTCCTTCCTGTTACCCTCAGTAGTTTTGATATAGTGGTTGGTATGGATTGCTTGTCTAAACACCAAGCTGAGATTCTGTGTAAGGAGAAGATTGTACGTATCCCTCTCCCTGATGGAGAGTCATTATTGGTTCAGGGGCATCGCAGTGGTGCGATGGTTTGTATCATCTCGGCTATGCAAGCACACAAATGTCTACAAAAGGGGTATCCTGCTATTTTAGCACTTGTTACTGATACTCCGTCAGGAGAAAGAAAGATCGAGGATCTGCCAGTTGTACGCAAATTTACCGATGTGTTTCCTGAGGAACTTCCTGGTTTACCTCCTCACCGCCAAGTGGAATTTCAGATTGATCTTGCTCCGGGAGCGGCCCCAATTGCTCGTGCTCCCTATCATTTAGCACCTGGAGAGTTGCAGGAGCTGTCTAACCAGCTGCAAGTGTTATTGGACAGAGGCTTTATTCGACCCAGTTCTTCGCCTTGGGGAGCCCCAGTTTTGTTTGTAAAGAAGAAAGACAGGTCCTTTCGTATGTGTATTGATTATCAGGAACTCAACAAGGTGACTGTCAAGAACCGTTATCCATTGCCACGCATCGACGACTTGTTTGACTAGTTGCAAGGGTCAAGTTTTTATTCAAAGATCGACTTAAGGTCGGGCTATCACCAGATGAGAGTCCGAGAGGAGGATGTTCCTAAAACGGCTTTTTTGAACGCGTTAAGGGCACTATGAGTTTTTAGTTATTTCGTTTGGGTTGACGAACGCGCCGGCAGTCTTCATGGACCTCATGAACCATGTATGCAAACCGTATCTCGACGATTTCGTTATAGTATTCATCGACGACATTTTGATCTACTCGAAGAGCAAGGAAGATCACAAGCGGCACCTGCGTCTTATTTTGGAACTCCTGAGGAAGGAGCAACTCTATGAAAAGTTTTCTAAGTGTGACTTCTGGATTCGAGAGGTACACTTCCTTGGACACATAGTGAATGAATCCGGAATACACGTGGATCCAGCTAAGATTGATGCTGTCAAGAATTGGGCGGCACCAAAGAATCCTTCGGAGGTGCGACAATTTCTTGGTCTCGCTGGGTATTATCGAAGATTTATCAAGGATTTCTCGAAGATCGCCCAACCTCTTACCTCATTGATATAGAAAGGTGTTGTGTATTCTTGGGGAATGAAACAAGAGGATGCTTTCCAGTTGCTGAAACAGAAACTCTATAGTGCGCCGATTTTGTCTCTACCTGAAGGAACATAAGATTTTGTGGTATATTGTGATGCTTCCATTTAGGGTCTTGGTTGCGTGCTGATGCAACGCAACAGTGTGATCGCTTATGCTTCTCGACAACTGAAGGTTCATGAGAGGAATTATACGACACACGACTTAGAGTTGGGAGCCGTGGTGTTTGCGCTCAAAATATGGAGGCATTACCTGTACGGTACTAAATGCACTATTTATACCGATCACAGGAGCCTTCAGCATCTTTTCGACCAGAAGGATTTGAATATGCGACAGCGTCGCTGGGTAGAACTCTTGAATGACTACGATTGCGCCATCAAGTATCATCCAGGTAAAGCTAATGTTGTAGCTAATGCTCTCAGCCGAAAGGAATCGAAACCCAAACGTGTTCACGCCTTGCAGCTTACTATCCATTCTAACCTACCTGACCAGATCCGTTTGGCTTAGACCGAAGCGTTGAAGGAAGAAAACTATGAAGTTGAGTATTTACGGGGCATGGAGAAATGCCTCGAAAGGAGATCTGACGGCATTTACTATTTTATGGAGCGGATATGGATTCCGTTGTTTGGCAACCTTAGAGATCTTGTGATGGACGAAGCGCACAAGTCTCGATACTCTGTTCACCCGGGCTCTGATAAGATGTATCAGGATCTCAGAGTCATGTATTGGTGGCCAAAGATGAAAGCTCACATCGCAACCTATGTGAGTAAGTGTTTGACCTGTTTGAAAGTTAAAGTGGAGTATCAGAAACCATCTGGATTGCTTCAACAACCAGAAATACCCATGTGGAAATGGGAGCAGATCACAATGGATTTTGTCACTGAGCTACCTAGAACTCAAAACGGGAATGACACAATTTGGGTGGTTGTTGATCATCTCACGAAATCAGCACACTTGTAAAACGAAATCAGATCACAATGGATTTTGTCACTGGGCTACCTACCTAAAGCGTATCACAAAGATAAAAGTTGAAGATTGAGTGTTAGATTTAAGAGGACAAGCATATTAACAATCGCGTGGACCAGTCCAAGTAAGCGAAGAGCTGAAAAATGTTCCTTAATCGGTTCGAAAACGATTTTGATCCCATGGCAGGTTCTCCCTATGTTACCCCTCCATTATTGCTCTATTATCGCTTTATTTTGTTCTATTACTGATATTTCTATGCTCAAAAGGTTGCTTGGTTGGTTGGATCGTTGACTTTGAGAAAGATGTTTTCTGTCTTGAAGAAGCAAATCATTAAAGTAATAGTCTAGCTCACTGTTTCGGTTTGGAGCCCACTGTCGTGGATAACGCGAATCAGATCCGGCCCATTGCTCTCAAATATAATTCGAACCATTGTTTCGAATTGGGGCTTGGCCGTTTGATCTCAGGCCCAATCCGAAACACTATTAATTGGCAATCATTTTCTCTTTCGAGTCACGTTTCGGACTAATCTCATCTTCTAATCATCACGGATTCTCTCATTATATTTTGGACCACGTGTTCGAATTTCAAATTTGCAGGTTTCTATACCTTTCGAACCAAAGCCATTTGGATGCCACAGTTGCCAATGAACGTGACGTGAAACATACACTTGTTTGACGAGAACGCTGAGACTCTTGATTCAGATTCAGAATCAGACTCTAGTGAAGAAGAACCTGACTCCGACAGCGAAGTGGAAGTGATTGCATCTGAAAAAGGTTGAGGAAGCCGTTAGAGTGCCAGTTCAGACTACATCTGAGATCTTAGTAGCCCTACTCCTGAGTTTGCAGGGTGGTGACGGAAACCCTCCTTTCGTACCTACCACTGGTGATCGAAGTTCCAACTGAAATTGAAGCTACTGCCAATAATGAGCCAACGAACCAACACTGATCCTGATACTGTTCCTATTTGCCCTATTCCTGATCCAGAGCCTGCTATGTCCATTGATCCAAAGCCTGCTGCTACAACAATGGAAAACTGCACACAAGAACCTAACATTGTCTTCAAATTTTATCTTTGAAGCAACTCCCTCGCTTCTTGAAAGCCCGAGACGTGTTAGGTTTGAAGCAGGAAACTCTAGTGATGCTAGGATCACAGAACATGATGAAGCTGCATGCTGTTATGCAACCGAGAAAGGACACATCGTTGGATAAAGTGACAGTGATGATGATGGAGATGCAAAAGTAGCAAGTTTGCGACGACGAGTGGTTGTATCGGAACATGATGTTGAAATGATGGAAGCTCAGTTTTCATCGCTACAACAGGACTCTGCTTTCCTGTCTTCAGTCACAAGTCTCTGAGCAGAGGTCAAACAATAGATCAACTATACGAGCAAATTTCTGAAGAGAGAGCAGCAGCAAATGTAGCAGCAGACACAGAACGTGGAGCCACCTTGAATGCCTATCTAGCTGCTAATCCAAAAGAAGAAGAGTAGCAAGAAGCATGAAAGGAGACAGTGTGACAAGCAAATGATTATGATGAAGAATCAGGATTTGAATCCTCCAAATGAAAACTTCCAGCTCAAAGATCCTACAAAGAGGCCAGATAGATTTGTGATGAAATTAGGGTCTAGCCACTTCAATAAAGAGGAAAACAAGCATGTGGTCGCTAGCTGGAGATATGACCATGATAAGAATGTGTGGCTGATTCTGATCAAACAAGAGAGGCAGAGGATGGATGTTCCATGAGAAGGAAGTCAATAACAGTTTCCCTTCCATGAAGACTACTAAATCAAATATCAGAAGAAAAACCTGATGTTCGTGATCCTTTCTCACCAAGAAGATAGTTAAAATCTGACATCTGGCCTCCGATCGCTAAAGAAGAGGAAATTCCCATCTTTTGAAAACTTGCGAAGAAAATTCTCATGATTTCCAACTTCTGGAAGCATGATACGAAGATAGTTAAAGTTGTGGTTGTTTATGAAAAACAGTCGATTCGCATACCAGATACGTTGGATCAAATGAGTTTTCTTGAGGGAGATATCTTGGTTCTAAATCATCATCAAAATTCGCTGCAACGAAAAATATGAAGAAAGTGCGAAGTCCTGGACGAGTGCTGTGACAAACATCGTCGGGAATTGCTTGTTTACTGATCCTAATCCAGTTCTGGGCGGTCCTCATGTTCGACGCAGCAACTAATCCAGTAAACCTAGGGGGAGATTGTTAGGCCCTTGAAGGTTTATGGAATTAGTAGCTAAGTGATTTAGAGGGCTTATGGATTAGTGGATATTAGAGTGGGCTTAGAGATAATGGGCCTAGGGTTTTGGGGGAAACCCCTTACTATAAATAGGAAATGATAATTAGGGCTAAGGGGTTGGTTGATTTGTTTTAGAAACTTGTATTAGACAAAACAAGATTTTGTATGCAAGTTTAAGCATTCAATTTAACAATCTTCTTCAATCTTTATCTTGTTCTTGATTATTTCTTGAAGATCATCAAGCTTGGATTCCGCCCATCCTTGTTGATCGTTTGATATCGTTTTTGATCTGGATTTTCGGGACTTACACACTTTACCAATTACTTTCCGTGCAATATATTGACCAATTTCTGTTAACTATATATGTAGTGGTAAATTTCGGTATACAACAACAATATGACATGTTTGCCGATCAAGGGAAGCATTAGCGACGTACCACATTTTCGCGTCAACAACAAAAATTGGACTAGCTACATAGGAAGTTGACAAAGTCAATACCTTTTTTACCGAAATGTTATGTTATCCGTTCGATTTTTGCGATATGCCCGCGCCACAACGCGCGCGGGTCTAATTGCTAGTTCATTCTTATTATAGTGTATGCATCGTTGCATACCTTAGATGTGTTACTAATATTTCATTACTTCTAGAAAATTGGGCTTTTACCACCACCTTTTCGGTCGCAACGATGGCAATTGCCCTTTTGCCACGGTTTTACTACCAAAAACTTGGTAAGAAATACACACGTAGCAATTGTCCTATTGTCACCTGTTTGCTACCGTTTTATTTTTTGCTACCGGTTTTGCTACCGTAATTTCGTCATTTTGTCACCGTTCGCTTTTTATCACTTTTGTCACCATTTTGCTACCTTTTTAGTTTTTGCTACCTTTTTCTTTTCACCATTTTGCTACCGCCTTTTGTCACCATTTTGCTACCGTTTTTTGTCATTTGCCTCCATTTTGCTACCGCTTTGCCATTGTTTTGCCACCTATTTACATATGCTACCATTTCTTAGCCATTTAAATTCTTTGCAAAGCTTTAAAATGTAACTATTTATGAAATTTCAAAATCATAACAAACATACACAATGACATCCAAATCAAAACATCAAATAACCCAAAATAGATATATTATTTCTGTACATATGATTTAACAGGCTAGTACAGCAAAATTTAATTTGTCTTCAAAGGTTATAGTGATCACATGTTTCAGCAAGCAAGCTAGTATTACTGGAGGAATCTTCTTTCTGCCACCAATATAGGTTTTGCATCTTCCTTATAAATAGCCTGCGTAAGAAATAAAAAAAAACATAACTAAAAGAAAGACATATATAACCTAAGATTTATACCTAAAATAAGATAAACAGTCACAGTTGGTAGTCCTAGAAAATTTCCAGCTATAGAATAAGTTATAAAAAAAGAGTTGTTGAAATCAAAAGCAAAGCTCAACTGTGGAATAAAGATATATTCCAATTCATACCTCCATTAATGTAGGCCAATTCTCCAATCTCTTGAACATCATCCTTTATTTCATATGTTGTTACCCTATTAAGAACATGAACGAATTCATCTATCATTTAACGCATACAATGCCCCAAGTTGTTTTATTTAAAGGTTTATATTATTATGGTACTAGTATTGTTTTTGCAATCCTAATGAACACCTTAATCATTTACAAAAAAATTTAAGTGAACATACATGTGTTGATCGGCAATAAGGCAGTACCTTATTCGCTGTGCATTAAGCTAATCCCTGGCTATTAAAAGCTCCGTATACAGAAAACGCTACCCATACACCTGATCCTGGTTCTCACTTGTTAATTTCCGACCAAAATATCAGTCATATTTTTTAAAATCTCTATATAGTTGACGTGTTTAAGGTACTTACTGTCCATATGATGAGAAAGAATAGCTGAACAGTCTGAACCTATTACATAATGTGCTAAACGCATGGCCTCTATATCGGTATAGTCACTTCTATAGTCTTATAAGAAAAATAAAAATGAGAGAATGAATTTTAGTATTCTCACTTGCTGTACTTTGTAAAATGATGGTTTGCTATGAGTCGGTATAAGTACCTGCCATCCGTAGCATTTATGAAGATTATCTACAACACTTAAACAGCATCAGATTTGGTTCCAATGTCATCGCTGCAATCATTAAACCACTGGCATTTAACAAGCCAAGAAATTTATGTTAGTTTATTGTTTTGGGGGAAAGAACAAAGTTCAGTTAAGACTTAAGACTATGCTGATAAGAACCTCTGCCAATTTAGCAATCCTGATTCCAGACATCTGATTAGAAGGCTTTAGCATGGGCAGATGTAGTTTAGGCTGTTGATTGCAAGGAAAATAAATACTCTAAATTTTGGTTGTTGTAGAATGTAACTTTTAGAGGGGTGCGTGCGTGTGTGTGTGTGTCTGAGAGTGAGTGAGTGAGTGAGAGAGAGTTCGTGTAGATACCACATTTGGCTGACTTGTTTCAACTTAATTGCTTGCTCATTACACACCTACACATAGACTTGAGATCCATTAAAGATAAATTAAATCCAAGTTGATTAGTTTATTATAATTGAATGGGTCAAAATCGTTGCATTGTTACTCTTTTAAATAACCAATTTACAACACAACATTTAACATTGCTTGCGATTATAGAAGGATTGAATGAAGTTTGACTTACCAGATTTTAATTAGAAGGTTGGAGATAAGAAACTCTTCTCTTTGATTGTTACATTTGCTTTTGTCTATGCTTTTCTTGAAGATCAAACGATTAGTGTTTAATTTCTTGGAGCTTTATCTAACGGCAAAAGAAGTATGATCCTTTAGACTTTAGAAAAGTAATAAAAGAATATAGAAAATAATACCTGCAATATGTAGGGCGAATAGCCCAAGCAGACGGATTTAATACTGTTATATTAGATTAGATAACAATGTCCTTAGAGTTGATACGGGACAACATGAGGAAGACTGTAACTCAACAAGGGATTCAACTTCATCAATTCCTGCTTTTACTTAAGAATTTGTTGGCTTCTTTTGCTCTGAAATTAACAAGAAGCATCAGTATGCTATTATTGCACGGTGCTATTATTGCACGGTTGGTATCATATAAGCAATAAAAAGTTCACTAATAGAACTGAAACATACTAAGACACTATGAACTAAGCTAAGAAAAAAACTACAAACTTATGCAAGAGGTCTACCATTCGATGCCCTGCAACAACTAAAAGCATATCCAAAATCATCATTGATCATCTTAGCTTTCTTGTCAAAACAAAAACTATTTATTCATCTAAATCCCAGTTTTATCTCCCTCTAGTGGCATCAAAACCAGTCCAACATAGTCATGGAACCAATGTAATAAATTACAAATTCAACTCACTGTTCACATCATGATTTTCTAAACTTTACAGAAACTATTGTCTTATAGGACACGTACCTGATTTAGCTGCATAACAGTGGCACACTCCCTTCCTAGAACACTAACTTTTTAGCTATCCAAGTGTCTTCAGTTTCTATTTTTAGTTGCTCAATCATTTATGTCAAAGATGTAATACTCAAACTTCATATTTTGTATAAATTATTTCTTAGAACAATCATAACTAGCTCTGCCTATTGGTGATCTTTAAGCTCTAAGATGAAATCTAACTGTGTAATCTCACATATGGAGGCACATGTCAAGAACCTTATATTTGATAAATGAAACAAAACACAACACTGAAATTGTTGGCGGAAGCAACTGTTATCATCATCATCATCATCGTGGGGTTCAAAAGGTTTGGCAGAGGAATTAAGAGTGTTGATCAGATTAACAGCCATGATCAACACAATGTGTAGTAACAGTAAGATGAATGGAGGGAAATCACGAGTATGAATGGACAAACAAAACGGAAACCTTTGAATGTCTTGGTGCCGGAACATAAAGCCGGACCTTGCATATTTATACATAAGTTTTGGCGGTTCATTGTGGCGGGAATAACTGCCATAGCAGTTTGAATACCAAACCGCTTATCGTTCATCGTTTATAAGTTCTAGCACATATCGAATATAAGTTACATAAAATATACTAATCATAATTAAGTTTATATATCTAACACAACCCCCTAAACTTGATTATGCTTAGAAGCATACATCAGGACGCTCCGGTTAGCTTCATCCACGGCTTTCCTTGCTTGCTTGAAATCGAATCTACGCCGTTTCTTTTGCATATTCATTGCACCTTCCCAGTCATTTCCAGCGAATAGGGCATAGTGTTGAAAGGCTTCTTCAACTTGAACATCACCGTCACTCCTCCTCCTTTCATGGAAGACTTCCGACGGACCTGCATTGTTTTCAACCACCTCTTTATCGATCACCCTTTCCTGCACCGCCTTGAACTGGTGATAGTAAACTAGAACATCAAGATACATGGCATATATTATCCTCATGAATTCACCATCGTGATATTCATAGCCCATGTCTTTTGCAACAACAGCCCATAGGTTGTTATCGGTCACATTCCGATAGCCTCCATCACGTTTAACCACCATGTACAAGCTGAGCAAATCCACTTTCCTGTTATCAGTGATCAGATTGTCGCGCTCCGGTCAAAGATAAGATTTATATGCCCAAATTACCCTTAACAAATAGTTAGTGGTAGTAAGGGGTCGAACCACGAAGAGTATGTGGTTTGCGTATGGATTTGATCGAATTATAAAAAGATGTCACAATTTATGAAGCTTGCTATGATATTCTTGTATTTTTGTTTTGTTGGAAGATGTGAATTTAAACTAAGTGAATTGGTTTAATTGAATAACAACTACTAATTAACAATTGCAATAAAGATTGATTACTAAACAATAATAAGAAAAAGGATTCACACCCGGTTTCGGTAATTGCCAACCTAAGGTTTCTACACGTTTTTAGATTCAACTCAATTGCATACGATTAGCGGATTTAGTGTACCGTGACTTAGGTGCCAATAACTATCAACGTCCCGAAGAACGGACAAGAATGCACTTTGTAATCAACACAAGTAAAACCTAACCACGATAATGCACAATTACATATAACCATTTCGTAAAGTCATAACTTTTAACATCGTTCGACAGTTTACGAATTCGCAACAAATGTAACACTACTATCAATGGTTTCAAAAATCAAACACAATTTGTCACAAAGTTGAAGCAATAAACAATTCGAAACCCTAAATTAAACAACTACCTATGCCGGGGTGAAACCGAGATGATTAGCCGCTCATGGTTGAAGAAGCTTGATCACCGGATGATTGGAACTTGATGGAGATCATCTTGAAGCTTGAAGGATGGAGGAATGGTGGATGGTTAGGGTTTTGGTGAATGATGATGATGGTGGAAGGATTAGGGTTTGTGGATGATTGATTGGTGAGATGGTGATGGTCTTCGATTCTTGATGATTCGGATTGTGTTGTGAGTAGGGATGGAATAGAGATGAATGGTTGGTGGTTCTTGGCTCCAAGAATCAGGTTCAAACTCTAAACAAAGTGTAACCTCCGAATTGAATGCCCCCCAGCCAATTAGAATCGTTCCCAACACCTAAAGCAACGAAATTCGCGTTTCTACAAACCAGGACCCGTCGCCGACGGCCCTGACCCCGTCGGCCACGGCCTATCAAAGTGTGAAAACCGGCCGACGGCCTAAACTGTTGTATACGCGCGAATGGTGACGACGGGACTTTCTAGAGCCCGTCCGGGACGGCCCTATACCCGTCGCCGACGACCTCTAGTTTTTCCTGTTTCGTCCGAAACTGTTTTCTTCATAACTTCTTCGTTATAGCTCCGTTTTACTCACCGTTTTCGCCCACGTACTCGTAATTCAGCGCTCTATCATGCCATCTTACAATATATTAATTTTAAATCCATTAGCATTCCCAAAACACATCCAATCTTCGTGATTAACTCGGTTTTGTTCATTTCACATCCCCGGTCGATCCGATTCACGTCTCGGTGCTCCGTTTAGCTCCCGATTATCTCCTTAAACTCCTTTAGACCTGTAAAACACGAATCCCATTAAATGTAGGCTATTCAAGATTAAAAGCTATGTAAAAACATTAGCTTAAGCACAAACGATAAGCAGTTTTCCACCACTGATTTACTTCCTCGGTGTAGTCACCCGGCCCAATTGGACATTGATCGGTCCTATGGCCAATATCCCCACAATTTTCACACACCGCGAATTGGATCGCATTCACCTCCTTCTTTTTCATACGAGCCATTTCCCGTTCTAAAGTGGAAATTCGATCTTTAGAATCAAGATCGGGAAGTGACCGGGAGATGGGATGTTTCTTGGCTCTATCGGTTGATTCCTTCTCCTTCGACCGCTTGCTCATTCGCTCGAGAAACTCCCAATCGTCATCTTCATGATTGCTCAAGAGAGTCCCGTTGCTTGTTGACTCGAGGCGGTTCCATGTATTGTCGTCTAGACCCCGTACAAAACACTTGACTAGCTCCCACTTCTCTATTTGATGATGTGGGCACTTTCGCATCAACTCCTTGTATCTTGTGAATGCTTCATGCAACGGCTCACCCGATAGTTGGCGAAAAGACCTAATTTCATCACGAGCGTCATCGGTCTTCGCCATCGAATAGTATTCATCAAGAAAGGCTTGTTGCATTTCTCCCCATGTTCGAATACTATTTGCCGGAAGTGTAAGGAACCATTGCTTCGCTTTGTCCTTTAATGAAAATTGAAATAGTCGAAGCTTAACTTCCTCCAATGCGAAATTGTGCCCCCCTATTGTGTTACATATAGATGAGAACTCCGCCAAATGCGTGTATGGTTCATCATTCGACCTTCCATTGATATGAGGAAGTATATTGATGTAATGGGGTTTACTATCAAACATCCTTCTTTCACAAACAATTGGTGAATCATTCTCGGTGACCACCGGCCTAAAATGGTCATTCACTCCCCATGGAGGTTGTTGACGGCGATGTGGACCTTTAACTTCTTGATCAATCGGTCTTCGGTTGTCCCTTTTATCACCCCTTCTATCCCCACCTTGATTTCTACCTTGATTACCTTGTTGATTACCTCCTCCCACGAAACGAGGAATCCGATTATGGTTGATATTGTTGTTGTTGTTGTAAAACCCGTCATTTCGGTTCCTTTGGTTGTTGTTTTGTGGTTGACGGTTGTTCTCGTAATCGTCATTTCTCCTATTCCCGTACCCATAGTCATCATTCCCCACATAGTTGGCGTTTTGGTAGCCAAACTCCTCATCTTCATACCCTCTTGCATTGTAGATGTTACCCTGATTCACGTATCCCCAATCTTCGTCATCGTTAGCCCGATCATCATAATAGCCCCCGTCGTCCGAATTTTCCGTATGCACGCTCACATGTTCCGGTGATTGATAACCGGGAACACGATATGGTTCGTCATCGGGGATGGCATTCCTCAAATCGTCTATATTGAAGAATGGGTCTTCGTTCACGGGATTGCCACGATCTCGATTGCCTCGACGGTCGGAATTGACAGTCCGGTCATCAAGGTTGATGGGTAAGGAAGTTTGTCGATGAAGGTTTTGTTGTTGGGGTGTTCTTTGGGTGTTGTTGGGATTTTGGTTTTGGAAAGGTGGTGTGGGTGGTCCATTGTTGTTATTACCACCCGTTCGCTCTTGAGGCATAGGTTGAACATTTTGGACGGGGTGAAAGGTTCCTCGGGATTGGAATTGATTTTGGTTGAAGTTTGGGTGATTGGAGTTTTGGTTTGCCATTGAATCGGTTTCAATGGTCGGTGTGGATTGTGGTGTTTGATGGGTTTGATTAGAAGCAAGTGTTGCTTCCAATCGGCTTGCTAGGTTTCTTCTTGCTACTCTTTCGATTTCCGGTTTGTAGACTAACGGTGAAGTCCTCCCGGAGTTTCGCGTATGCATACACTACCTGTAACCTGCACAAGTAACACACCCGCGTAACAAGGAAAAAGACAAAGTGCAAAAAGAAACTAAACAACTTAAACAGATAATCATGAAATTCAAACAATAATCCAAACACAAAGCGCACGCACTCCCCGGCAACGGCGCCAAATTTGATCGGATTGTCGCGCACCGGTCAAAGATAAGATTTATAAGCCCAAATTACCCTTAACAAATAGTTAGTGGTAGTAAGGGGTCGAACCACGAAGAGTATGTGGTTTGCGTATGGATTTGATCGAATTATAAAAAGATGTCACAATTTATGAAGCTTGCTATGATATTCTTGTATTTTTGTTTTGTTGTAAGATGTGAATTTAAACTAAGTGAATTGGTTTAATTGAATAACAACTACTAATTAACAATTGCAATAAAGATTGATTACTAAACAATAATAAGAAAAAGGATTCACACCCGGTTTCGGTAATTGCCAACCTAAGGTTTCTACACGTTTTTAGATTCTACTCAATTGCATAAGATTAGCGGATTTAGTGTACCGTGACTTAGGTGCCAATAACTATCAACGTCCCGAAGAACGGACAAGAATGCACTTTGTAATCAACACAAGTAAAACCTAACCACGATAATGCACAATTACATATAACCATTTCGTAAAGTCATAACTTTTAACATCGTTCGACAATTTACGAATTCGCAACAAATGTAACACTATTATCAATGGTTTCAAAAATCAAACACAATTTGTCACAAAGTTGAAGCAATAAACAATTTGAAATCCTAAATTAAACAACTACCTACGCCGGGGTGAAACCGAGATGATTAGCCGCTCATGGTTGAAGAAGCTTGATCACCGGATGATTAGAACTTGATGGAGATCATCTTGAAGCTTGAAGGATTGAGGAATGGTGGATGGTTAGGGTTTTGGTGAATGATGATGATGGTGGAAGGATTAGGGTTTGTGGATGATTGATTGGTGAGATGGTGATGGTCTTCGATTCTTGATGATTCGGATTGTGTTGTGAGTAGTGATGGAATAGAGATGAATGGTTGGTGGTTCTTGGCTCCAAGAATCAGGTTCAAACTCTAAACAAAATGTTACCTCCGAATTGAATGCCCCCAGCCAATTAGAATCGTTCCCAACACCTAAAGCAACGAAATTCGCGTTTCTACAAACCAGGACCCGTCGCCGACGGCCCTGACCCCGTCGGCGACGGCCTCCCAAAGTGTGAAAACCGGTCGACGGCCTAAACTGCTGTATACGCGCGAATGGTGACGACGAGACTTTCTAGAGCCTGTCCGGGACGGCCTTATACCTGTCGCCGACGACCTCTAGTTTTTCCTGTTTCGTCCGAAACTGTTTTCTTCATAACTTCTTCGTTTTACTCACCATTTTCGCCCACGTACTCGTAATTCAGCGCTCTATCATGTCATCTTCCAATATATTAATTTTAAATCCATTAACATTCCCAAAACATATCCAATCTTCGTGACTAACTCGGTTTTGTTCATTTCACATCCCCGGTCGATCCGATTCACGTCCCGGTGCTTCGTTTAGCTCCCGATTAGCTCCTTAAACTCTTTTAGACCTGTAAAACACGAATCCCATTAAAAGTAGGCTATTCAAGATTAAAAGCTATGTAAAAACATTAGCTTAAGCACAAACGATAACCAGTTTTCGACCACGTATCAATCAGCCGCGTGGGGTGGAATGGGTCTTGTAGTAATTCCCAGTTTGACATTAATAAACCATGTCAACATCTCTTCGAATTTTCCCTCCAATTCATGTTTATACTTAAACACAAATTCACCGTCCTCCATCATTTCCAACAGAGACTTGCAATCGGAAATTCATGGAATTCCATTGCACGAATAATCATTTGACTCCAATCGGGTTCTTGAGTGGATAAATTCAGATTCTCAAAGTAAGAATTAAGATAATTATCCTTGTGTTCTTCATTTACAACACTTAATTCTATCACCCTTTGCTTTTCTTTTAAACCAAGTTCATCTTCTTTGGTCAAACCATTCATGGTGTTCACTGAATTCATGACCGGTGCAGAGAACATCAGAAATATTTTACAAGTGTCACCGGATTTTTTAACGATGTATCCTTGTAGAGTTAATTGATCCAGACTTAATACGTTCTGATCTAACTCTGGTGCATAGAATACACTTTGTATTGGTAACAATTCAATACTTGATCTGATCTCTACCGCCCCGATACCCCGAGTAAATAGAAAATTGTTTTCCCCTGTTTTTGTTTCTACCCCAACTATATGTTTAATTCGCTTAAATACGTTCAGATTACCGGCAATATGATGAGGAAGCACAGAACTTACATACCAGATATCGCCCCACTGGCCACCCTCCGTTCTGGTAACAATCATTTCTTGGTGACTGACAACTTCATTCTCTTGCCTCTGTATTCCAGTATTTATTGCTTGATTAATTAATTGGGTGGCCTCATCTTGTTCCTTTGCTTTGAACGTATAGATTTGATGATCAGGTTGATGACAATAATAGCATAATCTTACACAAGGAAATTTCTTTTCTTTTCCACATTTTTCATCGAGGCAATGTTGACAGGGCATGGTTGTTGCTGTGGGTTGAAGTTCTGCCTTCTTTGAATCCGTGGCTCTGATACCACTATGTTGGTGGAAGCAACTGTTATCATCATCATCAGGGTGGGATTCAAAAGGTTTGGCAGAGGAATTAAGAGTGTTGATCGGATTAACAACCATGATCAACACAATGTGCAGTAACAGTAAGATGAATGGAGGGAAATCACGAGTATGAATGGACAAACAAAACGGAAACCTTTGAATGTCTTGGTGCCGGAACATAAAGCCAGACCATGCATATTTATACATAAGTTTTGGCGGTTCCTTGTGGCGGGAATAACTGCCATAGCAGTTTGAATTCCAAACCGCTTATCGTTCATCGTTTATAAGTTCTAGCACATATCAAATATAAGTTACATAAAATATACTAATCATAATTAAGTTTATATATCTAACAGAAATCAATTTAATCAATAAGAACCTGTCAACTTTCAGTCAGGAATAAAATTCTTCAGGATATCCTTAATCCATGGCATCATCACATCAAACAATTATACATACACAGTAATGTTGATCAATTTGGGTTTTGGCTCACATCCATCGAGTAAACTAGTTGATGTACTCTGAGTGTTCTGAAACTGAAAGAACAACCTGTTATAAATAATTATACATAAATTTATGAACAAAATCGAACTAAAACTAACAAAAATTACTGACAAACTAGGTCAAAATTATCATAAGATGAACTATACGAACACGATCGAACTAAATCTAACAGAGATTATGAACAAATTAGGTCAAAATATCATGAGATGAACATTACGAACATAATTGAACTAATACTAACAGATATTACGAACAAATTAGGGCAAAATTACAAAAGTGGAGTGAGAAATCGTACGAAAATCGTGAGCTTTCTTCAATAAGCCAGAGGTGGTGCGCCGGTGGAGGTTGTGCACTTGGGCTACGGTGATGGCTAGGTGACAGTGGAGATGGTGTGACGATGGAAGTCTGACGGTGGGGATGGAGGAGCGATGATAGAGGTGCGACGATGTGTTGTGCAGGGGTTAGATTTAGGGCAAATTGGTGGAGGTTGTGCACTTTGTCTTTTTAGTTGTATTAGCTACGTACCATAGCAAGTTAGTTGCTAAATTTTCTACGGTGTTTTTCGGTTACAAATTTTGGTGGCAGGTGCTTAGTTTTGTAGTAGTGCATGCAAGCACTACTCTCTTGATGTGTTAAAGATGATACATTTATTACTTCTATGTTCTATGATATCAGATGGGTCACTTTTTATCATTACTTTTTATTCGTTTTGTTTCTATTTTTTTGTCACATAACAAATTAGATTAATTCTTCACGTTTGATTTCTTTTATTTCATTTGTATTTTTATATCTTATTTTTTTATTTAATTATTCTTAATGGATTTTGATTCAATTGTTCTCATTAGATTTAATTAGTATTTATTTTTTGTAAAATGCAAATAACTTTTAGACACTTCATTATTTAACAAAAATAGTATCATTAAGTGAACACTTTCTCAAAAATAGTATCATAAACTTAACACTTTATCCTCTTTCATTTAAGATAATATTGTTATGTATTTAAAATGACGTTTTTAAAGTTTTGTGGCATAGTGTGTATAGCGAAAGTATCTTGTCTAGGTTTCCAGCTAATTACACAATGCATCCTATTAGACGACATGTCCAAATTCATTGCCCATTGCGTCCAACATTGCATATTTAATGAGTCATGATTGTAGAGGTACACATTCCCATACACTCGTGTGTGAACATCTATATACACTTTTTTTGAAAGCCAAATTTCACTAAAGCACACGTTGCCTCAAACTGAGGCAACCAACAACAACATTACAAATTTACACTAATCTGCCCAAGAAATAGACGTTCCTTTAGATCTAGAGGTATACCACAAAAAACCAAACTTTTTAACCTCACTGATAATAACATCCAATTTAACCGGTTTATTCCTGAACCTTGCCTCATTTCTCGTTCTCCAAATAATACAGAAACCAATCCTAATAAGTCCCTGCATTACCTATTTCTCCGGCCCATTCAAGCCCAAGTGATCATGAGCTTCAATTAAATCTCTAAACAAGAACACCACTAGATTCTAACATTTGCACAAATTAGCAATGAAGGACCATAGCATTGAAGCAAAGTAGCAGGATGTGAACACATGATCAACACTCTCCTCTCCTTCTTCACATAGCCCACATATCATGTTACAATCCCCAATGTTTCTCTTTTTTAACGCATCCAGTGTTGTAATCTTGTTGATTTCCTCCCTCCATTGAAGATATTGCATTTACTCAGAATCTAATTACACCCCTCTGGAACATACACGTCCGATCTGATCCTATTATTATCGAGAAGCCTCTTAACCGCATTCATGCTAAATTCTTTATCTGATGCGCCAATCCGCTCCCACTCATCATTGTTCTGATTCAGGTAAACCTGTTGTAGGTCCCTCTCGAGGATGAGATAAAACCTTATCCTTGTTATATCAAACACACTAGCGAGTGCGGAATCCAAGCTAGCATGCAACCGAGATTCTATATGAGAACAAGCACAAACACAACACACAACATTCAACGATTAACACCACTTGTATTAATGCGTATGAAAGGTTCGGTTACAAGCCCAATGTTCACAGATGTATTCTGCAAACTCTCAAAGTTCTCTCGTGTGTGTTCTCTTTTCTCTCTATTTTTCTTAACTATATCACGCAACACACTACATGGGTATATATACCCGACACAGCAGGTCTGGTCGAAGGATCAGACAGATAGATCGAAAGATCATCTGTCGACCAGAAAGCCATCGAAAGATTCACAAATACCTCGAAGGATGATATCCTTCGAGATATCCTTCGAGTTCATCCATCGAAGGTTTATGTTTCGAACTCATCTATCGAATGTTCATCTTTCGAGCTCATCGAAGGATATAAAACAATCCTTCGATGACACATCCTTCGACACAACCAGCTTACAACATTTTTCTAACTGTTTGGTCAAGTCAAACCAGGAGGATGGTTGACTTGGTCAAACTTACATCAACCTTACATTAAAGACATCGTTTTGTATCATGACGAAATACAGACAAAGTACAGACACAAGTGCACCAACAAACTCCCCCTTGCTGTAGCTTTGTCTCGATCTTCGTGTCTTCAAGTCTTCAAGGCCGAGTCGAACCGAGCCGAGTCGCGTCCACACAAAGTGTATCAACAAACTCCCCCTTGGACGCTACTCGAGATGGTTCGTCTTCTGTGACTTTCATGTCAGAGGATCTTCAAAGTCTTCACGCGTCGTAAGTAGAAAGTGTATCAACAAACTTCCCATTTAACTTAGGTAGTGTGTCAATAAACTCCCCCTTAGATTGAACTCTCCATTGAGTCATGCTCGTGAATCTTTTGACTTGTCAATTCTTCAGATCCTTGTGGTGTTGATGAAGGGACAGCGGCAACTCGATCATTTTATCCTTTGAGTGCCTCCACTTCGTGTCTTCATTCCAAAGCTTTTCATCGAACATGTTCTCCTCGCCTTTAGCATCTGCACATGCAAGAAAGCTAAACGCATAATGAGAACAACCGCTTGGAATATAGTTAACATTTAAACTAACGACACATATGAGATCAAATCTCAATCAAACACCAACCGACAACAGTTTGAAAGTTTAGAAAATGTACAATTTTAATCCTTTAACTTTCAAAATGTGTTAACTTCGACCATTTATGAAGATGCAATGTTTTCCGGCTTATAATCAGGATTTTGGGTAGGATAGACTCGAGTTCCAACATCAGTCAATCAAAAATAAACTAGAAGCAAAATCTTTTTGGATTTTATAAAGTTTATATTAAAACACACCTAAAATCTTTTTGGAATTTTTCATTTTTCAAAAGTAAAGACGGAAAGCAATAAATAAATATATACAAAGATGCAGAAACGAAAGCAGTAAACACATACTTACAGACATTGTTTTTGCGAGTTTCGAGGGTAAGAGAATCATATCAGTGTACGGTCATGTCAAACGCTCTTGTTGTTCAATTAGATAACATTAAGATAAGCATCCTATAACAATTATCGGTATTGTTGTCCACTTAAGCTCAACTTATCAGATGTAATCATGGCGAGGGGATACATTAAGGTATGATTTATACTTACCGACCGGTGTTCATCCACATCACGACACATTCCCGTATCAAGGTATGCACGAGGGTTCATCTTACCGGTGAGTATACCGATTATCATCTGTTTGACCGTATAAGATGTGAGATTCTCACTTATTTTTGATTTGAAAACAAGCCATATGTGATAAAATCACTTATTGATGAGGAACTTGATTTTCGATGCATGAGGGCACAGGAGCAAGTCCGTGAACAGGTCAGTACTTTCGTACAGCAGAGAGACGAACTTGACTCCCGGATAAATGTGATATATTATCACTTATTTGTTTGGACATGTGATTGTTGATCACTTATTGAGGTCGTATGCAGTATGTACACGTATGTATAGTATCATGGAAGATCTAGACTTGCGTCCCCGTTATTTTTCGGTAAAAGATACAACCATGATACCCAGATGATAAGCAGCATAAAGACCGAATATTTCAGAACCTCGGCAATCTCTCAAACGAAATTTCGGTACTAAGACCATATGCCAATGAATGGTTCCCACCTGGTCTTCAGTCGATTTAAGATTTATATCACCCTGCACACTTTAAAATGATTGTGAGCCTACCGATACATCTTATATAGAGCTGCTTATCGTATTTCAATTTAGGTTTAAAGAGGTTTAGACAGACCACTGATGTACTATCATTTTCTCTTTTGCTCGCCAGGAAACTCATTTTTGATTTTCTATTGTTTTTGTGTTTTTGAAAATTTTCAATGTTTTTGGATTTTTCAAAGTTGGATTTACTCCCCCTAAAATCAACAAACTAAGGTAAAATTAAAAACACAAAGATATTTACAAAAATGATTTTCCGATGTTGGTTTTACTCTTGTTTTACCTCAATGCCGTTTACCAAAATTAAATTTTAATCAGAAAAGATTTATCGAATTTTGGAAAAATCAGTTGGCATGTCGGTAAGCGGTGCGGACCATGACAGCATTGTCTGGCCAAAGAGTGCTGAACGAGATAATAATTCACAAAGCAGCTTAAATATCGACAAGTATAGGAGAGATTAGAAATTTAAAACCGTATCCTGCAACTGCATCGTGCATTGCAAGGAATCTGAGTGCTCTCCCAAACTGAATATCCACCCGGTGTGGATTTCAAGGTCGATTTTGCAGCCACTTCAATTTTCTGAGAAATCTCTTTATAGCAACAAGATCAGAAACCTTTGGGTCCGGCTGGTCTTCCACATTGCACCAGCGAAGGTCTTTGTCTTTCTCTTTGAGAAGTAGTGTGCGGTTGTTCAATCCATTCCAAGGCATCCGCACACCCGGTTGGTTTGATCAACAAACACATTTTCTTCAATCACACCGCGAAGAAATGTACACTGCACGTTCATCTTGTTGAATTTGAACTTCAGACGTGCTGCAGGTGCAGACATTTTACGTGAATCTATCCCGGGGACCCGATTAAAGCCTTTAACAATCAAACGTTGGTATGATTTTCATTTTGTCGAAGCTTCCAATTTCTTTCATCAGACATTTCTTTTTCCCTTGCTTTTTCTCTCCATCAAAGGCAACAATTTCTTCTGTCGCCTATCTTGTGCAAGGACGCTCCACTATCAACAATCTTACGACTATCAAAAGTTCCTCCTGGAATATCCTACACACTCATTCAGAGATTAGTTGGAGAGAGGGACCCAAGCCTTTGTGGACTTGGGTCGTCCTTGATCATCAAGAAAAGTGATTTCAATCACTTGATGATTAGGAAAAAGAACCTGTGGTGCTCCCCCTGACTGAATTACTTGTTTTTGTTTCCAAGCTGTTTGTCCTTTAACAGTATTTGTATTAATTGTTTTAGCATTTACTGGTTTTACAGTTTTAGGTTTTGCTTGAACAGGTTTTTCTTCTTTGACCTCTGATTTTAAGGCCTTTTCAATTACCTTTTGTTTCTTTTGTTTTAACTTCTTTTCCCTTTCTTTCAAGACACGTGGGTCTTGTTTCGGGGAAAATGATCGTTTTTGGTAATTGGTTTCTTGGGGAGCACTTGTTTTTGCCTTCAACTTTTGCAGGTATGGGCAGTATCTTACAATATGCCCAATTGTGCCACACTCAAAACACATTCTCCGCTCTACAAACCTCGGAGAAACATGTTGATGATCAGACGAAGAACCAGACAATGAACTTTGTGATCTAAACGTGCTTGGACCTAAATCACCTCCGTTGGTGTGTTGGGTGTAGTTATTCTGATCATTTCGTTTTAAAATTCTAACTTGTTTTACAAAATCAATGTTAGATTTATCCTGAAATGTTTCAAGTTTATCTGAACCCGTGGATCCAACAAAGTTCACTTTCGGTTCTCTTTTCTTAACAGGAGCTCTTTTGTTTTGCACCCATTGTTGTTGAACCTTAGGTGCTTGATCATTCTTGTTCTGAGTCTTCTTTCCCTGTACCTTACCTTTTCCGGAATTGACTTGTTGTTTTCGCTCAACTTGTAGTTTTTGGTTTCCGTATTGTTTTCTAATTTGTTCACACGGAATTGGATCACATTGAGTGACGGTAACTTTGCCACTTTTGTTCCCCAAAAACTTATCAGTGCATCCTTCAAAAATTTGCTCAATTAAATCTTGATTTACATTTTTAATTGGAAAATCTTTGTTAGAGTAGATTTTGCTATCTCCTTTGAGCGTGTACAACAAGTTATTCCCTTCACAACTAGATACAAGCGACTCCAAATCTTTTGACATTTCAGTCTTACTCGGTTTCACTGGTGGATCACACAGGATGTGATTCTCGATTGGAATATCTGTTGTAACCGAGTTAGACTGTTGGTTCACAATTTCATCAGATTCATCATCCGAAGAATCAGTATCCTCAACAACGGGAGGACTCTGTTCCTTAACACACGATGAATCTGTCACACTTTTCTCAGATTCTGATTGACCCGAGGATGATGTACCAGTTGTGAACCCGAGGCCTGCTGCAAAGTCATCTAGACCGAGTGGCACAGTAGGTTCAAAACGGGGCATATCCTCATCATCAGGCAATTTGGAGTAATTGTGATTCATTAGGGGAGGACATGATTTGAATCCCATACACTTCTTATCCCCCTTTTTCTTTTGAACATCAATAATGTGATCCAATACATAGCGGGAATTGGAATAACTTTCCAATTTCTGCTTGATTGTTTCACATTCACATCGAGCGGTTGCCAACTCTACCATCTGCTTTTCAATTGTGTCTATAAGATCATTGTTAGCATGTTGTTTTCGCAAAACAGCTTTTTATAATTCTGAAACATCATGTCTTAATGACGCAATTGTTGTTTTAAATTCTTTTTCATTTCTGGTTAAAAACACGTTAGCTTCAGTTGCTTTAGCAAGATCTACAATCAATTGTTGATTGTGTTTGAGTGTGATTTCAAACTGACTTTCCTTTTCTGCATATTTAACATTTAAACTATCACACTTTTCACAGCTAACTACAGTGGGTTCATCGACACATACCTGACCTGATGAACTGTCGACATTAGCCATAAAGGCTGAATGGAGAGAAGACGAAGAGTAAGCAGCTTGATCCATCAAATTAGATCTTCTTTCAATTCCTGCTGCAGCTTCTTCCAAAAGCTCATCAATGTTTGCATCGACTGACGCACTTGATGTCTCATCCACATGATCATTTCCTGAAGTGGAGGATTCATCATCTGAGCTTCCACTATAACCAGAACTTTCTTCATCTGCAGAAGATGCAACACCATTGGTGGAAGATTCTCCACCACTGGCGTGCTTTAAATCCTTTACGACTTCAGTAAAACATGCTGTTCCACCATTTCCTCCTTCTCCAAGCTGAAGCGACCAATCACAACCCTCATCTATTTGAACCACCAGCCCCCGGTTGGCATTTGATGACCCTGCTTGGCCTTGGTTGTTGACAGGTATCATCGTACGAACATTGTTCCTGTTCTGGTTCTGCTGGTTGCCTTGATTTCTGAAAGGATTTTGGTTTCCATGCTGAGCTGGTCTTGTGCATTCCCTTTTGAAATGACCCCGTTCACCACAGTTAAAGCACGTTACAGCTTGCTTGTCGAACCCATACTTGGTGTCTTTCTTGCTTTCCAAGTTGGTTCTCCCCGTCCTTTCCATAAACTCCTTTGCTCTTCGAATTGCACTAGCAAGAGCCCATTTGATATCCATCATTTCAAACTCTTCTTTATCCACTTGCTGATAATCTTCATTGGTTAGATTGATATTCCCAATCTGACCTGCAACTAATCCACTATAAGCACTAACCAAGGTATTCAACATCTCCATATGCTCCTTGGCTACTTCGACACTGACTTTGGAAAAGTTGGAAGTGTCTAATCTGACTGTGTTAGGATTGGAAGTGGCTTGAAAGTTTGAAGAGCTTCCATAAAACCCTTGCTGTTGCGGTTGTTGCTGCTGAGCTGTCGGTTGCACATTCGGTCTTGAAAACATCGTGTAAGCTGAAGGATCAAACTGATCTGTTGTTGAAGGTCCGGTGTTTGAGATGAAGGCTGTTTGAAGCTTCGCATGTTGAGAGGCCGGTTTTTCTCCACTGATACCTCCTGCAATCCCAAAGTACATCTCTGGATTTTGAGGAGTTAGTGTTCTTTTTGCCTTAAGCTTTTCTTCTACATCCTTGTTCTCCAATTTTTGAATTAACTCATAAACATTGATTGTGTCTAGAACACCATTTTCTTTGAGAATTTCAAGATAACTGCTCCACTTTGCTGGTAAGCTATCAGCGAATCTCTTCACCATTTCTTGTGGAGTGGCAGTGACTCTAAAACCAAACATCTCGCTCAACAAGTGATGGAACCTTGTCGATAACTCTGCCAAAGTCTCATTCTCCATACACGTGAAACCTTCAAACTCTTTCTTCAGTAATTCTTGCTTGATCTTTCTAGATTGAGCATTTCCTTCACATCGTAACGTGAGCATATCCCACAAGCTTTTAGTAGTCGTGCAGTAAACAAACTGGTGGTAAATGTCTTTGTGAAGAGCTTGTGTGAGAATCATGAATGCTTTCTTTTCTAACTCAAATTTCTTCTTATCATCATCAGACATAGTTCTGTAAGTTTCTGGATTAGATCCTGCAACTTCCAAATCATGGTCAAATGCGGTGAAGAAGCACATCCATAGATCTTGACCTTGCCCCTGAACATAAGTTCTCAGCCTTTCTTTCCACCATCCCCAATCATTGATATGATTTAGCTTTGGCGGTTTTGTGCTTGTACCAGTTTCACTGTCGTTCTGCATCATAGATTGAATGCTGTTGCTTTGATTTGTGACCAATGCCCATTGATTTGCAGTTATCATTGCAGCTTGAGGTGGAGCAATAGCCTGCATCCATGCTTTGTTGAAATCTGACGCAGATTGCGTAGCTGATGATTGCGTAGCTGATGATTGTGGAGTCAAAGATGTTAGAGTCCACGCGGTTGGATCCCACTGACCGTTTGTTCCCATTTTATGAAAATTAATATATTAAGTGAAAATTGATTTAAAAATTAAAAAAAAAATTTCTCCTTTTTAAAAAAAATTAATTTTCACAAACTATGTTAAAATCTCGAAGGAAAACAACCAGCCGAAGGATCAAGAATCGAAAGACCTGAAAAGCACAACCTGTTAAACTTAAACAGACAAGGATCGAAAGATCAACACCTGTTCGAAAGATAGACACTTGTTCGAAGGATCAACAGTGTTCGAAAGATCACTGTTGAATTTCGAACAATGACTTCGAAAGATTCACCAAGACGAACGATCCTTATCTTTCGAAATGTAACAGTAGCTCGAACAATATATCCTTCGAAAAGATTCCTTGGCTCGAAAGATAACTCACTGACTTCGAAAGATGTTTGAAGGATGGGTATCTGTCGAACCTCCTTGATCAAAAGATGATCTTTCGACTTCGAAGGATATCTTTCGATGAGTACTGACACAGCAGACAAACAGGTGACAGGTTGGTGAAAAAGGTGACGGGTTGGTAAATCTTTCGGCAGAAAGTATGGTTCAGACCATCATTTTCTGCAAAACAGATTTTGTTTGATTATTTTAATCAGTTCACCCTTTCCAATACACCAACAACTTTCGAAAAAAACCTAAACAAGATCAAAAGATGTAAACTATGAAGAACACTTGAAGATATAATGAACACAATGGGTTTTCCGGTAAAACTACAAACTTCCGAAACCCGGTTTTGCTTGAAACTTCACTAAAAATCAACTTCTAAAATGTGAACATGAAAGAAAAAGGTGAATTTTATAAGAACTTCCAGCAAAACAACAAGATTTAAACCCGATTAACAATGTCTTTCAGAAAAATATAACTTTTCAAAACCCGAAAAATAGCAAGAACACCTCGGTTTTAACAAGGAGAAGAGCCAAAGCTCTGATACCACTTGTAGGTCCCTCTCGAGGATGAGATAAAACCTTATCCTTGTTATATCAAACACACTAGCGAGTGCGGAATCCAAGCTAGCATGCAACCGAGATTCTATATGAGAACAAGCACAAACACAACACACAACATTCAACGATTAACACCACTTGTATTAATGCGTATGAAAGGTTCGGTTACAAGCCCAATGTTCACAGATGTATTCTGCAAACTCTCAAAGTTCTCTCGTGTGTGTTCTCTTTTCTCTCTATTTTTCTTAACTATATCACGCAACACACTACATGGGTATATATACCCGACACAGCAGGTCTGGTCGAAGGATCAGACAGATAGATCGAAAGATCATCTGTCGACCAGAAAGCCATCGAAAGATTCACAAATACCTCGAAGGATGATATCCTTCGAGATATCCTTCGAGTTCATCCATCGAAGGTTTATGTTTCGAACTCATCTATCGAATGTTCATCTTTCGAGCTCATCGAAGGATATAAAACAATCCTTCGATGACACATCCTTCGACACAACCAGCTTACAACATTTTTCTAACTGTTTGGTCAAGTCAAACCAGGAGGATGGTTGACTTGGTCAAACTTACATCAACCTTACATTAAAGACATCGTTTTGTATCATGACGAAATACAGACAAAGTACAGACACAAGTGCACCAACAAACTCCCCCTTGCTGTAGCTTTGTCTCGATCTTCGTGTCTTCAAGTCTTCAAGGCCGAGTCGAACCGAGCCGAGTCGCGTCCACACAAAGTGTATCAACACCTGTAATAGCATCGTGCATATATTCACAAGCTCATTAACTTCCCCTGCAGCCGATATCGGACTCTTCCACCGCTAGTTATACCAGTAATTGTTGTTTAGGTTGCTCAAGCAGACGCTAACCCTGCATCGTTTATCCTTTTCAAGCTGAAAAAAGTTTGGAAACATCTCTTTTAGAGGGCTATTGCAGATCCACGTGTCCAGCCAGAAAGCAGTATTCTCTCCGTTACCAACCGAGGCCTTGAAAAAAAATTCCTCAATTGAATCCCGTCAATCGTGGTTTTATTTAAAACTTGCACAATGCTGTACCAAACACCACTGGGAGACTTTTTTACTAGAAAAAAATCCCCACCGTTTATATTAGTATGTAAAGCCATGATCATTTTGGTCCACAACTTGTTTTTGTTTGCTAAGAATCTCCACCCCCACTTGGTCAGCAGAGAAGTACTAATATTTTTCAGTTTACTTAAACCGAGCCGACCGTTCTTTTTAGGGAGCGACACCCGCTCCCAAGCAACCCAATGAAGCTTTTTCACCGATTCGTCACCACCCCATAGGAAATTCCTCATTTTCGCTTCCAAATCCTTAGTCACATGAACTGACACCTTGTATAAGGAGTAATGATAGTCAGGAAGGCTTTCCAAAACAACTTTGATTAGCGTTATTCTACCACCGATTGATATAAGGCCACCTTCCATTTAGCAAGACGAGCATAGAATATGTCTTACACCGGTTTCCAATTACTCACCCGATTCATGTTAGCCCCCACCATAAGACCGAGATATTTGAAGGGAAAATTAGCCGCTAGATATCCAACAGCCACAACCATAGTATTTAGCTCAACCGGTCGCACACCAATAGCATAAATATTAGACTTATCAATATTTATTTTAAGACCTGAACAAATGTGAAACACCTAGAGAATATGAACCACATTCCTAATGTTAGAAGGAGACCATTCCCCAAGTATGATAGCATCGTCCTCATAAAACAAGTGAGAAACACACAGACCATTAGGAATTTGGCTTCCCGAAAAAGCGTCAACGCTTCTGGCTTTATCAATCATGCAAGAAAGCATCTCCATCACCATGATAAATAGGAACGGCGAGATGGGGTCCCCCTGACGCAAACCTTTTTGACATTGAAATTCAAAGGTCGGGGACCCGTTAACCAACACCGAAGACCTTGCCGACTTTAAGATTCCTGTGATCCATGAGCACCATCTACCCGGGAACCCCATCTGGTTCGTTGTGGATATCAAGAAATTCCAATTAACATTATCATACGCTTCTCAAAGTTAATCTTCAAAAAACGCCTTTTTCTTAGTCTTTTTCCCCCAGTTTGTGATCTCATTTATTAAAAGAGGCCCGTCAAGAATATAATTACCTTTGATGAAAGCCGATTGGGATTCTGAAATCACTGACCCGATCACCTTTTTAAGACGGTTAGCCAGAACTTTCGAGACCACTTTGCTTATGATACCAATAAAGTTAATAGGCCGATAATTGTTCAGCTCCACCAGGTCTTTCATTTTCGGTGTTAGTGTTATGAAGGAGGTTCCGCACCAAATGTTTATCTTCCCGTTATCAAAGAATCCGTCCATAATATTTTTGAAATCTATTTCGAACAGATCTCAAAACTTCTTAATAAATTTCATATTCAATCCGTCTGGTCCCGGGGCCTTATCATCACCACAATCGTTGACCACCTCTTTAATCTTCGTCACCGTGAACGGCTCGATCAAAGTAACCTTATCATCTTGATCCAGCTTCTTAATGCCATCACATGATAAAATGGGTCTAACTAGGACACCTTCCTTGAACCTATCTTAAAAAAACGTCATCACCTCTCTTTTAATCTTTGTAGGATTTGTTAACCATCTGCCTCCCAGGTTTAGGCCCGGAATCTGATTAGAAGCCCTCCTCATTTTAACATGGGCGTGAAAAAATTTCGTCTTTTCATCTCCTTCCAGTGTCCATCTCGTTCTCGACCTTTGTTTCATATCCGCGCACTTTTCCGCTTCATAATTCAGCACAACTTATTTGTTTTCCACATAAGCCCATTCCTCTTCTTCGTTTAGACCCAGGTGCTCCATTAGCCCCTCTAATTCCTCTAATTCTTCTTCCGCTTTAACAAAGATTTCCCCTTTTTTTATGCTCAAACCTCCATTCCTTGATAGCATTTCTGATGACTGTGAATTTTTTTCATTAGCCCAATATCTGCGGGCCCATCACTACCTCCCGGAAGACTCATCGCCTTTTCAACAGTCTCCTAAAAGCCCAGTTCCCCAAGCCATGAGTTGAATATTCTAAAAGGCTTTGCTCCAAAAATTTTCTTAGTAACCGTGAAAACTAAAGGGCAGTGATCTGAGTACTTTGTCGGAAAACCCCTCAAACAGGCATCCGACCGTTTATAAAAGAATTCCAGGCAAACTAAGAACCGATCTATTTTACTTAACTTCCTGCCATTATCTCTAACACACGTGTGCTTTCTACCCTTCAAGTCATATTCGACGAGACCTGTTGTATTAATGAATTCATTAAAAATTTTGGCGCATGTGTTCTTGAAACTGGAATTTTTGCGTTCTTCTGGTCTCCAGCAATAACCCATAACCCTTCAAAACCGTCCATCGTCTCTCTTATCTTGTTCCAAGGGGTCAATTTACCTGATGTTTTCTAGGGGGCATATACATTTATAACATTAAATTCTTCTTAAGACCCTTTTAGTCTCCCGTTAACAAGAAGGTAATTCATGTACTTCACCGAGCACACCACGTCAAAAATCCCTCTATACCTTATACAAAGTAAACCACCCGAAAGACCCGAAGCCTCGACACTCTCCATACCAAAATCATGATTTCCCCCAAAAATGGCCAAATTAAAACTCGAAAGATCTTCATGTTTTGTTTCTTTTATTAGAATGAAATCAATCTTATTCTTCTCCTTTAAATCCCCAATCCAACCTTTTTTGAGAGAACCCCCAATCCCTCTAGCATTTAACGAAAGTAAATTCATTGTCTAACCTCATTATTTCCTTCTTTAACCAATGTCTCCTTCACCAAGTTGTTGTACTCTCTGAGTTCCACCCCAACGATGTTCCCCATCAGGATCGTTGCTTCAAACTCATCAGGAGCCGGCTCTACATTTTCGAATCTATCCTGCGTATTGTCCACCAGGGTTTCCCCTAAGGGGCTGTCATTTCCATCACCTGCTGGCATCGCCATCTCATTCAAGTCAAACACCGTGTTAAGTGATTGTACTCTGGCCTCTATGTTTTCCCGCTGATTCCTATCTCTAATGTTAGTGTTATCCTAGGCCAGCAACCTATTTAATTCAATTGGATCCTCCAATTCCATTCTCCAGCGTTTTCTAGGCCCATTGTTGCTTACTAGGCTTACTGGTTTGGGCTTCTTATATTTGCATGTATTTGTTGCTAAAAGCTGCTTAATTACATGGACGTGTAATTACCTCTTTCTCTCTCTCTCTAAAGGCATGTGTACGCCGTCATCACTTCTATACATTTGGGTATTTGATCTTTTACGAATAATCTCATATATACAGAATTATCTAATTCTAATAAAATAGTCCAACTAATGTCAAATGTCATTTTATCCTTCAATTCATTAATAATAATGTTATTATCTATACTATATAATAAAAGAAACCACTTTGGGGACACGTGTCATCATATTAGACCTTCTCTTATAGATAATTATTATTTTAGTTTAATCTCTTTTAATTAATTATAGATAACTCTTCTATTAAATATTATTTAGTTTAATAACTTATGGATAATTATTATTTAGTTTAATCTCCTTCTCATTTATAATATTATTTATTTGAATTAATTAGAGTTAATTACTGTTTTCGTCCCTGTGGTTTGTCAAAAATCACTATTTAAGTCAATTTGTTTAAAAAATGCGATTTTAGTCCCTATGGTTTCACTTTCGTAACTATTTCAGTCCACCTCGTATCCATTTCAGTCCCTGTACTTAACAGAATAATTGATTGAAATTGATACGAAAGTGAAACCACAGGGACAGAAATGGTTACGAAAGCGAAACCAACGGGACTGAAATCGTAATTTTTAAACTAATGGACTGAAATAGTGATTTTTGACAAAACACAGGGACGAAAACAGTAATTAACTCAATTAATTATTACTTTTATATTTATTTATTTACTTCAAATTCAAACTTAGTTATCTAATTTGATCTTAACTATATCTTTGAACGTTTTGTTTAATTTGGTATCAAATAGATTTTACGAAACTTGAAATTAAATTAACTAATATTATTTATCATTTATATATTTATGGAGTTTTAAATAAAGGGTTACATTTATTGAGACTTCAACAACAGAATAATCTATTTTTATCACGAAAACCAAACTCTGTATTAATATATTAAATATTTTCATTTTCACTATACAAATTTACATTTACTCGACCCATGTAATACATGAGGTTTTTTAAGATATAACTTTTTATTATTTGATATATAAAATTAGTTTTATTCAATTCGTACAATACACGGGGTTTTTTAAGGATAAATATTTTTTTATTATTTAGTATAGAAAATTACATTTATTCAAACCGTGTAATACACATATTTTTAAAGATGTAATTTTTTTATTATTTGGTATATAAAATCACATTTATTCAACCCGTGTAATAAATAAGGTTTTTTAAAGATGTATTATTTTATTATTTAGTAAAAAATATTACATTTATTCAACCCATACAATATGGTTCTTATAGATATATTTTTTTATTATTTGATGTATAAAATTATATTTATTCAACCCGTGCAATAAAGGAGATTTTTATAGATATATTGTTTTATTATTTAGTATATAAATTTATTTATTCAACCCGTGTAATACACGGGGTTATAACCTAGTTAATTAATTAATAAAAAAAATGAAAGATTCATGTGACATACTTTCTAAACTATATAAACACACATTTATGAATCATTCATAAGCAGACGATCATCATTATCTGTATAATACCACACAAATAATATCACTAACGTTACATTCAATAAGTTTTTATTTAACATGTATATTAATGTTTTACACTTTACTTAAATATTCAACATTTCTTTTTCACTTATCTAAAATATAATTGGTTATTAAGTAACATTTATATACTTATAATAAACAATTCTAATTAATGTAATGTGGTAACACCTCTTTATGATTTAAAAGGACTCTTTTATAATATTTTAAAATATCTACAAAATAATATATTATTTAAATATTATAATAATAATAAAATTGGTAAATAATAAGTTAATCTGATGCTTGAAAACTGGTTTACTTACATGGTGTTTTGAAAACATATTTAATGTAATTGTTTGATTAAGCAAATATGTATCAACTCTTTTCGTTTTTTTGTTTTTCTTAAATTATATTTTAATCATAATTCCTTGATTCAGTTTGTTTTAATTATTATTTTAAGCAGGCAATCATTATATTTTTTTAATATGTTAATATCTGACAGTTTATCGAAGTCCGGATATAATTTTGATGCAAGTCTATACTCATTGGAGGTCCTGAATGGACTTAAATTTTCGGTTTACCAAACCATAGACTATTACCAAAGGTAAGTGTTCCAGTAACGTCATCAATAAATATTGATCGAAAGAATGGTTTATGCAGTAGAACTCGACTATAGGTCCTATCAATGGGTGATTAGGTTAGTAAGAGACTCATATTATCTGGAAGTAATCGAACGTTGTCTAGGGTAAAATATTCACTTCTGGAAATTTATGAAGACATTATAAAATTACATAATTTTTATCCTTAAGCCCATGTAGTACATGAGTCTAATAACCTTGTTAATACTTAAACGAGAAATTAATTTTTTTTAGCGGCTCAGCGGAACACACCTTTAACGAAATACCACCACCTCCCAAGTTCGATCCCCGGCCCCCCCAAGGTCCAGCCCCCTTAGGGAAAACTCCTGACCATCCCACCAAAGTGGTGATGACAAACGAGAAATTAAATGCCACTCCTAATTCCACTGAGAAAAAAAATTATCAAAATAATTGGGGTAGTGAAACACAATACTTATCAGAGAAGATATAAACTAGCTTAAATGCAATAATTGTATTCAATTGAAAACAAAAGAAGGGCCATTGGTCTTAGTGACCTAGAAGTTTGAATTTGCCTCGTCTAGATGGTGATAATTCAAATTCTATGGTTTCATAAACAAATGTAATTAGTACTAGAGATGAGGAGTGTGTTAATTGCCATTAAAAAAATTAAACAAAAGAACATGTAAAGTCAATAGGTGAAATAACTCAAATAACAAGTATTTTAAAACACAAAACCAACAAATTTACTAGAGCCACTAATTCAAGATCGCGTTTAAAATAATTAACTTGGTGGGGCTTCAAATGTCTGGGGACGAATATGCAACACTTGTCTCTTCTAAATAAGTTACACGTACATCCAAGGTACAAGACATCACAACACACCACCATATCATATATAATTAGACTATCTTCAATGCATCCTTAATACCCTTGTCCTTGCAACTCCTTACAAGCCCTTACCATTGAAGCAAGGGTGCTCTTTGAGGCCTTTACTAATGAAACCCTTAATTATGGATGGGTGTTTGTATTGGCCTTGGTCTTGGTGATAAGGTGGACCCAAACTATAAGAAAAAAAACTTTAATTTAAATATTTTGTGTAGTTGATAGGTGATGAGGTGAAAATTTAGAAGATTAAGGATATTTGTAGGGTTTGAGATAAAATGAAGGTTTTAAGGATTTGTAAGGATATGATGTGACAGACGACGTTGCAGCTAAGAATGCTTATGGGCATCCGTAGTATTGAAGATAGTCTTAATACCTCTTGTAATACCAAACTAGTAAAAGTACACGTGGAGTGCTAATCGTGGCCGTCATCTTTTTTTTTTTTGAAAGGTAAACTTCATTAAAAACCACCGACACCCTCAAACCGAGGGGCCCAAAAACACAACCAACTACATAATTACAAATTTACACCAATCATTCCAAGACAGATTTTTATACCTAGATCTATTTTTGAACCAAAAATAACCCGACGCTTTCACCTCACTTATAATATCGCCTGCCTTTATATCTTTATTATCGAACCTTGCCTTGTTTCTAGCTTTCCAAATGTTCCAAACCGTGATCCTCACAATGCCTTTGAAAGCTTCCTTTTTATCTCCGTGTAAGCCCACATGATCATGTATCTGAAGAATGTCCTTGAAGCCGAAAAAACACAGATTCTGAGTGTTGCACCACCTGCTAATAAGGTTCCAAACCACCGCCGCAATGTAACAGGAAGAGAAGATATGCTCAACCGAGTCCTCACCATCCCTACAGAAAACACATGACTCCTCCTGAACCTCAATGTTTCTTTTTTTTAGAGCTTCCACCGTCGCTATTCGGTTCAACGCCGATCTCCACATAAATATGTTGACCTTATCTGGGATCCATTTACAATCTTCAAGCGGCTCCACCAGACTAACGTTTTGCACCTCAGTTTTATTAAGTAACCTTTTGATAGCTTTCACACTGTATACCTTGTCATCAGCACCAATCCACTCCCACGAATCAGCGCGATCCACAAGATTGACATTAAGCAATCTCCCACACAAATCGGCCAGCTCATTAACCTCCATACCAGCCGAGAGTGGTCTGGCCCAGGCCCACTCGAAATTAAGAACTGAACCGCTGCCATCCGACCGATAATTGAACCGGTCCGCCACCTTACACCTCTTCTCCTTTTCTATGTTAAACAGATTAGGAAAAACGATTTTAAGAGGCTCATTACATAACCACGGGGCCCAAAAACACAACCAACTACATAATCGTGGCCGTCATCTATCACCTCTTGAATAAAAGTTTGGAAACGCTTTAGGTTTTTATTCATGGTGAAGAATTTTGGTTAATGCATGCGGTTTTATTTTTGGCTAGGAAGGAAAAAAAAAGATTTTAATAAACTACACCTGCAAATCTTACAAGATTTTAATATTTGTTACCATCACAATTTGCAAGTCTATGTCTCCCTCTCTCTCTTTTTTATATCTACCGCGCTTTTATTATATATATTGCTTTGTTACTTTCTCCAACAAGGATTAGACATTTGGACATGTAATATTCATGCTAAATTTCCGATGGTTTTTACTATAAAGTTGATACTTGATCCTGTGTGAAAAACGGCTCGAACTTTTGCTTGCTCATCAGGGCCGGACCTAACGTATAATTAATTTACGTTTGGGTCTAGGGCCTCCAGAAAAATAGGGTCTCCACTTAAAAGAAAATTAATATGCTAACTATTAATATTAGTGAAAATTATTGTTTAAGATTTGTTTGATTTCGTATAAAAGCAAACCACTATGTGTTATAATTATGTTAGATTTTTGTTTGGTTTCAAACACAGATAAAGAAGTATTGTTTATAATAACCAAAGAAGAAAAAGGGCCTCGAAATTTCATTTCGCCTTAGGCCTTCAAAAAGCTTGGAACTTGCTCATTTCTCGTTCGGTTTCTTGCGGGTCCAGAGTGAAAGGCGACGTAACTACAAATTTCTGTATGAATTTTTATGTTTGAGGTGAACACCTGGCCACGTAATACACACGTTTTAAAATCTACAAATTTCTGTATGAATTTTTAGTTTTGTTTCTACAAATACATGAATTTTTAATAGTTCCGTCACACTGAATTTTGATTATTTTTGTCCCTCATCTTTGAATGGAACCTACATCCAAAACTCAAAAATCTCTATCCTTACCCTGGAAATTACGAATTTTACTTCCGCTAGCCGGCCCTGCAATCGACCTGGTTACCCGAAAAGACGGGACAGTGAACCGCTGTCTTCTCAAAGTCCTAGACCTCCTACAGGTCCAGCCATCACCCGAACCAAGCAGCGGTGTGAAAACATACGATGTTGTGGTGGATCCAACTCACAAGCTCTGGTTCCGCGTATTTGTCCCCATACAGTACGCGGTTGAAGATCTTCCAGTAATGGTGTTCTTCCACGGTGGTGGATATATTGTCCTCTCCCCGGACTTTAAGTTATACGACGATGTATGCCGCAAGTTTGCGAAAGAATTGCATGTGATAGTTGTTTCTGCTGATTATCGTCTTGCACCGGAGAATCGACACCCTGCGCAACATGACGATGCGTTTGATGTGCTGAAATTTCTGGACAATGAAGAGAATAGGTCGAAATGGTTACCGGAGAATGCAAATATTTCACGCTGCTTTATGGCTGGTGATAGTTCTGGCGCACATATAACTCATTATGTTGGTCTAAGAGCCTCCCAATTCAACTTCCAACAACTCCAGGTACGCTAAAGAAAGATTGAATCTTATCGCTAATTTGTATTCTTATAAGAAATGAATGGCCAATAATAAAACTCCTCACTAAAATCCAAACAAATTTGTGTCACAACCACATGTTTTGAAGGTAATTGGGCTGGTGGCTATCCAACCATTCTTTGGAGGGGAGGAGCGAACAGATTCCGAGATACGGCTGGATGGATCAGCGCCTATCCTGTCAACGAAGCGAACGGATTGGTTTTGGAACGCGTTCATGCCGCAGGGTGAACCCTATAACCGCGACCATCCTATCATCAATGTTAGCGGGCCGAATGCTGTGGACATATCTGAAATGGATTTACCACCCACTATGGTGGTTGTGACTGAGTTTGATATTCTTCGGGACTGGCAGATAAGATACTACGAGTGGCTCAAGAAATCCGGGAAAGAAGTGTACTTGGTGGACTACCCAAACATGTTTCACGAGTTCTTCCTCTTCCCGGAGTTGCCGGAATCGGACCAACTTATATCGGAAATGAAGGACTTCGTTTACAAGGTCTTAAATAAGGTATACTAGTGGGTCTACCCGCTTAGTGAAGTAGAGATGTAATATGAGCTTTCTCTAAATAAAGTAAACGTTGAAGTTTCATTGAGAGCTTTAAAATGACTTATTCTTCCCTCACAACACAAGCAATCCCATACTTTTTAAGCTTTCAGAAATTTAATAAGTTATAAGTTGATAAAAATAAGGAATCCCAAACACCCCCTTAAAAATTATTGACAACTTTAAAATGACTTATGTGATATGCACACCTACGTTACATAACTAGAGATAGCACCTACGTTACATAACTAGAGATAGCCGATTGGAAAACAAAATGGGTAGGTGAGAAAAGTAATCCAATCAAAATATATGAGGCGGTGGTTGGTATTGTTAGCCAACTATTAGACGAAAGGGCTTGTAGCATTTAAATCAAAGGTTGTCAGTGTATTAAATTATATTGATATTAAGGTTTTCATGATGTATGGTGTATATAAACCACACTCCCTACACTGTTACTAATTATCACGGTTCTAGCTAGCTTGGAAATATAGAAAACTAACAAAGACTAAACCAGAACACTAAACCAGAATAGCCCAAGTTGTATGCAACCGAAGTTGTATTACCTAAGTCCATGCTAAGCTTAATTCCATCATCCTCTAGTATTGTGGTTTCGTTTGAATGGATTGTGCCATGGTAGAGTGGACTCAAAACATAATACAAACGGATTTCAAATGTATTTTTTATTGTCTTTTGCATTCCGAAAACTCGTTCAAAGCCTTCACCGACGGTCGATCTAGCTTTATTTCTTCCTCCTTACTTTACTTATAGTTCTAATCTGGTCATATTGAAGCAACGTCTAACTAAACATATATCATTGGTGCATTCATCAGTGACGTTACACCAGTTTTGTGTGAATGTCGCTTCCTTTGCCACCATTCCGAAGAAAACTCTAGCAAGAAATTGCAACATTCACAATTGAGAAAGCATTGTAATTTTCATGAGGGCGACTATTGTCTGAAAATCTTTTGTAGAAACCAGGTTCAATTTCTTGTGAAACCCATAATGTACAGAGGCGGCCTATGTAAAGATAGTGTCGCATTGTGGCCACTACAATTTGGGTTTTGCCAGCCACATTGTTTTTACGAACCCGGAACCCTATCAAGTTACATGTGATAACGGTGAGGATTAAGGTTAGCGGCGGTAGCGATAGGTTTAAACAATAGTTGTGGATGATTGCGGTTGTTGAAGATGGTGGTTGTGAAAGTTCCTGTGGTTGGTTGTTGTGAACGTGGGAGGTTGATGATGGTGGTTGTTGGGCAGTCTGAATCTGAATAGGGTATGGATATGGTTTAGGCTTAATTGGAAAGTAGTAAGGAACAATAACGGAACACTATAAATGAAAAGTTGTGTAGAAGAGAAAATGTTTGGGTTGGGCCGCCCCACCGGCGATAGTTTCTAGTGGTTGTGACCTAAGTTCTGACACCAAATTAGTGATAGTGTAGGAGATTTATTTTCGAAGAACAAATATAAAGAATAGGAAAATCTTTACCATTACCAATACGAAGAAAATTATTACCATATACTTCAGAATTGCCAAGACTTGCCAAGTCTGGTGTCACATGACTGTTATCTCCTATATCTGGGTACCATGTGGAGCCTATAGTAGATCATGCATTTGTATAGTAGGCCATAGCACGAGCACGAATAGTCAATGGAAAACGATTGGGGCAAGCTGAAGGAATGCGAGCGATTCCACACCCGCCGCACTTGAGCGGTTGGCTGGATGCCATGGCCAGCTCATCCTTTGTCGGCGCCCTCTCTCGTTCTCTCTTTCGTTTTCTCTCTCTAGCTTTCTTTGCTATCTCTCTCTATTGTCTTTGTGTTTGCGTGTTGAGGAAGAAATTGTAACGCCCCAAATCCAAATCTTGTTAAGGCCATGCGTAGTCATAACGCCCCTTTGTGGGCGTTATGCGACACGTGGCGCGCCACGTGTACGGGTGGGCGTTATGGGGCGTTATGCATTTAAGCCCGTAGTCATAAAGCCTCTACCCATCAATACCTAATTATTAATTTTCGTTTTTATTAAATAATTAAAAAAACATTAACCTTTTTTTGATTGGTCCAACCTTGATAACCTCCCTCCCTCACAGCGCGATGATAATGGCGCCTCCCCCAAATTTCTGAAACATGGCGCCGGTGGTTTTGGTGTTCAAGGCGCTATTCCGGCGCTATGAGGGCATACCGCCCAATTATGCCGCCCACTACGTTCGACCTAATAATTATGTTTAGTAATCTTAGGGGAGTGGGGTGGTCAGAAGTGATGAAATTCCATCACTCACAAATATCCAATCATTTTCCGTCATTTCAGCAACCACTATTATATCACCCACAAGCATTCTTTAGAGGACAGGGGGCACTCCGTTATTTTTCACCGTGATGGCATATATAACGCGTGATGGCACAATTCTTCCACCGCCAGCGATAAATTCAACGTGTGATAACATGCAAATATTCAAATTCCGTTATTTTCTTAACGCGTGATGGTTTTATTTTGTGAGTGTAATTGTTGGTTGGGGGAAAATTGTTGGGTGTGTTGGTGAGTGATGACCACCCCACTAAAAAAGGTTGTGAGTGATGAAAAAATGGTTGCTGACATGGCGAAACATGATTGGATATTGTGAGTGATGGAAAAATGGTCACTAGTGACCACCCCCTCCCCCCTCACTAGTGATACAATTCTATCACTCACAAGCACCAATCAACTCATGTCATGTCATCACCCAATATTCTATCACTAGTGATAGAAATGTAGTGGGGGTGGTCACTAGTGATACAATTCCATCACTCCCAAATTTTTTTAATTTTTATTTTAAAATTAGAAATTAAACACTAAATTATAAATTTCACTAATTTTTTTAATTTTTTATTTTAAATTAGAAATTAACAATAAAACACTAAAATTATAAATTTCATTAAATTTAAAACATACTACTTCAATTTAACATACTAGAAATCATGAAACATACAATTTAAAAAAAAAAAACCTACTCCTCGTCCGAATCATGAAACTCCAAACCTAGAGAACCTACTAGTTCGATTAAATCGTATCTCAACCGAAAGTGAGTTTCTTCATTACGCAATTCTAGAAGGATATTTTGTGGAACTTGAACTTGTGTAGGAGGATCCGGCACCCAATCCGGGGATATTGCACGTCCGTCTTCTTTGATCATCATATTGTGCAATATGATACATGCATACACTATGCTATGTGTTGATTTCTTGTTCGTCGTACGAACCGGTCGGTGTAGATACCTCATCTACCCTTTAAAACACCAAATGCCCTCTCAACATCTTTTCTTGCCAATTCTTGCAATTTTTTGAACATGATTTCTTTAGGCTCAATAGGAAATGAGGGAGCTTTCACAAAAACAGACCAAGACGGGTAGATACCATCCACAAGAAAAAAACCTCGTCTGTAATGTCGACCGTTAACATAGAAAGGAGAGAAAGTGCGGTACCATCCGTTACGATTTGAAACAACGACGACGTGTGCAACACATTGATGTCGTTGTTTGAACCTGGAACACCGAAATACGAATGCCAAATCCATAAATCATTCGACGCCACCGCTTCTAGTATGATGGTTGGTCTTTTGATGTCTCCCCTAACATACGCCCCTCGCAACTCTCTTGGAAAATTTTTCCACTCGATATGTGTACAATCGATGCTACCGAGCATCCCGGGAAAATGCCATCTAGCCTCGTGTGCGGCGTAAATACGTGAGATGTCGTGGCTCATCGGTTTACGTAAAAACTCTTTAGCATACAACTTAATGACTGCGTTGTAAAAAAATTGCAAACATTCACGTGAAGTTCTGGCCGACATAGCTAGGTATTCATCATATTGATCGGGAGGGTTACCTGTCGCTAGTTGGCGAATGGCGGACGTGCATTTTTGTATCGGCGTGAAACTTGGTTTGCCCCTCGCATCGTAACCTTCTTGAAACCATTCCTCGCTTGCTTCGATGTCTCCAACAATATTTAAAAATAATTCTTTGGGTAAACGAAACCGATCTCTAAACGTTTCGGCATTGTGGAGCGGATTTTCCACAAAATAATCGTTCATCAACACTTCGTTGGCACGTATATGATCACGGTCTACCATCTACTTCTTTGGGCGGGACGACTCGGCATCAAGTTCGTTATACACCAACACAAAATATTTTAGCGTCTCATTGTCAGAAGACGACTCGGTATCGCTATCGCTAGACATCGGAAACGTCAAATCCGTAGGGAAATCCATTTGAGAAAGATGTAGATTGTGTGAAATTGGTTTATGTTTTGGTGTGTGTAAAATGGTTTAAAATGGAGATGTATATATATATATATATATATATATATATATAGAAATGGTTTAAAGGTTAATTTTTTTTATTATTGAAATCTACCGTTATACAACGGTCATAAACCAAGCAACGGTCGAATTTTTCAAAATTTCAACGCGTGATTACTTCAACGCGTTTAAAGTATAACACGTTATATAAAGGGGGGCGGCGGTGTTCGTTATTGTTTAACGAGTGGCCGGGTGTCCATCACGGACCGCCCCGCCTGGCCTTAGTGGCGGTGGTTATCACTAGTGATGGGATTCCAACGTACAATTATTAATACACAACGTACAAGTCATACACATACAATCAACAATTGTTCAGCGCGTGATATTAACAACGCGTTAAAAGTTCCACTCGTTATTTTTGTGGGTGGCGGCGGTGTGCTAATCTCCATCACTCGTGATGGGGGCTCCATCACAGACCACCCCCAGTCCCCTTATTGCATGAAACAAAAAGTTGACTTGATTACTTAAGCTAGTTAATTAGTCATCATAAAAGTGAGAGGAATAGGAAAATTTAATAAAAGATAATAGTTAAAAAAGATGAGGTAAGTTGTAGAAGTTCATTTTATGATGATCACCATTTTAAAGAGTTCAAGAGTAATCAAAGTCTTGTATGAACCCTAGTGATTTTATGTGGGTTCATGAACGAATTGTGTTTGGAATAACTATATGAACAAGTATGTGAGTAGAAAATTGTCGCAACCCCCGATCCCTAATTCCCGGGAACGGGCGGCCGTGAGCCAGTTTCGGTGGTATCGCGTATTGTCTAATTTGGCAACGGAAATTTTCATCAGGACCGTAGTTAGGAAATATTTGATCAGAGAAAATACCACCATTTATATATAAATAAACATATTGGGATGAAACCCAATTTTTTATTACAAGCTGATTTATAGGGATAAATCCCATTTTATTAAAATGCTTTCTTTATTTAGGTAACTTTTATAGCCACTTTTCCAAGCCTTCAGTGCTGTCCAGCTGGCTTCTAATTGGCTTTCACATTGTGTTACCTGAAACGCGTTTTAAAAACATTTGTCAGTGGGAAATACTGGTGAGTGAATCCCAGTTTAATCAAGAATTATTAATTTAATTTTAACAGTATTGAGGGCGATCACAATGTTTATATCTACCCAATTACTCATTCATTACTGTCAATCATGACTGGTGGGTCATATTACACATTGGCTAACTCTTCGTCCAATGGTAACGTTACTCACATTTTGTATACAAAACCCCCAACATACCGGCAGTAATCGTAGAATTACAAAGACTCAATCACTGCTAAATTGCATTGTAAAATAGTTAAGGTTTTGTAAAAACTGCTTACAAAAAGGAGATTACTCACATTGCTTTCTTAGATTTTCCGTAAGGGTTTCCTGAGAATTATCTATAATTTACACAAATGTACACGCATTAGTATAATAACCCATTTTAACATTAGTAATACCCTCCCGGAGACGGCATTCCAACGACTACGTCGGGCAGAACCACGACAGCCGTTACGGAACCCTAGATCAATCGGGCAGCGTATCTAATACGTATCCAGGGGTTATAATACTTACAACGGAGCAGAACTTCGCTATTTAGGGGGTATTATACCCGCTTATATTGCCTAATATTCAGAATTGAGAGAGAGATTTCGATTTTGAACGATTTCTGAATGAAACCCGATGGCCTGCTTATATAGGTGTTGAGTCTGGTTCTCTCGCGGCCCGCGTAACACAAGAGTAGGGCCTACGCGGCCCGCGTTGACTCCAGGTCAACGTGTAGCCCATCCGGATCATCAACTAGACTCGACATGTGTTGGGCCACGTGGCGGCCCAGGGCCGTGCCATGTTTTAAGTTAACGCGGCCCGCGTCAGGCTTGGGGTGGGGTTTACGCGACCCGCCTCAGCCCAAAATTTCAATTTTTAATTATTTTTAATACTATTTAGGGTATTCGGGGTCTGTTTTCTCGTAAGGGGTGTATTTTGGGACATATTGGGATATTTTAAAATATATTAGGGTGTCGGAAATTATTCGAGGGTGTCGGTTTATTTAGGATTGTTACATCCTCCCCACCTTGTTTTAGAGCTCGTCCTCGAGATCTACTGGAACAAGTGTGGATATTTCCTTTGTATTTCAGATTCAAGCTCCCATGTGTACTCAGGTCCTCTTTTGGAGTCCCACTTCACTTTGACAAGAACTAATCTTTTATGTTTGAGATTCTTGACTTTCCTGTCTTCAATCTATATAGGGCTTTCTACAAACTTGAGTTGTTCATTTACCTCTATATCCTTAAGAGGTACCATTAGCGATTCATCAGCTAGACATTTCTTGAGATTAGATACATGAAACACATCATGTATTCCTGCCATTTCCTCTGGCAGTTGTAGCTGATAAGCTACAGGTCCTATTCTTCTAATAATCTCAAAAGGTCCAATATACCTGGGACTTAGCTTTCCTCTTTTGATAAATCTTACTATTCCTTTCCAAGGAGAGACTTTCAACAATACTTTATCTCCTACTTGAAATTCCAATGGTTTGTGTCGGTTATTGGCATAGCTCTTCTGTTGATCACATGCTGCTTTCAGTCGTTCCTTGACTTGAATGATCTTGTCGGTTGTTTCTTGTACTATCTCAGGTCCAGATAGTTGCTTTTCCCCAATTTCTGCCCAACAGACTGGGGTTCGGCACTTTCGTCCATAAAGTGCTTCGAATGGTGCAGCATCGATACTTGTGTGATAACTATTATTATAAGAAAATTCTATTAAAGGTAAGTGATCGTCCCAATTACCTCCGAAATCAATTACACAAGCTCTAAGCATGTCCTCAATTGTCTGGATTGTCCTTTCGCTTTGTCCGTCCGTTTGAGGATGATAAGCTGTGCTTAGATTTAACTTGGTTCCCATTGCCTTTTGGAAACTTGACCAAAAATGAGAGGTAAATCGGCTATCTCTATCAGAAACAATTGATAATGGTATTCCATGTAATGAAACAATTTCATTTACATATAATTTAGCTAACTGTTCCATAATGTAGGTTTCTTTCATTGGTAGGAAATGAGCTGACTTGGTTAGTCTATCTACAATCACCCAGATTGTATCATTACCTTTCCTTGTTTTGGGTAATTTAGTAACAAAATCCATTGTTATTGATTCCCATTTCCACACTGGCATTTCTAACTGTTGTAACAAACCTGAGGGTTTCTGGTGTTCAGCTTTAACTTGTGAACAAGTTAAACATTTAGAAACATAGGCTGCTATGTCCTTTTTCATTCCTATCCACCAGAAATTCTTTCTTAAATCCTGATACATTTTATCATTTCCTGGATGCATCGTATATTTTGACTTATGGGCTTCTTCTAAGACACGATGACGTAGGTTTCCTAATTTAGGTATCCACATTCTTTTCTTATGGAATCTCCAAATTCCATCTGTTCCTTGTTCTAATTCCTTACTCATACCTTTTAATTTTTCAGTATCCTCCTTGATTACTGATTCTTGTGCTTTTCTAATTTGATCATTTAAATCTACTTATAGATTTAATTTAAGAGAACGTACCCTTTTTGGTTTTTCATGATACTTTCGGCTTAAAGCATCTGCCACTACATTTGCTTTTCCTTCATGATACTGGATATCACAATCATAATCACTAAGCATTTCCATCCAACGTCTTTGTCTCATATTCAACTCTCTTTGCCCAAAAACATACCTTAAACTCTTATGATCTGTGAATATGGTAAACTTACTACCATAAAGATAATGTCTCCAAATCTTAAGGGCAAAAATTATAGCTCCTAACTCTAGATCATGGGTTGAATAATTTTCTTCATGATTCTTAAGTTGTCTAGATGCATATGTTATAACCTTTTGGCATTGCGTTAATACACATCCATAACCTAACTTAGAAGCGTCACAATAGACTACAAAGTCTTTAGTTCCTTCTGGTAACGCTAATATGGGTGTATGGGTTAATCTTTGCTTAAGAATTCTAAATGCTTCTTCTTGTTTTGGTCCCCATTCAAACTTAATGGATTTACAGGTTAACTTGGTTAAAGGAATGGCTATTCTAGAAAAATCTCGAATAAATCTTCTATAATAACCGGCCAATCCTAAGAAACTTCTATCCTCAGTTGGTGACTCAGGGGTTTTCCATTTAGTTATCGCCTCGATCTTTGTTGGATCTACATGAATTCCTTCATGATTGACTACGTGTCCAAGAAACTGTACCTGTTCTAACCAAAATTCGCACTTAGAAAACTTAGCATAAAGCTTTTCCTTTCTTAATAGATTTAAAAGTGCGTGCAAATGCTTTGCATGATCTTCTTTATTCTTAGAGTAAATTAGAATATCATCTATGAAGACAATTATGAATTTATCCAAATATGGCTTACATATTCGATTCATCATGTCCATAAATGCGGCTGGGGCATTGGTTAAACCAAATGGCATGACAGTAAATTCATAATGGCCATACCTCGTTCTAAATGCGGTCTTAGGAATATCATCTTCCTGTACCTTTAATTGATGATATCCTGATCTTAAATCGATTTTTTAGAAAAATCGAGCTCCTAGTAATTGATCGAACAGATTATCGATTCTCGGTAATGGGTACCGATTTTTAATCGTGACTTTGTTCAATTCACGGTAGTCAATGCACATACGCATTGATCTGTCCTTCTTTTTAACGAATAAAATTGGTGCTCCCCATGGCGATGAACTTGGCTGTATGAATCCCTTTTCTAATAATTCATCTAATTGTTTCTTCAATTCCTGCATTTCGGCTGGTGCCAAACGGTAAGGTGCTTTGGCAATTGGGGTCGTTCCTCGTAGCAGGAGAATTCTGAATTCAACTTCTCTGTCCGGCGGTAGTCCTGGTAATTCTTCTGGAAATATATCTGAAAACTGAGACACTACTGGAATGTTTTTTAGTTCTTTTCCTTTAGTGTTAGTGATTATAGAAATTAAATACACTATAGATCCCTTTCTTATACAGCTTGCAGTTTTCATCACAGAGATGAATTTTGTGGATCTAGATGGTTTATTTCCTTTAATTGTGATCTTTTCACCTTTTGGTGAATTTACTTGGATTGACTTTTGATCACATAAAATATTGGCTATTAACCAATCCATTCCTAAAACGACATCAAATCCTGCCAGATTCATTGGGTAAAGGTTTGCAATAAACTTTTGATTTAAAATTTCTATTCTTGCTCCCTGCAAGATTTCAGAAATCCTAATAGTTTCTCCATTAGCTGTCTCTACTAGACATTCTTGTGGTAGTTTAGTTAATGACTAATTTAGAAGTTTGCAAAATGAAGTATTAATAAAACTTTGGTTTGCACCAGAGTCAAATAATACTTTAGCAAAAACATCATTAACTAAAAACGTACCAGCTATGACGTCCGGAATCATCTTAGCTTCATCTGCAGTTAGAACAAATGCTCTAGCATTTTTAGTGTTCTTATTGTTCACAGTTGGAGCCAATTTTGGACAGTTTGGCTTGATATGACCTTGTTCCCCACAATTGTAGCATACTCTATTGTTGGCTTTCCTCCTGCAGCCTTCTTCCTTGTGACCTGATATTTTGAAGAAATTGCAATATATGGAGCATCTTCCAGAATGCTTCCTTTTGCAATGCTTGCAATAAGGTGCAGAGGTAGAACCTATATTCCTACGGTTATAATTCCCAGAACGAAATTCTTGGGTAAGCCTCTGTGCTAGGTTTTTCCTCTGGTCTTCTTCTCTAGTACGGACTAATTCATCAGTCAAGGTGTTGGTTAGTTCTACAGCTTCTTCTATAGTTTGAGGTCTAGCTGCCTTGACTACATGTCTAATTTCTCCAATTAATCCCCAGATACAACGGGAGATTAGTACCGGCTCTGGTGATGCAAGAGTTGGTACTATTCTAGCATATTCAAAGAATAACTTTGTGTACCCTTTACTATCCACTCCAGTCATCCTAAGATTTAGGAATTTGTTTGCTATTTGTTCCTTTTCATTAGGAGGGCAGAATTTCCTTTCTACCATGTTCCTAAATTCTTCCCATTCCATATTGTATACCCTATCACTTCCTTTTGACTGGAGGATAGTGTTCCACCACACTAAGGCTGAATTCTTAAATAGATTGGAAGCAAACATTATCTTGTCCTCTTCCGCACATTTGCTTATTTTCAGAACAGCCTCAGTCTTTTCTATCCAGCATAGAGCTGCAATAGGTTCTTCATTGCCCGAGAATTCTATTGGTTTACAGGACCAGAATTCTTTGTAAGAACAACCGTAAGACACGGTTCTTCTTCTTTTGGGAATGGGCACTTGAAGTACAGGGCCATTGTTTACGCTGTGTTATGGTTCAATTGGTTGCTTACTGCTATGTTTACTTTTATTATTCGCTTCCTGAACCGTTTGAAGAATAAATGGCATTGCATCGATAATTCCTTGTGCCACTATGTGTTGGATAACACTATTATCGACTTGGTTTCCATTATTATTGACGCTCGGATTCTCATTAACCAAGTTAATGTTACTCTGGTTATCGTTATTCAGATTTTCTTGATTTCCTTCGTCGGCCATCTGAATTTTAAACATTTACCCCATATTAATATCACAAAATAATATTTAATATAGTCAATCACATGACACGCAATTTAGCCAAAAGCGTCGATCATTGCGACTTTACTCTATTCATATACTATGCGTCTATTACACACCAGTACTGAAATAAAAATTACAATACCGACTGAAGTAAAATTACACTAATAATAGTAGGCATCCGCACACACATATTTTATTATTTATTATATTATTATTATTACTATTACCGTTCCCACCATCACATCTATGGATATGGATTCATTCAGAAATCCATATTGCGCTCGTCATATTTCCAGACGAGTCGCTCTCCCACCTGTCTCATTCGTTCACTACTCTCTAAAATTTTCTCACCAAATGTCCTAAGTTCTTGTACGTTTTCTGCACTCATTGGGGGTGCAGGTTCTAGGAGTGGGTTCGGAATCTGGGGTGCGGGTTCCTGATATGGGGGTGTAGGTGCCTGGAATCGGTAAGGATCTTCTAAAATTTCCCTAATATATTCATCGTGGTAATAGGGATCTAAAGGGTCCAAACCTGGGTAGGCTCCTAGAGTTGGCATGGGCATGTCTTCATGTATCGGGTAGCGTTGCACATAGTCCCTAACTTCATCCCACCAGGGGTCGTAATTTGGGTCTAGGGGGTTTGGTGCAGGTACCCTAGGGATTTCTTCCGGATTGAAGTCATGCATCTCTACTTGGTTTTCAGGGTTTTCTATCTCCATCGGTTGGTCAGGGATTGGTGGTTATGGTTGGGGTGCTATTATCTATTCCATATTAGGGTCAGCTGCAGTGGTTGCTAGGATGTGGATGTTCGCTATACCCCTATTGATCATGTCCTGGGCATAGGCATCTGTCTCTCTCTTGGCTGCTGCTAGTGCTCTCAGGTCTTGTAACTTTTTCATACGTTTTCTACGCTCGTGTGCCCCTCTACTAAACCATCCCCTCTTTTTCTGAGGAAATGACTCTTCTGACTGAGTCTTAAACACAAAGATTCCTTCTTCCGTATCAGCAGAGTACCCAGAGAGGGCAGGCTGAGAAGAGGAGGTGCCTTCGCTTCTAGGCGAACCAGATAATTGACGGTACGCGTCAGATCGTCCTTGGTCCCTCATACTGTAAACTAACAAATAGTCAAATAACACATAACTATTAAATACAGTTATGCACGTATTTCCATAATTTATTTCCTAACAAATTAAATTTTGATGTCAGCAGAACACTTCTGTGGCTGAATCAGTGGCTTGGCTCTGATACCACCTTCTGTCGCAACCCCCGATCCCTAATTCCCGGGAACGGGCGGCCGCGAGCCAGTTTCGGTGGTATCGTGTATTGTCTAATTTGGCAGCGGAAATTTTCATCAGGACCGTAGTTAGGAAATATTTGATCAGAGTAAAATACCACCATTTATATATAAATAAACATATTGGGATGAAACCCAAGTTTTTATTACAAGCTGATTTATAGGGATAAATCCCATTTTATTAAAACGCCTTCTTTATTTAGGTAACTTTTATAGCCACTTTTCCAAGCCTTCAGTGCTGTCCAGCTGGCTTCTAATTGGCTTTCACATTGTGTTACCTGAAACGCGTTTTAAAAACATTTGTCAGTGGGAAATACTGGTGAGTGAATCCCAGTTTAATCAAGAATTATTAATTTAATTTTAACAGTATTGAGGGCGATTACAATGTTTATATCTACCAAATTACTCATTCAGTACTGTCAATCCCGACTGGTGGGTCATATTACACATTGGCTAACTCTTCGTCCAATGGTAACGTTACTCACATTTTGTATACAAAACCCCAACATACCGGCAGTAATCGTAGAATTACAAAGACTCAATCACTGCTAAATTGCATTGTAAAATAGTTAAGGTTTTGTAAAAACTGTTTACAAAAAGGAGATTACTCACATTGCTTTCTTAGATTTTCGATTTTGAACGATTTCTGAATGAAACCCGATGGCCTGCTTATATATGTGCTGAGTCTGGTTCTCTCGCGGCCCGCGTAACACAAGTGCAGGGCCTACGCGGCCCGCGTTGACTCCAGGTCAATGTGTAGCCCATCCGGATCAGCAACTAGACTCAACATGTGTTGGGCCACGTGGCGGCCCAGGGCCGTGCCATGTTTTAAGTTGACGCGGCCCACGTCAGGCTTGAGGTGGGGTTTACGCGGCCTACCTCAGCCCAAAATTTTAATTTTTAATTATTTTTAGAGTAAATTACAAGTTTTGTCCTTTATGTATGTCCAAAATTGCAGGCGCTGCCCTTTGTCTTTAAAATTGATGCGTTTTGTCCTTAATGTATGCAAATCTTGCACGTTATGTCCTTTAGGCCAAACCCAGTTAGATTTTTTGGTTAAAACTGATCATGTGCATGGCACATGAGGGCATTCTTGTCATTTGAGCTTTCCAGGGGCTAGTTTGTAAATAACTTTTATTAAAGGGTCAATTTGTACAACTTAAAAACAAAACAATATATATATAAACAAAACATTATTAAATAACTTTCATTTCTTATCTCTCTCTCAAACAGATGCAGATGCAGGTGGTTGAGATGGTGAAGGAACGGCGGTGGTGAAGGCACGGCGGTGGTGAAGGCCCGGCGGTGGTGGTGGGTTAGGTGCGGTGGTGAAGGAGAGAGAGAGAGAATCGATGGTGGAGATTCCGGCGATTAGCTCCTCCAGAGATTCCGGCGAATCGGTGGTGGGTGTTAGACGAATCGGTGGCTCCAGTAGCGGTTTAGGTTTTCAATCGGTTTTTTTGGGTGGTTGCAGGTTGGGGTTTTTTTTTTGGGTGGTTGCGGTTTTGGTTTTCAATCGGTTTAGGTTTTCAATCGGTTGGGGAGGGGGGCTGGTTTGGGTGGTTGCAGGTTCTTGGGGTGGTGGGTTTAATGGTGTTTGTTGCTGGTTTAGGTTGTTGCAGGTTGGTGATGGTGGAGACGGTGGTGAAAGAGAGAGAGAGAGAATCGATGGTGGAGATTCCGGCGATTAGCTCCTCCAGAGATTCCGGCGAATCGGTGGTGGGTGTTAGACGAATCGGTGGCTCCGGTAGCGGTTTAGGTTTTCAATCGGTTTTTTTGGGTGGTTGCAGGTTGGGGGTTTTTTTTGGGTGGTTGCGGTTTAGGTTTTCAATCGGTTGGGGAGAGGGGATGATTTGGGTGGTTGCAGGTTCTTGGGGTGGTGGGTTTAATGGTGTTTGTTGCTGGTTTAGGTTGTTGCAGGTTGGTGATGGTGGAGACGGTGGTGGGTGAAGGAGAGAGAGAGAGAATCGATGGTGGTGGGTGGGTTGTGTGGGTGGTTTTGGTGTAGGTACAGCTGTGGTAATGGTGGGGTTGCACTATTGAAGCGGTGGAGGTGGGTTATGCGGGATGGTGGTGGTGGCGGCAGGTGGCGGTGAAGGGTGGTGGAGAAAGATACGGTATATATACCCTTATAATAATAATAATAATAATAATAATAATAATAATAATAATAATAATAATAATAATAATAATAATAATAATAATAATAAAAAAACTAAAATTATTTTGTTTTATTTTTTAATAATACTAAGTAAACAATGTCAGGTGAAATTACATTCCTACCCTCACGTGCCCTGCACATGCCTTCATTTAACCAAAAAATCTAACTAGGTTTGGCCTAAAGGACATAACGTGCAAGATTTGCATACATTAAGGACAAAACTCATCAATTTTAAAGACAAAGGGCAGCGCCTGCAATTTTGGACATACATAAAGGACAAAACTTGTAATTTACTCTTATTTTTAATACTATTTAGGGTATTCGGGGTCCGTTTTCTCGTATGGGGTGTATTTTGGGACATATTGGGATATTTTAAAATATATTAGGGTGTCGGAAATTATTCGAGGGTGTCGGTTTATTTAGGATTGTTACAAAAATTGTATAATTTAGTAATTTGTGTAGACTAATAAGTGGATTGAAGTGGGTTTTTGACATGAACATTAGTAGAAGCCCTTTTTTATTAAATTGATTGTGTTAGCATAAGTAACTTGAATTTATTTTAATTAGATGTTAATGAATGCATGAAAATTTTTTATTAGTAACAAAGATGTTGCTTGATGTTATGAACTAGGAAGGTAAGATTACTTGTACATTGTGTTGTAGATGTGGTACCCATACCAAGTTTTTGTTAAAATGTCTAGTAGACGATTGTAAGTGCAATCACTTGATGAACATGAATGCAATGTAAAACATGATGTAATTGGCGATTTTCATATGAACTGGTTGAATATGTGCACTAAAGCTTGTACTAGGAGTTTAGTATGTTGTATGCATGCCATGTGTTTGATTATATGTTTGATGTAATTCAATAGGTGAAATTTTGTTAGTAATGACTGTCGTATTGGTCATACAAAAACCTAATTAAACTAAGCAGATAGCGTAAGTAGGGTATCGTATGCACGAGAAATATGTGGTTAGTGTTTAGCTAAATTATTTAATTAACTACTACTAATCTAGAATTGGGGGTTTTAATTGATTTAAAGGAGAGCTTTAAACTAACTACGAGAAAAGATATCAGATTTATAAAACGTAACATCCTCCAAACTTAAGGTTCTAGGTTTCACAAAGCTCAGTTTACTCAGTTAAAGAGCCATCACATAGACATGATGCTGGAAAGTTGGTTAATTTAACATGATAATCAAAAATAGGTCTTTGTCATCAGATCTTTTATAATTCGATTAACCCTGTTTACTAGCATGAGTCAGCCTACTCTATGTTACTCAACAAGTTACTAGGTTTTGTCATCTAAAGAACAAGTTGTAAAGGGAGAACTCAAAACACATGCAAATAGTTCAAATAAACCAACACATCAATGTATTTATACAACGTTGTCAAAGTAAAAAATACATCCAAACCTGAGTATAAACTGAGAAACGTAAAAACCTAACTGAACTGTCCGCCTGGAGCAAGCTACGAGGAACCTAGCCGCTCATAGTTATCGCGTTCAAAGCCGACATCTCCAAAACCCTTATGATCTTCTTGATTTACGTGCAAAGCAGCAAAGAAGGCTGCTACACTTTTTTTGTTCGTCCCAAGTTGCGTCCCAATATCACGAACTCCTTTCTAAATGTTGTTGCGTTTTTTCTTTTAATACCTTTGGTGGCTTGTTAGCTAAATCACTTGGGCCAACGTTGATGCCAAGCCCAATGATGCCACTTTGAATTTATTTTAATCCAACCATAGCCTGTATCTCTATCAAATAATTCAAGGCTCCTGTACCTAGGAAAGAATGGAACCATTTAACAATTGAATTAGTTGTTTTATCACTATATTAATTACAATAACAAGTCACTAATTCAATTAATTGATTAAAAGTTGCTTTATTGTTTTCTTTACTCGTGCCTTTCAACATCACTTCACAAATTTTCTAAACTTGATTTTTCAAATGGTTAGATTAATTATGTGTCATTCATATCATTTTGTTTGCTACAAATTATTCAACTTAAAATCATTTTCTCAATAACCTACTTAATAGCAAAATTGATCAAAGTGGTACCTTTTGTAACAATAGTGATACATTTTTATTATAATTAAAATAAACTAGAATGTACCTAAAATGTAACGATCACAATCCTCACACTTATCTTTTTTCGTTCCGAAAAAATTATTTGCAATGGAATCACAACCAGAACCAATGGCTTTCAAATTATTCAATTACTTATTTGCAAATCTAATCACACGTTAACTTAGATTGTAGGTATATGGTCCACCTAAACCCAACCGCCAGCTTACGAGCCCTTATTCACGATTCATTTAAGTTCAAGTAATTATAGTTATCTATGGGTCTCACACTCAAAAGACTACAACGCCACCTAATCCCAATTCAAGCTTATAAGGTTAAAAAATTTATCATCTACCGTCTTATATAAAAAACCTTTATGCTATTCCGATTAAACTTATGATGGATAATGGATAATGGATGATGTTGCGAGCTTTACATGCTTTTGTATTTGATCAATTTAGCGGACATACCCCATCCGAGTCACCATCCCAGTGGTTAATGCCATAAGTCTCATATTTTTTCTAACTCCACCTAGCGGGTATACCCCACCCTAGTCACCATCCTAGTGGTTAATACCATAGGCTTCGTTTTCTTTTCCCTTTTTTTTACATGTAACTCAAATGAATAGATGGAATGTTTTTTTGGGCGCCACATTGTTTCGGATTTGTTTTTACAAAAAGAAACAGGTGTGCCAAGTTAATCGGAAAAACTTATAATTTTTTTACTTATGACGTACCTCTTATACTATAAGAACCCTCCTAAAACCCTCCAACAACATCCCTAAACGTTCCTATTATACCCCAAATACTCGTTAACGGTCCCAAATACCTTAATATTAAAAAAAAATCAAATAAAAACAAATAATAAGGTCTCTCACGGGGCGTGACCCCCTTGGGTGTGCGAGTCGCGGCCGCGACAAGGTGACACCAAGCCTGACCCTGGACCGCCACGTGTCCTGTTACGCATCAAAGCTAGATAGGTGACTCGACCAAGCTAGGACCTACCCTAGGTCTCTCGCGGGTCGCGAAGGAGAAGCAAGGGTGCGTCGCGGGGCACGAGCCGCCCTTCGAACAGCCCTATAAAAGGGGCCTCAGGCCTCATTCTTTTACGTTCATTCTCTTTTCTCTCTCAAAACTTCTTAATAGTCAAAAATCTCGGGAATAATACCCCTAAAAAGCGAAGCTCTACCTCGTTGTAAGTATTATAACCCCCGATCACGTATTTGTTACCCAACGCATGTCAAGGCTCTGCCTGACTTAGTTCGTTGGAGTTCTGTCTCGTGTTGTACTGCTAATGTGATTTGGGTTATCGTACTAACACGTGTGCATTGTTTAATTTTTAATAGATAATAACCAGGAGAAACACTAGGAAGCTATAGTATTATCTAAGTTAGCAATGTGAGTACATTCTCTTTTTGTAAATCTTTTTGTGAGTCAAATTATTTTACCAAAAACCTCAAATGTTTTAAATTATACTTAACAGTGATTGAGTCTATGTATTCTACAATTACTGCCGGTATGTTGGGGTATTGTATACATTAAAATCCGTTACTATTGGACAAAGAGTTAGCCAATGAGTAACATGACCACAAGTCAGGTGTTAACAATAATGAATGAGTAAATGTGTAGATATAAACATTGTAATCGCTCTCAATACTGTAAAGTTATAAAACTGTTTTAATTAAACTGGGATACACTGGCCAGTATTTCTTGCTGATAAAAGCTTTTTTCAGGTAACTTAATGTGAGGCTAATAGAAGCCAGCTGGAGATCACTGAAGGCTTAAAGTTGTGGCTATAAAAGTTACCTAAATAAAAAGAAGATTTTATTTTCAATAATTAGGGTTTATTCCTATAAATGTATTGTAATGGAAACTTGGGTTTTATCCCATTTATTAAAATGAAAAAAGTTTGGTGTTTTCAACTCTGATAATATTTTCTAACTACGGTCCTGATGTCTCATTTCCGCTACCAAATTAACAAACATCGATACCACTGATCTAGTCTCGCGGCCGCCCGCTCCCGGGGCAGGGGTCGGGGGCTGCGACTGAAGGTGGTATCAGAGCTACGGCCACTGGTTTAAGCCAAAGAGGTGTTCTGCTGACACCTAAATTTTAAATATGTATTTTATTGTTTGTGTTATTTGACAATTTGTTAGTTTATAGTATGAGTGAGCAAGGTACAACTAATGCTTATCGTCAATTAGCTAATTCCCCAAAAGATGAAGGAACCTCATCTCAGCCAAACCCCTCAGGAGATTCAGCTGATACTGAGGAAGGAATATTTATCTTTGAGGCACAGTCTGAGGAGTCATTCCCTCCTAAGAAGAGGGGATGGTTCAGTAGAGGAGCGCGTGAGAGGAGAAAAAGGATGAAGAAATTACAACAACAGAGAGCTTTAGCAAAAGCCAATAGGGAAGTGAATGCACAAACCCAGGAAGCAATTAATAGACCATTGTGGGAAGAGAAACTTGACAGGAAGTTAGCAGACTTTCATATGTTAGCCACTACAGTAGTAGACTCTAATCCGAACCAAATAGCTGAACCACCACTGTTACCTTTATTTCCAAACCAACAAATGTTAGAACCCAACCAAGAGGACCAATTCCCAATCCCAGCATTCGACCCCTATGAGATCCCCAGAATTCCCGCACCCAATCTTATAACACAGTAAACCGACCTGAACCCTTTAGACCCATTCTTGAACAGTGATTGGTATATGCAGAGTGTAATAAGAAACCCATACCCTTACAGACACCCCATACCTCGATACCCTGATCTAGTACCAACATCATTACCACCCTTGAGTGAAGAAAATATGCAGGAACTTCGCTAATGGGGCGATGAGCTAGTTGAAGAAGGAGATAGAATTCGTCAGATAGGAGAGAAGCTCGTGTGGAAGCATGTCGAGCCTGAGATACAATACTGGATAAATGATACCTAGAATAATATCTAGATATGTGTGTAATTTTGTATTTTGATATATATGTATATATATATATGTATATATATATATATATATATATATAAAACCAACTTAAACAGCTAGACTAAAATAGATATCGATGCATAACTACTAGTGTGCTTAATTTTTAGTTGTAACATGTAATCGATGCATATATATAGATATATAAAAAAGAGTACAGTCGCAATGTCCGACGTTTTTGATCAATCTGCTTGCGTGATTGTATGTATTAAACTTTATTATGTGATATTAATACCTAATAAATGTTTATAGTTCAGATGTCGAACGAAGTAAATCAGTAAAACCAGAATAATGATAATAACGGGAACCAAGTGAATAATAGTGCCATCGAACACATAGTCGCACAAGAAATTATAGATGCTATGCCTTATATTATCAAGACTCTTAAAAAAAGCAGAAAATAATAAATCTGCAATCGGAAGTAAACGTCAACCCACTGAACCTAGCCACAACATGAATGAAAATCACGGACCAATTATCCAAGCTCCAATTCCAAAAAGAAGAAGAACCATCTCTTTTGGTTGTTCTTATAAAGAATTCTTGGCCTGCAAACCAATAGAATTGTCATGCACTGAAGGAGCCATTTCAGCCTTACGCTGGATAGAAAAGACAGAAGCAGTCATAAAAATAAGTAAATGTGTAGATCAAGATAAAATTATGTTTGCTTCTAATCTTTGTAAAAATGCAGCCTTAGAATGGTGGAATATTATTCTCCAGTCTAAAGGAAGTGACAGAGTTTATAATATGGAATGGAGTAACTTTAAGGAGATAGTCGAAAGAAAATTATGTCATCCTCATGAAAAAGAACAGATTGCCAATAAGTTCTTAAATCTTAAAATGACTGGAATAGACTGCAAAGGTTACACTACCATATTATTCGAATATGCTAGGATAGTACCAACTTTAGCCTCACCTGAGCCAGTATTAATCTCCCGTTACATTTGGGGATTAATTAGTGAAATCAGACATGTAGTCAAGGCAGCTAGGCCACAAACCATAGAAGAAGCAGTAGAACTAGCCAACACCCTGACTGATGAACTGGTACGTACACAAGAGGAAAAGCAAAGAAAGAACCTATCTCAAAGGCTTACCCAAGAATTTCGCTACGGTAATTCCAACCATAGGAAAGGTACAGGTTCTTCCTCTGCACCCTACTGCAAGTATTGCAAAAAAAAAAAAAAAAACACTCAGGAAAGTGCTCGATATACTGCAACTTTTGCAAAATGTCTAGATATAAGGAAGAAGACTGTAGGAGGAAACCTAGCAAAAGGCTATGATTCAATTGTGGAGAAGTTGGGCATATTAAACCGAACTGTCCGAAACTAGCTCGATCGACAACCAGCAAAGCTAAGGTAACTAAAGGACCCAAGAAGAATGCCAGAGCATTCGTTCTAACAGCCGAAGAAGCCAAGATGATTCCGGATGTGAATGCCGATACGTTTTTAGTTAATGATATATTTGCCAAAGTGTTATTTGACTCTGGTGCAAACCAAAGTTTTATCAATACTTCTTTCTATTAACTTCTCGACCAACCATTAACTAAACTTCAGCAAGACTGTCTGGTAGAGACATCAAATGGAGATTCTATTAAGATAAGTGAAATCTTGCAGGGAGCAAGAATAGAAATTCTAAACCATCATTTTTCTACTAACCTTTACCCAATGAATCTGGCTGGATTTGATATTGTTTTAGGAATGGATTGGTTGGTAGCCAATCATGCCAGCATTTTATTTGATCAAAAGTTAGTACACGTAAGTACACCAAAGGGTGAAAAGATCACAATTAAGGGAGACAAGCCAACCAGGTCAACAAAATTCATCTCTATGATGAAAGCTGCAAGCTATGCAAGGAAAGGAACAATAGTGTATATGATTTTGTGGCAACTCGAGTTTTCAAGGTCTTTCCTCGACACGTTATTTGTTTCACAACTGTGTTATCATGATTCGTATGTATTGTAACTTGTTCATGTTGATATATATCTAGTGTTTTGTTGATTGTTTGGATAATTGAATAATTAATAAAAGCTTATGAACATTGGACTTTCGCCATCAACACTCTTCGACGAAACAAGTGAGTTTCGTCACTTCCTTCAGTCGACGAAACACTGGACTTTCGTCCAGTAGGGTGTTTCGTCGGGAACGGGCTCTGGCCCAACCTTTTGTGTGGCCCAACTGCTATACTATTAATTAGGTGTAACTCCTCGTAGCCATTAGACTAATACAACAAACCTAACCCTCCCACTCTCTAAACCAAGTCGACGGCAGTCGTGTTTCATCTCGGAGGATCGTCTCGATTTCCTATCTTGCTTGCTTGGTTAGTATGTTCTTACCGTTGTGCAATTAAATCCTCTTGCCATATGTGTTGTGTTGATACATGATTGTGTATGATTGATTAGGGGGCAAAAAACTGTATGTCTAACCTAGAAATATATTTGATGTTAATCCATAACTGTTAGACAAAATCTGATGGTGTTGTAGTGAGCATAAATCAGTTGTTATCGTGACTTGAATGTGGTATGAGTAAGACTAGGATCTGAATAGGGTTGAAGGTGAATATTAAACTGTAAACGATAATTAGGGTTTGTGTGTGTATTAATAATCATGTTTGATTATAATTATATACGTGGGGAATGTAAACGGGTATGCTGGAATGGTTAATGTTCGTTCATGTCTAGGGTAGTATGAGCATGAATGACTGTGATGATCTGCTGTTCATGTCGATAATGTGTTAACTGCTAGTATGTGTTGGTGGTAATTGGTAACTGTACATGATAGTCCGACGAAACATGTGATCCGACGAAACATATGCCGACGAAAATTGAGGGTTTCACCAAAGGGGATCACGACGAAACCTGAGGGTTTCGTCAAAGGGAATCACGACGAAATAGGGGAGTTTCATCAAAGGGGGATCACGACGAAACAAGGGAGTTTCGTCAAAAGGTTAAACATACACAGTGAACTAAGTTAATTCCGTTGATGGATGACTATGTTAATGAAATCATAACTAAGACATGTTAGTGTTAATTAATTAAGATTGAGAAGGCATGGTTTGGTTGTTATGTATGGCACACTTAATTGTTGAAGTACTGTTTAGGAACATACATGTAAACTGTGGACTTATATGAGCTCGAATAACTGTTAAGTGCTATGTGGTACTTGTTGCTTGAATACACATTATGATCATGACTTATACGCGAACTATGCGGATGTTAACTGATTATGTATGTATGAATACTATAGGCTTTGACTGAATTATTTATGAACAAGTAGTTAATCATACCGAGTAAACCGAGGTGAGTTCACACTTTCTATAAGGCATGGGATTCTCGGTGGTTTGGGAATGGGTTAAGGAACTATAATGAAACCTGCATATCCTCCTTGGGTAGGATATGTACCTCCATCCTCCATGGGAAGGATGACAACATTAAACCTGCGTATTCTCCTTGGGTAGATTACGTACCTCCATCCTCCGTAGGAAGGATGACAACATATAACTTACTAGACAAAACTCTATCATGAAGTCCCTCATTTTTATATCGACTTAATCGCCAGGCCAATGGTGAGCGGGTCATTAGTTAAATAGCGCTATTAGGTTTGACAAGCCTCACACAGTGCTGCAGAGGACGGGAGTGGACTAATGGATCTGGGCACTTAGTTAATGATGATAGACATTGACATAGGGCACAACATGACTCCAGTCAGTTGTCGATATGGTAACGGGTCTAGTGGTTAACATGGGGTAGCCCCCCACTGGTTATGGTTTGGGAAACAAGGAATTGGATAACTTATGGTTTTCGAAACAACTTATGGTTTTTGGAACAACATTAAACTGGATAACCAACTGTGAACTCGCTCAACTTTGTTGTTGACTCATTGTTAGATGCCTTGCAAGTCGTTAGATGCTTAGCTGGGGTTTGCATGGGAGTAGGAGTCGTTGTGGGACATGGACTATTGAGTTCCATGTTAAACATTTGAACTTTTAAACTTACACTTTGGTTTTAAACTTTATGCTTCCGCTGATAACTTGAACTTGATTAACTTGTTTTGAACACCAATTATATTGTGTGGCTGGAACTTTTATTTATTTAATTACATTGTTCAATATGATTGGTGGCTGGATCCTGGTCAGTCACTCCTCCTGCGGTGATACTCCGCTTGTGGATTTTGGGGGTGTGACATCGATAATCATTAACACTAAAGGAAAAGAATTAAAAGATATTCCTGTAGTGTCACACCCCAACCGATGGCGGAAACATCGGGGCATGGCACGGAGCGAAACAGATTGTCCAAAAGTTTCCATAACAATTATCATTACCAATCAATTTAAAGTAACATGTCCCATACCATGTCTCAAAAGGTAAACACATTATTACAGAAAAAATCTAGGCAAATAGTTCTGTTCCGACAACTCAGATTTCATTTGTACAGACAACTATTTGTTGCCTCTAAGACCTTATTCTAGCCTCGATTTCCTAGCAGATAAGCATCCTAAGCACCTGTCACATACGTTAAAATAAAAGTCAATACACATTGTACAAAGGTGAGCATACAAGTTTGATATAAGCATATAGATTTCGAAAGCGTTACGCATAACCAGCACGTACACAGAGTGAAATGAGGCATGTTAGTTATCGACATAGATCTATCGATACCAATGACTGCGGGTTGACTGCCCAAGGCAGTTCGTAATACATGATCACCACTGTAATCCATGCAAATAATTGTCCTTAACAACCCCCGCGTGAGCGGTGTTGGTGCACACATCTGTCGTCTTCGTCTTATATCGAGTCTTCGGTTCGTTGCGGTTTGGAACAAGAATGATGTCATCATTCTTAATGATGACATCATCCAAGTGATCTAAGATCTTGCATCATCATTAAATTACGTGAAGACATATGCACAAAACAGAATCTTAGTTATCAAAGTTCACGTGAAATAGAATGTATTTTGTTTGTGTTCACTAGAAGACAAAATAGGTTAAGATGTTGATTTCGCTCAAACGGCATGTGGATGTGATTTCGCTTATTTGGTCATTTTGGGATTTCGCTTATATGGACCTGTGACACAAAAGCTAAATCACCAACTCTATATAAAGGTCACTTGAGCGAAATCAGTTGGGGAACTCCTTGTATTCCATACCGAAGTGCTGCCGGTGTGAGATTTGGATGTACAAGCTGTTAAATCAATCTAATCAGTGTTTAAGGTGAATTACTAGCTGTTTCTACTTTTGTTTCTTAGTTTCCGCCTCTGAAACGAAGTAAAACTCCTCTAAACGACTCGTTCGGGTCCGTATACGATCCTACAAGTGGTATCAGAGCTCAGGAGGAGGAGTTCTGCAGAGATTAGCTGGAATTTATCCTGTTTTCTTGCTTCTACACCTTCTTTCATCAATTCAGAAAATTTTACCGGTCGGAATTCGTTTAAATTTTCACAGACTGTGCGCAATTGAACATAGACAAACCCTTGAAAGTTTCAGACTGAAATTCGGACTAAAAATGGACCAAATTACCTTCGAACATGATTTCGCTTATTCGGACACTTCAGATTTCGCTCTTGTGAACAAGTTTGATTCCGCTCTTGTGAACAAGTTTGATTCCGCTTCTATGAACATTTTGATTCCGCTCATAGTGTTCAAAGTCTGATTCCGCTCATTTTTACAAAAGTCTGATTCCGCTCATATCAAATTTAAAGGATTGTCGGCCACATTTAATTAGGAGGTCAAATTAAAATCAAGTCTTGATATAAGTTTTTGCATGTGAAAAATATTAATGGAATAGTCAGAGTTCACGTGATCAGTTGTATCGGCCCATGTAACTTGGTTATTGAAGGCCCAATGAAATTGTTTTGGTATTAATGGTTGTCGGCACAAGATTTTATCAGCACATATGAGATATTGGCGGCCAAATAGAATTTAGAACAACATCAGATATTAAAAGTTGCATGTGAGGTTTAATTAAAAAGTTTGTGGGATATTGTGAAAGTTGTCGGTTTGCATGTGAAATATTGTTGGTTTTATCAAAAATCAGAATTCATGTGATTTTCGTAAATCCTTATGTTTTGTCGGATTGTGTCAGGTTGCATGTGTATTATGTCGGCTTAGTGGATTTATTGGATATGAGATATCATTCAGGTCACATTTATTGAATTGATCAAGTTCAAATAGTCATCAGCCCAAGTCTCTACATCATTTACGGCCCAAATCTGAAATTGGGAGTTCCTCGGTCCAAATTATTTTCTAGTACATTCTTTCAGTTTGCAGAATATATTAAACGAGTCCACATATCTTCGACACGAGTCCTAGATCAATTCAGTCGTCTCACATTGTTACGTATTCAGTCCTTTTAAACTGATCATTTGTTTGTCTCGTTAAGGTGATATAGGTGATTTACGAGGTGAATCAGTTCGTGTGAAAGCTTGTTTGAGAAATTCTTCGATTCTTAATCATGGATAACGATTTCTACAACGCGTTTGCAACACCGTCTGGTCCAGGCACTATTGCTCAAGCTATGAGTTTAGAAAATGAGACGGGAACCACCCAAAAGCCCCCGAAATTGATGAGTATCGAAGAATACTATGGGTGGAAAGATAGATTCGAGAACTGGATTCAGGCTAACCATCTGAGATCATGGGAGTGTATTTTGAAGAAATATGTTTTGCCACAGACTGATTTGAAAGTTGATAAAAAAATATCTGAATTTAGTGATCAAGAACGTGATATGTATAGAGCTGAAAAGATGATGATCAGTCTACTTCAGCAAGCTATCAAAGAAGACATTTTCATACTGCTACAGCATGACAAAACTGCAAAGTCAATCTGGGAAGCACTTAAAGTCAAATTTGAGGGTAGCGAGAATATGATTAAAAGCAAGAAGGCACTGTTAAAGAAAGAGTTTGATCTGTTCAGCAGTCTACCGGGTGAAGACACAAAGAAGCTGATTGAAAGATACTGTCACCTTGTGCGATCTATGTCAATGCTTAGTATAAAAAAGGATTCTGAAGAGTGGGTAGACAAATTAGCTGATGCATTACCACAAAAAGAGTGGGGAACTTATTTGATGATCCTGAAAAACACAGGGGTTTATGATGGGTTAACAATTGGTCAATTTATTGAGAAAATTGAAAGTCAGGATTTGGAACAGTAGAAGATCGCGAGGATGAACAATTCAAGTGGTCAACATGATGTAAAGATGTACTACAAAGGTAGTATTCCGGTTCCAGAAGCTGAGAGAAGTCCGAAAATTCAGACTGCGTTTAGTGCTGGGGATTCTACAGAAAAGATTGATCAAAGTTCAAACAAAAGCAGCAGTGGTTTCTCATTATATCCGAGTGTTAATCCAAAGAGTTCATCAGAAAGCTTTCAGTCTCAAAGCACAAAGACATGAAATGGTTATGTGATTCAGTGCAACATCGCTCTAAATCTTCCAGAAGGTCAAAGTTTTTCAGAAGACACTGCTAAAGACCACATGGCTCTACTTGGTTCTGTGTTGTTATCGTATGAAGGTCTAGTTGCAGGTCGGATCGGAAATCCTATGCTCACAAAGGAGGATTACGATCAAATAGACGCTGAAGAGATGGAACTGATGGATATCAAATGGTGTCTAGCGAGTGTTCTTAGACGTGCTGAAAAGTTCAAAACGATTACCGGGAGAAATGACTTTCTTGATGCTCATGTATCTACTTTAGGTTTTGATAAATCTAAAGTTACTTGTTTTCGATGCAGGGAGAAAGGCCATTTCAAGCGGGAGTGCAAGAACAGAGAAGCTAGTGGCGCTCAAAATCCGTTTGGAAAAATGATTACTACCGGAAAGCCATTTATCAGCAAGTTGGTCAATCACAAGACTCACAGACGGCTCATGGTAGAAGAATCGAGGATTCAAAAAGAGCGTGTGCGGTGGATTTTGACTGGAACAATTATATCTCTCCTGATAACAAAGCATGCATAGTTGATCAAGATGATGAGAGGCTACCTGAAGGCTTCAATTGGAATATGTTTGCAGATGAGAATGGGAATTTTAAAGCTTTCATCGCTAAGATTGTCAGAGAACCAGGCATGTTTACCAAATGGATGAAGTCTATTGGAGTGACTATAAAGAGTGTGGATGAAGAGTCTGTTGTTTCTGTTGAAAGTTCAGAAAGTGCTGATGAAAGTCTACAAAGTTCAGATGAGAGTGTACAAAATGTTGTTACTTCAAAAAAGGAAGTTGTATTTGATCAAACAACATCTGATTCTGGATTATCAGATACTAGTTCTGAAAAGTCTGCACAGTTTGATCAGTCACCTCCAGATGATAGTAGCAGTGATGATGAGGAGGAAAAACATATTAATGTTGCTAAAACTCATCTTTCTCCTGAAAGTTTTCATTTCTATTTTGCAGATCGCATGAAGAAACTGAAGGAGAAAAGAGCTGCTAAAGAACAACAACTAAAGAAATCTGAAGATGTTGTTCAGAAAAAGAATGTTGAAGGTGTTACTGAGGAGATGGTTGAAACTGAGAGAGTGAAGGAAGAAGAGAAGGTGATTGAAGAATAAAAAGTGGTTGAAGTGGTAAAGACAATCGAGATTGAGAAGATTGTTGAAGTTGTAAAGCCTTGCGAGAAGTGTTTGGAAGCATGCAAGGATTGTGCAGCAAAAGATGAGATAATTGCTGAGTATGAAAAGAAGAAAGAGCAGTTACTGTTCAACCTCAACTATGTGAAAGAATCTTATGATGTCTTGAACAAAACAGTAGCTGGTCTCCAAAAGACAAATTCAGAAGGAGAACAAGCACTAACGATGATGAATGCTGTAATGATGACAAAGCAGAAAGCCATCAACTTTTACATCGAAGAAAGTGCTAAATGGAAGCAAGAGTTGGAGACAGAAAAGATCAAGAATGAGAGAATTAGACGTTTATTACAAAGTTATTCTAGTTCTGATTATCTCATTGATCGTATTTACCCAACTGTTGCAGGTATGGAAGCTTTTCAAGATGAGAAGCCGAAGAAAAAGAAATATAGTGGTAAGAAACCGACTGTTAGCTATAACAAGTGTCCGCCTCCAATTTGGGAAGGGTATTCTCCTAGAAAACCAAACGAGGAGCAACTTGAAAAAGCAGTCAATATAAAGCTAAAAACCGACACAACTGACGTTTTACCAGATAACATTGATGTCACGTTTACCTCGTCCGATACTGATCATGAGTCTGAGTTAATCAAAAAGGTGGTCGATCAGGTGTTGGATACTGAGGAGGAGTCTGAGTCTGGAGGGTCAAATTCGTCAGTCAACAGTCCAAAGTCGTCGGTTAAACGGTCTTATAGTAAAGAATTTTTGTTATCGAAAGCAAATTTGGATGATGAAACATTTGAAGTTGCATACACTTTAAATGATTCGGACAAATTATATTATGACAAAGAGTTTCCAATAAGAAGTGTTCGTTTTGATATGATCAAAAAGGTTTTTAAAATGACAGAAATTAATATTTCTGAAATAAAAGATTTAAATCTTACTGAAAAACCTAAAAAGTACACTTCAAGAGTTCAACAACGTCTAAACAAGAAAAAGGGTTACAATTCTGGTTCTGGTTTTCAAAAGAAACAAAACCAAAATCGTAGCTACAAAAAGAAAGGTCTTGGATTTATTCCACCAGAAAATTCTAAAACAAAAACAGAATTTGTGTCAGGTGGAAGTGCAGAAGAGGAACAGAAGAAACCATTCTGGAGACAGTCAAATCAAGAGTTTCTTGCCGAAAAGAAGAAGAATGGAACTGAAGTGTTTTATCAAAGAGAGACTCGTACCTGTTACAAGTGCAATGAACCTGGTCACATTGCATGGAACTGTCAAAAAAATGCCAAAACAAAACAGGGAGTTTCTCAGAAATTGAAAGAAAAGATTGTTGATGTTGAACCACCAACCGACAGACTTAAAATTTTTGAAAATTCAACTTATGAGGTTGGTGAGTGTTCTAAAAAGAATTTTTATAAAAAGAAAGAGAAAGACAACCAAGTGTGGGTTGTTAAGAAAGTTGATGAGAACGTCGGCGATGAATCTGGTTCCACAAAGCCAGAAGAGCCACAGGTTGAGATAAAAATTTCAGTGAATGATGATGAGTTTCCATCACTGAAATTTGAAGAAGTTAAACAGAAAGTTGGTAAGGTTGATATCTTGAATCAGTTTTACACAGAGAAAACTAAGTTTGATGTCGAGAAAACATTCAATGGAAGTGTTAAGAAAATTTTTGGGAAAATGTTGAATGGGAAAGTTAAGGGGGTTAAAGATTTTTATGCAACTAAAAAGGCAACTTACAACCCTACTGTGCAAGAACTAAAAGCCATCAAGTCTGAAAAGACTTGGATGGAAGTCTGTTTCCCTTGAAGTCTTAGGACTATGCCGGAGATCCCAAGTTTGTAATCGTGGATCAGGAATCGGCATCATTCTTGTTAAGATAGATTTTGTGAAAGATTTTTAAATGTGTTTAATTTTTACAGGATGAGTGTGACTTGCCGGAGCTTCCAGGTTGGTAAGTGTGAAGCAGGAATCGGCATCTTGATTGGTAAAATGGTTTGTGTAGATGTTTTATTCCTACATGTGGTTATATGTTTTGGATATTCTTACAAGTGGTAAGAGGTTGATTCTGACACAGTGATTACTCAAGGTCATTAGTTTGAACTTGATGAAATCCTGATACAAGAGATTGTATGGACAATATGATGAACCAAACCCCTATCTGTCAAGTGGTAAAATAAACAAAACTTATTTTCCGGAAAAATCATTTTGGTTAAAACAAACTTAAGTGTTTTGAAATGATAATGAGAAAATAGTTTTGTGTAAGGGGGAGTTCTGATTGTTTATGCCAAGTGGATGGCGAATTGAAGCGATATGATATCGGTTGTCAATTTTATTGTATAGTTTGATTTCAAATTTCCTAAAATGTGTTTGCATTTTAGGGGGAGTAAAAATTTCAGAAAATCCAAAAACATTAGAAAATTTTGAAAAATACAAAAACATGATAAAATCAAAAATGAGTTTTGTTGTGAAATAGAGGAAATGATAGTACATCAGTGGACTGTCACAACATGCTAAAGAAATGGAAAGTTAAATTGTGATAAACAATCTCACTGTGGATATGCCAGTAGGTTTTTGCACATTTAGTAGATTGTGACGAGATATAAACTTAAATTTCAAACTTGCTTATATCGTGGGGAAACATCTCTCGGATATATGGGTAACCCCCGAAATCTCGTTTGAAAGATTCCTTTTTCTGATATACTAGGTCTTTATACTCAGTGATATCTGGGGTATTATTCCTGGATTTCTGCTGAATGGAAGTTCTGACCTAGTCCTCGAATAATACTTTCCGCAATGCTTGAAACATAGCATCACCCTCAGCATATATGATAAGACAATAAAATTGCTTAGCAATGCTGTTGTAAAAAAGATCCTCTAAAGGGGACACACCCAAAAGTTGAGTCATGATCTCTCTGCTGAACGGTAGTTCTGACCTGAGCTCTTATGACTCTTCATAATTTATTAACCCCTACAGATATCATTTGTGTCATAATTACCTGTAAGACTGAATATCGGGATCTGGATACGGGAGTATATTCTGAGGTGGGACACGCGATTGAGTTTAAGTACTTAAGACATTAACATCCGTATCTCGAAACAGTTGAACTTTGTGTGAGAATTTAAGTGGACCAATATACTGACAATCTAGGTGAATTGTTTAGAACTAAAAATGAAATGAAGCTTAACGGTGTTGGTGACTTGTCTCAAAAACTGATATGATCCTCTTACACGAACTCACAAAAATATTGTCTGTAAATATTTCTTTATTGCATTTTATTTCAAAATCCAAAAAGATTTTCAGTGAGTTTTAGCATAAAATTTTGAAAAAGTCAAAAAGATTTTCGACAACTGGTGTTGGAGAGCTGATTTTCAAAATTCCAAGTGCTAGACATGATGACTATGTTGTGAGGGGAAGTCTATGTGTTTGAAAATCAAATATGTTTTAATCTATTTTTTTCAAGTGGTTCATCAGGATTATTATTGATAAGATGTTTGATTTGAGGGAGAGTTTGAGTTGATGTATACATGTTATTGTTTAAAATTGTAAAATTTACTTTGAGGTAGAGATGGTGCAGGTTTGAGGAAAAGCTGGATGTGAGCCAGGTAGAACGATTCTGAGAAGCTTATGTTTGAAAAGCTAGGTTCCGATATTTGAGAATTCTGAAGACAAAGCATGAGCCAGGCAAAGATTGAACCTGTGAAAGCCAGACTACGATCCTGAAGCAGATGATGCTGAAGAACTGAAGGAATGCCAGCACATTGCAAGGGGGAGTCTGTTGATGCTGATTGAAAGAGTGAAGAACAAAGACTGATAAAGACTGAAGATTGTAAAGACTCGACACTTAAGACTCGTCAACATCTGAAGGGGAGTCTGTTGGTGCACACATCTGTCGTCTTCGTCTTATATCGAGTCTTCGGTTCGTTGCGGTTTGGAACAAGAATGATATCATCATTCTTAATGATGACATCATCCAAGTGATCTAAGATCTTGCATCATCATTAAATCACGTGAAGACATATGCACAAAACAGAATCTTAGTTATCAAAGTTCACGTGAAATAGAATGTATTTTGTTTGTGTTCACTAGAAGACAAAATAGGTTAAGATGTTGATTTCGCTCAAACGGCATGTGGATGTGATTTCGCTTATTTGGTCATTTTGGGATTTCGCTTATATGGACATGTGACACAAAAGCGAAATCACCAACTCTATATAAAGGTCACTTGAGCGAAATCAGTTGGTGAACTCCTTGTATTCCATACCGAAGTGCTGCCGGTGTGAGATTTGGATGTACAAGCTGTTAAATCAATCTAATCAGTGTTTAAGGTGAATTACTAGCTGTTTCTACTTTTGTTTCTTAGTTTCCGCCTCTAAAACGAAGTAAAACTCCTCTAAACGACTCGTTCGGGTCCGTATACGATCCTACAAGCGGGTGCTGAGTCCAAACTTGTAACGACCTTCAAAAATATCCCAAAACGACTCATAAGTAAAAACCCGGACCTCTGAAACCCTAATCCATATTAAAAATCAAGAAAATCACATTTTTGGTCTTCTCGCGGGCCGCGTAAAGGATAAGCAGACCCTTACGCGGGCCGCGTCAACTTAAGATTTGACCGGATAAGCATCCGGGCCACGCGTTGTCCACCTGGCACACCTACTCGTGACCCAGCAAGACTACACGTAGACTAGGCCCCCTCGCGGGCCGCATAAAGATTAAGTGTGGGTTTACGCGGGCCGCGTAAGCCCCAAATTTCACCTATAAATAGATCCGATCATGAGCAGTTCACTGGTGTCGAAAACAATTCTCAAAAAACGAAGTCTCACTTCTCAATTTCGAAAATTAAGTTATCGAGGCGCTGCTACGATACAGGGTATTAACTCAATCGCTGCTACGATTCAATGTCCGATCGATTGAAACTATCCGATGGATGTTTAAGTGCTGCCCAAATTAGGGCTATACTTTGTCATTCTTCGTGAATTCGATGGATGTTTAAGTATTGCACTTTGTCATTCGTTGTGAGGGTTTTTATCTCGTGAGTTATCGTAAATGCTGTATTAGTTACTGACCTAGTTCGTGTGCATTTTTATTTAAATTAAGTTACAAGGCTAATCAGTAGGTTAAACTCTGCCCGTTAAACTTGCAATGTGAGTCATTCTCTTTTATCAAAAGTATTTTACAATACTCCATTTACTTTCAAAAGTTTTAATTACAGGGATTAAGTCATGGTAATCTTGAAAGGACCCAATAGTGGTATGACCATCGTCACCAGGAGGTGACACGGCGCCAAATAAAAATAAGATAGAAGCCATTGTAATCGCTCTTATGCTGTAATTTATAACTATGTGTCGTTTTATCAAAATTGAGTGACTCGCCAGTATTTCCCCGCTGATAAAATATTTTCAAAACATGTTTCAGGTGACTACTGTGAACCAAGGAAAAGTGCTACGGAGCACTAACAAAGCTTGAAGTAGTGGCTCAGTTAAACAAATAAACATGTTTTGTAAATCAGGGAATTTCCTTGTGAAATTCCTCTATGGTAAATTACGGGGTTGATCCCGAATTATGAAATAAAATTATCGGGCATTTCAAGTTTTAAAAGATCCTGTTAAATCTTCCGCTGTCAACTCGAATAATGAATAATACCACGGGTTTCTATCCCTCGGCTCCTGAACCGGGTCAAACCGGGACGGGGGCCGTGACAGAAAAAGGTGGTATCAGAGCCTCTAATTTAAGCCAATTAAGTATTTAGAAATACTTAAATTTTTCCTAATTACCATTTTGTGACTATGTGTTTTAACTGACAACTTGTTAGTTACAGTATGGGTAAACAAAGAATTTTGGACATCTATCGTCAATTAGATAGTTCACCAAAAGATAAAGGAACTTCATTCCAATCAAATTCCTCAAGATACTCAGCAGACACTGAGGAAGGAATATTTGTTCGTAAGGCACAGTTTGAGAAACCACTTACCCTTAAGAAAAGAAGTTGGATTATTAGAAAAAGTCAAGAGAAAATGAGGAAGTCACAAACAAAAGGAGTGATAAGTAATAAGGAGACTCAGGAAACAGATAATAACCCACCATGGGAAGATGAATTAGACGAACAATGGGCAAATCTTTATATGTTAGCTACTACAGCAGTAAATGTTAACCTTTAATTAAACTGCCAACACCCTGACCCAGTATTAGCACCCATATCATCCATAAGCCAGAAACTTTAAAGAAACTTGCCCATTAGATAAACAACTTAGTAAGAAAAGATAGACTAAAATAAATTATTAATGCACAATCCCTAGTATACTTTAAATTTCAGTTGTAATTTGTAATATATATATAAAATCGCACAATTTCATATTTTTATTAATACTTAATTTTTCTAATTGCCCTTCTGTGATTATGTGAAAATTCATGTTACAAACTTTTAACCTAGAATTTTGTGTGTTTCTTCATATCTACTAAACAGCATGAATGAGTTGTGTGAAGCTCTTCAGAATCTCAACCTCTATTCTGTTAATGTGGAAGTTTCCAGAGACTTTACCGGTTATTGTGCCGACATGGAGGAACCTATGGAATTTCAAAATCTCCTAAATAACCCTAATACCTTTTTCCCTCAATTTGACCCTGAGCCTCCACTACACCCACCTATGAGCTCAGAAAACTTGGCAGAACTCCGTCATTATGGCGAGGAGCTGATTGATGCAGGGCACCGAATTAGGGAAGTAGGGGAAAGAATATCTTGGAAATACGACGAAAGGGAACGTCGTTTCTAAGATGCCAGCTGACGAGGATGGTGTGACTGTGGTTGTGTGGTTGTAGGAATATGTGTTTAATAATAATATAATAATAAAATATAATTATGTGAAATAACTAAAAATAAAACTTTTGTAAGATAATCAGTGTGTATGGATGCCTATTATAATATATATAAAATATCGAACGTCGAAAAATCGACAATTTTGGCTATACGTGTTGACATGAGTATGTGCAATTATTTTGTTATATTTGGTTATTAATTATTTTATGCTAATCACTTATATATATTAATTATCAGATGGAAAACGCTGGTAATAAACCCGTTAACGAAGTTAACCAATCTGAACAAAATAATGAAGATCAATTTCTAAATAGGCAAGATATCGAGAATATCGTTGCTCAGGGAATAGCCAATGCTATTCCAGCAATTCTTGCTGCTGCTCGAAATCCAGTTGAACCTCAACAAATTATTCCTAGCAAACGTACACACGGTGACAATTTCAGTAATAGTGTAAACGGAGGTGGCAACCATACTAATAACGACAACAATGAAATGCAAACCCCACTCCTTAAGAAAATGAAAGCTGCAACGCCTGGTTGCACTTATAAAGAGTTTCTTGCCTGTAAACCGATTGAATTTGCAGGCAACGAAGGGGCGACTGCTGCACTGCGTTGGTTAGAGAAAATCGAAGCAGTAATTAAAATAAGTAAATGTGCCGAGGAAGATAAGGTCATGTACGCATCACATCTTTTCAAAGAAGGGGCGCTAGAATGGTGGAATACAGTACTACAAGCCAAGGGAAGCAATGTGGCATATGCCATGAGTTAGGAAGAATTTAAGCGGCTAGTGGAGAGAAAATTATGTCCCGAATATGAGAAAGAACAAATGGCGAATAAATTTCTGAACCACCGGATGGTGGATGTAGATTGTCGAGGGTATACTTCGACATTCTTCGAAAATACGAGAGTGGTACCAACTCTGGCTTCGCCAAAACCGGTACTTATTTCCCCCTATATTTGGGGATTGATTGGTGAAATCCGTGATATCGTTAAAGCTACGAGACCACGCACTATTGACGATGCGGTGGAATTAGCTAACACTCTAACTGACGGGCTGGTACGCACAAGAGAAGAAAATAGAAAGAAGGAAGTGGCCCAAAAGATTACTCAGGGATTCCGTATGGGTAACAGTTGTAATTTCAAGAAAAAGGAAACCAGGCAATCTTCCACTGTTCCATTTTGCAATACCTGCAAAAGAAAGCATTTTGGAAGATGCAAAGGGTATTGCAATTTCTGCAAAATCCTGGGGCACCAAGAGGAAGATTGCAGGAAGAAGAAAGCAACAATCTACTACAACTGCGGAGAAGCTGGACATTTTAGGCCAGACTGCCCGAAATTGGCCAAACCAGCTGACAACAAAACCAAACCTGCAGAAGGAGCTACCAAGAGAAACGCAAGAGCCTTCCAGTTGACTACTTAGGAAGCAGAACTAATTCCTGACGTGATAGCTGGTACGTTCTTAGTTCACAATGTTTATGCAAAAGTATTATTTGACTCTGGTGCAAACCAAATTTTTATAAATACTTCAATCTGCCAAGCTCTTAACCTACCCTTAACCAACCTTAGACAAATTTTTACGGTGGAAACGGTAGATGGGAATTCTGTTAACATAGATAAGGTTTTGAGAGAAGGAAAAATAGAACTTTTAGGCCATCAATTTTCTGCAAACCTATTACCTATGGATTTAGCAGGATTCGACGTTGTATTAGGAATGGATTGGTTAGTAGCCAACCATGCCCGAATTCTTTGTGATAAGAATTCCATAGAAATACATACACCCACAGGAGAATTAGTGGTGATTACAGGAGATAAGACGCAAAAGCAACTGAAATTCATTTTAGTAATGAAGTTGGCCAGTTATTCAAGAAAACAAGAAGTGGTGTATATGATTTCAGTAATCAGGAACACTAAGGGTAAGGAACTTAAGGAAATTCTAGTAGTATCAGAATACCCAGAGGTATTCCCAGAAGAACTACCTGGATTAGCACCTGATAGGGAAGTAGAATTTAAAATTCATCTAATTCCTGAAACTACACCGATAGCTAAGGCACCTTATCGGTTAGCACCCACCGAAATGCTAGAATTGAAAAAGCAGTTAGATGAATTGTTAAGTAAAGGATTCATACAACCTAGTTCATCCCCGTGGGGAGCACCAGTGTTGTTTGTGAAAAAAGAAAGATGGGTCGATGCGAATGTGTATCGGTTACAGGGAATTGAATAAGGTTACAATTAAGAATCGATACCCATTACCTAGGATTGATGATCTTTTCGATCAACTTCAGGGAGCTAGATACTTTTCTAAGATAGATTTACGCTCTGAATATCATCAATTAAAGGTACATGAAGAAGACATACCTAAAACTGCTTTCAGAACTAGGTATGGTCATTACGAGTTTACAGTCATGCCCTTTGGACTAACAAATGCTCCAGCAGCATTTATGGACATGATGAATAGAATCTGTAAACCGTATTTAGATAAATTTGTAATTGTCTTCATCGACGATATACTTATTTATTCAAAAAGCCAGGATGAACACCGTCAGCACCTGCATGCACTCTTAACTTTGTTGAGAAAAGAAAAGCTTTACACCAAATTCTCGAAGTGTGAATTTTGGCTGCAGGAGGTACAATTTTTAGGTCACATGGTGAATCATGAAGGTATTCACGTAGATCCTGCTAAGATAGAAGCAATCACCAAATGGAAGGTCCCGCAATCAGCTATGGAAATTAGAAGTTTTCTAGGGTTAGCTGGATATTATAGACGATTCATTAAGGATTTCTCCAAGATAGCTATACCATTAACTAAGTTAACCTGTAAAGCAGTTAAGTTTGAATGGGGACCTAGGCAAGAAGAGGCCTTTAGGATTTTGAAGCAAAAGCTAACAAACGCTCCAATTCTTACCTTACCAGAAGGAACAGAAGATTTTGCAGTTTACTGTGATGCTTCTAAGCTAGGATTAGGATGTGTGCTAATGCAACGCAAGAAGGTAATTGCGTATGCCTCAAGACAATTGAAAAAGCACGAGGAAAATTATACGACTCATGACTTAGAGTTAGGAGCCATAATTTTTGCCCTTAAGATTTGGAGACACTATCTGTATGGAAGTAAGTTTACTGTCTATACAGATCATAAGAGCTTAAGATACATATTTGGGCAAAAAGAATTAAACATGAGGCAAAGGAGATGGATGGAAATCCTAAGTGACTACGACTGTAATATTCAATATCACGAAGGAAAAGCAAATGTAGTTGCTGATGCTTTAAGTCGTAAGTATCATGAGAAACAACGACGAGTTCGTGATCTTAGATTAAGTTTACAACTAGACTTAATGGAACAACTGAAAACTATCCAAGAAACAACAATCAAGGAAGATGCTGAAGGTATGAAAGGGAGAATAAAAGAATTAGAACAGGGAAGTGATGGAATTTGGAGATTCCATGAAAGAAGAATTTGGGTATACCATAAGAAATAAAATTTTAGAGGAAGCCCATAAATCTAGGTATACCATGCATCCTGGTAACAATAAGATGTACCAAGATTTAAGAAATAGCTTCTGGTGGATAGGAATTAAAAAGGATATAGCTAGATATGTTTCTAAGTGTCTTACTTGTTCACAAGTTAAGGCAGAACACCAGAAACCTTCAGGATTACACCAACAATTAGAAATGCCAATATGGAAATGAGAACTTATAACAATGGACTTTGTTACTAAGTTACCCAAAACCAGAAAAGGTAATGACGCAATTTGGGTAATTGTGGATCGATTAACCAAATCAGCTCATTTTTTACCTATGAAAGAAACCTTTAGCATGGGAAAGTTAGAAAAGTTGTATGTAGACGTAGTAGTATCCTTACATGGAGTCCCACTCTCCATTGTGTCGGATAGAGATAGTCGTTTCACTACTTCTGGACAAGTTTCTAGGAAGCAATGGGAACCCGACTAAATCTAAGCACTGCATATCATCCTCAGACAGACGGACAAAGTGAAAGGACGATCCAAACCTTGGAGGACATGCTTAGGGCACGTGTGATAGATTTTGGTAGAAACTGGGATGACCACCTACCCTTAATCGAATTCTCCTATAACAATAGTTACCATTCAAGCATTGAAGCTGCCCCATTTGAAGAACTGTATGGACGCAAGTGTAGAACTCCAGTTTGTTGGGCAGAAATAGGAGAAAGCCAATTATCAAGTCCTGAAATAGTGCAAGAAACTACCGACAAGATCACTCAAATCAAGGAAAGACTATAGACGGCTCGAGATCGCCAGAAAAGTTATGCCGATAATCGACGCAAGCCATTAGAATTTCAAGTCAGAGACAAGGTTCTCTTGAAAGTTTCTCCTTGGAAAGGAATAATTCGGTTTGGAAAGAAAGGAAAGCTAAATCCAAGGTACATAGGACCATTCCCAGTAATCCAGCAAATAGGACCAGTTGCTTATCGCTTACAGCTACCAGAGGAGCTAGCTGGAGTACATGATGTGTTTCATGTATCCAATCTCAAGAAATGTCTATCTGACGAATCCTTGGTAGTACCTCTTCAAGATGTAGAGGTGAATGAAAAGTTAAAATTTGTTGAGAAGCCACTGCAAATAGAAGACAGAAAGATTAAATTTCTCAAACACAAAAGACTAGTGCTGGTCAAAGTCAAGTGGGATTCAAAGAGAGGACCTGAATACACTTGGGAACTGGAATCGGAGATGAAGCGAAAGTATCCTCACTTATTTCAGAAAATCTCGAGGACGAGATTTTAAATAAGGTGGGGAGGATGTAAGGACCTTAAAAAATATCCCAAAACGACTCATAAGTAAAAACCCGGACCTCTGAAACCCTAATCCATATTAAAAATCAAGAAAATCACATTTTTGGTCTTCTCGCGGGCCGCGTAAAGGATAAGCAGACCCTTACGCGGGCCGCGTCAACTTAAGATTTGACCGGATAAGCATCCGGGCCACGCGTTGTCCACCTGGCACACCTACTCGTTACCCAGCAAGCCTACACGTAGACTAGGCCGCCTCGCGGGCTGCGTAAAGATTAAGTGTGGGTTTACGCGGGCCGCGTAAACCCCAAATTTCACCTATAAATAGATCTGATCATGAGCAGTTCACTGGTGTCGAAAACAATTCTCAAAAAACGAAGTCTCACTGCTCAATTTCGAAAATTAAGTTATCGAGGCGCTGCTACGATACAGGGTATTAACTCGATCGCTGCTACGATTCAATGTCTGATCGATTGAAACTATCCGATGGATGTTTAAGTGCTACCCAAATTAGGGCTATACTTTGTCATTCGTCGTGAATTTGATGGATGTTTAAGTATTGCACTTTGTCATTCGTTGTGAGGGTTTTTATCTCGTGAGTTATAGTAAATGCTGTATTAGTTACTGACCTAGTTCGTGTGCATTGTTATTTAAATTAGGTTACAAGGCTAATCAGTAGGCTAAACTCTGTCCATTAAACTTGCAATGTGAGTCATTCTCTTTTATCAAAACTATTTTACAATACTCCATTTACTTTCAAAAGTTATAATTACAGGGATTAAGTCGTGGTTATCTTGAATCACTGGCTAGTGGGGTATTGTGCACATTACTAATTTCTCACGGTTAGGCTAATAAACCCTAACAGTGATAATCATCACTACTTGGGTGAAATGAGCCAATAGTGGTATGACCATCGTCACCAGGAGGTGACACGGCGCCGGATAAAAATAAGATAAAAGCCATTGTAATCGCTCTTATGCTAACTATGTGTCGTTTTATCAAAATTGAGTGACTCGCCAGTATTTCCCCGCTGATAAAATATTTTCAAAACATGTTTCAGGTGACTACTGTAAACCAAGGAAAAGTGCTACAGAGCACTAACAAAGCTTGAAGTAGTGGCTCAGTTAAACAAATAAACATGTTTTGTAAATCTGGGAATTTCCTTGTGAAATTCTTTTATGGTAAATTACGGGGTTGATCCCGAATTATGAAATAAAATAATCGGGCATTTCAAGTTTTAAAAGATCATGTTAAATCTTCCGCTGTCAACTCGAATAATGAATAATACCACGGGTTTCTGTCCCGCGGCTCCTGAACCGGGTCAAACCGGGATGGGGGTCGTGACAAAACTATAGTACTATCGTCGTTAAGGCAGTTAGACAACATTCCATGTGTAAACATAACCACAAGCATTCATTTAGTCATGTATAACATGCAGTAATGGTTAGTGTTTAAAGTATTGCGTAGTGTGTTCGATGTGATTTAGAATAAGTAACGTATGTAACACCCAAAAGTGCGTATAGCAAAAAGGGATCGAGTATACTCACAGCGATTGGTGGATTGAAGGGAGCGCTAGAGAGTAGGGTTAGCCTGATCAGAATGATAGCATAACGATAAGTGATGCGTAAATCGATGCAAGGTGTAAGTGGCTCGGACAGCAGTTCGGTCGGATGGTAATCCGATCGGACGGCCAATCGTGCGGATGACAATCCGTTCGGATGGTTATCCGGTCGGACGGTAGTCCGGTCGGATGACTATTCGAGTAGATTGTTTCTTCCTATGAGAAGGATGTGTTTGTGTATGATGGCTTGACCTTTGAAGTTTTTGTTGTAGCATTTTGAAAACGTTGAAGTATCTCTACCTTTCAGGTCGGTCTGTCGGAAGGTGACTCGAATGGCGAGGTTCCTCAGTGAGAACATGTTCACAGCAGAGCGGTCACTGGGTCGGATGTCCATCCCTCCGGGTGGCAACTCTGCTACTGAACATGTTGAAAATTGTTTAAGTATTAAAGTCCAGATGTTTCATGATTCGGATGCCTATCCGATCGGATGGTAGTCCGGTCGGACAACAACTCGTTCAATAACCAGACTTCAATCGTTGGCAAAATAGTTAAGTGTGGGACCCAAGGTGCAAGTCGTTCGGACAGCCGGCCGCTCGGATGGCTGTCCGTTCGAACAATAGTCCGATCGGACGGCACTCCGTCCTGGTTGTTCCGTTCGTCTTACACTTGGCCGTCTTGATTGTTTGTCGTGTTATCGAGATGTGTTGATATCGTGCTAACCAACCGAGTTCCATCCTAAGCTCTAGTGATCCGACTGAACAGGAAACACCCAAATTCGGTCAGTCCACCGGTTTAAGACAGTAGTTCTTGGTTAACCCGAAATCGATAATCTCGTGGATAGAGTACAGATCTTGAACCAACACAACCATAGGATTGAATGGTGAGTCGGCACAAGCTCCGATTCTACCGGTTTTGAATGCATTGAGTGTAAAAGATGTGATATGTTAGCATAGACATTCCTTTCAACTCTTTTATACTCGAAAACACTTAGATTTGTATGAAAAATTGATTAATCTTATGGAAATCGTTCAGATTCAAGTTGTTCTTGGTGGATTAAAGCCAAAACATGAAGTTCCTAAGAACACATGATGACATCATCCTAGAACACCTCAAATCTTCTGATTTCACGGTTAAAAGTTAAGATCCGAAAGATAGAAAGGTGTAGGAGTGCGTGTAGATTAAGGAAGTACAAGATTTAGGACGAGATCTTACCGGGATTGCGAGAAATCAGAGAAAAAGCAAGGAAAACGAGCTGGTCGGACGTTACTTGCCAAAACTAGAAAGAATGAAAGTGACATGGGGTATTTATAGGATACCCAAAGTGGAAAGGGGCGGGTCGGTCGGATGGCATCTTGCCCGAGTGGCATCCCGGTCGGATGGCAATCCGGCCGGCTGGCACCTGGTTTGAGTGCTCGGCGCGACGAGTTTTGCCGTTTCGATTGCGATTGCGAGCGTTGTGATGCGATAGATTTTCCTAGTCAAATCACTTTTAATCCCAACTACTCATATCTTGCACTGTCTCTTCTCCACCAATTGCCATACTGTTTCGATTGCGATTGAGTTCGATTGCGATTCGATTGATTACCACACATAGCGTAAATAAACATGCACAAGCAACACATAAGACACACACACACGTATAATAATAATCAAAAAGCGTAATTCGAGTTGCGAGTTCGATTGCGATTCGATGTCGATTCGTTTAGTATAGTTTGAGTATCATTTAGTTAACTTTATCGCATTGTTACTTCCTATAATTCACAGTCGTAAGTCAATTTAATAGCGAATAACACACTTCGATTACTGTGATTATTGACACTTACTCCACATAATACAGCTAAAATAAACACATAAAAGAAATTCACTACCAGTCAAGTTGCGAAGTCGGTCGTTGACTTTGACCTTAACTTTGACTTTCGAAACACGGGGTGTTACATGTAGTATCTAAATTCTCAGATATCTTTCCAGAAGAGTTACCTGGATTACCGCCAGATCCAGAGGTTGAATTTAGAATTCACCTAATACTAGGAACGACACCAATTGCCAAAGCACCATATCGATTAGCACCGACGGAAATGCAGGAACCGAAGAAACAGTTGGATGAACTACTTAACAAAGGTTTTATACAACCTAGTTCATCCCCGTGGGGAGCACCAGTACTGTTTGTCAAGAAGAAAGACGGATCAATACGTTTGTGCATTGATTACCGTGAATTGAACAAGGTTACGATTAAAAATCGGTACCCACTACCGAGAATCGATGACATGCTCGATCAACTTCAAGGAACTCGATTCCTTTCTAAGATCGACTTACGCTCAGGATATCATCAATTAAAAGTATAGGAAGAGGACATTCCTAAAACTGCTTTCAGAACAAGATACGATCATTATGAATTTACAGATTAAATCTGCAGATAGATTTAAATGAGCAAATTAGAGAGGTACAGGAAACAGCAATCAAGGATGATGCTGAATGTTTAAAATGAATGATTAAGGAATTAGAACAAGGATCAAATGGAATTTGAAGATTCCATAAGAAAATGATGTGGATACCTAAACAAGGAAATCTACGCCACAAAATTCTAGAAGAAGCCCATAAGTCTAAGTATACGATACATCCGGGTAATGATAAGACGTATCAAACTTAAGAAAGAATTTATGTTGGATAGGAATGAAAAAGGATATAGCAAACTATGTTGCTAAGTGTTTAACCTGTTCACAGGTTAAAGCTGAACATTAGAAACCCTCAGGATTATTACAGCAATTAGAAATGCCAATATGGAAATGGGAATTGATAACAATGGACTTTGTTACCAAATTACCCAAGACACAAAAAGGTAATGATACAATCAGGGTGATTGTTGATAGATTAACCAAATCTACTCATTTCTTACCGATGAAGGAAACTTTCAGTATGGAACAGTTAGCTAAGTTATATGTAAATGAAATAGTTTCATTACATGGAATTCCTTTATCTATTGTATCTGATATAGATAGCCGTTTTACTTCTCATTTTTGGACAAGTTTCCAAAAAGCAACGGGACCAGGTTGAATCTAAGCACAACTTATCATCCTTAAACAGACGGACAAAGCGAAAGGACAATACAAATGATGGAAGATATGCTTAGAGTCAGTGTAATTGATTTCGAAGGAAATTGGGACGTTCATTTACCATTAATAGAATTTCCCTACAATAACAGCTATCATACCAGTATCAATGCTGCACCATTTGAAGCACTTTATGGACGAAAGTGCCAAACTCCAGTCTGTTGGGCAGAAATTGGAGAAAAGAAACTATCTAGACCAGAGATAGTGCAAGAAATAACCGATAAGATTATTCAAGTCAATGAAAGACTAAAAGCAGCACGAGATCATCAAAAGAATATGCAGATAACAGACGAAAACCATTGGAATTTCAAGTTGGGGATAAGGTATTATTAAAAGTTTCTCCATGGAAAGGAGTAGTCAGATTCGTTAAAAGAGGAAAGCTAAGCCTTAGGTATGTTGGACCTTTTGAGATTATCAAAAGGATAGGACCATTAGCTTATCAGCTACAACTGCAAGAGGAAATGACAGGAATACATGATGTGTTGCATGTATGTAATCTCAAGAAGTGCTTAACAGAAGAATCATTAGTGATACCTCTTAAGGATATAGAGGTAAATGAGAAACTTAAGTTTATAGAGAAACTCATTCAGATTGAAGATAGAAAGATCAAGAATCTCAAACACAAGAGACTAGTTCTAGTCAAAGTGAAATGGGATTCCAAGAGAGGACCAGAATACACTTGGGAGCTCGAGTCAGAGATGCAAAGGAAATATCCACACCTGTTCCAGTACACCTCGAGGACGAGATTTAAAACAAGGTGGGGAGGATATAACAACCCTCCTAAAACCTTCATACAACATCCCTAAGCGTTCCTATTATACCCCGAATACTCGTTAACGGTCCTAAATACCTTAATATTAAAGAAAATCAAATCAAAACAAATAATAAGGTCTCTCGCGGGGCGCGACCCCCTTGGGTGTGCGAGTCGCGGGCTGCGACAAGGTGACACCAGGCCGGACCCTGGTTCGCCATGTGTCCTGTTACGCGTCAAAGCTAGATAGGTGACTCGACCAAGCTAGGACCTACCCTAGGTCTTTCGCGGGCAGCGAAGGAGAAGCAAGGGGGCACCGCGGGGCGCGAGCCGCCCTTTGATCAGCCCTATAAAAGGGGCCTCAGGCCTCATTCTTCGACGTTCATTCTCTTTTCTCTCTTAAAACTTCTTAATAGGCAAAACTCTCGGGAATAATACCCCTAAAATGCAACGCTCTACCTCGTTGTAAGTATTATAACCCCCAATCACGTATTTGTTACCCTACCCGATTGATCTAGGGCTCCGTAACACATGTCAAGGCTCTGCCTGACTCAGTTCGTTGGAGTTCTGTCTCGTGTTGTACGGCTAATGTGATTTGGGTTATCTTACTAACACATGTGCATTGTTTATTTTTAATAGATAATAACCAGGAGAAAAACCAGGAAGCTATAGTTTTATCTAAGTCAGCAATGTGAGTACATTCTCTTTTTGTAAATCTTTTTATGAGTCAAACTATTTTACCAAAACCTCAAACGTTTTAAAATTATACTTAACAATGATTGAGTCTATGTATTCTACAATTACTGCCGGTATGTTGGGGTTTTGTATACATTACTTTAAATCCGTTACTATTGGACAAAGAGTTAGCCAATGAGTAACATAACCACAAGTCAGGTGTTGACAATAATGAATGAGTAACTGTGTAGATATAAACATTGTAATCGCTCTCAATACTGTAAAGTTATAAAACTGTTTTGATTAAACTGGGATGCACTTGCTAGTATTTCTTGCAGATAAAACCATTTTAAAACGTGCTTTAGGTAACTTAATGTGAGGCTAATAGAAGCCAGCTGTAGAGCACTGAAGGCGTAAAGTTTTGGCTATAAAAGTTACCTAAATAAAAATGAGATTTTATTTTCAATAATTAGGGTTTATCCCTATAAATGTATTGTAATAGAAACTAGGGTTTTATCCCATTTATTAAAATGGGAAAAGTTTGGTGTTTTCAACCCTGATAATATTTCCTAACTACGGTCCTGATGTCTCATTTCCGCTGCCAAATTAACAAACACCAATACCACGGATCTGGTCTCGTGGCCGCCCGCTCTCGGGGCAAGGGTCAGGGGCTGCGACATATACTATCCACAGTTTCAGTTTTGCCATAGCTCCTAAGATGAGAACCCACAGAACTCCTAATCTAAGGTATTTTATATCATTCTTAAGGAACTCTTCAATTGGCTGGGCCTACCCACATAACCTAAATTAGACGCGTGACCGACGTTTTCATTATCTTCTATATATAATAATTAAAAGCCAATGATCCGATTATACCTATCATTTTCCATTTTTTGCAAAAACTTTCTCAAAACATTTTCTATTTTTTTTTAATTCTTTTTGGATTTTGGATATTTTTTATGACTCGACACTATAATTACTCGACACTTACTAGACGCTAGTCTCCCACCCCACACTTATTTCCTTCATTGTCCTCAATGGAGCGAAAAACTAATGACACACTAAAAACATAAAACAAACTACATATATAAATGGAACAGACTCCCCTGATTTGACGCAGTTGAATCCTATGAGCCTTGTTCCACAGCAACCGTATAGCATTTCATTCGCGGCTGCATTCAACATGGGATACTTTTCTTGAAATCGTCCGTAGCACTTTCGTCCAAATGGAGATTGAGTATGGACAAAAACAATCGAAACCTGCAACAGAAAACTCAAAAGCTCCCAAACAGGTTAAACGATTAGTAAACAAAGAGAAACGAGAGAAAAACAAGTTTGACGAGCAACCAAACCTCCTCAGACTTCCCCACACTTTTCCGGTTCATACACAAAAACAAAAACAAAAATGAAATAAAAACCAAAACTTGGGTTGCCTCCCAAGAAGCGCTAAGTTTTAGATCTTCAGCTAAATCATACCTATCAAATCATGGTGGGCATGTAGGGTGGTGGGCATGTAGGGTGTTTGCAATCTCTCATTTTCATCAACCTATTCATCCACAACTTCGAAACACTATCCAGCTTGTTCAACAACCAGCTATTCAACTCACACTTTTCTTCTCCATCTAACTTCTGTAATTTCTTTCCTTTCTTTCTCCTACTCCTCCTTGATTTCCTCGTCTTTTTCTTAACCTCTACCAACCTGTCAATCATAAAACATTCTTTCTCTTCCACAAGACTCTTCTTTTCAGAAGGTCCACACTTGTTAGCAACAGGTTTGGTTGAGTTTGAAAATACTTTTAAAAGCGATTTTTGATCCCCAAACCTAAACCTGACCGTTCCCTCAATACAATGAATAACAACATGAGCAGTAGCTAGGAACGGTCTGCCCTATATAACAGTTGGTTGGTTATTTTTAACACAATCAAGTGTCAGGAAATCGACAGGATAATAAAAGTCCCCAACTTTCACAATCACATCCTTTACAATCCCCCGAGGACACGCAGGAGTTTGATCAGCCAACACTACTATGGTTTCAACTTTTTGCAATGGTCGTACTAAAATAATAGGTGCTCCTAGATCTTGGCGTCATCACGTTCAAAGCAGACATCTCCAAAACCCTTATGATCTTCTTGATTTACGTGCAAAGCAACAAAGAAGGCTGCTACACTTTTTTGTTCGTCCAAATTTGCGTCCCAATATCACGAACTCCTTTCTAAATGTTGCTTCGTTTTTTTCTTTTAATCCCTTTAGTGGCTTGTTAGCTAAACCACTTGGGCCAACGTTGATGCCAAGCCCAATGATGCCACTTTGAATTTATTTTAATCCAACCATAGCCTCTATCTCTGTCAAATAAATCAAGGCTCTTGTACCTAGAAAAGAATAGAACCATTTAACAATTGAATTAGTTGTTTTATCACTATATTAATTACAGTAACAATTCACTAATTCAATTAATTGATTCAAAGTTGTTTTATTGTTTTCTTTACTCGTGTCTTTCAACATCACTTCACAAATTTTCTAAACTTGATTTTTCAAGTGGTTAGATTAATTATGTTTCATTCATTTCATTTTGTTTGCTACAAATTATTCAACTTAAAATCATTTTCTCAATAAGCTACTTCATAGCAAAACTGATAAAGTGAAAGTGATACATTTTTATTATAATTAAAATAAACTAGAGTGTACCTAAAATGTAATGAATAGTGTGAAGTATGTGACCTTACTAGGAAGCAATCGTGTTAGGAATTATGTTGTAATGACTTAAAAAGTAAGGGTGATTGATCTATATTTAACGGGTGGCTTATAACAATAATATATATATAAAGATGTATAGTATTTTAACATGGGTTCACCAACTCTTGGCCCACATCAAATGTAACATATAGACCGTGCTAGACAAGTCGCATAATCAACTTTTGGCTAATGATTAAGGCATAGCATATAAATCATGCTGGCTTATAATGATATTAGTGATAAACGAGAATTGATATAGGTTGTTAGACACCATGAGTCTACTAATACGCTTCACCTCCCAAGGTTATCTAGAACTCCCACAAGATTAAGACCAAAACTGTAAGGACCTGCACAAAAATATCCTAAAACACCCCGTAAGTAATTACACGGACCCCTAAGACCCTAATTTTTATAAAAAAAATCAAGAAAATCAAAATTTATCACTTGGTCGCGGGCCGCAAAGGACTTAAGAAAAGTCTACGCGGGGCGCGACAGCCAGGCAGATCACCGGATAAGCTTTAGGGCCACGTGTCGCACGCGTGGCAGGTCTAGGGGTTGACACGGCAGCCCTAGCCGTAGCTAGGGTGGCCCTCGCGGGCCGCGAAGGATATTCCTTCATGTTTACGCGGGCCGCAAGGAACTCAAATTTTAGCTATAAATAGAACGTTGCATGGCCAGTCTTCTGTGCACGCAAAACTTCTTCAAAAACGCTATATTCTGCTCAAATTAGTATATTCAGATAGGGAAACGCTGCTACGACAACATGGTAATAACTCGATCACTGCTACGATACAATGTCCGATCGATTGAAACTGATCCGATTGACGTTTAAGTGCTGCCTGAATTCGGGCTATACTTTGTCATTCGTCGTGAGGGTTTTGATCTCGTGAAGTTATCGTAAATGTTGTATTAAGTTACTGACCTAGTTTCGTTTGCATTGCTTAATTAGGTTACCAGGCTTAATCAATAGGCAAAGCTCTGTCCATCTAAACTTGCAATGTGAGTCATTATCTTTTTATCAAAAGTGGTTTACAATACCTAAATGTTTTCAAGTTATATTTTACAGGGATTAAGTCTTTGTTATCTTAAATTACTGGCAGTAAGCGGGGTATTGTGCACATTACTGTTGTTTTATCACTTTTAGGTGAACGGACCTAACTAGTGATACACATCACTTTTGGGTGAACGGACCCAATAGTGATATGACCACAGTCATAGATCCGGTCGAGTGACAACTGGACCAGATAATTATAAGATAGAGGCAATTGTAATGTACAAAATGAAACATATAAATTACATCAAATATGGCATAAAAGTAACCATTTTTTAGTACTAATGTTGGAAAAAGTGTTTTTTTTTGTCTTCCTTTTGTATTTTCAGGATTAAATGAGCTCAAATGAACAAAAGAAACAAACAGGCAGCTAAATCTAACAAAAATACAAGAAAAGGAATAAACGTGGCATGCCCGACCCCTCGACAGCATCCTCCCAATCAAAAACAAGAGAACAGAAGGCTAAACACGCCCCGTGCTCAATGAGCACGGGGGCGTGCCCAAGTGTCTGCAGAAAAGACAGTTGTAGAAGCTTCTATCACCCACCACGGGGGCGTGCCCAGCGGACACGGGGCCGTGGACAACTCTAAGATTCGCAGAATCTGAGGAAATCTTGATAGTATAGATACGCTTCTGCACACGGGGCCGTGTCCAGCCTTCTGTGCAGGCTATAAATAGGGGTGCTTGGCTCATTTGCAAACCATCCCTTGACAAACCACCTCTCTCATACTTCACCCACCCACCACCACCACCACCATCACAACCCACATCCACCACCATCATCCATCATCCATCATAGAGTGTGTGTAGTAGTATCGGGATCCAAGATTGATAGTAAGAGTTCTTGACAATCAAAGGCCATGTTTGCCTAAGTCTCTTACATCACTTGGTGAAGACAAGCATTTCGTGTAATACTTTTTATTTTTAATCTTTTCGCACTTTTTATTTGGTTATGTATTAATGACTTTAATAACTAGTTTCTTATGTTGAAGGTGAATCTTACTTATCATTTGTCCGAGGTGTCTTGGCGTTATTTTACTGTCTATATAAAATAAAAGATTTTCACCATTCATATCTCCACGGTCTATATGGAGATATGTTGGCTACCTGGTCGGGGGTTAAGGGAATCATTTGGTAAGAGTCTTGCCTTGTTCAGTGTATAGATCCTGCAAGGACCTGGGTCAACTTTACTAGGACCTCCTTCAATACCCACCGGTATTGGATGGTGGGGGTCCGAACTCCTTGATCCCCTCATATGTAAGCTACTATTAAAACTTTAACCCGGTTACTTAGGACTGTATCCCTGCTGACTCAGACTACTTAGCCGAGGGTAACGTCACCTTCAAAAGAGGGGCCTACCACATTATGCATTAATAACTTAATTAATTATCTTTCAATAATCCAACCCTTTAGGATTGTATCATTGCTGACTCAAACTACTGGGTCGAGGGTAACGTCACCTTCAAAAGAGGGGCCTACTACAATAACTAAGATAATCTCTTAAAAAGTGCAAAAGTGCGGAAATAATCAAAGGTTACACTAAAGGCGAGTCGGATCCAAGTGATTCATCTTGTCTATCTGTTTTATTTTTATTTTTATTTTTCAGCATTTTTAGTTTTTATTTTTTATTTTCTAGTTTAAAACCTTTATCTAAACTTTTGATTTGATTAGACGTTGAGGATAAACCGGTATTAAAAGCTCTTGTGTCATTGGACGACCTCGGTATCTTACCAACACTATACTACGCTCACGATGGGTGCACTTGCCCATATGTGTGTTTAGTGTTAGTAAATATCGTGTTTTATAAATTTAAAACTTGGCTAAAAAGTGTTAAAGGGCTTAAAATATACATTAAAAACTATACGACACTTCACACGCATCAAGTTTTTGGCGCCGCTGCCGGGGACACAAGGATTTTAAGAAAGTTAAGAATCAGCGGACTAATCGTTTTCTTTTATTTTTCTATTTTTAGGATTTTTTTTAGATTTTAAGCTTCTGCAGAACTCAGCACGGGGCGTGCCCGCTGAACACGTCCCCGTGCCCAATCTTTGGTACTGGCAATCCTGTTTTAATTCAGACAGTAAGCTGAACACGGGGCCGTGCCAACTCAACACGTCCCGTGTCCCAAGTTTCAGTTACTGAAAACATAACCGTAAGATCCCGACGGTTGGTAATTTCTGACACAAACATGAGTGATACTGATATTTTTTTACTTTCGGCACTCTTATGGTATGTGGTGTCAAGTATGTGGTGGCCCTCATAAAGATTTAGAATGTTATTTTCTAAATTATAAGCCCCATTATATAGACCCATTGTTTTCCTATAGCCTTAAGAGGGGCGAAAGTAAAAATAATCACTATCTCTCACTCGAATGCTCTCAATCAACTCTTCTAGGAGAAATGCTTCTCGATAAACTATTTCAATTGGAAGATCTAATTCTTAATTGGGTGAAAGAACTTGAGATGGATAGCATTAATTCACCTCAAGACGAAGCCCAAGAGGAATTATTGAGGTCGCATTCGAATAAAAATAACTTGGTTGTTCCCGAAATCACCTCTAACTCTAGCGAGGACTTGAGCGATAGTCGTCCCTGTGTCGAATGTTCCGTGAAGGACTCCCCATCGACTTCATTCGTGCATACACAGACCTGAGCGATTCGGCATACACCTTCTTTAACGAGAGCCCGGGAAAGGGTTGGACTTGTCCACCTACATTTAGCAAAGGAATCACCCTCACCGACAACCTCTTGCGTTCTCGTCTTAGTCTAGAGCAATTAAGGTATCTCAGGCACTTTGGGGTTGTTCCATCCAGTAAGGAACCACCCGATCCGGATGAATTCCTTAAAAATAGAAGAAACTTCATAAACAACCTCTAGACACGGGGCCGTGTCCAGGTCAGCACGCCCCCGTGTCCACCCAAAGATTCCCGTCTGATTTCGTGTCAGAATACGGACAAAATGTGTCAGGATCTTGCCTGCACACGGAGCCGTGTCCAGCCGACACGGGGCTGTGTGCAGCGTGCTGTCGTTTTCTATAAATACAGCAAGATTCCTGCACATTTGGATCACTCCAAAGACAAAGATCTGGTGGATCTTCACACATACCATCCTAGGTATATTCTAAATAAGGTTCTCAAGAACCATCTTGTCTTTTCCACTTTTATCCATTACCTTCTTTTCAAATTTTCCTTAATACCTCCATTAGAGCTTGAAATCTCCATAATTCCAAGCCTTATTGAGATGTTTATTAGATTTTTATTCAAGAAATCTTGTTAAAAATAAGTTCTACAACAATGTTTTAAGTTGTTTCTCCTTAAAAACGTTTTAAAAATCACGAAAACAAATTAAAACTCCAAGATTCCTTGTTCCAAAAATCTGCAGACATCTGAACACGGGGCTGTGCTCATTAAGCACGGGGCCGTGTCCGAGGTACTGTTCCATAAAATTGAACTCTTTTTGGTATATTTTCTCAGAATGGCGAGCAGAAATAGCGGAACATGTTCTTCGCACTCCAGAAACAACCGACAAGGGAGAAGGTCATCAACGGTTGAAGATTCTCTTGTAAACTACGTTTACGCTTTAAGAGAAGCTATTGATGAAATGACGGGGGTGGAAGAAGCATTGGTCGACCGTATCAATTATTTGACGGTGGGACTAGAGGGATATGTTCGAGAGGTTAACCTTTTGCACCAAAGGTTGAACATTCTCGCTTCTCCTCCTTTGGTCCAATTATCACCCAAAGGGCATGGAATGTGGTACCGGAAGTCATCATACCGGCAGAATGGTACACCATACACCCGGAGCCCCCTCGAGACATACTACAAGGGGTTCCGGTTGGTGTCACTCCCCCTCCGCAAGATGTTGAGGAAAATGAGCCCGCCTTCTTCCTCCCAAGAGAGATAGAAGAATGGCTTTAACAACATCTAGGGAATACCCCTCGGTCTGGAGTTCTACGAAACTTTTAGATACCGGCAAGCTATTTCCGGAATTTTGATTCATATTGTACAAGTAGAACTCCTTAGGATGATTTTATGTAGCACTTGACCTATCTATCTTAGGACTTTTAAATTTTATTTTTCTGCGTTGTTTTTAAATTTTTAGGACATATGTAATGCGTTAGTTCTAATGAATGATGGTTTCAATTAATTTGGTGTTTGAATGATGTTGTAATGGATAAAACACACTCGGATGGTGAAGGATACCAAGGGAAACTTGCACCAGCACCCCATGCACAAAAACAGAGCCTCCCGCAGATTTTTCTTCACTACAGCAAGATCAGCACGGGGTCGTGCTCACCCAACACGCCCCATGCTCAACCATCTACAGAAAATTGCCCAGTTCAGGTACCTGGACCCGGGGCGTGCTCACTGAACACGCCCCCATGTCCAGCCCTCTGTTTCTTTATTTTATTTTCTGTTACCGGCAATCTGAACACAGGGCCGTGCCCGGAAACCACGGGGCCGTGTCTAGACTCCCAGTAACATAATTTTTTGCTTTTTCACATATTTTTACGCATTCAATCAACCTAAAACTTATTTTTGGGACACATTGAGAACAATGTGTTATTTAAGTGTGGGGGGGATGCTAGAACCTTGAATTTTGCAAGTCCTAATTACAAGCGTTACACAAAACTCTATTGGAACCGCTAAACACCCCAAATTTTTTTGAAATTTTTTTTTTCATTTTTTACTTGTCTAGATTTAATTTGTGAATTTCAAATTCTAAAAAGGTGATATTTTTACAAATTTACAACCGATAGCGTCGTGATAAAAAGAACTAACATAAGGAAATTATGAAACGGCATGACAAATCTAGTTAAAATTTGATTATATATACTTGATCACATAAAAACCCATTCCCACAAAAAGTGAGTTTTGAGCCTTTATTGAGCATACAAATACACATCTTTAAACTAAATGCTCATCTTTCGTTTCTTGTGTGAATAGCCGCTTGGTTTCTTACAACTCTAGAACTTGCCACGACGATGCATTCCCGGTCCTTACCAACTTAAACCCGAGTAAGTAAATGATGGAGGCATTAGGACTAACCCTTTTTATTTCTACACCATTATTTTTCTTTTTTTACCACCTACCCAAAATCCCCCTAGTTAACCCCTTTGAGCCTAAACCTTTTCATTTCTTAACCCAAAACAAACACCCTTTTACCCACCAAAACCCCTTTTTTTTCTAAAAAAACCCTTTATTTTAATAACAAAGCTCGGTTTTCTTGTGACTTCCTTATCAAAAAAAAAATTCATAAAGAAGAAAAGAAAAATGAAGTTAGCAATAAACAAACAAAGCTCATCAAAAGAAGGCTTGTTTGAAGAATACTTCATTGGAATAAAAAGTCACAAAAACAACATGTTTTACGAAAACCAATGCTTTTTACACCTTTCGCCATTTTCTACTAACCACTAACCCAACCACCTACCTTTAACCCAAACCTAACCCTTCCCCCAAAAAGTCCTCTTGATATTTACAAAGGTGTATAGTTAAAAAGGAGGAGAATTGATTGCTTGGCAAGCCTATGGTAGAAGTAAGTTCCATGCCGCTCTCGAGAGTTTTCACAAAAATACACCTTCGGTCGAGTGTTGAGTGATCCCCCGTGAGGTATGTGAACTTGTATATAAATGGAATTTTAAAGAGGCAAGTTATGCCCTAAGAAGTAATTTATCTTATGTAATGTTTTAAATAAATCATGACGAATAGGATTGTAAATAAATAAAAATAAAACTTAATAAAGAATCTTGGAAATCCCGACATTCTATGACAAGCCCAAAAACCTTCTCTTCTACCCATTCCATTAGGGAGTGTAAGCCACATTATAAAGAGTTTTGCTTGAGGACAAGCAAAGATTCAAGTGTGGGGATATTTGATGTGTACAAAATACAACATATAAATTACATAAAATATGGCATAAAACTAACCCTTTTTTAGTACTAATGTTGGAAAAAGTGTGTTTTTGTCTTCCTTTTGTATTTTCAGGATTAAATAAGCTCAAATGAACAAAAGAAGCAAAAAGGCAGCTAAATCTAACAGCCCGACCCCTCGACAGCATCCTCCCAAGCAAAAACAAGAGAACAGAAGGCTGAACACGCCCCGTACTCAATGAGTACGGGGGCGTGCCCAAGTGTCTCCAGAAAAGACAAAGTTGTAGAAGCTTCTATCACCCACCACGGGGGCATGCATAGCGGACACGGGGCCGTGGTCAACTCTAAGATTCTGCAGATTCACAGAATCTGAGGAAAACTTGATAGTATAGATACGCTTCTGCACACGGGGGCGTGGTCAACTAATGCAGACAAACTGCAATTAATGAAGAAAGAGAAGACGGTGGACACGGGGCCGTGCCCAATGGACACGGGGCCGTGTCCAGGCTTCTGTGCAGGCTATAAATAGGGGTGATTGGCTCATTTGCAAACCATCCCTTAACAAACCACCTCTCTCACACTTCACCCACCCACCACCACCATCACAACCCACATCCACCCCTATCATCTATCATCCATCAGAGGGTGTGTGTAGTAGTCTCGGGATCCAAGATTGATAGTAAGAGTTCTTGACAATCAAAGGCCATGTTTGCCTAAGTCTCTTACATCACTTGGTGAAGACAAGCATTTAGTGTAATACTTTTATTTTTAATCTTTTCGCACTTTTTATTTGGTTATGTATTAATGACTTTAATAACTAGTTTCTTATGTTGAAGGTGAATCTTTCTTATCATTTGTCCGTGGTGTCTTGGCGTTATTTTACTGTCTATATAAAATAAAAGATTTTCACCATTCATATCTCCACGGTCTATATGGAGATATGTTGGCTACCTGGTCGGGGGTTAAGGGAATGGTTTGGTAAGAGTCTTGCCTTGTTCAGTGTATAGATCCTGCAAGGACCTGGGTCAACTTTAGTAGGACCTCCTTCAATACCCACCGGTATTGGATGGCGGGGGTCCGAACTCCTTGATCCCCTCATATGTAAGCTACTATTAAAATTTTAACCCGGCTACTTAGGACTGTATCCCTGCTGACTCAGACTACTTACCCGTTGGTAACGTCACCTTCAAAAGAGGGCCTACCACATTATGTATTAATAACTTAATTAATTATCTTTCAATAATCCAACCCTTTAGGATTGTATCCTTGCTGACTCAAACTACTGGGTTTAGGGTAACGTCAATTTCAAAAGAGGGGCCTACTACAATAACTAAGATAATCTCTTAAAAAGTGCAAAAGTGCGGAAATAATCAAAGGTTACACTAAAGGCGAGTCGGATCCAATTGATTCATCTTGTCTATCTGTTTTATTTTTATTTTTATTTTTCAGCATTTTTAGTTTTTATTTTTTATTTTCTAGTTTAAAACCTGTAACACCTCGAAAATTTACGTCCTATAAGGTCTTGACACGTGTCATAATGTTTGAACGTGTGAAAGATTTCTCTTGGAGGACCAAAGTTGACAAACAGTGAAACTGTGTAAATAGAAGGGTTCAAAGTGTCAACAATGAATAATTACACTTTGCAATAACCCTACATGATGTTTATAACCTTAAACGAATAGATCATGGATCATACGAGGCGAATTGTGAAAGAAGGTGAGAGATTACAAACTACAGGGGTTAAATGTGCCAACATGTTTAAATTATACTTCTGAGTGACCTTTTGACAAACCCGAAGCTTTGTAACGATTAATTATGCTCACAAGAATGTACCATAAAAATTTCACCAAGTTTCGTTATCGTATGAGCAAGTTGTGATAAAATTCGTGTGCAAGGGTTAAAACCGTCAACGTGGAAATTTAGGGCTTTTCGGGTGATCACAAAGTTACCCGAGGACTTGACAAAGTGGGTATAAGTCTTAAAGCCCCACATACTAAATAAACAAAGCTTCTTGTGCAAGTTGGATTGAGAAAGCGACCTTTCGGAGGACCAGGGGCCAAATTGCAATAAAAAGAAAATAAAAATCAGGTTATCAAGTCTAAAGCGGCCCGCTTTAGACTTGACTATATGGGAAGCGGGCCGCTTCCGGTCTGCAGATGCAGAAAATGAACAAAGGCACTGGCAGGTGTCTGTTATAGCATTTAACCGACTCAAATTGGTGGTTTTCGAATCTATGGGCTTGTATAAGCTGGTTTCCAGCTTTTAGAGGCTATATACATGCATCATTGATCATTCCTCAAACATTTAGAATCAAAAATTGTGAAAGGTCAAGTTCTTATAAAAGTCTCATATTACACATATCAACTTCTGATCATTCTGAGCCATTCAAGCTGATACCAAGCGATCCATATCATCCATTAATCAAGTGTAAGTGCCTTAGATCCTTCTCGATTCAGTTTTGATTCATTTATAGCCTAGAAATCAAACCGTCGTAACTACGGTTTGACTTGGCGATAAATCACAAACGATCCAGAGATTTGTCGAAACGAAAGTTGTTACGAGTTGGTAATTATATGAGTATTAAAACCCTAAAAGGTCTCTCACTGATTTTAATCCTAACTATGTCGTTTGTCGAGTCAAAGGTTACCCGAAAAGTCAACAGAAATGATAATCGCATATTTAATGATACGGAGGGCGTGTAATCTGTTTTAACACTCATATAAACTGAAAATAAGTATAAAAACTTGTCTACGCTTGTTTGATTCGACAACTTTCTATTTAGAACCGATTCGGAACCGAAAGACGCAAAAGTTTGACTTTTGCGTTGACCTCAGTTCTGACCCGATTCTTATAGGTTTAGACATGCCTTAAGGTTCCTTTAGGACCTAGATACATGTGTGTATAAGCCTCTGCGTTTATACCACTCGAATCCCTAATCGTTCGATGTTTCCGTTAATCGCCTAAATATTGACCGTAATGCCCTTATGACCATAAAACGGGATTTTTGGAAATGTGGAAGTGCCATAATCTTAGTTACTGATTATTAGGCATGTCCCGAAAATTTCACGTTAATCGGAGGTCTAGAATAGGAGATATGCTTAATGACGTAATTAAGAACGCTTTTATTAATTAAACGGCGTCATTAGCATAAAGCCTATCTAAACCCAATTTTTGACACCAAACCTTATACTAACTGATGTAATATAATATTTTGGGATTTTTGAAGATTTTTAATTATTTTTAAACTGATCGTAAGCTTGGATTAGCGCCTTAATTCGGTTAATACCGAATATACCCTTTTCGGCCATAAAATGAGTTTTACAAATCCTTTTAACGCCAATCCAATTGCTACTGATTTTAAATATGAATTAGAGTGTTTTGAACCTGTTTAACTGATCAGGAAACCCAGAATCGTATTTTAAACCGTACGTCGCTTAAAACGGCTTTATACGCGTATTATACGCATAGTTTGGGTTTAAAACTATTTTAACATATAAGACTTATAACCAAATGTTATAACCTGTTAATATAAGCTATTTTACTGATGTAATCAGACCCGGTTCATAGAAACCTAATTTAATCCTTTTATAATCTTTAAAATGACCAAAATACCCCTACGGGACTTATTAAGAGATTAAACTCGTTTTGGGCATCATGGGTGATATCCTACTGATATCACAACTTATTTAAGGTGTATTAACTTAGGGAACCTGTTTAGGACTCTTACGGATACCCGTTACGCTTTATGCGCGTTCGGTTCGGTTTATGTAACTAGTTTACATAAATTAGCCGAAACGGGTCAAACCTTATCGGTTTATTCTCAAAATCCAGAATGTGTATCATATACCCATATTAAACAAGTCTTCAAACTTGTCGGGTCTAAATCACATTCTATCCGGTCTTCGCTTAATCGTGCGTACGAACCGTATCTTTAAAACTAACCGGTCTAAGCGTAAGCTTAACTAAAGACCCGTTAGGATTCTAATAGGTTATTATAAACCTTCGTTCCAGATTAGGAGAACCAGTAAAAGATACCCGCACTCGCTGATTTTGAACTATACTTGCTCAGGTAAATACTTTTAACTTATTTCCCTATACGGGCTTGGGTAAGGTATATAAAATACCGCTTGGTCGGGCGTTGAATATTTAATCTTATTATGGTTAAATTATTGAGATGTCTTCGTTTAATATTGTTTTGTTTTACTTAAAGCCTTTGGGGGGTTAATGACCGTGTCCCGGATATCCCTGGCATCATTTTACGAAATGGCCACGACCTCAGCACTCAGGTGTAGGCGTACACCTGTTAGTGTCTCATAAATAAAGTGGTGTGTTAATTGATCTTTAACCCGGCTCGAACCGGGCTACTGAACGCATAAGGAACATGTAAATCCATACAAGTATTATATATTTAAATAATTATCCCAAGTTATAAAATATTATTTGTGCCTTGTGCCTTAAATGCATTTTCTTAAACTCTTTTCAAAATGAGTCGGTTGATTGTATTTACCAGTGTAAACTGACGTATTTTCTTAAAAGGTTAAGTGCAGGTACTACGCGAAATAGGCTGGCTTGTCTCCTAGCATCCACATTAAGTCTCGCCAGCTTGGATGTCATATCTGTTGAACATTTGTTTCCTTTTTATTTTATTTGATCTACCTGTGGATTATATTCGACTAATTGTGATACTTAATATTACAATATCGTTTGGTTGAATTAAATCTATATATTGCTTCCGCTGTGCATTTAAATATTGTGTTGTTTGACTATTATGTTGCCAACCACGTCACGATACTCCCCCACCGGGCCCACCGGTGACACGTGGAAATTCGGGGTGTGACAGGTTGGTATCAGAGCCAACTCTGAGTGAATTAAACACTAACCTTTTGTGTTTAATCTCAGTTACACAATTGCACATTCCTAAATCTTCGAGTCTAGACAAAGAACTTAGGAATAATCCAAATTGTTCAAATTTTATTTATTTAAATTTTGTCTTCTATTTTTTTTCCTTGTTATTACCTTGTGTGTTTTAACAGGTACAATAATGCCGCCAAGATTTAGACGAGGTGGTCGAGGAAAGGAGCCAGCTAGTGCCCCTAACGACCATGAGGCAGGACCATCATACCGACGAACTTCTTCTTCTTCAAGGAATGACGAAACGAGGGAGTTATGGAGGACATATGAAGACGATGACAGACGATCTTTTTCGCACTCATCAACACTTCCATATCAGGACTCTTATGGGCCTCAGTCGGAGAACGAGCCCCACAACCCGCAACGTTTATTTGGCGACCCTACTCCTGTTTTTCGGGGTCAGTTTAACCCGGCAGAGTACCTGCCAGAGCAAGTGGGCTTTAACCCACTTGGACCGGGAGATCACTTTTCTGGTGATCAGGATATGGACGAGGACACAGATCCCGTCGAGGCGTCAACCGGATCCATGAACCATCCTTTCGTGATCTCAGACGGATCGTCATATCACGGAACACCATACCAGGGTCCGGATAGTCACATGGCACGGTTCGAACAGTGTGAGTGGTACAATACACCATCTTACCACCCATCACCTCACCAGCAGCCACCGCAGCAGCCTCATCAAGATTCCTCTGGGGAACACGGGTTTGTGGCAGTCACGCCACCGCCTCCACCGCCACCAGTTCATTTAGAGCCTCCAGCACCTCCAAGACGTAGGAGGACTGGCGCACGGATCTCAACACGAGAAGTTGATTTTCGTATCAACACCCCTCAACACTCTAGCGGTAGCCATTACCCGCTAACTCATGAAGGCCCACAGATGGGTGGATCTTCTGTCCCAGTTTCGGAGGTGAATTCAGCACCTATAGTACCGTCACCACCGGGTTTTGGCCACCCAATCCCTGCTTATACTGCTCCGGCAACTTACAACCCATATGGACCACCAGCATACCATGGCTATAACTATGCGGATGATCCCTACAACGTGGCATCAGGCTACCATGCCCATAATAATCCCGAGGGACCATACGGACCCCCTTGGGGAATGGGATACCCAGCTCGGGGGTATCAAGCACCTGTACATCCGCCACCACAATACCAGCCACCAGGGGCTCCTCCCCATGAGCAGGAGGAACTCCGCCGAAGACTGGCCAAAGTGGAGCAAGACTTCCAGAAGGAACGTAAGAAGAATGAGGGATTTATGAGTGGGTTGGCAAGCTTGCTTAAGGGGAAGAAGAAGAAACGGGATCGTTAAATCCCCATATATGTATTATTGTACTTCCTTATTTAAATCAAGTCCCTACGTGGACATTTATTATTTGTATGTGTATGTAGTCCCTGCGTGGACATCTACCTTTTGTACTTAGTCCCATACGAGGACTTGTTTCTAATTTAGCCCCTGCGTGGGCACATCTTTCTGTAAGACCCCTGCGTGGGCATGTACTGGTTTAAACCCCTGCGTGGGTAAGTTTGTTATTAGTAAAAGACCCGTTTAGGGCTGTGTGTAATAGTATAATAGATTAATGGAATGTTTGTTTTATAAATTTCATAATTTCAATATGCGCATATATAGTGTATAAATGAAATAAATTGAAATCATTCCTTTTAAATTAATCTGCCTATGAAATTAATTAATTAAGAATCTTAAAAGTGTGAACCCTAGCCTCGTGTCAAATATAAGACCGGGCCAAAATGGTAAGACCTGTTTAAATGATTCAATTTCCTGTTAACATCTTAAAACATGTTAACACTCCTGGCAGAAGTGATTCGTTAAAATCACATACGTCATATTATAAAGGAATTCTTTAAAAGATTCCTAACCTAGTTTAATGATCTCTGAATCCTAGGTTTACATCATCAATTAAGATGATCATATCTTAACCATACGTGGTAATATAATGCCTACGGGCCCTTCTCATTTTCATATGAGACAAAAGACAGTATTAGTCTGTGACCCTGTCTGATAAAGGTAATGAACTAGGTTCAAACCTTAAAAAGCCTTGATTCTTTGAATTCATAGCTTATAATTTAAATTGTCCCTGTGACTAGGCCTTATGTGCTAATAAAACTGTTATTGTTTTATAATTAGGATAAATTATTTTAGAAATCCTAAATAAATGTGAGGAATAAATTAACCATATATGGTCTATGTTTACCGCGGTTAATAAAAATTGCCATAAAAGACAATTCTATAATAAACTCACCAATAAATTATTGTCAATATGTTACAGTTCAAAATACATGGCAGACTCAAACGAGGTCAACAGTCACCCAGGAATAGTGCCTGATAATGCCCATGTGAACGTAGCAGGTGCAGAATTGCAAGTTATGATAGACAATGCGGTTAATAGAGCTATGGATAGACAAAACCATGGATCAAGTGGTACCCATACGAGGACCCATTCTGCATCACACACTAGGACACCCTCCAGGACCCACACTGCCCACAACAGTAATTCTCACCACTCGTCAAACCGAAGGAGTGTTCCATCCCAGAGGGTCATTCAGGATCAAGGACCCCGTAATAGGGGGTGCACCTATAAATACTTTGTGTCGTGCAAACCCAGAGACTTCAATGGGGAAAAAGGAGCTGTGGATTGCATGACGTGGATGGATGAAATGGATACTGTGGTGGATATTAGTGGTTGCCATGAAAGGGATATTGTGAAGTTTGTCTCACAGTCGTTCAAAGGAGAAGCCCTAGCCTGGTGGAGATCATTGATCCAGGCTACAGGAAAGGTTCCATTATACAACATGACCTGGGAGCAGTTCATGGCACTAATCAAGGAAAATTTCTGCCCTCAACACGAGGTTGAGAGAATTGAATCTGATTTCGTGGCACTGGTCATGAAAAACCTGGACTGTCAGGCCTACCTTACTACTTTCAATACTTTGTCAAGGTTGGTCCCTTACTTGGTAACTCCAGAGCCTAAGCGTATAGCCCGCTTTATCGGGGGTTTGGAACCGGAGATTAAATCAAGTGTAAAAGCTTCCAGACCAACCACTTTTCGGTCAGTAACGGATATATCGTTATCCCTGACCTCAGATGCTGTCAGGCTGAGGTCACAAAGGAAAAATGATACCGAAAAGAGGAAGCGTGAGGATGACAACTCACGGCGTTCAGATAAGAAGCAGAAGGGTAGCAATGACCAGAAGAAGGGGTCAGGTTTTAAGAAGGATGGTCAGCAGACGGGTGAAAAACCCAGATGCAAAACCTGCAAGAGGCAGCACTTTGGGAAGTGCAGGTTTGAATCCAACTCACAAACACAATCGAAGCCTTTTGCATGTGGGTTATGCAAATCCAGGGAACACAAAACCGTGGATTGCAAGAAGATAAAGGATGCAACCTGCTATGGTTGCAATGAAAAGGGGCATATCAAGTCCAACTGCCCAAAATCTGCAAGGAAGAATGAAGAGGGAAAGAAGACCAATGCGAGGGTACTCAGAATGGATGCTAAGGAAGCCGTCAAGGACGACAACGTGATAACAGGTACCTTTCTCGTAAATGATGTTTATGCGAGAGTGTTATTTGATTCAGGCGCTGATAAGTCGTTTGTAGATAATAAGTTCTGTGAACTGTTGAAACTACCTGTTAGAACTTTAAGTGTGAATTATGAGGTGGAACTAGCAGATGGCACTTTAGAAACCGCTTCAACCCTATTAGATGGATGTTTCATATCCATTAAGAATCACTCTTTTCTTTTGTCCCTACTTCCTTTAAAACTAGCCGGTTTCGACATAGTTTTGGGTATGGACTGGTTATCACATAACCAGGCCCAGATTATTTGCAATAAGAAGCAAGTGATAATCCAGACTTCGTCTGGTGAATCACTTACTATCCAGGGAGATACCCAGTATGGGCTACCCGAGAAGATGTCAATACTCAAGGACTCAAAGTGTTTGAAGAAGGGCTGTGTCATCTACATGGCACAGGTGATTATTGATGAGCCGAAACCCAAGATTGGAGATATCCCAGTCATTTCTGAATACCCCGAAGTATTTCCTGAAGAACTACCTGGTTTGCCACCAGATAGACAAGTGGAATTCAGAATTGACATTATTCCTGGATCGGCACCAGTTGCAAGGGCGCCTTATAGGTTGGCACCTACAGAGATGAAGGAATTGAGGACGCAGCTAGATGATTTGCTAGCCAAAGGTTTCATCAAACCTAGTTCGTCTCCTTGGGGAGCACCGGTTTTATTTGTTAAGAAAAAGGATGGATCGATGCGTCTGTGCATCGACTACCGTGAGCTTAATAAGGTTACCATAAAGAATAGGTATCCTTTGCCCAGAATCGACGATCTGTTCGATCAACTGCAAGGGGCAAGTTTCTTCTCGAAGATTGACTTGAGGTCAGGCTACCATCAATTGAAGGTTAGAGATGAAGATGTGCACAAAACAGCATTTAGAACTCGTTATGGTCATTACGAGTTCCTAGTGATGCCTTTTGGGCTCACTAATGCACCGGCCGCATTCATGGATCTCATGAATCGCGTTTGCAAGCCGCACTTAGACAAATTCGTCATCGTCTTCATCGACGACATTCTCATCTACTCAAAGAACCAAGCTGACCATGAGAAGCATCTTCACTGCATACTGGAACTACTTCATAAAGAGAAGCTCTATGCCAAGTTCTCAAAGTGTGAATTCTGGCTTCGAGCAGTCCAATTTCTTGGACATGTTGTTAGTGAGCGTGGTATCCAAGTAGATCCCGCTAAAGTTGAATCTGTCATGAATTGGCATGAGCCAAAGACGCCTACAGAAATTCGTAGCTTCCTAGGTTTGGCAGGATACTATAGACGATTCATAGAAAACTTTTCAAGGATTGCTGCACCCCTGACTTCGCTGACACGTAAGAAGATTAAGTTTGACTGGGGTCCTAAGCAGCAGGAATCCTTTGATATTCTGAAACAAAAGTTGAGCAATGCTCCAGTATTGACATTGCCTGATGGAATAGAGGAGTTTGTAGTTTATTGTGATGCATCACACACCGGGATGGGATGTGTGCTTATGCAAAAAGGCAAAGTCATTGCCTATGCTTCAAGACAGTTAAAGGTGCACGAAAAGAATTACACCACCCACGACTTGGAGTTGGGTGCCGTTGTATTCGCACTAAAACTGTGGAGGCACTACTTATATGGAATCAAATGTGTGATCTATTCTGATCACAAGAGCCTTCAACATCTGTTCAACCAGAAGGACTTGAACATGAGGCAACGCCGTTGGATGGAAACTCTTAATGATTACGATTGTGAAATAAGATACCATCCCGGCAAGGCGAATGTAGTCGCCGATGCCTTGAGTCGGAAGGAGAGGGTGAAACCCATCCGAATCAATGCCAAGAGCATGGAAATAAAGAACAGTTTGATGGAAAGGTTGTTAGCTGCACAGAAGGAAGCTGTGTTGGAAGCTAACTATCCTAACGAGAAGCTCGGAGTAACTGAGGAGCAGTTATCTCTTAGTAAGGATGGAATTCTTAGATTGAATGGACGTATATGGGTTCCAGTTTATGGAGGACTTCGTGATGTTATCCTCCAGGAAGCCCATAGTTCCAAATATTCCGTTCATCCTGGAGCCGATAAAATGTACCATGATCTTAGAGCAAATTATTGGTGGATAGGCTTGAAGAAGTCTGTAGCTACCTATGTAGCTAAATGCTTGACGTGTGCGCAAGTCAAGGCAGAACATCAAAAACCGTCAGGTTTACTACAACAACCTGAACTTCCTACTTGGAAGTGGGAAATGGTAACTATGGATTTTATCACCAAGTTACCCAAGACAAGGAAAGGAAATGACACCATCTGGGTGATAGTTGACCGACTGACTAAGTCAGCACATTTCCTACCCATTAAGGAGACCTACAGCTCCGATATGTTAGCCCAACTGTACGTTGATAAGATTGTAGCCTTACATGGCATACCGGTAGCTATTATCTCTGACCGAGATACTAGATACACATCACATTTTTGGAAAAGCTTCCAACAATCTTTGGGCACACGTTTGAACTTTAGTACGGCTTACCATCCACAGACAGACGGTCAGAGTGAGCGTACTATTCAAACGTTAGAAGACATGCTACGTGCATGTGCAATCGACTTGGGAGGTAGCTGGGATAAGAACCTGCCATTGATCGAATTCTCCTACAACAATAGCTACCATACCAGCATCAAGGCTGCGCCTTTTGAGGCATTATACGGTAGAAAGTGTAGATCGCCTGTTTGTTGGGCGGAGGTTGGAGAAGTCCAGTTATCAGGACCAGAGATCGTGTTTGAAACGACGGACAAGATTGTCCAGATTCGTAACAATCTCCAAGCTGCCCGGAATAGGCAGAAGATTTACGCTGATCCAAATCGTAAGGATTTTCACTTCGAAGTAGGTGACAAAGTCCTACTTAAAGTGTCACCCTGGAAAGGAGTGATGCGATTTGGTAAGAAGGGTAAGCTAAGCCCGAGATACATAGGACCCTTCGAGGTTATCGAACGTGTCGGGTCAGTTGCCTACAAGTTAAACTTACCTGAAGAGCTCAGTAGTATACACAATGTGTTCCACATCTGCAATCTGAAGAAGTGTTTCGCTGACTCCGCTGATGAATCAGTGATTATACCCTATACAGATGTGCATATCGATGAGAGCTTGAAATTTGTTGAAAAACCTATGTCGATTGAAGATCGACAGGTAAGGAAGCTTCGAAGGAAGCATATACCTTTTGTAAAGGTCAAATGGGATGCCCGAAGAGGTCCCGAATTTACGTGGGAAGTTGAATCCACGATGAAAGAAAAGTACCCTTACTTGTTTCAGTAAATCTCGGGTCGAGATTTATTTTAAGGGGGTGAGGATGTAACACCTCGAAAATTTACGTCCTATAAGGTCTTGACACGTGTCATAATGTTTGAACGTGTGAAAGATTTCTCTTGGAGGACCAAAGTTGACAAACAGTGAAACTGTGTAAATAGAAGGGTTCAAAGTGTCAACAATGAATAATTACACTTTGCAATAACCCTACATGATGTTTATAACCTTAAACGAATAGATCATGGATCATACGAGGCGAATTGTGAAAGAAGGTGAGAGATTACAAACTACAGGGGTTAAATGTGCCAACATGTTTAAATTATACCTCTGAGTGACCTTTTGACAAACCCGAAGCTTTGTAACGATTAATTATGCTCACAAGAATGTACCATAAAAATTTCACCAAGTTTCGTTATCGTATGAGCAAGTTGTGATAAAATTCGTGTGCAAGGGTTAAAACCGTCAACGTGGAAATTTAGGGCTTTTCGGGTGATCACAAAGTTACCCGAGGACTTGACAAAGTGGGTATAAGTCTTAAAGCCCCACATACTAAATAAACAAAGCTTCTTGTGCAAGTTGGATTGAGAAAGCGACCTTTCGGAGGACCAGGGGCCAAATTGCAATAAAAAGAAAATAAAAATCAGGTTATCAAGTCTAAAGCGGCCCGCTTTAGACTTGACTATATGGGAAGCGGGCCGCTTCCGGTCTGCAGATGCAGAAAATGAACAAAGGCACTGGCAGGTGTCTGTTATAGCATTTAACCGACTCAAATTGGTGGTTTTCGAATCTATGGGCTTGTATAAGCTGGTTTCCAGCTTTTAGAGGCTATATACATGCATCATTGATCATTCCTCAAACATTTAGAATCAAAAATTGTGAAAGGTCAAGTTCTTATAAAAGTCTCATATTACACATATCAACTTCTGATCATTCTGAGCCATTCAAGCTGATACCAAGCGATCCATATCATCCATTAATCAAGTGTAAGTGCCTTAGATCCTTCTCGATTCAGTTTTGATTCATTTATAGCCTAGAAATCAAACCGTCGTAACTACGGTTTGACTTGGCGATAAATCACAAACGATCCAGAGATTTGTCGAAACGAAAGTTGTTACGAGTTGGTAATTATATGAGTATTAAAACCCTAAAAGGTCTCTCACTGATTTTAATCCTAACTATGTCGTTTGTCGAGTCAAAGGTTACCCGAAAAGTCAACAGAAATGATAATCGCATATTTAATGATACGGAGGGCGTGTAATCTGTTTTAACACTCATATAAACTGAAAATAAGTATAAAAACTTGTCTACGCTTGTTTGATTCGACAACTTTCTATTTAGAACCGATTCGGAACCGAAAGACGCAAAAGTTTGACTTTTGCGTTGACCTCAGTTCTGACCCGATTCTTATAGGTTTAGACATGCCTTAAGGTTCCTTTAGGACCTAGATACATGTGTGTATAAGCCTCTGCGTTTATACCACTCGAATCCCTAATCGTTCGATGTTTCCGTTAATCGCCTAAATATTGACCGTAATGCCCTTATGACCATAAAACGGGATTTTTGGAAATGTGGAAGTGCCATAATCTTAGTTACTGATTATTAGGCATGTCCCGAAAATTTCACGTTAATCGGAGGTCTAGAATAGGAGATATGCTTAATGACGTAATTAAGAACGCTTTTATTAATTAAACGGCGTCATTAGCATAAAGCCTATCTAAACCCAATTTTTGACACCAAACCTTATACTAACTGATGTAATATAATATTTTGGGATTTTTGAAGATTTTTAATTATTTTTAAACTGATCGTAAGCTTGGATTAGCGCCTTAATTCGGTTAATACCGAATATACCCTTTTCGGCCATAAAATGAGTTTTACAAATCCTTTTAACGCCAATCCAATTGCTACTGATTTTAAATATGAATTAGAGTGTTTTGAACCTGTTTAACTGATCAGGAAACTCAGAATCGTATTTTAAACCGTACGTCGCTTAAAACGGCTTTATACGCGTATTATACGCATAGTTTGGGTTTAAAACTATTTTAACATATAAGACTTATAACCAAATGTTATAACCTGTTAATATAAGCTATTTTACTGATGTAATCAGACCCGGTTCATAGAAACCTAATTTAATCCTTTTATAATCTTTAAAATGACCAAAATACCCCTACGGGACTTATTAAGAGATTAAACTCGTTTTGGGCATCATGGGTGATATCCTACTGATATCACAACTTATTTAAGGTGTATTAACTTAGGGAACCTGTTTAGGACTCTTACGGATACCCGTTACGCTTTATGCGCGTTCGGTTCGGTTTATGTAACTAGTTTACATAAATTAGCCGAAACGGGTCAAACCTTATCGGTTTATTCTCAAAATCCAGAATGTGTATCATATACCCATATTAAACAAGTCTTCAAACTTGTCGGGTCTAAATCACATTCTATCCGGTCTTCGCTTAATCGTGCGTACGAACCGTATCTTTAAAACTAACCGGTCTAAGCGTAAGCTTAACTAAAGACCCGTTAGGATTCTAATAGGTTATTATAAACCTTCGTTCCAGATTAGGAGAACCAGTAAAAGATACCCGCACTCGCTGATTTTGAACTATACTTGCTCAGGTAAATACTTTTAACTTATTTCCCTATACGGGCTTGGGTAAGGTATATAAAATACCGCTTGGTCGGGCGTTGAATATTTAATCTTATTATGGTTAAATTATTGAGATGTCTTCGTTTAATATTGTTTTGTTTTACTTAAAGCCTTTGGGGGGTTAATGACCGTGTCCCGGATATCCCTGCCATCATTTTACGAAATGGCCACGACCTCAGCACTCAGGTGTAGGCGTACACCTGTTAGTGTCTCATAAATAAAGTGGTGTGTTAATTGATCTTTAACCCGGCTCGACCCGGGCTACTGAACGCATAAGGAACATGTAAATCCATACAAGTATTATATATTTAAATAATTATCCCAAGTTATAAAATATTATTTGTGCCTTGTGCCTTAAATGCATTTTCTTAAACTCTTTTCAAAATGAGTCGGTTGATTGTATTTACCAGTGTAAACTGACGTATTTTCTTAAAAGGTTAAGTGCAGGTACTACGCGAAATAGGCTGGCTTGTCTCCTAGCATCCACATTAAGTCTCGCCAGCTTGGATGTCATATCTGTTGAACATTTGTTTCCTTTTTATTTTATTTGATCTACCTATGGATTATATTCGACTAATTGTGATACTTAATATTACAATATCGTTTGGTTGAATTAAATCTATATATTGCTTCCGCTGTGCATTTAAATATTGTGTTGTTTGACTATTATGTTGCCAACCACGTCACGATACTCCCCCACCGGGCCCACCGGTGACACGTGGAAATTCGGGGTGTGACAAAACCTTTTTCTAAACTTTTTATTTGATTAGACGTTGAGGATAAACCGGTATTAAAAGCTCTTGTGCCCTTGGACGACCTCGGTATCTTACCAACACTATACTACGCTCACGATGGGTGCACTTGCCCATATGTGTGTTTAGTGTTAGTAAATATCGTGTTTTATAAATTTAAAACTTGGCTAAAAAGTGTTAAAGGGCTTAAAATATACATTAAAAACTATACGACACTCCACACGCATCAGTAATCGCTCTTAATACTGTAAATTATAACAATGTGTCGTTTTTTTCAAATTGAATGGCTCGCCAGTATTTCCTTGCTGATAAAATCTTTTTAAACTTGTTTCAGGTGATTTACTGTGACCAAGGAAAAGTGCCGCGTAGCAATCCAGCTTGAATGAAGTGGCTCAGTAAATAAATAAACATGTTTTTTTTTTGTAATCAGGGGATCTCCTAGTGAAATCCCTCTATTGTAAAATACGGGGTTTGTCCCGAAATTATAATAAGATAATCCGGTATTTTCAGTATAACCGATCCTGTAAAATTTTCCGCTGCCAAATTACACACCAATATCACCTGTTTTCTGTTCCGCGGCTTCTGGACCAGGTAAAACCGGGTCGGGGGTCGTGACAGAAAAAGGTGGTATCAGAGCCACTGATTTAAGCCAATTAAGTATTTGAGAAATACTTAAGTTTTCTGTTTGCCTCTTTGTGATTCTGTGAAAAAATTAAATTACAATAAAAAAAAATTTAACTTGAATTTTGTGTGTTTCTTCATGTGTGCTAACAGCATGAATGAACTGTCGGAGGCAATCCGAAACTTTACAATCCATACCACCAATATGGATACAACAGGAATCCAGTCAGGTTATCAGGCGGATACCGAAGAGCCATTAGTGTTTCAACCCAGTCCTAGGAGAAACCCAAGCCTAAAAAGAGGAGAAGGATTCTGGACTAGAAACGAGGACGAAGGAAGAAACCAGCTGCCCAAAAGGTGAAAAAGACGGAGGATCCAAAAGGAAAAGGAAAGGAAGTAGGGGAGAGCTCTGGTCAAGCCCAGGAGATGCCACCTTGGGAGGAACTCGATAGAAAACTTGCAAACTGTGACCTCATCGGACCTGCTGACGAAACCCTTTTCAATTTCCCCTCCCAAACCGAACTTCCTGTCAATATGGAACCTGCTATTCCAGACCCAATTGTTAACCCACAACCTTTTACAGGACAGTTGGAAGAATGGTGGACGAGCGATTGGCATTTTCAAAATTTTATGAATAATCCAAATGTTTATTTTCCCCAGTTTGATCATGAACCTGCACCATTTCCACCCATGAACCCGGAGAACGTTGCTGAATTACGCCGCTTTGGCGAGGAGCTGGTGGATGTGTGGAATCGGATTCGCGAAGTGGGGAAAAACATCACGTGGAAGTACGACGAGAGAGAGAGCGTCGTTTTTGAAAAGCCAGTTAACCATGGTTGAATGTTTTGTGTAATATAATAATAATAATAATAATAATAATAATAATAATAGTATTGCATAATAACACTAAAAATAAAACAACTGTAAAATATATGGTTTGTATTGATGCATATTATTATAAATATATAAATGTCGCAAGGTCGACGATTTTGGCTATACGTCTGACTTAATTGTGTTGTGATTGCCTTATTGTGTTTAGTTGCTATCCATTTTGTGACAGTAATTTATGAATTGTTAATTGTTTAGATGGAAAACGTGGTAAATCAATCGGCAAATGAAGTTAACCAAATTGATCCAAATAATGAAGAACAATTTCTCAATTGGCAAGATATTGAGAACATAATTGCTCAGGGAATAGCCAATGCTATTCCAGCAATCGTCGCAGCTGCTAGAAATCCCGTTGAACCTTCCCAAGCTAATCACAGCAAACGTACCCGCGACGATAATTTTAGTAACAGTTTGAATGGAGGCGGCAATGATCATAATGTGATTCAAGCCCAATTACTTAAGAAAATGAAAGTGGCAATGACTGGTTGCACTTACAAAGAATTTCTTGCCTGTAAGCCAGTTGAATTTGCAGGCAATGAAGGGGCGACTGCCACACTACGTTGGTTGGAAAAGACCGAAGCAGTAATTAAAATAAGTAAATGCGCAGAAGAGGATAAGGTGATGTATGCATCCCACCTTTTCAAGGAGGAAGCATTAGAATGGTGGAACACCGTGCTACAAGCAAAAGGAAGTGACGTAGTGTATGCTATGAGTTGGGAGGAATTCAAGGAATTGATGGAAAGAAAGTTTTGTCCCTCCTACGAAAAGGAGCAAATGACAAATAAGTTCCTAAGCCACCGGATGGTGGACATTAACTGTCGAGGGTATACTTCAAAATTTTTCAAGTATGATAGAATTGTACCCACTCTGGCCTCGCCAGAGCCGGTGCTTATCTCTCACTACATTTGGGGACTAATTAGCGAAATCCGCGATATTGTCAAGGCTGCGAGACCCAGAACTATCGACAATGCAGTCGAATTGGCCAACACCTTGACTGACGGGGTGGTGCGCACTCGAGAGGAGAACATGATAAAGGAGTTAGCTCAGAAGATTACCCAAGGCTTTCGTGGGGGTAATAACTTCAAGAAGAAAGGATCCGGGCAGTCCCCTACCGCTCCCTTTTGCAGTAACTGTAAAAAAAGCATTTTGGGAAATGCAAGGGGTACTGTAATTTTTGCAGAATTCCGGGGCACCGAGAGGAGGAATGTAGGAAGAAATCCATGATCTGCTACAATGGTGGAGAACAAGGGCACTTCAAGCCAGATTGCCCAAAATTGATTAAGCCAGCCGAGGACAAGGCCAAACCTACTGAAGGAACTAATAAGAAGAATGTAAGAGCCTTCCAGCTAACACACAAGAGGCATATTTAATCCCGGATGTGATCGCTGGTACGTTCCTAGTTCATGACGTTTATGCAACAGTATTATTTGACTCTGGTGCAAACCAAAGTTTTATAAATACTTCATTCTGCCAAGCTCTTAAGCAACCCCTAACCAAACTTAGGCAAATTTATACGGTAGAAACGGTAGAAGGAAATTCTTTTAATATAGACAAAGTTCTACAGGAAGGAAAGATAGAACTTTCAGGCCATAAATTTTCTACAAATCTTCTCCCTATGAATTTAGCAGGATTCGATGTCGTGTTAGGAATGGATTGGTTAGTGGCCAACCATGCTCGAATCCTATGTGATCCAAATTCCATAGAAGTACATACACCAACAGGAGAAGTAATTTTAGTAACAAGGAATAGTGTATATGATTTCGGTGATGAAAGTTGCTAGTTATGAATGAAAACAAGGAATAGTGTATATGATTTCGGTAATCATTAACACTAATGGCAAGGAACTTAAAGAAATTCCAATAGTATCGGAAGACCCTGAGGTATTTCCAGAAGTGCTACATGGATTACCGCCAGATAGGGAGGTAGAGTTTAGAATTCATCTAATTCCTGGAACTGCATCAATAGCTAAGGCACCTTATCGGTTAGCACCCACAGAAATGTTAGAACTGAAAAAGCAGTTAGATGAATGGATAAGCAAAGGATTCATACAACCTAGTTCATCCGCTTGGGGAGCACCTGTGTTGTTCGTGAAAAAGAAGGATGGTTCGATGCGAATGTGTATCGACTATAGGGAATTAAACAAGGTTACCATTAAGAATCGATACCCATTACCTAGGATTGGTGATCTTTTTTATCAACTTCAGGGAGCTAGATATTTCTCCAAGATAGATTTGCGCTCCGGATACCATCAGCTGAAGGTACAGGAAGAAGACATACCTAAAACTGCTTTCAGAACTAGGTATGGTCACTACGAATTTACAGTTATGCCATTTGGATTAACGAATGCTCCTGCATCATTTATGGACATGATGAATCAGACTTGTAAGCTGTATCTGGATAAATTTGTAATTGTCTTTATCGACGATATACTTATTTATTCCAAAAGTCAAGATGAACATTGTGAGCACCTGCATGCACTCTTAACCTTGTTAAGAAAGGAAAAGCTTTACGCCAAATTCTCGAAGTGTGAATTTTGGCTACAGGAGGTACAATTTCTAGGACACATGGTGAATCACGAAGGCATTCACGTGGATCCCTCCAAAATAGAAGCGATGGAAAGTCCCGCAATCAGCTACCGAAGTCCGAAGTTTTCTAGGATTAGCTGGATATTATAGGCGTTTCATTAGAGATTTCTCTAAGATAGCTGTTCCATAAACCAAGCTAACATGCAAAGCCGTTAAATTTGAATGGGGACCCAAGCAAGAAGAGGCTAATTTTAAAGCAAAGGTTAACAAATGCCCCGATTCTTGCCATACCGGAAGGTACAAAAGACTTTGAAGTCTACTGTGATGCCTCTAACCTAGGCCTAGGTTGTGTATTAATGCAGCGCAAAAAGGTAATTGCGTATGCCTCAAGGCAGTTGAAAAAGCACGAGGAAAATTATACGACTCATGACTTAGAATTAGGAGCAATAATCTCTGCCCTTAAGATTTGGGGACATTATATGTACGGAAGTAAGTTTGCCGTCTATACAGATCATAAGAGTTTAAGATACATATTTGGGCAAAAAGAATTGAACATGAGGCAAAGAAGATGGATGGAAATTTTAAGTGATTACGACTGTGATATCCTATATCACGAAGGAAAGGCGAATGTAGTAGCGGATGCCCTAAGTCATAAGTACCATGAGAAACAAAGACGAGTTCGTGCTCTTAGATTAAATCTACAATTAGATTTAATGGAACAATTGAAAAACCTTCAAGAAACGGCAATCAAGGATGATACTGAAGGAATGAAGGGACGGATAAAAGAATTAGAGCAAGGGACTGATAAAATTTGGAGATTCCACCAGAAAAGGATTTGGGTAGCTAGGAAAGGAGACTTAAGAGATAAAATTTTAGAGGAAGCCTATAAATCTGGGTATACAATGCATCCTGGTAATAACAAGATGTATCAAGATTTAAGGAATAACTTCTGGTGGATAGGAATGAAAAAGGACATAGCTAGATATGTTTCTAAGTGCCTAACTTGTTCGCAAGTTAAGGCAGAACACCAGAAACTTTTAGGGTTACTTCAACCATTAGAAATGCCCGTATGGAAATGGGAACTAATAACAATGGACTTTATTACTAAGCTACCTAAAACCAGGAAAGGTAACGATGCAATCTAGGTAATTGTAGACCGATTAACCAAATCCTCTCATTTCCTACCAATGAATGAAACCTTTAGCATGGAAAGATTAGCCAAGCTATACGTAGAGGAGGTAGTATCACTACATGGAGTTCCACTCTCCATTGTGTCAGATAGGGACAGTCGTTTCACTTCGCATTTCTAGATAAGTTTCCAAGAAGCAATGGGGACACGATTAAATTTAAGTAGTGCATACCATCCCCAAACAGATGGTCAAAGTGAAAGGACTATCCAAACCCAAGAAGACATGCTCAGGTCATGTGTAATCGACTTCGGTGGAAACTGGGATGACCACATACCACTAATAGAATTCTCCTATAATAATAGTTATCACACAAGCATCAACGCTGCCCCATTTGAAGCACTTTATGGACGAAAGTGTCGAACTCCAGTATGTTGGGCAGAAATAGGAGAAAGTCAACTATCAGGTCCTGAGATTGTGCAAGAAACCACCAACAAGATAACTCAAATCATAGAAAGACTGAAAACGGCTCGAGACCGTCAGAAGAGTTATGCAGATAATCGACGTAAACCATTAGAATTCCAAGTTGGCGACAAGGTACTATTGAAAGTTTCTCCTTGGAAAGGAGTAGTTCGATTCGGTAAGAAAGGCAGGCTAAGTCCAAGATACATAGGACCATTTACCGTTACCCAACGAATCGGACCAGTTGCCTATCGATTACAACTACCAGAAGAACTAGTCGGGGTACATGATGTGTTTCATGTATCCAATCTTAAAAAGTGTTTATCTGATGAATCACTGGTAGTACCTCTTCAAGATATAGAGGTAAATGAAAAGTTGAAATTTGTGGAGAAACCTCTTCGAATAGAGGACAAAAAGGTCAAGTTACTCAAACACAAGAGATTGGTACTGGTTAAAGTAAAATGGGATTCGAAAAGAGGACCGGAGTATACGTGGGAGCTGGAATCAGAAATGAAGCGAAAATACCCTTACTTGTTCCAGGAAATCTGAGGACGAGATTTTAAATAAGGTGGGGAGGATGTAAGGACCTGCACAAAAATATCCTAAAACACCCCGTAAGTAATTACACGGACCCCTAAGACCTTAATTTTTATAAAAAAAATCAAGAAAATCAAAATTTATCACTTGGTTGCGGGCCGGGAAGGAGTTAAGAAAAGTCTACGCGGGGCGCGACAGGCAGGCAGATCACCGGATAAGCTTTAGGGCCATGTCGCACACGTGGCAGGTCTAGGGGTTGACACGTCAGCCCTAGCCGTAGCTAGGGTGGCCCTCGCGGGCCGCGAAGGATACTCCTTCAGGTTTACGTGGGCCGCGAGGAACTCAAATTTCAGCTATAAATAGAACGTTGCATGGCCAGTCTTCTGTGCATGCAAAACTTCTTCAAAAACGCTATATTCTGCTCAAATTAGTATATTTAGATAGGGAAACTCTGCTACGACAACAGGGTAATAACTCGATCACTGCTACAATACAATGTCCGATCGATTGAAACCGATCCGATGGATGTTTAAGTGCTGCCTGAATTCGGGCTATACTTTGTCATTCGTCGTGAGGGTTTTGATCTCGTGAAGTTATCGTAAATGTTGTATTAAGTTACTGACCTAGTTTCATTTGCATTGCTTAATTAGGTTACCAGGCTTAATCAGTAGGCAAAACTCTGTCCATCTAAACTTGCAATGTGAGTCATTCTCTTTTTATCAAAAGTGGTTTACAATACCTAAATGTTTTCAAGTTATATTTTACAGGGATTAAGTCTTTGTTATCTTAAATTACTAGCAGTAAGTGGGGTATTGTGCACATTACTGCTGTTTTATCACTTTTAGGTGAACAGACCTAACTAGTGATACACGTCACTTTTGGGTGAACGGACCCAATAGTGATATGACCACAGTCATAGATCCGGTCGAGTGACAATTGGACCAGATAATTAAAAGATAGAGGCAAGTGTAATCACTCTTAATACTGTAAATTATAACCATGTGACGTTTTATGCAAATTGAAAGGCTCGCCAGTATTTCCCTGCTGATAAAATCTTTTTAAAAATGTTTCAGGTGATTTACTGTGACCAAGGAAAAGTGCCGCGTAGCACTCCAGCTTGAATGAAGTGGCTCAGTAAATAAATAAACATGTTTTTTTTTTGTAATTAGGGGATCTCCCAGTGAAATCCCTCTATTGTAAAATACGGGGTTTGTCCCGAAATTATAATAAGATAATCCGGTATTTTCAGTATAACCGATCCTGTAAAATTTTCCGCTGCCAAATTACACACCAATATCACGGGTTTTCTGCTCCGCGGCTTCTGGACCAGGTAAAACCGGGTCGGGGGCCGTGACAGAAAAAGGTGGTATCAGAGCCACTGATTTAAGCCAATTAAGTATTTGAGAAATACTTAAGTTTCAATTTTGCCTCTTTGTGATTCTGTGAAAAATTTAAATTACAATTAATAAAATTTTAACTTGAATTTTGTGTGTTTCTTCATGTGTGCTAACAGCATGAATGAACTGTCGGAGGCACTCCGAAACTTTACAATCCATACCACCGATACGGATACAACAGGAATCCAGTCAGGTTATCAGGCGGATACCGAGGAGCCATTAGTGTTTCAGGCCCAGTCCCAAGAGACACCCAAGCCTAAAAAGAGGAGTAGGATTCTGGAATGGAAACGAGGAAGAAGGAAGAAGCCCGCTGCCCAAAAGGTGAAAAAGACGGAGGATCCAAAAGGAAAAGGAAAGGAAGTAGTGGAGAGCTCTGGTCAAGCCCAGGAGATGCCACCTTGGGAGGAACTCGATAGAAAACTTGCAAACTGTGACCTCATTGGACCTGCTGACGAAACCCTTTTCAATTTCTCCGCCCAATCCAAACTTCCTATCAATTTGGAACCTGCTATTCCAGACCCAATTGTTAACCCACAACCTTTTACAGGGCAGTTGGAAGAAGGGTGGACGAGCGATTGGCATTTTCAAAATTTTACGAATAATCCAAATGTTTATTTTCCCCAGTTTGATCCTAAACCTGCACCATTTCCACCCATTAACCCGGAGAACGTTGCGGAATTACGCCGCTATGGTGAGGAGCTGGTGGATGCGTGGAATCGGATTCGCGAAGTGGGGGAAAACATCACGTGGAAGTACGACGAGAGAGAGCATCGTTTTTGAAAAGCCAGTTAACCATGGTTGAATGTTTTGTATAATATTATAATAAGAATAATAATATAATAATATATAATAATATATGTATAATAATAATAATAATAGTATTGTATAATAACACTAAAAATAAAACATCTGTAAATATAAGGTTTGTATTGATGCATACTATTATAAATATATAAATGTTGCAAGGTCCATGATTTTGGATATACGTGTGACTTAATTGTGTTGTGATTGCCTTATTGTGTTTAGTTGCTATCCATTTTGTGACAATAATTTATGAATTGTTAATTGTTCAGATGGAAAAGGCGGTAAACCAATCGGCAAATGAAGTTAACCAAATTGATCCAAATAATGAAGAAAAATTTCTCAATAGGCAAGATATTGAGAACATAATTGCTCAGGGAATAGCCAATGCTATTCCAGCAATCGTCGCAGCTGCTAGAAATCCCGTTGAACCTTCCCAAGCTAACCACAGCAAACGCACCCACGACGATAATTTTAGTAACAGTGTGAATGGAGGCGGCAATGATCATAATGTGATTCAAGCCCCATTACTTAAGAAAATGAAAGTGGCAACGGCTGGTTGCAATTACAAAGAATTTCTTTCCTGTAAGCCAGTTGAATTTGCAGGAAATGAGGGGCGACTGTCGCACTACGTTGGTTGGAAAAGACCGAAGCAGTAATTAAAAAAAGTAAATGCGCAAAAGAGGATAAGGTGATGTATGCATTCCACCTTTTCAAGGAGGAAGCGTTAGAATGGTGGAACACGGTGCTGCAACCAAAAGGAAGTGACGTAGCGTATGCCATGAGTTGGGAGGAATTCAAGGAATTGATGGAAAGAAAGTTTTGTCCCTCCTACGAAAAGGAGCAAATGACAAATAAGTTCCTAAGCCACCGGATGGTGGACATTAACTGTCGAGGGTATACTTCGAAATTTTTTGAGTATGTTAGAATTGTACCCACTCTGGCCTCGCCAGAACCGGTGCTTATCTTTCGCTTCATTTGGGGACTAATTAGCGAAATCCGCGATATAGTCAAGGCTGCGAGACCCAGAACAATCGACGATGCAGTCGAATTGGCCAACACCTTGACTAACGGGTTGGTGCACACTCGAGAGGAGAACAGGAAAATGGTGTTAGCTCAGAAGATTACCCAAGGCTTTGGTGGGGGTAATAACTTCAAGAAGAAAGGAACCGGGCAGTCCCCTACCGCTCCATTTTGCAGTAACTGTAAAAGAAAGCATTTCGGGAAATGCAAGGGGTACTGTAATTTCTGCAGAATTCCGGGGTACCGAGAGGAGGAATGTAGGAAGAAATCCATGATCTGCTACAATTGTGGAGAACCAGGGCACTTCAAGCCAGATTGCCCAAAATTGATTAAGCCAGCTAAGGACATGGCCAAACCTGTTGAAGGAACTAATAAGAAGAATGTAAGAGCCTTCCAGCTGACTACACAAGAGGCAGATCTGATCCCGGATGTGATCGCTGGTACGTTCCTAGTTCATGACGTTTATGCAAAAGTATTATTTGACTCTGGTGCAAACCAAAGTTTTATAAATACTTCATTCTGCCAAGCTCTTAAGCAACCCCTAACCAAACTTAGGCAATTTTATACGGTAGAAACGGTAGAAGGAAATTCTGTTTATATAGACAAAGTTCTACAGGAAGGAAAGATAGAACTTTCAGGCCATAAATTTTCTACAAATCTTCTCCCTATGAATTTAGCAGGATTCGATGTCGTGTTAGGAATGGATTGGTTAGTGGCCAACCATGCTCGAATCACATGTGATCAAAATTCCATAGAAGTACATACACCAACAGGAGAAGTAATTTTTGTAACAAGGAATATTGTATATGATTTCGGTGATGAAAGTTGCTAGTTATGAACGAAAACAAGGAATAGCGTATATGATTTCGGTAATCATTAACACTTAAGGCAAGGAACTTAAAGAAATTCCAATAGTATCGGAATACCCTGAGGTATTTCCAGAAGAGGTACATGGATTACCGCCAGATAGGGAGGTAGAGTTTAGAATTCATCTAATTCCTGGAACTGCATCAATAGCTAAGGCACCTTATCGGTTAGCACCCACAGAAATGTTAGAACTGAAAAAGCAGTTAGATGAATTGTTAAGCAAAGGATTCATACAACCTAGTTCATCCCCTTGGGGAGCACCTGTGTTGTTCGTGAAAAAGAAGGATGGTTCGATGCGAATGTGTATCGACTATAGGGAACTGAACAAGGTTACCTTTAAGAATCGATACCCATTACCTAGGATTGATGATCTTTTTGATCAACTTCAGGGAGCTAGATATTTCTCCAAGATAGATTTGCGCTCCGGTTTCCATCAGCTGAAGGTACAGGAAGAAGACATACCTAAAACTGCTTTCAGAACTAGGTATGGTCACTACGAATTTACAGTCAAGCCATTTAGATTAACGAATACTCCTGCAGCATTTATGGACATGATGAATCGGATCTGTAAGCCGTATCTGGATAAATTTGTAATTGTCTTTGTCGACGATATACTTATTCATTCCAAAAGTCAAGACGAACATTGTGAGAACCTGCATGCACTTTTAACCTTGTTAAGAAAGGAAAAGCTTTACGCCAAATTCTCGAAGTGTGAATTTTTGCTACAGGAGCTACAATTTCTAGGACACTTGGTGAATCACGAAGGCATTCACGTGGATCCCTCCAAAATAGAAGCGATCACAAATTGGAAAGTCCCGCAATCAGCTACCGAAGTCCGAAGTTTTCTAGGATTAGCTGGATATTATAGGCGTTTCGTTAGAGATTTCTCTAAGATAGCAGTTCCATTAACCAAGCTAACATGCAAAACCGTTAAATTTGAATGGGGACCCAAGCAAGAAGAGACTTTTAAAATTTTAAAGCAAAGGTTAACAAATGCCCCGATTCTTGCTTTACCAGAAGGTACAGAAGACTTTGAAGTCTACTGTGATGCCTCTAAGCTAGGCCTAGGTTGTGTATTAACGCAACACAAAAATGTAATTGCGTATGCCTCAAGGCAGTTGAAAAAGCACGAGGAAAATTATACGACTCATGACTTAGAATTAGGAGCAATAATCTTTGCCCTTAAGATTTGGAGACATTATCTGTACGGAAGTAAGTTTGCCGTCCATACAGATCGTAAGAGTTTAAGATACATATTTGGGCAAAAAGAATTGAACATGAGGCAAAGAAGATGGATGTAAATTTTAAGTGACTACGACTATATCACGAAGGAAAGGCGAATGTAGTAGCAGATGCCCTAAGTCGTAAGTACCCTGAGAAACAAAGACGAGTTCGTGCTCTTAGATTAAATCTACAATTAGATTTAATGGAACAATTGAAAAACGTTCAAGAAACGGCAATCAAGGATGATACTGAAGGAATGAAGGGACGGATAAAAGAATTAGAGCAAGGGACTGATTAAATTTGGAGATTCCACCAGAAAAGGATTTGGGTACCTAGGAAAGGAGACTTAAGAGAGAAAAGTTTAGAGGAAGCCCATAAATCTGGGTATACGATGCATCCTGGTAATAACAAGATGTATCAAGATTTAAGGAATAACTTCTGGTGGATAGGAATGAAAAAGGACATAGGTAGATATGTTTCTAAGTGCCTAACTTATTCGCAAGTTAAGGCAGAACACCAGAAACCTTCAGGGTTACTTCAACCATTAGAAATGCCCGTATGGAAATGGGAACTAATAAAAATGGACTTTATTACTAAGCTACCTAAAACCAGGAAAGGTAACGATGTAATCTGGGTAATTGTAGACCGATTAACCAAATCCTCTCATTTCCTACCAATGAAGGAAACCTTTAGCATGGAAAGATTAGCCAAGCTATACGTAGACGAGGTAGTATCACTACATGGAGTTCTACTCTCCATTGTGTCAGATAGGGATAGTCGTTTCACTTCGCATTTCTGGACAAGTTTCCAAGAAGCAATGGGGACACGATTAAATTTAAGTACTTCATACCATCCCCAAACAGATGGTCAAGGTGAAAGGACGATCCAAACCCTAGAAGACATGCTCAGGTCATGTGTAATCGACTTTGGTGGAAACTAGGATGACCACATACCACTAATAGAATTCTCCTATAACAATAGTTATCACACAAGCATCAATGCTGCCCCATTCGAAGCACTTTATGGACGAAAGTGTCGAACTCTAGTATGTTGGGCAGAAATAGGAGAAAGTCAACTATCAGGTCCTGAGATTGTGCACGAAACCATCGACAAGATAACTCAAATCAAAGAAAGACTGAAAATGGCTTGAGACCGTCAGAAGAGTTATGCAGATAATCGACGTAAACCATTAGAATTCCAAGTTGGGGACAAGGTACTATTGAAAGTTTCTCCTTGGAAAGGAGTAGTTCGATTCGGTAAGAAAGGCAAGCTAAGTCCAAGATACATAGGACCATTTACCGTTACCAAACGAATCGAACCAGTCGCCTATCGATTACAACTACCAGAAGAACTAGCCGGGGTACATGATGTGTTTCATGTATCCAATCTTAAATAGTGTTTATCTGATGAATCACTGGTAGTACCTCTTCAAGATATAGAGGTAAATGAAAAGTTGAAATTCGTGGAGAAACCTCTTCGAATAGAGGAGAAAAAGGTCAAGTTCCTCAAACACAAGAGATTGGTACTGGTCAAAGTAAAATGGGATTCGAAAAGAGGACCGGAGTATACGTGGGAGCTGGAATCAGAAATGAAGCGAAAATACCCTTACTTGTTCCAGTAAATCTCGAGGACGAGATTTTAAATAAGGCGGGGAGGATGTAAGGACCTGCACAAAAATATCCTAAAACACCCCGAAGTAATTACATGGACCCCTAAGACCCTAATTTTTATGAAAAAAATCAAGAAAATCGAAATTTATCACTTGGTCGCGGGCCGCGAAGGACTTAAGAAAAGTCTACGCGGTGCGCGACAGCCAGGCAGATCACCGGAAAAGCTTTAGGGCCGCGTGTCGCACACGTGGCAGGTCTAGGGGTTGACACGACAGCCCTAGCCGTAGCTAGGGTGGCCCTCGCGGGCCGCGAAGGATACTCCTTCAGGTTTACGCGGGCCACGAGGAACTCAAATTTCAGCTATAAATAGAACGTTGCATGGCCAGTCTTCTGTGCACGCAAAACTTCTTCAAAAACGCTATATTCTGCTCAAATTAGTATATTTAGATAGGGAAAGACTGCTACGACAACAGGGTAATAACTCGATCACTGCTACAATACAATGTCTGATCTATTAAAACCGATCCGATGGATGTTTAAGTGATGCTTGAATTCGGCCTATACTTTGTCATTCGTCGTGAGGGTTTTGATCTCGTGAAGTTATCGTAAATGTTGTATTAAGTTACTGACCTAGTTTCGTTTGCATTGCTTAATTAGGTTACCAGGCTTAATCAGTAGGCAAAACTCTTTCCATCTAAACTTGCAATGTGAGTCATTCTCTTTTTATCAAAAGTGGTTTACAATACCTAAATGTTTTCAAGTTATATTTTACAGGGATTAAGTCTTTGTTATCTTAAATTACTGGCAGTAAGTGGGGTATTGTGCACATTACTGCTGTTTTATCACTTTTAGGTGAACAGACCTAACTAGTGATACACGTCACTTTTGGGTGAACGGACCCAATAGTGATATGACCACAGTCATAGATCCGGTCGAGTGACAACTGGACCAGATAATTATAAGATAGAGGCAATTGTAATCGCTCTTAATACTGTAAATTATAACCATGTGTCGTTTTATGCAAATTGAATGGCTCGCCAGTATTTCACTGCTGATAAAATCTTTTTAAACATGTTTCAGGTGATTTACTGTGACCAAGAAAAAGTGCCGCGTAGCACTCCAGCTTGAATGAAGTGGCTCAGTAAATAAATAAACATGTTTTTTTTTGTAATCAGGGGATCTCCCAGTGAAATCCCTCTATTGTAAAATACGGGGTTTGTCCCGAAATTATAATAAGATAATCCGGTATTTTCAGTATAACCGATCCTGTAAAATTTTCCGCTGCCAAATTACACACCAATATCACGGGTTTTCTGTTCCGCGGCTTCTGGACCAAGTAAAACCGGGTCAGGGGCCGTGACAAAAACAATCACAAGCTCATTATGAAAGAAGAAGAGTAGAAAGAATTCTTAAAGACACAGAACACCTTTTTACCAAAATTTAAACATTTATTTCATATCAAGCTTCATCTTCAACCTAAGCAACACAAAGAGTTTAGCCAATAATGGCCATAACTTGTCCACAAGCAATGACCATAAAGTAGATCATGATAGATCAAGTATGATAAGATCAAAAATCTTGAAGAGGGATGTTGATTACAAGTTCTCTCTCTCTCTCTCAAACTAAGTTATTAAAAGTGTTTTCTTGGAATGATCTGAAACTCCTTTGTGGTCTCTCAAAATGAAAGAGTTTGCATGTGAAACGTAAATAGGAATGGGTGAAATAGGCAGCCATGGGCCTATATTTACATGCTGGATGTCACCAGCTGAGCACGGGTGTGCCTAAGGGGGGACAACCGTGCTTGGTGCTGATTCCTGGCGTTGCTTGTCCTTCTTGTCATTTCCTGGTGCAATATGTTGCAATTCTGTTATAAGCACGACCGTTCTTAGACAGGTCTCTCGACAAGGCTTGAACAAGTGGCTTGATAAAGCTTGAACATGTGGCATTCTGGTCGGTTCTCGAAGCATCCAACATTTGTCTCTTCCTAAGCACGGGTGTGCCTAAGCAGGCATAGGCGTGCTTGCCTTCTAGTGGACTTCTATTGACCATTTCTTGGTTGACTTGTTGACTTTGTGTTTCTTGGTATTGTGCACGGTCGTGCCCATTGCTTGGCACGGCTGTGCCTATCTGGCAACTTGCTAATTTCCTTAGAATCTTGGGTTTTTACTTCATTTATGCTCATTTTTTTTACTTCTTTTCATCCTGAGACCTCGGAAACCTGTATTTGTCAACTAGGAACGATTTATGTAGTTGTCACACCCCAACCGATGGCGGAAACATCGGAGTGAGACGAAGAAAGATTGCTCATCACACATAACGCTAAATTGTGACAATAGAATTAAAGATAAATTGATTTCTTTCATAAATAGTCGAGTAAAATGACGTATTCTCAAAATAATAATAAGTGTAGGCACATAAAGCATCTCAAGAAAATAACACGTAAAAGACATTTCAAAATGGCACATAAATAATGACATATTAAAACAAATATGAACACACATTAAAACATGTATAATAACATAAGAATAGTATGCCAAGTATGATTCATAAGGATAAAATGTCATATATGTTTAAAAGGCTCAAGGAGAATGTATAAGAAACACATAAAGTGGCATGCGCGTAGTTTCAAATAAAACATAAGAATAAGGCTCTAAAACTATAGACTAGGTAAAAGCATTCCTACTTTTCCTAATTCCCTATAGTTATGGCTCTGGTACCAATCTGTCACACCCCAACCGATGGCGGAAACATCGGAGTGAGACGAAGAAAGATTGCTCATCACACTTAACGCTAAATTGTGACAATAGAATTAAAGATAAATTGATTTCTTTCATAAATAAATGTTACAATACATGAAATTTGAAATACAACATGTTAAATACAAAAAGAACAATATGACAACAAATATGACATTTATACAACGTATTTAATCTAAACGTCTATATGTGTATCTAGGTATCAACGCTACTTCATTTCATAGCATCATCATCCTCAACCTGTAACATGTTTAAAATAACGTTCAATGCAAAAGCAAAGGCGAGTATACAAGTTTGGTACATACATAACAAAAGATAAGTTTCGAACAATTCCTCGTAGCAAGCATGTGATTCAAGATAAACAATAAATATGGCATGTGTCTAACATATCAAACCAATGGAAACGCAACATGTTCATGACATAACCACAAGTTTACGGGCGGGTCGTTAATCCTATAGCGCTACATATGTCACGGTTAGGCTCGTACGAAGTTAATGATAAGTTCAACACATAAAGTTTCACCCAAGTTTAAAGTATCAAGCAATCACGTATACAAGCATGTTATAGGAATGTTCATGTGTTTAAGCAAAATGTTCAAGTGTAAGTTTTTGATACGTAAACATGTTACACCCCAAAAGTGGTAAAAGTAAAAAGGGGAATACGAGTATACTCACAAAATTGCTAAGTCTTTCCGATTATCCAATTGTTGACGATTAGAGACGTAGAGTCCGAATGTATAAGGGTTCAAGTTCAAGTATGTTTAGAGTCGAGATTCGGAATAAAATAATATGAAAATAACATACGAAAATAACATGTGAAGATAATCGTCCTCAACACATAACACTTGTATGACACTTGGTAACCATAAGGGTTATGATATTGTTTTAATGAGTTGAACACCCATAAGAATCGTAACAAGGTTTAGGTCTTAGATGATGTCCTACTACTTTGACAAATGAACATGAGTTCAACATCAAAGGTTCGAATGTGCATAGATATTATTTAGGTTGAGTATTACATATTATTTAGTCCAATAATTCATGTAGGAGGTAGAAGATTAGGATCTTCATTTAGGCACCCCGAGTTATCATAGATGTCATGTATGGGGTAGGAAGATCATGCTTCCATTTAGGAACCCTTTGAATGTTCACCACTTCACTTGATGTAAAAACAACCAAGGAGGGTCACGAACTAGGATTTGTATAATAATATAAGCAACTTAACTAAGGAGAAATCATCAAATCATGTGAGGATTCTATGTTGGAACAACCCAAGTTGTTCCATAATCACTCATTCATCAAGGTCTAAGCTTGACATGACTTGGGGGTTAAATACCCTAACAAAACAGAAAGTTTATGAGGTTTAATCCTCTGATTTAAGTGTCTCAACCTTGTTTTTAAGCTTAACCAACCATGAGATAAGTTGTAAGCATTAGGACATAGGTGTGAGATGTGTTAGACACAAGTTGGATAAGTTTAAACAAGTTCTTGAAAAACATCAAACAAAACAGAAAGTTTTGGTCCTTTTTAGGGCAATTCCAAACATGATTTTTCCAGGGAATAACCAAGGAATCAAACCCAAGAACATAACAAAGCAATAGAAGAAAGAATCAAGTGATTTGGAGTGAAACCAAGCAAGTTACACTCACTTTTGTTAAGATGTATGAATCTGTCCAAGAACTCTGATTTGCAACAGATTGAGAGTGAATTTGTGGAGTGTAATGAGTTGTGAAAGTGTAAAATGGGTTGAAGAGGGTGTGTATTTATAGTGGAAGAGATTAGAGATGATTGGAGGTGTTTAGAGGTGGATTAAAGGGGATTAGGTGAGGTTAGGACTTAGGATTTCGTGCAATAGCTGGAAGAAAGCACACTTGCTGTCAAAACAGGGCCTTGGCGTGATGCCAAGGACCCTAGCGTCACGCGGCGCCTCCTTTGGGGGAAGTTTGGCTTTATTACAAATTAGTCCCTGTAGTTTCATGCTTGATGCTTTTAGGTGCAATCTTGATGGTTTAGGGACTTGTTTTGACATATAAGCATAGTATAAGGAATAATCAAGCATGAGGAACATAATCAAAGTATAATTAAGCGTATAAGCATCAAAATCAAGTGTCGCTCACGTTCAAAACACGTTTTATGCATATGTTTCATGTATTTACAAGTTTAGCACATAGTTTCCAAGAATTAAGAATAAGTATCATTCGTTCCACGAAATTGAACGTACGAGCATATAAAAAGTATGTATATCATGTAATTAGCAAAATACGAGTTTTATTCCTGATCCAAGTCTCGGATTTTACGTCGCTTTTAGTGAAAGAACGATTACAAGGCTACGAAGTTTCTAAAAATAGTTTTACAAACGATGGTTTCTAAATATAGAAAGTATGAAAACACAGGGCGTTACAGTCTCCCTTCCTTTAGGAAATTTCGTCCCGAAATTTATTCAAGAGGCAGACTCGAAAGGGTTTTGGTAGAAAGTGATTATTTAAAACTAACACTTGGAAATTTTGAAACGTTTTGAAAAGTACGAAATCTTGGGAGAATAGTCATAATAGGTTTGTAAAATGATTTGTTTTGGCTAAAATGGTTTTGGGGCATATATACGATTGGAACATGTATAGGTAGGAACGATTTTGAATAGCTAAATTTGGAGTTGCTTTACAAATGTATTGTACTTTACGAAGGAGGTCTTTATAAAATGGTTTGAAATTAATAAAAGCGAGGTAGTTTGCATATGAGTTTTAAAGGTAGTAAAAGACCACATATTCGTAAATTTGTCTCTCGAGTGGAACGAGAAAGTTTGGTATTTTCAATAAAGTGCTAACGGCCTACGAAGTATGTTTACACAAGAATAACGAATAGGGGAAAAGGAGAATAATAGCTGTATAGAAATGAACGATTGACTCTTAGGGGATGCAAGCACAAGGATGGCATAAGTGTTGGATAGATGAAAGTAGCGTGTTAAGAATGAAGTTTTGTCGTGGATAATCGGATATGATACGTTTGTGAGTTGTCTAAAGTTGTAGGAGGTCTAAATAGGTCTGCAAAACACTGAATTTCTCATGACACGTTTTACGAAAGTTTGGCAATATGGCGAAAACACTTATATATAGGAAGTACCAGCGGCGTATCCACCATGTTTTAACCACATTACGTCCGTTCTGTATTCGGTGTCATGTTACGTTTCGTGTTTTACCATACACAGTAGTACACTCTATGGTTCTCATACGCCAATCACTATAATCTCGTGTGCACCCGCGATTATTTTGATCGTCGCATGATCCGCATAGCTTATACTAGTTGAGTATGAATCAGGGTATACATAATTAAAAAAAATAAGCGTGTGTACGTATAAGAATATAGTATGCAAGCAAGTCCATGCTTAAGTCTGTATGGGACCCACGCAAGCGAATCCCTCGGATTACGCTCGCGTGTGGGTGCAAATGTATAAGTATGAATGAAAGTATGAGCATAAGCTTAAGTATCAATACGCATGTATGTATGTGCATAAACATGAAACGTGTAAATAGTATGGGTACAAGCATAAGCATAAAATGTATAAGTAGTGTGTGTATAAGTACAAGCATAAAACGTATGAAAGTAAGTGTAGGTATGAATATTAAAATTTACGTATATAGTGTATGTTGGGACATCACGGATTTAGGTGTATAAAATCGTTCAAAAGGTTAAGTATGTAAATACGAACGATTATAAATGAAGTTGTTGCGTTAAGACGACTAAAACAGGTATGATGATACGTGTGTATAGTTGTTTAAACAAAACGTTGAGTTTATCGTATCAAAATTAGATTGAGCTTGGTTTGAAGGTAGAATATAGTTGCACATGTAAAAGGATATAAAATACTCATTAGTTGAGCATAATGCATTTTGTAATGAATGGAAATGCTACTTTGTTTTAAAAGGGTTTACGAAATCCGAAGATGGTCGATCTCCAAGAAGTCTTCTTGCCCACGTGTTTTGTAAATTGGTGTAGGAAAAAGGTTTTCAATCAAAAGTAAGTTCATTTCATCAAACAAGAAATTATGAATTTAGGAGGTTCTTGTGAAAGCGAGGACCCTTAGAAAAGAATTTTAGCAAAAGGACTTAGTGATTGTTAAAAGTTCTAACAAATGATTTGTTGATGTTAAAAAGGGTCTTTGGTAAAACGATCATATAACATCCATAAGATCATATAGGTGTAAAAGGAAGGTTGGTTTGATCCTCCGATCGAGAGTGAAAGTCTTTAGTTTGGTGATTTATATCATAAGTGCGTTTTAGTGATTAAGCCGAATATGGAGTTCATGGGCAAGAGATTCCTTGGACCGATTAAATTGATAGGTAGCATTGCGTAAGGTTTGAAAATTTGTGTAGTAAAACGTTTAAGATATGTTTAAGAATCCGTGTATAGGTGTTAAGTAAAAAAAAATAGGTTGTAGGATAGAAAGCATGCTTGATAAAACAATGTATTCCGAAATCGTGTACGTATGTATTTCGAATGATGATAAATAATTTAGGTATAAAACGTGATCGAGTTTGCATAATAAGGTATTTTGGAAGGGACGTTTTAGTAACGATCACCTAGGTAAGGGAATCACCCCTAACTCGTTGGTGAGGTCGTTTTTAGAAAAGGGGAGTGGAGTTAATCGTCAAGGTAAGGAAATCACTCCTATCTCGATGATATGTCACCACTTATCGTTACAAGGAATATGAATTTAAATTATATGAAATCATGCATATGTATAAGTGTATGAAAAGATTTAGTATGATGTGTGTGAGGAGAGAATATCGAAAGTAAACTTGAATTTGAAAGATTTCATCGTATAAAAATAAATAATAGAAACACATGTTTGATTAAAATTCGGATGGTTCCAAAACGGAACTTTTGGCTAACCAAAGTGGTCGAAAAGTCTTTCGAATTTGAGGAGCATGCTTTGGCCTAATAGGTGAAATACTCTCGCCGACAAGTCAGTTAATGATATTTACCCTTCCGGTTACTACATGCCCCCAATTCAATTGAAGTTTCGAGACTTGGCGGGATTTATGAAAATCAAGGAGTGGAACTAGTCGACAAGGTGCGGGTTTCACCCCTAACTCGGCGATTTAGTATCCTAAGCGTGGTTGGTACTCGTCGAGTCAAAATTTAAATTTTAACACCTTGACGAGGGTCCACTAGAATTTGAATTTCTACATCAAGGTGAGGATGTCACTCCTAACTTGATGGTGAATTTCGTGCAAGAAAAAGAAAAGTAGAAGGATTGAGAGTCATTCACCAAATTGTGGGTTTCACGCCTATTTTGGTGAAGTCGCCTCGGTTGTGTAATACGAGTGATTTGTGAATTTTAGAATAGTCGAGTAAAATGACGTATTCTCAAAATAATAATAAGTGTAGGCACATAAAGCATCTCAAGAAAATAACACGTAAAAGACATTTCAAAATGGCACATAAATAATGACATATTAAAACAAATATGAACACACATTAAAACATGTATAATAACATAAGAATAGTATGCCAAGTATGATTCATAAGGATAAAATGTCATATATGTTTAAAAGGCTCAAGGAGAATGTATAAGAAACACATAAAGTGGCATGCGCGTAGTTTCAAATAAAACATAAGAATAAGGCTCTAAAACTATAGACTAGGTAAAAGCATTCCTACTTTTCCTAATTCCCTATAGTTATGGCTCTGATACCAATCTGTCACACCCCAACCGATGGCGGAAACATCGGAGTGAGACGAAGAAAGATTGCTTATCACACTTAACGCTAAATTGTGACAATAGAATTAAAGATAAATTGATTTCTTTCATAAATAAATGTTACAATACATGAAATTTGAAATACAACATGTTAAATACAAAAAGAACAATATGACAACAAATATGACATTTATACAACGTATTTAATCTAAACGTCTATATGTGTATCTAGGTATCAACGCTACTTCATTTCATAGCATCATCATCCTCAACCTGTAACATGTTTAAAATAACGTTCAATGCAAAAGCAAAGGCGAGTATACAAGTTTGGTACATACATAACAAAAGATAAGTTTCGAACAATTCCTCGTAGCAAGCATGTGATTCAAGATAAACAATAAATATGGCATGTGTCTAACATATCAAACCAATGGAAACGCAACATGCTCATGACATAACCACAAGTTTACGGGCGGGTCATTAATCCTATAGCGCTACATATGTCACGGTTAGGCTTGTACGAAGTTAATGATAAGTTCAACACATAAAGTTTCACCCAAGTTTAAAGTATCAAGCAATCACGTATACAAGCATGTTATAGGAATGTTCATGTGTTTAAGCAAAATGTTCAAGTGTAAGTTTTTGAAACTTAAACATGTTACACCCCAAAAGTGGTAAAAGTAAAAAAGGGGAATACGAGTATACTCACAAAATTGCTAAGTCTTTCCGATTATCCAATTGTTGACGATTAGAGACGTAGAGTCCGAATGTATAAGGGTTCAAGTTCAAGTATGTTTAGAGTCGAGATTCGGAATAAAATAATATGAAAATAACATACGAAAATAACATGTGAAGATAATCGTCCTCAACACATAACACTTGTATGACACTTGGTAACCATAAGGGTTATGATATTGTTTTCATGAGTTGAACACCCATAAGAATCGTAACAAGGTTTAGGTCTTAGATGATGTCCTACTACTTTGACAAATGAACATGAGTTCAACATCAAAGGTTCGAATGCGCATAGATATTATTTAGGTTGAGTATTACATATTATTTAGTCCAATAATTCATGTAGGAGGTAGAAGATTAGGATCTTCATTTAGGCACCCCGAGTTATCATAGATGTCATGTATGGGGTAGGAAGATCATGCTTCCATTTAGGAACCCCTTGAATGTTCACCACTTCACTTGATGTAAAAACAACCAAGGAGGGTCACGAACTAGGATTTGTATAATAATATAAGCAACTTAACTAAGGAGAAATCATCAAATCATGTGAGGATTCTATGTTGGAACAACCCAAGTTGTTCCATAATCACTCATTCATCAAGGTCTAAGCTTGACATGACTTGTGGGTTAAATACCCTAACAAAACAGAAAGTTTATGAGGTTTAATCCTCTGATTTAAGTGTCTCAACCTTGTTTTTAAGCTTAACCAACCATGAGATAAGTTGTAAGCATTAGGACATAGGTGTGAGATGTGTTAGACACAAGTTGGATAAGTTTAAACAAGTTCTTGAAAAACATCAAACAAAACAGAAAGTTTTGGTCCTTTTTAGGGCAATTCCAAACATGATTTTTCCAGGGAATAACCAAGGAATCAAACCCAAGAACATAACAAAGCAATAGAAGAAAGAATCAAGTGATTTGGAGTGAAACCAAGCAAGTTACACTCACTTTTGTTAAGATGTATGAATCTGTCAAAGAACTCTGATTTGCAACAGATTGAGAGTGAATTTGTGGAGTGTAATGAGTTGTGAAAGTGTAAAATGGGTTGAAGAGGGTGTGTATTTATAGTGGAAGAGATTAGAGATGATTGGAGGTGTTTAGAGGTGGATTAAAGGGGATTGGGTGAGGTTAGGACTTAGGATTTCGTGCAATAGCTGGAAGAAAGCACACTTGCTGTCGAAACAGGGCCTTGGCGTGACGCCAAGGCCCCTAGCGTCACGCGGCGCCTCCTTTGGGGGAAGTTTGGCTTTATTACAAATTAGTCCCTGTAGTTTCATGCTTGATGCTTTTAGGTGCAATCTTGATGGTTTAGGGACTTGTTTTGACATAAAAGCATAGTATAAGGAATAATCAAGCATGAGGAACATAATCAAAGTATAATTAAGCGTATAAGCATCAAAATCAAGTGTCACTCACGTTCAAAACACGTTTTATGCATATGTTTCATGTATTTACAAGTTTAGCACATAGTTTCCAAGAATTAAGAATAAGTGTCATTCGTTCCACGAAATTGAACGTACGAGCATATAAAAAGTATGTATATCATGTAATTAGCAAAATACGAGTTTTATTCCTGATCCAAGTCTCGGATTTTACGTCGCTTTTAGTGAAAGAACGATTACAAGGCTACGAAGTTTCTAAAAATAGTTTTACAAACGATGGTTTCTAAATATAGAAAGTATGAAAACGCAGGGCGTTACAGTAGTATTTGAAATTAAAAAGTCATCAAAGTACATAGGTTTAGGGAGTAATTATGCACTAAGAATATGTATAATTAACGGCATATCACTAAACAATTGGTGCAACTCTTTCTCGGTAGCTTCAAAAGCTAAATCTCTCACAATTAACTTTGTTGAACTTTGATTCTCTCTCACCTTCTCTTTAACTCTTTCATTGTTCTTAACATGTCATAATTCTAATATAAGAGCATGTCTATCCAAAACTGATCCCTGAAAATAAAAATTAATACATGTTAAAATCACATCCAAAATTATGCTTATATCTAATTTATACAACATTGATATTTTAGTTACCTATTTTTTCACACATAAAACTAACATTGCTTTTTTTAAGTATAACAAGCCATTGAGACTTACACATGTGAATTCAAGTCTAAATGATTGAAGTAATGCAGGTATGAGGAACTGTAATCCAAACCTACATATATAAATGGATAAGCAGACATTGAAGAAAAACACATGTCTTGTGGATGGATGTACATGACAAATTCAAGACCTAATATTACTTACCCAGTTGAATTAAACCAATAATATAGAATCTATTTAAAGAACAAATATAAGTTTGTTCTTTAAATAGCTGGGAGCCGGTGTTAAATGTTTTCAAGAGTAGACTAACGCGGTGGAAATCAAAGGTGTTGTCGATTGGAGGTAGATTGACTCTTATTAAATCTGTTTTGGTAAGTCTCCCTTCGTATTACTTCTCTCTTTTCAAGGCGCCTGTTGGGGTTATGAATGCATTGGAAGGATTGATTAGAATTTTTTTATGGGGAGGTAATGTTGATGTCAAAAAACTCCATTGGGTGGGTTGGGATATTGTTACAAGGCCGGTTAATCAAGGTGGGTTGGGTATCCGTAAACTTGGAGATTGTAACAATGCTTTCTTGGTTAAGTGGTTATGGCCGTATCGTCAAGAAGGGAATGCTTTATGGAGGAGAGTGGTAGAGGCTATCCATGGATCTCAGAGGAAGTGGGAATCCTATCCTCATAGTTCTAGATTTACCGGTACGTGGACTAAAATTGTTAATAGTGGGATTCGGCTGAAAGTGGGGGACCATAACAGTACGAGTTTGGTTCGGGGTCGGGTTGGTAACGGTACAGACATAATGTTTTGGATTGATCCGTGGGTGGATAGGACTCCGTTAAAAAGCTTATTCCCGGACCTATTTCGTTTGGAGAGTGCCAAGTTTTGTAAGGTTAGTGAAAGAATTAGGGGAGGAGGTACTGGGTCCAATGTGGAATGGAAGTGGAGGAGACGCCCACACTCGGTTTTAGAATTACAGCAAATGCAAGATTGTTCCAGCTTAGTGGCGGGTCAAGTTCTGGGAGATGCTAAAGATAGTTGGTTTTGGGACATTGGCTCGTGTGAAGGTTTTTCGGTTCAAGAGGTTAAGAAGTGGTTGGACAGCGACCGGTCTAATCAGGTTGGTACAGTTTATACGTGGTGTAAATGGATCCCGATTAAGTGCAATATTTTTATGTGGAGAATGTTGATGGATAGGATTCCTACAAAGAAAGCGTTACAAAGGCGGAATATAAATTGTGGGAGTCTTTTGTGCAATTTCTGTGACGATCAGGACGAGAGTGTGGATCATATGTTCACCGGGTATAGGATGGCTAACGGAGTTTGGTACGGTATTGCTAGTTGGATTAAACTTCCTCCGTTTTATTTCTTTTCAGTGAAAGACATAATGCAAGTATACTCGAGCTCTTCATGGTCGGTGGTAAAGAAGATGGCTTTGCATGGTATTCTCGTTCTTACCTGTTGGCGGATTTGGAAGGCAAGGAATGAAAAGATCTTTCAGGATGATAATCGGAACGTTGTTGAAATTGTCTCCGATATAAAAGCTTTGGGTTATATATGGTTTTCTAGTAGATGTAAAAAGGGTGTAGTGGGTTGGAGGGATTGGCAAAGATTTGATTTTGATGTAACGTAACATTGTTGGTTTTAGGGGTCTTTGCCTTGGAGTTTGCCTTTGTTTTTTGTGGTTAATGAAGTTTGCCTTTCAAAAAAAAATTTAAAGAACAAATTTTTAATTTAGCCCTTTATTTATTTGTGTTTTAAGGCTTAAAAAATGCAATTTGAAACAGGTCAAAACGGAAAATAAACCAATAATATAGAATCTATTTAAAGAACAAATTTTTAATTTTACCTGCTCGTTGAGGTCAAATTTTCAGATTCGCATTATAGAATTTGCGTTCTTAATGAGAGAACTTGCATATAGCATAAAGTGATAAAGGAATCATGTACTAAATAACATGGGTTTTGTTGAAAAAATTACCTTGAGAGTTTCCGATCTTCATGAAAATCGAACATACATGTGTGTTCGAGCATATTGGAGTTTCTTCAGAATCTTGCCTGAACCCTAGCTGCCATCGCCGGAGGCGACGGTATCGGAACTCCACCATCGTCTTCATTTCTTGATTTGTTACAGCGGTGCCCTAACGGACGTCGTCGCAACCCTTCCACCACCAGTCAACACCACCATAGAGTAGATTCCGTGAACTAGAACTAAAGAAACTGATGGAACTAACACACATTCTAGCATCGCCAGAAAAGGTGGAGTGTAGAGAGAGAAAAAGATAGGATTTTGATTTTAGAGAGAACAAGAGGTCGACCAAGATGATACAGAAAGACAACGCATGTCTACAAAGTGTCCTAAAATAAACACGTGCCCAACACTGAAAGAAAAGGAGAGTTTGAAGACTTAAACTCATGCCAAAGCAATAAACAAGAGGACAACAAGCCACTTAACCAAAGCCCATAACACACCGTATTTCCAACAACTCTATATAAACAATAGAGTTAATTACGTTTTTCGTCCCATTGGTTTGTCAAAAATTGCGATTTCAGTCCATTAGTTTAAAAATTACGATTTCAGTCCCTGTGGTTTCACTTCCGTAACCATTTCAGTCCACATTCGTTAACCCCATCCATTTATGTTGTTAGTTTCATGTGAAATTACCATACTACCCTCTTACAATTAAACACAATCCCCTCTTCTTTGAATGTATACCCACTTATCTTCTACTCTGAATCATAATCAATCACAGACAATAGAACCACCACCTAGACCACACCGGACCACCACCACATAATCTCCGCCATCTCTAGTCAACAAATCATCCTCCACCTCCTCTCTCCGCCGTCGGCATCTACGGTCAGCACCACATCTCCGACCTACTTCTCCGGCAACTCTCACTCTAATACCATTGTTTAACCCAGATTTGGACAAATCTTGAACCACACCCACAACCTCCTCAACATGTGTGGGTTTCAGATCTGGACGGTACCATCTACAACATCCTCATCCTAATTTTTCATATTGTTTTCATTTGTAATTTCAATCAAATTTGGGGTTTGTATCATCGATGTTTTTCAAACCACCATTTGCTACACTGACCGGTGGTTCGCCGAAACCCTAGGTCTTCACTCCTAACCCACCATTCAACAACAACCTTCATCAGCGTCCTCAGAGGTGAGATGATGGCAGTGGTGTTACGGGATGGTGGTGGTGTGTGGCAGAGGTGGGTGGCGTGCGGCGGAGGTGTGTGGCGTGGTGGTGTTGTCTGACAGAGGTGAGCGGCATGCGACGGAGGTGGGTGGCGGGGTGGTGTCGTGTGGCAGAGGTGGGCAGCGTGCGGCGGAGGTGGGTGGCGTGGTGGAGGTGGGTGGTTGTGGTGGGTGGTAAGAGTGGAGGTAGGTGGTGGCAGTGCTTGTTGTGTTATTATGCAGAGGGAGAGAGAGTTGAAATATTTAAGTTCAACAACATTTTAACAGTTTAGCCCTTCACTTTCATTCTTTGATAATTTAGCCCTTTATTTATTTGTGTTTTAACTTTAATATCAGGGGCATTATAGTCATTTCATATAGAACTAACACGATAACTAGATGGGGTTAACAGAGGTGGACTGAAATGGTTACGGAAGTGAAACCACAGGGACTGAAAATGAAAATTTTAAACTAATGGACTGAAATAGTGATTTTTGACAAACCACAGGGACGAAAAACGTAATTAACTCTAAACAATAAAATCAGAGAAAAGGGAAAAAATAGTGAATAGAAGACTAACACCTGACTGAAAACACTATTCTCAACTATGTTGTGATATTAATAGATTTATAATATAATTATAATATAATTATAAGAGTTAATTGGAAAATCGTCCCTGGGGTTTGTACCAAAATGCCCCCAACATTTGTAACTTTTTTTCATTTGCATCCAAACCACTAACTTAGTTTATTTTTTCTGTTAAGTTAAGGATATTTGGATGAAACTGGCAAATATAAAACCACAGGGACGATTTTGGCAATTTACTCAAACTCTTTCAAATTACTTTTATTTATTTAATTTTGTTACATATATAATAAAAAAGAATATACATGCAATTTTTATATGAAAAAAATATTAGCTTTGTCACATAATTTTTATAAATTTGCATCCAACCACTAACTAAGTTTATTTTTCTATTAAGGCGAAGGATGTTTATAAACTAAGACAGAAATTAATTTCTAATTTTTTATATAGATCAGTTTTATAAAAATAAAATCTACTTAAACCTCTAAATTTTATAAAACTAAAATGCTGATGACCTTATTGAAAAATGTCAAATAAAAAAATCTTATCATATCTACCAACTTTGTAATTCATCTTCTACTCTTTTGAATTCGCTCAATCGCTCCTAAGGAAAAACAGAAGCCAGTGCCCCCCCCCCCCTATCAAACAACGTATCGTTACCAAACCTTAAAATTACCCATCAAATTGTAATTATAATGCTATGAACCAAAAGTTTCTTTACTCAAGTCACTCAGAATAAGTATTACCAACATATTACCTAGGTGCTCAACACATTTAAAAAATATGTAACGATTTACATTTTTTTATATCTCTATAACTGATAAATACTAAAAGTTGTAATCGATTGTTATGTGTTGCACACCAATGACGTTTTCTCTTTAAAAAAACTGATTTATATAAAGAAACTGTAAATTAATTTATGTCTTAATTTATAAAATTTAAAAACATCCTTCACCTTAACAGAAAAAATAAATCGAGTTAGTGATTTGGATGAAAATTTATAAAAATTATGTGACAAAACTATTAATTTTTTTTTCTAAAATCTCCAAAAGTTTCTTTACTCAAGTCACTCAGAATAAGTATTACCAACATATTACCTAGGTGCTCAACACATTTAAAAAATATGTAACGTTTTACATTTTTTTATATCTCTATAACTGATAAATACTAAAAGTTGTAATCGATTGTTATGTGTTGCACACCAATGACGTTTTCTCTTTAAAAAAACTGATTTATATAAAGAAACTGTAAATTAATTTCTGTCTTAATTTATAAAATTTAAAAACATCCTTCACCTTAACAGAAAAAATAAATCGAGTTAGTGATTTGGTTGAAAATTTATAAAAATTATGTGACAAAACTATTAATTTTTTTTTTCTAAAATCTCCATGTATATTCTTTTTTATTATATATGTAACAAAAATAATTAAATAAAAAAAATAAAAATGGGTTTGAGTAAATTGCCAAAATCGTCCGTGTGGTTTTATATTTGCTAATTTCATCCAAATATCCTCAACTTAACAGAAAAATAAACTAAGTTAGTGGTTTGGATGAAAATAGCAAAAAGTTACATACCTTAGGGGCAATTTGGTACAAAAATGTCATTTTGGATGAAAATGGCAAACATGCCCAAACCTCAGGGACGATTTTGGCAATTAACTCTAATTATAATTAAGAAAAAAACCTATGAGCAAGATTTAAGAACCTATAGTTAAGTATCATTTAAATATATTAAATAGTATAAACTAAATGTATTGTAATATATTAGTTGTTGATAAAAAAATTGAATGGAAATTTTAAGTATCATTTAAATATATTAAATAGTATAAACTAAATGTGTTGTAATATATTAGTTGTTGATAAAAAAAATTGAATGGAAATAGATAACATATAACGATATGGTTTTTCAGTTTAGTTTTAACTAGTGGTTACAACCGCGCTTCGTGACGAGATTTTTTTAAAAAACTTAAATGAAAATCTAGACGCAACCGTAAAAATAACATTAATGACGAGAATTTGGTCGGTATTAGTACTATGATATTCATACGTTACCCACACTCCGTGTTGTTACAGAAAAAAAAAACCCAAAAAATAAAGTCGCTCGAAAGGATTTTTGATACGTGTTTTAAGTCGAATGAAGATGACAAAAACGAATTCACTAACGCGTTGTGCCGGGGTGTAGATCTGGTGGAAAGTGCCTAAGAGTCGGTTTTGACAACTTATATTAGCATTTAAAAAAATTAACGTTCAAACGATGGTAACAATATGCAAACCATGCAGGTGAGTAAACACGTCAAAAGTTAGCTTCAGTTATAAAAAGTTAAATAAAAAAAAGAATTAAACATATATAAATGTTAAAATATTAGTTAAAAAAAGAGGAAAATTATATTATTAAACTTCAGCTCTTGTATGTTAACTCTATTAAAGTTCAGGGATATATACATATATTAGTGAAAGGAAATAATTATTAAAGTTCAGGAGTCGTATGGTATATCTGTTAAAGTTCAGGGGTAGAAACGTTAATTGATAAAAGAAAAAAGCGAAAATAGCCAAAATAGCCAAGTCATGGTCAACTTTTCCAAAATAGCCAAGTCAAACGTCTTGGTGAGACGACACAAAACGTCTTAAGCGTCTTTGCGGCTGACCAACCATACGCTGCCACGTGTCCGACACTAAGGTCAGACGTCTAGACGTCTTGGCTGAGACGTTTCATACGGCTTGAGCCGTTTCCTTTACGGCTGCACATTGCACATTGCGTCAAATGGCTTAAGACATTTCAGCCCGGCTTGAGCCATTTCACCTTCTTTAGCCGGCTTCAGCAGCTCAAGAAGACGTTTTGTACGATTTTAAGACGTTTTGTACTAATAGAAGACGTTTTGTACGAATTTTAGACGTTTACCATAATTTAAAGGGATCCCTTATTTAAATACTGTACTTATGAAAAACTGTATTTAAAGTGTAAATCTAAGAATTTTGTTTTTTAGTAATTATCTCACAACATGAGGGTCAAGTTTGTTGTTTATACTGGGGGAAGTGGGATGTTATTAACGGAAACATTGAGTATGTTACTGATGGCGATTCAAGGAGACGTGGTTTAGAAATTGAAACAGATCATTCATATAATTATGTTTTTTAAATTATGTTTCTAAGATGTGTGATACTCCAAATATTACACGCTTGTCATACCGGATGTCTACGTTTACTGATCCGATCGATATAATTAATGATCGAGGTGTTAGATTTTTTTTATTTGGCGATGCAGAATCCTTTTGAATTATATAAATTATATGTTATTCAAGAGTCTGGTGTTGGTTCCTCTGGTTTTTCTTCTTTAAATATATCAAAACTCCAGATCTAAATATTTCAGTTAAAGAAAGTGTTGATGTTTTAAACGATGAGTGTCCTATTTTAGAAAAAAGTTTTTGAAAAATCAACCACGTCTAACAACGAATCAGCTTCTTCATCTATAGTGTTTGAGGCTGGTCATATATTCAATAACAAAGAAGAGATGAAGCTTGAGTTGGGAAATAAATGTTTGTTAGAGCATTTCGAGTTTAAAGTTGATAGATCATCTAAGACACGGTATCAGGGCCGGCTAAGCCCAGGTGCAGAATGGGCCTGTGCAGAATGGGCCTGTGCACAGGGTCCAAACCAGCATGGGGCCTAAAAAAACGAAAATCCTATATATATATTTAAAAAAAATTATGTATGTTCTTATATAGGCCCAGACTATTTTAATGAATTGAAATAGGCCCAAATACAAACAATAAGGGCCCAGATGATTGATAATTCACGCACAGGAGGGAGTAAGGACGAGGGAAAGTGGGATTTGGGAAACAAAAAGATGCTGATCACCTGATCAGTATTGCACGCACAGGAGACAAAAGGTCGACGCTGATCAGTTCCTAATATCAAGTGATTTGGATTTCGGAATCAGAGTATATCAGTCGCAACTATCATCAGACATTCAGACTTTCGGAATCGGTCATCGGAGGTATGTTAATATCAGTCGCTGATTGCCTGATTTCATATGTTTTTTGTCTTTTTGATTTCGTTTTTTGATTGAATCAATGAATGTCTTTTTCTTTTTGATTTCATAAGTCAGGATTTCAGTTTTTCTTCCTAATATCAAGTGATTCGGATTTCGGAATCGGAGGTATATAAGTCGCAATTATCATCAGACATTCAGACTTTCGGAATCGGTCATCGGAGGCATGTTAATATCAATTGCTGATGGCCTGATTTCATATGTTTTTTGTCTTTTTTATTTCGTTTTTGATTGAATCAATGAATGTCTTTTTCTTTTTGATTTCATATGAATGTTTTTATTGAATGAATGTCTTTTTGATTGAAATATTGAATGAATGTTTTTTTGTTAATATTTAGAAATTATGCCTCCCGTTCCTAAATACAATTACCCATCCGGCCATCAAAAACGTAAGAAGAGGAAGCTAGAGGAAGAGAAAAGAAAGGCGGACGACGTAAAACAAAACCGAATAAATAAGTTTTTTTCAAAAGAAACTCAAAATTTTTGCGAATAGGCCCCAAATTTTTGATTGAATGATTGATGAGTTTATATTATATGAAGATTTGCGAATAGGCCCCAAATTGTTTATCTCGAACAGGGCCAAATTTTTTTTTGTGATTTTCGGAGATGGCCCTGCACGGTATGAAGTGTCATGCATGGGTGATGGTTGTGAATGGCGATTTAAGGCATACGCTATTCCTGGTGGTAGTTTATTTTTTGTTAAACATATGAACGATAGACACACCTGTTCTAAGACGCAAACACACCCACATTTCCATCAGGCGAACCCAAAGGTTTTGGGTCACTTTTTAAAGGAACAACTAAAAGACAGTGGTAGGATATATCGAGCGAAAGAGATTCTCAAAGATTTTAGACAAAGGTTCGAGGTTGAGATAACAAACCTTTAAGCTTGGGGTGGTAAAAGCCATGCACTTGAACTTCTACAAGGAACAACCCGAGACTCTTTTGCCGAACTACCAATATACTATTACAATTTGAAGCTTGCAAATCCTGGAAGCGTTACTCACATCTTGGTTGATGAGCAGAGTCGTTTTGAAATGGTTTTTGTTGCTTTAGGTGCTGCGGTAATTTACACCTTTTCTTTTGTACTTGCTCTTATTTTTTTAAAGTAACATGGGTTTTGATCTTATTTTGTTATCATTAATTTTCAGATTCGTAGCTTTATGTTTAATCTAAGACCGGTCGTTATCATTGACGCGGCACACCTAAAGGGTGAATTTAAAGGGACGTTGTTTTTAGCAGTGGCCATGGCTGGAAATAATTAGGTTTTACCAATTGCTTATGGCATTGGAAAATCAGAGGATGGTGAATCTTGGACATGGTTTCTCTCAAAGCTTAGAGACTGTGTTGGTGAAATAGCAGATATGGCGATCATTTCGGATAGGGAGAATTCTATACATGTAGGTGTTAGAAACGTGTTTTCACGTGTTTACCACAGGTTGTGTTGTCGTCATTTAATGATGAATTTACGTTTGCCGTCGTCTAAAAAAAAAGAATACAAGGCACTATGGTGGAAGACATGTAAATCTTATCGGATGTCTGACTTTAACGAGTCATTCAATGCTTTGTGTCTTGCCGTTCCTAGAATACGCCAGGTTTTAACAAATATTGGGTTTGGTAGATGGGCAAGAGCTCATTGTCCCGGCAATCGATACCACTATATCTAAAGTGTAGGTATACAAATGTATAAATTAAACTAAAAAAAAGTTATCGTAGTACGATTTAAAAGACGCTATTTGACAGACGCTACACTAACCAAAAGTTACTTTTCAATAATATTTATTACTAATCTAAGATCCCGCAAATTTCATGGGTGGACTAACACACAAATATATAACTTAAAATTGTTGAAATAATCCTTTGAAAAAAAATAAACGTTCAAGTAACGAAATTCATCCCTCTACCTACGGGTACGTAATGTATCAAACGAAGTTACAAAACCAAGGCAGTTAGTTTTTTTTACCAGCCAAAGCATGCTTTTATTCACTTAAAGAAGAAAACAAACATACAGACTTAGCAAGCGGCTAATGCCTACATAGTACAAAATCCAAAGGGGGCCAAAACCAACAAAAAAAACAAACAAAGAAGGATTATAGACATGGCTGGTCAGAAGGTGATTTTCTCAAACTTGCTTCAATTTTCCAGGCTTAAGCTTGCAACCTTCAACAGCCATTTATAGTTGTCTCGTCACGGGCTAATATAGTCTCTTCTGCTCCTCCATGTTCCGACTCTAGTGTTGCTAATCTTCTTATCTTACTACATATGAAATGCACTTTAGAGACGATTAGTTTTCCCCTTTTACTTTATTGGCCTGAAAATAATAACCTTGTCAAGAATATATGAACACTTATCTTGTCAAAAACAAAAACACGTATAAAGATTTAGTAGTAGATGTGGCATAATAGGTCAATTGGTTAACGGGTCAAGACTGTTCCAGTCTAAATGGACACTTTTTAAGTTTTACTATGGTAATACTAAATCTAGTCAAATTGAGCATTCAAAAGAAAATTAAAACGGGTCAACCGGCCCCAATAAAAACATTTTTTTGGCATGAACCTGTTTTGACCCATATACCCAACTGACGTAAACCAACCCATTTCATCACCTCTAAGTTTAGCATTTAATTGATGATAAAGATGACATAAGCAATAAATGAAAAACAACTCTTCTCTGAAGTTGCCAATGTCACAATTGATCTACTACGATTCACTAAGCACCACTTCTAAACTATATTCAGCACGCTGAGACTTTAATGGCCTGGAAGGAGGAACACTGTGAATGCACTATGTCTATTGTTTCCGTCAATCACGTGTTTTAGTATCAAATGAAACGAGTCGTAGTTAATAAGTTAGAACAAGACAAAAGTTGAAGCATTACACTTTGGTGCACATGGACAGTTATCACGGATCCACGCATACAGGTGCACACGAATGGAGATTAGGGGTTGGTGTTGATCCACGCGGATGCGCATGTCCATCCGTATCTGATGTGCATCCGTGATTAATGTGTTTGTGCGGATCTAGATGTAGTATAAATAGGGGTCTTGTAGGATCGTTTTCACGACCAACATGAGTCGTTCAGAAGCGTTCTTATCAATACGAAAGGCGGAAACAATCGTATCGACTTGGAATCGGCTTGATTTACACACAGAATCACTTTTAATGTCTTGTTTATTGATTTAACAAAGATTACAATCAGTAGACACTTCGGCAGCAGTTCGGTACCGGAAATCAGAATCGTTACAAATGACTTGACAACTTGAGTATATATAGGATAGATGATTTCGCACGAAATAGGCAAAAGGTATTTTGTGCGAAATAGCCACTTGCTATTTCGTACGAAATAGCTAAAAGTCATTTCGTGCGAAATGAACTTTCAAACCTAAAACACTGTTTTCCTCGTACTACGTGCCCTGATCTAACATTTCTAATACAAGACTCGATACAAGACGAAGTCGACAGACGTATGCACCAACAGACTCCCCCTCGGATGTTGACGAAGTCTTCGATGTCGAGTCTTTACAGTCTTCAGCCTTGATCAGTCTTCGGGCCTTTTTAGAATTATCTGACAGTGTAAGCATCCTCAATCTTTATCTCTTCTCTTAATCAACTAATTTTCCTAACAGACTCCCCCTTAAGTTGTGCTAGGATCGTAGTCTGGCTTTCACAGGTTCTAGAATCGAAACCTGGCTTAACTTCTGCTTAGGTTTAGACATGTGAACCTGCACAAATCTCTACCTCACAATAAATCTCACAAATTTAACATTTGACAAAATTTATTCTCTGCTTATCATTTGAATATGAAACATTCAAATTCTGTTTCAACTAAATGAACCATTTAATTATTTCAAAAACATTTTTCATTTCAACAGACTCTCCCAACCCTGTTGATCATCATGTTTAGCACTCGGAATTTTGAAAATCAGTTGTCTAAAATCTTTTTGTATTTTGCAAAATTTATGCTAAAACACATGAAAATCTTTTTTGGATTTTTTATATGAATGAAATGCAGTAAAGAAATATTTACAGACAATATTTTTTGTGAGTTTGTGTAAAAGGATCATATCAGTTTCTGAGACACATCACTAGCACCGTTAAGCTTTAAACATTTTAAGCTCTAAACGATTCAGTTAGATTGTCAGTATACTGATCCACTTAAATTTTCACACAAAGTTCAATTGATTCGAGATACGAGATTAATGTTTTAATTGAACTTATTCAAGTGTCCCACCTCAGAATATACTCCCGTATCCAGATCTCAATATTCAGTATTATAGGTGAGTATACCTAGATGATATCTGTAAAGGGTTAAATGCGAGGGCCATGAGAGCTCAGGTTATTGCTTCCGCAAAATCAGAGAGATGATGGCTTCGACTTTAGGTGTGTTCCCTTTAGAGAATCTTTTCTTCAACAGCACATGATTAGCATTTTGCAATGTTTCATCATTTTTTATGCTGAGGGGGGTGCTATTATTTCAAGCAAGCGAAAAGTATTATACGGGGACTAGGCCATTGCTTCCGCAAAATCAGAAGTCCTGGAATAATACCCCAGATATCACTAAGCATAAAGACCTAGTATCTCAGAAAGAGGGATCTTTCAAACAAGATTTCGGGGGTTACCCATATATCCGAGAGATGTTCCCCACGAGATAAGTAAGTTTGAAATTTAGGTTTATATCTCGAACATAATCTACTAAATGTGCAAAAACCTACTGGCATATCATCAGTGAGACCATTTATCACATTTTGACTTTCCAATTCTTTAGCATGCTGTGAATGTCCACTGATGTACTATCATTTCCTCTTTTTTCACAACAAAACTCGTTTTTGATTTTATCATGTTTTTGAATTTTTCAAAATTTCTAATGTTTTTGGATTTTCTGAAATTTCTTACTCCCCCTAAAATTCAAAATCATTTTAAAGAAATTTGAAAACAAACTATACAAGTAAAATATCAACTGATATCGAATCGCTTCAAATCGCCATCCACTTGGCATAAACAATCAGAACCCCCCTTTCAACAAACTATTTTCCCATTAATATTTCATAACACTTAAGTTTGTTTTAATCAAAAAATGATTTTTTCGGAAAATAATTTTTATTGATTTTACCACTTGTAAGATCGGGGATTCATTCATCACTTTGTTTTCTCAACCATTTGAAAAAAAAATATAACAGTTTTAAGTTCAATCAACAAATACCACTTGTAGGAAATCAAGTACAACTTAATGTCCCTGATTAACCACTTGTAAATCCTTTACAAACACAATTATCAAGAATGATGCCGATTCATGCTCAACGATTACCCACTTGGGAGCTCCGGCAAGTCAGGTTTTAGTTTGAAAAACATGTCACCCAAGCCTGATCAGCCTTGGGTGATTTTGACTCACATCTATCCCACCATCTTTTTTATTTGTAAAATTCTTTAACACCCTTTACCTTACCGTCAACCATCTTTCCAAAAATATGTTTAACTTTTCCATTAAAAGCCTTTTCAGCATCAAATTCTTCTTTACAAGCAAAGAATTGATCTGAAATCTCAATCTTTCCAATTTTTAACTTCAATTTTTCTTTCGACAATGGCGGAAAGTTTTCATCGTTCAACTCTGGAACGGAATTCTCATTCTTTTTCTCAACAGATGACCCTCTGATTTTATGGAATCAGATTCATTGTCAGAACTACTCTCAGATTTTACAACCCATCTTTGTTTGTTCAAATCGACTTTCCTTTTGTAAAAACGTTTTGAAACATCATCAGTTTCGAAAGTCGAATTTTCAAAAACATTAGATTTCTTAGTTGATTGTTTCTTTTCATCAACACTTTTTCCTTTTAATTTTGTGTTAAAAAAACTTCCTGTTTTGTGTTGTTGGACTGTTGGCAATTCCAAGCAATATGTCCAATCTTGTGACATTTGAAACAAGTTCTTCGTTCAATTCTTTTCTCAGATTCTTTCATCACATTCCTTTTCTTTTCAGCAAGAAACTCTCTGTTTGACTGTCTCCAGAATGGTTTCTTCTGTTCTTCTTCACAACTTATACCTGAAACAAATTTAGTTTTTGATTTATCAGTTTTCTCATTTTTATGATTTTCCGGGAGAATGAAACCTAATCCTTTCTTTTTGAAATTACTGTTATGGTTTGGTTTCTTCTGAAAACCATAACCAGAACTGTAACCCTTTTTCTTGTTCAATCTCTGTTGAACTCTTGAAGTGTACTTTTTAGGTTTTTCATGAAGATTTAAATCTTTTATTTCAGAAATATTAATTTCCGTTAATTTGAAAACATTTTTAATCGTATCAGTTTTGACACTTCTTATTGGAAATTCTTCATCAGAAAATAATTTGTCAGAATCATTCAAAGTATATGCTACTTTAAATGTTTCGTCATTCAAGTTATTTTTTGATAACAGAAAATCTTTATTGTAAACCCGTTTGACTGGTGAACTCGGACTCTTGTCTAATGAACTCGAACTTTCAGATTTAGACTCCGACTTTGACTCTTCATCCATATCCAACACCTGATCGACCACTTTCTTTAATAACTCAGGCTCATGATCAGTATTAGACTCTGTGAATGTGACATCAATGTTATCTGGTAACTCATCAATGGTTTCAGACTTTAACTTGATGTTGACTGCCTTTATTAATCGTTCCTCATTAGGCTTTCTGGGAGAATAACTATTCCAAATCGGAGGCGGACATTTGTTATACTTGACATTTGGTTTCTTATCAGTATCTGTTTCTTCTTTCTTTTGTTCTTGAAAAGCTTCAAGACCTGCAACAGTAGGATAAACTCTGTCAATCAAATAATCACAAGTTATATAACTCAACAGCAATCGTTTGATTCTTTCACTTTCAATCTTTTCGAGTTCCAAATCCTGCTTTAGCTTTGCACAATCTTCAATATACTCATTGATAACCTTCTACTTCGTCATTAATGTTGAACTCATCATTGTCATAGCAGCATCAATTTCTAAATTTGTCTTGTTCAAACTATCAACTATTCTGTTTAACACATCATACGATTCTTTCACATACTTCACATCAAACAATAACTTTTCTTTCATCTCTTCAAGTTCACGAATCTTCTTGTCTTTTTCTTCACAATGTTTGCAAGATTCCAAACATTTCAAACAAGGTTTTGTGATTTCAACAAATTTTTCAACTTCAATGATTTTTTCAACCTCGACGATCTTCTCAACCTCGATGATTTTTTCAACTATTTTCTCCACTTCAACAATTTTTTCAACCACCTTCTCAATCATCGGTTCTTCATCAAATTCTAATTTTATTTTACACTCTTCATCTTCGACTTTTTCTGTCGAATTTTCTTCAGCTTTTGCTTTTTCAGCTTCCAACTTTGCCTTTTCTTCAGCAATCCTTCTTACTTCCAACTCTCTTTTCAATCTAGCAGCTTTCTTTTCATTCAACATCTCGATATTTTCTGCAAAAAACAAATTAAAACTGTAAGTATCCAGACCTTTTCTAGCTTTATTGATATATTCTTCTTCATCATCAGTATCTGCATCACATCCTAATTCACTAAAAATTGGTATTCTTTTCGGCTGAGATTTGACTTCTCCTTCTTTCATGATCTGAGCAACAAGACCTGAACCAGCCGGAATGTATTTGTCCCAGCTAAATTCATCTGCTACTTTTTCATCATCTTGGTTAACAAGATAAACTTTCTTCTTCTCAACTTCAATAGCATGGGATGATGAAGGTTGTTGTGTGATCTGATGAAAAATTGATTTTTGATAAAAATCATTCTTTCCATCTTGTCTTCCAGTTGCTTCTTTATTTTTACATTCTCGTTTAAAATGTCTCTTTTCTCTGCAACGAAAGCAAGTAACCTTTGATTTGTCAAAACCTATCGGAGACGCACCCATTTCACGAAACTCATCTCTTCCAGTTACTTGTGTGAATTTTTCTGCTCTTCTTACTGCACTAGCTAGACACCACTTGATATCCATCAATTCAAGTTCTTCAGCATCAATCTGATCATAATCCTCTTTGGTGAGCATCGGATTTCCAATACGTCCAGCAACTAAGCTTTCATACGACTCTAGCATAGCCACAAGTGATGCCATGTGTTTCTTAGTTATTTCTGGAGAAAGATTTTGACCATTTTGAATATTCAAAGTAACATTGCATTGCAAATTTGTTGAATTCTGTCGTTGAGGACTTGGTGTTGTAAAATTCGGATCAAAACTTGAATACGATGACGAATATCCACCACTCTGAGTAACTGTGCTACCTGTTGATCCAGACGAACTATCAGCACTAAAAGCAGTCTTAACTTTTGGACTTGGAGTAGTCTCAAATTTGTTTCCTCTATAGTATAGACTAACATCTTGTTGAGCATTTGGATTACTCATGATAGCAGTTTTCTGTACATCCAATTCATGTTCTTCAAGCTTCTGAATGAATTTAGCCAAATTCATACTTTATTGTTTTCTCATATGCTTTAGAATCAACAAATATGTTCCCCATTTATTCTGTGGTAGCGCATCAGCAAGTTTATCAACCCATTCATCATCTTCCTTCTTGATGTCCAATCTTCTCATTTCAAGAACAAGACGACAATATCTATCGATAGTCGTTTTTGTTGTTTCACCTTCAAAAGCTACAAACATATCAAAAGATTTCTTTAGTAAAGCACATTTATATTTTATCTTATCAGCACTTCCCTTAAAGTTTTGAATTATAGCCAACCAAATTGATCTAGCAGTATCCTCATGTTGAAGCAAAACAAAGATATCCTCTTTTACTGCTTGTTGTAGAATGCTAATAATCATTTTCTCAATGGTGTATTTTAACTTCTCACCATCTGAATAGTCACTAAAAGCTTTTTCATTTCCACGTTCATCTCTTGGTTTAACGTAATCTACATCTAAAGAACACCATGCATCAAATTTATATGCTTGCACCCAGTTTTCAAAACGATTTTGCCATCCTTTAAAATCCTCAATATACATAAGCTTTGGCGGTTTTTGGTAAGTTCCTGTCTCATTCTAACTATAAATGGTTTCGGCAGGTGTAACAGGAGCAACTGGTGTAGCAAACGCATTGTAAAATTCTTCTTCCATGTTTTGGTAAAATGAGTTTGGTGTGAAATGAAACGTTTCACACAAAAACAATTCTTCAAACGAAATGACTTCTGGTGCGAAATACCCCTTTGGTCCGAAATGACCACTTTCAAGCGAAATGGTCTGTTCAAACGAAATGACGTTTGATTTCATGCGAAATAAGATGATCTCGTACGAAATGAGTGATTTCGTGCGAAATAACAAGAATTCAGGCTATTTTGTGCGAAATGAAGATTCCAAGTTGTATTTCGTGCGAAATAAGAACCTGATTCAAACGAAATAGACTATTTCGTGCGAAATGCTGCTGATGTCATCATTCGATCAGTTTTCAAACGAAATGGACAAAATGAACAAGTTTTAGATCGATTTTAGGTCTAAATCTTTCAAGGCTTTGTTAAAACTATATTTCGCACTTAATATGTGAAAATCAATTCATTTTAACCGTGAAATTTTGTTTAATTTTGAAAAGAAAGTGTAGAAGTCAGAAATTTTGTGAAATCAAGCTGATTTGGCAAGAACTCTTCCTCCTGAGCTCTGATACCACTTGTAGGATCGTTTTCACGACCAACATGAGTCGTTCAGAAGCGTTCTTATCAATACGAAAGGCGGAAACAATCGTATCGACTTGGAATCGGCTTGATTTACACACAGAATCACTTTTAATGTCTTGTTTATTGATTTAACAAAGATTACAATCAGTAGACACTTCGGCAGCAGTTCGGTACCGGAAATCAGAATCGTTACAAATGACTTGACAACTTGAGTATATATAGGATAGATGATTTCGCACGAAATAGGCAAAAGGTATTTTGTGCGAAATAGCCACTTGCTATTTCGTACGAAATAGCTAAAAGTCATTTCGTGCGAAATGAACTTTCAAACCTAAAACACTGTTTTCCTCGTACTACGTGCCCTGATCTAACATTTTTAATACAAGACTCGATACAAGACGAAGTCGACAGACGTATGCACCAACAGGTCTTGTTGTCTTGTTCATAAATAACTTTGTGGACTTGAGTAGGAAAACTATGTCCAAGTGATTTCGTACTTTTGTACTGCTATAGAATCAATAGAAATCATATTATAATTACTTGTTCTAGTTCAAGTCACTCTCGTACTTGAATTTCGCACAAGATACGAGATTAATAGTAATCAATCGTAGATCAAAGAAGTTCGTGATCTGTCCAAACACGTTCCTACAAGTTGTATCAGAGCGGGAGATTGATTGCAAGGACTAAAGATACAAGATTCAAGCAAATCAGATCCAAATCAGAGCTGATTTCATCATTTTCTACTCATCTTCTTCAAGCATAAAACACAAATTTCACGTCGAATCCACGGATAAAATTGGCTAATTTTTAAATATGTTGTGCAAAATCATGTTTTAATCAATCTTTGAAAGTTTCAGATCAAAATTCGAACAATTTCATCAAAAATTCTTTGAAAAACTTTGAAAAACATGGCTGGTATGTTGCACATTCATCTGAATTGGACTTAAGTCCATCCGCACGAATCTGGTTATAGTCAATACGCACGAATCAACTTTATCAGCTCGCACGGATTAGAATATTATACATTCATGTGGATCTAGCTTATTCCCGTTCGTGCGGATCAAGAGTTAAGTGTTCTTGGTTTTCAAAGTTATCTGATCTAGTTTTGATTGTTGCGGGTATTTCTCGTGTGTTTGGAACTTGAAATCATGGAGGAGGAGTTTTACAATGAATTTTACAATGTTTTCACATCCACTACAACATCCACACCAAAGAACGTTTCAAACGTCATATTTGATAGTTTAAACATTGAAAATGTATACGGAACCTATTAGAAACCACCCAAACTGATGAATATAGAACATTACAGTAGGTGGAAAGATGATTACACTGTATAGGGATAAAAAGGAATTCTCTAACGAACAAAAAATGATTACACTGTTACAACAATTAGTAAGAGATGATATTCTTTCTCTGCTTTAACATGACAAAACTTCAAAATCTATGTGGGAAGCGTTAAGAATTAAGGTTGTAGGTGGAAAAGCGATAACGAAAAACAAATATCATTGCTTAAGAAAGAGTTTGATCGATTTAACACTCTGAAGGGTGAGAATGTTCGACAGATGATAGAACGCTTCTATCATCTAAAACTTGAGCTTGAAAAATTCGATATCAGAAAAGACAGAGAAGAAATCATCGACAAACTCATTGAAGCATTGCCACATGAAGATGATTGGCAAACGTATATCATGATTCTGAAAAATGGTGCAAAATTTGATAAAATCACCTTAGACACATTGATTAAAAAACTTGAAGGCCATGAGCTGGAACTCCAAAGCAAAATAAGATTAACAGCTCAAATTATCAGCAGAACATGAATTTATATTATCATGGAAGCATGTTGATGAACAATCAATCGTCAAAGATTGGTACTACTTTTTGTGCAAAAAGTTCAAATGATTCACCACAAAGCAATTCATCGAAGTGTGGTTTTGGTTATTCAAATTCAAATACCAAGAATTAATCATCTTCAGCACCAAATAATTCTAATCCAAATGTGGTTCAATGCAATATTGCCTTGAATTTGAAAAATTCTCAAAGTATGAATGTTGATTCAGGCAAACAACAACTGATCTTCTTAGCATCTATTCTAGAATCCTACGAAAGTTTGGTGGCAGGTAAAATTGGAAATCCAAACATGACAAAATAGGATTACGATCAAATCGATCTAGAAGAGATGGAGTTGATCGACATCAGATGGTGCATGCCGAGTGTAATCAGAAGAGCTCAAAGATTCATGGAAATTACTGGTAGATCATGTCTTGGAGGTCCTACAACAAAACTGGGATTTCATAAATCCAAGGTTACTCTTGCTTCAGATGTAAACAGAAAGGACACTTCAAGAGAGAATGCTGGAATCAAGATGTGGATGAAAGTGTGAATCTATTCCATGATGATTACTACCGAAAAGCAACTACCATCACAACAATGAACAACCACCAAAGAACAAACGATCACAGATCGGTGAAGGTTCTTCTAAAGAGAAAAAAAGCACCGGTGGTTATGCAAGAAGATAAGGGCTTCAATTGGAATAAATACATTCCAAAGGAAGGAAATGTGTTGGTTGCTGAGGTAAGATGGGGTCGACAAGAACGTATTGCACGTGAGAGATTGAATGAATTGTATGATATCTTTAAAGAGGAAAAGGAGGCCAAGAGATGTAATGATGAGAGAAAATGCTTCTTAGATCCTCAAGGAGATCCTGCTATAGATCCTAAGATAGTAGACTTTGATGCACTGGTCACTGTTATTCCTACTGAAGGAGAGTTTTATTCAAAGAAGAAAGAAGATAAAATCATGTTGAACAATTGGAGAAGTGCATAAAAGAAGTGATATATGCGAGTCTAGAAAAGTCGAAAGAGACTTTGAAGAAGAATGTGGAAGAAACCCTTGATGAGAACCAAAAGAAGATGGATGAGAATTTGAAGAAAACGCCTGACAAAACAACGATGGCAGATCAAGCAGAGGTAAAAACTCAAATTGAATCTACTGAGTCGTCAAACGAGGTTAAATCAATGGGTAATATAATGATGAAATTGGTGACACATCTGTTAATAAAAATGAAGTGAAGTGCTGGAAATGCATGGAAACATGTAGTTCCTGTACTGAGAAGGATGAAAACTTAAGATCCAGAAACATTGAATTTACTAAAATTGAAAATGTTTTCAAAGAAGAATGTAAAGAAATGTTTGAAAATGAAAAGATTTTAAAATAAAAAGAAGAGGAGCTGACACATAAATGAAAAAGTTTTGAAAAAGAAAATGAGATTTTAAATCAAAAGTGTTCAGCAAATTGCAACAAATGTATTCAAAAAGATAATATCAATCAAGAGTTGCAAAAAGAATATGATATGATGAAATATTCACATCATAGAGTAAAATAAGCATATGAAACTTTGAAAAGTGAAGTTAAACGTCTTGAAGAAAAAGTTTTAATGTATCCTGAAAATACAAAATTTCTAGAAGCCAATTATAAAGGTAAACAATTGGTATTAAATAATTATATTGATCAAGTGGTTGTGCTAAAACGAGAATTTGCTGAAAACAAAAAGAAAAATAATAAACTGTTAAGTTATCATGCTTCTTCATACATTCTCGAACGCATTTTCAACATCACACCAAATGATAATGATTCTGAAAAGAATAAAAATGGAATTGGATCAGAATATCATCAAGTTCCACCACCATTGGAGAAAAATTATACTTTCTATGATGATGAAAAGGTGGCGAAGGCAATAAACATGGTTAATCAATTGCCCGAAAACATTGATGTGACTTACTCCAAATCTGATGATGTTGGTGATTCAAAGGTGGTGAGTAAAGTTGTTGAAATCGTTTTGAAAGAAGAAAATCAAAATGATTCTACCAAGAATAAAAATTCCAAATCACAAGTTGAAGATGAGGAAAGTTTTCATAAAAATTATCTGAGAAATTCAAAATCTGAGACAAATGTGAATGATGATTCAATTAGATTGGCATATTATATGGTTGGATCAGACAAATTATTCTCAAATGTTAAAGTTCCGATTCAAAATATGATTGCGGAAAAGAATGATAATGTTTTTAAATTGGTAGAAATCGAAAAAGCTGAAATTGAAAAAATTGTCAGTAAAGCGAGTAAGAAAGCTTTTTATAACAAACCAAGTTACAAAAAGAAAAACACAAAGGCTGGGTTGGGTTATAAAAAGAAACAAAATCAAAAGAAAAAGTTTGATAAGACAAAATTTCAGAAAAATATGAACTTTGTTCACGGAACAAGTTTTGAAGAAGAGAAAGAACTCTGATTTAGTCGACAGACTAATGACAAATTCTATGCTCTTAAAAAGAAACAACAACAGGCTAAAGATGTTTCGAAGAGAACATGTTTTAAATGTCAACAAACTAGACACATTGGTCGTAAATGTCCACAAAATCTGAAGCTTGTTGATGTTGAGAAAAAGAAAAATAAATCTGAACCTGTGAAATAGAAGTCACCCAAATTTGAACCAAAACAAATTTGGAAGCCAAAGGTTGATATGCCAAAACCAAAACAAATTTGGAAACCAAATGATGATTTGTCGAAACAAAACATTCAAAATGATTCAAGATTTTATAAAAAGAATGTTTTAAAAGGACAAATTGGGTTGTTAAGAAACAAAGTACTTATGTGAATGAGAAAAGGAAAACCGATTCAACCAAAAAGGTTGAAGTCAAGAATGAAAAGTTTTTGTGAAAAATGACAAAGATTTTCCGAAACTGAATGATTCGTATTGCGTCAAATACCCAAGGTCAAACAGGCCTGGGTTGCATTATTCAAGTAATTGAGTTGATTGAATGTGTAGATATTCCAGAAATCAACTGAAGTTCAATATGGATTATGGACCAGCCTGACACAAAAGGAAGATCCTGTGATTGAAATCAGGGAGTGGTGGTTTATAATAATAAAAAATAAATAAAAAAATTGAAAAACATAAAAAATGTTGAAGGGGTAAGGTCCCAAAAACCTCGCTTCGAGTACTTGGGATCATACCACAACCTCATCTTCTAACCTTCTTTAAAACCTTGCGCGGTCGCGCACCGGTTTTACAAAAGGGTACTAAGAAGAAAAAAAAACAAGCAACACCTACGCGCCAAAAGGAAATCAATAAACCCTTGCGCCTCTCTCCATGACTAAAGGATAAAAATCCTAATAAGCATTCCCGCTCAAATAATACCCAGACTTGGATATTATTCACTCCACTGATACCACACGATAAGAAGTCACACCGGATTACAACTGTAATCTTCTGGAAGACCCAACTGGGCCAAGTGTCATCATCCCGGGCTCCCTTGAAGTCACGATGATGGCATGGAATTGGAGAGAAATCTCTACTTGCCCACTTTCCATGTGGCAGTACCCTAGCCGTTGATCTGAATCGCGATCCGTGTGCTCTCACGTCTGATTAAGAGGATTAACGGAAAGGGAAAATAATCGCTTACGGAGTTAGCATCTTCCGTTAACATTTCAATAATAGGTTTTCCCGCCCAAAACTCCGGCTATAAATAGAAGAGTAATTCAGGTATAATTTCCAAGTTACATTCACTTCACTTATACTTTTTCTTCTTCATATACCGATACTTATTCTCACGCCGGAGGGTGGTCACGGAGAGAACCCCCATTCTCCCCATGGCGAGTCTGATGGTGTTTGTTTTGCAGCTATCGAGAAGAAGAGAAGATCTGTCCCTTTGAACCAAACGAGAGAGAACCAACCCTTTTTATGCAGAACCTAACCCCCTGGATTATTTGATTCCGGTCATTTATCCAGTGTTTCTTCATTGGCGCCCACCGTTTTCTCTGTTTCATCCGTTTTTTTCTCGTTTCGATTCACTTTCATCACTTTCATTTCTTAAATGGAAGAACCTTCGACTCATCATCAAACCGGCCCTCGGCCAAACAATACCCGAGTTGAGGGGATCGTAGAAGAAGTATCGGATGACAACGAAGTGCAATACACTGATCATCATCCGAATGACCCTGTCACTCCAGGGATGCAACCAGAGATCCCTGTAAGCTCAATTCTACCCCCAGGAGAAACCCCTATCTCCTGGTATGTCAGATCTCAGGGGGCGTTGAACGCTGTGTATGCACAACTTTGTGCACAAACTGCCCCCCCCCCACTCAATCACGAAGGCCTGTATCCCGTACTCGAGCATCAACAGTACCTCGTTTTTCTCAGCATGATGGACCATCACGGGTACAGGAAGAAGACGCAGAGGAGTACTCTAGATCTCCATCGAGATATGAGTATACTCACTCTGAAAATCGACGAAGAGAATATCATGATGAGTCTCACTCTCATCGAAGGCAGTCAGTTCACTCCAGGTTGGGCCCACAACGGGACACCCACATCAGTGAGTATGATAGGGCTTACCGTGAAGGAGACAGTGCAAGCGTGTTTAGTCGGTTACAACCGAATTACAACAAATGTAAACCCCGTGCGGTTTACAATCCTGAAGCTGAACACGACTATAATCTGATCTATCGCCCTGCAGAAGCAGCAGAAAATTCCAAATTCATCAGCGAAATTGCTCTGGCTCCATTAGAGAAAGCAAAACTCCCGTCCAACGTAGGCAAGTTTAATGGTATGACGGACCCAGATGACCATCTTCGGGTCTTCACAAGCGCAAGATTGGTAGGAGGTTGGACTTTACCGATGTGGTGTCACCTTTTTGTTCAAACCCTTACAGGTGCCGCGAGGCTCTGGTTTGACAACCTGCCTGTGGGGAAAATCACATCATGGGTAGACTTGCGCGATAAATTTTTGGTACACTTCAGCCAACAAAGGCGATCCATCCGCGATACATCGGACATAATGAATATCTGGCGTCGCGACGACGAAAGCTTAGAAGACTTCATTACCCGTTACAACAAAGAAGTGCTCGAAATAGGAGATGTTCACGAGCACCTGATCGGGCCCAATTTAAGTATGCTGTCAGATGTGAAGACATGATAAAGGTCTTATCCGGAACAGAAGGACTCCCAAAAAGCTGGGAAAAATTAATGGCAGCAGCAAAGGTTTATGCCTAGACTGAGAAAAATCTCAGTACCAACAGACCGCCACCACCGCATAATCGCCCAGCGGACTTAGGGCCGAGCAGCGGAAAGAAGTTTAAGAAAGGTTGGCGCGACTCGAGCTTAGGGAATTATTCGTCTAAAGATGCACGAGCTACCATTAATAAGCTCGCTGTACAAAGAGAAGCAAAACAAGAAAACAGGGAGATACATTGGACTCCTCTGACCAAAACCCTCGCAGAAGTGCTAAGTATGGAGGACTACCAGTTCAAGGCTCCTCCACCTATGAAGAACAAGCACGGCCAAGACCCCAGTCAGTACTTTGATTATCACAAAGACAACGGGCATACTACCAATAACTGTATATCCTTGCGCACTGAAATCGAGAATGCGCTTAAAAGCGGTGAGCTCACTCACCTGTTACAAAATGTGCGCAAGGAGATAAAACAAATCACTCGTGGCGAGGAAGGCCCGAGTAAAAAGGCAAAAAATTGAGCAGCAGTTCTATAGTCTCCTTGCAGATTGGACAAGCCCTACAGTTTATCAATTCTCAGCAAGGACTATAGCGTAAGTTAAGTCCCGTGTAATTATTTTAATAGACTTTGTACGGCCTATGCGCCTTATCCATGAATAAAAAACAAAGTTTCTATTATTCTTGTGTTTTTCTTACAAATTGCATGCAATTCCTTTTGGTAAGCGCAAAAACATTATGGTAAATATAATACAAGTCTCATGAACGGTCAGCGATTACACACATCATGCAAGACCCTACGTTCACACATGAGCTTTATACCACACTTATTCGCCTTACCCAGTTAAAGTAATTGTATCCATGCAAGATATTGTAGATCAAAACAAATAATACTTATGGCGCACCAACACGCCTTAAAATTATCAAACTACACGGCATTGTCCTAAGTAAATGTTACTTGCACGGCAACGCATTAACAAAAAAACAAAAGGGATATACACCCTAAACGTTACAAACAAATTGTTCAACAGCAAGAGAAAACCTATGCTAAGTCTTCATCTTCTCCGTCTGGGAAAATTTCCTTCAGTTGCGCTACATGATCTTCAGACTGCAATGCAACGTTTATAAGGTCCATGACAGGAAGCTGTAGGTTGTTAAATTCCGTTTTCATGGCTGCAAGGGCGGCATCAGTATTAACACCATAAGTAGCGGATCTACTAGTATCCCAATCAACTTTCAAAGCATTAACTACATGGTGCGAGCATTCCGCATATCCTTGAGCATATCCGTCACTTCGCGCAGCAACCACCAAGCGCGTAACCGTCTTGTCCAACTCCTCGGAATTCAAGACCGATCCGGCAACCTATATATATATATATATATATATATAAAGAGAAAGAGAAAATAAGAAAAGCAAGAGAAGTAAGGGGAAAAGCGCAATACATCTTCACAAAAATTACAAACAGGAAGCAACTTACGCAGGCAATTTCGCGTTCTTTCAGCCATCTCATATCACTTTTCAAAGGCTCAAGTTCACTCTCTGCCGTTGCCCGCGCAGTTTCAGAATTTTCTAGCTTTTGTTCAGTTTCGGCTAAACGGCGGGAAATTTCAGCCTTCTCAGTGTGCGCAAGCTCCAGAACTTTTTTGTGTTTTTCCTGCTCAGATAGTAAAGACATCAGTTCTTCTATCTCCTTATCCCTAAGGGCAAGGGTAGCACAGGTACGTACCTCCCGTTGTTCACTCCTTTCCCTATGGGAACGCGCTTCATCTCGCGCAGCTTCAGCATCCGCTTTTTCCTTCTTCAAATTTTCAATCTCCGCATCTTGTTTCTTCAACTTCCCAACCTCAGCTTTAAGATTGTTGATAACATTGCGGAGACCTATCTTCTCGGTATTATCTTTCTCACAAATCCTTTTAAAATTCTTGCACTCCTCAGCAAGAAGGGCAGCCTCAGCCTCTGCCTTTCTTTTCCAACTTGCAACGAACCACTTTTCACTTCTTCGATTAGCCTCAAATTTGGCTCGACCAGCTTCAAGTTCAGACTTCAAGTGGGCAGCGCGGCTTTCATCCTCAGTAGCTTTCTTCTTGGATGCCTTGAAGGCAGCTCACTCCTTGTGCATACTATGCCACTCACGCACTATGCGGTGCGTAGTGGATGTATAAGAAGTCGTTTCCTCGAGATAAGCATGATAAGTTTGATCATGAAGGCGTCCCTCTTGGAACCTAATCTCCCCAGGCGGAAAGGTCCCTTGTAACTAGTCTCGGCACACACGCCAATCTGAAAAGGTGTCACCTTTCTTCAGATTCTAAACAGGGACATGAATTTCAGAAGCATTTTTATCCGAATAAGTTCTGTAATAATAACCCCCTAGGGTCTCGTCTGGGCAGAGTGGGGAATTTCTACCAGCATCAGAAAATGAGCCTTGGTCCTCAACAGAGATTTTCTCAGTATTCTCAGGCATGAAACCAGCAGCAGCAGGATGGGTTCTTATAGGGATCTCTTCAGTAGTCTTCCCTTTCTTTGAAGCAAAAAATTCGGGAGTCTGCGGGTTACCAGGACCAACATCTACAACCTCTGGGCTAGTAACTTTCTTCGCATCCGCAGCAACATCAACAGGCTTATCAGCCTCGAGAATCTTAACCCCAGCAGTCTCCCCCGCCTCATTCTCAGGAATCTCAGCATTTTCCAACTGCTGAGCAATGGAGGCGCGGGGAGGAGAGGGTGGAAGATCTTCATTAATCACAGATGATGGTTCTGTGTGAACATGAGAATTCGGTTTTTCTGTAGAAACAAACATATAAGTCACAACAAGGCATGTAAGAGAAAAACAAAAAAAAGAACGCTTATGAAGAAGGGGATCCACGGTAAAAGCATCAAGGTTGCCCCTTCGGTTAATATTCTTCATTCGAACCTTCTTCTCGGGCTGTACTTCAGTTTCAGCGTCAGTCTGTTTTCTTTTTCCTGCTTTCTTTCTCACTAAGCGCTCAGGACTTGATTCCAAATCAATGGGATCATCAGGGTTTGATGGAGGAATATCAACACTATCTTTTGGTTTCGGCTTCGGTCTTCTTATAACTGTAGGCGCAAGACCCTCCAATGAATCAGAAACCACCACATAATCACACCAGGAGTCAGAGGAACGGCGCATACCTTTCTTCTCTCCCCCAACATTTTTGCCCTTAGAAGATTGAGCCTTCTCAACATCACTCTTCTTTGGCGCAGCAGTAGTTGTTGGCGCGCGCCTTTTCTTCTCTGGGCCAATGCCCAAATTAGACAGCTCACCTACTATAAAGCACAAAAAATGACTCAGTCTAAGAACGCAAGAAACAGTCCTCTTTTCCCCTAAACGTCATCTTCATCGGGATAACCCCTACCTTAATAAAAAAGAACTTCTGCTTCCAGTCATGGAACGATTTTGGGGGATGAAGCAAAATCTTCTTCGCCGACATTCTCTGAACAAAAGAATAAAACCCCTACGAGCAATGCATTTGGTGGAAAACACGAAATCGAGGAACCGTTGGTTCGATATGCATCGTCCGGCACACAAATTCAAAATGGCGAACCCTAACCATACTGATAGGGTGCATCTGAGAGATATGGATCTTGTAATATTCAAGAATTTCAAGGAAAAATCTTGTTGCAGGCAATCGGAAGTTTCCTGCAGAAAAGAAATCCTAGAATAGGGTTATGTACCCAGCCGGAGCATCCGCCGCCGTTTGACCCTCGTCAGGGTATCGAACACCCCAATTTTCCGGGAACGGGAAATTCCGAACCAGACCATCAAACGTCGCCCTGGGCCACTTCAACGGTGGAAGTTCGGCAGCCATTTCTTCAGTAGAGTCTTCTTAATGATCCCCGGTGGACATAAGAAAAGAAAAAGTGCAATTTCTTTCTAAATAACTGATAAAGAAGACGAAAGAAGAGAGGGGTTTTCAAGAAGGTAATGATTACCGAAAATAGGTAACTCAAAACGCTTATATACTCACCGCCATAAATAGCCTAGGTAACTGCAACATCACCTTTTTCGGGATGGCACGGTTATCCAAGCGACAGGGGCAAGTGAGAAAAAGCACGAACGTGTTTTCACGCGCGCATGAGAAACACGGTCAGTAACGTACTAGCTGACAATGACAGCTGTCACACGTCAAACAGTCGTTACAGCACCTTTTTGCAGACCTATGGTCAAGATTTTCAAATATCATAATAATGAGCAAGGGCATCTTCTCCTAGAAGATTCCCCATTTTCGCGCCAAAACGTCTAAAGCAAAAATCACCCTCTCTCTCATAGTCCAGTGCTCCACTTATTTGCATAAGAGCAACACTAGACTGGGGGACTTGAAGGGGTAGGTCCCAAAAACCTCGCTTCGAGTACTTGGGACCATACCACAACCTCATCTTCTAACCTTCTTTAAAACCTTGCGCGGCCGCACACCGGTCTTACAAAAGGGAACTAAGAAGAAAAAACCACAAGCAACACCTGCGCGCCAAAAGGAAATCAATAAAGCCTTGCGCCTCTCTCCATGACTAAAGGATAAAAATCCCAATAAGCACTCCCGCTCAAATAATACCCAGAATTGGATATTATTCACTCCACTGATACCACACGATAAGAAGTCACACCGGATTACAGCTGTAATCTTCGGGAAGACCCAATCGTGCACCACCAGACGGTTATAACCGTCTGGGCCACGTGTCATCATCCCGGGCTCCCTTGAAGTCATGATGATGGCATGGAATTGGAGGGAAATCTCTACTTGTCCACTTTCCATGTGGCAGTACCCCAGCCGTTGATCTTAATCGCGATCCGTGTGCTCTCACGTCTGATTAAGAGGATTAACGGAAAGGGAAAATAACCGCTTACGGTGTTAGCATCTTCTGTTAACATTTCAATAACAGGTTTTCCCACCCAAAACTCCAGCTGTAAATAGAAGAGTAATTCAGGTATAATTTCCAAGTTACATTCACTTCACTTATACTTTTTCTTCTTCAAATACCGATACTTATTCTCACGCCGGAGGGTGGTCACGGAGAGAACCCCCATTCTCCCCGTGGCGAGTCTGACGGTATTTGTTTTGCAGCTATCGAGAAGAAGAGAAGATCTGTCCCTTTGAACCAAACGAGAAAGAACCAACCCTTTTTATGCAGAACCTAACCCCCTGGATTATTTGATTCCGGTCATTTATCCAAAGTTTCTTCAAATGTGTTTGATTTAAATTGTCAAAATAAAAAAATTTGAAAATATTAAAGGAATACGCCGAAACCCTCACGGCTGAACAATCAAAACATGATAAAACAAGATTGAAAAATGGTCTCAAAATGTTAAAACTCAATGTTTTGGTACTCATGGGGGAGTGTGTGTTTAAAACAGAGAATGTAAAGCAGAAACGGATGGCGAGATAAAGCTATCTACATTGGTTTGTCAAATTATCTGTAAAATGTTTTGGATTTTAGGGGGAGTAAAATTTTAGAAAATTCAAAAACATTTGAAAATTTGAAAAAGTACAAAAACATGAAAAATTCAAAAGAGTTTTGTGTAAAAACAGGAAATGATAGTACATCAGTAAACAATCACATTATGCTAAAGAAATAGAAAGTCAAAATGTGATAAACGGTCTCACTGATGATATGCCAGTAGGTTTTTACACAAGTAGTAGATTGATTTTGAGATATAAACATAAATCAATAACTTACTTATTTCGTGGGGGACAACTCTCGGATAAATGGACTTAGTACTCTGAAATTCCGTTTGAGAGTTTGCCTGATTCTGAGATACTAGGTCTGTATACTTATTGATATCTGGGGTATTATACTTGGTCTTCTGATTTTGCGTCAGCAATGGCCTAGACCTCGTATAATGCTTTTGCGCTTAAAATCCTCCACTACATAAAAATTGAGAAATATCGAAAGATATATATCAAGTATATTTTAAAAAGATTCCTAAGTGGAGCACACCTTAAGTTGAGCCTTCATCTCTTTGTCTGAACGGAAGTTCTAACCTGAGCTCTTAAGGTCTCGCACTAACCCAGAGACAGATATCATTTAGTTATATTCACCTGTAAGACTGAATCTAGGGAATCTTGATACGGGAGTATATTCTGAGGTGGGACACGCGATTAAGTTAGTTCTTAAAACACTAATGACTAACCATACAATTTTAACAACAATACACTTCAAAAATTATTTAAACCCTAGATCATTGGTGGTAGCAGGCATTCAGTCAAGTCCCTAAGACATTTAAAAAGGGGATTTAAATCATGAAGACCCACCTTGAATCCTTTCACTTGAAGATAATTTATCGTCCCTTTGCTCTAATAAGCTTCCTATAGTTGTAAGAATTTAAATTAGATTGTATTGAAAATACCCTTGCTATATATGGAGGAATTATATTTGATTAGTTGAGTCTCTAGAGTGTGATATCAATTTATAAATCAAAGTTAATCCTTTCTAGTTATAACACATAGTAATGTAGAATGATAATTACCAAACTTAATCTTTTCTAGTCATAAAACAAAAATAAAGAATAAACTTTTAACCACATGTTAACATCCAATTTTTTTTTTAAATCACCAGATCCAATTTTTATAAACTCACCAGGTTATGAAGTTATTTGTTAATCTAAATCAATTATTTTTTTACTATTCAATTTGTAGCAATTGACAACATTTTGTTCAACATATTAACGACTAAAAAAATAGATTTTAGTGTCTAACCTAGGGTCTATTACATATATACATATATATATATATATATTGATTTCGATGGATAATGAACAATAACTTTATTTTTATAATAATATATAGTTTTTTTATTTTTATTATTTTATTATTTAATATATTATAATAGTTTATTATTATATTTACTTTTAATAACATATTTTTTTAAACGTCTCTTTCCTTTACCTTTTTTTTAATAATTGTTTTCTTTTTCTTTTTTTAACATATATTAATTTATCGATTAATTTGATACTTTTTAATAAGTTATGTTTATAACTTTTTTTCTAAAAAATTAAGTGCGTAGATGTGCTTGATTTCTTTCCCTGACATTCCATTATAAGTTTTGTTAAAACAAGGTTATACTCAAAATAAAGTATTTATTTGGTATCATAAAACGGTACGATAATAAACTAAATCGTTCTAAGAGTTTGACTTTCTTTACAACATGTTTTATTTTTTCAATTCACGTTTGTTTCACATTATCATTTGCTCGGTTTCGCCGCAATACACGATATAAAAAAACTAGCTTATAATTATTAGCCATTTGAAGAAAAACACTACAAATTTGAATGGCAATTTCAAATGGGTTCTATACTTTTTTTAAACTTTTTTTATTATAAATAGTATCAGTAAATAATCCCTTGGTCCATAAAAATAATGAATACCATACATAGTTCTTATTTAAAAATGCAACAGGTGTTCTCTATTATTTGAGTTCCTATAGACAACAAATTTTAATGACTACATTTCTGATATATGAATACAAATTATTACAAAATTATACCTGATTCCTCAAACACACATATGAAGATGATGATCCGTTGATGTGTTAACGATTGCAACTCGCAGAAAAACACCAAAAAAAGATGATGATGATGCTTGATAGGGAGGAGAAAAAAACTCTTAATGAAATCCGAAGTCTAATGACGACCAGTCCTTACCCTTCCGCAAACAATAGTTTCACCAAAAGAGAATGATATATACGTACCTGCAAATGAAAACTTCACTTTATTAAAGAAAACTCACTATCAGCGTCACAAGAAGTTGTTAACCTGCATGACGCAGGTCTTCTAAATCTCTGGCATAAGGATTGTCCTTAGCATATTACAAATTAAAAAAATGTATTAGAATGTGTGTTTAAGGGTTGGCACAACCAACCCAAATCATTTTGACCCGTTAACCAACCCAGACACCTACCTATTTTGATGGTCCTAGAAGGATTCAAAAGGTTTCGATGGCAAAATTGAAGCGCATAAAAAGTTCATTGAAACCATGTCTCATAGAATGCACATAGACCACAATATATAGTTCATTGGCAAGACTTTAATCAATTGTAACAACCGTCTAATTTCCATTTGAATTTAAAAAAATACGCATGATTTTATATAAAAAGTACTTTAATTCATCACAAGTACAAAACCATAGTTTAAAGTGATCACATACTAGTCATCTACCAACTAGTTTAAAACTTCAAAACATTATTAGTGAAATTGTTTACATCATAAACATTGTCTAAAGAAAGTTAAATTAACGCGAAAGCTTGATAGGTTTGTGTTCGGTTCTTCAAAATGTGCTTGATCGCTATCCGGAAAGCCCCCATCATTACCTAAAGTCAAAACCACTTAAAATGTTAGTTTTGACATTTAAATAGTGCGTGTAAACAAGTTCCAGCATCAAATCATTAAAAAAAATTGAAATTCAGTTTTGGTCCTGCCGCGTGTCGCGCCAGAACTCACTCAACATGTCGCGTGTCGCGATGGCTTCCGCGTGTCGCGCCAGATCCAAAGGATCATGTCGCGTGGCGTGGGGGAGACCATTTTTCAGCAGGAGCAGGTTATTGACCTGCATTTCCTGCCAGCTCCGGATTTCGCCAAAATTAACTTCAAATGGTCATAACTTTTGATCCGTAGGTCCGTTTTAGGTGATTCTTTTTCCTATACGTCTGTAATTTCATTACCGACGTGCCTATTACCATTACCTTACCGAAAATTTGATTTACAGACCGAACAACCAAAAATACTAAACAATTGTTCGACCCATTCTATTTACACTAATTTTGCTATCATTTCAATAGTAAACATAAGGCGCCTTATACCCAACATCCGGGGCTTATTATCACCGGTATTTCAAAACCAATCTCATGGCTTCATGCTCTTGTAACTGTTATCGCCAATGTTAACTGTTGAAACACTAACACTACTAATTACATCATTATTCGACCCGTTTGGCTCATCTATGGAATCCTCCATTATAATGACTACCAAACGATTTCTAGTCGATTCTTAACCTATTAATTCAAGTAACGAACATTGTCGCTTCAATCAACACAACTTTTATTCTACAACACAACTATACTTAATCTAATATCAAATTCCTCAATGTAACGAATCAAGTTACATACCTTCAAAGCACGCCCTTCAACCGCAAATCGCCACCGGCTTGTCCACTTGACGCTCCGGTATCCTTTCCTATAGAGTTCAACCATGGCATGTTTAGAACTCCTTTCAAATCATATAGCACATAATTTGCCGAAACATTACAAATATACGTTTTAACTGGAAATTTCAGTTTTAAGCCTTCTTTGAGGCATTTATACAAACACTTTAAGGGCAGAATTTCACATGATTTATTAACAAGTTCATAACTTGTCATAAAGCCCAAATTACATCAATTAAACTATCTTAGATAAATGTTAGCCTCTATAATTCTGAAATCACTTCACAAATATCGATTTGCACTAGAACAACCACCAAAAATCCTAGTGTTTGTCAAGTTCTACATAACCCACTAATCACCTTCAATGGTGTTCATGGATTTTAATAGAATCAAGCATAATTTCAACATATACTGGTGTAGGGTTTACTCCTAGACACTACAATGTTCCTATCTCATCATATAACATACATGCAATCATCTAATTCGAATCCTCTAGATTTGCTCAGAAATTCAACTAGAGATTTCTCATGAAATTTACGTACCTTGTGACTCCTTTTTCAGTGGAGATCACTAATCTAAGCTCGGATTTCATTTTGGGATTGATCTTGACCTTCGATTTTAGAGATTTGTGAGAAGTTAGGGTTTGGAGGGGAGCCCTATGTCGCCCCCTGTGTTTCTGTCGAACTCAGCACACACAAGTGTGTGTTTGAGTTTTAAATTTTATGTTTTAATGTAATTAGTTTCGTTCTAAAGGCTTTTGGCCACTTAAGTATCATTTAGTACTTATTTTTAATGTGTTAACCCACTTTTAAGTCACTACAAGACTTTTATTTAACTAGGTTATTTTTAATCCTAGTTAGTTCACTTGTTTATTTACCGACATTATTTTTAAAACAATTGATTTAAAATTTTCGGGGTGTTACAAGTCCACCCCCCTTAAAGGGGTTTCGTCATCGAAATCGGAAATACGTACCAAATAATGTCGGGTAGAGACGCCGCATCTCCTCTTCGGACTCCCATGTAGTGTCCGAACCCTTCCTATGCTCCCATTTGATCTTAACTTGATCAATTCTCTTATTTCGTAAGTGCTTAACCTTTCGATCTAGAATCTCTAATGGCCTTACAGCATAATTGAGGCTATTATCTACCTTGATATCGTCGTAATGGATATAAGTTGTTTCTTTCGCTAGACATTTTCGCAGTTGTGACACATGAAACGTGCCATGTATTCCACTCAATTCTTCCGGTAATTCAAGGCGATACGCTACCTTGTCGACCCGTTCAATGATTTTAAATGGCCCGATAAACCTTGGGCTTAATTTCCCTCTCCTTCGGAATCGGATGACGCCCTTCCATGGGGAAACCTTTAACATAACCATGTCGCCTACCTGAAATTCAATCGGTTTTCGTCTTTTGTCGGCATAAGACTTTTGCCTATCTTGGGCCGCTTTCAAGTGAGCTCGAACCACATCGATTTTCTCGTTAGTAGCTTGGACAACATCTTTGTGGGTCTGTTCACGTGGACCCACTTCATCCCAACACACCGGGGTTCTGCATTTCCTACCATATAGCATCTCGTACGGAGCCATACCGATGCTTGCATGGTAACTATTATTATACGAAAATTCGGTCAATGGTAGATAAACATCCCAACTTCCCCCGAAGTCGATGATACATGCCCGTAACATATCCTCCAATGTCTGTATTGTTCTTTCACTCTGCCTATCCGTCTGAGGATGGTAGGCGGTGCTGATGAAAAGTTTCGTTCCCATCTGTTCTTGGAAATCTCGCCAGAAGTTTGAAGTAAACCGGGTATCTCTATCCGATACAATGGATACCGGTACTCCGTGACGTGCCACTATTTCGTTTGTATATACCTCAGAAATCTTTTCCGAAGTATATGTCTCGCGTATAGGAATGAAATGAGCACTCTTCGCTAATCTATCCACAACCACCCATATAGCATCGAATCCCCGACTCGTTCTAGGCAGTTTGGTCAACAGGTCCATAGTGATATGTTCCCATTTCCAAACTGGGATTTCCAATGGTTGTAGTTTTCCATATGGTTTCTGGTGTTCCGCCTTGACTTGTAAACAAGTCAAGCACTTCTCCACGTATTTTACTACATCCCTCTTCATTCCGGGCCACCAATAGTTTTGCTTCAGATCGTTATACATCTTGGTTGCACCCGGATGAATAGAATAACGAGATTTATGAGCTTCATCGACTAGAAGCGTCTTGACCCCACAGGAGTTTGGGACCCATATTCTTCCAAATCGAGTCTTCAATCCGTTGTTACCATCCGACAAATCCTTTAGCTGACCGACTATCCTTTCCTTTTTCAAGTTTTCCTCTTTCACTGCCTCTACTAGCGCTTCTCGGATACGTTCAAGTATACCGGAGGTTACAACAAGCTGCATCGACCTTACTTATATTGGGACATAATCCGATTTTTTGCTCAAGGCATCCGCCACAACATTTGCCCTTCCGAGGTGGTAATGTATTTCGCAGTCGTAATCTTTCACCATTTCTAACCATCTTCTTTGTCGCATATTTAACTATTTCTGATCGAAGAAGTATTTTAAACTCTTGTGGTCGGTGAATATGGTGCACTTTACCCCATATAAATAGTGTCTCCATATTTTTAACGCAAACACCACCGCCGCCAATTCGAGATCGTGCGTCGGATATTTCTTTTCATGCACCTTTAATTGCCTCGAGGCATAAGCTATCACTTTGCCCCGTTGCATTAAAACACATCCGAGCCCCGAAAGTGAGGCATCCGAATAAACTACCAAGTCTACGACTCCGTCCGGCAACGTTAATACCGGAGCTTGGGTTAACTTCTCTTTTAGCTCTTGGAACGATCTTTCCTGTTCGACACCCCAAATGAATTTCTCCTCTTTCCGAGTTAACTTAGTCAGTGGTGACGCAATCTTGGAGAAATCTTGAATGAATCTCCTATAATATCCTGCAAGCCCTAAGAAGCTTCTAATTTCCGAAGGATTCTTCGGAGGGCTCCATTTTGACACAGCCTCTATCTTTGACGGATCTACCAATATTCCGTCGGCACTTATGATGTGGCCGAGGAATTGCACCTTTCGTAACCAAAAGGCGCACTTTGAAAATTTTGCATACAATCTTTCTCGCCTGAGTGTCTCTAACACCTCTTGTAAATGATGCGCATGATCTGCTTCACTTTTTGAGTATACCAGAATGTCGTCGATAAATACGATTACCGACTTATCCAACATCGGCTTGCAAACCCGGTTCATGAGGTCTATGAAAGCCGCGGGTGCATTTGTCAGCCCAATTGACATCACGAGGAACTCGTAATGTCCGTATCACGTGCGGAAAGCCGTCTTCGGTACATCCTCTTCCTTGACCTTTAATTGGTGATAACCCAATCTAAGGTCGATTTTTGAAAACCAATTCGCACCTTGTAATTGGTCGAATAAATCGTCTATTCTCGGAAGCGGGTATCGATTCTTTACCGTGAGTTTGTTTAACTCCCGGTAATCGATACACATTCGCATGCTTCCGTCCTTCTTTTTCACGAATAGTACCGGTGCGCCCCAAGGAGACACACTCGGCCTTATGAATCCTTTATCGAGCAAGTCTTGAATTTGCGACATCAATTCTTGTAATTCCGACGGCGCGAGTCGGTACGGCGCTTTGGCTACGGGTTTCGCGCCCGAAACCAATTCGATTCCGAACTCTACCTCCCGTTCGGGCGGTATCCCCTGTAGATCTTCCGGAAACACATCTTCGAAGTCACGTACCACCGGTACGTCTCCAATCTTCAGTGATTGTTTCTCGGGCTCATTCGCGTATATCATAAACGCCTTACATCCATGCTTCATGAGCTTGTCAGCTTTCAACATTGAGCATATTATAGGCTTGCCTCCTTTTTCGCCAAAGATGGTGATGTGTTTTCCGCTCGGAGATGTTAACTTTATCTTCTTACGGAAACACGCGACCTTTGCGTGGTGTCGAGATAGCCAATCCATCCCAACAACTACTTGAAACTCTCCCATCAACATCAGGATTAGATCTATCAAGTACTCTTCGTCATCGATACTTAATTTACAGTCTTGACAAACATCAAAAACTATGAAACTTTTGTTGTCCCCTATTTCAACTTCTAAGGGCACAGATAATTTCGTCAATACAAATGAAGGATGTCGAATAAATCCATGTGAAATAAAGGATTTATTCGCACCCGTATCAAATAATACATGTGCAGGAATCGAGTTTATTGCAAATATACCTGAGACCACATCGGGTTCTGTTTTAGCTTCAGCCGCTGTTAGTTGGAAGGACCTGGCCTTCGCCTTTGGAGCTTCTGTTGGATATTCTTTTGCGTCTTTCTTTCCAACTAAGTCTGGGAATTCAGACTTTTTGTGGCACGGTTTGTGACACTTGTAGCATACAGAGACCTTTCCCGGGCATAACGATGCGGTGTGCCCCGTCTTCCCACATATGGGACACGGTTTGTCTTTGAAGCGGCACTCACCCTTGTGCCCCTTTCCACACACCTTGCAACTCGGCGATCCACCTTTCAAATATGTCTTCTTCACTGATTTAGCTGTTCGATCTTTCTTTGTAGGGCTCGGGTTAACACCCATCACCCTTCGTTCACCCCTCTCGATTTGCTTCTTCAACTCGATCTCCCGCTCCCGGGCGGTGTTAATGATTTCCATGAGGGTTTCATACTTTGAGGGAGTCATGAACTCCCGGTATTCAGCGCTCATCATGTTATAATAGTAGTATATCTTCTGCTCTTCAGTAGTTACCAACTCGTCGCAGAATCTCAGCTTATCCATAAAAATGCCTGTGATTTTATCAATTTTTTCACCCCTCTGTCTTAACTGGATGAACTCCTCCTTGATCCTGTTGATGACTGCCTTGGGGCTATGATGTTTAAGGAATGACACCTTAAACTCGTCCCATTTCATGACCCTTGCCGCTTCGTCTCCTATCTCCTTCTTTTTGTTATCCCACCAATCCTTGGCTTGACCCCTCAACTGACCCGTTCCGTAAGCAACAAAATCACTCACGTCACAGTGGGTCCTTTCAAACACCCCTTCGACGTCACTTAGCCATCTTTGGCATATTATCGGGGTCAACCTCGCCGTTGTAAATCGGCAGTTTACACGCCATGAACTCCTTATACGAACATCCTTTACGTTTTCTAGATTTTTCTTTCATAAGGTTGACATTGTCTTCCAACCATTTAACTCGTTCTTCAACTAATGATAAAACCGTATCTTGAATTTTGTCTATGAACCCGGATAGACTACCCTCAATTGCCTTTCCCACTTCTTCGGCAATTATCTCTTTCATTTGTTCGGAGCTTGTCGGCACCAGATCATCGTCATTCCTTTCCGTCATCTTGAAACTGAAATGTTTACATCAATTATTAAACATTTCCTTTATAACATAGCTTTATTTACTTCGGTTTAGCCAAGTTCGCAACTTGCTTTGACCATTCTCATTTAGTGCACCTTCCGGGTTTGAGTGTGTTAACACACTCTTCCCGTGCACATTAATTCCCATCTCTTTTATTTACATAGGATAAGATCTACTAAAACAAATAATTAATCCTTACCGGACGATCGATCAAGCTTGAACCAAACACTTTGTTGACAACCTTGAGCTCTGATTACCAACTTGTAACAACCGTCTAATTTCCATTTGAATTTAATAAAATACGCATGATTTTATATAAAAAGTACTTTAATTTATCACAAGTACAAAACCATAGTTTAAAGTGATCACATACTAGTCATCTACCAACTAGTTTAAAACTTCAAAACATGATTAGTGAAATTGTTTACATCATAAACATTGTCTAAACAAAGTTAAATTAACGCGAGAGCTTGATAGGTTTGTATTCGGTTCTTCAAAATGTGCTTGATCGCTATCCGGAAAGTCCCCATCATTACCTAAAGTCAAAACCACTTAAAATGTTAGTTTTGACATTTAAATAGTGCGTAAACAAGTTCCAACATCAAATCATAAAAAATAAACGAAATTCAGTTTTGGTCCTGCCGCGTGTCGCGCCAGAACTCACTCAACCTGTCGCGTGTCGCGACGGCTTCCACGTGTCGCGCCAGATCCAAATGATCCTGTCGCGTGGCGCGGGGGAGACCACTTTTCAGCAGGAGCAGGTTATTGACCTGCATTTCCTGCCAGCTCCGGATTTCGCCAAAATTAACTTCAAATGGTCATAACTTTTGATCTGTAGGTCCGTTTTAGGTGATTCTTTTTCCTATACGTCTGTAATTTCATTACCGACGTGCCTATTACCATTACCTTACCGAAATTTTGATTTACGGACCGAACGACCAAAAATACTAAACAATTGTTCGACCCGTTCTATTTACACTCATTTTGCTACCATTTCAATAGTAAACATAAGGCGCCTTATACCCAAGATCCGGGGCTTATTATCACCGGCATTTCAATACCAATCTCATGGGTTCATGCTCTTGTGACTGTTATTGCCAATGCTAACTGTTGAAACACTAACACTACTAATTACATCATTATTCGACCCGTTTGGCTCATCTATGGAATCCTCCATTATAATGACTACCAAACGATTTCTAGTCGATTCTTAACCTATTAATTCAAGTAACGGACATTGTCGCTTCAATTAACACAACTTCTATTCTACAAGACAACTATACATAATCTAATATCAAATTACTCAATGTAACGAATCAAGTTACATACCTTCAAAGCACGCCCTTCAACCGCAAATCCCCACCGGCTTGTCCACTTGATGCTCTGGTATCCTTTCCTATAGAGTTTAACCATGGCATGTTTAGAACTCCTTTCAAATCATATACCGCATAATTTACCGAAACATTACAAATACGCGTTTTAACTGGAAATTTCAATTTTAAGCCTTCTTTGAGGCATTTATACAAACACTTTAAGGGCAGAATTTCACATGATTTATTAACAAGTTCATAACTTGTCATATAGCCCAAATTACATCAATTAAACTATCTTACATAAATGTTAGCCTCTATAATTCTGAAATCACTTCACAAATATCAATTTGCACTAGAACAACCACCAAAAATCATAGTGTTTATCAAGTTCTACATAATCCACTAATCACCTTCAATGGTGTTCATGGATTTTACTAGAATCAAGCATAATTTCAACATATACTGGTCTAGGGTTTACTCCTAGCCACTACAATGTTCTTATCTCATCATATAACAAACATGCAATCATCTAATTCGAATCCTCTAGATTTGCTCGGAAATTCAACTAGAGATTTCTCATGAAATTTACATACCTTGTGACTCCTTTTTCAGTGGAGATTACTAATCTAAGCTCGGATTTCGTTTTGGAATTGATCTTGACCTTCAATTTTAGAGATTTGTGAGAAATTAGGGTTTGGAAGGGAGCCCTATGTCGCCCCCTGTGTTTCTGTCGAACTCAGCACACACAAGTGTGTGTTTGAGTTTTAAATTTTATGTTTTAATGTAATTAGTTTCGTTCTAAACGCTTTTGGCCCCTCAACTATCATTTAGTTCTTATTTTTAATGTGTTAACCCACTTTTAAGTCACTACAAGACTTTTATTTAATTAGGTTATTTTTAATCCCAGTTAGTTCACTTGTTTATTTACCGACATTATATTTAAAACAATTGATTTAAAATTTTCGGGGTGTTACATCAATGAATGCTCAATCCAGGCAAATTATGTTATCTTTAGATTGTACGGTGATCAAGTATTCTTAACTTACATGAAACAATCATATTTAAAAAAGTGCATAATTTCAAATGGGACACTTTATAGAACAAAGGTGAATGTGAAGTAGATATAATGTACATAATCCGAAATATGATAAAAGACAGAGAGACAATACGCACTTCGTGAAATTAAAGATCGAGAAGAGAAGAATCGTAAACGGATTTGTTCTCTTCTTGTTTCAAATGGTTTCTCAAAGCTTAGCTTATTGAATCGTTCGCCCCACTTCCAATTTCGGCGTCGCCGATGAATACAACAATGAGCATAGTTGCAGATCCAACATCGATGAAAACATGTGCTGATTTGGATGACAAGAAACATCCCAGTCCAAGTACGACTAAGGCCTGGTAAATCAAGAATGATTCTTCATTAATAGATTGATCCTTCACGTAAAGATGGAATCTTAACTGCTAGGGTTCAACAGAGGACGGGAGCCAGGGTTATACCTTATTTCTCCATTAATAATAATCTTCAAACAATACATGGTTTAGATTCAAACACAAGAATAATAAAATTAAAATGCAACCTATGTATTTTGAAGAAACATCTTCATATATTCCGAAGAATATCATGACATCTACCACTCAAGAATTGCTTCACATAGTTAGGATCTTGTGAAGAGGTTTAGTTGTAGCTTTTAAGAGAAGAAAAAATTATCAAATAAGACAAATAAGTTAATACTACCTCCGTCCCATTAAAAGTGTCATATTTTGAATTTTCAAAGTCTTTATTTATAAACTTTGACTTTAATTATATATTTTTTGTGTTATATAAAACTTGATGAAAATTAACCCGATAAAAACACTTGTAAAACACACTCAAATCATATAACTTTCATCAAGTATTATCTAACACAAACAAAATTATTTAAGGTCAAAGTTTATAAATAAAGACTTTAAAAATTCAAAATAGGACACTTTTAATGGGACGGAGGGAGTATATAATTACCTAAGGCAGCCAACTAAACTATCTGACAATAAAGACCCGTTTTTAACATATGATTGCATCTCTTTTATGGATCACCACTTGCAAAGCCTTGATATGCCATGTCAAAGAAAACAAAATGACTTTTGACCTGAAGTTTATTAACATTGAAATAAAAACAGATAACATAAAAAAACATAATAAAAGGTATCACATGTACCAACCTTAAACTGGTAACATATTTGTTTCCCATTTTTCAGTTATAGGATCGACTCTAGTAGGATTATGAGCACAAGTATGCAACAAAAAGGACTCATTTGGTTTATAGTTGAGGTAGTACTATACAAAAGTGCACAATCGAGAAAGAAAAAGAAAAAAATATGAAAGATTATAAAATTAACTCCATTTGCAAAAAAAAAAAAAAAAAAAAAGAATGACCCGTTTGATATATTACTCTCATTTGCAAAAAGAAAAAAAAAATATTAACTCCTTGAAACTATATGAAAGATTATAAAATTATAATACCCACCAGAACCATTTTCTTCATTTCACTCAATAAGTAGTTGTAGACTAACAGAAATGCCTAAAATGGGTAATCGTTCTTTATGTATATGAGATGTGTTGCAACCATTTAAAAAAGTATGATGTACTTGTTTGGGAATCATTTCGGTTTAACACATCCATCATTGCAGCAAATGCTCCAACCCTGTGATGTCCTATGGTGTTTGAACCTGGATAGAGGAAGTCAATACTGATTAAAAGATGTACATACACATATGTGAGTGTGTGTGTGCGCGCGCAATACAAGATTACATATGTACATTGTACTTCAAAATACTTTTGTACGAAATTTCAGAGTCCATGGTGTAGTAGTCCTAGTCCCTAATAATTTAAACTGGAAAATCAATTAATAACTCTTAAGTATTTGATGTTATATTTCATCAAAATACATACCTAAAAGTAAAACCATAATTTAGGAAAAAACATATATGTATAAAATTGTTTTTATTTGTCTATGTATGCAACATAAACAACTCTAGATCATTAAAACTTCATTTGAACTGCCACATATTCAGGAACCTTGAAGTTTAAATAATATAAGGTAATAGAATTGAATATGAGCAACTTGCCTTATCATACATACCATCCCTTATCATGTTGAATTTACTGAAATTGGAGTAGGTAGACAATCTGACAATTTACACCGGAAAAAGACATGGTAAAATTGAAATTGAACAAAACTAACATCAATCAACCAAGAAAACCTAGAAATTGATTTCAATGTATAAAATTGAATTATAGAGATTATTTGCAAACACAGAGAAGATCAAACAACCACCATGTCTCGCATATTTTTTTTTTGTGCATAAAACTCATTCATGTCTACTATAATCCAACATAATTTAAGGCTAGTCACATATCAAATAGAATCTTGAAGATTGTCATCTTCCACAACATGACTTGATTTCCAATAAACATGATTCCATTCTTCAAACAACTTTATACATAAATTTTAAAAGATGTTATACCTTTCTAAGTGAAATCCCAAATATATTTGATGGCTTCACTGCTTATTTCAGATTTTGACAATCATGTCAAATTTTTAATAAGTAATGTCATTGGAGATAGTGTATGCAAATGAGCAGATCTGAAGTAAATTGAATCCTTATGATCGCAAAATTTAGGACTCCTAGAAAATTAATCAGATTTAGGGCTTTTGGAACATAGAAAAGAATTATGAAAAACGAATGATTCAGGTAACTCGATTTTTTTGATACCCTAAATGATGAACATACATAAATCAAAATCACGCAAAATCTCAAACACGATCAGTTACTTTAGAAGAAAAACACGGACAAACATCATCAATCACAATTCGAGAGGATCGAGAAGAACATACCTGGTAGTTGGTGCGTGCGACTGAAATTTAGGGCAATCGAATATATTAAATTAGGTTCCACAACAGATTTTAATCTTGGCAAACTACATCAAAAGAAAATATCAATGTTGAATCAAGTAGTTAATCAAAAACATACCTTCTTGTTCCGGACAAAAGCTCTACGACCTGAACAGAAATCGGTGAACGGATAGAAGAGAGGAATAGAGGCTGAGGAAAATGAAGTGAGGATTAGGGTTAGGAATCAGAAGTGAGAGAGAAAGGAAAGGAGAAGTAAAAGGGGGGAAATGGAAGGTCACGTGATTGAGAAATTGATGATTGATTATCCCGCCTAAACCAAAGAAAAGGGTTGTGTTAGCATGCCAGGTGGCAATAAGAGGTCTAAATTCATGCCATGTGCACAAAGCTTGTTTTGCTTTATTAGACCGTGGGGTATGGTGGGGCTTGGGTTGGGGGTATGAGTTGACACGTGGAGTTGGAGTCCCCCCACCGGTGAGTGACGTGTCCGTGGGGTATGGCGGGGCTTGGGTTGGGGGCGTGGCTTGACAGTTTATTAAAAAAAAAGCGAATAGGACATGGCCAACAAAGCGAATAGGAGCCCGCCACATAGGATCACTAGCCCGCCACATAGGATCACTAACCCGCCCCACGCCCAGCTTCAAACTCCCTCCCCTTGGGTCACGCCCCAACCCAAGCCCCCGGGGTGGTGGCTTGGGCGTTTTCAGCCAACTCACGCCCCAACCCAAGCCCCATACCCCATAGTCTTAGGCAATGTTGTAGAAGGCGCTAGTCGGGCGGTGAGGTACCGCCTAGGGATTAATCGGGATTAATAGGGATTAATCGGAATGGGATTTTTATATGTATTTTTTCAAAATTATATATATATACCCAATAATATAAAAATAATACTTCAAAATTCACATAAATACTTCAAGTTTCAGATAGTATGGTTCGATTTTGACCGATTTTGACCAATTTTGACCGCCTAGGACCGCCTAGCACCGCCTAGGACCGATTTTGACCGATTAATATAGTCCGATTAATCCGATTTTTGACCGCCTAGGTACCGCCTTTGACCGACTTTGACCATGGCCGATTAATTGACCGACTAGCTCAAAATTAGGCAGTAAGTGGCCGCCTAGCGCCTAGGCGCCGATTTCTGCAACACTGGTCTTAGGATTTATAGATTATAGATATTATTGTTGTTATTGTTATAGTTTAATATACTCTCATTCTCATATGATCATGTGAGACTCGTTATTTAAATCAACCCAAAATTTTGTTTATGTGTTTTTTGTTGATAAATAAGGACTCATAGTCCATTCTTCAACTTCGTGAATTTCTTAACTGATCAACTGGAAGGGAGATCTATCCTTAGACCAGTCGAACTGGTTCGATTCGAAACCATTTCAATCCGTACCATTTCGACCCGTACAGTTTCGACGCGAACCGTTTCGACCCGTACCGTTTCGAATCGTACCACTTCGACGCGAACCGTTCGACCCGAACCGTTTCGACCCAAACCATTTCAACGTGAACCGTTTCGACCTATACCGTTTCGAATCGAACCGTTTCAACGCGAACTGTTTCGACCCGTACCGTTTGGACCCGAACCGGGGGTTGTGGGTGTCGGGGTGATGGATTCCAATTCATTTGACAATCAAACACAACAAAAATGGAATTGAGATTCCAATTTCAACAATTTTCAATTCCAATTGGAATGTTTAAATTCCAAATCCAATTTCTTCAAATTTTAATTCCTATACAAGTACCAATTCCAATTCCAAAACATTTTGTGAACCAAACGCCCCATAAGAGTTTTCTTAAACACAATTTCTGGTGTTTTGTATTTTATATTGAATTATTGTAAGAATTTAATGTTTTTATTATTAATGGATTGAGTCACTACAAGAAAATCGTCGCCCCTAAAGTGTTGATATCAGATCTCAATAATAAACTCACGAAGAACAAATAATGAATCAATCTCAAGGCTTTTCTTATTGCGTTTGTGAATGAAAAACAAGAACAAGGGGCTGCACTTATATAGGCAGCATTACAACGGAAACAAACTGAAAAGCAAAATACTAGGACTTATTTGATCTTGAAAAGTAACGTTAACAACTAAACAAAAAAGCCATAAAATATGGAGATTGATTCAAACTGTCACGTGCATGCAGCATGGGAGTATTGAATCATTCCGTAATACCTCCCCTTGATTCAAACTCCTGAACTCCCAACTGAAATCGAAGAATCACAAACTTCTCACGTGCCAAAGCTTTGGTCATACAATCTGCAATCTGTTCTCTTGTGCTGCAAAATCTAAGTATCACCTTCTCTTGATTCACCATGTCTCTTATGAAATGATATTTTAATTCAATATGCTTGGCCTTGCTATGTGCAACTGGATTTCTTGACAAATTAATTGCTGATTGACTGTCACACCATATTGTAGTAGCATTCTCCTGTTTTATTCCCAAGTCTTCCAAGATCCTACTAAGCCAGATACCTTGACATGCTGCACTGGTTGCTGATATATATTCTGCCTCAGTGCTTGACAAAGCAACTGTGGCTTGCTTCTTTGAACACCAGGAAATGGCTCCATTACCGATTGAAAACACATAACCACTCACACTTTTCCTATCATCAATGCATGCTGCCCAGTCACTATCAGTATATCCAAACAACTCCACCTTGGTTCCTCTTTTATACCAAATTCCAAACTGACAAGTTGCTGCAATGTATCTTAGGACCTTCTTAGCTGCACCAGCATGAGTTTTTGAGGGAGACTGCATGAACCGAGATAAGACTCCCACAGCATAGGACAAATCTGGTCGAGTATGAGTTAGATACATCAGACCACCCACTAAACTTCTATACCTTGTTTCCTCAACCTTGTCCTCACCATCATCAACCTGAAACTTTTCATATGGACTCATTGGAATGTCATCTACTCTGCAACCTGTCATTCCAAACTTAGAGATTAGATTGAGAGCATATTTTTCTTGAGAGACAAATACGCCCCCCTGAGTTTGTTTAATCTCTAAGCCCATAAAATATTGCAGTTGCCCCAAATCAGTCATCTCGAAAACTTTCTTCATCCCAGCCTTGAATTCAGCAATCAACATCTCACTCGAGCTTGTGCATATGATGTCATCTACATAAAGGCACACATAGATGATACCAAATGCATTCGTTTTAACATAAAGTGTTGCCTCATTTGGACTTCTAATGTACCCATTGCTACTGAAATAACCATCTATCTTGGAGTACCAAGACCTGGGAGCCTGCTTCAACCCATATAAAGCCTTATGCAGTCTGTACACTTTGCTTTCTTCACCTTTAACTTGAAAACCTTCAGGTTGTTCAACGTATATCTCTTCCTCCAAATCACCGTTAAGAAAGGCAGACTTCACATCCAGTTGATGTAAAATCCAACCCCTAAGAGCAGCAATAGCTATAACAAGCCTGATTGTTTCAAATCTTGCAACCGGAGCAAACGTTTCCTCATAGTCTATTCCATATTTCTGAGAATATCCCTTAGCCACTAGCCTGGCTTTGTGCTTGATCAATTCTCCATCAGCTCCAATCTTTGTTTTGAATAACCACTTGAGACCAACAACATTCTTGCCATCAGGAAGAGCAACAAGCTGCCATGTATTGTTCTTGATAATTGCTTCAAGTTCCTCCTTCATAGCAACCCGCCATTCTTCCTTTTTTACTGCATCAGAAAAACACACGGGATCTACAACATTAAGAGCAAATTGACACGTTAAATGATCAGGGCCCACAGCAGCTATCTCTTGAGTGTTAGCATACAGATCAGCAACAGATCTGATTCTTAAAGGAGCTGATGAACTGGAGCTTGAGCCTTCCACAGATTGAACTTGACTTGTTTCAGTTTGTGGTGTTGTTACTTGAGGTGAGACTGGACCTTCGGTGTCAGTTGAGACTTCAACATTGTTGTTAATAGCTTGAGTGGCATCAATCACTTCTTCTGGAAACGGATCAGCATACATCCTTTCATACATTTGTTTGTCAGACTTGTGCACCTCCTGCCAGTTCCATGATACATCTTCAACTATGGTAGTGTCACCAAACCTTCTTGTTTCAAACTTCTTTGTCGCTGGATTGAACAGTCTAACGCCAGTGCCATTTGATGAGTAACCAATAAAGATCATTTTATTTGACCTGTCATCCAACTTCCTTCTTCCATGTGCAAAGACATGCCCATATGCAACACAACCGAATATCTTCAAATTAGTAACATCTGGTTTTGAATTGAACCATACCTGGTAGGGGGTTTTATCTTGCACAGCAGTAGTAGGGGATCTGTTAATGATATAAACTGAGGTGGCAACTGCCTCAGCCCATAGATAGTTTGGCAGACTTTTTTCTTTTAACATGCTTCTGGCCATTCCCATCACAGTTCTATTCTTTCTTTCCACCACTCCATTGTGTTGAGGAGTGTGTGGTTCTGTAAGTTCCCTTTTAATACCATGCACTTCACAAAATGAGTTAAATTCTTTTGAGCAAAACTCCCCACCTCTATCTGTCCTTAACACCTTAATAGAACACTCGCTTTGTTTTTCAACTAATGCTTTAAAGATTTTGAACTTTTCAAAAGCATCAGATTTTTTTTCAATGAAATAGACCCAACACATCCTTGACACATCATCTATGAGAAGGAAGTAATACAGACTATGACCAAGGCTAGGTACCTGCATAGGCCCGCACAGGTCAGCATGAACAAGCTCCAACTTCTTAGTGGCTCTCCATGATGTGGACTTGAATGGTTGACGAATCTGCTTGCCCAAAATACAACCTTCACAGACACCAGAACCTTTGATCCTTGGCATACCAATCACCATATCTTTATCACACAGAGTCTTCAAGTTATCCCAATTGATATGCCCGTATCTTTTGTGCCACAGCTGCACTGAATTTGAGGTGTTGTTGTTGGGAGTGCTTGACTCGGTTTTTGTGGCATCTAGAACAAACATATTGTTAGCGGCAATAGGAATTTTCATTAATTCAATACCATGATTTTTGATTGTGCAGTTTCCATCTTCAAAGTAAAGTGAATATCCCTTTCTCATAAGCTGCCCCACACTCAGTAGATTGTACTCCAAGGTAGGAGCATAATACACATCATTCAGAAGTTTGTGACTGGTTGAACCCGTATTGATCCTCACAGTTCCTTTTCCTACAACCGCCAGAGTCTTCTTGTTTCCCAGTTGAACATTTAACTTGAAAGTTTCATCAAGTTCTACAAAACTAGATCTGGACCCAGTCATATGATTAGAACAACCAGAATCCAGAAACCATAGGTTATTTGACTCATGAGAAGGACATGTTTTAGACATTAATGAAAAAGATCCATTAAGATGGCCCGTAACAGCCATGAAGAGATGTTGTTCTTCATTGTTGTTCTCTTCCTTTTGCTCATCTGGTTCTGCAGCAACGTTTACCTGGGCATCTTCATTATACCAACAATCTTTAGACATGTGACCATATTTCTTACAGGTGTAGCATTGAGGCACCTTGCTTCGGTCAAATGACCTTCCTCTCCCACGACCTCTAAATCCTCCACGTCCTCTACCACGTGTATTTCCTGGTCGATTGCTTTCTTGTATCACCTGCAAGGCATGCTCTTCATTTTTTCCTGTTTTTTCAGCAGACCTGCTATTAAGTCTTTCCTCCTGTGATTGCAAGGATCCCATCAATTTTACTGGTGTGAGTTTAGTCAGATCAAAAGATACCTCAATAGATGGCACAATATAATCAAACTTGGGAGTCAAGCTCCTTAGAATCTTTTCTACCACAGTTTGATCAGAAATCACTTCTCCATATGCCCTCTTTTGACTGACTATCCCCATCACCCGTGAGAAGTATTCTCCCACAGTCTCTCCTTCTTTCATGGACAAGTTCTCAAAATCCCTACGGAGTCCTTGCAGCTTAATAGCCTTCACTTGAGTATCACCTTCATACTCCATTTTTAGAATTTCCCAACTCTCTTTAGCGGATTCAGCAGCAGCAATTCTAGAAAAAAGCTGATCATGTACAGCCTGTTGAATGATGGCCATAGCATGAGCATCTCTTTTCTTGAGATTCTTCAGTTTGTTGACATCAGTTTCAGCCTTATTCACTCCTTCCTCAACCAATTCCCAGAGCTCTCTTGATTTTAAAATGGTTTTCAACCGAATACTCCAATGTTCATACCCTTCTCCCTTGAAGACAGGGATCGGAGTAGGAGCAGTGGGTAAGGTACTTGTTTGTTCGGCCATTGAAGGGTAACACTCAAAGAAAAAGATTGATAAGGATCACTCTCAGGCTCTGATACCACTGTTGATATCAGATCTCAATAATAAACTCACGAAGAACAAATAATGAATCAATCTCAAGGCTTTTCTTATTGCGTTTGTGAATGAAAAACAAGAACAAGGGGCTGCACTTATATAGGCAGCATTACAACGGAAACAAACTGAAAAGCAACTAGGACTTATTTGATCATGAAAAGTAACGTTAACAACTAAACAAAAAAGCCATAAAATATGGAGATTGATTCAAACTGTCACGTGCATGCAGCATGGGAGTATTGAATCATTCCGTAATATAAAGGCCTTCATCCTCGCCGCTAGCGGCGACATATCTCTGCTGAGAGTTGTATTTATTTAAAACACTGCTCGGGATTCCTATTTTGCTTTTACCCCAAAATGATTGATCCGCTCCTATATCCGACATGTTACTGAATCCTGATTATTTACTCCCTTGCTCCATTTGTCTTCTAGTTTCTTGGGGGTCCCAAGTGATAGGCAACGTGACATTAGATATTTCGGATGAATAACTAGGCTACAAATATGATTATAAATATATGAATATCGAATACTTCGTTACACCCTGAATTTTAATTATTTTTTAATTCTCTCATCTTCCAATGGCATCTCTATCCTTACCATGGAAAACACGAATTGCAATCAAGCTAACCGAAATTGGTTTCGACCTTATTATTAAAAAAGATGGCACACTGAACCAAAGTCTTCTCAAATTCATTGGTATCCGAACCTCGCCATCGTTGTCCAATGGTGTCAAGGCACACGATGTCGAGGTGGATCCAACTCGGAAGCTCTGGTTCCGCGTATTTGTGCCCACACAGTACGCGGAACAAGAGCTTCCAGTGATGGTGTTCTTTCATGGAGGTGGATTTATCGTCCTCAACCCAGCCGCGAAGAAGTACGACGACGTTTGTCGCAAGTTCGCTAGAGAGTTGCCTGCGATAGTTGTTTCGGTTGAGTATCGTCTTGCACCGGAGCATCGACACCCTTCGCAACATGACGATGGGTTTGATGTGCTGAAGTTTCTGGACATTGAAGAGAACAGATCGAAATGGTTACCGGAGAATGCGAATATTTCACGCTGTTTTATTGGTGGTGATAGTGCTGGCGGACACATAACTCATTATGTTGCTGAAAGAGCCTCACAGTTTAACTTCCAACGACTCAAGGTACGGTACCCACAATATATAAAGTTTAAACTAGTAAAATGATTATTAAATGATATTTTTTTTTTTTGAGGTAATTGGGCTGGTGGTGATCCAACCATTCTTTGGAGGGGAGGAGCGAACAGATTCTGAGATACGACTGGATGGAACCGCGCCTATCCTGTCATTGAAGCGGACAGATGTGTTATGGAAGGCGTTCCTGCCGCTAGGTGAACCCTACAACCGCGACCATCCTAGCATCAATGTTAGCGGACCCAATGCTGCGGACATAACGAAAGTGGATTTACCACCCACCATAGTAGTTGTTGCTGGGTTTGATATTTTACGGGACTGGCAGATAAGATACTATGAGTGGCTCAAGAAGTCCGGGAAAGAAGCGTACTTGATGGACTACCCAAACATGTTTCACGCTTTCTATCTCTTCCCGGAGTTGCCGGAATCCGACCAACTTATATTGGAGGTGAAGGACTTCATTCAGAAGGTGTTAAATAAGGTATGCATATACATATGTATATGTACACACTTTTGAATAAAAAAAGAGATAAAACACATAAGTTAAGTTTTTGCATGTGTTGATTTTTGTGTTTTGAACCATTTATGTTAGATATTTCTTACATGTGTTGATTGCTTACAGATCTAGAAGATCAAGGGGGGAGCTTTAAAAAAGATGTGATTTTTGGGTAAGTCTTCCTTTGCGTTCAATTGAATTTGTACAACCATATATTGCTTTTAAGCTCAAGGCTTCCGTAATATGTATTATGTTTCACTACCACGTTGTTTTGTTAATTGTGTATTTTTTTCTCTGGTGGTGGAGTTATATAACAATATTAAACTTTCTGTTGTTTCATTATGTATAATTGTAGTGTGTGTATATGTATAAGATTATCTTAATCAAGGATGCAAAATTTGTCCTTAGAGCAGGTAATTGCGCTTCAGCGTAATTACACAGCTTTCGGCAACAAATTGCGCTTCGGTGTAATTTTGCAGCTTTCGGCTACAAATACACGTAAACATTGACGAATTTAATATAGGTGCATATGTGTATAGGGAAGTGTATCTTTTTAATCACGACTCATTAAAGATACAACGTCGAACGCGGGGTGTAATAAAATTGGATGCTTCGCTTACTTACTTTAACGCATCATGTAAATGTGTGGCAACCTAGACAACCCACATCGTCGTGTCTACAATGCATTAGACTTTTAAAATCATCGTTTCAAAATATACAACAATAATATGTCAAATGAGAGAAAATAAAATGCTCAATTTTTTTATATAAGGGGGGACGGGGTGGTTAACTAGTGATAAAATCTATCACTCACAAGTACCAATCAAGTTCCGCCATGTCATCAACCATTTTTTCCATCACTCACAACATTTTTTAGGCGGGGTGGTCATCACTCACCACCACACCTAACAATTTCCCCCCAACCAACAAATACCCTCACATTAAATAAATGTTTCGCCCCCTTTCTCTTTCATGAAACACACGTGTAGGTGTCACACACCACCACATGCAGGTGTCAATCAGATAACCCCCCATGCGCAGACCAAACATTGCAATTAAATTGCTAAAGGACAAAAAGGATGTCAGAATGGCAACAATCTTTAACGCGTAATGGGGGTAACGAGTTACAAAAATAACGCGTTTTTTTTTTTGCGGCGGCGGTGTTACGTGGAGGTTTAACGCGTGATGGGGTGGTATCACGGACCACCCCGTCCCCCCTAATAAAGTATTGTTTGCATTTAGAAAATGATAAAACTACATTTAAGTTTGGGCCCATTATAGTTTTTTTATATAATAATGCATCTAAAAGTTACTTTAAGCATACCAAATAATTATCAAATGATCTACCCACAAACAGTATAATGTTTTGAAGGTTGGTGATGATCCATCCTTTCTTTGGTGGGGAGGGGAACAGACTATGGATACCGAAGGGGACAGATGAGTTGTTGAATGGGCCCAAAGCAGTGGACATGTGAAAAAAGGAGTATATTATGAATCATACGACTAGACATGTCAAAAATGGACTTCACATTTTTTTATACTATTGAATAAAAAATAAATAAAGATATATTTTTTTTAAAGGTAAAAAAAGATATATAATTTCCATCTTTTTTTGCTAGATTTTGCCCAAATATTTTTTTTGTATTTAATATCAAATACATGAGGTGAATAAGGAATATGATGCATACAATTGATGAACCTTGAACACCAATACACCTTTCTAATTTGTTTTTCATTATCTACATACCCTGTATACAATTTCTGTTTGTGTTCTCAAATGTTAAGTTATTCCATTATGATTTTTGTTACAGATTCTTAAATTTATAGATGGGTGTACCTATTTGCACACTTCTTTCACTATTTGCACACTAAAAATTTGATTTTTGTCTTATATGCACACCCTGCAGTGTCGAGCTGTGACCAAAGCGTGGCGTTTTGGTCTGGTCAACCAGACAAAAACTGACGGGTGTCTGACAGGTCTGTTGACCGGACCAAAACGCCGAGCTTTGGCCGCGTTAACCAGACAAAAGACTGACACCCGGTCAGTCTTTTGTCTGGTTGACAGGACCAAAACGCGGCCAAAGCTCAGCGTTTTGGTCCGGTCAACAGACCCGCCAGACACCCGTCAGTCTTTGTCTGGTTAACCGGACCAAAACGCCACGTTTTAGCCACAGCTCGACACTGCAGGGGTTTGCATATAAAACAAAAAACACCTTTTTAGGTGAGATAGTTTGACCCTTATAGATATGTTGCCGTTGTATGTGTTCGAACACATGTTACACATGGGTGTTTGTGTGTTTATTTTTCAAATATTTGATTAACTTCAATAATGTTTCAATGAATAATTGAATTATTTGCAAGTCCTGAACAATCATCTTCTAATTGAATTTGTAGCTTAAAAATTAACACTTCGACATAAATAGTTATTTAAAATTTGGTTGTTTACCAGTTCTGTTAAAACATAATAAAAAAACATGTAAATAATACATGTTACAGTAGACAGGTCAGCAGATAGTTCAGAACTTGTGAATGGAAAGAGATGAGAGGTCGAATTTGATGTTATTGTTGTGAGAGTCTAACCCTAAACCCCCTCTATTAATCTCCTTATATACACCTAAGGGGAAACCTAATTAGTTAGTAAGGGTAAATCGGTCCATCAACAATTATCAACTAATATATTATAAGATTTTAATATATTTTGATTTATATTATATAAATGATAATGATGGCTACTAGATTAAATACATATTTAATCTTACATTATGCCACTAAGTCAAATAATCATTTATTATGAGCATGAGATAATCCTGATCAGGTGTTAACACTCATTTTAGCTTTAAACCAATAACCGTAGCAGAGAAATACAACCGTTGAGTCATCATTCAACTCAGGACCCCAATTAGTCATACTACAACCTCATTTAAAAGCTAACAGTTATGAACAAAATATTCTAGTAAGCCCTTTAAAGGTTTGATTTGTATTTATATTTCTCTATATGTCATTATACCGACAAAACATATGTTAGAGACATACAAAATCAAAATTGAGGAAATTTCATTAATTAAAACATAAATAAGTACAATATGCACTTAAATAAGGTCTTTAGTAAATCTCATATTCGAAACATGTTCTTCGAAAACTTTAGGTGGGAGACCTTTAGTCATCGGATTCGCAAGCATAGTTTTAGTACTTATATACACAATACAAAGATTATTTTCCTCTACTCATTTATGTACGAACAAATACTTTGTATCGAGATATAAAACAGCTCCAGTTGAACTGTTACTGTTCGAGAAACTAACAGCAGTTGAGTTATCATAGTAAAGCTTCAATGGTCTAGAAATGAAAATAACGATTTTGAGTCTAGTGATCAGATTCCTAAGCAACATTACATGACAGGTTGCATTATAAACAGCAATGTTTTCTGCCATCATTGTGGAAATTATGGTTAACTGTTGTTTATGACTCTTTCATGAAATAGGTCCGCCTGCTAACATAAAAATATAACCCGAAGTGGATTTCTTATCAGCTTTGCATTTGGAAAAGTCAGAATCAGAATAGCCTATAACTTCTAAATGTTCACTTCTTTTGTAAGTCAGTTTATAGTCTTTCGTCCACTGCAGATATCGAAGTACTTTCCTAGCCACTTTCCAGTGATCTAGGCTAGGATTAGTTTGATAACGGCCTAGCATTCAAGCAATATAAGCGATATCTTGGCGACTATAGACTTGAGCATACACCATGTTCCCGACTATTGACGCATAAGGTCTCTAGCTCATTTGCTCCTATTCAACCTCTTTTATCGGACATTGGAATAAACCAAAAATAACTACCTTAACTATTGGAGCGACTGAGGGTTTCCACTGTTGCATTTTGTAGCCTGTAAGGACATGATCTGTGTAGGCCCTTTGAGATAATCCTAATATCCCTTTGTGTCTATCTCGATGAATTTCGATGCCAATGATGTACAAAGCATCCCCGACATCCTTCATGTCGAAGTTATGCGAGAATAACCGTTTTGACTCATGCAACATGTCTAAACTATTACTTGCCAATAGAATATCATCTACGTAAAGTACAAGTATAGTAAAGTTGCTCCCACTCATCTTGAGGTACGTGCATTGATCCACTTGATTCTTTGAAAAAACTTGTTTCTTCATGACTTCATCAAACTTAAGATACCATTGACATGATGCTTGTTTTAACCCGTATATGGATTTCTTCAACTTACAGAGTAGATGTTCTTGACCTTTAGGTTTAAAGCATTCAGGTTGTTTCGTGTACACATCTTCGTCTAAGTCTCCGTTTAGGAAAACGGTTTTAACGTCCATCTGATGGAGCTCTAAACAAAATGAGCTACTAGGGCCATAACGATCCTTAATAAATCTTTATGAGAGACAGGTGAAAACGTCTCTTGGTAATCAATTCCCTCTTTCTGAGTGTAGCCCTTTGTAACCAATCTCAATTTGTAGCGTTCAACGTTCTCATTCGACCCAGTTTTGTTTTAAATACCCATTTACATCCTATGGGTTTGACATGGTTAGGTAATTCTACCAAATCCCAAACATTATTTTTCTCCATGGATTCAAGCTCGTCGTTCATTGCTTTATTCCATTCAAAAGACTGACCACTTTTAATGGCTTCATTATAAGAGATAGTATCATTGGGCTTTTCGGCATCCATTTCAGCTTCAGTTAGGTAAGTAACATAATCATCCCAATTAGTAGACCTTTTGGGTCTAGATGACCTCCTGAGTTGATTATAGGGTTCAATGTTGCCTTGGTTTTGAGCATTTGATGTGCCTTTATTATGAGGCATAAGGGATTCTGTTTGTGGTAAGCGACAAGCTCCCCCCCCCCCCCCCCCGCGTCTTGTACTTCTTACAATTCTTTATAAGGGTTGGTCCTGCTCCCACTAACCTTAAAATCCTCCAGGAACACGACACGCTTGGTTTTTACAATACAAGCTATGTGGTAAGGACAATAGAAACGGTAACCCTTTGAGTATTCAGGATATCCGATAGAGAAACATGTAACTGTTTTAGGGTCAAGTTTCCTTAGGAAAGGATTGTAAAGTTTTGCTTCAGCAACCAGCCCCATACTTTCATATATTTAAGACTCGGTTTCCTTCCTGCCCAAAGTTCATAAGGAGTTTTAGGGACAGACTTAGAAGGAACTCTATTGAGTATATGCACAACTATTTTTAATGCTTCAGTCTAGAGGAATAATGGTAAATTAGTGTTGGCTAACATACACATACTGCACACAATGTTCATTAGAGTACGATTTCTTCGTTCAGTGACACCATTCTGCTAAGGTGTACCTGGCCTGGTGTGTTGGTTCACAATCCCTTGGCGCTTATAAAACTCATAAAATGGACAAAGAGCTTGACCAACATCAGTATGTCTTCCATAATACTCACTGCCTCTATCTAATCTCACAACTTTAATTTGACGATCTAGTTGTTTTTCAACTTCAGCTTTATAATCTTTAAAAGTTGTAAGTGATTCGGATTATTCTTCAATGAGATACAAGTACATGTAATGGGAATAATCGTCAATAAAAGTGATAAATGTTGTATGTCCAGTTATGCCAGCGATGGGGTAAGGATCACTAATGTCAGTATGAATGAGTTCTAATAATTTAGAGCTCCTAGTGGCACATTTCTTATTCGTTATTTAATTTTACCTTTAAGACATTTGACACATGTTCCAAAATCAGTGAAATGAAGAGGTGGTAAGTGATGTGTGCAAAATACAACATATAAATTTCATCAAATGAGGCATAAAACTAACCCTTTTTTAGTAATAATGTTGGAAAAATTGTGCTTTTGTCTTCCTTTTGTATTTTCAGGACCAAATGAGCTTAAATGAACAAAAGGAACAAATATACAACAAAAACTAACACAAATACAAAGAAAAGGAATAAACGTGGCATGTCCGACCCCTCGACAACATCTTCCCAGGCAAAAACAAGAAACAGAAGGCTGACCACGGCCCCGTGCCCGCTGAGCACGGGGGCGTGGCCAGATGTCTGCAAAAAAGACAAAGTTATAGAAGCTTCCATTGCTCACCATGGGGGCGTCCCACTGAGCACGGGGCGTGGTTAACGCTAAGATTCGCAAAATCTAGCAAATCTTGGTAGTACAGATACGCTTCTGCACAGGGGGCCATGCCCAGCGAACACGGGGCCATGTGAAGCCTAATGCAGACAAGAGCAATTAATGAAGGAAGAGAAAGTGGATGGCCACGGGGCCGTGTCCAGCGGACACGGGGCCGTGGCCGGGCTTCTGTTCAGGCTATTAATAGGGTGCTTGGTTCACTTTAAAGGCATCCCTTGGCAAACCACCTATCTCCCACTCCACCACCACTACAACACCCACATCCACCACCATCATCCATCATCCACCTTAGAGTGTGTGTAGTAGTCTCGGGATCCAAGATTGATCGTAAGAGTTCTTGTCAATCAAAGGCCATGTTGGCTAAGTCTCTTACATCACTTGGTGAAGACAAGTCTTTAATGTAATACTTTTGATTTTTAATCTTTTTGCACTTTTTATTTGGTTTTGTATTAATGACTTAAAATAACTAGTTTCTTATGTTGAAGGTGAAACTTCTTTATCATTTGTCCGTGGTGTCTTGGCATTACTTTACTGTCTATATAAAGTAAAAGATTTTCACCATTCATATCTCTACGGTCGGGCGTTAAGGGAATGGTTTGGTAAGGTTCTTGCCTTGTTCAGTGTATAGATCCTGCAAGGACCTGGGTCAAGCTTACTAGGACCTCCTTCAATACCCACTGGTATTGGATGACGGGGGTGCGAATGGCTTGATCCCCTCATATGTAAACTACTATTAATACATTAAACCGGCTGTAATGACCATAAATTTAAAATCATTATTCTAGAAATAAAAGAATAATAATAATTTATAATAAACTAAACATTTTATTTTATGATCCATCTTTCTGTATATCAACCAAAACTATTATTTTTATTAATAAATTATCCAATAAGAAACCCTAATTAAGACACCCAAGTGATTCTGCATGATGTATTGCAAAATACATCTTTATTCGCGTCTAGGTTTGTTCGGTTTTAGTTAGTTTTAGTGTCGGTTTTAGATAGATTGTACATACTTTTGATTGTCTTGTGTTTTCCAGGTTTTTGCAGCAAAAGGAACAAATACGAGATAAAATCTGGACAGGAGAAAGTTTGGCACGGAAACCGGAAGCTCGGGAGTGGAAACGAAGCGGAAAAATCAGTTCTGGAGTGCCCAGGCGGCCCGCATGAACTAACTTGGACATATGAGGCGGGCCGCTTGAGAGTGTAAAGGGATTCCGGAGTTTGAGTGGCGGGCGGCCCGCTTTAACTTACACTATATATCCATGCGGGCCGCGAGAGTTCTTATTACGCGAAAACCGACTTTAACAGTTACGGGAAGTAGGGTTTTGGAGATATAAATGATCATCATCGTCAACAGCCGAGGGGGACAACAATTACGAATTTGGACGACTTTGAGAGGCTGATTTGAGGCGTTTGGAGCATTCAGGAAGTTTGGAATCATCGTGGGAGGCTAGGGAACACTCGGGTTTGAAGATTTTCGGGTTTTATCTTCTCGTTTATTCTTCTTGTTCGTTTGATCTTTGTTTATTCATGATGAATTCTGATTTATTACTGATTGTTATGTTGATTTTAGACATGTTTCTTGGCTAAACTTCATATACTACCTAGGTTAATGACAATAGCTTAATAAAGTTTGGATCTTTATTTGATTTTTAGCGTGATTGTGGATATTCTTGTATTGTAAAAGCTTTGGGAATCTACCTTGGTGCATATGCGTGTTTGACAATTGTTTTAGTATTGTTTATTGCTTCATATAACTCTTGGTGACGGTCTTTATCACATAATAGGGTTGTATTAGGGTTTCTTGATTTAGGTGACGGTCTTTATCACATAATAAATCATTAATCCTTTAGGGTGAAAATAGCTTAAGTAACCTTAGAAGTAATATTCGGTAATTTTATAAAATCAAATGTGCTGCTAAACTCGTCGCGGAAAGGCTCGAGGGTATTGATAGGTCTAGGTTTGGTTATAAGTCCTTAACATTCCATAGCCTATTAAACCAAGATTAGAAACCATTGTCGCTTTAGACGTTCGCGCGGCAAAGTAGAGCGTCTTACATAAGCACTTTCAAGAAACTAGAGGACGGAAAAGAAATCTAGCAAACCGGTAAACGTAACAGCCTAGGTAGTGCCACAAGAATCGCCTTGAGCGTGTTTGAGGGGCTTAGTGGTGTCTTAATAGGTTTAGCATCTTAAGATCCCGGTTCCACACCACAAAATCATCGAATAGAGATCCATTCTGAGTTAGCTTGCGTCTAGCCTAGGTAGTCTTCATCCATCACTGGTCAGAGCCTTCGTGTGAGTTCGTGCCTAGTTCGTCTAGTATAGTTAGTATTTGTTATTTGCATTCTTAGGATTTTTAGAAACCCCCCCCCCCCAATCAACAAACATTTAGTTAAGTCGTGTCAGTTTGAGTCTAGATAGAGTCATTAGCGTAATCAGTAGAGTCTCTTGGGTTCGATACTCGGACTTCCTTAGGCTATACTACATTCGATCGGTACACTTGCCGGTTGTGTGTTTTAGGGTTTAGAGAGTCTTAGTTTTATAAATTTAAAGCTTATAGAGTCTAGAATTAGGGTAAATTTAGTTAGTTTAGTTAACCCACTTTTAGCACATCAAGTTTTTGGGGCCGTTGCCGGGGATTCTTTGGTAATTGCGTTGATTGCTTTGTTTGGACTTGTTTGACATATTACGTGCTATTTGTGTTCGTTGAGTCGTAGGAGTCTAAAAATTTTTAAAAATCAAAAAAATATTTGCTTTAGTGTCTTTTCTAGGTTAGTGAGTCTTTGTTAGAGTCTATTCGTAGTTCGTCTTTGGTGGATGCCCCATACGCGTTCACAGGGACCTCCGCCACCTCTGTTTACAGTTGAGTCGTCTGTTTCGTCTTCTTCAGTTCCGCATTCCACCCCCGCCTTCGATTTTACACCAAAGCCATCACCACACATTTCCCCACCACCCTCCCGTTCTCGTTCGCCTAGTCCTCCACCCGCCATGGCGAACCGTACCGTTTACCAGCAGGCTACTACCGGTTTCACCGGTGCTACTTCACCCATCACCCTTCCGAACATAGCGAACGATAGGTCTTGGCAGATTCCTTCTTACATCATGACCGCCATCACAAATTCCTGCCAGTTCCATGGTCGTGATGACGAGGATGCACCCGCTCACATAAATCGCATCACTCGTCTTTGTGGCACCTACTCCATCGAGGGTGTCAATCTAGATGCTAGGTACTTACAGGTCTTTCCGTTTTCTCTCGCTGGACGCGCAGCTGTCTGGTTCGATTCTCAGCCAGCAGGCAGTTTTACTACTTGGGCTGGTCTTCACGATGCTTTCATAGCAAAATACTTCCCGCCAGCCAAGGCGTCTCGCCTTCGTGATCAGATACACTCCTTCCGTATGGAGCCTGATGAGCCGTATCACTTAGCTTGGGAGCGTTTTCAGACGCTTCTCTCTCGTTGTTCGCAGCATGGTTTATCCGACTGGGCGTTAGTTGAGAAGTTTTACAATGGTCTTACTCCTGAGATTAGAGCTCGTTTCGATACTTCAGCAGGAGGTCAGCTTATGGGAAAGAAGACAGTGACGGAGTGCAATGATTTGTTTGAGAGCTTTGCACATTCTGATATGGATTACAGCACTACTGGCAGGGCTTCCATTCCTGTTACTACCACCTTGGCCGGTCGAGGGGTAAACCAGGTTAGCTTGGGTACATCGGTAGCTGCTATAGTCGAGAGTGTGAAGCAAGATTTGAGGCAAGAGATGAGGAGAGAGATAGATGAGATTAAGAAGAAAGTTGATAGGTGTGTGGTTTGTAGGGGAGGCCACGATACACTCGATTGTCCCACACTTACGTTAGAGCAGGTTGAGTACATAGCAGGCCAGTCTAGGGGTCAGTTCAATAATAATAATAATAATTATAACTCCAACTGGCAAGGTAGTGGTAGTAGTTTCCGCCCTTCTGGCAATCCCCCTGGTTTTCCATCTGGTCAGTATCAAAATAGGGGGCCGGGTCTTTACACGAGTAGTGGTTCGGGTCAGAGTAGTCAGTATAGTGGTTCAAGAGGTCAGTTTGCGAGTGGAGGGTCGAATCAGGAGAGTCAAGGTAGTGATAAGGCTTTACAGGGTAGTTTGAGTAGGTTAGAGGAGATGTTTGCTCAGATGATGATGCATAATCAGACTGTAGCTAAGAATCAGGAGCAGATTAATAAGAATCATGAACTTCAGCTTAAAAATCAAGAGTCCACTCTTCTAGATCTTTAGAGAACAGTAGGGGATATAGCTAGACAGTTGAAAGAGTCCCCTTCTGGTCAGTATTCAGGTACTACTCACCCAATCCACCATTCTGTTAAAGCAATTACTACTCGCAGTGGGTTGAGTCTAGGAGAGGTCGTGCGAGAGAGAGTTGAGGAAGGAAAAGATGATGATGTAGATGAGGTGATTGAGATGGAGGCTCCAGGCAAGGTGCAACATAGGCTAGACCCAGCAAGTACCGCACACGCCGAGGAGTCGCCAGTAGAGAAGAAAGAGGAGAAGCAGTCGAAGAAGGTTCGGCCACCACCACCTGTGATTGATATTTCGCGTCTTCCGTTTCCCGCTCGTGCTAGGCAGCAGATATATGCTAGGGAATACGAGAAGTTTCTTGAGATGTTCACTCAGCTGAAGGTGAATCTTTCGTTCATAGAGGCCTTGAGATCCATGCCTAAGTACGCTAAGTTCCTTAAGGATTTTCTCAAGCGTAAGGATAAGGTAGGTGAGAGTTCTAGTAATCCGTTGAGTGGAGAGGTTTCTGCTGTGATCTTAAATAAACTTCCTGAGAAACTTACCGATCCAGGCATTTTCACGATTCCTTGTTTGTTTGGTGGTGATGTTAAAAACCACGCGTTAGCGGACCTTGGTGCTAGTATTAATTTGATGCCATGTTCATTTTACGAAAAACTAGGCCTTGGTGATTTGAAATCGACTCGTATGACCCTCTCGTTAGCAGATAAGTCGGTTAAGTATCCTAGGGGGATAGTAGAGAATTTGTTGGTAAAAGTTGATAGGTTTGTTTTTCCGGCTGATTTTGTAGTGTTAGATATGGAGGCCGATGAAAGAGTTCCGCTGATTTTAGGCCGCCCGTTCTTGAACACGGCTAAAGCGTTGATAGATGTCTTCTTAGGCACAATTACACTTAGAGCGGGTGACGAGTCGGTAGTGTTTGAGGTAAATAATGCGAGAGGGGCGAGTGCGAGAGTTGAGGCGATTGCATCGGTAGAGGAGAGTGAGAAGGGTGAGAGAGACGAGAAAGAGATGTTGAGTGAGCCGACTTTAGAGGAGATGTTAAAACCCAAGTGTGGGGATCCGCTGGATGGAAGAGTCGAAGAGTTAGAGGAGAGAGTGACAAGTTTAGAAGCTAAGATAGAGAAACTGAGCAAGGCTCAGTGTGGGGATAAGTTTAAATATGATATGTCTAGATTCAAACCGCCCGATGGAGAGTGGAGAGAGTATGAGAAAGTTAGGAGAGATTCGGGCGATTTTGTGAATTGTAGTGCTAAGGCCCGTACGAGTTGGTGTGGAGGTGAGCTCCGCATATACGATCCTCTGTAAGTGCGTGAACATTTGTGATTACTTGTAGAGTTTGTATATTGAGTCGTTGTCCGCGTCGTGTCTTTAGTTTAGTGTTTTTGTGTTTTAGCGTCTTGTGCGTCATTTTCGTATTTTTGCGTCTTTTATGTGTCGTGAGTATGTTTTGCAGGTTGCATCACCTTTACGTGGCCGAGAACGACACCCGAGCAGTTTACCAGGTTGCTGAATGTTAAAAAACCGACTAAATACACGCAGGGGTAATCTGGGAATACAGAAAAAAAATTCTGCACAGTTCTGCGTTTGCTGTAATGCTGTTGCTGATATCTGCTGTCCAGGCGGCCCGCATACACTAAACCCATATTTCACGCGGGCCGCGCGGACTGAAAGAAGGGGGACCGGTTGTTTAAGTTGAGGCGGCCCGCCTCGACTCATCACATATTTCATGCGGGCCGCGAGCCCACTAAGGTTGCAAACGGGCTGGTCAAGCCAAATGGTTTCAGCTGTTTCGATCCATCATCCATATTCGACCCATTTTTATCCATATTTTACCATCATCTTTTGGGTTGGTTCGGGTCGAAGTTCAGGTATGTTTCCTGTATTTGTTGTTGTTGTATTTGAGTCGTTTGTTACCGGGTTTATTTCCATCTTAAGTGTGGGGAAACGGGTTGTATATTTTGAAGGAATTAAAATGTGATTTTTCACTAATTTTTCAACCCGTTATCCGTTGCATCCACGCTTTGGTTAGTCTTGGCACTTGGGTTGTTCGAGGGCGAGAAAAAGTGCCGGGAGAGGGTAAGATGGAAATTCGGTGGTGTAATTTTGAGTCTTTTATTTTGTACCATGCGTCTAAGTTAGTAGTTTTGAGTCATTTTTGTGTTTCGAGTCGGTATTGCTTTGGTATTTTGCTTGTTTTTGTTGATGCAGGTTCGAATATGTACCACCCGTACTCAATCTCCATTCGGGTGAATTTGGAACTGTTTATTCAAATTTCAAGGCATTTATCGAGCATGCTAGTCAGTTAGTGTCAAAGCCGATCGCGAATGAAATGCTATACGATCGAGCTGGATTGGATGAGAGCTTTGGAGCGTACGCTTTGATTTAACCAGCTAAGTCCTTTCCTTTTATGCCCTACGTTTTTTTATTTCTTAGTTATTTTTAGTTTTTGAGTCGGTTTCCATCCTACATTGAGGGCAATGTAGAGTTTAAGTGTGGGGATGGGAACTTTCGTTTAGTGTCATTAGTTAGTGTGTCTTTTGAGTCATAAAAAATTGAAAAATCAAAAAAAATTAAAAAAATAGAAAATGTCTTTTGAAACAAGAAGTTTGCATAAATAAAAACGGAAAATGATAGAAAAGTTGGATTTTTGTTCGGTTTCAAATAATGATAATATGAGATAAAATAATCGTGCTTGTGTCTAGTTTGGGATGCGCGGGTAGGCTCGATTCAGTTCTGGGTTCCTTTGATCTAAAATATACCTAATTGTCGGTCTACTAGTGGGTTCTCATCTAGGGAGAGTGGGGAAATTGAAACCGCCAAAAATAGTATAAGGGGCACCGTTATAAGCTAAGATCATTAGAGTTTTTAGTCATTATCTCGTTGAAAAAAAAATGAAATAAAAAGTGAGCTAGAAACTAAATGAAAGTAGCACAGGCCTATGTAATCCGAGTTGGGGATAGCGACTCTATAGCCGGAATGCCTCTGGGATGTGTGAAATCGACTTGCCGAATAAAAGTACCGAAACCTATGTAGTCTGTGATTGGGGATAGCGACTCTACAGTCGGATTACCGCTTGGTTAGGGAAAGCATCGTCTAGTCTCACGAATGAAAAAAAAAGCAAAAAGCAAAGGCTAAGCTCGTATGAAAAAAAAATAGATTTGATTTTAAACTCTTTGGATCTTGGTATAAGGCGGTTAGGAAATAACCCAGTGGTTGTTCCTTTTGTCCTATAAGCTTGAGGGGGGATTAGGTGGACCTGTGATTCTTAGCGTGAGACCCTAGGTAGATTGACCGCACTTGAACTAAATTTCCATGATAAGGGCTTGGAACCGGGTTGGGTTTAAGTGGATCATTATACTTGCAATCACGGCTAACATGAGTTTCGATTTTAATAAAATAACTTAATACTTTTGGCCCGTTCGATTATTCCGACTATGATTCCGTTTGCATAATTCTTTTTCGAGGACGAAAAAAGAGTAAGTGTGGGGATATTTGATGTATTGCAAAATACATCTTTATTCGCGTCTAGGTTTGTTCGGTTTTAGTTAGTTTTAGTGTCGGTTTTAGATAGATTGTACATACTTTTGATTGTCTTGTGTTTTCCAGGTTTTTGCAGCAAAAGGAACAGATACGAGATAAAATCTGGACAGGAGAAAGTTTGGCACGGAAACCGGAAGCTCGGGAGTGGAAACGAAGCGGAAAAATCAGTTCTGGAGTGCCCAGGCGGCCCGCATGAACTAACTTGGACATATGAGGCGGGCCGCTTGAGAGTGTAAAGGGATTCCGGAGTTTGAGTGGCGGGCGGCCTGCTTTAACTTACACTATATATCCATGCGGGCTGCGAGAGTTCTTATTACGCGAAAACCGACTTTAACAGTTACGGGAAGTAGGGTTTTGGAGATATAAATGATCATCATCGTCAACAGCCGAGGGGGACAACAATTACGAATTTGGACGACTTTGAGAGGCTGATTTGAGGCGTTTGGAGCATTCAGGAAGTTTGGAATCATCGTGGGAGGCTAGGGAACACTCGGGTTTGAAGATTTTCGGGTTTTATCTTCTCGTTTATTCTTCTTGTTCGTTTGATCTTTGTTTATTCATGATGAATTCTGATTTATTACTGATTGTTATGTTGATTTTAGACATGTTTCTTGGCTAAACTTCATATACTACCTAGGTTAATGACAATAGCTTAATAAAGTTTGGATCTTTATTTGATTTTTAGCGTGATTGTGGATATTCTTGTATTGTAAAAGCTTTGGGAATCTACCTTGGTGCATATGCGTGTTTGACAATTGTTTTAGTATTGTTTATTGCTTCATATAACTCTTGGTGACGGTCTTTATCACATAATAGGGTTGTATTAGGGTTTCTTGATTTAGGTGACGGTCTTTATCACATAATAAATCATTAATCCTTTAGGGTGAAAATAGCTTAAGTAACCTTAGAAGTAATATTCGGTAATTTTATAAAATCAAATGTGCTGCTAAACTCGTCGCGGAAAGGCTCGAGGGTATTGATAGGTCTAGGTTTGGTTATAAGTCCTTAACATTCCATAGCCTATTAAACCAAGATTAGAAACCATTGTCGCTTTAGATGTTCGCGCGGCAAAGTAGAGCGTCTTACATAAGCACTTTCAAGAAACTAGAGGACGGAAAAGAAATCTAGCAAACCGGTAAACGTAACAGCCTAGGTAGTGCCACAAGAATCGCCTTGAGCGTGTTTGAGGGGCTTAGTGGTGTCTTAATAGGTTTAGCATCTTAAGATCCCGGTTCCACACCACAAAATCATCGAATAGAGATCCATTCTGAGTTAGCTTGCGTCTAGCCTAGGTAGTCTTCATCCATCACTGGTCAGAGCCTTCGTGTGAGTTCGTGCCTAGTTCGTCTAGTATAGTTAGTATTTGTTATTTGCATTCTTAGGATTTTTAGAAACCCCCCCCCCCCCCAATCAACAAACATTTAGTTAAGTCGTGTCAGTTTGAGTCTAGATAGAGTCATTAGCGTAATCAGTAGAGTCTTTTGGGTTCGATACTCGGACTTCCTTAGGCTATACTACATTCGATCGGTACACTTGCCGGTTGTGTGTTTTAGGGTTTAGAGAGTCTTAGTTTTATAAATTTAAAGCTTAGAGAGTCTAGAATTAGGGTAAATTTAGTTAGTTTAGTTAACCCACTTTTAGCACATCACTGCACAAACCCTAAAATTTTCAGAATTTTCAGAATCAGGATCAGGGCCCCTAAAACTCAGGGGGGGTATTTTCTAGTTACGATTATCCATATAACTCATTATATAATTCGAATTTATCCATTTTGTCGACTCAGCTAGGCTAGTCCCACGCGTGGCAACCCTATAGTGCTTTGGTGTCCCTTACGGACCGTAGCATTATGAGGCTTATGGTCCGTAAGCATCCTTACGGTCCGTAACATTGGCAGTCTTACGGTCCGTAAGATAGGTCAAAATTTGGGTATAAATAGAGGACATTGGCACTTGAATCTGGGCGCTGAAACAACGAAAGAATTCGTAATATACTTCGAGTTATCGTCTGTTTACTACAATTAACACACACGAAAACACTAATTAGTATAGCGGGGTGCTGCAGAACAGGGTATTAACTCAATCGCTGATACGATTCAATGTTCGATTGATTGAAATCAATCCAATGGATGTTTAAGTGCTGCTCAAATTTGGGTTATGCTTTGTCATTAGTCGTGATTCCGATGGATGTTTAAGTAATTTCACTTTGTCATTAGTCGTGATTCCGATGGATGTTTAAGTGTTTACACTTTGTCATTCGTTGTGAATCCGATGGATGTTTAAGTGATTTCACTTTGTCATTAGTTGTGAATCCGATGGATGTTTAAGTATCGCACTTTGTCATTCGTTGTGAGGATTTTAATCTCGTGAGTTATCGTAATGATGTATTAAGTTACTAACCTAGTTTGTGTGCATGTTATTTAAATTAGGTTAAAAGCTTAATCAGTAGTCTAAACTCTGCTCGTATATATCTGAAATATTATCACAAGGTAGCTTCACTTTGGAATTATTAAGGTACGGATCCTTACCCTCACTTCTTATTGCTTCATATTCAAATTGTTATAAACCCATTAAATTCATATATCTTTTAAAACTCCTCACGTCTTTGATTATCGATTCATTTGACAGTCCGTTAGATTCCTATTCTAATCATAACCTTGGATTTAGCTTTCATGTCATGCGATAGTATTCAGTTAGTTGTACTCATTATCGCATGTTCCAATATATGTTACGTCTTGTTATGAAAATATTTTTTTATATAAGTTATGTGAATAAGAACATTTGTACTCTGATACCCTGAGTATCGCTTCTCGTGGAGTGTCCCACGAGCATGTTGTTGCGGCATCGACATCATGTGCTCCATCCGTGACGGAGAGATCAGTTCACGGCGTCCCTAGGTACAAGTGAGGTACAAAGCTACTAGGCGGCGTATGGATCGATCCTAGGATTTAAGTTAAGGAGGTGGATAGCGGGTATGCCAACTCGCCATCTCGTGTGATAATTATGCAGGAGTAGCTACCTGTGTATTGTCACATTTTAAGTTTGGCTCATGGGTACATCCGTATGATATGATTATGAAATTATGTTCTTGCATTGTATCATTTTCGCATAAAGTTCCATTCGAATAACATTTCATATAAAGCGTTATTATTCCGTGAGAATACCACGAACCATACTACCTATAGTATAGACATATGGATCGCTAAATTCCAAAAACAAAAGCCGAAATCCTTTAGTCACGCTACTAATCCAGTCGATACAAGAAACTGGATAGCTCATATTGAAAATATCATCGGAGTTCTTGGAGTTCCGGAGCAATACAAAGTTAGATTGGCTACCTAAAAATTTGAAGATGACGCACAAACTTGGTGGGAAGGATATAAGCAAGTCAAAGGAGGGGATGATTTTGACGCTAATCTTTCATGGGTCGACTTTCGTACCATCTTTTACGACAAGTATTTTTCTACCGCTGATAAAGAAGCTTATATCAGGGAGTATGCAGTGATTCGACAGGGGAGTGATGAACCAGCCTCTGAGTTCATTACTCGATTTTCAAGGTTGGCTAGTATTGTAGGAGACGTTGCAGGATCAGCAGAAGCCCAGGCAGAAAAATGCAAATGGGCAGTCAATGATCGAATTCGGAAGTCGATCATGTACATGAAATTTAAGGATATCACCGAAGTTGCCGATGCATTCAAAACTTTTGAGTTCGAGATGAAAGAATTTTTATCTCGAACTGAGGATAATAAGAAGAGAAACAGAGAATGACAATTTAAGCAGGCAATCGGCCAATCATCCACTACGCCACAACATCAAGACCGTAAAGTGCAAGGAAATCAAAACTCTGAAAAATCACTCTGAACGCGAAGCCACATGGGAATCTGAAGAATCAATTCTCTATACCCTAATCTGTTCAAACAATAGAATTTTAGTCAAGATAACGGTGAACCTTGCTCTTTGATCTATGTTCATTTGTTTATGTTTGTGATCATTCATGCTTTGCCTTATGTGAATATATCTTAGTTATGATTAAGCATGTTTATGTAGGAGATATCAGTATCAATAGTCACTCTTGTTATCTGCAAGTCTATGTTGATTTTCTGCATGATTAAATATGTTATTAAGATACGTAGAGGAAGAACCATTAGGACTTGATGGTAAGGTAATTGACAATTATGGCCATGAACATAATTATAAATTTAAGATACACATGTGTGTTTAGGAGATTCTTGTTATATAAGTTAGTAACTCTGCTATGAAAGTTCCGTTTCCGTTACTTATGCGATATGTTATATTCTTATTTGAAAAAATTTCGAGGACGAAATTTCTTTTAAGGGGGTAATAGTTGTAATGACCATAAATTTAAAATCATTATTCTAGAAATAAAAGAAAAATAATAATTTATAATAAACTAAACATTTTATTTTATGATCCATCTTTCTGTATATCAACCAAAACTATTATTTTTATTTATAAATTATCCAATAAGAAACCCTAATTAAGACACCCAAGTGATTCTGCACAAACCCTAAAATTTTCAGAATTTTCAGAATCAGGATCAGGGCCCCTAAAACTCGGGGGGGGGGGGGGGGGGTATTTTCTAGTTACGATTATCCATATAACTCATTATATAATTCGAATTTATCCATTTTGTCGACTCAGCTAGGCTAGTCCCACGTGTGGCAACCCTATAGTGCTTTGGTGTCCCTTACGGACCGTAACATTATGAGGCTTACGGTCCGTAAGCATCCTTACGGTCCGTAACATTGGCAGTCTTACGGTCCGTAAGATAGGTCAAAATTTGGGTATAAATAGAGGACATTGGCACTTGAATCTGGGCGCTGAAACGACGAAAGAATTCGTAATATACTTCGAGTTATCGTCTGTTTACTTTAATTAACACACACGAACACACTAATTAGTATAGCGGGGTGCTGCAGAACAGGGTATTAACTCAATCGCTGATACGATTCAATGTTCGATTGATTGAAATCAATCCAATGGATGTTTAAGTGCTGCTCAAATTTGGGTTATTCTTTGTCATTAGTCGTGATTCCGATGGATGTTTAAGTAATTTCACTTTGTCATTAGTCGTGATTCTGATGGATGTTTAAGTGTTTACACTTTGTCATTCGTTGTGAATCCGATGGATGTTTAAGTGATTTCACTTTGTCATTAGTTGTGAATCCGATGGATGTTTAAGTATCGCACTTTGTCATTCGTTGTGAGGATTTTAATCTCGTGAGTTATCGTAATGCTGTATTAAGTTACTAACCTAGTTTGTGTGCATGTTATTTAAATTAGGTTAAAAGCTTAATCAGTAGTCTAAACTCTGCTCGTATATATCTGAAATATTATCACAAGGTAGCTTCACTTTGGAATTATTAAGGTACGGATCCTTACCCTCACTTCTTATTGCTTCATATTCAAATTGTTATAAACCCATTAAATTCATATATCTTTTAAAACTCCTCACGTCTTTGATTATCGATTCATTTGACAGTCCGTTAGATTCCTATTCTAATCATAACCTTGGATTTAGCTTTCATGTCATGCGATAGTATTCAGTTAGTTGTACTCATTATCGCATGTTCCAATATATGTTACGTCTTGTTATGAAAATATTTTTTTATATAAGTTATGTGAATAAGAACATTTGTACTCTGATACCCTGAGTATCGCTTCTCGTGGAGTGTCCCACGAGCATGTTGTTGCGGCATCGACATCATGTGCTCCATCCGTGACGGAGAGATCAGTTCACGGCGTCCCTAGGTACAAGTGAGGTACAAAGCTACTAGGAGGCGTATGGATCGATCCTAGGATTTAAGTTAAGGAGGTGGATAGCGGGTATGCCAACTCGCCATCTCGTGTGATAATTATGCAGGAGTAGCTACCTGTGTATTGTCACATTTTAAGTTTGGCTCATGGGTACATCCGTATGATATGATTATGAAATCAGGTTCTTGCATTGTATCATTTTCGCATAAAGTTCCATCCGAATAACATTTCATATAAAGCGTTATTATTCCGTACTGAGCATTTGGCTCATTCCGTAAACTTTTTGTATATACAGGTCCGCATGTTACTTTGGGCGGGGAAAAGAGAGAAGAATAAAGCCTAGGAATAAATCTAAAGATGTTAGTTAATTAAGTCGAATGTCTCCGCTTGTATATTAACCTTAAGTTTAGTCGTCGTGTGGTTGTATCCTTATCAAATAAATAAATGGAATTATGACTTTTGTTTATGATACCACTATTATTGTGACACGTCAGCCCTTCCGGGTTGGGGTGTTACAGCGGCTACTTGGGATTGTATCCCTGCTGACTCAAAACACTTAGTCGAGGGTAACGTCGCCTTCAAAAGAGGGGCCTACCACTTTACGCATTAATAACTTAATTAATTATCTTCCAATATTCCGACCCTTTGGGATTGTATCTTTGCTGACTCAAACCACTGGGTTAGGGGTAACGTCACCTTCAAAAGAGGGGCCTACTACTATAACTGAGATAATCTCTTAAAAAGTGGAAAAGTGAGGAAATCATCAAAGGTTACATTAAAGGCGAGTCGGATCCAAGTGATTCATCTTATCTGTCTGTTTTTCTTTTATTATTATTTTTCTACATTTTTAGTTTTTATTTTCATGTTTAAAACCATTTCTAAAATTTTGATTTGATTAGACGTTGAGGATAAACCGGTACTCAAAGCTCTTGTGTCCTTGGACGACCTCGGTATCTTACCAACGCTATACTACGCTCACGATGGGTGCACTTGCCCATGTGTGTGTTTAGTGTTAGTAGAATATCGTGTTTTATAAATTTAAAACTTGACTAATGTGTTAAAAAGGGCTTAAAATATTAATAAAAACATATCACACCCAACACACACCAAGTTTTTGGAGCCGTTGCCGGGGACACAAGGATTTTAAGAAAGTTAGGAATCAACGGCCTAATCATTTTTCTTGTTTTTCTGTTTTTTTAGGATTTTATAAATTTTTCAGCTTCTGCAGAGCTCAGCACGGGGCCGTGCCCGCTGAACACGCCCCCGTGCCCAATCTTTGGTACTGGCAATCCTGTTTTAAGTTAGACAGTGGCTGAACACGGGGCCGTGCCTACAGAACACGCCCTTGTGCCCAAGTTTCAGACATTGAAAACAGAACCGTAAGATCCCGATGGTTGGTAATTTCTAACACAAACATGAGTGATACTGATCATTTTTACTTTCACTTCTCTTATGGTGTGTGGTGTCAAATATGTGGCGGAACTTATGAAGATTTAAAATGTTATTTTTTAAATTACACTCCCCACTATATAGATCCATCGTTTTCCTGTAGCCTTAAGATGGGCGAAAGTAAAAACAGTCCCTATCTCTCCCTCGAATGCTCTCAATCATTACTTCTAGATGAAATGATTCTCGAAAAATTATTTCAAATGGAAGAAGTAATTCTCCAATTGATAAAAGAACATGAGATGGAAATAAATAATTCGTCTCAAGATGACGATCAAGGAGAATTGTTGAGGTCGCATTCGGAATATAACAACATCGGTGTTTCCAAAAGCATCTTTAACTCTTGTGAGGACATGAGCGATAGTCGTCCCTGTGTCGATTGTGCCGTGAAGGACTTTCCATCGGTTTCCACCGATGCATACATAGACCTGAGCGATTCGACATATACCTTCTTTAACGAGAGCCCGGATAAGGGAAATAAAGGTTGGTCTCGCCCACCGGTATTTAGCTTAGGATTCACCCTTTCCGATAACCTCTTGAGTTTTTTGTCTAAATCAAGGGCAATTAAGGTACCTCAGACACTTCGGTGTGGTTCCATCCAGTAAGGAACCGCCCGATCTGGATAAATTCCTTGAAACAAGACAAAACTTCCTAAAGTCCTCTAGCCACGGGGCTGTGTCCAGGTTAACATGCCCCCGTGCCCACCTGAAGATTTGTGTCTGATTTTAAATCAGAATACGGACAAAATTGTGTCAGAATCTTGTCTGACCACGAGGCCGTGTCCAGCCGACACAGGGCCGTGGTCAGCGTGCTGTCGTTTTCTATAAATGCAGCAAGATTCCTGCACACTTGGACTCATTCCAAAGAAAAGATCTGGTGGGATCTTCACATATACCCTACAGGGTATATTCTAAAGAAGTTTCTCAACAACCATCTTGTCTTTACTACTTTTGTCTATTGCCTTCTTCTTCACTAACTCCTCAAAACCTCCATTAAAGCTTGAAATCTCCAAGTTTTCAAGCCTTATTGTGATATTTGTTAGGTGTTTAATCAAGGAATCTTGTCAAAAATAAGTTTTACAACACTGTTTTAAGTTATTTCTGCTCAGAAATATTTCAAAAGTCAGAAAAATAATTTAAAACTTCAAGATTCCTTGTTTTAAAAACCTGCAGATTGGTGGCTACGGGGCCGTGCTCAACGAGCATGGGGCCGTGGCCGGAGTTACTGTTTCATTAAATTGAATTTTTCGACTTGTTTTCTTATAATGTCAAGCCAGAACAGCGGAACCTCTTCAGCTCACTCAAGAAACAGTCTAAGGGAACGAAGGCCTTCGATCGAAGCAACCCTTGTGCGTTACGTAATGGCACTAAGAGAGGCACTCAATGAGATAACATCCGTAGAAGAAGTCCTAATCGACCGTATCAACTATCTAACGGTAGGGCTAAAAATAGCTTCCAAGAAATCAACCTTTTGCACCAAAGGTTGAATATTCTTGCAATGCCTCCTATGGAACCAATCCTTCCCCAAGAAGATTGGAACTTGGCACAAGAAGTTATTAATCCCACCGGATGGGACGACATTCCCCCGGAACCTCCTATTGACGCCTTACAAGAGGTTCCGATGGAAGTCGCACCTCCTCATCACGAGGAAAATAATGAGCCTGCCATCCTTCTCCCCCGAGAGATAGAAAATGGCTTAACGATGTGTGAGGGGCCCTTTTCGGAGAAGAAGTTCTACAAGCCTTTCTCAACCGAAAGAATCATCTTTTCGGAAATTTTGTTCTTATAATAAAACTATCTAGGCTAGGACTTCTTTGTGATTTAAGATTTCTTGTATTTTATGACCTACTTATCTAGTTTTTAGTATGTACTTTTCATTTTCTAGGAATTATGTAATTCACTCTTGAATGAATGGTGGTTTTTAACTGATTAAATGGTGTTTGGATGATGCTGTAATGGTTGAATACGCCCGAAATGGTGGAGGTTACTAAGGGACCCTTGAACCCACACCCCATGCACAAAAACAAAGCCTCCCGATGATTTTCCTTCATTACAGCAAGTTCAGCACGGGGCTGTGCTCAGCCCAACACGCCCCCGTGCCAAGGATCTGCAGAAAATGGCCAGTACAGGTAACTGGACACGGGGCCGTGCTCACTGAACACGCCCCCGTGCCCAGCCTTCTGTTTAATATGTTACTGGCAATCTGAGCACGGGGTCGTGCCTGGACCAACACGGGCTCGTGTCCAGACGCCCAGTAAAATAAAATTTGTTTTTAAACACCTTTTTACACATTCAATCAACCTAAAAACTTATTTTTGGGACACATTGAGGACAATGTGTAATTTTAGTGTGGGGGATGCTAAAACCTTGAATTTTGCAAGTCCTAATAACAAGCCTTACACAAAACTTTATTGGAACCACTAATCACCCCAAATGTTTTCTAAAACTTTTCATTTTTTTACTTGTCTTGGTTTAATTTGGGAATAACAAGTTCCAAAAGGTTATATTTTTACAAATTTACAACCGATAGCGTCGTGATAAAAAAACCAATATAAGAAAATTATGAAACGGCATAACCAATCTAGTTAAAATTTGATTATATATACTTGATCACATTATAAACCCATTCCCACAACAAGTGAGTTTTGAGCCTTTATTGAGCATACAAGCATATATCTTTAAATTAAATGCTCATTTTTCGTTTCTTGTGTGAATAACCGCTTGGTTCTTACGACTCTAGAACTTGCCACGACGATACATTACCGGTCCTTACCAACTTAAACCCATGTAAGTAAATGATGGAGGCATTAGGACTAACCCGTTTTCTTTTCAACACCATTATTTTTCATTTTCTTTTATCACCTACCCAAAATCCCCCTAGTTAACCCCTTTGAGCCTAAACCTTTTCATTTCTAAACCCACAAAACAAACACCCTTTACTCACCAAAACCCTTTTTCTTTTCAACCTTTTATTTTAGTAAAAAGCTCGGTTTTCTTGTAACGTCTCCTTATGAAAAAAATGAAGTCTAGCAATAAACAAACAAAGTCCTCAAAGAAACTTTGTTTGAAAATGCTTAGTTTGAATAAAAGTCACAAAAACAAAAAGTTTTACGATGACCGACGCTTTTTACGCTTTTAGCCCTTTTTACTAACCACTAACCCAAAACCACCTACCTTTAGCCCAAGCCTAACCCTTCCCAAAGTCCTCTTGATATTACAAAGGTTTATAGTTAAAAAGGAGGAGGATTGATTGCTTGACAAGCATATGGTAGAAGTAAGTTCCATACCGGTCTCGAGTGTTTCACAAAAATACATCTTCGGCCGAGTGTTGAGTGATCTACCGTGAGATATGTGAACTTGTATATAAATGGAATTTTAAAATAGGTATGTAATTCCCAAATAAGTAATTTCGCTTATGAAATGTTCTAAATAATCATAACGAATAGGATTGTAAATAATATAAAAATAAACCCCAATAAAGATCTTGGATTCCCGACACTCAAGACAAGCCCAAAACTTCTCTTCTACCCATTCCATTTCGGTGTGTAAGCCACAAAATAAAGAGTTTTGCTTGAGGACAAGCAAAGATTCAATTGTAGGGGTATTTGATGTGTGCAAAATGCAACATATAAATTTCATCAAATGAGGCATAAAACTAACCCTTTTTTAGTACTAATGTTGGAAAAAGTGTGCTTTTGTCTTCCTTTTGTATTTTCAGGACCAAATGACCTTAAATGAACAAAAAGAACAAATATGCAGCAAAAACTAACACAAATACAAAGAAAAGGAATAAACGTGGCATGCATGACCCCTCGACAGCATCTTCCCAAGCAAAAACAAGAAACAGAAGGCTGACCACGGCCCCGTGCCCACTGACCACGGCCCCGTGCCCACTGAGCACGGGGGTGTGGCTGCCACACCCCAACCGTTGACGGAAACATCGGGGCGCGGCACTGAGTGAAACAGATTGTCCAGGAGAAATCCATAACAACTAAAATTACCGGATATTTATCATTATGTCCCATACCATAATATATTGAATAAAAGAAGTTATTACAAACATTGTTTTCGCAAAGACAGATCAAATGTTCCGACAACTCAGATTTTATTTAGTTTGTTTCTAGACTCCATCCTAGCTTGATTCCAGCAATTAGCAAGCGATCATCCTAAGCACCTATCACATACGTTAAAATAGAGGTCAATACACATAGTGTAAAGGTGAGCATACAAGTTTAATAGTAATAGTAGAGTTCGAAATCGTTTACGCATAACCAGCATGTATCATGTATATTGCGAAGCTAGTAGGTTATCGACAATGAAATATGCACAGACTAGACTGCGAGTTGTAGAATCACATATCACCACCATGACATGTGAGAGGTAACCTTAACAACCCTGTCCACGACAGGTGCTGAGTCCAAACCAATAGTACTATCGTTGCTAAGGCGTCAGGCAACAATCACTGTCTTAACATAACATACAAGCATTCATCGAGTAATACGTAACATGCAATAACAGTCAGCATATAAATAGTGTTTGCGTTGTGTGATCGATGTGATTTATAATAAGTAACGTATGTAACACCCAAAAGCGCATAAAGCAAAAAGGGACCGAGTATACTCACAGCGATGGAAATGGATTGAAGGGAGCGCTAAAGTGATTAGCCTGAACAGTTAACGATAGCATAAGCGAAGAGCGGTGCGTAAAACGGTGAAAAGTGACCAAGTGTCGAACGGTAATCCGATCGGATGGCCATTCGGTCGGATTGACATTCGTTTGGCGAGGATGTGTTTGTGTATGATGGCTTTGAAGTTTTCGTTGTAGGATTTTGAAAATAGAGAAGTATCTCTACCCTTCAGGTCGATCAATCGAATGGTCGTTCGATCGGATAGCGATCCGATTGGCAGGTCACTTAGTGAGAACAAGTTCACAGCAGGATGGTCGCTAAATCGGATGGTAATCCGATCGGATAGAAATCCGTTGGAAATTGTTGTTCCTTGAAAATTGAAAATGTTTAAGTGCTGGAAGCTCAAGTGCAATCTGATCGGATTGCTGTTCGATCGGATGGCAATCCGGTCGGATGGCAATCCGTCCCAACGCATCTGATCGTTTTGAACTTGTTTATTTTGAAAGTTTGTGGTTTGTTTGAGACGGTTTGACAACGTACTAAACAACAGAACCTCGTCAAGTCCCAAGTCGTCCGATCGAATAGGAATCACCCAAATCCGATGAGTTTACTGGTTCGTGATGGTTGTTCTTGTTTAACCCGAAATCCGTTGTCTCCTTGATTGTAAGCAGATCTTTAACCAAATCATTACTAAGAAAGAGTAGAAGATCAGAACGAGCTCCGGTTCTACCGGTTTTGAGTGCATTGAGTGTAAAAGAGTTGAAAGAAAGTTGGAAAACCATATTTCAATCCTTTCATCTATGAAAATGTTTAGATCTATGCAAAATCATTGTGAAATCATGTGGAAATCCTTCAGATCTGAGTTGTTCTTCGTGAAATGAGCCAAACCTTGAAGCTCATAAGAACCCCATGATGACGTCATCCTAAAACACCTCAAATCCGGTGATTTCACGGTTAAAAGTTGAGATTTAAAGGTGAAAAAGATGAAGGAGTGCGTGTAGATCATAGACGTACAAGATTTGAGTTGAAAACTTACGAGAATCGCGAGAAATCGAGAGAAAGAAAGGCTTGAGTGCTGCTGGTCGAATGGGAGAGCTGTCACATCACTTGTGAAGTGACAGGAGGGTATTTATAGGGTTTCCAAAAGAGGAAAGTGCACAAGTCTCGGATTGGCCACCGATCGGATGGCGGTTCGATTGGATGGCAATCCGATCGGATGGCAATCCAATCGGATGGCCACTCGATCGGTTGGCCATTCGATCCAGGTGTCCGGTGTGTTGAGTTTTGTCGTTTCGATTCGCGTGTTGAGTGTTGCGATGCGATTCGAGTGAACGATGCGATAGTATTACCCATTAGTTATACAAATAACTTAACTACTATATCTAACATACAATCACTATAAATAACTTGCGTTTAGCGTTTTCAATTAGATTGCGATGCGATAGAATTGAGATTGCGATTAAACATCTCAACATAAACTTAACAAGCACAAGTAACACATAATAGCACACACACACGTAGAACAATATCCAGAACACATATTTTGAGTTGCGATGCGATTAGCGATAAGTCGATTAGCGATAAATATGCGATTAAGCCTCGATTATTAATAAGTACTCCACATAATACAACTAAAGCAATTAAATAAAAAGATTCGATTACAAGTCATTAACGTACAATCAATAGTTAAGCAAGGAGTGACAGATCGCATTTAGCAATCTTTTCTTCCTTTGACTTTGACTTTGACTTTGACTTGTACTTTGACTTTTCAAAAAAAGCGGGTTGTTACAGCCTCCCCTACTTTAGGAAATTTCGTCCCGAAATTTAAGAAGTATGCGTAACAAATAGTTGCGGGTACTTTGCATTCATGTCACTTTCGAGTTCCCAGGTGAACTCGGCGCCGCGTTTGCCTTCCTAACGAACCTTCACAATCGGAATGTGTGAGCGTCTGAGCACCTTGGTTTCTTGTCCCATGATCTCGACAGGCTTTTCCACGAAGTGTAATGTTTCGTCCACTTGTAAATCTTCGAGAGGGACATGTAATTCCTGGTCGGCCAAGCACTTTCTGAGGTTCGAAACGTGGAAAGTCGGGTGGACATTACTAAGTTCCTCCGGTAGTTCGAGTCTGTAGGCCACTTTTCCAATCCTTTCTAGAATCCTAAAGGGTCCAACATATCGAGGCGTGAGCTTTCCTTTCTTTCCGAATCTGATCACCCCCTTCCAAGGTGCAACCTTTAGGAGTACGTGATCGCCAACATCAAATTCAAGGGGCTTGCGGCATCTATCGGCGTAACTTTTCTAACGACTCCGAGCTTTCAGCAGATTGTCTTGAATTTGGAGGATTTTGTCTGTTGTTTCTTGTAACAGTTCAGGACCGATAATTTGCGCGTCTCCGATCTCGTGCCATACAATAGGCGATCGACATTTCCTTCCATATAATGCCTCAGATGGTGCCATTTGGATGCTAGAATGATAACTGTTATTGTACGAGAATTCGACCAAAGGTAAGTGTGCGTCCCAATTGTCACACCCCGACCACGTAGAACATACAAACGTGGCGGAAATGTCGGGGAGTGTTGTAACAGAATTAATTGTTTCAAATCCATGGCAATTGAAGTTTCGTTTTATTGATTAAAAGTGTTACAATGTCTTAACAAACAAGAAATACAACATAATTAACTAGTCTTGCATCTTTTATTGTCACTAAAGCCCAAGTCTGCCTATATGTATCTTGATCATCTTATGCAACAGTTCCTGAAAAACACATGTGAAAATAGGTACGTCAGCATAAAAATGCCTGTGAGATACATAGGTTTTGTGAAAATAGGTTCCATGACTTATGTTTGAGAAAATGTTTAGTCATGAACCTTGTAATTTGCTTTGTTTTGTAAATCATTTGAAAAACAATGAGTTCAGATGATATGTATAAAATAAGTGAATAATGTATGGTTAAATGAATAACCATAGTAAAATGGGTATGTATAAGTTAAGTTGTTTGTAAAACAATGTCTTGTGAAAAGTATGTTATTTGTATAAAATGTTCTATGTCTCAAACTGAAATGATTCAAATAACGCTATGATATGTAATACCATACAAACACTTATATATAGGAAGTACCAGCGGCGTATCCACCATGCTTGTATCATATTACACACGCATCGTTACTTAATCACTTAATCAAACCAAACCAATCAATGTAAGAAGTCTATGTTTAAATCAATTGTCAAATGTATTGGGTAATATGTCAAAGTGTTCATGTCAAGATGTAAATCATATCAAAATGTCTATGTCAAATATCCATGTCAAATGTCTATGTCAAATATCCATGTCAAACGTCTATGTCAAGATGTCATGTATGGCAAGTGAAATGTCTCAACTAAATCATATGCACAAAAACAAAGTATTGAAGTAAATCTTGGTTTAAATCAAAGTTATGTTTTGTGGGAAACGCATGATCAAATGTCAATCATGTTAAAATGTCTACGTCAAGATGTCATGTATGGCAAGTGAAATGTCTCAACTAAACCATATGCACAAAAACAAAGTATTGAAGTAAATCTTGGTTTAAATCAAAGTTATGTTTTGTGGGAAATGCATGATCAAATGTCAATCATGTTAAAATGTCTATGCCGAAATGTCTATGTCAAATGTCTATGTCAAAATGTCATGTAAAACGATGTACTAAGTAATGCACACAATTGGGCACACCTAGCATGAAATGTCATGAAATCATGTACTATAATGTACTAACGAACATAGCAGTATATGATGTTAAAACAGGAAAGCATGAAAGTAACAAGTAGGCACATGTGTTCCACCCCAAAACAGTTTGGAAAACAGTAAAAGAGGGGTCTATGTACTCACCTGAGATTGCTCAGTAGTTCTGGAGTGACAACTAAACAATGCTAGAGATCGCGGATATCAAACGGCACCTAGTATAGGTAACTATGTTAATAAACCGGACCTATATCGGAAGATTGGGTAGCATTAGGGTTTGTAAACCAAACGAGTGTAGAGACTCGTGTCATTTGGTTTAACAAAGCCTACATACTAAATGAAACTTAACCTGAGTGATTTCGACCCATTACGACCCGTTTAGGTAGCTTATGCTACTTTAACGCGTCGTTCGCGTGAAACGCGTTCGGACCGCCTAACTAGCCCTATGACAAGTGTTATATGCCTAAACATATTACATAATCAGTTATGTGACAAAGGTTTAGGTTACATATGCTTAATTACCAATTATACATGAAAAGGGTATTCTGGTAATTTACCTAAGGCATATAAACTACCTATCATACAACTACTTAAACGATGTGACCATAGGGTATAACCTCGGAAGGTTATTCCCTACCTACTATGGTCACCTAATGTGTTTGGTCGGATCCTAATGATCGACCAAACTGGGTCGGGTTCGAAGGTATAAGCGATTTATTAGATCGCTTACCCTACGACCCTAGACAACGTGGTAATCAGTAGGCATAGTCCCAAGGGACTATAACCAACGTGATTACACTCACGTTGCGAAGTTCAAACGAACTTCGCATTGACCATTACTGGTCAACGCTGAAAGTCAAACAAAGTTTGACTTTCTGACTCGAAAAGCAATAAAATAAGGAAAAGAACGAAAGAATACTTACGAAGGGTCCCCGAATGCTAAACTCGATTCAAAAATCTCAGGTATGAAACAAATGTTTCAACTTAGAGTTTCTCAAATCAAGTTTCTAGTGATTTTAGCAATGGGGGTGGATGGGTATTTATAGGAATACTCGAACCGTTAAGATCGTTTCATGGAAAACGTGCCTTAATCCCATCCGTACATGTGTTGAAATGTCATGGTGTTTAGGTGTTTAAATTCCATCCATACATGTGTTGAAATGTCATGGTGTTTAGGTGTTTAAATTCCATCCATACATGTGTTGAAATGTCATGGTGTTAGGTGTTTAAATTCCATCCATACATGTGTTGAAATGTCATGGTGTTTAGGTGTTTAAATTCCATCCATACATGTGTTGAAATGTCATGGTACCAAAATTCCATCCTTATCCGCTGACTAAGCAAGTTTAGAATGTGTGGTTGTGAATTAAACAACGGCTAATACATCGAATCTGGTCCCGAATGCGAAAAACGAACCAAATGACGCGACGAATGGATTTTTCTTATGGCGAACACTAAAATAAAATATTTTAGTGCTTACATAAATTTTTGGATGTCCGGATGTATTCAGAACGTAAGTTATGCGCGAAAATGCAAACTTGTGCACTTTTTGACACTTTTAGTCCCTGAATGACCCAAAAGTTTATTTTAGCACACCGAACCCCTCAAAGCCTATTTCTAAGCTATGTAAAGGATATTTATGGTGTGTTTAACTTATGGTCATGTTCCGGAAGGTCTGTTACAGTTCAAATTGGCATACTTTCGCAGTTTGTCAACTTTAGTCCCTGTAAGCGATTAAACTTGATTTCACCACACCAAACCTTCCAAAACTTATATCTAAGTTATGTAAAGGTTATTTAAGGTATGTTAAGCCTATTTCACTATTCCGGAGTGTTCTTTGCATTAAACTGGTTATATTTACGCATCAGTGCGTGTATAACCTTCCAGAAAGCGATTTAGAGCTTGAAATCGAAACAAGAGTTGATATGTGAAATCGATACACATATTTTTACAAATCCCAAGTATGAAATACAATATTTCATTGGTTTGGCATTTGTTTGATGGTTGAAATGACACAGGTGTTACAGTCTCCCCTACTTTAGGAAATTTCGTCCCGAAATTAATTCGTAGGAGTCTATTTGTGACTTTGTGTTAAATAACCATCAAAGATGAACAAGACGTAATCCTGTAATTTCTCTTTAACGAACATTTTTCAGAAATGAAAAATGAACAGAGTTATTCTCAACAGGCATTCTTTAGAAACAAAAATGAACAGAAAAGTCATTTTCCACAACATCTTCAGAAACAAAAATGAACAGAATAGTCATTTTACATCTTCAGAAACAAAAATGAACAGAATAGTCATTTTCCACAACATCTTCAGAAACAAAAATGAACAGAATAGTCATTTTACATCTTCAGAAACAAAAATGAACGGAATAGTCATTTTACATCTTCAGAAACAAAAATGAACAGAATAGTCATTTTACATCTTCAGAAACAAAAATGAACGGAATAGTCATTTTACATCTTCAGAAACAAAAATGAACGGAATAGTCATTTTACATCTTCAGAAACAAAATGAACAGAATAGTCATTTTACATCTTCAGAAACAAAAATGAACGGAATAGTCATTTTACATCTTCAGAAACAAAAATGAACAGAATAGTCATTTTACATCTTCAGAAACAAAAATGAACAGAATAGTCATTTTACATCTTCAGAAACAAAAATGAACGGAATAGTCATTTTACATCTTCAGAAACAAAAATGAACGGAATAGACTCTAGACACATGACAAAATTCGCTGTGGTTTCTGTGCACTGAATTCCATAATTATGTATGCATCCATAATTACGCAATTCCTTGCATAGTCCGCACAACTTGTCTTGAAATGTTTGTGGGGAGGATAATCAAACCTGTGATGAGTGTGACTAGACTACCATAGGGTCCTTTTAATTAGATCAACAAAGGATCCTTTTAATTAGACCACCAAGGAGTCCTTTCAGCTATATCATCACATGATATTCCTAACCAGATTTTTGGATCAATCTGTTTACCTAGACCACTCAGGGGTCTAATTATGGAATAGTACAATATAATCCGAGGGTCTTTACTATTACGTACAAGCCCGTTGAGGATTTAATATAGCACCCAAAAATATGGAAGATTCTACGAGGATTTGAATGACAAGAATTTGGAACACACCAAAAACATAAAGGAAACACATAAGCACATAATCACATAGTTGTTTAACTTGGTTATTAATTTGTTATCTTTGGACGCGGATACTCAAAGCACACCAGGAATCCAATCCATGGATTCCATGCGGCACTTAAATCATTAGAATCTAACTATGAAGATAGGAAGATCTAAATAAGAATTCGGCTTTGTCCTTATTGAATGGTAATGTTCGTATTATGGCATACGAATAATTCAATTAAGGGCTCCGATTTGAGTGATATTCATCCACAAGGATCTGATTATGAGGATAGAAAGATCCTTTATGGATTTTGAAATTTGTGTAACGAGAGGTGCTTCGACACCTTGCACTAGGCGTGCTTAAGTCGATACACAAGGTAGAAAGTTCATGAGGTTCAGGCGCTAGATATGCCAGGGCGACATATGAAGCAGAACTTGAAGGTTAAGCAGCAACAGGGTTTGCTACTGCCTTGCTTTAAACAGCAAAGCGACACATGTTATCCAAATGTCTCCATCGTCCACTGGGGGTACATTTGTAACATGGTATTTGATTTAGATGATGACGGTTTCACTGACTTCTCCAAGGAGCGGTTCCCTTGCACGACTTCATTCCTGAGCTGACTCATGGTGATAGCTAAATCAACGGTCTTCTGGAGTACTACGCCTATTTGTTGGGCAGTTGTAGCACCTGGTCCGGACACTCGAGTCTTGTTGCGATGAAGAGACACCATGAAGAACATAGGAGATATGGGAGGGAACAAGGGAAATGAAAACAGAATAACAATGCATAAAATTGCGATCATTTGTTTGTTACTTAAGGCAAACAAATGAGACGGTGACTAATCAAAGTAAATAGGTCAAAAATAATGTATCGCGAAGACATGCTCGCCTATAAGTGAACACTCATCCCAAGAATTCCCAGGTAAGCACAACTGGTCTCGCGTCTGGTTGAGATGTATACGAAGTGCTTGCCTAGACAGAAAACTCAGAATACAGGCATTCACCCTTCCAGTTTGCACGTGTTCACATTATTTAAAACCCAAAACCTTGACGAGAGTTTTGAAAACTCAAAGGGGTTCAAAACCGTATAACAGAGGGTTCAAAACCTTACAATAGAGGGTTCAAAACCTTACAATAGAGGGTTCAAAACCTAGTAATCAATCATCCTAGAACAGATGATTAGTTTTCAAAGCGGTTTTGAAATTTATGTTCTTGTTGTGGTAGTCGCCTAAGGATAGGTGACGGTATTGTTTTATGACTAAACGCAAGTAAACTCGCGTTAGGGTCCTAAGAAAGTTATAGACTAGGTCAAAGCATTACTAATAACCTAATTCCCTATAACCATTGGCTCTGATACCATCTTTTCTGTCACACCCCGACCACGTAGAACATACAAACGTGGCGGAAATGTCGGGGAGTGTTGTAACAGAATTAATTGTTTCAAATCCATGGCAATTGAAGTTTCGTTTTATTGATTAAAAGTGTTACAATGTCTTAACAAACAAGAAATACAACATAATTAACTAGTCTTGCATCTTTTATTGTCACTAAAGCCCAAGTCTGCCTATATGTATCTTGATCATCTTATGCAACAGTTCCTGAAAAACACATGTGAAAATAGGTACGTCAGCATAAAAATGCCTGTGAGATACATAGGTTTTGTGAAAATAGGTTCCATGACTTATGTTTGAGAAAATGTTTAGTCATGAACCTTGTAATTTGCTTTGTTTTGTAAATCATTTGAAAAACAATGAGTTCAGATGATATGTATAAAATAAGTGAATAATGTATGGTTAAATGAATAACCATAGTAAAATGGGTATGTATAAGTTAAGTTGTTTGTAAAACAATGTCTTGTGAAAAGTATGTTATTTGTATAAAATGTTCTATGTCTCAAACTGAAATGATTCAAATAACGCTATGATATGTAATACCATACAAACACTTATATATAGGAAGTACCAGCGGCGTATCCACCATGCTTGTATCATATTACACACGCATCGTTACTTAATCACTTAATCAAACCAAACCAATCAATGTAAGAAGTCTATGTTTAAATCAATTGTCAAATGTATTGGGTAATATGTCAAAGTGTTCATGTCAAGATGTAAATCATATCAAAATGTCTATGTCAAATATCCATGTCAAATGTCTATGTCAAATATCCATGTCAAACGTCTATGTCAAGATGTCATGTATGGCAAGTGAAATGTCTCAACTAAACCATATGCACAAAAACAAAGTATTGAAGTAAATCTTGGTTTAAATCAAAGTTATGTTTTGTGGGAAACGCATGATCAAATGTCAATCATGTTAAAATGTCTACGTCAAGATGTCATGTATGGCAAGTGAAATGTCTCAACTAAACCATATGCACAAAAACAAAGTATTGAAGTAAATCTTGGTTTAAATCAAAGTTATGTTTTGTGGGAAATGCATGATCAAATGTCAATCATGTTAAAATGTCTATGCCGAAATGTCTATGTCAAATGTCTATGTCAAAATGTCATGTAAAACGATGTACTAAGTAATGCACACAATTGGGCACACCTAGCATGAAATGTCATGAAATCATGTACTATAATGTACTAACGAACATAGCAGTATATGATGTTAAAACAGGAAAGCATGAAAGTAACAAGTAGGCACATGTGTTCCACCCCAAAACAGTTTGGAAAACAGTAAAAGAGGGGTCTATGTACTCACCTGAGATTGCTCAGTAGTTCTGGAGTGACAACTAAACAATGCTAGAGATCGCGGATATCAAACGGCACCTAGTATAGGTAACTATGTTAATAAACCGGACCTATATCGGAAGATTGGGTAGCATTAGGGTTTGTAAACCAAACGAGTGTAGAGACTCGTGTCATTTGGTTTAACAAAGCCTACATACTAAATGAAACTTAACCTGAGTGATTTCGACCCATTACGACCCGTTTAGGTAGCTTATGCTACTTTAACGCGTCGTTCGCGTGAAACGCGTTCGGACCGCCTAACTAGCCCTATGACAAGTGTTATATGCCTAAACATATTACATAATCAGTTATGTGACAAAGGTTTAGGTTACATATGCTTAATTACCAATTATACATGAAAAGGGTATTCTGGTAATTTACCTAAGGCATATAAACTACCTATCATACAACTACTTAAACGATGTGACCATAGGGTATAACCTCGGAAGGTTATTCCCTACCTACTATGGTCACCTAATGTGTTTGGTCGGATCCTAATGATCGACCAAACTGGGTCGGGTTCGAAGGTATAAGCGATTTATTAGATCGCTTACCCTACGACCCTAGACAACGTGGTAATCAGTAGGCATAGTCCCAAGGGACTATAACCAACGTGATTACACTCACGTTGCGAAGTTCAAACGAACTTCGCATTGACCATTACTGGTCAACGCTGAAAGTCAAACAAAGTTTGACTTTCTGACTCGAAAAGCAATAAAATAAGGAAAAGAACGAAAGAATACTTACGAAGGGTCCCCGAATGCTAAACTCGATTCAAAAATCTCAGGTATGAAACAAATGTTTCAACTTAGAGTTTCTCAAATCAAGTTTCTAGTGATTTTAGCAATGGGGGTGGATGGGTATTTATAGGAATACTCGAACCGTTAAGATCGTTTCATGGAAAACGTGCCTTAATCCCATCCGTACATGTGTTGAAATGTCATGGTGTTTAGGTGTTTAAATTCCATCCATACATGTGTTGAAATGTCATGGTGTTTAGGTGTTTAAATTCCATCCATACATGTGTTGAAATGTCATGGTGTTTAGGTGTTTAAATTCCATCCATACATGTGTTGAAATGTCATGGTGTTTAGGTGTTTAAATTCCATCCATACATGTGTTGAAATGTCATGGTACCAAAATTCCATCCTTATCCGCTGACTAAGCAAGTTTAGAATGTGTGGTTGTGAATTAAACAACGGCTAATACATCGAATCTGGTCCCGAATGCGAAAAACGAACCAAATGACGCGACGAATGGATTTTTCTTATGGCGAACACTAAAATAAAATATTTTAGTGCTTACATAAATTTTTGGATGTCCGGATGTATTCAGAACGTAAGTTATGCGCGAAAATGCAAACTTGTGCACTTTTTGACACTTTTAGTCCCTGAATGACCCAAAAATTTATTTTAGCACACCGAACCCCTCAAAGCCTATTTCTAAGCTATGTAAAGGATATTTATGGTGTGTTTAACTTATGGTCATGTTCCGGAAGGTCTGTTACAGTTCAAATTGGCATACTTTCGCAGTTTGTCAACTTTAGTCCCTGTAAGCGATTAAACTTGATTTCACCACACCAAACCTTCCAAAACTTATATCTAAGTTATGTAAAGGTTATTTAAGGTATGTTAAGCCTATTTCACTATTCCGGAGTGTTCTTTGCATTAAACTGGTTATATTTACGCATCAGTGCGTGTATAACCTTCCAGAAAGCGATTTAGAGCTTGAAATCGAAACAAGAGTTGATATGTGAAATCGATACACATATTTTTACAAATCCCAAGTATGAAATACAATATTTCATTGGTTTGGCATTTGTTTGATGGTTGAAATGACACAGGTGTTACACCAATTACCACCGAAATCTATGACACACGATCGGAGCATGTCTTCAAGGGTACGAATCGTTCTTTCAGTCTGACCGTCGGTTTGGGGATGGAAAGCAGTACTTAGATTAAGAGTAGTACCGAGAGCAGATTGAAACGTTTCCCAAAGACGCGAGGTAAACCGACCATCGCGGTCAGAGATGATGTCACGAGGCGTCACGTGTCGACAAATGATCTCATCGGTGTAGATTCGGGCTAATTTTTCTACCTTAAAGTCTTCTCTTATTGGCAGGAAATGAGTCATTTTAGTCAAACGGTCGACGACAACCCAGATGCTGTCATGACCTGATTGAGTACGCGGGAGTTTCGTTATAAAGTCCATAGCTAAACTCTCCCATTTCCACATCGGGATCTCGGGTTGTACGAGTAAGCCAGAGGGTCTTTGCTGCTCAGCCTTGACCTTGGAACAAGTTAGGCACTTCGAAACATAGATAGCGATATCCTTCTTCATGCCCGGCCACCAGTACTTGTAGCGCATGTCCTGGTACATCTTGTCAGCACCGGGATGAATAGAATACCGAGACTTGTGGGCTTCGTTCATCAGAAGTTGTCGCAAATTCGTACGCTTGGGAATCCATATTCGATCTAAATAATGAAAGATACCATTCGATTTATTCTCGAGTTGGGCTTCTTCGTTTAGAATCCTTTCCTTCTTCAAAGTACGTTCGGTAAAATAAGCATGATGTGCGTCACAGATAAGTGCTTCGAGATTATGCTGGGCTTGGATATTACGAACGGTATGCAGATAGCTTCGTCGACTGAGAGCATCGGGAACGACGTTTGCTTTGCCTGGATGGGCGAATCTCACAGTCGTAATCGTTGAGGAGTTCTACCCACCGGTGTTGATGCATATTCAGTTCCTTCTTTGTAGGCTCCTATGATCGGTGAAGATCGTATACTTGGTACCGTAAAGGTAGTGTCACCAAATCTTTAACGCAAAAACAAATGCGCCAAGCTCGAGGTCGTCTGTGGTGTAGTTCTTCTCGTGGATCTTGAGCTGTCGAGAAGCGTACGCGATAACCTTGTCCCGTTGCATGAGAACACAACTAAGACCAAGGTTCGAGGCATCACAGTAAACTATGAAATCGTCGTTTTCGTTGGGCAGTGAGAGCACGAGAGCATTGCAAAGCATAGCTTTGAGAGTTTGAAAGGCTTCCTCCTGTTTAGTTCCCCAAACAAAAGGTTTGTCCTTATGTGTAAGAGAGGTATGCGGCAGAGCGATCTTAGAGAAACCTTCGATAAAACGGCGATAATAGACTGCCAGTCCGAGAAAATAACGGACTTCAGACGGGTTCTAGGGTGTAACCCAACTCTTAACAGCCTCGATCTTCGCGGGATCGACATGGATTCCTTGACTATTGACAATGTGACCCAGGAATTGGACCTCCTCTAACCAAAATTCACACTTGGAGAACTTGGCATAGAGACGGTTTCCCTGGAGTAACTCAAGAACCAAACGTAGATGCTGCGAGTGTTCGGTTTCAGACTTGGAATAGATCAGGATATCATCGATGAACGCGATGACGAAGCGGTCAAGGAAGGGTTTGCACACTCGATTTATTAGGTCCATGAAAACTGTGGGAGCGTTAGTCAAACCAAAAGGCATAACAACAAACTCATAGTGACCATATCGGGTTCGAAAAGCGGTTTTGGGTATATCTTCCTCTTGAATGCGTAACTGGTGATAGCCTGAGCGTAGATCGATTTTTGAGTAACACGTAGCACCTTGTAACTGATCAAACAAATCATCGATTCGAGGCAAGGGATAGCGATTCTTGATAGTCAGCTTATTCAATTCCCTATAGTCAATACACATCCGGAACGAACAATCCTTCTTTTTGACAAAAAGGACAGGCGCGTCCCATGGAGAGGTGCTAGGGCGAATAAAGCCTTTATCAAGTAGTTCCTGGAGCTGACTCGAGAGTTCACGCATTTCAGAAGGAGCGAGACGATAAGGCGCTTAAGCAACAGGATTTGCTCCAGGAATGAGGTCGATTCGGAAATCGATATCATGAGTGGGAGGTAAACCAGGTAATTCATCAGGAAATACGTTAGGGAATTCACAAACAACGGGAACGTTTTCAACTCTGGGTTTCCTTTCTTTTCCTTCTCCGCTACTACAATGTTAGCCAAGAAAGCTCTGTATTCCTTGCGGAGATACTTGCTTGCTTGGACACATGAAATGAGTTTGAGACCTTTCAAAGGAGTTTCGCCATACACACAAAGTTGATCACCATTAGCGAGCGAGAAACGAATCATCTTTTCGAAGCAAACAACTTCAGCACGATTTTCGCGACGAAAATCCATGCCTACTATGATGTCAAAACTACCGAGTTGCATCGGTATAAGGTCGATAGGGAAGACGTGATTGTTGAGTTCGAGTGTACAATCACGTAGAACATAATTTACAGCGACGGTTCTTCCGGTGGCAACTTCAACATCGAACGTCGAGGGGAGATGGGCGCGCTTACGATTAAGGAGCTTTTCAAATTCAAATGATACAAAACAGTTATCTGCTCTAGTATCAAACAAACACGAAGCATATATACCATTCACAAGGAACGTACCTTTGACCACATTTTTGTCTGCTTGAGCCTGACGGGCGTTGATGTTGAAGGCACGTCCGCGGGCTGCTGGCTGCTGCTGCTGTTGTTGTTGTTGTTGCGGCTGATGTTGGGGCTCTTGTTTCACTACTCTGTTGGGGCACATGTTTGCAAAGTGGTTGAGATCACCACATGCGAAGCAAGCTCGAGCGTGAGTCGCGAGTGCATGAGCTGCTTGATGGCCTTGAGGAGCAGGAAGTAGAGCTTGTTGAGCAGGAGCTTGACCTTGAGCTGGAGCTTGACGGGGACCTGTACGGCAGTTTGCGGTGAAGTAGCCGTACATATTGCAATGAACACAGAACCGGCATGCGAGACCCACCGGGTGATGATCAGTACAAGTAGGGCAAAGCGGGTGTGGTCCAGTGTATGCACGCTTGGCTGGCGGTGCATTAACCACGGGTGCCGCTACTTGGCGGTGTTGAGGTTGCGGTTAGGAAGACACTGTTTGGAGCGGGGCAGCAGTAACTGCACAGTTCTTGTTGCTGGAACTGCTGTTGTTCTTCCTCTTGCGATGTGAGAGTTTCAAAGATTGTGGTGCGGCGGTGGTTTCAGCGGTTGATGCAGCGGTAACTTGATGCAGATTCTTGGAGGTTTTGTCGAAATAACCAGCCCTGGCTCACTTATCATTGATCTCAGTGGCGAGCAGGTAGGTTCCCTCAATTGTTGCCGTCTTTGCAGCCTGAACAAAGTCTGCAACGCAATCCGGAAGAGCACGTATATACTTCTTGATTGTAATGTCTGGGGCAGTAACCTGACTAGGACAGATAATACTCAACTGCTTGAAGCGGGCAGTTAGACCAGCATTATCTCCGCCATCCTGCTTTATGTACTAGAATTCATCCTAAAGCTTTTGGAGTTCATGGGGAGGGCAGAACTCTTGCATCATAATGTTCTTCAACTCGTCCCACGACAATCCGAAAGCTGCGTCGTTTCCTCGTTTGTTCCTCTCGGTCGTCCACCAATCAAGAGCGCGGGATTGGAAGATGCCGGTAGCATTGACGGTGCGCAGGTTTTCTGGACAGCCACTCTGGCGCAGGGTGACTTCGATAGAATCAAACCATTGAAACATTGACATAGGACCATCTTCGCTGGTTAACTCTTTTGGTCCGCAGGCTTTGAACTGCTTGAAGCTAAAAGCGGCCTTAGGAGCAACGATCCTGGACTCTTCTGAGGACTTGCTGGCATTCTCATTCAGTTCACTGACGATTTGTGGGATGACTTTCGCTATTTGCTTATAGATGAGAGCGGCGATGCGTTTGTTATCATGGTTTCGGCGAGCGGCTCGGGAGTGGAATGATCCAAACAACGACATTGTCTACAACAGACATCGCCATAGGACTCAAACACAATTTTGATTAATCCTAGTATAGTCTAGCGATTCACCATAAAGCTCAGGAATACAGTCACTCACAACATTCACGTAGGCACATAATCATAGAATCACATACGCATATAAACACATAAGCACATAAGCACCTAAACTAACTTAAACACATATTTCGCACGTATTCATCTATCCTTCACAGCCCGTATAGCGATTAAGTATAGCGGTTGCGATTTGCGAGCAGCGATTACGGGTAACACAAGCGATTTGTCAGCGTTTTGAGATAAAGGAGCAGTGCGAGTGGTGCGTGTTGATCAAGTAAACAGCGAAAAGCGAGTAAATTACCAAAATCGAACACGTAAACACATGAAATCACATAAAATTGATAGATCACAGAGTCAGCGGTGGCAAATCCAGAATCATAACACATAAAATCGAAAAGATTGTCTCGGGTGTCTTTAGACGTCGACTGCCCAAAGGGATTCGACTATTCACAAGGACTCGTAAGTGCACACTTTGGCCTTTTGGACTGTGCTCTCGCTTCGATTTGAGCGATTGGCATGCATCCTTCCAGCTACGGGTGTGACCTCAAGTCGTTGGAGTCCGTCGAGGCTTTGGTGAGAGTTTTGTAAACCAAAGGTATAGAGCGGAACGTGTCATCAAGGTTCGGGTTTCACCCCTGACTTAACGACTACATCCCTGTTTATATGATAAAATCATGAGATAGATAAGGAGATTTGCGTCAAAGTATGGATTTCACTCCTAATTCAACGCAAATTCTCTTGTTTATAGTAAAAATTAGCGAGTCGAACGAGTGATCCGGTCTAGAGTTTGCGGTTTTCACACCTAATCTCAACCAAATCGTCCGTTTGTGTGTGTATCCAGCCTTAGGAAAGGCTGGTTTTGTGCGGAACTGTAGTATGCGATGCTCGCGCAAGAGTGTAGTGTACAGCGAGTTCGAGCGAGAGATAGCGAGTAAGCTCATACAAGACCCATATCAGGTATGAACAAGTCGGTCTGTTGATACTTAGACGATAGACTAGGTCGTTTCTAAGACATCGACCCGGACTAGGTCGAGTCTTGCCTAATTCCCTACAGTTATGGCTCTGATACCAATCTGTCACACCCCAACCGATGACGGAAACATCGGGGCGCGGCACTGAGCGAAACAGATTGTCCAGGAGAAATCCATAACAACTAAAATTACCGGATATTTATCATTATGTCCCATACCATAATATATCGAATAAAAGCAGTTATTACAGACATTGTTTTCTCAAAGACAGATCAAATGTTCTGACAACTCAGATTTTATTTAGTTTGTTTCTAGACTCCATCCTAGCTTGATTCCAACAATTAGCAAGCAATCATCCTAAGCACCTGTCACATACGTTAAAATAGAGGTCAATACACATAGTGTAAAGGTGAGCATACAAGTTTAATAGTAATAGTATAGTTCGAAATCGTTTACGCATAAACCAACATGTATCATGTATATTGCGAAGCTAGTAGGTTATCGACAATGAAATATGCACAGACTAGACTGCGAGTTATAAAATGCGCAACACATATCACCACCGTGGCATATGAGAGGTAACCTTAACAACCCCTGTCCACGATAGGTGCTGAGTCCAAACAAATAGTACTATCGTTGCTAAGGCGTCAGGCAACAATCACTGTGTTAACATAACATACAAGCATTCATCGAGTAACACGTAACATGCAATAACGGTCAGCGTATAAATAGTGTTTGCGTTGTGTGATTGATGTGATTTAGAATAAGTAACGTATGTAACACCCAAAAGTGCATAAAGCAAAAAGGGATCGAGTATACTCACACCGATGGAAATGGATTGAAGGAGCGCTAGAGTGATTAGCCTGAACAATTAACGATAGCATAAGCGAAGAGCGGTGCGTAAAACGGTGAAAAGTGACCAATGTCGAACGGTAATCCGATCGGATGGCAATCCGATCGGATGGTCATTCGGTCAGATGTCAATGCGTTCGGATGGTCATCCGATCGGATGGCCATTCGGTCGGATTGACATTCGTTTGGCAAGGATGTGTTTGTGTATGATGGCTTTGAAGTTTTCGTTGTAGGATTTTGAAAATAGAGAAGTATCTCTACCCTTCAGGTTGATCGATCAAACGGTCATTCGATCGGATAGCGATCCGATTGGCAGGTCACTTAGTGAGAACAAGTTCACAGCAGGATAGTCGCTCGATCGGATGGCAATCCGATCGGATAGCAATCCGTTGGAAACTGTTGTTCCTTGAAAATTGAAAATGTTTAAGTGCTGGAAGCTCAAGTGTAATCCGATCGGATTGCAGTTCGATCGGATGGCAATCCGATGGGACGACAATCCATCCCAACGCATCTGATTGTTTTGAACTTGTTTATTTTGAAAGTTTACGGGTTGTTCGAGACGGTTTGACAACGTACTAAACAACAGAACCTTGTCAAGTCCCAAGTCGTCCGATCGAATAGGAATCACCCAAATCCGATCAGTTTACTGGTTCGTGACGGTTGTTCTTGTTTAACCCAAAATCGATTGTCTCCTTGATAGTAACCAGATCTTGAACCAAATCATCACTAAGAAAGAGTAGAAGATCAGAACGAGCTCCGGTTCTACCGGTTTTGAGTGCATTGAGTGTAAAAGAGTTGAAAGAAAGTTGGTGAACCATCTTTCAATCCTTTCATCTATGAAAATTTTTAGATCTATGCAAAATCATTGTGAAATCATGTGGAAATCCTTCAGATCTGAGTTGTTCTTGGTGAAATGAAGCCAAACCTTGAAGCTCATAAGAACCCCATGATGACGTCATCCTAAAACACCTCAAATCCGGTGATTTCACAGTTAAAAGTTGAGATTTAAAGCTGAAAAAGATGAAGGAGTGCGTGTAGATCATAGAAGTACATGATTTGAGTTGAAAATTTACGAGAATCGCGAGAAATCGAGAGAAAAAAGGGCTTGAGTGCTGTTGGTCGAATGGGAGAGCTGTCACATCACTTGTGATGTGACAGGAGGGTATTTATAGGGTTTCTAAAAGAGGAAAGTGAACAAGTGTCGGATTGGCCACCGATCGGTTGGCGGTTCGATTAGATGGCCACTCGATCAGTTGGCCATTCGATCCAGGTGTCCGGCGTGTTGAGTTTTGTCGTTTTGATTCACGTGTTGAGTGTTGCGATGCGATTCGAGTGAGCGATGCGATAGTATTACCCATTAGTTACACAAATAACTTAACTACTATATCTAACATACAATCACTATAAATAACTTGCGTTTAGCGTTTTTGATTAGATTGCGATGCGAAAGAATTGCGATTGCGATTAAACATCTCAACATAAACATAACATGCACAAGTAACACATAATAGCACACACACGTAAAACAATATCCAGAACACATAATTTGAGTTGCGATGTGATAGCGATGCGATTTGCGATAAACATGTGATTAAGCCTCAATTATTAATAAGTACTCCACATAATACAACTAAAGCTATTGAATAAAAAGATTCGATTACAAGTCATTAACGTACAATCAATAGTTAAGCAAGGAGTGACAGATCGCATTTAGCGATCTTTTCTTCCTTTGACTTTGACTTTGACTTGTACTTTGACTTTTCAAAAAAAGCGGGTTGTTATAGTGGCTAGATGTCTGCAGAAAAGACAAAGCTGTATATGCTTCCATTGCTCACCACGGGGGTGTGCCCACTAAGCACGGGGTGTGGTCAACGCTAAGATTCACAAAATCTAACAAATCTTGGTAGTACAGATACGCTTCTTCACACAGGGTCGTGCCCAGCGAACACGGGGCCGTGTGGAGCTTAATTCAGACAAGAGCAATTAATAAAGGAAGAGAAAGTGGATGGCCACGGGGGCGTGTCCAGCGGACACGGTGCCATTTCTGGGCTTTTGTTCAGGCTATAAATAGGGGTCTTGGTTCACTTCAAAGGCATCCCTTGGCAAACCACCTCTCTCCCACTTCACCACCACTCCACCACCACCACTACAACACCCACATCCACCACCATCATCCATCATCCACCTTAGAGTGTGTGTAGTAGTCTCGGGATCCAAGATTGATCGTAAGAGTTCTTGTCAATCAAAGGCCATGTTTGGCTAAGTCTCTTACATCACTTGGTGAAGACAAGTCTTTATTTTAATACTTTTGATTTTTAATCTTTTTGCACTTTTTATTTGGTTTTGTATTAATGACTTTAATAACTAGTTTCTTATGTTGAAGGTGAAACTTCTTTATCATTTGTCCGTGGTGTCTTGGCATTACTTTACTGTCTATATAAAGTAAAAGATTTTCACCATTCATATCTCTACGGTCTATATAGAGATATGTTGGCTACCTGGTCGGGGGTTAAGGGAATGGTTTGGTAAGTTTCTTGCCTTGTTCAGTGTATAGATCCTGCAAGGACCTGGGTCAAGCTTACTAGGACCTCCTTCAATACCCACTTGTATTGGATGGCGGGGGTGCGAATGGCTTGATCCCCTCATATGTAAACTACTATTAATACATTAAACCGGCTACTTGGGATTGTATCCTTGCTGACTCAAATCACTTTGCCGAGGGTAACGTCGCCTTCAAAAGAGGGGCCTACCACTTTACGCATTAATAACTTAATTAATTATCTTTCAATATTCCGACCCTTTGGGATTGTATCCTTGCTGACTCAAACCACTGGGTTGAGGGTAACGTCTCCTTCAAAAGAGGGGCCTACTACTATAACTAAGATAATCTCTTAAAAAGTGCAAAAGTGCGGAAATCATCAAAGGTTACATTAAAGGCTAGTCGGATCCAAGTGATTCATCTTGTCTATCTGTTTTTCTTTTATTTTTTAGCATTTTTAGTTTTTATGTTCATGTTTAAAACCTTTTCTAAAATTTTGATTTGATTAGACGTTGAGGATAAACCGGTACTAAAAGCTCTTGTGTCCTTGGACGACATCGGTATCTTACCAACACTATACTACGCTCACGATGGGTGCACTTGCCCATGTGTGTGTTTAGTGTTAGTAGAATATCGTGTTTTATAGATTTAAAAATTGACTAATGTGTTAAAAAGGGCTTAAAATATTAATAAAAACATATCACACCCAACACACACCAAGACTTCATCCTTTACGAGTCGAGTTAATCGTTCTCATGAGATGTGGCCTAAACGTTGATGCCACAACATGGATGAAATCTCTAAGTCTCGTTTCTGTTTCATCTTTGTGTTTGATTCATTAATATTATATGACAACAAAGATTTGAAAAAGTCATCATCTAGTTCTAATCTATAGAGACCACCATCCAGAATGTCAGTACCATAAACCACAAAATCATAAAGAATAAAGAGTTTGTGATGATCATGAGAAACAACAAAACCGTCTATGTCTAACTTTGATTCTGATACAAGGTTTCGAGTAACCTCAGGAACATATAAGGTATCATAAAGTTAAATGCATAAACCAGTTTTCATAAATAATTGTAACGTTCCATAACCTTCACTTCTAGTTCTTTATCATTCCCCATCTTTAGTGTTCTTTGGTTTCTTCCTAGCCTTCGGATCAAACATTTTCCTCACTTTTTAAACATTTTGGAATGAACAATTAATTTCCACTGATTAGCTCTGCTTCGCTTGAAAATCAAAACTGCAAGTTATATTAGTATTTTCCACCACTCTTCAATATACAATAGATTTCCACAGCTTCGCTTGTAAACAAACCTTCAAATTATATATTTGGACATGTATGCCATATTATATTACAATTTACCATATAATCATCGGTTATTACCATTGGAAATTGGATTTAACTGTTACTAAACTTCTTACCTTCAATATCCCTGTAAATACCCATCTAAATTGGGTATTTACAGTGTTGAAATAGGTCACTTTTTTCTTTGTTATCAGTTTATGTTGTTGACATATATGCAATATATGAAATCTAATATGTGCATTAAATGATCATCGTTTAATCATATACTATTTGAACAGATTAAGTTGTCATAAATGCAATAGACGAGAAGGCGACATCCAATTTCATACTTTTGTTCATTCGGTGTCATATATGCAATGGACGAGACACCCATGGGGCTACGGTTGAACAAAGGACAGTTGCCATGTTGATCACGTACAACACAATGGATGTGTGCAAAGAAAAGGGGTGGTATTTTCGTAAATATAAGGTTCAAACAATTGAAGAAACACTTAGAGAAAGAGTATTCTGGTCATTTCTTACTTAAACTCATCCCCTTGATTTTTAAACGGCTATAACTTTTTCATAGGTTTATATTTTTTTAAGAAAAATTACACTGTATTAACGAGCATTTCATTCTCTTTAATTCGAGCAGCATATTATCATAGTTTTCTTAAAAACAATTTATATGATTTTAAATACCCATTACGTGATTACTGATTTTGAAAACCCAGCATGACTGCGTGATTTTAGACACCCATTACGTGATTACGTGATTTCATTATAATATGTGAAACTCCACTAAGTGATTACGTAATTACATAACAATAGTTGACTATGTATGATTACGTGACTACGTGTTTTTGAATACCAAATATTTCAGGTCTAATCACATATTAATAATAAATTATATACAAAACATTAGCCAAATCAACCTATAATAACCACATAATGCCGAATATTAGAGATTTAATCACGTAATAAAGCATAAACAATCAAGTTCTTGTTATTTGAATGTGTAATTAGTATAATTGTAATAGCATTAGTTTAACATACCATATTGAATGTGTAATCACGTAATGGATTTATATTGAATGTGTAATCACGTAATGAATATTCAAAATCACATAGTCATGTGCTGAGTATTCAAAATCACGTAATCACGTAATGGATATTCAAAATCATGTAATTTTTGTAAGAAAATTATAGCAATAGGCTACTCGAATTAAAGAGAATAAAATGCCCCTTAATACGGTGTATTTTTTTTTTAAATATTAACGTATGAAAAAGTTATAGACGTTTGAAAATCAGGGGCAGTTTAAATGAGAAATGACTAAATTACACTTCAACCCAAGGACACTTGTCATCCTCTCCTAGTCACGTATACTTCGTACAAAGATGGTCTCTTATAAAGGAGCCAGTACAAGACAACAATTTTATACGAAGTGTACATGAGGATTAGAGAAGGACAAGTGCCCTTGGCTTGAAAAGTAATTTAGTCTTTTCTCACTTAAACAACTTCCTCCCTTGATTTTCAAACATCTATAATTTTTTCGTATGTTAATTTTTTTTTAAATACACCGTATTAACGAGCATTTCATTCCCTTTCATTCGAGCAGCCTATTGCGATAGTTTTCTTAAAAAAAGAGTAAATTACTGTTTTGGCCCCTATGGTTTAGTCAGTTTAACCCTTTCAGCCTAAAAAAGAATCTTTTCACATATCAGAGCCCAAGTTTGCATTTTATAACAATTTTGGCCCCTTACACTAACTTTGTTACTTCTTTGCAGTTAAGTATAAGGGTAATTAGGTCATTATATACTTCAGGGGTTGTTTTTTTATAATTACAAAGTTCTTTTAATATTTAAAAGGTTATTTATGCGATTACTCATGTTTTTTTTATTTCGTTATTTTCACGATTATTATTTAACAAAATATGTTTTATATATACAAATAAATATGTATTTTCATTAAGTGTTTGTTTTTTATAAACGTCGTTGTTAAAATCATTTGTCTTTTAACTTTTTTTAACCGTCTATCGTTTTTAAAATTATTCCTTTTTAACCGTTTGTTTATTAAAATCGTTCTTTTTAAAGCTGTTTATCTTTTAAAGTTTTTTAAACAATTCATTTTATTCCGTTCTTTTTAAAAGAGTTAAATGCCCGGATAGTCCCTGCGGTTTGGTCCTTTTTCATCTTTAGTCCCTAACTTTCAAAAATTACCTTCATAGTCCCCAACTTTTCAATTTTCGTTCACAGATAGTCCCTGACGCGGATGGGGGTTAGTTTTTGGTGTTAAGTGGATGTGAAATTACAAAATTACCCTTACTATTAAAAATAACAATAAAACATTAAAAATCATACAATTTATTATTAATTATTTAAATCTGTTTTGTATTTAATTTATAGATATTGAATTAAAAATATATAAAACATATCTCTCTTTACATAATTAAAACCCCTCTCTTTACAAGCCTTCTCTCTCTACCAGATATCCACCATCAGCCACCATCTCCAGCCACCATCACCTGCCGAGCACTGACACACCACCACCACCCCACCATCCGGCGACCACCTACCATCACCACTAGCCCGCCATTATATTGTCGCATCACTTTTAATGTCAGAATCAAAAAGAACGAGTTCACATAATCGAATAGCCACAACAGATTTGGATTTTCTAACATAGGCAAAAAGAATTAGCCACATGATTCCATCTTCATCTTTAATAGTCATTTATACTCCATTACCCATCTATTTAACTCAAGAAATTCAACAATAGATATGCTATCCATTTTTGGCATAATCGTCACTTTAGTTCACAGTTGCAAAGGTCTAAATCTACTTACAATTGACACAAGTCACAACCACCATCGCCCACCTACAAACCTTCAAATCGAACCAAACCGCCACCATCACCCACCTATGAACCTGCAAATTGAAGCCCTAATTGTACCTGGTAGAAAATCCCTTCGTCTTCACCGGTAGAAAACCCCTTGGAATCACTGGAAAAAACGGTTCCATGTCACGGTGTAAATCAAATTCGTCGTCTACACTCAATGATCTAATTTCAGATATGTTTCAGAAGAGATAAGGGGTTAGAAGAGGGTGTAGGGTGGGTGGGGCTGGTCGGCTGGTGGTTGTGATAGGTGGTGACGGTGACGGGTGAATATGGTAGAGAAGGAAGAGAGAGAAGTGGTGTTAAGTGGTGGTTGTGGCAGGGGTGGTTGTGACGATGATGGTGGTGGTCAGTGATGATGGCGTCGGTGGAGGTGGAGGTGACGGTGGAGGTGGTACCCGAGAGAGAGCAGGGAGGAAGAGAAAGGGATAATTTGTGGGTGTATATATCTAGATATAGATAATATATTATATATATGTTTTATAAGAAGTGGGTCCTATAAAGATATATTTATTTAATACTTATTTAATTTATTTTGTTTTATGATAATGGTATTTTAGTAATTTCATACACACTTAACACCAAAAACTAACCCCCATCCACATCAGGGACTATCTAGGAACGAAAATTGAAAAGTTGGGGACTATAGAGGTAATTTTAGAAAGTTAGGGACTAAAGGTGAAAAAATGCCAAACCACAGGGACTATCCGGGCATTTAACTCTTTTTAAAATCATTTTTAAACTTTTTTAAACAATTCGTTTTTTAAGTCGTTGATTTTTAAAAGCGTTCCTTTTTAAACCGTTCCTTTTAGAAGCGTTTTTGAAATCGTTTATTTTTTAAACTTTCTGTTCAGTTTACTTATAGCTATTAGGGAAAAGGAACTTCAGAAAATGAATGAATGATTAAAAGAAGGAATTTAAAAACTATCAATTTTATACGAATATTTAAAAAAACATGTTTATAAAAAACAAAACCTTTAAAAATATGTTAACAAATGTATGGTTTTAAAAAACGCATGAATTGTAATAAACGAAAGGTTAAAAAAATAACGAATTTTGAATAAACAAACGGTCCAAAGAAATGAAAGATTTGAAAAAAAAAACATTTTGAAAAATGAACGATCTTTTGCATACTTTTTATTAGAATGTTTTATCTTTTTTTCAAATCTTACATTTCTTTTGATTTTTGTACACATCATTTCGTAAAATATTAAAAGTGAATGACTTAAGAAGTCAGTTGTTTAAAATGTTTAAAAAACAAACGATTTTAAAAAGAATATTATAAAATGAAGTGTTTAGATTTTAAAAAGAACTAGGTTTATCACCCTAGCCGCGTTGCGGCGAACTTCTTTGTTATTTAGTTTGTGTTTACATGTGTTTTGAAATCACTATGAGCGCGTTGCGCGCGGAACCACTAACAAAAATAAAAAGAAAATGTAAAAAACAGTAAAACATAATCGAAAGAAAATCAACCAAAAAAGATGTATGTTAATGATGTTATTCGTATGAAACCCGTGGTCAGAGATGAGCAAATAAAACTGGGTACCGTTACCGAATTTCTCAAACCGAGGGATCCTAAGTACCAATTCGGTACCGACTTTTGGCGTTCCTAATACCGGTTCGCTACCGATTTTTACTTTCATATGCCGGTACCGTAACCGGTATTTTTGGTATCGGTTGCCACCGAGCTCATCCCTACCCCTGAAACTAAAAAAAGAAATCATTAAAAGTTGAAGAAAATCAACAAAAAAAAGTTGTACGATACCGTTGTTGTTTGTATGGCACCTGTGATCAGGGATGAGCAAATGGTACCGTGTAGCAGTACAGAATTTCCTGAAATAAGATATTCAAACTTAATCCGGTACCGACTTTTGCCGATTTCTGTATCAGGCTGGTGCCGATTTTTACCTTAATGCACCGATAATGAACCAGACCGTACCTGTATTTTCGATATCAGTATTGGTTGATACCAAGCTTATCCAACTGAGCAAGAAAAGAAAATAATAATAATAATTATATTACTATAAATATATTAATATAATATATTAAAACTACTGTTCATTCAATTGTAATATTATCATATAGTAATGTTAGAAAATAAAGTGTTTAAAAAACTTTAAAAGGCAAACGACTTTAAAAAGAACGATTTCAAATAATAGACGATTTAAAAAGGAATAAATTTAAATACAATAGATGGTTTAAACAAAATGTTAAAAAAGAAATTATTTTTAAAATGACTTTTATAAAAACAAACGGTTAATGAAAATACATATTTATTTGTATATTTAAAACATATTTTGTTAAATAATAATTGTGAAAATAACGAAATAATAAAAAACTTGAGTAATTGCATTAATAATCTTTTAAATATTAAAAGAACTTTGTAATTATCAAAAACAACCCCTAAGATATTTAATGACCTAATTACCCTTACACTTAATTGCAAAAAAAGTAACAAAGTTAGTGTTAGGGGCCAAACCGTTATAAAATGTAACTTCGGGGTTTGATATGGTAAAATATGTCTTTTTGGACTGAAAGTGTTAAACTGGCTAAACCACAGGGGCCAAAACAGTAATTTACTCTAAAAAATTTACATATTTTGATTACCGATTAGTTCATTACGTGATTACGTGATTTTGAATACTCATTATGTGATTCCACATTCAATATAAATCCATTACATGATTACACATTCAGTATGATTTGTTATAACTAATATTATTACAATTATGCTTATAATGTAATCACTCAGTGTGATTTCACATAAAATATACTATAAATGAAATCTCGTAATCACGAAATGGGTATTCAAAATCACGTAGTCACGTAATAAATAGATAGTCAACTATTGTTACGTAATTATGTAATCACTTACTGCGGTTTCACATACTAGAATAAAAACATGTAATGGGTATTCGGAATCACGTACTCATGTGTTGGGTACTCAAAGTCACGTAATCATGTAATGGGTATTCAAAATCATGTAGTCACGTAATAAATACATAGTCAAGTATTGTTACGTAATTACGTAATCCTTTACAGCAGTTTCACATACTATAATGAAATCACATAATGGGGTTCGAAATCACGTAGTCATGTGCTAGGTATTCAAAATCGTATAATTTTTTTAAGAAAACTATAGCAATAGGTTGCTCGAATTAAAGAGAATTAAATGCTCGTTAATATGGTGTAATTTTTTTTTAAATATTAACGTATAAAAAATTTATAGCCATTTGAATATCAAGGGGGAAATAATTCAAGTCAGAAAAGACCAGAATACCACTTCTTTATTTATTTCTTTAATTGTTTGCACTTGACATTTACAAAAATATCCCCTCCTAATTTTGAATCATTAATCTTAAAATATCAATAACTGAACTTGTCTCCTATATTTCGTAGAATAAATCTCTCTTCTTCATTCATCATAAATATAATCATTATTTTGCAAACTATGATATTTTTTATAGTGTTGAACAGATCAAAGGTACACATTAGCAAAGGAGAATAATAACTTATTCACCTTATCTGCTAAACCTTTTTTAGTGATAATATTTTTTTTCTAAAATTACCTTACACTCTAAATGCATTGTAGAAGCATGTTTAGAGATTTATCAAATTAAACTAGTGCTAATACCCGTGAATTTCGCGGTGTTGAGAAATAATATGTTTTTTATTGTTTAAAAAAATTACTTTTATACTAATCATAAAGAAACTATACGCATGAATTATTATGGAAATCTGAAGTTTAAGATGAAAATACAACGTACTATAGATCTAAAATAACCGAAAAGAAAAGTAAATGAAGGAAATATGTTTTTCTTGTTTGAAATATAAATTGAAAGCCTATTAATATAATACTTGAGCTTGCTGGAGCTTCGTCACCAATAACCTCGAATTCGTTTTTGACCTATTGAAAAAACAATCATCACCTAACGAAATATGTTCGACTGGAATTATATCATACCATCCAACAATACTATACCTATTGTAAACAAATTATATGCAAAGAATTATATTAGTAATTAGGGGTGTGCAAAAAACCGAATTAACCGACAAAACCGAACCAAATAAAAAACCGGTGGGTCGGTTAATGGTTTTTTTTTTAAACCGAAAGTAGCGGGTCGGTTATGGTTATCATTTTTTCCATACCCACCATAACCGAACCAAACCGACATGTAATAAATCTTTGTAGAATTTAAGACTTTTCACCATATTTTTAATATCTGATCTTTTTGACTGAAGATTTTTAGTACTTATGGGTTTTTCATATCATTTTGTGGTTGTGTTTGAATGTTTATTTGAATTTATGGAATGTATCATGTGACTTATTTGAATATTCAATAATAATTGGTATTAATATTATAGATTATATGTATTTTTTAATACTATGTAATATACTAATATATAAAAATACGCAATAACAATTTATTCCACGTTAAAAAAAATAAAACTATTTTTAGCTAAGCTAAATACACGGTTAACCACCCATAACCGATTAGCTATAACCATCAAAACCAAATAACCATAACCACCATAACCGATCGGTTATGGTTATGGTTATCCAATAACCAACATCGCGGTTATGGTTTTTGGTCAAAACCGACCCATGCACACCCCTATTAGTAATATATTGACAAAGAACATTATAGGTCTATGATGATCATAACGAATTTTTCGAATGAAATTATTACGGAAGTCTCAAGAAATAAAACAACCAACGTACTATTGATATAAATAAAACGAAAAGATAAGTGAATGATGAAATTAGAGTAAATTGCCATTTTAGTCCCTGAGGTTTGTCGAAATTTGCCATTTTAGTCCCTGAGGTTTGTCTAAATTTGACATTTTAGTCCAAATAGTTTTTTTCTCCTCTGGGTCCCTGACTTTTTCCTTTTGTTGCCATTTTGATCACATATCCTAACTCCGTCCAAAAACCCCATTTTTAACTAGGGGTATTTTGGGGATTAACTTTCTAAATGTTTTCACTTGCCATTTTGATCCAAACCCTATATTTACCTATTTATTGTGTTTTTAATATTTTTTATTTTCTTTTTCTTAAATAATAGTAATTAGTGGGAACCACCCCCACCCACTTTATCAGACACACCTGCCAGAAATCCCAACCACCATCTAAGAACTCTGGTGCCACTCCTTCTTCGTTTCCATCAAAAGATATTATAAATATACACCACCGAGGCCCTCCACCTCCAACCAACTAACTGTCACCACCATCAAGCTCTCTACCTCGACCCAACCGACCACCTGTTCTAATAACCACCCCCGACAACTAGTTTTGTATGAGTTCTAATAATAAAAAAACAGAGGATTCAAAAACCTACAAATTATTAAAAAAATCAAGATCTAAGAATTGAATTTCATCAATAAATAGGATGCAATCAAAATCAGAAGATCTAATAACCCAAAAAGAACAAGGGTTTTGTTTTCCAACAAAAACCCATATGTAAATTAGGGATTTTTGGGGTTTTGATAGATTGATGATAGCCTCTGTTTCGTTCTTGAAAAAGATGGTCGGAGTGAGAGACCTGGGTTGTGTCGGGGTTTTAGGTGGTGATGATGGTGTGGTGCGTGGTGACAGGTGATGTTGGTGGTCGGAGATAGGGATGTTGACGGTGGCTAGAGATAATAGTGGTTGTGGTGGTGTCTGGTGTGTATGCCACATATTAGAGAGAGATGAGAGAGAGGGGAGGGTGGTGGTGAACAATGGGGGTGGGTTGTGGGCGATGGTTTGTGAAACTATGTATATATGTGATAGCTATATATATGACCATAGAAATATATGGAATAACCCTCTGAGGTTATACCTTATGGTCATGTCGTTTGGTTAGTCAAATGGCGAGTCAACTTTAAATACTTTTAAAATGTCTAAAATACCATTTTATCGCATAAAATAGTTTTAAAACTATATGAGCAATATTTTTGACAACTAAACTGATTATACAACATTATTAAACATGTTTTGACATATCAGACTCGTCATAGGACTCATTCGACCATCCGAACTCGTATTTACGCATACGACCCGTTAAAGTGGCGTAAACCACTTTAACATGTCGTAACGTGTCAAAACACATATAGTCCACTTTCCAAATCAGAATGTAAGGTTAATAAATCATATTATACGAGATCCTTCGCTCGTTTGATTTTAAAACAACATTCAATCTGTTCTTCCGTTAAAGCCACAATACAGACTAACCTAATAATTATCCGAACCATTGGGAAACACTTGAATCACCTGAGCTTTGCTAGACACGATTAAGCAAGACATCTACGCAAACCTGTGAGTACATAGTTCCCCACTTTTTCCATTTTCAAATGTTTTGGGGTGATTCATATGTGTTAACCTTTTTCTCAAATAATATGTATGGCATATGTGTTTATTAAGTGTATTTTGTGTATTTAATTTATGAGACAAAACAAGAAACAAATGTCAAATCCTTGTAGGATCTTCCTATATTAATAGTTAGATTCTTAGAGGATACTTAAAGTACTATTGTTAATCATTGATTTGATTTCTAGGAGTACTTTTCAACATATGAGACAAAACAATGATACAAATGCCAAATCCTTGTAGGATCTTCCTATATTAATAGTTAGATTCTTAAAGGATACTTAAAGTACTATTTTAAATCCTTGATTGGATTTCTAAGAGTACTTTTCAACGTATAATTATGTGTAGAGTTGTGTAAGTGATTTAGATAATAAAATGAGTGTAATACGATAAGAGCATGGTGGATACACCGCTGGTACTTCCTATATATAAGTGCTCTTATTGTATTACTAATCGTAGCGTTATCCAAATAACTTTAGGATTTTAGGTTTTGATGAAACAAAGTACAAATGCCAACTCCTTTTAGGATCTTACTATATTAATAGTTAGATTCTTAGAGGATACTTAAAGTACTATTTTAAATCCTTGATTGTATTACTAAGAGTATTTTTCAACGTATAATTATGTGTAGAGTTGTGTAAGTGATTTAATTAACGAAAAGAGTGTAATACGATAAGAGCATGGTGGATACGCCGTTGGTACTTCATATATATAAGTGCAATTATTGTATTACTTATTGTAGCGTTATCCAAATCACTTTAGGATTTTAGATTTTGATGAAACAAAGTACAAATGCCAAATCTTTGTAGGATCTTCCTATATAAATAGTTAGATCCTTAAAGGATACTCAAAGTACTATTATAAATTCTTGATTGGATTTCTAAGAGTACTTCCACAAGTCCTTAGTCAAATTCTATGTTATGTATTTATGTGTTGTGTGGTGTTATAACATAGAATCTAGAGTGATCTAGGATAACGAGGTGAGTGTAATATGATAAAGGCATTGTGGATATGCCACTGGTACTTCCTATATATAAGTTCTCTTATCATATTACCCTTCGCAACGTTATCTAAAATCACTTGATGATTCTGTGTTATAGCGAGTTAAAGTACAACAGAAACAAGGAACAAAGTACACTTTCCACTAATACAAAAATTACTTGGTATTAAACATATTGCCATTCAAAAAATATTTTTGTCACAAGTTTTACTAATCCAAAAACAATGTGTTGTAATACTAAACTTTTTGCTATACTGGTTTCAAAAATCTATTTTCATTCGACAACTCTCGTAGTTGTCAAAGTACTGCAATACCAAACCTTTTGCCATAAATTTGGCCAACAAAATCTATGTCACTTACCAACTTTATTGTTGACCCTTTATTTTCACATATGTTTCAGGTATTGACATTTCAAGTATGCTACATATAGAAACGCACTCGGGCCTTAGATTGCTTCTAAATCTAAAAATAATTACTTGTACTCTTTGTGTTGTAAAACAATACTATAAATATAATGAAACTTTTAGTACCATGTGTTGTGAGCAATTTGTAACGTGACTTCCCGATGATTCCACCACGGGTTGTTTTTACGCGGTCGGGGTGTTACAGTTATGTCATACCTATACAGGTTACTGGGTGGTTTAAACTTTGGAGGCAAAGGTGCCTTGGCAATTCGTCTAGTGAACTTTGAGACTTCTTCAAGGTCTTTGGGCAGGTAGGGCTTGTCTAGTACATCATTACCCTCACCTCCATCATACTTTTGGTCTCTTTTGTCACCTCCCTTCTCTTCCATTATCGCAACTTTTTCTTCCTGGGTCATTTGCTTTAACACTGCCATGAAGGTTTCTAAAGGGTCTGGGTTGGCACCCCCATCATGAGAAAAGGTGTTGCCTTCATTTTGGGGCGTACCAAAAACGAGCCTCTGCCGCAAACTTTCCGGTCTTTCCATTTTTCCCAAATCATCAAGTTGTCTCCGCCACTCATCATTGTGTCTTGACACAAATTCTGGGGTGATGTCGCTCTTTTTGGGTGGTGGCTCTGTGTCGTTGATGGCTTCGAACTCACCAGTGATATCCTTGAGAGTGACCTGCTTCTCTGCTGTCTAGGTTATATTCGAAATTTTAGAGTTGGGAGGTGGTGGGGTCGTCATTCTGTGAGCCGTCTTTGAAAGAAAACCCTTCTAAACGTAAGTGTTCCTGTTGGGATATCTCTGTTGACAGAGGTCCCACAGATGGATCCAATGTCGAATCCCCTATCTTAGATTGAAGAGTCTCGTCAACGCTCAGAGAGGTCTTCCTTTACATCTGCAAAACAAAACACCATTAGCCTCGTCACTGAGGACCCCGGTGGATTCGTGACCAAGCTCCGGCGTGAGAATAAGTAAACTTACCGGAGATGAAAAGTGATTCCGGCGTGATGGGGCGGCCGGAATATCGGGTGTGGATCCTAGGATTCGAGTATTCAATGCAATTGAGAGAATGTTCGAAGTTAATGTGCTTGTGTGAGTATATGTTAAGGTTCTTCAATGCATACATGCAACGATCATGTAGCCAGCTTATATAGAAAGATAAGCTTATCACGTAGCGAGGATCCCAGTGCATTCTAACGGTATTCCCACGTGCCAGGAAGGATCTCTGGTTATATTGGGTACGTGTTCCCTCATCACCGGCGAGATGCTCTTTGCATTTAAAGAGGCCTGTACCTTCCTCGTACTTCCTTAGCTGGTGTCGTCTCTCTTTTGTCACAGGCATTTAATGTCTCTGACTGAGAAGGCGACGTGAGTTGATGGGCCTCTTTGTTCCTGCTCTTTTACTTACACGCCAGATCCTTGAAAATGTGAGAATGGGCCTTTTGGGGAGCCCAGTAGAGTGGCCCAAGATGAGGAGCCCGACCAAGGGGCCCTCGTCGACACGCTTTGTCTTGATGTTAAACAAAACCGGAACTAGAGATTATTATTTTTATCAATAACATAGCTTTAATGTATCAATTATATATAAATATAATCATTATTTTACAAACTATTATGTTTTGTATAGTGTTTGAATAGATCAAAGGTACACATTAGCAAAGGAGAATAATAACTTACTCACCTTATCTGATAAACATTTTTTGAGTAATAACAATTTTTTTCTAACATTACCATACACTCTAACTAAATGCATTGTATGACCCTATTTAGAGATTCATTAAATTAAATGAGTTACATGTTTCGAATAAACTTAACAATTTTCATAAAGCGTTAATAATCAATACCTCGCTACAACGTGCAAGCTGACATCAACACATTATCATATGATGCCAAAAAAAAGTTGTTTACATATGCTGTCTTTGACATGATTATAATTTGTTGTCTTGATTTAAAAGTTCTCGGATCCAAGAAAGATATTCTATATCAGTTCTATCGGAGTTCATGAAGGTTATTTAAATTTCTATCTTCTTTAACCACATACATGTCACCACTTTTTACACCTGTTCCACAATCACAAATTACTTTTTTATTGTTTAGTTTTAATCACAATAGCCTCCAAGGGGAGACCACATTTTTCCGAGCATGAACTCATGGTCAAGAACGCCATACAGTTAGGCGTGATAACTAACCAACCTCATGTATTTTGCATTATAAATATAAGAATTTTGATTGTTTATTCACACCCTGAATTTTGATTAATTTTCTTTCATCTCTCAACTCAATGGCATCTACAACAACTACCTTGCCCTGGAAAACACGAATATTACTCTGGGTAGTTAACACCGAGTTACAGCTAATTACCCGGAAAGACGGCACGGTGAACCGCTGTCTTATCAAACTCGTAGACTTCCGGACACCGCCGTCGTCCAAACCAATCAACGGTGTCAAGACATACGATGTCATGGTGGATCCAACTCGCAAGCTTTGGTTCCGCGTATTTGTCCCCACACAGTACACGGTTGAAGATCTTCCAGTAACTGTCTTCTTTCACGGGGGTGGATATATTGTCGCCTCCCCGGACGCCAAGATGACCCACGATTTTTGCTGCAAGTTTGCTAGAGAATTGCCCGCCATAGTTGTTTCTGTTGATTATCGTCTTGCACCGGAGCATCGACACCCTTCGCAACATGACGATGGGTTTGATGTGCTGAAATTTCTGGACAATGAAGAGAACAGGTCGATATGGTTGCCGGAGAATGCGAATATTTCACGTTGCTTTATCGCGGGTGATAGCGCTGGCGGACACATAGCTCATCATGTTGTTCTAAGAGCTTCACAATCTAACTTCCAACAACTCCGGGTACGGCTGGGAGCAAATAACCGAAATAACCAATTAATTGATTTAACCAAACCAAACAATTAAGTGTCATTTAAGCCTTCTGTACCAAATTAACCAAATTAAGTAACTTGTGGCTGGTTATTTAGCTCTTAATGGGGCTTTTAATGGTTCACACCTCTTACTGGTTCAACACTTAATGGTTCAGACTGTTTGTTTCGCGAGCAGATTTCTGAATGGTTCTGACATTTGTCTCTGAATGGTTAACCATTATACTGAATCTGAATGGTTAAGACCTATAATCTAAATTGGTTAGATATTTGTCTTTGAACGGTTAAACACTATAATGGCTCTTAATAGTTCAGATCTCTTACTGGTTCAACACTTAACCATTCAGAAATTGCCAAACGGCACCTTAACCGAACCAAACAATTAACTGATGGTTCGGTTAAGCCATAACCAATTAACCAAAAATTGTGGTTCCTTTTCAGTTTTGGTGTGTGACATAGCCGAATTGACTTAATCAAACCTATTAATTAACATAATGCAATCCGTTCAAAAAAAAGAACATAATGCAATAGTTGTTTAGCATGTCATACACCCCATGAAATATAAAAAATAACTAAACAGATTCTAAGGTAAATACTCTTAGATTAACCATAGCTGTTGACAAAAGCCTACTATTTTGCAGGTAATCGAGCTAGTGGCAATCCATCCATTCTTTGGCGGGGAGGAGCGAACAGATTCTGAGATACGGCTGGCTGGATCAGCACCTATCCTGTCAACGAAACTGACAGTTGGTTATGGAACGCATTCATGCCGCTAGGTGAACCCTACAACCGAGACCATCCAATCATCAATGTTAGCGGGCCGAATAGTGTGGACATATCAAAAATGGATTTTCCAGCAACCATGGTGGTTGTGGCTGGGTTTGATATTCTACGAGATTGGCAAATAAGGTACTATGAGTGGCTCAAGAAATCCGGGAAAGAAGCATACTTGGTGGACTACCCAAATATGTTTCACGATTTCTGCTTCTTCCCTGAGTTGCCGGAATCGGACCAACTTATTTTGGAAGTGAAGGACTTTCTTCACAAGGTGTTGTTAAAGGCATGCTCAGCTCCAATGTAAATACCTATAAAACACGTACAAGACATAGAAGAAAGGTCTACTTGGAACAAAAAAAATAACTGATTTATTGAATGCTATTATGAAATTATATTACTCTAAACTTTTCCTTATATATAGTTACAATAAGAAAATGATTTTTCGTGCAAAACCTAGGAAATGGAAGAATAATAACACAAAAATGTAACCCATAAACATAATCATGCAATCATTACGTATATCAAAACAAACTTAAAAAAGGTCGTTTTATTTTTTGTAGGATAAAACTAGTCTAAGTATCCGTGTGTTACATGGGTGGTTTTACAATAAATTATGTTATTTAACAGTGTTGACAAAGACTTTGAAATGAAAGAAGCGTCTCATTACTTACGTAAATATTAAATCAAAATGAAGAGTAAAAAAGAAATACAAAAAAAATCACAAGTCGTTAAAGATTTCTTTATACACCATATTCATTAACCTGGTATTTTATATACGCGTCAATTTCGATACGTTAATCATGAATAAACGGGTCGGTCAATGTGTATTACGTTTTATTTCTAAAGGGTAAATGATGGAACTACAATGAAACCATCTATTAATTGCATGTAAACCAGTCATTTTACTATTTTTTTGGAAACTGAAGGCCAAAAAGAAATTGTGACAATTAGAGTTCACTTAATGATGAAAGGAAGTGATCAACAAAAGTGTAACCGTCGTAAACACGGCTATAGTGTCTTCAAAGGTGAAAATAAATTACTTCCGAAAACCATATTTAAAATGATGCTTCCCACCAAAAGGACTACCACCAAAGAAAGACCGGGAGATATCAAAGGGGTCACGCCCACCACCAACACTGCCCATTCCTTCCTTCAAGGCATCCTCACCATACTGATCATATATCATATATCTCACGCTTCTCTGGGTCACTCAGTACCTCATATGCTTGGGCAAGCTACTTGTCAAAACATAAATATAAAGACCAAATTGAAAAATGAATACACCACTGTCATGTATGAACAATTCATGTTTAAAATTTCTTATCACATAAGCTTCCTAATTACGAAATGTTCAAAATTTCTTATCACATAAGGTTCCTAATTACGAAACTAACATTAATTACACCTCGAAAATATTATCCAACAACAAATGAAGTTGTAGATCAACTGAAAAATACAAAAAAGAACTTCACTAAGAGCATTCCGGCCCCATTCCCTATCAAAATCCCTACAATGAAGTGCAATTAGGGAGCAAGATCAAAAATAGTAAAAATAAAATTTCACTAACAAAATAAATGAATAAAATAAAATAACATGGAGATACTACAAATGAAATCAGTGGCGGATCTAGAAAAGAAACTAAGCCGTAACGTTTTATAAATAAGCCGTAACGAAATCGAAAAAACGTCAAATTTTTCCAAAATTTACACTAATTTTTCCAAATTTTTCCGCGCCAAGCCGTAGCGGAGGTTGCCCCCCGGTAAGCCTTATGTCCGCCACTGAATGAAATCTGACTTAATAAATCCTTAAGCGTTTTGATCAGTTGCTCATCTACCCAGCACACAGATTTGCCACTTAAAATAAATACAAATCTATCACAAATTTACTAAGCATCATTTTCCTTTGATAATAGAATTATTTTATTGATTTACTATTCAGAATTGTAAGTATTAAAGTTAACATCTTAAAAGTACCATTTGGTAAGTTGGAGTTTTTTAATAACCATTAATTCAAGCGAGTAACGTCCATTACATCTGTTGAGACAGATGCCCATTCCATGCTTTTAACTCCTTCAATGAAACTCTGGGATATCATCAACAGATCCAATCCCATTCAACATCTTTAGGATTGCCTATGACACCAAGAACAAAACATGAGAACTTAGTCATATTTATTTAAGCCACTCCTTGTATTTCCAATCCCTCTATTTAGTCGCTAACCATCATATAGCGACATACTCCCGCTTCGCTACGCTATTCGCTATAGCGGGCACTATGAACGCTGTTAACAACTATGTTGAGTTGTAATTTGTAAAGGAGCTCTATAAGGTAAATGTTTTGTTAAGCAATCAGTCCATGTCCAATATGACTCACATCTATTTTCGTAACCAGCATCAATGTTAACCATCATAAAACAGACCTTATTTCAAGACCTTAAGCAAACAACAAACATAGATAGACCGAATTATTATTTAAAATACAATAGTAAATACACAATTAAGTTTCTCATAAGTTTTATCCTAACAAATGGCACAACTTAACTAACTCATTAACCATACATACAGTTTATAAAAAGGGAATTAGCATAATCAAAAGGTCCATACTTTGTCCTATCTGGGATCATCATCCCATAAAATTCTATTCATACTTTAACCGGTTCATCAAGACTTAACTATCCCTTAACAGATTAACAAAAACATCTTAAAGTAAAACTTAATTAACCTGATGGTAACCAGGTGGCAAGCTGCAGAATAGTCTAAAACAGAGTTGGGCATCCCTCAACCGACATCATCGGCCAATGCTCAGACCACCTACACAGAAACACGCACACCCTCAATCAATCCCAGTTCAATATTCACTCAGACATTATCACAAACACATGGCATTAAAAAATAAGGATAGAATACACCCTCTGAACTTGATGCCTCATGTGCTCTTAGTCATGTTTCCTAATCTTCCGGACTCCACTTCGTCCATTTATGCTTTGTTGTAATCATTTTATGCTGCTACTCCACCTCCTGTTGCCTCAATTTCTTATATAGCTAACAATAAACAAAATTATTAAATTAAGATCTAAGCGATTATGTATATAAGTAAACATCGATAAACAATCTTGTAACTAATACCTCAATAAATTTAAAAAATAAATCACCAGATACTATCAAAATTTCTCAAAAGCGATCAACACCATTGATGGTAGATGAGAGGTTTTGTGCATCATCATCTTTGAAGGTCCCTCGGAGGTTGAGGTTTAACCTATTCCTTGTTATATCTAACACACTAGCGAGTGCGGAATCCAAGCTAGCATGCAAACCGAGAAAGAACAAGCACAAACACAAACACAAGTCTTCACCGATTAACACCACTTGTATTAATACGATAAAAGGTTCCGGTTACAAGCTCAATGTTTACAAATCAGTTTTGCAAACTCTCTAAGTGTGTGTGTGTGTGTGCTCACAGCAGTATCTCTCTAAGTGTGTGTCTCACTTTCGAACCTGTCTAAGTGAACACAACACATGGGTATTTATACCCAACACAGCAGGTCTGGTCGAAGGATCAGATAGTATGATCGAAGGATCATCTATCGACCAGAAACAGTTCGAAAGATCCAGATGTACCACGAAAGATGTGATCTTTCGTGGTCCATCCATCGAAGGTTATCTTTCGCGCAGGTCATCGAAGGATATAGGCAATCCTTCGATGGCACATCCTTCGACCCAACATCTTACAAACATAATGTTGACTGTTTGGCCAAGTCAAACCAGGAGGATGGTTGACTTGGTCAAACTTACAAGACTAACAAGACATCGTTTTACATCGTGACCGAATACAGACAAAGTACAGACATAAGTGCACCAACAAACTCCCCCTTGGCTGTAGCTTTGTCTGGCTGTAGCTTTGTCTCGATCTTCATTCTTGTAAGTTCTCGTGTCTTCAAGTCTTTGACTTCTATTCAAGTCTTCAATGTCGGAGGATCTTCAAAGTCTTCACGTCTCGAAAGCAGAAAGTGTACCAACAAACTCCCCGTTTCATGTAGGAAGTGTGTTGACAAACTCCCCCTTAACATAAGCTCCCCCTTGAGTTATGCTCGTGAAATACTTGTTCTTTATGAAGTGAGATCCTTGTGGTGTTGATGATGGTCAGCGGCAACTCGATCAATTTCATCACTTGAGTGCCTTCACGTCGTGTCTTCATTCCGAAGCTTGTCATCGACCATGTTCTCCTAGCCTTTAGAATCTGCACATGCAAGAAATCTAAACGCGTAATGAGAACAACTGCATGGAATATCATAAGTAAGCGACACACATGTGACCATTTGTTCAAACAAACACCGTCCGACAGTTTGAAAGTTTAAAGTATTTTATCAATTTCAATTTTAACTTTCAACACTTGCAAATTTCGACCGTTTATGAAGATTTAGTCGTTTCGGTTTTCAATCAGGTTTCAGGTAACGAAGACTTGAGCTCCAACATCGTACGATCGAAAATAAAATAGAAATAAAATCTTTTTGGTATTTTGAATTTTTCTAAAGTAAAGACTGAAAGCAGTAAATAAATATATACAAATATGCAGAAACTGAAAGCATTAAATAAATATTTACAGACATTCTTTTTGCGAGTTTCGAGGGTAAGAGAATCATATCAGTGTACGGTCATGCCAAAACGCTCTTGTTGTTCAATTAGTTAACATTAAGATAAGCATCCTATAACAATTATCGGTATTGTTGTCCACATAAGCTCAACTTATCATATGTAATCATGGCGAGGGGATACGTTAAGGTATAATTTATACTTACCGACCGGTGTTCATCCACATCACGACACATTCCCGTATCAAGGTATGCACGAGGGTTCATCTTACCGGTGAGTATACCGATTATCATCTGTTTGACCGTATATGATGTGAGATTCTCACTTATTTTGATTGAAAACAAGCCCTATGTGATATAATCACTTATTGATGAGGAACTTGATTTTCGATGCATGAGGGCACAGGAGCAAGTCCGTGAACAGGTCAGTACTTTCGTACAGCAGAGAGACGAACTTGACTCCCGGAAGGAATCTGTGATATATTATCACTTATTTTGAGGGACATGTGATTGTTGATCACTTATTGAGGTCGAATGCAGTATGTGATATGTACACGTATGTATGGTATCATGGAAGATCTAGACTTCGTCTTTTATAGAAACAACCATGATACCAGATGATAAGCAGCATAAAGACCGAATATCTCAGAACCTCGGCAATCTCTCAAACGAAATTTCGGTACCAAGACCATATGCCAATGAATGGTTCCCACCCAGTCTTCAGTCGGATTTAAGTTTATATCACCCTGCACACTTTAAAATGATTGTGAGCCTACCGATACATCTTATATAGAGCTGCTTATCGCTTTTTCATTTTAAGGTTTAAAGAGGTTTAGACAGACCACTGATGTACTATCATTTTCTCTTTTGCTCGCCAGGAAACTCATTTTTGTTTTTCTATTGTTTTTGTGTTTTTGAAATTTTTCAATGTTTTTGGATTTTCAAATTTTGGATTTACTCCCCCTAAAATCAATAAACTAAGACAAATTTAAAACACAAGGGTATTTACAAAAATGATTTTCCGATGTGGATTACTCTTGCTTGACCTTAATGCCGTTTACCAATAATAAATAGTCAAATCTTGATTTATCAAAAGCTTTGGTAAAAAGGTCGGCACGTTGGTCATCGGTGTGGACGTAAGCAACATCGATTAGCCTTTTCTCAAAGCAATCACGTATGAAGTGATACTTAATGTCGATGTGCTTAGTCTTTGAATGCTGCACAGGATTTTTAGTGATCTGTAAGGCAGCAGAATTATCAACGTAAATAGGAGTAGTTAGGAATTCAAAACCGTAATCACGCATTTGTTGTTGTATCCACAGGACTTGGGAGCAACAACTTGAGGCAGCAATGTATTCAGCTTCGCATGTTGATGTAGCGACGCACGTCTGCTTCTTGCACTGCCATGTGACTAGGCGATTTCCCAAAAACTGACATCCAGCCGTTGTGGATTTGCCGTCGATTTTGCATCCGCCAAAATCAGAATCACTGAATGCGATCAAGTCAAAGTTATTATCCCTAGGGTACCATAGACCGGTGTCAGGGTAACCCTTCAAATAACGAAAAATCCTTTTTACAGCTGTAAGATGTGAGGCCTTCGGGTTGACTTGATATCTGGCAAGCAGGCACGTTGGGTACATTATATCTGGTCTTGATGCTGTGAGGTACATAAGAGATCCGATCATCGCGCGGTAGTATGAGGGGCTCGTAGCTTCACCCTTCAAGTCTGGAGTAATTCCGTGATTTTGTGGCAATGGGGTACCGATGGGCGTTGCATCAGACATCTGGAACCGGCTCAAGATGTCACCAACATATTTAGTCTGATGGATGAATATCCCAGACTCGGTTTGTTGTACTTGTAGGCCCAAGAAGAAAGTCATTTCCCCCATAGCACTCATCTCGAATTTATCCTGCATTACACGCTCGAAATCCCTACACAAAACATCATTAGTAGAACCAAAAATAATATCATCAACGTATACCTGTACCAGTAGAAGATCTCCATCTTGTTCTTTGATGAAAAGAGTACAGTCGATAAGACCTCTGCGAAATCCATTTTCCAGCAGATAATTAGATAAGGTTGCGTACCAAGCTCGCGGTGCTTGATGAAGACCATAGAGAGCTTTGTTGAGCAACCAAACCCGATCGGGATGGATAGGATCTTCAAAACCTGGAGGCTGTTCGACGTACACCTCTTCTTCTACCACACCATGTAAGAATGCACTTTTCACGTCCATCTGGTATACCTTGAAACCTTTGAATGAGGCATAAGCCAGAAAAATCCGAATTGCCTCTAGACGTGCAATAGGTGCATACACTTCGTTGTAGTCAATCCCTTCTATCTGACGAAAACCTTGAACGACTAGCCTTGCTTTGTTTCGAATAACGACTCCACGGTCATCCTTTTTGCATTTAAACACCCAACGGGTACCAATCTTCTTGTAACCAGCAGGTTTCTCTACGAGTTTCCAGACACCAAGCTTCTGGAATTGTTGCAGTTCTTCCTGCATTGCTTCAACCCATGAGCTATCTTTCAAAGCTTCTTTCCAAGTTCTTGGCTCTTCCTGTGAGACATAACACGCGAAAGACCAATCATTTTGTTGACCAGATTCTCGGATAGTTGCATACAAGCCTGCATTGTTGTTGTTTCGTAACATGTTTCTTGTTTGAACGCCACTCTGTACATTTCCAATGATGTTTTGTTGAGGATGGGTATTATGAATCCTTGTTTCTGGATTATCTTGAACTGGAATATTTGTACCCAGATTGTTGAGATTGAGATCAACAATCAATTCAAGTCCCGGAATTGACGAAGAGGATGATGCAGTAGCTTCAGCTGTTTTAGGGACATACACTGGAGGTGTACCTTCAGAAGTACCATGTACTGCTGCTGTTGGTCCTTGATCTGCATCTAGAAATTCGTCATCCTCTGAAGATTCGTTCAATTCGGTAGCATCTTGAAAATCCTCATTGTCGAGAGCATTATTGTTCACTGAAGATGGTTCTTGATTGACAATAATGGGACGAACCAACGGTGAATCTGTTGCATTGTCGCTCTCGAAAAACATCCTTGCCGCAGCACTATCTTCAACGGCTTCAACATTGATCGAATTGAAAAAGTCATCGTACTCAAACATCCAAGGCTGACCAGGATTTCTGACTGGTAAAGTGTGCCTTTGTACTCTGACTTCAGACCATTCCTCGACCCTTTTAGTCTCTAGATTCCAGACTCTTAAGTTCGGGGTGGAATACCCAAGAAAGTATCCCTCAATTGCCCTTTCCCCAAACTTTCCATTAGGATCGATAATTGTGCATGGAGCTCCAAACGGTTCAAGATATGACAAATCTGGTTTCCGTTTGTTAATAAGCTCAAAGCAGGTCTTGTTGTGCCTTTTGACTGTAAGGACTCGGTTCAACGTGTAACATGCAGAGGACACAGCTTCAGTCCAGAAGGGAATCGGCAACTGTGACTCTACCAACATAGTCCTAGCAGTCTCGATCAATGTGCGGTTCTTACGTTCAGCGACGCCATTCTGTTGAGGAGTGTAAGCTGCACTAAATTCGTGAAGAATACCTTTTGAAGTGCAAAACTCCGCCATGGCATGATTTTTGAATTCAGTACCATTGTCGCTGCGTATCCGCCTAACCTTCAAGTTATAAAGATTCTCAATCTGAATGATCAAGTTTTTGATAATACCGAAGGTTTCACTCTTGTGTGCCATGAACGCCACCCAAGAAAATCTTGAATAATCATCAGTTATCACGAGGCAATATTGATCATTCCTAATGCTTTTGTGCTTGACAGGACCGAACAAATCCATGTGCAAACGTTCAAGAGGAACAGCCACCGTGTTGATCTTCTTTGTAGGGTGTCGCTTCTTCGTTTGTTTTCCTTTCTGGCACGAGACACAGACGTCTTGAAGATGAAAGTTTTTAAGAGGAACACCATTCACCAATTCATTTGACACCAAATGATTCATTTTGCGTAAGTGAATGTGACCCATTCGTCTGTGCCAAGAGATTGTGTCTTTTTCAGTGGCTTTAGAAACGAAACAAGTTGCTTGTGCAGACGTTGTGATAGCTTGGCTCATATCAAGGACATACAGATCATTTATCCTTGGAGCCGACAAGAGAATCCATTCTTTCGGAATTTTGAAGCCGGGTTTCAGCACATAACATCCATTAGCATCAAAGTGTACTGAGAACTGCTTATCACAAATTTGAGAAACACTAAGAAGATTGTGATCAAGTTGTTGTACAAAGTTTATCTTATCAAAGCTCACAACCCCGTTGGAAATCATTCCTTCACCCGTAATATATCCGCCCTTATTTCCAGCAAAAGCAACATAACCTCCTCTAATAGATTTGACGTCGTAGAGAAGCTTCATGTCGCCTGTCATGTGCCTGGATGCCCCACTATCAACAATCCAATGACTACTGATAGTTCCTCCTGGAACACCCTGCACATGAACTCACATAATTAGTTGGAGATGGGGACCCAAGCCATTGTGGTCTTGGGTCTTCCATTTTCATCAATGACAATAACCTCTACTCTTTGATGATTTGAAAATTGTGATGGTCCCCCTGAATTTGTGGTTAATTTAGGTTTCCATGTCTGTTGAGTTTTACCAGTTTGATTGTTTGACAATTTAACTTCATGATTGTTCGAAGTTTTTGAAAATTTGGAGTTTTTTGGTTTAACTGAGACAGATTGCTTTTGAACCACATCAGTTTTAATCGCCTTTTCAATTTTCTTGACCTGTTGGCGTTTCTGTTTCTTTTCCCTTTCTCTTATGAGTCGGGGATCTTGTTTTACAGAAACAGATCGCCTTTGGTAATTGCGTTCACGGGGATCATCTTCTATGGCTTTCAACTTATGAAGATACGGGCAATTTCGAATGATATGCCCGATTGTACCACATTCAAAACATGATCTTCGTTCAACAAACCCCGAAGTATCATGTGATCGTCTTACCGATGATGATGAACTTTGTGACCCCGAGGTACTAGGTTTTGAACTACTTGGTTCATTCCTTTTCATCATAGTTGCTTTCTGGACAAAATCTAGGTTAGATTGATTTGCAAACTTTTCAATTTTGTCCGTTCCCTTCGACTTCACAAAGTTCACATTCTTCTTCTTCTTCTGATTCGGCTTCTTTTGACCTTGAGCCGGTGTTTTACCTTTTGGTTTGGCATGATTTTGCTGTTTTTGCACTGTTGGTAATTTCTGATTGCCAAACTGTTTTCTAACTTCATCCTTAGGGATAGGAGGGCACTGTGTTACTGTAACACGTGATCCTGTCTTTCCCAAAAACTTAGTTGTTGAATTTTCAAAGACTTTACTGATTAATGATTGATTAACATTCTTAATAGGAAAATCTTTGTCAGAATAGATTTTATCATCACCAACTAGAGTGTACAGCAAATCCACACTCTCCGACTCTTGTGCAGACGAGGACTCGATTGCAACAGTGTTAGCGGGTTTTGCAGGAGGATCACACAGAATATGATTCTCAAGAGGTATGTCCTCTTCGTTTATCACCGCATCAGACTTTGCTGAATCGGTATCATCAGACTCATCATCAGAAGAATCAGCATCCTCAATCACAACTGGAGGATCCTGATTCTGTTCAGCAGTTACAAATGTATCCACTGACACATCTGAATCGGATGATACTTCTTTCTTGTATCCGAGCCCTGTTGCAAATTCCTCAACGTCCAAAGGAACAGATGGTTCAAAATGAGTTCTATACTCCTCATCAGGCAGTGCATCAAAATTGTTTCTTACGGGTGGTGGACATTTTTTGTACCCTATGCATGTGACATCCCGTTTCTCTTTCTGAACATCAATGATGTGATCCAACACATAGCTAGAACTCAAATAACTGTCTAACTTGAGTCGGATCGCCTCACTTTCTGTTTTAACACAAGCCATCTCTTTTTGCATTACCTCAAGACGAGTTATATACAGGTTAATGTCAGTTTGTTTTCTGGAAACCATTTTTGTCAGCTCTGTTTTATCTTTCTTTAACGTTTCAATCATTGACTTAAATTCCTTTTCATGGTTTTCATAAAACATGTTGGCTTCAATGCACTTTGAAAGATCAACGGTCAATTTCTGATTGTGAATGAATGTCACATCATATTTCTCTTGCAAAGCCTCGTGTTTGCTTTGCAATTCACACCACCTATCATTCATAGAAACATGTTTGTCTTGCAAGTCAAACAAACTAGCTTGTAAAGCATCATGTTTGCCTTGCAACTCAGACATGTTTGCCTCTAAATCAGCACATTTAACACGCAAACTATCACAGTTATCACAGCTAACAGAAGTGGGTTCATCGACACATACCTGACTTGATGAACTGTCGACATTCGCCATAAAGGCTGAATGGAGAGAAGACAAAGAATAAGCAGCTTGATCCACCAAAATAGATCTTCTTTGAATTCCTGCTGCAGTTTCTTCCAAAAGCTCATCAATATCTGCATCGATTGACGCATTTGATGTCTCACCCACATGATCATCACCTGAGCTCGAGGATTCTTCATCCGAACTTCTGCTGTAACCAGAAGAGTCTTCATCCTCAGAAGAGTCACCACCATTGGCTGAAGATTCTCCACCACTGGTGTGATTAAGATCCTTGACAATTTCAGCAAAACACGCTGTTCCATCCGGAGCATCGTTTCCCAATTGGATTGACCAATCACAGCCTTCATCTACTTGAACCACAAGTGCCTGGTTGGCATTAGATGGTCCTGCTTGACTCTGGTTGTTGACAGGCACCAATGTGTGAACATTGTTCCTATTCTGGTTCTGCTGGTTGCCTTGACTTCTGAAGGGATTCTGGTTTCCATGCTGAGATGGTCTTGTACATTCCCTTTTGAAATGACCCCGTTCACCACAATTGAAACACTTAACAGCCTGTTTATCAAACCCATACTTGGTGTCTTTCTTGCTCTCCAAGCTGGTTCTGCCTGTTCTTTCCATGAAATCCTTTGCTCGCCTAACTGCACTAGCAAAGGCCCACTTGATATCCATCATCTCCATCTCCTCTTTATCTATCTGCTGATAGTCTTCTTGTGTCAGATTAATATTACCAATCTGACCTTCCACTAATCCACAGTATGCGCTCACCACAGTGTTTAGCAGCTCCATGTGTTCCTTTGCTACTTCCACACTGACTTTAGAAAAGCTTGAGGTGTCGAGCCGTACTGTATTTGGCTTTGATTGTTGACCAGCAGATGATGTGCTTCCATAACACGCTTGCTGTTGAGGAGGAAGTGGATTCCCGAACATATCAGTTGTTCTGATTTGCTGTTGCGGTTGTGGTGCTGGTTGAGGAGCTGGATTAAGCGGATTTCCAAACATATCTGTTGTTGGAGGAGGAGTGCCATACAAGCTCGTGCTAGACACAAATGCTGTTTGAATTGGAGCGTGTGAAGAAGGTTTTGTAGAAGTGCTAGAAGTTCCATAATAAATTTCAGGATTTTGTGGCACTGCAACTCTTTTTGCCTTTAAAGTTTCTTCCTGATTCTTGTTTTCCAGGAGTTGAGCAAAATCACTGAAGCTTGTTGTATCCAAAGTGCCATTGTACTTCATGATTTCTAAGAAATTACTCCATTGAGGTGGCAGTGCATCTGCAAACTTCTTCACTATCTCTGCTGAAGTTGTTACAACCCCAGTATTTGCCAATTCAGTCAGCAAATGAGTAAATCGACTTGTCAAATCTCCTAGGGATTCATTCTGCATACAAACAAAACCATCAAACTCTTTCTTTAGCAGATCTTTTCTTAATTGACGTGTTGCTTCATTTCCTATGCCCCTTATCTTCAATGCGTCCCACAACTTCTTCGTTGTCTTGAAACTAACAAATTGATGATAAATGTCTTTGCTTAACGCCTGAGTAAGAATGGCATATGCTTTCTTTTCTAAGTCATAGACCTTCTTCTGATCTTCTGTAAGATCAGCAAACGTAGCTGCAGATGAAGCGGCAACCTCTATCGTTTGATCAAAATCTGTGATGAAGCGCAACCACAGTTCTGTATTTTGACCAAGGACATATGTATGAAATCTGTCAAACCATCCCGGATATTCACTTAAATGCATCAACTTTGGAGGCCTATTCAAACTTCCCGTTTCACTTTCGCTTAGTAAAATGCTTTGAACACTTGGAGCTTGATTTGATACGAATGCCCATTGACCGGTAGATGTAGCATTAGCTTGCGAACCCGAATCCGGAGCTGGAGTACCAAAATACATCTCTGCATTTACCGGAACACCCCACATCGAATTCATTTTTGATCAAGAAAAATAATACCAGCCGAAGGATCCTGATCGAAAGATGAGAAAAACACAAACTTGTTAAACTTAAACAAACTGAGGATCGAAAGATCAACACTTGTTCGAAGGATCAACAGTATTCGAAAGATCACTGTTGAGTTTCAAACAATTGTTTTCAAAAGACTCCCCTATCGAAGGATCCTGGTCTTTCGAAAAAGAACTGTAGACCGAAAGATGTATGCTTCGAAATGATTCCTTGGTTCGAAGGATGATGATCTATCGAACCTCCACTGATCGAAAGATGGTCTTTCGAAATGATTCCTTGGTTCGAATGATGATTGATCTATCGAACCTCCACTGATCGAAAGATGGTCTTTCGAGTTCGAAGGATATCTTTCGAACGGTTCTGACACAGTTGACAAAGGACGACAGGTTGGTGAAAAAGGTGATGGGTTGGTAGAAACTTTCTGCGGAAGATATGGTCAGACCATGCTTTCTGCCAAAACCATGATTTGAAACATAAAATATAATAAACTTATCCAGAAAAGCCGGTCACCGGAGAAGCCGGAATTATGGCCGGAAAAATACCAAACAACTCAAAAACAAGTTTTCAAGTTACCCAACCCGTGTTTTAACACACCCGGTAAGTTTAGACACGTTTTAACAACTGAAAAGGCGAGAAAATCAGTAAAAACGAGTTCAAAACCAAGAGAGTTTTTTTTTTTTTATCCAAAACGTTTCAAAGACTTGTAAAAACCCGGTTTTTAACAAGGAAAAGAGCCACGGCTCTGATACCACTTGAAGGTCCCTCGGAGGTTGAGGTTTAACCTATTCCTTGTTATATCTAACACACTAGCGAGTGCGGAATCCAAGCTAGCATGCAAACCGAGAAAGAACAAGCACAAACACAAACACAAGTCTTCACCGATTAACACCACTTGTATTAATACGATAAAAGGTTCCGGTTACAAGCTCAATGTTTACAAATCAGTTTTGCAAACTCTCTAAGTGTGTGTGTGTGTGTGCTCACAGCAGTATCTCTCTAAGTGTGTGTCTCACTTTCGAACCTGTCTAAGTGAACACAACACATGGGTATTTATACCCAACACAGCAGGTCTGGTCGAAGGATCAGATAGTATGATCGAAGGATCATCTATCGACCAGAAACAGTTCGAAAGATCCAGATGTACCACGAAAGATGTGATCTTTCGTGGTCCATCCATCGAAGGTTATCTTTCGCGCAGGTCATCGAAGGATATAGGCAATCCTTCGATGGCACATCCTTCGACCCAACATCTTACAAACATAATGTTGACTGTTTGGCCAAGTCAAACCAGGAGGATGGTTGACTTGGTCAAACTTACAAGACTAACAAGACATCGTTTTACATCGTGACCGAATACAGACAAAGTACAGACATAAGTGCACCAACAATCTTAAAGGGATTCCCAATAGAGAGAAAAGCATGTAGAGTCTTTCTAACCAACTCATAGTTAAAATACGTTGATATTAGCTATAAAAAGGATTTTGGTAAATGAAGGCCTATAGATAAAGAGTTGCTTACCGAAGCAACTCGAGAATAGAACAGGGTGCTATTTTGAGAAAAGAGGCAGAGCCAACTTTAGAATGTGCAGCCTAACTCGGAATAAATGTGTGAATAGCAGAGTTGCGTATGACATGTGCTCCGTTTCTGGAACATATATCGCACATGCGTTAAGTCAAAAAGTATTACTCCTAAAATCAATGTTTAAGAAAAAATAAAAATAAAAAAGCTAAACATATTGAATATATATTTGAGCATATTCTAATAGTCCAAGAGAATGACTTACATGTATATTTGAACAATTGCATCTTGACATTAATATCTATTTGACGTGTTCTCTTTTAGCTATTAGCATTTAACCTGTCTGAAATGGAACATAACCAAAAACCCAAATTAGCCCATTTATAATTAAAGTGGTCTAACTAAAGTGCACCTCTAATGAGGGTTTTTGTAAAAAACTACCTGTTGTATTTTTGTTTGCTTATTGCAAGTTCAATCACATCTAAAATGTGCTCCTCGACCACTTCATTAGCATGTTTAAGAAATGATGAATCGTATGCTTCCTCCTTCCATATTAGCAAATGCAATTGTTAACACCAGGTGTAAATATTACAAATTTAGAGATAAATTTGGATATAAAATAAATAAATAAGATAGATCAAGCTGAGATTTTTACCATAGCTGCAGCAATTGCCATTGCCACATGGCGTAAATCCTCCTTGCACGCATGTCAACTGCAATTGCACCAGCCTTAACAAACTACTTAATTCCAACACGAGAAAGAAGACTTGGTAAATAAATAAAGTCATTAAAACTAAACAAAGACATGAATGAGCGTTAAAATTATACTTTGAGTGCCATGACATTATGTTGGGGAATGTACTTCTAAATTTAAGAACCTGATGTATAAGTTTATAATAATTTCAAGAAAAAAACGGGTCAAATGGGTCAAGGTTCGGTGTAATTTTTATGCATATATGCTTTTGAATCATTTTACTGAAAAGAATAGTGCTCATATAACAAATATATATAATTAAGCAATCTAATGCACCAACTATTTATAAAAAAACTAACAAATATATATAATTAAGCAATCTACATGTTCTAGCCCCTTACACAACCCATTTTGTTGCCTTTACATATTAAAGCTTGACCCGTTCAACCCACTGATATATTAAAGCTATAATGCCTTTACATATTATAGTTTCTTACATGATTTTTTTACATCAGTTGGCTCCCAAGGGCTCCCAAGCTCTGGTGCTAGTGTTCCTTAATGGCATGGATTCTTGTCAAACGCCATCCAAAGTGGATTCAAAAGAAAATGAACTTCCTAAAACTATTTATTAAAAACATATTTTATTATTTCTCTAATCATATTTATGCATTACTTGTTTAAAAGTTTCATATAACTTACCAAAAAAATGGAGGAGAAGATAATATGTCATGTTTTGAGTGTTGTCATTTAGTAGAATACATTAGCTAACCAAATCGTATAGTTTACCTTCAAGGGATGTCTTGGTCTTGCCATCATGAGAACCAATTCAAACCTTGACAAAAAAAAAAAAAAAAAAAAAAAAAAAAAAAACCCATTTAACTATTAGTATCAGGTGATACACGTCTGACTACCAGCATAGAAACTGAATATATTATAGTATTTCAAAAAAAAAAAAAAAACTGTATGTTGAAGTTGTTGGAAAACTTGAAATGATTTTAGTTTTATACTTGGTAGAAGGGTAGTTGACTATATGATATTTCAAGTGTGTATTTGAGATGAGTTTAAGAACAGCTTCCAGGTTATGAGCATACCGAAAGGTAATGTTTACCCACATAAGACCATAAATGTGTACACCTAATACGCTTTAAAGAGCCAAAATTATCTTGTTACTTACTTTCTCCATTATCCTCATTCTTAAATGCAACTGCAAGGCTTCCATGAGCCTGTGACAAAGAAGAGACAATTAGTATATTGGTTTTGTACATTTAGGTTCTAGTAAACAAATTAATATAAAAGGCTGAGATGTATATAGGAGCAAGGCTCTTGCAATGGCCAAACCTGTAACAGGAAACAAAACTGTAAAATGTAAGTCAACAATAATCAGTTAACTTGTCCGGAATAAATTAGAAATTGACTCTATAAAAGGACCACGAAGACCGTGAAAACTGTAAGTAAACCAAACATGACTGACCAGGGAGCATAGAAGTCGACCAAAACATCCTTTTTGGCATCCAATACAACTTCATTAAAGTTGTCAGAATTCGGCACCACCACACTTGAGGGAACTAAATCATATTAAATATACCAATAGGACTTAAACTTATAACCTTTAAATAAAATGACATTTATTTTCGGTTGGCGAAAATGTTGATAGTAAGTACCTAAATGTGTTCCTGTCTGCATATGGATATGGTCCTCCACTATGTTCAAATCTCACTACTTACTTTGTCTTGTCCTTTTCAAGTGGAAGGTTCACTATGATCAGCATATATACAACCTCACCCACATTCATATATGTGTATGTCTGTATATATGTATATGTACGTAGGAATGACACGTATGGGTCAATTGTTCATAGTTGGTTTATTGTCGATTTTTGCGAGTTACCTGGTAGAAAACAAATGAAGATATAACATTTTAATAATAGAGACTAAAAGGAATTATGTTAAAATAAACAAATCAAAACACCAAAAACACACTCTTAAGATAAAAAAAAAAACATATGGAAATCAGTTTTGAACATACCCACTTGCAATTAACCTATACCGCCTATACTTAAAAAAAGTAACTATTTTTACATGCATATTTTTATGCACGTGCCGGTATGAATTCGATTTGCTCTATTCGACGTAAACCTTTTTTTTTTCTGGAAATGAGTCAGAAAAAATATAATACGTTTTTGTTTAAAAAAACATTTTTTACGTGCATACTTTTATGTATATATTGTTTGAACTAATGCATTTGATGTTTACGATGTATCCGCGCCGAAACGCGAGCGAATGTTATTGGTAGTTTAAAACAAAAGTATTAACTTTAAATATTTGGGTGAAAAGCGATTCGGTCAAAAGTCAAAACTTTCCCAAACCCACTTTCAAGATGGCAGCAACTAACACATTATTTCTTGATTGTTAATTAGTTGGTGTGCTGCTCACCAAATCATTCCCTAAATCTCACCCATTTCAATCCCCTAACATCCGTTCTTCAATCTCCAGCAAAAATCTCATCGAAATCATGGGAAACACATCCTCAATGCTCACTCAATACGACATCGAAGAAGTTGAAGAACACTGCAACAACACCTGTAAGTGCTTTACTTGTCTTCTTGTTTCACAATCACAAGCCAACTGTACTGTATAAATTGGTCAATTGATTCTAGTTTCGCAACAAGAGATCGTTTCCTTGTACCAACGCTTCTGTCAGTTGGATCGTAATAGTGGCGGCTTCATCTCTGCCGACGAGTTTCTTTCCGTACCCGAATTCGCCGTCAATCCCCTCTCTCAGGTATGTCTAAGGACCAATAGTATCAATTTGTAAAGTAGAAGGGCTGACTTGTATAATTGTAAACATACACGTCTAGGCCTTATTCCTGTTCGTTTCTTTAATGAAAACAAAAACGAACAAATAAAAACATTTTGAACACAAACAAAATATATTAAAAGGTATGTAATATAATTCACTAATATTAATTAAATATTTTATTAGTGGGAATTTTGAACTATTTATATATAAAATATAAAAAAAAAAAACTCTTAGGAACTATCGAACATAAACAAACACGTTAGTGAACATAAAAGAACAAGCGCGGCCTCTGTTCATGTTCTTTCAATTAATTAAACGAACAAAGTTTATTGTCCAATTTGGTGTTCATTCATTTATTAAACAAATGAACACAAATGAGTCCCGCTGAACGCTTGGATTTGTTCGCTGAACTTGCGGTTCGTTTGTAGCCCTCGATTCGTCGTTAAATACATATGAGCTAACAGAACAAGGGTTAGCACACTATTTGATTGTTGGTTTCCATCTTAGAACATGTATAACTATCAAAATATATGTCTGTTAATATTTTGATTTGTATGTTTGTTCTCTCAGAGATTGTTCAGGATGATTGATGGGTTGAATTTCAAGGAATTCGTGGCATTTTTGTCTGCGTTTAGTTCGCGTGCCACCTTACAACATAAAGTGGAATGTAAGTATCGTTATCTTCTTGTTTATATACGATGGTTTGAGTTTAATATACACGAATGGTTATTATTCTGTTTACTTGCAGATATATTTAAGGTTTATGATTCTGATGGAAATGGGAAAGTTGCATTTTCGGATTTGTTGGATGTTTTACGTGATTTGACCGGTCAATTCATTTCTGAACAACAAAGGGAGGTGAGTTTGAAGCCTAACATTATCATGTGAAACATAAGTTGTTTCCATATGTTATGTTTTGAATTTGTAAGCCTTAAACTACTACCAGTAATATCGGTCAGTTCTGGTTTTACAGCTTGTTCTAACCCAAGTTCTTGAGGAAGCTGGTTACAAGAAAGATTCTACATTAGTTCTATCTGACTTCATGAAGGTGATTTAAATTTCTGTCTTAGCATTTTACCTTCCTTCACAAAACTTACAATATTTTCTCATCTTTCAATGTGCAGATTCTTGGCAACTCTGGCTTGAAGATGGAAGTTGAGATTCCCGTCGACTAGATGGATCAAGATGTATGGTTTTATTTATCAATAGGGTGTTTAGCTGCTTGTATTTGACACTTGTTGTAAGGAGAAATAATTTAAGTTCCTTTTCATCATCTATACAAAAACTGAAGCAGTAGATTTTAAGGTTGACCCGTCACCGCCTGAAGCCGTAGTGTGTTTTATTTATTTTATTTTAAATTTTTTTCATTCTTTTCCAACATCGGTGTATTGTAAAGTTTTCAGGTAAACTATATATGAATGGTTTGAATTGCAAGTATGCTACATTAAACAGTTTGCAATTAGGCTATATAAATATACAATACAACTAAACCATACTAAAAAAAACAATCCTTACAAAATGACCGATGGCACTCGAGTCAACCTACAAACGAGATCATCACATAAAATGACTCATTACACAAGTGCCTTCTATGTTTTACAAAGAGATCATTCATGCTTTTTTGTGTTTTAACATGTGTTAAAATCTTTATCATACGTGTATTATGTTGTGTAAAGCACTAAAGCCTACGCCTATTATGTATGTGTGTTGTGTAAATTGCCTATGCGTATTATCTTGTGTATGTATTATGTTGTGTAAAGCACTAAAGCCTACGCCTATTATGTATGTGTGTTGTGTAAATTGCCTATGCGTATTATCTTGTGTAAATTGCGTAGGATACATGCACGTTTATTTGACCGTGAATTGTTTTTGATATTATTGATATTTCCATAATATAAATTAGCAACACATTCCTGTATTGTGTTGTTGTACCTCAAGCATGGGAGGTTTTTCAAAAAAAATTGTGATTTTTCTCTTTTAACCCAAAAGTTTTCATCTTTTGTATTTGGGTAAATTACTTTTTGAGTCCCTGTGTTTTAGGGGTTTTAACTAGTTGAGTCCAAAAGCAAAAAGTTTAACGACCTGAGTCCCTATAAGCATTTTCTATAACCATTTGAGTCCAATTTTCTAACACCGTTAGAATAATTTTGTTAAAATTTGTTAAATGACCAAATTACCCCTATAATTAAAAAATAAATAAAAAAAACTAATTTATTTTTAGTTTTCTTCTTCTCTCTCATTCATCTTCACCAGATGATGGCAGATGCATCTCTCTCTCTCTCTAAAAACCTCCATTGCACCACCACACCAACACCACCGTCTGCACTTCCACCGTCACCACCACCACTACACCATCACCACCACAACAATCATCTTCATCTTCACCAGATGATCTTCAGTTTCACCGTCGGATCAAAATCTCAAACAATCTCTATTCGATGAACTTCTCCAAGGCGATTCACAACATCAACTGTTGAAATCTGATATTCGTTACGTATTTTCAATGCCTCGTATATCTAGATTCACAACATCAACTTTTGAATCAAGTGTTGGAAGACAGGCAGAAGAGTTAGGGATCGTTAAAAGTTTGTGTAGCGTGTTTTTCGCATCTAAACCGAATGATCTGCATAATCGCACCTGCTCATCGCATCTAAACCCTAGATTCATCGCATCAATCAAATCTGCCTCACATAACAACCTGTTCATCGATTCATCAAGAGTTCCTGTTCATCAATTCATCTAAACCGTAACAGCAATCTAAACCGAAAGTGCGAAGCAGATCACGATTGTTGTGTCGTAACATCAATCTAAACCGCCTCAACTCAAGGATTTGTGTTTCTGGTAGCAGTAATACAATTCTGGTATGTTTTCCTCTAACCTGATTACTGTTTTCTACTGTGTTTTTTGGATCGTTATTGATTGAATCTCTAACACAATTAGTTCGAGGCAGGTAATTTTCAATCGAAAAGAACCCCTAAACGAGTCGGGTAACCCGCCTTCAAGCGAGTTAAAAGCTAAATGCAGAGTAGTGAGTCCGGAGAAGGAGTCGCAGTCAAAGAAATCTGGGATGGTTCCGGTGATGTTTGCTGACGTGGCGGAGAAATCTGTGGTGGTGGTGCGACGGTGACTCTGATGGTGGTGCGACGGTGGTTGTGTTGGAGGTTTGTGGTTGAGGTGGTGATTGGTGACGGAGGTTGAGGTTGTTGTGGTTGTGGCTGTGGTGGTGACGGTGGTGGTGTGGTGGTGGTGTTAATGGTGGTGGAGGAGGATGTAGGTGATCTAGAGAGATGGAAAGAAAGAAGATGAGGGAGATGAAGGGTGCAGACCTTAAAGAGAGAGAAATAGATGCGTGTGGCTGATCTTGTGAAGAACATGTGGTTTTTTTATTATAGGGGTAATTTGGTCATTAAACAAAACTTAACAATAAAATTCTAACTGGGTTAGAAATTTGAACTCAAATGGTTAAAGAAAATGCTTATAGGGACTCGGGTCGTTAAACTTTTTGCTTTTAGACTCAACTGGTTAAAACCCATAAAACACAGGGACTCAAAAAGTAATTTACCCTTTGTATTTTAACACTTTTAATTTGTTTACTTTTAATCCAAAACTTTTTATCTTTTGTAATTTAACCCAAAACTTTTTTATTTACAACTTTGGTCACTCATACTTTTTATCTTTCGCAAGTTTTTCGTTTTACGTTTCGTTCTAAATTTTGCGAGTTAATATGTCGCAACGTGCGTGTGTGGTTCGACATAGTTATTTTTTTCATGTTATATGTTTCAGTCTTATTTCTTCACATTAACACGTCGCAACTTCAGTGTTGGTGGTCGCTACCAGCAATGTGGCATTGATGTTACATGGCATAGTTTTAGGCCCCCGCCGCAACGCGGGGGTGCTTAGTTCTAGTTAATAATTCATTACAAGAGGATCCTATATACAGGATTGTATATTACACCTAACTAGTAACTACCATCAAAACGTAGTCCAATAATTGTCTAACATCCTCCGTGAGTAGGATGGTATGTGTAGACCCGTCATTCACAACAAGAAAAGACGAATGGAATTTGAAAGCGACATTATTATCCAAACAAAATTGTTGAACGGACAACAGATTCTTTTTAATTGCAGGTACATGTAGACTGAACAGACAACAGATTCTTTTTATTTTTAGTTGCAGGTCCATGTAGAATATTAGATAGGTTAAAAGTTTTGATAGAAAAATGAATTTGTGATGAACCAATGTGAAAAATAGAGCGAGGATAACCGTCACCAACATGAAGGGAGTTATAACCCAAGTAGGCTTCAGAGTTGTCTAAATTTGTTAAATCTGGGGTATCATGGTTGTGTTGTCCCGATGTCTGGATTCCAAGTAGAACCATTTGCTGATCCACGTTCAGAGAATGCTCATGCTGCATAGTTGGCCTGAGGTGATTCACGGTTTGAAGAATGACCAGACTTGTTGGGACACTGTGTAGGAATATGCCTAACGCCACACCGGTTACAGTGACCATATAATGTATTTTGAGTAGACGCCATAGTTACTAAAGGCGCGAGGCGCACTCAGGGCGATTTGTTGGGCCGAGGCTTTATTTGCGCCTAGGCGCGCCTGGGCGTTCGCTTTAATAACTATGACATGAACTAACCTAAAGCATAGCTATTAAAGGCGTGAGGCGCACTCAGGGCGATTTGTTAGGCCCGGGGCTTTATTTGCGCCTAGGCGCGCCTGGGCGCTCGCTTTAATAACTATGGTCGACGCCCAAGCAAACTGTTGTTCACAGTTTTGACCACTGGTGCCCTGAGATTCATCACGGTTTCTGGTATAACTACCACGCGAGTGATGTGCTAAAAGTGGTCTAAATAAATTAACTAAATTAAACCCTAAATTAGACACTCTAACCTAGACCACACAACCGACAAGTGTACCGATCAATGTAGTATAACTTAAGTAAGTCCGAGTATCGAACCCACGAGACTCTCTAATTACGTAAACTAGACTCTATAGACTTGACAGACTGACACGACTAAATTGATTTTATATTGGGGGGGGGGGGGGGGGTTCTAAATATCCTAAATTGCAATTAAATTAAAGTTAAATAAACTAAGACGCGACTTTAATGAGGTTTTAATTCAGTGATGACGAATAACTACCTAGGCGAGAATCCCAATTGATATCGTATGGTTTCCATCGGATGCTAATGTGTTATGGAATGCTAAATCCTAAGAATAACCGAACAGGACCTCCGACTCTTCTCGGGAAGACACCTAAGGAATTCTAAAGACTGTTAAGACTACCGATTGATTAGACTCCCCTACGGTTATCTAATTATCTAGAAAAAGTGCCCTAATATGACTAACTACCTTACAGTTGAAAGTCTAAGGCAACTAAAGAACTTGATTTAACTCGGTAAGCAAATAATGAAAGGTAAACTAAGATGATCTTCTTACGAAGTGTCAAACCCTAGCAATCTAACACTAAAGACAGACTGACAATCTCTCACCTTACGGTTATAAAGATTGGTATAATATTAAACCCTATTCAAAACCTCAATCACAGTTCCTTCGGAAATCCTGCAGAATTAACCGTAAACTAGTCACTAACACACAATCTATGACCTAACTAGCATTCATACATGGAAGACATCCACAATAACGCAAGTGAAACATGTGATCAGATTCAAATAAGATTAAATACGCATAAACATTAAATAAAGAATCCAAAGTTTGCTACTTTTCAAGATAAACCCTAAAACACATTAACAACTAATAAAAATCCATACTTTATCAAAAGTTCATCACAACTTAAGTAGTCTAAGAATTTTAGTCAAGAAACATGGTCTTAAAACCAATAAAATAAGGTCTAAAAACTGAATTCATCAAATAGAACAAAAAAAAAAAAAACAAGAAGAATAGGTAAGCAAAACCCGTAAAATCCTTAATCTCTAAGCTTCCAACTTCCTCCCGATTATTCCTAGCCTTGATTCCTTGCAAATTCAGCTCTAAATTTCGTCCAGGATGATGTATATGCGTCTATGATCGATTAGGGTTTCAATGATTATCATAACATAACATATATAAGTGTCCAAAGGCGCCCAAAATCATCATTATTCTCGAATTCGCTGGGCTGATACCCTATGGCGGCCCACGAAGGGCTGAGCCCACCTTATCGCGGCCCATGGCGTCTCAAACGAAGTCTCGCGGCAAGAACATCCAGACCTGTCGCGACGCGCGACAGGTATACAAACGTGATTTTTCCATTTTTTTAACTTCCAATCCTTCGTTCGCATCCCGATACTTGGTTCTAGCATATTATAATTCGTTTTCTTCCTCTTTTCGGCTACTTTAATCAACCAGGACCTGCGAAACACAAACGACTCAAATGCACGAATATTCTAAATAAAACGAAACTAATACTAACAAAAAACTGAACAAACTATACAAGATAAATGATGTATTTTGCAATACATCAGCGAGTTTCCACGAGAATTACCACGACGATTTCCCCGATAATTGTTTGACTGGCGATTTGTATAGAAAGCTTGAGGCTGATTGTGTTGAGAAATAACAAGGCTGATTTGGTACCCTAACTCTGTTGCTAGTTGTTGTAAAGTAGTTAGTTGGTGTTTGTGATGGTGTAGGGGAGGAAAGGACTGGACCAGCTGTCGAGGCTGTAAAAGCCTGCCGTGGAATATGACTGACGATTAATCATGAAGTCGTGATCACTAAGCAAGCCATGTAATTCACTGAAGACTACAGGTGGTGGCCGAGCAAGCAGGTTTGCTTTAAGGTCATTATACTCATCTCTTAGACCTGAAAGAGTAAGCATAACAATGTCATTGTCTTTGAAGCGCTCGCCAATATTGGCCAAAGTGGTGGCATATTCTTGCACATGGCTGAGATATGAGGCGAACTTTCATCCCATTTCATCTCAAGTTTCAACAGCTGAGTTTTAAGTGTATATTCCCTAGAGGAGTTGTTCGGTGCATAGACTCTTTCCAGCGAGAGCCATAGTTCACGAGATGTTAACCCTTGAACATGCCGAAAACTGGATTCAAATATAGTGGATATAAGAATCATTCGTACGTGGGCATCATTAGAAATCCAATACATCATAGTTATTAAAAGTCATCGCCTCTTGCGCCTAGGCCCAATTTCCTAGTGAGGCGAGGCAATTGCGCCTTAACTCAAGGCAGTTGCGCTTTGATTCTCCAGGTGATGGTTCATGCGCAGATTCCAGCGAGATTCCTAGATTCTTGAGAGTTTTCGGCCAAATTCTCTAAATTCTAGCAAGATTCTAGCTAGATTTCTACTTTTATCGAACGAAACTACTTTTCTATACTAATAAACTAGCATTTTATAACTTTTGGTACTCAATAGAGGATATTAAATGTTATATAATAGCTATAGTTTATATTCTTTGAAGAACGGTATTAATTTTCTATTATATAAAAAAAAATGTTTTTTTTGTTGAACACTTTTTTTTCTCAGGCCAGCGCTTTTTTTGCGCCTTGCGCCTAGGCCCCAGGCGAGGCCTATGCGCTTTGAGTGCGCCTAACGCCTTTAATAACTATGCAATACATGTAACTAGGGTTGTCAACATAAGCCGTGTCAGTAGTGGCAGCAGTTCTGGAAGGTGGGTATGGTATAGTACCATCAATATAGCTAAACATACCATTGGTAACGAGAAAAGGATGAGTCATGTTTTTTCCAGAATCTATAGTTGGTGGGAGATAACTTGAAAGCAAACTTGTGAGAATTACGTGCTGCTGGTTGTCTGGTTGATGAGAAAGAAAAAAAAAAAGATAGAAGGCCGATACCTGTAGGTTTTATTGGTTGCGATGGCGGCGACTAGGTCGATGGCTGTGATAACATATTTGACCGTGAATTGTTTTTGATATTGATAATTGATTACAAGAGGATCCTATATATAGGATATTAGGATTGAATAATACACCCAACTACCATCAAAAACTATAAATATAAAACAGTCTAATAATTGTCTAACAACGTTCATTATGTAATATGAAAAAAAGAATACTACCCAAAAACTTCTTACTCAGATTTCATTAAACAGTCAAACAGATTCTATACAGCATTACAGCTTAATAGAGTCATTAACAGCAGCAAACAGATTCTATACAGCATTACAATCCGAACTAATTTCAATCTGAACTAAGCATCTGATTCGACATAGAGATTCTAATTAACAAATTTTAATTTTAATCTGATTCTAATTAACAACAGGTCAGAAGTAATACAGATTTCATAACAGCAGCAAACAGATTCTAATTTCAGTCTGAACTAAACATATGATTCAACAAACAGTCGACAACTAAGTAACCATGATCATTCAAGAACCGGTACACAATTTCAACATTAAACATAATCGGAACATAAATAATGAACTAAGAAGGTCACCTGGAAGAACAGAAGATCGACAGCAAATCAGCTATACAAAATAATCAGCAGAAGATGAGAGATCAACATCAAATCAACAAAATAAACAGATTAAACAGCATTTTTGGGATTTTGATTAGGATTTTGGGATGCACAGGTAAATATGTAATTGACGATTGAACAAGATCATCATCGTCATCATCATACTCAGTAAATCCCACCAATAGCAAAGCTAAGGCAGGGTCTGAGGAGGGTAAGATGTAGACAGCCTTACCTCTAACCCGTAGGAATAGAGAGGCTGCTTCCAGTTAGACCCCCGGCTAGATAGTACTTTTGCATCAAGCCTTGGACATAAGGCACATAACACTCAGCAATTGAGACAACTGCCAATTAGTGCGTGTACACCCTTGTCTTTCGGCTATCAACGCCACCACATGATGCATGATTAACCATCCCCCTCTTTTAATGTTATTTTCACGAAATTAGTAAAATAACGTTAAAACTAGTGCACTTTCACTTTTGCCCCCCAAGCGCCCACACATATATACATTATATGCTCATACCGCAAGCGGGGCGTAACGATTGAACAAGATAAAACCCTAAATTAGCTATTAAAGGAGATAAAAAATGGTCTCGCTACGTCTATTTTTGCCGCCGATACACTTTACTGCCTAAAAAAACCCTAATTTTCCCTCCCATAAAAACACGTACGCCTCTCATATAGATTAACGCCTCGAAACAAAACGTTCGCCTCTTACCACTGAGGCATATGTTTAAACACAAGCAGTGAGTCGCCACCTCAAGCACGTTTTCTTGCCGTTCCGCCTCGAGGCGAACGCCTCAGCCAATTTTAACAATTATACGAAATTCATCAAATTACCTATACATATATACAAGCACCATATGCAACCAATTCATTTAACAATTCATACGCCTCAAACAACAACCAAACCAAAATCGGAAACAGAACTTGAATCAATTTCATTTCTCATAAAATATCATCGAACAAACAACTCATATACGGTACCAAAAACATGAAAACAACCTAACTCGTGGATGCTCCGTCGTCATCCTCCTTGAATCCGCCACAATCATGATGATGATGATCGTGAGAGTCTTCTTCATCATCGCTAGAATCTTCATCGAAGGGTTTTTGTTTGTGGAAGATGCAACATTTTTTGGAGCTCTTTTTTTGAAGAAATTCGTTATCGACGGTGCCTTCTTTCCACGTCACCTTCTTCTTCCGTGGATTGAGCGTTATCGTTAAGGTTGTTGTCTGCGATGGAACGGGGGTTTCGAGGGTTATGGTGGTGGTTGTGGATGATGATTGTCTTGCAGGTCTCGCCATTTTTGTGTTCTTGAAAGCTCTAAAAGGTTTGATATTTTGGGGGAAAAGAGATGCGTGTATGTTTGTAGCGTAAATTCGATCTTCCAACGCGTTATGGAAGATTCTAGTTTGATGTCTAATGTGGAGATGGAGATTTTTATTTAAGCTAACTTTTCAATTTTTTTTAGTGTAAAATGCCCGAATAATTTATGTGGTTTAGTAAAATTTCATCTTTAGTATTCAATTTTTTGAAATTACACTCTTGCTTCTATGGTTTGCTCGGTTGTTACTCGGATGGTCTCTGAAGTGGATGATAGTTAGTTTGTGGTGTTAAGTGGGGTGAAATGACGAAATTACCCTTTTATATTTAAACAATATAAATTAATTAAGGATTAAAAAATACTTTTAGAGAAAATTACAAAAATAGCCAAGAATTTCTTTGACTTACCAAAATGGCCATTTGATGCCTCCTTAGAGCAGGACATCACGGATTCAAATGTGCAGGATGCCTCTTTCAAGACCCCTCACGTGTCTTTAAATATGGAAGTGACACGTATCTCAAGACTCCTCCAATGCCTCTAGCAGACTCTTCCAATGCCTCTAGCAGACTCTTCCCAAAATACTTTAAGAAAATACTTTAAAATATTTAAAAAAATACTAAAAAGATTCTTTTTTAAAATTTAAAAAAATTACTTTTTTTAATTTATATACGTAAAGATATCTTGGCTAATTTTAAGAAAATACATAAAAAAATTTAAAAAAATACTTTAATAAAATATTTAAATTAATTTTTTAAATTATTTTTTAAAATTAAAAAAATATTTTAAATTTATATACGTAAAGATATCTTTAAAATACTTAAAAAAATACTATACGTATATAAATTTAAAATACTTTACGTATATAAATTTAAAAAATACTTTTAAAATTAAAAAAAATATATATTTAAAAAAAATATTTTTAGTATTTTTTTTAAATATTTGAAAGTATTTTCTTAAAATATTTTTGAAAGAGTCTGCCTGAGGCATTGAAGGAGTCTGCCAGAGGCATTGGAAGAGTCTGCCAGAGGCATTGGAGGAGTCTGCCAGAGGCATTGGAGGAGTCTTGAGACACGTGTCACTTCCATATTTAAAGACGCATGAGGGGTCTTGAAAGAGGCATCCCGCACATTTTGTAACACCTCGAAAATTCACGTCCTAAAATGTGTAGACACGTGTCATATGTTTAAACGTGTGAAAGAATGTTATAGAAGGACCAAAGTTGACAGTCATGGAAAGTATGTGAAAATACGAGTTCTAAATGTCAACAGTGAATAAATATATTGTACATTAACCCTACATGATGCTCATACCTTCAAACGAATAAATCATGGATCATACGAAGCTAAATATGAAGGAAAATGAGAGATTACAAACTACAGGGGTTAAATGTGTCAACATGTTTAAGTTATACCTCTGAGTGACCTTTTGACAAACCCGAAGCTTTGTAACGGTTAATTATGCTCACTAGAATGCACGTTACAAATTTCGTAAAGTTTCGTTATCATATGAGAAAGTTATGGTCAAATTCGTGTGCGAGGGGTTAAAGCGTCAACGTTGAAAGTTAGGACTTTTCGGGTAACAATAAAGTTAACCGGGGACTTAACAAAATGGGTATATGTCTTAAGACCCCTAAACATCAATTTGGAGGGCTCAAAATGCAAGGAAACGAAGTCTAAGCAAAGCTTGAAGAGCCAAGGATCAAAACACAAAAATCAAAAGTTGAAGATCTTGTCAGATTAGGCCTAGCGCGACGCGAGGCCCTGGGGGGGGGGGGGGCTTAGCGTCACGCGAGGGGCTGTCTGCTCCGAAATCTTTGGATTTTTGCCTGCCAATTGCATTCTAATCGACTCTTGAACGATTTTCCACATTTCTCTTGACCCCTAAACAACCCCTAAACATCTAGGGACACTTGTGGATCAGTTGTGGTAAGTTATAGACCTATGTGTCAACATTTTATGATGTTCTTGATCACTATATAAAGGCTTCATGTGCAACCATTGTGATCACACCTTCTCTTGCACTTCTGATCATTCTTGGAGCTCCAAAGCAGACTCAAGTGGTCACATTTCGTGCATAGGACCTTGGTAAGTTTGCTAATCCTTCCTTAGTTAAGTTTTAGCTTAGTTTTAGCTTAAAAGTCAAACCGTCGTAATTAACGGTTGACTTCAAGATTAATCACTAATGGTCCAGTGATTAGTCAAATTGAAAGTAGTTATAAGTTGGTAATTATGTGAGTAACAAACCCTCAAAAGGGTTCCCCCTGATTCCCACTCTAACTAGGTCAAATGTCGGGTCAAACTTGTAATTAAAAAGTCAACAGAATGTTTAATTTACAATTTATGCATGATTAGCAATGTAGAACACATACAACCTGTTTGATCATTAATATAACTTGGTAATTAGTGTAATAACATGTCTAAACATGTTCAACCCGACAATTTCCTGTTTAGACCCGGTTCGGAACCGAAAGTCGCATAGTTTGACTTTTACTTTGACTTTCAGTTCTGACCCGTTTAGGCGTGTTTTAGAAATGCCTTAGAGCTCCATTTGGACCAGGTAACATGCTAGTATAACCCTCTGAGATTATACACCATGGTTCAGTAGTTAACCGATTAATACGCATGATTCCGTTAATTGCTCATATGTTGACCATTATGCCCTTTTCACCTTAAAACGTGATTTTTGAAAATGTAAAAGAGTAGAAACCTTTGTTACTGATATATATACTTGTACCCAAAATTTGAGATCAATTGGTGGTGTAGATTGAGAGTTATGCTCATTAGCGCAAAATGAAAGCTTTATGTTAATTAAATGGCGTAATTAGCGTATAGTCTAGTTAAGCCTACTTTTTGATATCAAAATTATTACCCACTGATGTAATATATTATTTTGGGATTTTTGAAGATTTTTAATTAATTTTAGGCTGGGCATAACTCATAGTCGTAGGCTTAATCCGGTAATTGTCGGTTTTGCCCTTACGGGCCATAAAATGAGTTTTACATATCTAAACGACTCCAAACCTTTTGCTACTGATTAGATATGATAAATAAATTATTTTAAGCCTTCTGGAATAATAAAAATATCAGCTTTATGTATCGAACCCGTAAATGGCTTCTAATCGCCTTTTTAAGCGTTTTTAACGCATAGTATGTACTAAAACTATTTTAAACATACAAAGGGTGATACCTACTGATATTTGAGGCAAATTATAATATTTTAACAGTAAGCAAAAATTGTTTAACTCAGACTTCAGTTTTGAGTTTTACGGCTTATGTGAAATTACCAAAATGCCCCTACGGTGCATAGTTTGGTTATAATTGATAAATTTCACATATATACAATACCCTACTGATATAACTTAGCAAATTGATTATCTTTGCTGATTACATCAGACCTGTAACTCAGGATACTACTTAAACTCTTTTATCACCTTATAAATGACCAAACTACCCCTGCGGGGTATAGTTTGTGTTTAAATTCATTTCGGGCATAATAAATGTTATCTTACTGATGTCACAACATATTTGGAGCATATTAACTGAGGAAACCTGTAAATGGCTCTCATTATTACCCGTTACGCTTATTACGCGTTCGGTTCGGTTTATGTAACTAGTTTACATAAATTAGCCGAAACGGGTCAAACCTTATCGGCTTTATCTCAAAATCCAGAATGTGTATAATATACCCATATTAAACGAGTCTCTGAACTTGTCGGGTCTAAATCACATTCTATCCGGTCTTCGCTTAATCGTGCGTACGAACCGTATCTTTGAAACTAATCGGTCTAAGCTTAAGCTTAATTAAAGACCCGTTAGGATTCTAATAGGTTATTATAAACCTTCGTTCCAGATTAGGAGTACCAGTAAAAGCTACTTGCAATTGCTTATTGTGATTATTACATTGCTCAGGTAAATACTTTTAACTTATTTTCCCTATACGGGCTTGGGTTACGGTATATAGAATACCGCTTGATCGGGCATCAAATCTTCCATCGTTGGGTGGTTAATTGAATAATTTGATTGGCTCGTTTAAACAGTCTTGTTTACTTAAAGCCTTTGGGGGGTTAATGACCATGTCCCGGATATCCTTGGCATCATTTTACGAAATGGCCACGACTTAAGCGCGGGGTGTAGGCGTACACCCGTCAGTGCACAAAAGAATAATGTGGTGTGTCTATTGATCTTTAACCCGGTACGTCCGGGCTACTGAACGCACAAGGAACATGTAATTCGTTCACAAGATTATATATTTAAATAATTCTCCCAAGTTAAATAAAATGTTTATGCCACGTGCATCCAAATCAATTTTCAATCATTTTTAAAATGAGCCAGTTGATTGTATTTACCAGTGTAAACTGACGTATTTTCCCAAAAAGATTAAATGCAGGTACTAAGCGTAATTGGCTGGGATTTCTCCTTAGCATCACTAGAAGTCTTGCAAGCTTAAGATGCCTACCGTCTGTTGAACTACTATTTATTTTTTATCCTTTTGTGGACAAACCTTCAACTGTTGTGATACACAATATTTCAATACTAATAAAGTTGAAATATATTTCTCAATTGCTTCCGCTGTGCATATTCATATATTGTGTTGTTTGACTATTATGTTGCCAACCACGTCACGATACTCCCCTACCGGGCCCACCGGTGACACGTGGAAACCGGGGTGTGACAGGTTGGTATCAGAGCCAACATTGAGTGAATTAAACACTAGCCTTTTGTGTTTAATCTCAATAACACAATTGCACATATCTAAACTTTCGAGTCTAGACAAATAACTTAGGACAAATTCTACCTTGTTTGGTTTTTGTTTTGTCCTTTAATTTTTATATATTGTTGTTGTTATCTCATGTTATATTGCTCAGGATTAACAAAATGCCGCCAAGATTCATCCGAAGAAGAGGACGAGGAAAGGGGCCAATCACCGCCCCCAATGACAACGAGGCAGGACCTTCGCATATGCGAGCTCCTTCTACCACCGAGAGTGACGATCCTTGGTAGAACCGGAGGAACCTTTTTGAGCCGGCTAGACGGTCGGTCTCACACAGTTCAACACCTCCTGTTAATAACTCATATGGGCCACATTCTGAAAATGAGCCCAACAACCCTCAACCCTCCTACATACCTCTACAGCGATCCTTGTCGCACAATTCTTTTTGTGACCCTACACATGTTTTTAGGGGCCGGTTTAACCCGGTAAATTTTATACAAGAACCAGTGGGTTTCAACCCATTGGGACCAGAGGACCATTTCTCTGGCGATCACGCGGAAGATATGGACGAGGACACGGATCCCGTCGAACCTGCCAGTGGTACGCCGAACCATCCCATCGAGATTTCGGATGGCTCTACTTTCCACGGATCACCCTATGGTGGTCCAGACAGCTTTCAAGCTATGTTTACCCGGCACGAATGGTATTATACACCTCCTCGCCATTCATCGCCTCAGCAGCAGCAGCAGCAGGATCCCTCTGTGGATTCAAGGTTTGTGGCAGTCACGCCACCACCTCCACCGCCACCAGTTCAACCGGCACCTCCGCAACCGCCAAGGCGTAGGAGAACCGGAGCGCGTATGTCTGCGCGAGCGGGAGACTTTCATTTTAGTTCTCCACGCCAATCAAGTGGCAGCCATTACCCGCCACTTCCGGAGGACCCACAAATGGGTGGACCCTCACACCCAGTTGCACCGCAACCACCGCCTATGGGTTTTGATAACCCAATTCCGGCATACACGGGTTCCATGGCGTATAACCCGTTTGAACAGCCAGTGCACACCAACTACAACTACGCCGAAGCCGACCCATACTTGGTAGCGGCTAACTATAACACCCAAGGACCGTATGGAGACCCATGGGGAGTAGGGTACCCAACTCATGGGTACCAGATACCTGCCAGACCTATTATACAGACGCAATCGCAGCCGCCACGGTTTTCTCCCCCAGAACGGGAGGAAATTCTTCAGAGACTAGATCAGGTTGAACGAGAGTTTCACCGCGACCGCAGGGAGAGACAAAGCTTCTTCCAAGGATTGACAAGCTTGATCAAAGGGAAGAGCAAGAAGGACCACTGAATCCTTCCAATTGTTGTTAAGCCCCTGCGTGGGCCAGTCTTACTGTATAAACCCCTGCGTGGGTATGCTTGTTTGTTTTGACCCCTGCGTGGGTCTATCTTTCTGTTAACCCCTACGAGGGTATGTTATTGTTTAAGTCCCTGCGTGGACTATTATGTTATTTCTGTAAGTCCCTGCGTGGACTATTAGGATGTTTGTTGTTAAGCCCCTGCGCGGGTAAATCCTTGTTAAACCCCTGCGTGGGTAAGTTTGTTTATTTAAAAAGTCCCGTTTAGGGCGACGTGTAACCTTTTAATAAATTAATGGAATGTTATGTTTATAAATTTCATTTTTGCCATTATATGCATAAATATATTACATGAAATAAATAAATCAAAATCATTCCTTTTAATAATAATCTGCCTATTTAAATTATTGAATAAGAATCTTAAAGAGTGAAACCTAGCCTTCGGGTCATTATAAGACCGGGCCAAGATGGTAAGACCTGTTTAAAAGATTCAAATCGCTGTTAACATCTGTAAACAAGTTAACGCTCCTGGCAGATGTGATCCATTAAAATCACACACGTCATTCTTATTATTGGATTCTTTAAAAGATTCCTAACCCAATTTAATGATCTCTGAATCATGGGTTTAGATCATCAATTAAGATGATCATATTTTTACCATACGTGGTAATATAGCGCCTACGGGCCCTGCTCATTTCCATATGAGCCAAAAGACAGTGGTAGCGATGACTCCCTGTCTGAAAAAGGTAATGAACTAGGTTCAAACCTCAATGCTTTGATTCTCTGAAATCATAGCTTATAATTTATAAATGTCCTTGTGACTAGGCCTAATGTGCCAGTATACCTTCATGTTTTGATTCTCTGAAATCATAGCTTATAAATTAAAATGTCCATGTGACTAGGCCTTTTGTGCCACAAATAAAACTGTTATTGTTTTATGGTTAGGATAAATTATAATAGAAATCCTAAATAAATATGATTAATAAATTAACCAAATATGGTCTCTGTTACCATGGTTAATGAATTACCCTAAGGGGCAATTCCATAATAAACTCCCAAGTAAACTATTGTTCTTGTTTTCTGTAACAGTTCAATTAAAATGGCTAACTCAGACGAAATTAATAGCCATCCAGTGGAGAACATTGATAACGCCCGAGTTACTTTAACGGGTGCTGAATTGAAAGCGTTGGTAGACGACGCAGTTACAAAGGCATTGGAACGGCAGTACGAAGAGTATAGTGGGACTCGAAGTAGGACCCTATCTAAGCCGCATTCAAAGCCTCCTTCCAAGAAGGACGAACCGAAGAAAGACGATGACCGACACTCCTCGAACCACCACAGTGCCCCATCTCAGCAGGTTGTGCTAAACCAAGGACCCTGTGACAAGGGTTGCTCTTATAAATATTTTGTTTCCTGCAAACCCTGGGATTTCACTGGGGAGAAAGGAGCCATTGACTGTATGACGTGGCTGGATGAGATGGACACGGTTGTGGATATCAGTGGATGCGCTGAGAGAGATGTGGTCAAGTTTGTGTCGCAATCATTTAAGGGTGAAGCTTTAGCCTGGTGGAGATCTCTGGTTCAAGCCACCGGGAAAATCCCATTGTATAACATGTCATGGGAACAATTTGTTGCCCTTATCAAGGAAAATTACTGCACTCAGCATGAGGTAAGATAGAATCTGATTTTCTATCATTGGTGATGACAAACCTTGACTGTCAAGCTTACCTCACGAGCTTCAACACAATGTCCCGGTTGGTTCCATATCTGGTAACCCCGGAACCAAAAAGAATAGCTCGTTTTATCGGTGGTTTAGCCCCGAAAATCAAGGCAAGCGTGAAGGCCTCTCGGCCAGCTACTTTTAGATCTGTAGCTGACATATCTTTGTCACCCACTCTGGATGCGGTCAGGCAAAGATCGCTGAGGAACAAAGATACTGAGAAGAGAAAACGTGAAGACGATAATTCACGGAGGTCGAGCAAGAAGCACCGTGGAAACGGTAACAACAAGAAGGGGTCTGAGTCAAGGAAAGATGGGCATCAGTCTGGTGAGAAGCCCAAGTGCAAGATTTGCAAGAAACAACACTTTGGAAAGTGCAGACTCGAGTCGAACTCACAGACTCAGTCAAAAATCTTTGCTTGTGGTATATGCAAGTCCAAGGACCACAAAACCTTGGATTGCAAAAAGCTGAAGGATGCAACTTGCTACAGTTTCAATGAAAAGGGGCACATTAAAACCAACTGCCCTAAATACGCCAAGAATCCTGAAGAGGCCAAGAAGACCAACGCTAGAGTCTTCAGAATGGACGCAAAGGAATCGGTTCTAGACGACAACGTTATTACAGGTACTTTCCTTGTAAATGATGTCTATGCTAGAGTACTTTTTGATTCAGGCGCTGATAAATCTTTCGTTGATAATAAGTTTTGTGAATTGCTGAAATTACCTGTCAAAACCTTAAATGTGGATTATGAGGTGGAGTTAGCAGATGGCACCCTAGAAACCGTCTCAACTGTGTTAGATGGATGTGTTATATCCATTAAGAACCACTCTTTTCCTCTGTCCCTACTTCCATTTAAGTTAGCTGGTTTTGACATAGTATTGGGTATGGACTGGTTATCTCATAACCAGGCCCAAATTGTCTGCAACAAGAAGCAGGTGGTGATAAAGACTCCGTCTGGTGAATCACTTACCATTCGGGGAGATACCCAGTATGGACTACCTGAGCAAGTGACTATGCTCAAGGCTTCCAAGTGTTTAAAGAAGGGTTGTGTCATCTACATGGCACAAGTGATTATTGATGAGCCTAAACCGAAGATAGAAGACATCCCCGTCATTTCTGAATACCCGGAAGTTTTTCCTGAAGAACTACATGGTTTGCCACCAGATAGGCAAGTAGAATTCAGGATTGATATCATCCCCGGAGCAGCACCAGTTGCTAGAGCACCTTACAGGTTAGCACCAACCGAAATGAAGGAGTTGAGAACACAACTGGATGAATTGCTTGCTAAAGGTTTCATAAAACCTAGTTCGTCTCCTTGGGGAGCACCAGTCCTGTTTGTCAAGAAGAAGGATGGATCGATGCGTCTGTGCATCGATTATCGTGAGCTTAATAAGGTCACGATAAAGAATAGGTATCCTTTGCCCAGGATCGACGATTTGTTCGATCAATTGCAAGGAGCAAGTTATTTCTCGAAGATTGACTTGAGGTCAGGCTACCATCAACTGAAGGTTAGAGATGAAGACGTACATAAAACTGCATTTAGGACTCGCTATGGTCATTACGAGTTCCTAGTGATGCCTTTTGGGCTCACTAATGCACCGGCCGCGTTCATGGATCTCATGAATCGCGTTTGCAAGCCATACTTAGATAAATTCATCATCGTTTTCATCGACGACATTCTTATCTATTCAAAGAACCAAGCTGACCATGAGAAACACCTTCGTTGTATTCTCAAACTCCTACATCATGAGAAGCTCTATGCCAAATTTTCCAAGTGTGAATTTTGGCTTCGAGAAGTCCAATTCCTTGGACATGTGGTGAGTGAGCGTGGTATCCAAGTGGATCCCGCTAAGGTTGAAGCAGTTATGAACTGGCAAGAGCCAAAGACGCCTACGGAGATTCGTAGCTTCCTGGGATTAGCAGGATATTACAGGCGTTTCATTGAAAATTTTTCAAGGATTGCTGCACCCCTAACTTCCTTGACTAAGAAGAAAGTAAAGTTCATTTGGGGCCCTAAGCAGCAAGAGTCCTTTGACATCCTAAAGCAAAAGCTGAGCAACGCCCCAGTACTGACATTGCCAGATGGAATAGAAGAATTTGTAGTTTATTGTGATGCATCGCACACTGGCATGGGGTACGTACTTATGCAGAAAGGCAAAGTTATTGCCTATGCTTCAAGACAGTTAAAGGTGCATGAAAAGAATTACACCACCCATGACTTAGAGTTGGGTGCCGTTGTATTCGCACTAAAACTGTGGAGGCATTATTTGTATGGTATCAAGTGTTTGATCTATTCTGATCACAAGAGCCTCCAGCACCTGTTTAATCAGAAGGATTTAAATATGAGGCAACGCCGTTGGATGGAGACTTTAAATGATTATGATTGTGAAATCAGATATCATCCCGGCAAGGCGAATGTAGTCGCTGATGCCTTGAGTCGAAAGGAGAGGGTGAAACCCATCCGAATCAATTCCAAGCACATGGAAATAAAGAACAGTTTGACTGAAAGGTTGTTAGCTGCACAGAAGGAAGCTGTGTTGGAAGCTAACTATCCTAAAGAAAAGCTAGGGGTAACTGAAGAGTAGTTAACTCTTAGCAAGGACGGAATTCTAAGACTAAATGGACGAATATGGGTTCCAATTTATGGAGGACTTCGAGATGTCATCCTCCAAGAAGCCCATAGTTCCAAATACTCCGTTCATCCTGGAGCTGATAAGATGTACCAGGATCTAAGGGCAAATTATTGGTGGATAGGCTTGAAAAAGTCTGTAGCTGCCTATGTAGCTAAGTGCTTGACTTGTGCGCAAGTCAAAGCAGAACATCAAAAGCCGTCAGGCTTGCTACAACAGCCTGAACTTCCTACGTGGAAGTAGGAAATGGTAACTATGGATTTTATCACCAAGTTACCTAAGACAAGGAAAGGGAATGATACAATATGGGTTATAGTTGATAGACTGACTAAGTCAGCCCATTTCTTACCCATCAAGGAGACTTATAGCTCCGATATGTTAGCCCAGTTGTACGTTGATAAGATTGTAGCCTTACATGGCATACCGGTGTCTATTATCTCTGACAGAGATACTAGATACACGTCACACTTTTGGAAAAGCTTCCAACAATCTTTGGGCACGCGTTTGAATTTTAGTACGGCTTACTACCCTCAGACAGACGGTCAGAGTGAGCGTACTATTCAAACTTTGGAAGACATGCTACGTGCATGTGTGATCGATTTGGGGGGTAGTTGGGATAACCACCTACCACTAATTGAGTTCTCCTACAACAATAGCTACCACACCAGCATAAAGGTTGCGCCTTTCGAGGCCTTATACGGTAGAAAGTGTAGAACGCCCGTTTGTTGGGCGGAAGTTGGAGATGTCCAATTATCAGGACCAGAGATAGTCTTTGAAACGACGGACAAGATTGTCCAGATTCGTGACCGTCTCAAAGCTTCCCGTGATAGGCAGAAGAGTTACGCAGATCCAAAGCGTAAAGCTTTTCACTTCGAAGTAGGTGACAAAGTATTGCTTAAAGTATCACCATGGAAGGGAGTGATGCGATTTGGTAAGAAAGGCAAGCTAAGCCCGAGATACATAGGACCTTTCGAGGTTATCGAACGTGTCGGGTCAGTTGCCTATAAGCTAAACTTACCTGAAGAGCTCAGTGGTATTCATAATGTATTCCACATCTGCAATCTGAAGAAGTGTTTCGCTGACGAATCACTGGTTATACCACACACATATGTGCATATAGATGAGAGCTTGAAATTTTTGGAAAAACCATTGTCGATTGAAGATCGACAGGTTAAGAAGCTTCGAAGGAAGCATGTACCTATTGTAAAGGTCAAATGGGATGCCCGTAGAGGACCCGAATATACGTGGGAGGTTGAATCCACAATGAAAGAAAAGTACCCTTATTTATTTCAGTAAATCTCGGGTCGAGATTTATTTTAAGGAGGTAAGGATGTAACACCTCGAAAATTCACGTCCTAAAATGTGTAGACACGTGTCATATGTTTGAACGTGTGAAAGAATGTTATAGAAGGACCAAAGTTGACAGTCATGGAAAGTATGTGAAAATACGAGTTCTAAATGTCAACAGTGAATAAATATGTTATACATTAACCCTACATGATGCTCATACCTTCAAACGAATAAATCATGGATCATACGAAGCTAAATATGAAGGAAAGTGAGAGATTACAAACTACAGGGGTTAAATGTGTCAACATGTTTAAGTTATACCTCTGAGTGACCTTTTGACAAACCCGAAGCTTTGTAACGGTTAATTATGCTCACTAGAATGCACGTTACAAATTTCGTAAAGTTTCGTTAACATATGAGAAAGTTATGGTCAAATTCGTGTGCGAGGGGTTAAAGCGTCATCGTTGAAAGTTAGGACTTTTCGGGTAACAATAAAGTTAACCGGGGACTTAACAAAATGGGTATATGTCTTAAGGCCCCTAAACATCAATTTGGAGGGCTCAAAATGCAAGGAAACGAAGTCTAAGCAAAGCTTGAAGAGCCAAGGATCAAAACACAAAAATCAAAAGTTGAAGATCTTGTCAGATTAGGCCTAGCGCGACGCGAGGCCCTGGGGGGGGGGGGGGGGGGCTAGCGCGACGTGTTCTACATTGCTAATCCTTCCTTAGTTAAGTTTTAGCTTAAAAGTCAAACCGTCGTAATTAACGGTTGACTTCAAGATTAATCACTAATGGTCCAGTGATTAGTCGAATTGAAAGTAGTTATAAGTTGGTAATTATGTGGGTAATAAACCCTCAAAAGGGTTCCCCCTGATTCCCACTCTAACTAGGTCAAATGTCGGGTCAAACTTGTAATTAAAAAGTCAACAGAATGTTTAATTTACAATTTATGCATGATTAGCAATGTAGAACACATACAACATGTTTGATCATTAATATAACTTGGTAATTAGTGTAATAACATGTCTAAACATGTTCAACCCGACAATTTCCTGTTTAGACCCGGTTCGGAACCGAAAGTCGCATAGTTTGACTTTTACTTTGACTTTCAGTTCTGACCCGTTTAGGCATGTTTTAGAAATGCCTTAGAGCGCCATTTGGACCAGGTAACATGCTAGTATAACCCTCTGAGATTATACACCATGGTTCAGTAGTTAACCGATTAATACGCATGATTCCGTTAATTGCTCATATGTTGACCATTATGCCCTTTTCACCTTAAAACGTGATTTTTGAAAATGTAAAAGAGTAGAAACCTTTGTTACTGATATATATACTTGTACCCAAAGTTTGAGATCAATTGGTGGTGTAGATTGAGAGTTATGCTCATTAGCGCAAAATGAAAGCTTTATGTTAATTAAATGGCGTAATTAGCGTATAGTCTAGTTAAGCCTACTTTTTGATATCAAAATTATTACCCACTGATGTAATATATTATTTTGGGATTTTTGAAGATTTTTAATTAATTTTAGGCTGGGCATAACTCATAGTCGTAGGCTTAATCCGGTAATTGTCGGTTTTGCCCTTACGGGCCATAAAATGAGTTTTACATATCTAAACGACTCCAAACCTTTTGCTACTGATTAGATATGATAAATAAATTATTTTAAGCCTTCTGGAATAATAAAAATATCAGCTTTATGTATCGAACCCGTAAATGGCTTCTAATCGCCTTTTTAAGCGTTTTTAACGCATAGTATGTACTAAAACTATTTTAAACATACAAAGGGTGATACCTACTGATATTTGAGGAAAATTATAATATTTTAACAGTAAGCAAAAATTGTTTAACTCAGACTTCAGTTTTGAGTTTTACGGCTTATGTGAAATTACCAAAATGCCCCTACGGTGCATAGTTTGGTTATAATTGATAAATTTCACATATATACAATACCCTACTGATATAACTTAGCCAATTGATTATCTTTGCTGATTACATCAGACCTGTAACTCAGGATACTACTTAAACTCTTTTATCACCTTATAAATGACCAAACTACCCCTGCGGGGTATAGTTTGTGTTTAAATTCATTTCGGGCATAATAAATGATATCTTACTGATGTCACAACATATTTGGAGCATATTAACTGAGGAAACCTGTAAATGGCTCTCATTATTACCCGTTACGCTTATTACGCGTTCGGTTCGGTTTATGTAACTAGTTTACATAAATTAGCCGAAACGGGTCAAACCTTATCGGCTTTATCTCAAAATCCAGAATGTGTATAATATACCCATATTAAACGAGTCTCTGAACTTGTCGGGTCTAAATCACATTCTATCCGGTCTTCGCTTAATCGTGCGTACGAACCGTATCTTTGAAACTAATCGGTCTAAGCTTAAGCTTAATTAAAGACCCGTTAGGATTCTAATAGGTTATTATAAACCTTCGTTCCAGATTAGGAGTACCAGTAAAAGCTACTTGCAATTGCTTATTGTGATTATTACATTGCTCAGGTAAATACTTTTAACTTATTTTCCCTATACGGGCTTGGGTTACGGTATATAGAATACCGCTTGATCGGGCATCAAATCTTCCATCGTTGGGTGGTTAATTGAATAATTTGATCGGCTCGTTTAAACAGTCTTGTTTACTTAAAGCCTTTGGGGGGTTAATGACCATGTCCCGGATATCCTTGGCATCATTTTACGAAATGGCCACGACTTAAGCGCGGGGTGTAGGCGTACACCCGTCAGTGCACAAAAGAATAATGTGGTGTGTCTATTGATCTTTAACCCGGTACGTCCGGGCTACTGAACGCACAAGGAACATGTAATTCGTTCACAAGATTATATATTTAAATAATTCTCCCAAGTTAAATAAAATGTTTATGCCACGTGCATCCAAATCAATTTTCAATCATTTTTAAAATGAGTCAGTTGATTGTATTTACCAGTGTAAACTGACGTATTTTCCCAAAAATATTAAATGCATGTACTAAGCGTAATTGGCTGGGATTTCTCCTTAGCATCACTAGAAGTCTCGCAAGCTTAAGATGCCTACCGTCTGTTGAACTACTATTTATTTTTGATCCTTTTGTGGACAAACCTTCAACTGTTGTGATACACAATATTTCAATACTAATAAAGTTGAAATATATTTCTCAATTGCTTCCGCTGTCCATATTCATATATTGTGTTGTTTGACTATTATGTTGCCAACCACGTCACGATACTCCCCTACCGGGCCCACCGGTGACACATGGAAACCGGGGTGTGACACGTTTGAATTCGTGATGCCCTGCTCCAAGGAGGCATCAAATGACCATTTTGGTAAGTCAAAGAAATTCTTGGCTATTTTGGTAATTAGCTCATACTTTTATTATGGGCCCACTTATTATTAAAAAAACACTATAACAAACCAACCTCCATCTGCCAATCCCAGATCTCTCTTGCTGCTCTCCTTCTCTCTAGACTAGAGCCGCAAATTGACGTCGGTGATAGAGGATGATGGCCGTGGAAGGAAAATGGTGGTGGGAAGGTGTAGTAAATGATGGTTAGGGTTTTCTTTCAATGGAGGTTTCTTGTGATGAGTTGTAACAAGATATGGTGGAGGTGCGGTGACGAAGGTGGAGGTGTGGTGGTGGAATCGGGTTGCAGACGGTGTTGGTGATAGGAGGTGGAATCGGATTGTGGTGCGAATGTGGTAGCAGTTGGGGGTTAAAGGGAAAATGAACGGTGGTGACAGGTGTCGGCAGTCTCCAACGTCAGTACCTCTTTGGTGGTAGGTTGGGAAAAAGATCTTCGATGGTACTATTTTGTTTTGAGCAACTTGGGTTTTGGTTGTGGATGTCGAGTCACCGACGAGGCGACTCTGTTTTGGTTATGGGGAAAACGATCTGGTGGGGAAATTTTGTGATTTAATCGTCTGTGGTAAAAAAATAACCGGATATGATTGTAGCTTTATGTCCATTTTGTTTCCCAAATTTTTAGCATCTTTAATTGAAGATATCAAATATCTCTGGTCCAATAAAAATCATATGACATTGATGAGCTTTAATCCCTTTCAAACTATCTAAATTAATCTTATTTCATTTTAAACAAGACTGTGAAGCGAAGAAGATGGACATCAGGTTTCTTTTTTCGATTTGTACTCTTAAAATATATTAGTGGCCGGAATCTTGTCGTCGGCGATTTGGGGAAAATGACCGCAAGAAGGATTGAGAGAGGTTAGGGTTTTAATTTGTTTTTTATTTAATTGTGGGTCCAACTAATTCTTCACTATTTTCTTTTTATCCACAATTGATGTATCCTTTTAAGAGTAAGGGTATACTAGTCCTTTTACACCTACTTAACCTTAAAAACTAACGCCCATCCATACCTGGGAGCATCCGTGTAACATATTTGTAAACGATAGGGAGCAGGAGTGTAATTTCAAAAAGTTGGGGACTAAAGTTGAACTTTTATCAAACCACAGGGACTATCCGAGCATTTTACTCATTTTTTAGTTTTTTTATAGTTACTATATTTGGGCTACGAGGAGAGAGAATAATCGAGCTTTTAATTGAAACTCAACCAAAAATCGATGAAACTAAACTGAAATTAATCGGAAATTAAATTAACTGAAAACCACTTATTAGTTTTTTTTACCCTAGCTTAATCAAAACTAACTAAACAAACCTTTCATATATTTTTAGTTTTTATACCTTCATATTTTCATATATTTATACATTCATTTCTTGTGTTTATACATCATTCATGAATTATACCCTCATTTCATGTATATTTCTAAGCAAAGTTTTACCTCGAGTTTGGTTTTAGTTATAAACTGAATTAACCGATTCGAACCAAAAATGTAACACCCAAAAACTCGAATTATTAAATCCGTTAGTATGTTACTATGTTTAATTAAATGAAATACAATAACTAAGCTATTAAACTTGGTTAAATGCCTAACAAATTAAGTGAGGGAATGAATTGGGTGAAAATTGAGATCAAGTAACTAACTTGAGGGGCTAATATTGTCAAAAGGGGGAAAGCTTAAATTTAATTAAAACAAAAACCTCACACTGTAACAACCCGCACGTTCGTGCATTGTTACTACTCGCTACACTCGTTACGCCTAGCACCAGAGATTCGAACCATAATGTAAACTATAACGCTTACAACGCTATTTCTCATATTTTCGCACACGCTATATCACAACGCATACGCTTATAACGCTAACACGTACACTATTGCGCTATTCACTATCGCTCAACACAACACCAACTAAAAACGTAGTTACTTATGCTACGACCTATTAAAGTACATTATATTAAAACATCTGGGTATTTAAAACTTGTTGAAACGCGCACTCGCGGTCACGCGCAATTCGACTATCTCACTGAAGCACAACATAACACGATACTACGTATCTCGCTAAAACGCTTAATGTACTTACAAAAATTAACACCACAAAACGCATCAAACGAATAGAAAGTTGGGAAACTAACTCGTCCGATAGGATGACCCTCCGATAGGGTGGCCCTCCGATAGGGTGGCCCTCCGATAGGATGGCCGTCCGATCGAATGGTCGTCCGATCGAATAGCCATCCGACACCTCACCAGCACCGCCTTACTTCTCTCTCACACTATAAATACCTCCCACATGTCACTGTTCACTGATGTGACAACCCTATCTGACCAACTCACTCCCAGCTCGTCCTCAAGCACTATTTCACTCAATTCAAGGCTATTTCGTAAGTAATTCTCCCTAAATCTTGTACTTCCATCTTCACTACACACATCTCCATCATCTTCTCCATCAAAAAACACTAATTTTCATCACGAAATCACCTTATTTGGGTTGCTTGAAGATGGTGTTCACTTGGTGATGTCATCTCATCAAGTTTAGCCCAGATCTAAGGGATTTCTACACATTTTAACACGAATCTTAAACAAAAATTCAACATTTCAACTGATTCAAACTTTCTTTCAACTCTTTTACACTCTTCTACTCAAAACCGATGGAATCTGAACAACCTGACCTAAGACTCACTCTATAGTTTAGGGCCGGCTCGGAAACGGATTTCCACCAGAGAGGTGATCGACAAACAGGTGGAACATGAAGTCCCATCAAGCTCAGCAGGTCTGATCGAATGCGGTAGTTCCCATCCGATGGACTAGGCTAGACTCGGTGTGGATTTCCGTTGTCTGACACGTCGTCACGCCAGCTCCGTTAACTAAAAAATGTTTACTTAGAAAATTTTACAAAAACTTCAAACTACAATATGCAACTCACTCGAATAGGGTGGCTCTCCGATAGGGTGGCTCTCCGATAGGGTGGCTATCCAATAGGATGGCCATCCGATCGAATGGCCATCCGACAGGGTGACCATCCGACAGGGTGGCCATCCGACCGAGTGGCCATCTGACAGGGTGACCATCCGGCAGGGTGACCATCCGACAGGGTGACCATCCGACAGGGTGACCATCCGACCGGATGGAACCCATCCATCCGGATGCACTGCTACAACACTTAACCCACTTTTACCCCATTAGACACGCTGATTCCGACTGTTCAGCCCTGTGGAATACTTATGCATCTGTTCCTGTACACAGGCTGATCCGACGCTTTCAACCATCCAACCAGATCGTGTTTATTTGTTGGACACGCACTGTGAGTATACTTGAACCCTTTTTGCTTATGCACTTTTGGGTGTAACATACGTTTCTATCAAATCGAATCACATCAAATGCTAAAACTATTTATCACATGCGAATGACTAACATGCATAGCTATACGAGATGCTAGTTACATATGTGCTAGGACTTATACTCGCGACGTCCCACCATGACTAGTATAGTACTATTGCACCCGACGGGGTCTAGTTAGCAATCGAATTCGTAGCTCGAGGACTTAGCTGGTAGTATCGGTTTTGTGAGTATATATGTCGTGTATCTCGTTTATGTGTATAGAAATTCGCAGCACTTTTAATCTACTATGCTATTACATATCAAACATGTATACTAGCCAATACTTTTGTATTGACGTTATTTTAATGTATGTTGCAGGTTTAGTCGCAGCCTACATCAAATCAAGCTAGGAAGTCTAGAAACTCAACTAAAATCTAGGTTGTCGGATTTGTATTGTTCGAGAGAACATGTAATCTGTGACGACTTATGTGATTGTAATTGTTTATTAGTATGGGATAATGAACGCATTAATTATTGTCGCAAAATAGTTGTTATGGATTCTCCTGAGCAATCTGATTCGCTTAGTGCCGCGCCCCGATGATTTCGCCATCGGTTGGGGTGTGACAGATTGGTATCAGAGCCATAGCTGTAGGGAATTAGGTAAAATCTTACGACTCGACCTAGTCCGGGATACGAGTCAGGTTGACCTAGTCTATAGTCTAAGTACCAACAGACCAGACTTCGTGCGAAGCCCAGTAGGGGTTAGTACAAAGTCTACTGTTGATACTCTCGATCGAATCTGCTTTAAAAACTACAACTTTGTGTGAACATCGCGTACTATAGTTTCGCACGAAGTAGCCTTTCCTAAGGCTGTAATACTACATAGCCTTTCCTAAGGCTGACACAATACTCACGATTTACGATACTCGCATAATATCAACGAGTGATCGTGTCGAGATGAGGTGTGAAAACCAGGAACTCTCGATGGGTCGCTCATTCAGCGCATTATTCTAAGCACAAGAACTTTCTGTTGAGTCAGGAGTGACATCCACATCTCGACGGAATTCTCCATTTCTATCCAGTGGAACTCCCGGATTTACTCGATGAGCTCAACCACAGCTAGGAACGAAGTTGTTAAGTCAGGGGTGAAACTCATACCTTAATGAATTGTTCCACTCCTTAAATGGTTTCGAAAAGCTCTCACCAAGGACTCGGCTATATCAAGGACTCGAGCCGCGGGAGGAATAGGAGGACGAATGCCATGAGCTGCATCCCAGTGGAAGCATAGTCTACTAGGTCTACGCGCGTGCACGAACTCGCTTAATATTGCTGACTTACTTGGGTAGTCGACGCCTAAACACCCAGGGCATTCTACCTGATTTTTCTATCTTGCGATTCGTTGGTTTTACGCTTGTTAAAATTATTTACGCCTGCATGTTTACGGTTTAAATTTTACGCTTTAACGATTTCTCGATTTCTCGATTTATCGATTTTTCGCTCCCCGCTTTACGAATGCACAACTCGCACCACCATCGCAATCTAAAACGCAACCCGAATGATCGCAACAAAACTAAAGTCTAACAATTCGCCCTCTCTTTTCATCGCGTCCTCACACTACCTATGCAAACATCTGAGTAAATGTTACAACTATATATCTATATACAAACGAAATCGCTAATATGCCATTTGTGAGAACTTAGGAATTTTGTGTTTCCTATATGGCTCCTATGTGAATACGTATTACTATACTACCTGCAACAAGTTTTGAACACGCTCGAATCGCATCGCAAAACTCAAAATCATTATGATCGAATCTCACGCCAAGTCTCTCTCTGTCTAGATGCCTTCCAACAATTCTGCTTCGAGAATGTCAGCCAAGAGACGAGCCAAACGAAGGGATGAAAAAAGGATTGCTTCACTTGTGGCCAGGGAAGTGGCCAAAGTCATTCCTCGGATTGTCACTCAAGTGCATTCTCTTAGCAACTCTCGAACTTCAGAAGACGTTAAGACAGAAGCGCCGCAACCTACTTTCCTCTACAAACACTTCAAAGCCTGTGACCCGATGGTCTTCACAGGTGAAGGAGGTGTTTCTCAGCTACTCCAGTGGTTCGATTTTGTCGAGGTCACCCTTCGTCAGAGTGGGTGCCCTGAGCATTTTCGTATTACTTGTGCTACCGGGATATTTCAATCGCGAGCACTCGACTGGTGGACAGCCGAACGTAACAAACGTGGGATCCACACAGCTTATGCTCTCTCCTGGAATGAGCTGAAGGAGCTCATGAAGGAAGAGTACTGCCCTCCCCACGAAGTCCAGAAGCTAGAAGACGAATTTTGGGAAATCAAACAAAACGAAGGAGACAATGCTGGCTACAAAGCAAGGTTCAAATAGCTTAGCATTATTTGCCCAAGTCAAGTTGACACCTCAGTGAAGGCTATCCAGAAGTACATTCGTGGCTTGCTTGAGTGTGTGCGCGATTTTGTCGAAGCTGCGAGACCTGCTACCGTTGAAGAAGCCTACCATTTAGCTACTGAAGTCAACGAAAAACGAATCTTGGAAGGATTTTTCTCCAAGAATCCTGCCAAGAGGGTTAATCAAGCTATCGCCGTGTCATCTGATGATACTGAGTCGTCTGAGGAGGACACTGATTTAACCAACGACACCACCGACACATCTAACGACGACGACACATCATCGCAAGATACCGACAAACTGAGCCGCAAACGAAGGATTTCAAGCTCGAACTCTTCCACAACGGAATTGCCTCAACCAGAACCTCTCCAAGCAGTTCCTGTTTGCCCGAAACGTGCCTACACTGGAGTTCACCCCCAATGTTACACGTGTACCTATCATCACCTGGAGGGAGCAGACTGTCGCTATTGCACATGTTAGTGCATTTATGTCTATCGCCTTCATCAATCCGAGCTGTAGCGAGAAACAGAAGAAAACGAGTCGTTACGATGGAATATCTAGGCAAAAGGCAAGGTGACAATATTGTAATTAATGAGAAATCTCATTAAAAGCCAAGGCCTATAAATAGGAGCTTTATGTTTAGATTAGAGACTTTTGGCTTATTTGTGATTTGGAGAGCTCTAGTGTTAGAGAGAGAAAGCTAGAGAGAGAAAATTCCGTGTACGTGATTCAAGGTGCTGTACGCTATCAAATCTTCAATAGAATCAAAGTTATAATTACTGTTCGTGTGTTCGGTCACGATCGTGTACGGATTCAGCACGTCACACGTTCGTTTCGCAATCGTTTCGGAGTCAAAACCGGTCCTACAAGTGGTATCAGAGCAGGTGCTCGGTTGCTAAGATCAAACGCACAGATTCGTTCAAGATTTGATCAGATTCAGAGCCAAAATCATCCATATTTGTCAAATTTCTCATATCTTTCTTGTTCTTCACATTTTTATCTGATTTTTGTCAATTTGAACAGGTTTTTACGGTCGAAATTTGCTAATTTTTTGATATGTTGTGCAAAAACACCTGATCTATAACCCTACCAAATTTCAGATTCAAAATCCTAGCCGTTTAGGAGAAATTCGAGTTTTTAGGTCCGTTTGAAGCAGTCCTGACCGTTTGAAGCAGTCCTGGCCGTTTGAAGCAGTCCTGACCGTTTGAAGAAGACCTGACCGTTTGAAACTGACACCTTCCCGTTTGAAACTGACACCTTCCCGTTTGAAAATGACACTTCCCGTTTGAAACTGACACTTTCCCGTTTGAAACTGACACTACCGTTTGAAGGTGTGACAGTTTGAGGGTGTGACCGTTTGAGTGGTTCCTGTTTGAAAGTGTCTAAAAGTTTGAAAGTGGTTCCCGTTTGAAAGTGTCTAAAAGTTTGAAAGTGGTTCCCGTTTGAAAGTGACATCAAGTTTGAAAGTGACATCAAGTTTGAAAGTGACATCAAGTTTGAAAGTGACATCACGTTTGAAACTAGTTTTCGTTTGAAACTTGATTAGTGTTGTCTCAAACGGAATAACATATTTTGTTTGAGAAGAGCCATTTCGTTAGAAAGACTATAACGTTTGAACCATTTCGTTTCAACAGATTCCGTTTGAATCTGTCATTTTTAAAACCAAGAACTTTCTAAGTGTTTGTTGAATATTTCAGGTTTTCAAGAATTTCAAATCATGGCTAAAGTGTTTGATGAACAGGAAAACGAGAATCTTAAAGATTTAAACGTTTGGATTTCTGATTCTTGGATTGATAAGAAGAACAAGAAGGACGTTTGGATTAAAAGATCCGAAAATTTCTTGTGCATGAAACATGAATCTTTGGAACAGTTGGATAGACGTTTTGATGAATTGATTGATAAGATAGATAAATATGAGATAAAGTTTTCAAATGCTGAAAAAATTTCAAAATTTGCTGATGCATTACCTCTAGAATGGGATGAATTTTTATGTGAACTAAAAAGGGATGCTAGTTTCTCAAAGCTTCATTTTAGAGAATTCATCAATAAGCTTAGTTCACATAAGTTTGATAAAGAAAAAAGAAAAGAAGAGTTGATGAATGAAATGAAAAGGGATTTAGAAAAGATAAATTTGGAAGTGATCATCGAAATGAGAAAAAGATTGTCTGTATGTCTTGCTGCAAAAAATGTCATGAAATATGATATTAAGAGAGGTTGTTTTATTGATGAATATGCAAACCCTCTTGATTTTGTTAAAAATTTTTGTGCAGGAACATTCAGGATGGAAACAAAGAAAGAAGACGATGTTGAAAAGATGAATGAAAAATGCTCAAAATGTGATAAACTTGAAGCAGACAATGCCAAATTCTTGAGTGATGCGGAGAATTTGACATTGGAAAACAAAGCTTTGAAAGATGGGAAGAAAGCTGATGATGAACAGATTCTGGAGTTGCGCTTGAACTACGAGAAATTGAGATCTGAAAATGACAAACTTTTGAAGAATGTTGAGAGTTTGTCATCAGAAAACAAAAATTTTAAAAAATTAGAAAATGATTTCAAAAGTCAGTTAAAGATTTTAGAAGATGAGAGAGATGTTTTTGGTAAAAATAATCTCGAAAAACAATGTGCGATAAATTCTCATCTTGATAAAATCATTCAACTTGAGCATGAAGCCGAAGGTAATAGAAAGAAAATTGTTGATTTAGAAAACAAGTTGAAAAGTTTTGTGACTTCTGCACCATATGTGTGTCCAAAACCAATCAACGTTGTTCCAATAAGTGACAATGTCACAAATTTTGACAAAGTCAAAATTGAAGATTGTGGTGACAAAGCTGATGATGAAAACGAAAAAGAAAAGAAAAGGAAAATATTTTTAGATTTACAAGAAAAATTTAAAAATACTGTGTTGCAATCTACTGAAATAGGTGAATGCTCAAAGCAAAAACCTGTTAAGAAGAATGGAGAACAGAAACAAAAAGATAAAAATTTGAAAAATCCTAAAAGTAAAAATAAAAGCTCATCAGTTAAGTCATCCAATCATTATAAAAAACCACAAAAATCTAAAAATGAAAACTTACAAAATGTTGGTAATAAGTGGTGCAGGTTTGACCACAGTGCTCAAGAGACAAATCCAGCATTGAAGAGGAGAAATGATTATCACCAAGCCAAACAATGTTATGATCTGAAGGTTTGGACTGACAGAAGTGGATGGTACGATAACAGAGTGTGCTATACCTGTGGTGTTAGAGGATACATTGCTGTTAACTGCCAGAATTGGAATTTTGAAACACAAAGATGCTATAATTGCCATATCAGAGGACATATTGCAAGAGATTGCCCAAGAAGATCGATGGGAAGATCAAGGGTTGAATCTCAGAGAACGATAAAGAAACCAGTCAATGCCATGCCCAAAGAACAGAAGGTTCTAGAACAGAAAGTGAAGCTTTCGCAGGGGCAAAAAGACAGACTGAGGAAAAAGAGGAAGAAGGCGAGAGAGTATTTGGAGAAGATTTTGTCTTCGGGTTCACCGGTTGGTTTGAATAAAAGTTCTGATGAATCGATTCACTCGACGGCAAAGTCAAGCAAATCGAATTCTTCAGATGCAAATCTGAGGACAAACAAGAAGAAAAAGAAAGTTATTGGTGATGAATCTGGCTCATCCAAGTCAGACAAGCCAAGTTCGGGCAATGAATCTGATTCCACAAAATCAGATGAGCCACAAGTTGAGGTAAAAAAGGAAGAAACAGTTCCTTTAATGAATGATGAGAAATTTCCACCATTACGAGCTGCAAACCTAAAATCAAAAGGTGTTGATGCTGAAAAAAATGTTTAATAGCAATGTTAAACATATTTTTAGTAAGATGGCTGATGGTAAGGAAAAAGGAGTAAAAGAATTTTATGAAGAAAAGAGAAAAGCTCAAAATACACCCAAGGACAGTCAGGCTTGGGTGAAACTTTTCAAATAGAAAAATCTGACTTGCCGGAGCTTCCAGGTTGGTAAGTGTGAAGCAGGTATCGGCATCATTCTTGAGAAATTCACAGGATGGTAACTGTGATATTTCGTCTTACAAGTGGTTAATCAAGGACATTAAGTTGTACTTGATTTTCTACAAGTGATTGTGATGTTTGATCTTATATTATTAAAATTTTACAAAATGATTAAAAGAGAACAAGGTGATGATGAGATGACCCCGAACCCACAAGTGATGGGTAAACAAACTAATTTTTCCGGAAAAACCATTCTGATTAAAACAAACTTAAGTGTTTTGAAATCATTATGGGAAAATAGTTTGTTGTAAGGGGGAGTGTTGATTGAATTTGCCGAAACCCTCACGGCTGAACAAACATGATTACTTTCACAAGATTGAAAAACGGTTTTCAAACTGTCGAAAATCAATGGGTTGTAAATCATGGGGGTTACTTTATATTAGTTTTTCTGCAAAACAGAGCACATTAAGCAGAAAATCGATGGCGAGACAAAGCTATCAGTATTGGTTGTCAAATTTTCTTTAAATGATTTTGCATTTTAGGGGGAAAAAATTGTCAGAAAATCCAAAAACATTTGAAAATTTGAAAAAGTCAAAAACATGATAAAATTCAAATATTGAGTTTTTGCGTAAAAAGAGGAAACGATAGTACATCAGTAGACAGTTACAGTATGCTAAAGAAATGTAATGATTAAATAGCGTTAAACAGTCTCACTGATGATATGCCGATAGGTTTTTATACATTTAGTAAACTTTTTCGGGATATAAACCTAAATTCAAACTTGCTTATTTCGTGGGGAACAGTACTTGGATATATAGGTAACCCCTGAAATCTCGTTTGAAGGACCCCTCTTTCTGAGATACTAGGTCTTTATGCTTAGTGATATCTGGGGTATTATCCCGGGACTTCTGATTTTGCGGAAGCAATGGCTTAGTCCCCGGATAATACTTTCTGCATTGCTTGAAATATAGCGCCGCCCTCAGCAAATTGATGAAACAATAAAATTGATAGTCATTGCTGTTGTAATACAAAAGATCCTCTAAAGGGGACACACCAAAAGTCGAGCCGTCATCTCTCTGCTGAACGGAAGTTCTGACCTGAGCTCTCACGGTTTCGTACTATAATTTATTCCCCTTACAGATATCATCCAGGTATACTCACCTGTAAGACTGAATATTGGGATCTGGATACGGGAGTATATTCAAGAGGTGGGAAACATGAATGAGTTTAAGTTCTTAATACATCTAATTAGTATCCTGAATCAGTTGAAGTTTGTGTGAAAATTTAAGTGGAGAAGTATATCGACAATCTAAGTGAATTGTTTAATTCTTAATGTGTAACTAAGCTCAACGGTATTTGTGATTTGTCAAAAACTGATATGATCCTCTGATGCAAACTCGAACAAAAATATTGTCTGTAAATATGTTTGTACATATTTCTTTACTGCTTTATATTTTCAGAAAAATACAAAAAGATTTTTGATTCTGCTTTATTTTTGACAACTGATGTCTGAGTGCTGAGTTTCAAAATCTAAGTAAGTTGATCGTGTTTCTGAAAATGAAACAAGTTAATTAATTTGAAACTTGATTTAAAAATCAAAAATCAAAAACAGTTTGTGATATCTCCAAGGTCATTAGTTTGGACTTTGATGATTAACAGTGGGGGATTTTGGATACTTAACACTGCCAAATCTGTAAAGATTGTTGATAGGGGGAGTGTTTTAGAAAGTTGAATAGAACCAGATTACGATTTCTGGAAAATTTGGAAGTTTAAAATGTTGTTACTTATAAATGTATGAGTATTGCAGGTTATGTACCAGACTACGATCCCGAAAGCCGAGTCTAAGGGGGAGTCTGAAGACGAGCTCAACGCAAAAGGAAGCGTGGATTCAAGGAGCCATGTAACTATCCTAAAGGAGCTTGTAATCGAAAAGCAAGGTGTCGATCCCAAAGAACGGAAGCTTAACGAAAGGGGGAGCCTGATGAAGAAAAGAGTTTACAGAAAGGAGAAGCTGAAGCTGAAGACAAATCCACTGGGATTCTGTTCGAGAAGATTCAAAGAGAGAGAGAAAAAGAAGACGCTACGAGTTTGACTCAATGATCGATATTGACTGCGGCAATATCCAAGGGGGAGTCTGTTAATGCATTTATGTCTATCGCCTTCGTCAATCCGAGCTGTAGCGAGAAACAGAAGAAAACGAGTCGTTATGATGGAATATCTAGGCAAAAGGCAAGGTGGCAATATTGTAATTAATGAGAAATCTCATTAAAAGCCAAGGCCTATAAATAGGAGCTTTATGTTTAGATTAGAGACTTTTGGCTTATTTGTGATTTGGAGAGCTCTAGTGTTAGAGAGAGAAAGCTAGAGAGAGAAAGTTCCGTGTACGTGATTCAAGGTGCTGTACGCTATCAAATCTTCAATAGAATCAAAGTTATAATTACTGTTCGTGTGTTCGGTCACGATCGTGTACGGATTCCGCACGTCACACGTTCGTTTCGCAATCGTTTCGGAGTCAAAACCGGTCCTACAGCACAACTGCAACTGCTACGGTCAATTCACACGCAACTGTCTCGCAGAACCACGAACTTGAGTACAACAACCGCAGTTCCAGCAACAGTCTTCAAAACCAAGCAGGCGTAGAGTAATGTTGTAATAATACAATCCTCGACGATAATTTTCGTATGTTAAACTTAATCCAGTATTCGATGTTGCCCCTGTGTGCAACGTCGATCCTCGCTCTCGTTCTCTCTCGCTTTCGCACTTAGTCTAGATTCACACACATGCTATATACTATATCACGATATAATGTGTTTTACCCTCACTACACCCTTGGAATAAGGTACGATAAACGTGCAAGGAACGACTAATCAGGGGTGCACACGGGATTATTTTGGTCAGTGCACGGAAATCGTAGTGAATTCTAATGGTGCCATAACGTTAAAAGCATGGTCGAGCGTGGTGGATACGCCGCTGGTACTTCCTATATATAAGCGTCTTGACCATGTCGACAAAGGGTGACATCTATTCACGGGAGATAAGTAGTAGGGGTCGAGCAAGGTGTGCTTTGCCAAACTACCGAAATTCCGTGAAGAAAGTGCCATGTAGAGTTCAACGTTATTTAGACCTATACCATGGTGGATATTTTCGACACATTACACTCATTCGCAAGGTGTAACAATTAAATCGCATCATCGCAAGACTTGTCCTAAGTCCACAAACGCAATGCAATCGCCTCATCGATGGACTCTGGAGAGTCTACCCCCGCAGGGAAATTGCATCGACACAAGACTGGTCGTAAGTCTGTATCGCATCTCAGTCGTAATTTCGCTGAAATCTAACACACATCGCCCTCGCAACGCTTTAACGCTTAACGTATCCATTAATCGCATCGCTTCGATACTCACATCGCCAATCGCTTCTAACGCTTATCGCTACCTGTGTTATGTTGGCATACATGACGTCGATTCACGAAACGGATCTAGTATGGTCAAAACATGGTGGATACGCCGCTGGTACTTCCTATATATAAGTGTTTTAGCCATGTTAGCAAACTTTTGTGGAAAGATGCCATGTGGGGCTTAATGTTGGTTAAAACTGTGAAACTATGGAGATTAATCGAATCACTTGTCGCCTATCGCTTATCGCTTTTCGCGTATCACGTACCGCTTATCGCTTATCGTGTATCGCGTACCGCTTATCGCGTATCGCTCATCGCTCATCGCCTGATACTTATCGCAATCTGTGTTGTTTTAGTATGTATGACATCGCTTCAAGGGACAAAACTAGTATGGTCAAAACATGGTGGATACGCCGCTGGTACTTCCTATATATAAGTGTTTTGCCATGCTAGCCAACTCTCGTGGAAATGTGCCATGCGGGTTTTAATGGGGAGTCTAATCGAAATCGCACTATTCGCTTATCGCTATCGCTATCGCTTACCGTTATCTGTGTTAAGTTAGCACACATGACCTCGCTTCTCGATACGAAACTCATATGGTTAAAGCATGGTGGATACGCCGCTGGTACTTCCTATATATAAGTGTTTTAGCCGTATCAGCAGACTTTCGTGGAAGAAGACCATGTGGGATCTAATGTTAGTTCAATTTTGTGGTGTTGGTCAATCCAATCGAATCGCATTAATCACGCATATCTCCATCGCTTGCAATGCAACAATCGTCGCTTATCGCTTGACGGTTGTCGCTATCACTCATCGCTTATCGCTTTTCGCTTATCGCCACCATCATCGCTTGCTGTGTTGTGTTTATCTTTGTGTTGTGTTATCGCTTATCGCTCACCGCTATCCCTCTCGCTTGCATCGCTGAACTGAGTTCGTAAACGAATTCATCACTCAGTTTGCCCGAATCCTCTCCTAAACTTGGTCCAACCATTTTTTGCTTGGATCGAGGTATCGAAAATCTATCAGTACTATATCGACACACATGACACCGCTTCACGAGACAAAAGCCATAAGGGTAAAACATGGTGGATACTCTGCTGGTACTTTCTATATATAAGTGTTTTAGCCATATTGTCGAACTTTCGTGAAAAGGTGCCATGTGGGGCCGATTCTAAAATTTAAAACGTTGATACTAATAAAAAATTTTATGAAAAATAAAATTTTCTTTATAAAACTTTTAGAAAACCAGGGAGGAATCCTTTAAGCATTACAAAATTTTCTTGTAACGCGATGTGACAATCGAGTCAAGTCGGCAACGCGTGGCGAGGAAATTTTGTAAAACAATTATATTACTTAGAAATCTTTTATTTCCTTACAAAACTACTCTTACATCGCTGGTGTGGACATCGATACAGTTCAACGCCGCACTGTGAGAGAATTTTCAAAACGTTTCGGATCGCCTTTTGTGTGTATTATCATCCTATGTTATACTCGCCGCTGTACTCGCCGCTCTCGTATCGTCTTCGCAATGCTCTCGCTCGTCAATCGATCGCGCCCTATCTCGTCGCTTTTATCGCATCCTTGCTCGTATTCAATCATCACAACCCTACTGGTAGATTAATTTCAGGACGGAATTTCCTAAAGCAGGGGAGACTGTAACAACCCGCACGTTCGAGCGTTGTTACTACTCGCTACACTCGTTACGCCTAGCACCAGAGATTCAAATCATAATGTAACTATAACGCTTACAACGCTATTTCGCATATTTTCGCACACGCTATATCACAACGCATACGCTTATAACGCTAACACGTACACTATTGCGCTATTCACTATCGCTCAACACAACACCAACTAAAAACGCAGTTACATATGCTACGACCTATTAAAGTACATTATATTAAAACATCCAGGTATTTAAAACTTGTTGAAACGCGCACTCGCGGTCACGCGCAATTCGACTATCGCACTGAAGCACAACATAACACGATACTACTTATCTCGCTAAAACGCTTAATGTACTTACAACAATTAACACCACAAAATGCATCAAACGAATAGAAAGTTGGGAAACTAACTCCTCCGATAGGATGACCCTCCGATAGGGTGGCGCTCCGATAGGGTGGCGCTCCGATAGGGTGGCGCTCCGATAGGGTGGCTCTCCGATAGGGTGGCTCTCCGATAGGGTGGCTCTCCGATAGGGTGGCTCTTCGATAGGGTGGCTGGCACTCCGATAGGGTGGCTCTCCGTTAGGGTGGCTCTCGGATAGGGTGGCTCTCCGATAGGGTGGCTCTCCGATAGGGTGGCTATCCGATAGGATGGCCGTCCGATCGAATGGCCGTCTGATCGAATGGCCATCCGACACCTCACCAGCACCGCCTTACTTCTCTCTCACACTATAAATACCTCCCACATGTCACTGTTCACTGATGTGACAACCCTATCCAACCAACTCACTCCCAGCTCGTCCTCAAGCACTATTTCACTCGATTCAAGGTTATTTCGTAAGTAATTCTCCCTAAATCTTGTACTTTCATCTTCACTACACACATCTCCATCATCTTCTCCATCAAAAAACACTGATTTTCATCATGAAATCACTTGATTTGGGTTGCTTAAAGATGGTGTTCACTTGGTGATGTCATCTCATAAAGTTTAGCCCAGATCTAAGGGATTTCTACACATTTTAACACGAATCTTAAATAAAACTTCAACATTTCAACTGATTCAAACTTTCTTTCAACTCTTTTACACTCTTCTACTCAAAACCGATGGAATCTGAACAACCTGACCTAAGACTCACTCTATAGTCTAGGGTCGGCTCGAAAACGGATTTCCACCGGAGAGGTGATCGACAAACAGGTTGAACATGAAGTCCCATCAAGCTCAGCAGGTCTGATCGAATGGGGTGGTTCCCATCCGATCGACTAGGCTAGACTCAGTGTGGATTTCCGTTGTCTGAAATGTCGTCACGCCAGCTCCGTTAACTCAAAAATGTTTACTTAGAAAATTTTACAAAAACTTCAAACTACAATATGCAACTCACTCGAATAGGGTGGCTCTCCGATAGGGTTGCTCTCCGATAGGGTGGCCATCCAATCGAGTGGCCATCCGACAGGGTGACCATCCGACTGGGTGACCATCCGACAGGGTGGCCATCCGACAGGGTGACCATCCGACCGGATGGAACCCATCTGTCCGGATGCACTGCTACAACACTTAACCCACTTTTACCCCATTCGACATGCTGATTCCGACCGTTCAGCCCTGTGGAATACTTATGCATCTGTTCCTGTATACAGGCTGATCCGACGCTTTCAACCATCCAACCAGATCGTGTTTATTTGTTGGACACGCACTGTGAGTATACTTGAACCCTTTTTGCTTATGCACTTTTGGGTGTAACATACGTTTCTATAAAATTGAATCACATCAAATGCTAAAACTATTTATCATATGCGAATGACTGACATGCATAGCTATACGAGATGCTAGTACATATGTACTAGGACTTATACTCGCGACGTCCCACCATGACTAGTATGGTACTATTGCACCCGACGGGGTCTAGTTAGCAATCGCATTCGCAACTCGAGGACTTAGCTGGTAGTATCGGTTTTGTGAGTATATATGTCGTGTATCCCGTTTATGTGTATAGAAATTCGCAGCACTTTTAATCTACTACGCTATTACATATCAAACCTATATACTCGCCAATACTTTTGTATTGACGTTATTTTTAACGTATGTTGCAGGTTTAGTCGCAACCTACATCAAATCAAGCTAGGAAGTCTAGAAACTCAACTAAAATCTAGGTTGTCGGATTTGTATTGTTCGAGAGAACATGTAATCTGTGACGACTTATGTGATTGTAATTGTTTATTAGTATAGGATAATGAACGCATTAATTATTGTCGCAAAATAATTGTTATGGATTCTCCTGAACAATCTGATTCACTTAGTGCCGCGCCCCGATGATTCCGCCATCGGTTGGGCTGTGACACACACACACACACACTCTAGGTGTGTGTGCATGTGATCGAGCAGGAGAAGAGGGAAGGGGTGTAAACCCTAACTCACAAGAAATCGTCAAATTGAAAATGGAATTCAGCCTAATTCTATTGCATGTACAAGGATTCTTGATCATCTAGCACTATAAATCACTTGGTAAGTTGTAATTTATGAATTGGTGATTTTGATATGAAGTGGGTTATGATCAATCCACGAATTTGTATGAAATTGAGCATGAATATGTGTTAGCATCATCTTAGGAAACATGTGTTAGGCATAATTTCGATTTATTTGATGTTTAAAGATGAAAACCCACTAGTTGAGTGATGAATATGACATGGATATTTCCCATGTTTAACTCTTGTCCAATGTTGGTGTACCATGTTATGTATGATGGAATCTTGTTTGATGAATATGTGCGAATGATATTTGTTGACTAGTAGAAAGATTTGATGAATTATGTATGAACTTGGAAGATGATGCATAAATTAGTTGTACAATGTGCTTTGTTAATAGTGCGCACACCAAGTGTTTGATGAAATGCCTAGGTAAAGTTAGAAGATGATGTTGTAAGCAAAAACATGATAATTAAGTATAGAATGTGATACCAATGAAATTGTTAGAAAACCTATATGAGGAAGGTGCATTTGAATTAATCCATATGAAGGTTGTTGTCCGATTTTCAAGATTTGTAGAAGTATGCATTAATGTCTTGTACTACATGCTTGAATGGTGGTGCATACTATGTGTCGAACTAGTTATTTATTGGTAATGTAGAATGGATAGGTAATGAATGAATAGCTTGTGGACTCACTAATAAAGAATGATGTTGAGATTATGTTAAATTACTAGCGTTGAATGTGGTTGACAATTGTAGGACCATGAGAGCCTTAGCTCGTATTAAATTGGTTATACATGTACAAGATATAACTAGGTGATCATATGGTTATAAGTATATTGCATCATGAGTACAAATATATATATATATATATATATATATATATATATATATATCATTAGTATGACTAATAGGATGACACGGATGTACGAGGTTAAGTCGAAAGTTCATATGATAGACCGTTGACTTCTGAAAGTCAACTGCGCATAAGAAGCATGGTTAGACTTGTTGTCACGATAGTAAGATTATAGAAAGTCATATAGGGCGTGTTATATCAATATGTGTTACATATGATGACATGATGAATTATATGAGTTTGAAAAGATGTGAATTTGGCCATATGTCTTATGCTTGCTAGAGTCGACTAATGAAAGTCAAACGGGAAATATGTATTTGATATGATCTTTAACATGCGTAATCATGTATGCTAATAAGAATGTGATTGTGATGACGTGAAAGTATAGGGATCATATCAAGATGGATGGAAGCATGGAAGGCTAACGGATCAAAAGGAGGCAAGATAACGGATGCAAATACGAACGCTAAGGTAAGTAATTTCCCGGACTCTCCCTCTTTAGTAGTAAAGCGATTATTGAATGAAAATCGTTAGTAGTTATGTGGAAATGTGTTTTTGATGATATCAAGTAGTAGTAGTATTAAGTAAGTGAATTCCGGAATCAATTTTTAGTTTGTTTAAGTAAGTTGGCGTTCTAGTTAATTAAGCATGATGTTTGAAGTCAAATATGGATTTGGTTTTATGAAATCGATGATTTTCTCTAAGTAGATCGAACGGGTCAAAATGAGGTCTTGTTGTTATAATGGAATGAAGCGTAAGAAATAGCTACGGTATTATAACCGGGTAATTGGTAGAATTGCACATAAGTACGCTAACCGGGAAACGGAGACGCGGATTAATAGTCAAAAGACTCGGTTGTGAGTTATGACTAATGGGTAAACAATTCCGTGAATGGAACTTGGGCTAACAAAGTTTGATTTCTTATAATTGAATAAAATGAATGAGTTCAACGCATACCGGGTATCGGGTGCGTAGGCCCCAAGTACGAAACTCCGGATGATGTAAAAGTATTATGGTTATAATGTTCATGTAAGTTTTGGGTTAAAACAAATGAGTCATTTGATGAAAACATGAACGAGTCGAATAATTCGTAAATGAATAATAATCTGAAAACGTATAAGTTAAGAACTTCCTTAACCCGGATGTTGGATTTCAAGTTCACATGATAGAATGTTAATTTACGAACATGTAGGAAGAAACGGGAGGTTAAACGGGTAAACGGTTTGAAAGTTATGCGAGTTTTAGTGCATACGAACGACGAAAACAACACAGCAGAAAAATGACAAAACGAGAGGGCGTCGCCGACGCCATGTGCATTTTCAGTTTTTGTCCGACGCCCTATTTCACTGTCTACGGAGGTTTCTGGCTACGCGAAAACAAAGAGGCGTCGCCGACGCCCTCCCCATGTTTCAAAAGCTGAAATTTGATATTTAAGTTGTTTTATGGATCGTAAGCTTCGGTATACTAACCGTGGTCTACGGAGAGCCTCCCAAACTTGATTTTGTGTGTTTCCTAGATGTTTAGGGGTTATAAATCCAAGTCTAAGCCCCATGTAATTAATGTATGAGTATGATAGATGAATGAAAATAAGTTGGACAAGAATTATATGTAAATGGTATGCAAGAACTTGTACGAAACATCTAGGTATGAATACATGTACGTAGGTGTGTATGTATGTATGTATGTATGTATGTATGTACGTGTGTAAGTATGTATGTAAGTATGTGCGTATGCATGATTTAGATACGTTTGAGTATTAATGTCACACCCCCAAAAATACCCCAAGCGGAAACCCCCCGTGAGGCGTGTGACGTACCAGGATCTAGCCACCGATCACATTGAACTCATACAAGATTTAAAAAAAAAAACTTTCATTCATTAAGATAAACTGTTACATTACATAAAGTATAACTCAACGTTTTCAACGGAAGCATAAATCACTAGTTATGTATTTCGTAAACCAAGAGTATGAAAGTTATTAGACTTGTCTAGTGTTTCCATGTGTCTCGACCCATGACCACTCCAGCTTCCCAGACAGAAAGTTTCACGTTCTCACGTATCTATAACCTGCGAGCATGCAAACAAGTGTATCAGACAACGCTGGTGAGTTCATAGTTTTTACTAAACGCTTAGTTACTAAGTGATTAGTCCAGTTTAATAACAATTCCGAAAATAATGTTGATAATAACTCGAGTACCGTACAAGATGGTGTCAGATTGTTTTGCCCGTCCCCAATGCCCCCTATCTAAGCATTGGTCGTGATCAAGGTCATTAGTTCACGCCTGTCCTCTCAGGTACGGTGTGAGGTTGCCAAGCCTAATAGCGCTATCAACTAATACCCCGTTACCTCTCAGGTAACTATTCGGTAGAAGATGGGACTTAAGGTGATAGGAAATGAGTGTATTATCCAACATCCCAGTTTTTACCCAAAAAGACTTATTCCTCTCAGGAATACCCATTTGATTGTCCCACCCACCGGGACGCATGCTCAAGAGAAATGAACTCACCTTAGACTGCTTGGTATGTTACGTTACATTACCCGTTCCAAGTTGGTCACCCAAACCCTACCGAGGTTACCAAAGATGATCAGTTTCGTAAACACATATCCAGATCACGTATTCAGCAAATCACATGTAACACCATTGTCACGTAACACATAGCAAATGCTTAGATTTCATACACGTTCATAACACAAGTTCACGTTCCAAACAGTAGTTGCCAATAAAATCAGTTTCATAATCAATTAAATCACGTATTTTCACAGATTGCATTCACCGCAAAGATCACCGTATAACACATAGCAAGTACTCATATCTCATACAAGTCCTCGTCTCACGTGCATGTCTCATAACAACACTTAACAGGTGAGTTTGCTACTTACACGAGTCAAATCAGATTCCTCATTCCCAATCAACATTATTAACATGCAACCAATAGAATTTTATAACATAAACATCCATCATCATATACATCATAAACTACTTAAAACCTTATGTTAATGCATGTTATGTGGACACGTTTACTGTTTAAAGTGTTATGTCTATTTACTCTTTTGCAGCATCTCCACGAAGAACCAGTTCTTCGTGGGATGCCTCCATGACAAAGAATCCTAATGGCGAAGAACTATTCTTCATCGAGAATGAGTGTGACGAAGAACCCTAGTGGATCGTCAAGAACCAGTCAACGAAGAACCAGGTTCTTCGTCGAATTACGTTCTTCGTGGGGGAATCTTTCGTCGCTGCCCTCATCAGACGGTTACAATTCCCTTAGTTTCAGCCGAAACAGATGCTAACAAGTTTGACAGTTTTCCAATCAGATTAAACGACACTTTTTAACCATGATTATGCACCCTAATTATGAACAATCATCCACCGTTCAACAATTCATTCGAAGCATAACAATTACACCACTCATTATTATACAAATCATAGTTAACAACTTATCATGTGATCATCATTGTTAATCAAACAAATCATCAGTTGGATACGAAATCAAAGTCACGCACATACAATCATCGATCACAGCCAACTCCATCAGTTTGTTATTCCTAAGTTTCTAATCACTAATTCCAACATAATTCAACACCATGTTCAATAACATAATGAAACCCTAGTTTTTCACGTAAAGTCACAACATCAAGATTTTTGCAACTAACAATGATAGACACTAACCATGATACCGAAGTGATTAGTTTGTTCTAGATGGAGGGCTTCGAGACTAAGACTGCCATCGCACAAGGAGGAGAGGAAAAGAGAGAGCTTTAGGGTTTTCGTATATTCTAAGTTTTGAGGGTTATGAAAGTTGCACCCCAACCCTTGAGGTTATTCGAATAAATTAGCAGGCCGGACCCATTCTGGGCTACGAAGAAATTTGGGCCGAGAGCCCTTTCTGCCGAAGGACCCTCTTGACGAAGAACCTTCTTCATCAAGGAGTGTTTGTGACGAAGAACCCCAGTTCTTCGTCGACTTGGGTTTTTCGTGAACATTAAACAACCAAACATAACAACACATTAATTATTCATATATCGTGCACATGTTACAACGTAAAACGAATTGTGAAAACAGGGTTGTGAAATAAGTGATGCGTAGAGGAAGGACCTTGGGATCTCGGGTTGTCACAATTAACGTTACTAACAATGTGCTTGAGGCTGGAATGTAATGCAGGAATGAGATCGTCGGATTCTTATGAAATAGAAGCTGAACTTGGAACAAGAGAATTCGAGAGGATAGTCGAATGAATCAAAGTTTATATTGTCGAATGTTTTATGATTTTTAATTATATGAGAATAATGTCGTATGATGTTGTCAATGACTAATGGTTAAGTTGTATGTGATGTCCACAGGTACTACATGGATTTCTTCTACCACTAACGAATATAAGCGGACGTAGATCGAGTCAAGAGTAAGGATTGTACGGAAAGAACGGTCACATAGTTTGATTTAGGTATTGCTTTGAAGCGTGAATTCAATGTGAATATTGTGAATCCCTTCTAGTAAGTGTTTAACATTTTGTTTTTTAGCCTTTATGTAAGTAATGTGTCTAATAAAGAAAGAAATTTTAAGGCTCGTATTTCCGTTGCGTCGTTTTTAAGCTATTATGTGTTAGGGTGTTAAAAAAAACCAACAAATGAACCGAATAAACTGAACCGATTAACCAAACCGATTAGTTAATAAAATAGATCAAACAATGACTTCAGTTTCAATTTCTGTTAAAGCTAATAAACAAACCAAACCGAACAATGCACACCCTTAGAGGCCACAGAAGTTTTTAGGTTAGGTATGTTGGCCTAGACTTCCAATAACGAACTTACAAAACCAAACACAAACGATTTTGAGACTAACATGTCTCATACTCTTTTATCATTAAACTCAACTCGATAAATAAAATTGAATACATAACCCTATATTTATACTAAACTCATTCTAATCTTAACCTAACTCAAATTCTATTTAAATAATTAAATAAACTAACTAGATAAAGTTATCTAACAAACAGATAATTCAAACTAATTTTATCTCTAACTAAGTCTTGAATTACCCATATTAACCTTCTAGATATTACCCATATTAACCTTCTAGATATTATCTCTTCAAGGTAGATGTATAATTGTATGTATATTAATAAGAGAAAAACTAAATTATAATTTTATCCTTAATGTTTCAGAGTCCTTAAAAATTGACTTTCACTCATCCTCTTTATGTGAAACGTTCTCTCAGTTATAATCATTTAGACTAGTGGGTATGGAGAGCCTCATCTCCAAGAGGATGGGCCGCTACGTCGGTGCCACGTAGGAGTGGCTTGGAGGGGATGGACCTAGGGGGTGGGGGATGAACCCCTTTATGTATATATATGTATGTATGTATAGGTATATGTGAGAGAAGGGAGGAGAAGGGAGGCCCGTCCTCTCCGTCTGTGGGGAGTCGATCTTGCTGAGCCGAGCCCAGGGGGGCGGTGTGGGGGACCAGCGCCGGCCTAGTCGGGCCTCAGCCGGCCCCCATACCCTTTAGTCTTACATTAACCCATCCAATTTCCGTGTTAAGTAATCTCTAAAAATAAATCGGTTAAATTAGATGACATTATCAGTGAGGTTAAAAAGTTATTCGTCTAGATCTAAAAGATCGACCATCTCTTGGTAGTTAATATTGGTATTTAACGCATGCAATTTTAAAGATGGTTACTACGTAAAATATTCATTTAACCACATATATATAAAAGGGTCATAATGCATGTGCCTTGTGAATCAGAAGATTTATGACTGTTCGTTGTTGGTTTGTGTAATGTTTAGATCAACTACACATGTGAGTGGTGATAGGTATGAGTGTATGACTTTATGAACTATCATCTATTAGAGACATGTTGCACTTGATGGTATTGGTTATCGACTGCTTAGGTAGGATTAGTAAAACTTCCTTGTTCTATTTGCTACACTTATGATCTTCTGAAATGTGTATCCAGTCATCTCAAATATTATAGCAAATGTAAGTAAATTGGTTGAAGATGTGGATCCTCATACATCCTAGACTGACTTGAGCATCAAAGGGCAGTCTTCGAAGCTTCGGCCTTAGACCCATCCTAACAAGATCTCCATGGTGTTTTAAGCCGACAATACAAGATGGAGCAGACGAAGTGTGGCTAGTCCATCTCCTCAAGATGATCCTCAGTGCCGTCTTTCAAAACTCTCAAAATAATTTAGGCCTCGAGCGAAATAAAAAACTGGGCCCAAAATTGTGGTAAGAGAAAATGAGTTAAAAAAAAATAGACCTTGATGGTGGAGCCAAGCCTTGAACTTAAGACCTACATGTTATTTTGAGATGATTTTTTCCCCTCCACCACCAGCACTCTTATGTATAATAAATGAATGTGTATATTAAATATATAATTTACTATATATATAAAATCTTATAAAACATTTCGGGCCCTTTAAAATTTTGGGCCTCGAGTGACAGCACGGGTTGGCCGGCCCAAGAGCCGGCCCTGATGATCCTAATAGCCAGCTCGGTGGATACTTGTAACGACAAGACACTCGTGATCACAAGCGAAGAAAGAAATGCACTCAATTGTGTTGTTGGATTCTTATTTAGGAGGGTTGTATCTTCTTACCCATGTGAATGTTTCATGGTTTCTTATTTGTGGTGGAGGAAGCTTAAGGATATAAGGGAGAGATACAAATAGACTCTTAAAGGTTACATATCGTGTTTGTGAGATCATTAGATTTAGAGGTGGAGAAAGAGAGAGTTCTAGCAGTTGAAGACTGTCACTAGTTGACCATAATCATCATCATCATCTTCAACTTGCTAAGTATGATCAAAACAATTGAAACTAAAAGTCAAAATGACTATCACTAATGGAATAGTTAGTAAGTAATGGATTTTTTCTTCAGATGCAAATATGTCAACGTGGGGTACAATTAGAACTAAGATGAAGATGAAAAAACAACCAAAAAATCAAATTTATGGCAAATTTCATCTTCTGCTTTCAACTAAAAAACGTTCGTATGAAGTAGAAAGCCAATTTATTCATGTCAGCACAAGCGTTAGACCACCGATCACCATGCTCAGAAGGCACAAGGAATCATTACAAGCCATTAACTAGTTGTGAAGCAGAAGTTTTTGACTCAGCCACTGGCTCAATAAACTGTGCCATGGAGGTTCCCGCTAAGAAAGACTTGACAAGGTTGAGTGCTAGCTTTGGTTTATGCAAAGGCACCTCATGCCCAGCCCCTCTCACCGTTACAAATGTCAACCCTTCATACATTTGTGTCCATCCTCCCACCTATTTCAAAAATCATAACAATTTTTAACTTCCTTAAAAGAAACAAAACCAAAAATGAGCACATGTGGGAACACATGTCCCAAGTGCGGCCCCATGTTAGGCCCCACACAAATCCTTTTTGTGAAATGGTCATGTGGGACCGTTACCCAGACCAACAACATAAATAACAATATCAAAATTTGTTTGTGTGTATTTTCATGATTGAAAAATATTACCTGGCCATCATCATACCAAGCGCTCCACGGGCTGATTGCGGTAAGGTTGAGAGCATCTATGCTATAACGTGTAGACGTAACAGGAATCACTGCATCTGTATCACCACTATAACAAAACAAAGTTTTATAAACTCAAGAACAAAATATAAAGCAACGTCAACGAAAGATTATAAAAAAGTATGAATAAAGAAGAACCTGTATATCCAAATACGTAGCCCTGAACTTATGAGTTCTTGATGGACATCGAGCACGGATACAGGAGAATCTTCCCAGTTCATCCCTACATCATCCCTGCACAACTTATGATGTTAACGATCACAACATATCACATTAATGTGCAATTTTTGAGATTTAAATGTTTTTTTACTGTAGCCTATATCTTATTGGTGAGACCCACAAAACAAAATATATCCGATGATGTTTAATTTGTATCCAAATATAACAAGTAGTACCTGCAGGATTCCCAGGTTCTTGAACTGTTACCGTGATGAACATGAAGTGCATTTTGAACCTCGGGTAAATTGAAGTAAATCGTGGAGTGTTGTTCGGTGCAAGGATCGTAAGTCTGCCCAATATGCCCGACCTTCTGTCATACAACAAGACGTTCAGGTAACTATTGAATAAGTAACTGAACAACTAGAAGAAAGTGAACACATAGAATGTGGGGTATGTTGATGCTGATGTTAACCGCATTTAAGGGGACGATAAGTAATTATTAAAGAAATACTCACATGCCATCTTCTCAAAAGCCGAGTAGTGACACCGTTGGCGGTGCAACGAGGAGTAAAGATGCTATAAGGATCAATGTTACCCATTTCTTGAGAAGCAATCTCGGTTATCTGGTCGCACTCAGGTGAGGAGTGAATAAATGATTCCCTGTCACATAGTTCGTTAGATTTCTTGTAAGTTTGGTCGGAAATCATACCAGCAGCCCACATAAATTGGAAAAGCCCAACATGATCATTATAATCATCTGTCAAGGCATTCCCCACCTGCATTTGATATTTTCCATCTTTTAAAAAACGCAGATTGAAGTAGTAAACATGTAACGAAAATTTGTTTGCAGAGAAATTCATACCATGTAACCCTTAAGATTAATAGGACTTCCTGCATTTGCTTTGTTATATCTCACAATGGCTTGGCTTAACTGAGGAACATAATGTCCTGATAAAGGTTCAAACTAATCAATTAGCTTAATACTCATTGACTTTTGAGGTCAAACCATGTAACTTATAAAATTCAAATTCACATCAATTTTGTCACAAAGCTAAGGCCAAATTTTCTATAATCGACAATAAGCTTGAATGCGTATGAAAAAAAAAAATCTTGATATCAAAACTCAATTATTTTCTACTTATTTGGCAAAATATAATAATAAAAAGAACTATGTTTACACTCATGTACCTGCATAGCTCTCGCCTGCTATATAGAAATCCCTTCCTTTATATTGAGGGAATCGTTCAAGCCAATTCAGTAGAAATTGAAGTGAATCCGCAGCTGCAACATAACAGTACAAATCAAGATAAGCGCATGAGCATCATAATTATACATAAAAAACATTTATACATATATAAGACGTCGTCTAAAAGTAACATCTAGTTCCTCATACCAATTACCAACTAATATTACCCATGAGGAGATCACGGATTTGGTTTTGGTATGCATGGAACGATGTGGGATTTTTCTAAATGGTCACAATAAATGTGTGCAATATTAAAGATTGAAGTCATACCGGTTCTATTATCCCCATTGCTCGTAATATCCGACGAGGTATTAGAATAAGAATATCCAACTCCAGCAGGAGAATCAAGAAACAACAAATTCGCCACTGCCATACACAGTTATTAAACAACATTTCAACAATCAAACTCATACTAAAACTAGTAAAACCATCATACAAGTCATAAATTCCCACCAGTGTTCCAAGAATACGGATTCAAATAAACAGACTTCCCATCTTCATTGACATGAAATGGCCCAACTTCTTCAGCCATTCCATACGCAATCGATGAACATCCCGGCCCTAACAACACAATCTTGGTGATCAATCCAATATGCGGCAAGATTATCACAGTATTTAAAAGAATTCAAAAGAACTGAAAACCAGTATCGATGAATAATATTTTGTGTATTAAATAATTGAAAACCAGATCTTTTTACATTACAATAAAAAGAATCCTGATAAAGCTAACCAACTAATGATAAAAATAAAATGTCAGTAACTATCCTCCTAATATTCAAACCAATGAGAGAATAAAAAATTAGTAACTAAATAATAAAAGCCATAACGGATAATAAACTTAGCTAACACCAGAGAGGGTCGTGAACCCGACAATGAGAACTTATTGAATTTATATAATATATATAAATCTAACTTGGTTAAAATAAAAACACAATTTTAGCCATCTAGTCGTAGTCGATAGAGAAAAAGGCCTTTGTAACAACCCATAAAAGAAGTACTGGGTTCTGCCACTACCAAACATTATTTATAATATGGATTTAAAGCTAAAGAAATATAAATATAACTTAAAAACCAAATTAAGAAATAAACCTCCATTGAGCCAAAGAATGAGAGGCTTTGAAGAAGGATCATGAGTGGCCTCAGTCATCCAATAAAACAAAGCTCTTCCAGATTCTTCATTCACAGTCACATACCCAGCATAATGATCAAAGTCAACAGTTAAACTTTGACCAGGAAGGTTAGAAACTTGGTCCAGTTTCTGTTGGGTAATCGGGTCGGATTCAGATAAAGTTATGCTACAATTAACAGAAATTAAAACGGAAAGAACAAAAACCCAGTTCCAATATGACATTTTGATTTAAAGTTTGATCTGAATTTGAGATGAAGATAGTTTGTGAACATCGAGGTGGAATTATAGTTTGTTAGTTTGTTGAGATGTTATAGATCTTTAACGTTAACTTGTCGTTTAAGGATGTTGGGGTTAACCATTGTTTACACGCTAATATATCTTCTTGTAAAGGAAACAAACGAATATATTATTTTAGAAAAAGAAAATAGTTTTTTGATTGAACACTTGTCTTTCATATAGGAATGAGATTGTAACGTTTTACGAGTTTTATATATAAAAGGCTTCGGGGTTATATATTCGGTTTAGTTCATGTGAGTTCGTTTTGCTCTAGCTGTAAGGTTAGCCTAATTTGATGTTTTACTACTATTTGAAGAAAAAATATTCTTCCTGATATTGGCAGAAGTTTCACGAACAAATGGGCACAAAACTACATTTTAGTACCGCCTATCACCCGCAAACGGACGGTCGATCTGAGCGAACCATTCAAATGATCGTAGATATGTTAAGAGCACGCGTAATGGATTTCGGGGGAAGTTGGGATTATCATCTACCTTTGGTGGAGGTGTCGTGTGAGAGTTTTACAAGTACATTTAGAGTTTTACAAATATATTAGACTTGTTGTATTTGGTAAAAAAAGAAAACAACAGTTGCTAGTTATATATGATAAGCTAATGAAGTTTGTTAAATGTCACTATTTTTTATTATTATTAGTAAAGTTAAATGCTAAAACTAGACAATATATAAAGTTAGTTGTTTTCTTTTTGTCTTACATGATCTATTATATATAATAAATGAAAGTTATTTGGGTCACGTGTCACTTAATTAGGGCATCCTCAGTTCTGTTTTCCCGCCCAACAGTACCACACTTCCATTCCTTTTATACTCTTTCTGTCTCTTTTTTACTTTTTAAAACCCTGAATCTGAATCTTCTTCTCCTCTCCTTCTCCTTCTCCTTCTCCTGTACTCTTCTCCTTTCTTAATCAAAGATCAAACCAAATCATCTCATCATTAATCATTCAGCCTTTGTAATTTTCATGTCTGATTATACCATGAAGAGGTAATATCTGGCTTTTGTAATTATCATCCCGAGCTATAGTTGGGAAGATTCTTTCATCTTCTTCGTCTGCAAGGTTCTTCCATTTGAGGTTTGATTTCTATGTTTATAGATCTGTGTTGATTTCTTCTTATTTTCATACCAAGTTTTAATTAAACCCTAATTTCTACTCGTAATCTCATCATATGGTTCCAGGGTTGTTGTCATCGATGGTCATCAAAGTTGAAATCCGCTTACCTGCGGATAGATTTCTGCCATGAACTGGTATGTTTGAATATGTTCACAAACTAAGGGTTTTTTTCTTAACGGTGATGATATGAGTACAACATCTGTTTGTAACAGCATTGGTTCAGCATCTACAGTGGATTCAACATCAGGTGTTTGCTATTATTGTTTGATGTTGTTTGCTATTATTGTTTGATGTTGTTTGCTATTGTTGTCAAGTAAGGTAAAAATGGCCATTCTAATTACCTGAATATTGCGTATGATATCCTTTTAATTTTAATCGCCCAACAAGTTTTTTGGTTTATTTCTTTCATATTTCCTTATGATTTGTATGCTATTACGGTTTGATTTTATATTATATTGATCATCACATTAATGGTGAGTACTCAAGAATATTGGATGGTTTTATTAGTTTTATTTTGGGTATTTTTGGATGCAGTTGAAGGGATCATTTGAGTGAAATGAATGTTGATTTATCAGATGATGTAGTTGAAGTTATCTTAAATAAGGTAATAATTGTATTACATCCCTGTTGAAAAATAGAATTGATAAATTTAGGGAAAGTGAGGTTGAAAGATGTTAACCCAACAGTGGAGATCTCATTCTACAGGTTCGATAAATTAAGGGTATTCTCATATAATTCTTCCTCGATGCTTCCAATGAAGCGGCACTTTGGACATCTGTTGTCTTCAAACTTCTATTATCTATTATCTATTCTATCTATTATATATAATAAATGAAAGTGATTTGGGCCACGTGGACCAAATCACTTTCATTTATTATATATAATAGATAGAGTAGATAATAGATAATAGATGTTTGAAGAACAACAGATGTCCAAAGTGCGGATTCTTTGGAAGCAGCCAGGAACCATTATATGAGAATACCCTTAATTTATCGAACTTGTAGAATGAGATCATCCACTGTTGGGTTATCATCTTTCAACCTCACTTTCCCTAAATTTATCAATTCTATTTTTCAACAGGGATGTAATACAATTATTACCCTCAATCAAATAGACCGACCCTTGGTTCCTCTCAAAGTGTTATAGAATGGGTATAACAGCTGATCATGCTAAGGACTGTTATAACTAACCACTGCTCCTTATAAAGACTGATGGACTTAAATACTGATGAGGCATATCCACTGTTGAAGACAAATCCCTGTTAAAGTTCCATGTGCTAAGGACTGTTATAACTAACCACTGCTCCTTATATAATCATCGTTCCAGTATCATTGTTCCAACATCGTTGTTTCAATGAAGCTTCTCATCACACATCAACCTTTCAATATCGATGTTGCAGTATAACTGTTGCAACATTGTGAAAAGTTGCATGTGCTACCTTCTTTGATGGGAGAGTTGTAAGTTGAACGGACGATATGTATCTCTTCTTCTCAATACTCGGCATTTGTTCATAGAGGATAAGAGCAAACTGAAGCTCTCTCTAACACATTTTCAGAAAAAATTTTGTTGATATGTGGTTTCCCTTGATAATGGTATGTGTGTTTGTTTTTTATTTTTACTAAAGTTTTGTTATATGACTTGTGACTAAATGATGATTGTGAATGATCTGCTGCAGATGATGATGATGATGATTGGTCTACTGTTGTTTCCAGTATCATTGTTCCAACATCGTTTAAAGTATGTGTGTTTTGCTACTCCAATTTTGAATTTTTTAGTTTTTTATTTTTAAGTGATATACTCTAATTCTCACTTTATATTTCAGTCTAATCACAGTGGTTTGAAATTGATACATTCTGCTACGGGTTTTTATAGGTTTGTATTAAAGAAGCATAAAGTTAAATTAAACACAAAGAAATATTTTTAAATCTACATTTATAATGATTTTTGCTGGTGACTAAATGATGATTATATGTGACTCTAGGCAGATGATGATGATGTAGAAGCCGCAGTAGTTCCTACTAAACGCAAGAAAGCATCTGATATTGCTGTAAGATAATGTTTTATCTTACTAGAGTAATGGTCTTTCCTGCCTTTTTTGTATTTAAAGAAGCATAAAGTTTGTTTTAAAGCAGCTCTTTATGAACAAAGTTAAGTATTAAGTGTATGAGGACAGGGCTACTCTTCCACAACTGAAGAAGTGTTTTCATGTACTGCATGTTGGTCTGTTCACGAGAGATCAGGTTTCTATAAATCCTGATGTTGATGCATTGAGTACTTCCACGGAGTTCATGGCAATTTTCGAAGATATACTTTGATGGATTTTAAAGCTAAAAGCACTAAATTTTGCTAAAAGCACTAAATTTTTGCTGTTAGGTTCGTAAATTTCTTGGTGTTGTTCTTAGATTTTAAATTGTATGTAATTTTGTAAAGTACAATAACAAACAGTGGTTTGAACATCTGTTTTGATCAATAGATAAAGGAAACCCATGTTAGGTTGAACAGTGTTTTTAAGAGGAAAACAGTGTGAGAAGACAGTAGATCATATTAAGTTAAACATATGTTCAGTGTTAAACAGATGTTTGGCCTTTAACAGATGTTTGGCCTTTTATATCAGAGGTTTGGACTTAAACAGTTGTTTGACCTTAAACAAATGTTTGGCCATAAACAAATGTTTGACCTTAAACATATGTTTTAACTTAAACAGATGTTTCGCCTTCTGGATCACATATTTGGACTTAAACAGATGTTTGTCCTTAAACAGATGTTTTGCCATAAACAGATGTTTGGCCTTAAACCAAACATCTGTTTAAGGTTAACATCTATTTCACTATTGGCCAACATTTGATTGACTTTTGGTCAACATCTGTTTGAATTTTGGTCAACATCTTATTTTTTAAACAAGTACAAAATCCCAAATCACCCTATCATTTAAGTGCATTCAAGTAAAAGTGGAAATGATATTTTCCATGTGGTCCTGTTGTTTTGTTTGACCTCTAATATGGGTTCATGATCTAATCCGGTGATTTGAAGACATTGTTGTTTCATGTTTATACTAATAAATAAAAATCAAGTACACTTGGATGATGTTTAAGCTCCTCATTTTGATTGTTTGTGTATAGTATTCTTGAAATTGGTCTTTTTTTGCAAATAGATGTTTATGGGCAAATATCTGTTTATGGCCAAACTTCTGTTTATGGGCAAACATCTATTTAAGCTCAGACCTTTGTTTATGTTAACAGTGTTTATATGTAACAGTGTTTTTCACATTAGTGTTTTATAGTCTGTTAGGTTGATAAATGTTATCACCTCAGTGTTTATATGTAACAGTGTATATCCCAACAGTGTTTATATGTAACAGTATTTATTAAATCCCTTCATTGATTTGATATGTACTATAAACTGAACAGTTGTTTCATTTTTATACTAATAAATAAAAATAAAGTATACTTAGATGATTATTAAGCTCCTCATTTTGATTGTTTGGGTATAGTATTCTTGAAATTGGTCTTTTTTTGCAAACAGATGCTTATGGGCAAACATTTGTTTTAGCTTGAAGATTTGTTTAAGGCCAAAAATCTGTTTATGGCCAAATTTCTGTTTATTGGCAATCATCTGTTTAAGTTCAAACTTTTGTTTAAGTCCAGACAACTGATATATAAGGCGAAACATCTGTTTAAGCCCCAACATCTGTTTAAAATCCTGTTACAACCGCTGTGTTGGTTGAAACAGTTGATTGTTAAAACTTATCCACTGCTGAAATACAACCTCTGTTTCTTCAATTTTCGTGTTGACCACTGACTTACCAAACATCAGTGTTTAAAAAGCAGTTTGGTATCCACTGATAGGAAAAAATAGTCACTGCTCACTTTTTTATTGTTGACATCCATTGATATTGACCATCAACGGTTTTCCTAAAAAACAGCCACTGCTCACATTTTTATAATTGATGGTGTTAATTAGTGATATATTGAAATTATCAAATAAAAACTAGAATTAAAATGAAATTAGCATTTTACCTAATCGTTACATTGCAATGAGATAAGAGTTTCTCCAACATTGTTTTCGTGATGAAATTTAATGTTAAATTAAAAAATAAAAAAAAATACTTGATGACTATTTGTTGCAAATCAAATCAATAATTAATGCTAATTTCTTGAGCTTTGGACTTTTAAAATATGCAAAATGTGAATTTCAAACTGACGGTTATTGTCTCTTAATTAAAGTTAAAATAAAAATTAGAAAAGTCATCATGACAATTGCTTTCAAATCAGATCACTGATAATATCAGTAATTTTGAAATTTTGAAATTCAAAATATGCAAGATGGTAATTTAAAATTGACGTTCTTTTTTTTTTCCTACTTTGCATATCATTTCTAATATTTAATTACTTTAATAAAGCAGGATATAAAGATATACAATACTTACCTTTCAGTTCCCAATAAACATCAGTTCCCAATAAACATCATCACAATTGCTTTCAGATCAAATCAGTAATTACTGATAACATCAGTAATTTTGAAATTCAAAATTCAAACCATATATATTTTTATCCTATAAATAAGATATAATTATCTGGTTTCACATTCAAATCTCGCTCGCTCATATATGTGAGCGTATCTTTCTTTCTCAAATGCATCTTTCTCTCTCAAATGCATCTTTCTCTCTCAAATGCATCTTTGTTCGAATGTTTGTTGATAATGTTTACATGTTATCGTTCCAGTAGCATTGTTCCAACATCGTCGTTTCAATGTAAATTCGCATCCCACATCAACCTTTCAATATCGATGCTGCAGTATCATTGTTGCAACATCGTGAAAAGTTGCATGTGCTACCTTCTTTGATGGCAGAGATGCAGCTTCAGCGGAGGATATGTATCTTCTATCTTGAAAAGTTACATGTGCTATCTTCTTTTTTATTTTCGTTAAATCGAAAGTAAGGTTTTCTTGCGCCAGGAAGATTTTCTTCTTTTATAGAAAGTATAGATTCGTCCAATATCGTGAAAACTCAGATGTGCTACAACAGTTGAGAAGAGACATTTGCATTTTAGGTTAGTTTCTTATTCTTATTTGTGTTGTCAGTAATATAGAGTGTGGTGATAGAGACGTGCAGTTCATGGCGATGCTGAAGGACATACATCGAGAGGTTCAGCAATTGATGTAGTTGAAATTAAAGTTTATTAATTCTTGCTGTTATTCTTAGATTTGAACTTTAATATTGTTCAGTATGTCATGTAATTATTGGACTTTTAGTTTTAAGGTCATGAATAAATGAATAAATTTAATTTTATGAATCTATGTTGTGTTTTATTTTTACTTATTATTTAGTGTTTCAGTAATATTTAGATTATGTTGATGTTGAATTGTGTCTGAAGATCTGTTTGGTAAGTCAACAGAAGTTTAATAGGGAGTGAATTTGTTTGATGGTCAACCTCTCAAAGGGTTATGGTGTGGTTATAATAGCTGATCATGCTAAGGACTATTATAATTAACCACTGCTCCCTATAAAGACTGATGGGCTTATTGACTCATGAGGCCTATGCACTGTTGAAGGCAAAGCCCTGTTAAAGACAAGCATTTATGGTGTGGTTATAACAGCTTCTACAGCGGATTCAACTTTAGTATTTATGTATCAGTGTTTCTTATGTAACAGTGTTTAGTGTAGCAGTGGTTCTGTATACTTTATCTCTCAAAACAAACCTATACAAACTCAAAGATGTACCACTGCCCAACAACAAAAGTGGTTCAGCATCAACAGTAGATATTCTATCTTTGTTTATGTTAACAGTATTTATATGTCCAAACTGTAGATATTATATCTTTGTTTATGTTAACAGTATTTAATTTCAAACATCTGTTTATGACCAAACAGATGTTTAACAGTATTTAATTTCAAACATTGTTTTCATGATAAAATTTAAAGTTAAATTAAAAAATAAAAAAATTTCTTGATGACTATTTGTTGCAAATTAAATCAATAATTAATGCTATTAGAAAACTCATCATGACAATTGCTTTCAAATCAGATCAGCAAACTACTGCCCATTGCCAAGAAAGTATAACTTAGCAGATGTTTCCTTTGGCAAACATATACCATAGCAGTGGTTTTAAAATTGCTGTAATTTCAAATTCAAAATGCCTTGGGATATGTACTTTGCAATTAATGCACGTTAAGCAATCACTTCTGTCTTATGGTAAATGCGTCTTATAGGTAAATGAATATGTTAATTGTAATTATAATAACGTGTTTAATTTTATATTTTTCCCATGTAAATGCATTAAAAGCCTAATGAGTGTCGCATCATATTCTTTCGTCTGACGATGTATTTAGTCATAACCTTCTTCATTGGGTATATAAAATACATTGGGCAGAGGTTTTGATCATTACCGTTTTCATCCATCTACTTAATCATCTTCAAAAATTTTGTTGACGAGATTTTCACAAGGCTCTCTGCAGAATGGAAAAATTTGGGTTTCAAGTGATTGTTGACGAGACTTTCACAAGGCTCTCTGTAGAAGATATTTGCCGTTTCAAATGTCTTTCTAAGAATTTTTATAGGGAATTGTCAAGTCATGCATTTCAGATGATGCATGCTCTCCGAAGTGGAGATTCAGTACAAAAGAAACTACTATCCTTTAAAGACACGTCAATTGTCATTGACGATGTAGTTGGTGGTAATTTGGATGTTGTTAGAAGAAAAACCTTAAGTTTTCCTAACAATGTCCACCCTAGCTTCTTACGTATTCTATCTTCATTTAATGGGTTGTTGTTAGTTTCCAATGAAGGGATTTGCTGTCAGTTGATTCTTTGGAATCCAACTATCAGGCGGTATAAGGTTTTGTGTGATGACTACTTTAATTACAATCATCATCGAAACTTTGATACTGGTGGAATTTATTTTGATCAGTTCAATGATCTGAAAGTGCTGAACATCAGATGTTACCGTAATGTAACTGCTGCTCGTGTTTACTCATGACGTCGTGAGTCATGGAGAACAATAAATTTCGGTATCGTAAACAATTATGGTTCAAGTCGTTATTCATGGTCTACAGGAGTTTATGCTGATAAAACCATATATTTTATGGTTTCAAATTATTGGTATCCACTAGGTGAGAGGAACATCGTTGCTTTTGATATTCTTAGTGAGACTTTCAGAATGCTTCATTTTCCCGAGAGTATTGTAGCCAATCCTTGCCAAGGGCATTTTTTGACCATCGCAAAGAGGTTGCATTTGATTGTTATTGGAAAGTCTGCTGAGCTAACTGCTGATTTGCTTAGATAAGAAGAAGAAGGCTGGATGAAGATGTTTGTTTTCAATAATCCTCGTGTAGTTGATTATGTAGATATACGCCGAAGTACTAATATAATTGAAGACAACATGTAACACCTCGAAAATTTATGTCCAATAATATATCAACACGTGTCATGAGCTTAAAAAGTGTAAAGGATTACTTTAGAGGGACTAAAGTTGACAAACAAAGAAAGTATGTGAATAAAAGGGTTTAAAGTGTCAACAATGGATAAATATACCTTACAATAACCCTACACGATGTTTATACCCTTAAACGAATGAATTATGGATCATACGAACCCAATTATGGATCATACGAAGCTAAAAAGTCAACAGAAAGCTTATTTTCAAATAAACGCATAATTAACAATGTAGAACCCATGCAACCTATTTTATCACTAATATAACTTGGTAATTAATGTAAGAACATGTCTAAACATGTTCAACAACATGTCTAAACATGCTCAACCCGACAATTTTCAGTTTAAGCTCGGTTCGGAACCGAAAGTCGCATAATTTGACTTTTGCTTTGACTTTCAGTTCTGACCCAATGTAGCAAGTTTTAGAAATGCCTTAGTGCTTGATTTGTACCAGGTTTCATGTTAGTATAACCCTCTGTGATTATACAACTTGGTTCATTAGTTATCCGATTCATATGCATGTTTCCGTTAAATGCTTAAATGTTGACTATTATGCCCATATGACCTTAAAATGTGATTTTTGAAATTATAAAAGAATAGAAACCTTAGTTACTGATTTATAGACTTGTCCCTAAAATTTGACATCAGTTTGAGGTCTAGATTAGGAGTTATGCTCATTAGCGTAAATGAAAAGCTTTTTATTAATTAAACGGCGTAATTGGCATAAAGCCTATCTAAACCCAATTTTGATACCAAAATTTTTACCTACTAATGTAAAATAACATTTTAGGATTTTTGAATATTTTTATTTAATTTTAGGTTGAGCATAACATAGGGTTATAGCTTTGTTTCGGTAATTGTCGGTTTTGCCCTTTTGGCCTATAAAATGAGTTTTACAAATCTTTTTGATACCAACCCTTTTTCTAATGATCTAATATGATAAATAAAATATTTTTAGCCTTCTGGAATAATAAAAATATCAGCTTTTCATATAAAACCCGGAAATCGCTTAAAACCGCCTTTTTACGCGTTTTAAGCGCGTAGCATGTATTAAAACTATTTTAAATATATAAGGTTTGATGATTACTGATATTTTTAGTAAATTTTTATATTTTAACAGTAAGCAAAAGTTTTAAACTCAGATTTCCAGATTTGACCTTTAAACCTTAGGTGAAATTACCAAAATGCCCCTTCGGTGCATAGTTTGGTTATAATTTATAAATGGTAAATTTCACATATATGTAATACCCTACAGATATAACCTATTAAATTAAGTATATTTACTGATTATATCAGACCTGAAACTCAGATTTATATTAAATCTCTTTTATAACCTTTTAAATGACCAAAATACCCCTTCTGGGCATAATTTGAGTTTAAATCCATTTTGGGCATAATAGAAGATATCTTACTGATGTCACAATATATTTAAGGCATATTAACTTAGGAAACCTGTTCATGAATCATTTGGTTACACGTTACGCATTATTCGCGTTCGGTGCGATTTATGTAACTAGTTTGCATAAATTAGCCGAAACGGGTCAAACCTTATCATTTTTGTCTCAAAATCCAGAATGTGTTTAGTTTACCCATATTAAACAAGTCTCCAAACTTGTCGTGTCTAAATCACATTCTAATCCGGTCTTCTCTTAATCGTGCGTTTGAACCGTATCTTCCTTTAAAACTAACCGGTCTAAGTTTAGGCTTAATTAAAGACCCGTTAGGAATCTAATAGGTTATTAAAAACCTTTGTTCCAGATTAGGAAACCCGGTAAAAGCTACTTACACTTGCTGTTTGTGATTATTACTTGCAAAGGTAAATACTTTTAACTTATTTTCCCTATACGGGCTTGGGGTACGGTATATAAAATACCGCTTGGTCGGGCATTGAATTTTTAATTGTATGAGGATTAATTTATTGAAATGTCCTGTTTAAATTGTTTTGTTTGCTTAAAGTCTTGGGGGGGGGGGGTTAATGACCATGTCCCGGATATCCTTGGCATCATTCTAAGAAATGGCCACGACCTAAGCACGGGGTGTAGGCGTACACCCGACAGTGCATATAAAAATATGAGTAAATTTCAAATTTCGTCCTTTATGTATGTCTAAAATATCAAATTATGTCCTTTGTCTTTAATATCTTCAAGAAACATACTTAATGTTTGCAAAACCAATCAGGTTATGTCCTTTAGTCATAACACAATTAGTTTTCATGGTTAAAGTTGACTAAGTCAACCCTACATAAGGGTATTTTAGTCATTTTATCCTAAATATTATAATAAACAATCATAAACTCAATAAATGAACCCAACATCAAACAAACAACCTCCCCTCTCCTCTAAACTCTCTGTAACTTCTTGCACCATCACCCCCAGACCATCACCACCTGCAACCACACCCCACCTGCAACCATCATCACCACCGCACCTCCACTATCACCACCGTCAACCACCGTACGTCCATTATCACCACCAATCCTCCACCACCGTCAACACCTCCACCACCGCTGCCCAACCCCACCACCGCCCAACCCTTTGTCGTTCACCCAAAAATACACCCACTATCACCACCGACAACCACCGCATATTGCCCCTCTCTCTCACTCTTTCCTCTCGAACTATCCTACCACCACCAAATCCACCTGCCCCACCACCACCACTTTCTCTCTCTTCAACTCAAACACAAACACAAACCCTAAATCTCGATCTGCAAATAGGCCAGTACCCGATCTGCAAATCGGTCAGTTCCGTCCATCCACATCTGCAAATCGGTCAGTACGAACCATGGATCTGCAAATCGGTCAGTTCTCGCAGTACGAACCATGGATCTGCAAATCGGTCAGTTCCGTCTAAACCTTTGATTTCTCGATCTGCAAAAACCAAGTCTAAACCATGGATTTCTCACAGTACGAACCATGTATCTGCAAATCGGTCAGTTCCGTCGGAGAATTGAGTCAAAATCGCCCAATCCGGAGCCATTAAACTGATGATTTCGTGTTCAGATGCATATTATGTTGCGTATGATCTCAAAGTATCAATATTTTTGTTGAAGTAATTGTAAAATTTTTGTGGGTTTCTTTTGTAAAATTGTGTGGGTTTACAGAGTAACAGATGTAAGATGGGAGGGTTGGGTGGTGGGCGGCGGGTGGTGGTTGTGGTTGTGGTTGGGTGGCGGTGGCCGGGTGGTGGTTGTGGCCGGTGGCAGCTGTGTTTAGTAGAGGAGAGAGAGAATCTGTGTCTATGCAAGCTTAGATGCATTTTAAGTCTGATGAACTATGTTTCTATTTATTTGATCCGCCTGTGGATCCTTTACAGTCGGTTTGTAATACGTTGATATTACTTATTATTCGGTTTGTAATGTGATTCCTCTTTTGCTTCCGCTGTGCATTTACATTGTGTTGTTTGACTATGATGATATCAACTACGTCACGATACTCCTCATCGGGCCCACCGGTAATACGTGGAAATATCGGGGTGTGACAGGTTGGTATCAGAGCCAACGTTGAGTGAATTAAACACTAGCCTTTTGTGTTTAATCTCAATGACACAGTTTGCACATTCATCAATTTCCGAGTCTAGACAAAGAACTTAGGATTAATCCAAATTTGTTCTATTTCTAACTTTGTCTTTTATATTTTCTTGTTGTATCTTTTGTTTGTTTTGACAGGTCAAAAAGATGCCACCAAGAATGAGAGGGAGAGGAAGAGGCAAGGGGCCACTCGTCGCCCCGAATGATCATGAGGCCGGGCCTTCGCACCGGCGAACACCGTCAGATTCCCTTAGCAGAAGTCCTTAAGATAACTGGAGGACCTATATTGAACCCGCACGGCGCTCAGTTTCGCTGAGCTCCTCCCCTTCTTTCCAAAACTCCTTTGGGCCTCAGTCTGAAAACGAGCCCCATAATTCCCACCATTCTTATATACCTCTCCAGGGCCACAACTCACCCTTCGATGACCCAACGCCCTATTTTCAGAGCCGGTTCAACCCGGCAAACTACATTGGAGAACCAGTGGGTTTTAACCCATTAGGACCTGAAGACCACTTCTCGGGCGACCATGTGATGGACATGGACGAAGACACGGATCCCGCCGAGCCTCCAACCGGGACCCCTAACCACCCCATCGAGATTTCGGATGGATCACCTTTTCTGGGATCACCTTATATGTAACACCCGTTCTTATAAATTAAGGTTTAACGTATCATTTACGAGAAACAGTCATGTAATTAAGATTACATATGCATTGGAAATTACGGGTTTATTAAAACTTTTTACAATTTAAAAAGTATACAACATATCATGTGTACATTCGTCGTTTAACATAATAACGATACATAGTGCGGAAGCTTATTTCGTGATCGTGTTCGGTTCTTGCTCGTCGCTTGATCTTCATCCGTGCACTCTTGGCATTCACCTATGGTCAAAACCAACTTAAAAGTTAGTTTTGATAGTCAAATATTAAGTTCAAACAAGTACAGGGGTTAAAAATGACAAAATTTAAAAATTTTCGGAGTTAGGGGGCTAGACGTGACGCCAAGGGCCTAGGTGTCACGCCTAGCCCTGTTTTTCACAGCCTGTTGCCTTAGCTGATGCTGTACATACCCAGCACGATCTGATTTCACGGAAACGGCCATAACTTCTTCGTTATTGATCCGTTTTACCCTATTCTTTTTCCTACGCGTCCGTAATTTAATCCTCCATCTTATGGAGTTAAAATCCTACATCCAACATAAGAAATTTTGAGACTTCTAAGCCTTCGACCCGTTACCTTTTTACCGAATTTTAACCCGTTTATGCATTTTATCAAACAAACGTATTTATTTGATTCCTATATCTCATACACTTCTTCAAATTAATGTTACCTACTTTATTAGGTTCTAATCATTGGTTTATTACACCATTTAAACCCGTTTTCGCTCGTATGCTTATTTTGACCCGTTAAGGGTATTTAAGCACTTTAAAACTTGAAATCGCTTTCATTCATTTCTAGCATCTTATTCCTACATTTCTTATCAAGTTATCTTCCACCACATCTATATGTGTGTTGGATTTAATATGGATATCTATATGTTCCGAGTTTCTACCCCTCGGATTATCATCTTACGGCAAAGACTCATATAAAGTCTTTCGACCCAAGGATTTACATCCTTCACTACCTATACTCATTCTAAGCATATATTTAACCATAAAACTTATTTCCGAACCACCTTTATGGGTCGTTCGTTCAAATTAGCTTACAAGGGCAATTTGGTCAATTTTCATCCTTCTTTTACTACAAGGACCTTTAAATACTTGTTTGACTAAAAATCCAACCTTTTAACTATAATTCTTGTTTGTAAACTCATGTGCTTCTAAAACACCATAAACATAATTCAACTTATTCGGTTTACCTAAAGATAACCGAATATCTATACCTTAACCTTGTCTAACTCTTATAGAACTCCAAATTCTACGTGATGAGTTGTGTTATTATACATACCTGGCTCGGATCAATATATTGACCCGTTTCAATACCTTGCCTTAGTGGCTGTTAAGTGATAGCGCTGTAAACATCCATATGATATTCATTCCTATAATCATATAACTCAATGAACCATTAGTCGATATTGTCAAAGGGTGATAATTTCACCTTTTGACCCGTTTATCTACTTAGTGATCTTCGTCACTTTAACTAAATACCAATTTCATCTATTATGATAATTTAAAGTCTACTAGCGAAAATACATAATCGAGCGTATCGTAACGAAACCGTAGTTACGTACCTTTAAAGCACACGTTTCAAGCGAGTATCACCTCCGGCTTATCCGCTTGACGTCCCGGACTCTTTGCCTAAAGAGTTCAATTCACGATAAGTTTAGAACTCTTTCACAAGCTTTAACGCATAATTCTCTAAAATGATCAAATCTGCGTTTTTACTCAACTTTTAACATTTTAACCCTCATTTAGGCGTTTCATCAAACACCTAGCGGGTCAGATTTCTACATGATCAAAACCAAGCTCATGACTTGAGTTTATCACCCTAATTAACTTCAATTAGACTATACACACATATTTTAACATCATCATATCAGAAATCCCTTTCTATGACCCGTATTACACTAGAATAATCATTCTAAACCCTAGTGTTTACTAGTTTCCCACAAACCCATGAATCACCTTCCATGTGTTCATGAGATTTTCAGGAATTTGCCAAGATTTCGCATGTTATTGTCTAGGTTTTACTCCTAGACACTATATCAACCATATTCTACCCAAATAGCAAACATGCAACATCAATTTTCAGATTTCCCAATTTCATGAGAATTTCAAGTTGAGAGTTTTTATCAAATTTTACATACCTTGTAATCCTCTTGTGATGAGGATCAATAATCTATGCTCGATTTTTTGTTTTTGATCAGATTTAGACCCTCAATTTGTGATGAACTAGGGCTTGGATGGAGCTTGGGGTCGCCCCTGACTCCTGGTCGATCTCCACAACACAGACAAAATATGTTTGTGTTTTAATTTAGCTATTTTATTAAAAATAGTTCTCATTTAGACACTTTTAGTCCCTCACTTTTGATACTTTATTTGTTTTAACTCCTAAATACTTATAAGTGACCAACTAACTTGGTTAGTGCCACTCTTAGTCAGTTTATTTCACTATTTTATTCGCAACCATATTGCAAATTTAAGAATTCACATTGTCGGGATGTTACAATTTATCCCTAGTTACTTACTGGGTCCCGGGAGTTATAACCCGTTTTATTTTAAGTCCCGTTAACTCGGGCTCTTATAAACTCAATTCCTTAACACTTTGATTCGCTTGTATTTATTATTAGGATTTCTTATTTAAATCCAAATATTCACCTGGTTATTTTTACTACTAACGGTACTTTACCCGTCTTTTAGTATTAATGGAGTTTGATTACCAAACCCGTTTTCGGGGTGTTACATTATAATGGTCCCGATAGCTACGAGGCAAGGTTCAACCAGATCGACTGGGTGTTTACTCCCAGTTACCACAACTCACCGCAGCAGCAGGATCCCTCCGAGGATTCCTGTTTTGTAGCGGTCACTCCGCCACCCCCACCAGTGCAGCAACAGCCTCCGGAGCCACCGAGGCGCAGGAGAACAACCGCACGGATGTCCGTGCGAGGAGGAGTCCGCATCAGCACTCCTCAACCATCTAGTGGCAGCCACTATCCGCCACTATACGAAGACCCACAGATGGGTGGGCCTTTGAACCCCGTTTCTGAGGTGCAGTCTGCGCCAGTCGCACCGCCACCAGTGGGTTTTAACAACCCAATTCCTACATACGCCAGTTCAGCGGCGTACATCCCTTTTGAGCAGCCGGCCCACACCAACTACAACTATGCCGAGGCTGACCCATACCTGGTAGCGGCAACAAACTACCATGCCCTTCATTCGGAAGGACCCTTTGGAGTCCCATATCAAGCGGGATATCACACTATGGGTACCCACCTTATGGGTATCAACAACCGCCACCTCCTCAACCTCCGCTGTTTTAGCAGCCCTCGCACCCGCCAGTGATATCACCACCGCAGCATCAGGAGATTCTTCAAAGGTTGAGTCAGGTGCAGCAGGAGGTTCGGGAAGGGCGTAGGCAAAACCGGGGAATCTTCAAGGGTCTGGCGAGCTTAATCAAGGGGAAGAGCAAAAAGGATCATTAAATCCTTTATTTGTTTGTTTGTTTTAGTATTGTAATCAAGTCCCTGCGTGGACATTTGTTTCAGTATTCAGCCCCTGCGTGGGCATGTCTTTCAGTATTCCGCCCCCTGCGTGGGCATGTTTTTTTTCTGTTTAACCCCTGCGAGGGTATGTTAGGTTGTTTCGCCCCTGCGTGGGCATGTTATTTCTTGTAGAAGTCCCGTTTAGGGCAAACCTGTACTTGTTTAATTTTTGTAGTGGAATGGTTAAATTTAAATTTTCATTTTTGTTAAATTATATGCATAAATATAATATGTAAAATAAATGAAAAATGACATTCCTTTTATAAGACCTACCATTATAATAAAATAATAAGAATCTTAAAGGTAAAACCTAGCCACATGTCATTATAGATATAGCCAAGATGGTAAAACCTATTCAAAAGATTCAAAACCTTGTTAACATCTGAAAACATGTTAACACTCCTGGCAAAATGTGATTTGATAAAATCGCATAAGTCATCCTTACATTGGATTCTTCCAATTTCTTTTATTATATTAAACATCCAAAAAGGGATGTAATGCCTATGGGCCATATTCATTGTCATATAAGACAAAAGACAGTCGTGGTCTTCGACCCCCCTGTTAAGAAGAGGTAATAAACTATGATTAAAACCTCAATACCTTGATCCTATAAGATCATGATTAAAAATTTAAAACTGTCCATGTGATTCGGCCTTTTATGCCATTAATATATTTTAATTATAACTAAGGATTAATATAATGAAAAATCCTGAATATATATATATGCCTAACAAATTAATCAAAATGGGTTCTTAAATACCGTGATTAATAAATCATCTAGAATGATAAAACTGTTATAGACCTCTGAGTAAATTAAAATCATTTATCTTATGTAGCAATCAAGCTACATGGCTGGGTCAGACAAAGTCAACAGCCACCCCAAAGATAATCATGACACTTCCAGAGTCAACATAGCAGGAGCAGAATTACAGGCATTAATAGATAATGCTATTACGCGAGCTCTGGATAGACAGTTCAGAGAATCCAGTGGTACCCAGGTCGGGACTCAGTCAGTACCACACTCTAAACCACCCTCTAGAACTCATACCGCTCACAAAAGTGATTCTCATCACTCATCAAATCAGAGGAGTGTTCCATCTAAGAGAGTTGTGTTAAATCAAGAACCACGTGCTAAAGGTTGCACCTATAAATACTTTGTCTCCTGCAAACCCAGGGATTTCACCGGGGAGAAAGGAGCAGTTGACTGCATGTCATGGTTAGACGAGATGGACACTGTGGTAGATATCAGTGGTTGCGCTGATAAGGATGTGGTAAAGTTTGTATCTCAGTCATTCAAAGGTGAGGCACTAGCGTGGTGGAGGTCTTTGATTCAGGCCACTGGGAAGATCCCATTGTACAACCTGTCTTGGAATCAGTTTGTGACGTTGATTAAGGAAAACTACTGCCCTCAGCATGAGGTTGAAAAGATTGAATCTGATTTCTTGTCTTTGGTTATGAAAAATCTGGATTGTCAAGCCTACCTTACAAGCTTCAACACTATGTCAAGACTGGTTCCGTATCTTGTGACACTGGAACCCAAGAGGATAGCTCGTTTCATTGGGGGTTTAGCCCCAGAAATCAAGGCCAGTGTGAAGGCCACCAGACCAGCTACTTTTAGGTCTGCAGCTGATATATCATTGTCTCTTACTTTGGACGCGGTCAGGCAAAGATCACTCAGAAACACCAATGTTGAGAAGAGAAAGTGTGAGGATGACAACTCACGCCGGTCAGACAAGAAGCATAAGGGAAACAATGACCACAAAAAGAGTTTTGGAACTAAAAAGGATGGTCATTAGTCGGGCGATAAGCCCAAGTGTAAAATCTATAAGAAGCACCATTTCGGGAGGTGCAGATACGAGTCGAAATCCCAATTGCAGCCAAGGCCTTGTGGGATTTGTAAATCTTCTGAGCACAAGACATTGGACTGTAAGAAAATCAAGGATGTGACGTGCTATAACTGCAATGAAAAAGGGCATATCAAGTCCAACTGCCCAAAGTTTGCTAAGAATGCTGAGGATGGGAAAAAGACCAATGCTAGGGTCTTCCGAATGGATGCACGAGAAGCTGTTCAGGACGATAATGTGATAACAGGTACCTTTCTCATCAATGACGTTTATGCAAGAGTATTATTTGATCCTGGAGCAGATAAGTCATTTGTTGATGATAAGTTTTGTAAGTTGTTAAATCTACCTGTTAGAACCCTAAGCATAAAATATGAGGTTGAATTAGCCGATGGCACCAAAGAAACCGCATCAACCGTGTTAGATGGATGTTTCATATCCATTAGGAACCACTCTTTTCCTTTGTCCTTACTTCCTTTGAAATTAGCTGGTTTCGACATAGTAAAAGGCATGGATTGGTTATCTCATAACCAAGCCCAGATCGTTTGCAACAAGAAGCAAGTGGTGATCAAGACTCCGTCTGGTGAACCACTTACCATTCAGGGAGATACCCAGTATGGACTGCCTAAGCAAGTGTCTATGCTCAAGGCATCTAGGTGCTTGAAGAAGGGTTGTGTAATTTATATGGCACAGGTAACTATTGATGAGCAGAAGCTCAAGATTGAAGACATCCCCGTCATTTCTGAATATCCCGAAGTATTCCCTGAAGAACTACCTGGTTTGCCACCAGACAGACAAGTAGAATTCAGAATCGACATTATTCCAGGAGCAGCACCTGTTGCAAGGGCACCTTACAGGTTGGCACCAACAGAGATGAAAGAGTTAAGGACTCAGTTAGATGATTTGTTGGCCAAAGGTTTTATTAGACCTAGTTCGTCTCCTTGGGGAGCACCAATCCTGTTTGTGAAGAAAAAGGATGGATCGATGCGTCGATGCATCGATTATCGCGAGCTCAACAAGGTTACTATCAAGAATAGATATCCATTGCCCAGGATCGATGACCTGTTCGATCAACTTCAAGGGGCGAGTTATTTCTCCAAGATCGATTTGAGGTCAGGCTACCATCAGTTGAAGGTTAAAGATGAAGATGTGCACAAAACTGCATTTAGGACTTGTTATGGTCATTACGAGTTCCTGGTGATGCCTTTTGGGCTCACTAATGCACCAGCAGCGTTCATGGACCTCATGAATCGCGTTTGCAAACCCTACTTGGACAAGTTTGTCATTGTCTTCATTGATGACATTCTTATTTATTCGAAAAATCAAACCGATCATGAGAAGCATCTTCGTTGTATCCTTTCACTGCTTCAACAAGAGGAACTCTATGCCAAGTTTTCAAAGTGTGAATTTTGGCTTCGTGAAGTCCAATTTCTTGGACATGTGGTTAGTGAGCGTGGTATCCAGGTGGATCCCGCTAAAGTTGAAGCTGTCATGAATTGGCAAGAGCCAAAGACGCCCACAGAAATTCGTAGCTTTCTGGGTTTGGCAGGATACTATAGGCGATTTATTGAAAACTTCTCAAGGATTGCTGCAACCCTAACCTCACTAACCCGCAAGAATATCAAGTTTGATTGGGGTCCTAAGCAGCAAGAGTCTTTTGACATTCTTAAGCAGAAGTTGAGCAATGCACCTGTGTTAACGTTGCCTGATGGAATAGAAGAATTTGTGGTTTACTGCGACGCATCACACACTGGTATGGGATGTGTACTCATGCAGAAAGGCAAGGTTATTGCCTACGCTTCTCGACAGCTGAAGGTGCACGAGAAGAATTACACCACCCACGACTTGGAGTTGGGTGCCGTTGTATTTGCACTAAAACTGTGGAGGCATTACTTGTATGGTACCAAGTGCCTGATCTATTCTGATCACAAAAGCCTTCAGCATCTGTTCAATCAGAAGGATTTGAACATGAGGCAGCGACGATGGATGGAAACTTTGAATGATTATGACTGTGAAATACTGATGTGTGTAAAATGCAACATATAAATTACATCAAATGAGGCATAAAACTAACCCTTTTTTAGTACTAATATTGGAAAAAGAGTGTTTTTGTCTTCCTTTTGTATTTTCAGGATTAAATGAGCTCAAAAACGCAAAAGAAGCAAAAAGACAGCTAAATCCAACATAAATACAAGAAAAGGAACATTAGTGGATTGCCCGAACCCTCAACGGCACCTTCCAAAGCAAAATAGAGAAAACAGAAGGCTGAACACGCCCCGTGCTCAGCCAGCACGGGGTCGTGCCCAAGAAGCAGCAGAAAAGACAAACCTATAGAAGCTTCTATTGCCCACCACGGGCCGTGCTCAGCGGACACGGGGGGCGTGCCGAAAGTACTGCAGGCGCATTAATTGTAATTGCGAATTACAATTAATGAAGAGAGAGAGTGTCAGACAGGCACGGGGCCGTGCCCAGCGGACACGGGGCCGTGCCCAGGCCTCTGTTCAGCCTATAAATAGGAGTGCTTGGTTTCATTGCAACTCATCCCTTGGCACACCACCTCTCTCACACTTCATCCACCACCCACCACCATCACAACACCATCATCCACCACCATCATCCATTGTCCATCATAGAGTGTGTGAGTCGTCTCGGGATCCAAGATTGATCGTAAGAGTTCTTGACAATCAAGGCCATGTTTGCCTAAGTCTCTTACATCACTTGGTGAAGACAAAGTGTCTAGTATAATACTTTTTATTTCTAATCTTTTGCACTTTTTATTTGGTTTTGTATTAATGACTTTAATAACTAGTTACTTATGTTGAAGGTGATCTTTCCTTATCGTTTGTCCGTGGTGTCTTGGCATTATTTTACTGTCTATATAAAATAAAGGATTTTCACCATTCATATCTCCACGGTCTATATGGAGGTATGTTGGCTACCTGGTAGGGGGTTAAGGGAACGGTTTGGTAAAGGTCTTGCCATTGTTCAGCGTTTAGAGGTCCTGCAATGGACCTGGGTCAAATTTAGTAGGACCTCCTTCAATACTTCACGGTATTGGATGGCGGGGGTCCAAACTCTTTGATCCCCTCATAAGTTAACTACTATTAATACTATAACCCGGCTATTTAGGACTGTATCCCTGCTGACTCAGACTACTTAGTCGAGGGTAACGTCACCGCCAAAAGCGGGGCCTACCACAATACTGCATTAATAACTTAATTCATTATCTTCCAATAATCCACCCCTTTAGGATTGTATCCCTGCTGACTCAAACTACTGGGGTGAGGGTAACGTCACCTTCAAAAGAGGGGCCTACTACAATAACTAAGATAATCTCTTAATTATGTGCAAAAGTGCGGAAATAATCAAAGGTTATACTAGATACGAGTTGGAACCGAGTGATTCATCTTGTCTATCTGTTTTTATTTTATTTTTATTTTCAGCATTTTAGTTAGTTTTTATTTTTCTTAGTTTAAAACATTTTTCCAAACTTTTATTTTGGTTAGACGTTGAGGATAAACCGGTACTAAAAGCTCTTGTGTCCTTGGACGACCTCGGTATCTTACCAACGCTATACTACACTCAACGATGGGTGCACTTGCCCATATGTGTGTTTAGTGTTAGTGAAATATCGTGTTTTATAAATTTAAAACTTGGCTAAAATAAGTGTTAAAAAGGGCTTAAAATATATACCTAAAATATACGACACTTTAACGCACATCAAGTTTTTGGCGCCGCTGCCGGGGACACAAGGATTTTAAGAAAGCTTAAAATCGACGGCCTAATCAGTTTTTTTTCAAAACCTTTTTTAACGCGCGCACATTTTTCTGCATTTAGTTTAGTTTTGCATTTACAGTGACCTGTACACGGGGCCGTGTTCACTGAACACGGGGCCGTGCTACAGATTTTTCATAAACGCCCAGTAACAGTAGCTTGAACACGGGCCGTGCTCACTGAACACGCCCCGTGCTCAAGTAGATCAGTTAATTTAATTAAAACGCCCAGATACAGATTCTGAACACGGGGCCGTGTCCACTCAACACGGGGCCGTGTCCAGCCTCTGTTTCCGTTTTTATTTTTGTTTTCTGATCTCGAGACTTGGTTGTGGTCTGCTGAGTGATTCTTATGGATCAATACTCAGGAGGTTACAACTACACCTATGATGAGGATGATTATAGGGGTAATTATTGCACAAATTGTCGTAATACACGTTCAATTCAAGATAATCACTCGTACCAACCATCCAATTCATACACTTACTATGAGGAACCCAGGTACGAACCATCAACTTCATACACTTACTATGAAGACCAAAGGTATGAACCTTCTCCCTCATACTCATATTTTGATGAACCAAGGTATGAGCCTTCTTACTCATACTTTGAGGAACCAAGGTATGAGCCACCACCTTCATATGCTTATTATGAGGAACCTTGGCATGAACAACCCACCTCATATGAGTATTATGAAGAACAAAATTACGAACCTTATCCATCATATGCTTACAATGAAGAACAATGGTGCGAACCATCAACTTCATATGGGTATTATGAGGAACAAAGGGTCGAACAACCGGATTCAAGCTTAGAAAATAATGATTCTTTTTCTATAACCGAAGTGACCGATAGGATATTAGAGCACATTAGAGTTATCGATCGATGTATAAAAGAAGCTCGCGCAAGGGAAGAGGAGTCCCGCGCGAGAGAAGAATTAAAAAAGGAAGAGATAACTAAAAATGAAAAAATGGAAGAACAAATAAGTGAAAAACCGACGCATGAGTTAAACAACGAAAAAGGTGAGTTCGACAACATTAAAATCCAAGAAGAGTCTAATTTTGAAGAAATTCATCTCTTGTCACCTTCTTTCGAAAATCATTGTTTAGTACCCACTCATGCTAAGTTTCTAAAAGAGTTAAACACTAACACTAAAATTGAAGAAACGGTAAGTGTTAAGTTAACTAATGATCAAACTTCACTAATAAAAGAAGACCCATTTGAAATTAACATCACACCGGTTCCATGTTTCTTTCAAAATTCGTTTATTAGTAATGTCACAATCGATAAAGATCTTTGTGTTAACATAATGCCTAACTACCTTTTCGAAAAATTAAGTATTAGTGATTTTTCTCCACTTCAAATACCCATTTTTCTATCCAATCGGAAAGTAATAAAATCAATCGGTATAGTTGAAGATGTCTTGGTTCAAACAAATCAAATGGTAGTTCCAACCGACTTTGTCATCCTCGATGACGCTCCTCTAGTGTTGGGGCGACCATTTGTAAAGACATACGAAGCTTTGAAAAACCGGAAGTTCAATAATCTACCTCTTCAATTAGGGGCATTTAAAAGAAGTGTCGATCTCGAACGATCAATGAAATATCCATTCGGCAATAATGACCCCCTAATTGAAGATGAAGATGAACCACCCGATACAAGTGAAGAAACTGACCACTTTGTTGAAGAAGAGGTCGCCATAGAACAAACTTTTAAAGTTCTTGATCGAAACGAGCAACCAAATAAGGAGTCTCCTAAAGACCCACCACTTGAGCTCAAAGAACTTCCAAAAGGTTTGGAATATGCTTTTCTAGACAAAGATGGTAAATTACCTGTAATTATTTCGTCCAAATTAGATAACCTAGAAAAAGAAAAACTAGTTAGTCTTTTGAAAAAACACAAAAATGCATTAGCTTGGAAACTTGTTGACATAAAAGGAATTAGTCCTTCTATGTGCACACACAAAATTTTGATGAACGATGACTACAAATCTGTCATACAACCACAACGTCGAGTAAATCCAAATGTTCAAGAAGTGGTTAAAAATGAAGTCATCAAATTACTTGACGCAGGACTTATCTATCCTATTTCCGATAGTCCTTGGGTAAGTCCCGTCCAAGTAGTTCCAAAGAAAGGAGGTATGACGGTAATTACTAACGAAAAAAATGAATTAATACCGACAAGAACCGTCACAGGATGGAGAGTATGTATAGATTATAGACGATTAAATGAAGCAACAAGAAAGGATCATTTTCCTTTACCCTTCATTGATCAGATGTTAGAAAGATTATCCGGTCATAAATTTTACTGTTTCTTGGATGGTTTTTCAGGTTACTTTCAAATCCCGATAGCACCCGAAGACCAAGAAAAGACAACATTCACATGCCCCTATGGAACTTTTGCATATCGACGCATGCCGTTTGGTCTATGTAATGCTCCCGCAACATTCCAACGTTGCATGGTAGCCATTTTCCATGACATGATAGAAAAGACAATGGAAGTCTTCATGGACGACTTTTCTGTCTTTGGGGATTCATACGACCAATGCCTCGATAACCTTGAACGAATGCTATCCCGATGTGAGGAAACTAACCTCGCCCTTAATTGGGAAAAATGCCATTTCATGGTAACGGAGGGAATAGTACTCGGTCACAAGATCTCAAGCGAAGGAATGGAGGTGGATCGAGCCAAAATAGATACCATTTCTAGGTTACCCCCTCCATCCTCCGTAAGAGCGATTAGAAGTTTCCTAGGGCATGCCGGATTTTATAGGAGGTTTATCAAAGACTTTTCAAAAATCTCAAGACCTCTAACAAAGTTACTTGAAAAAGATGCTCCTTTCATCTTTGACAAGGATTGCAATCAAGCATTTCTAACCCTGAAGGAAATGCTAGTCAATGCACCTATCATGATAGCACCTGATTGGAAATTTCCTTTTGAAATCATGTGCGATGCTAGTGACTTTGCAGTTGGAGCTGTCTTGGGACAGAGAAAAGAAAAGCATTTCCACCCAATATATTATGCTAGTAAAACACTTAACGATGCACAAGAAAATTACACAACAACTGAAAAAGAGTTACTAGCTGTGGTATTTGCTTTTGATAAATTTCGCTCTTACCTTGTTCTTTCTAAAACTATAGTCTACACAGATCATGCAGCCATTCGATATCTCTTTAAGAAGCAAGACGCAAAACCACGTTTGATTAGGTGGATTCTGCTCCTCCAAGAATTCGACATTGAAATCAAAGACAAAAGAGGAGCAGAAAATACCGCAGCAGATCATCTTTCGCGCTTAGAAGACCCAGCTTTGGAGGCAACCAGGGGCGAGCAAATCAACGAAAAATTCCCAACTGAATCCCTGGAAAGGGTGGAATTTAAGGAAGAACCATGGTACGCCGACTTTGCCAACTACTTAGCTAGTGGAATAGTCGCAAAAGGATGGCCACATCATCAAAGAAAAAAATTATTTGCCAATGTGAAACATTATTTTTGGGAAGATCCATATCTTTTCAAAATGTGTGCCGACCAACTCGTCAGACGATGCGTACATGGTAGTGAGGCCCGGAGAATTCTTCGCCATTGTCACGAAGGTCCATACGGAGGACATCATGGTGCTGCCAGTACCGCACGAAAGGTATTTGATTCAGGATTTTATTGGCCAACCATTTACAAAGATGCCCAAAATCTTGTAAAGACATGTGATGCTTGCCAAAGAACAGGTAATATTTCTTCCAAAAACGAAATGCCACAAAATGGCATTCTTGTTTGTGAAATTTTTGATGTGTGGGGACTCGACTTTATGGGACCTTTTCCACCATCGAAAGGAAACAAATACATACTTGTGGCAGTAGATTACCTGTCTAAATGGGCCGAGGCCGAAGCACTTCCAACAAATGATGGAAGAGTAGTGGTAAGATTTCTGAAAAAATTATTCTCTCGTTTTGGCACACCCAAAGCTTTAATAAGTGATAGAGGTACCCATTTTTGTAATCATCAACTTGAAAAAATTTTAACAAGATATGGGGTCTATCACCGGGTTTCGACAGCTTATCACCCTCAAACAAACGGACAAGCCGAAGTGACCAATAGAGGGTTAAAACGAATACTTGAAAAAATCGTAGGGTTAAATAGAAAGGAATGGGCTGATAAATTAGATGATGCTTTATGGGCTTTTCGAACTGCTTATAAAACAACGATAGGTACAACCCCATATAAGCTAGTCTATGGAAAAAGTTGCCACTTGCCAGTAGAAATTGCACACAAAGCCTACTGGGCAATCAAAAATGTAAACTTAGATCTAGAATTTGCTGGTAAAAATCGATTTTGTCAAATAAATGAATTAGACGAACTTAGGAATTATGCATACTCAAACTCTGAAATTTATAAGGAAAGAATGAAAGATTGGCATGACAAACATATTAAACCTAATGAATTTCGGGTAGGAGATTTAGTTCTTTTGTTTAATTCACGACTTCGATTGTTTCCTGGTAAATTAAAGTCTAGGTGGTCAGGACCTTTTTCCGTCACCCATATTTTTCCACACGGTGCAGTAGAAATTAAACCTCGAAATGGGTCACCTTTTAAAGTCAATGGCCAACGGCTGAAACTCTATCAAGGATTTATTGAGGATGAGGAAGAAGAGATCTCGCTTCAAACCGTGGAAGAATAAAAACATCATGCCTGGTAAGTTATGAACGATTGAGGCGGCAAAATAAAGCGGTAAGTTTTCTAAACCATAGCTTATAGGAGAAAGGGGCACTCACACGCGCACTAAAAAAAAAAAAAAAAAAAAAAAAAAAAAAAAAGGGGGCTCGACACGAGGCCGTGTCCGCTGGACACGGGGCCGTGTTCGCGCTGCAGACGGGATAAAACCCCTTTTTCAAAACAGTTTCTTCATTCCACACGCCCCGTTTCCCCACAAAAGCTCTGGTTCCAGGCGATTTTCCGCGAGATTCCAACGTCTCTTATCAATCTAACAACGTCAAGGTATGATTCTGTCACTCGTAGTAGTTAGATTAGTCACTTGCATGTAGTTAATACACCACAAATTTGGGGAAAAATCTAGGGTTCTTGATGTTCATTCAGATCGAGCCTAAAATTTTTGCCTAAATCTGTTTGCATTTAGTTAGATTAGTGTAAAGGGAAGTAAATACACTTGTATTGTTCATAGATTCACCCGATTTCTTGCAAAAACCCCAAACCCTTGTTCTTGAACCGAAAAAGATAAAATTGATAGGGTAAACGGGTTATTTTGGGAAAAACGGAACTTAGGGTTTCATTTTCGGGGGAAACCGCACCTATTGGTTCAAAAATTTTCAAGTTTTCAAAACCGGGTCGAAAAATGGGATTTTTGAGTAACAGACCCCTGAACACGGGGCCGTGTCCGCTGGGCACGGGGTCGTGTCCAGCCCGCTGTTTGCAGTTTTGTCCAAAAATATTTCTGTTTCACGCTAACTTTTGGTGTATTCTTGCAGATGGCCAGGAAGTTTACTAGATTCAACGCCAATGAGCTAGATGCAAGAGCTCGATACGAGCTTCTCCAAACAAGGCCGGAGGAATACCCGAGGCAGGCATGCACAGAACTACTAACCTTGGTGAATCAAATTGACCGCTTCAACAACATTGTCACGGGACCACTCAGAGTCGCACTAACAACCCGACTCCGTTCTGTTCATGAATGCACCTTGGAATTCTACAGCACCTTTGCATTCAAGTCAAGGAGCGAGCCATTCGATGAAGAAGGGGTGTCATTCAGGTGTGGCGGAACGAGGTATTCGATTTCCATGGCACAATTCGGGTCGATTATCGGGTTGTATGCGGAGGAGGATGCGGGAGACGAAGAAAATACAGGGGGGTTGAGAGAGATCGAAGACAACGAGCGCCAAGCCATGTGGGCTCAGATTGGGGAAGGGTTCTACAATCCGAGCAGCACTAAGAGTACCAAGCTGAGGGATCCGCTTTACAGATACATTCATAGGCTCCTCGGCTACTCTCTTAGCCAAAGGCATGACAGTGGTGGCGTCGTTGGGTTAAGAGACTTGCTTGTCCTCCATTGCATTCACAACCGTAGGCCGCTCGATGTTCCGTACCTTATGCTCCGAAACATGCATCACAACCGCCTTGCTAGTGCACCAACTCCTCTTTTCTTCGGGGGGTGGGTGCACCGTCTCTTCAGGCACTTCGCCCACATTCCGAGGGCATTTGAAAGAAGCCCATGGTCGGGTACGGTGGATATTCACATATGCCGCTCGATGAACCTGGTTTATGAGGCAGAAGATGGGACGGTAACCTTTCAAAGGATGCAAGGTCATGCATGGAACCCGCAAGAAGCACTTGTCCTCCCAGCACCACAACATCATCAGTACCAATACCAACCCCACGGTGATCCGGGCCAATCATCCTCCTCGGGAGGCAGTTTTCCTAATTTTCAAAGTTTGCATGATTTGTTGCAGGAAAACCTCATGTGTACTCGGAACACCTATAACATGGCGAGCAACACCTACCACCGGGTCGGAGCTATCGAGAGAAACCTATCCGAGATACAAGAAGACGTCGGATACATACGAGACCACATTGCACGCCATGGAGGGGGTGACGATGATGATGATGATGATGATGCCATGGAATAGGCGGGAGGAGCATAGGAGGAAGCGTTTGATTGGTGGCTCCCCAGGTTAACCCTTTGCAATCTTGAACAATTGATGGCCTGCGTGCCAAGTGTTAAACAATTTACTTTTCCTAGCTATTTTCTGCATTTTTATTTTTCTTACTTTATGCGTGGAACAATTAACTTTGGTAACGTAGGATGTTGGTATTGCTTGGTGTGGTATTAAGTGTTCAAACAGGTACAAACCAAGGCTTAAGGTGTTAAGCCTCAGCACCTATAAGGCTAGGATGGAAAAACCGGAGGACGAAACCTGTTTTTCAGGCTTCTAGACTGTCGACACGGGGACGTGTCCCGCCAACACGCCCCCGTGCTCACCTCCCTGACCTGCTGTTTGGCTTCTGTTCGGCAGAATTTTGTCAGACACGTGGCCGTGTCCAGTGGACACGGGGCCGTGTCCACCTTCTGTAAGTTCTTGTTACTGGCACCTGAACACGGGGTCGTGCCCACTCAACACGGGGCCGTGCTCAGTGCCCAGTAACACAAATTTTTGCTTTTTAAACACTATTTTACACATCTAATCAACCTAAAAATTTATTTTTGGGACACATTGAGGACAATGTGTAATTTAAGTGTGGGGGGGATGCTAAAACCTTGAATTTTGCAAGTCCTAAATACAAGCCTTACACAAAACTCTATTGGAACCGCTAATCACCCCAAATTTTTTTCAAAAATTTCATTTTTTTACTTGTCTAGGTTTAACTCGGGAGATTCAAGCTCTCAAAAAGGTTATATTTTTACAAATTTACAACCGATAGCGTAGTGATAAAAAGAACCAACATAAGAAAATTATGAAAAGGCATGACAAACTTATTTAAAATTTGATTATATATACTTGATCACATAGAAACCCATTCCCACAAAAGTGAGTTTTGAGCCTTTATTGAGCACTCAATTTCATACCATTTGACTAAATGCTCATTTTTCGTTTCTTGTGTGAATAGCCGCTTGGTTCTTACGACTCTAGAACTTGCCATGACAATACATTCCCGGTCCTTATCAACTTAAACCCGAGTAAGTAAATGATAGAGGCATTAGGACTAACCTTTTTCATTTCCACACCATTATTTTTCTTTTTCTTTTACCACCTACCCAAAAATCCCCCTAGTTAGCCCCTTTGAGCCTAAACCTTTTCGTTTCATCACCCAAAACAAAAACCCTTTCACCCACCAAAACCTTTTTCATTTTTTACCCTTTATTTTAGTAACAAGTTCGGTTCTTCGAAAAAAAAAAAAAAAAAAAAAAAAAAAAATTGAAGCAAAAAGAAAATAAACAAACAAAGTAATCAAAAATAACTTTGTTTGAATAAAAGCTTCATCAAAAATAAAAGGTTGCAAAAATACGAAAACCGACACTTGTTACGCTTTTTAGCCCTTTTTCTACTAACCACTAACCCAACCACCTACCTTTAACCCTAGCCAACCCTTAACCCACAAAGTCCTCTTGATATCTACAAAGGTATAAAAGTTAAAAAGGAGGAGGATTGATTTCTTGGCAAGCCTGTGGTAGGAGTAAGTTCCATGCCGCTCTCGAGTGATTCACTAAAAACACACCTTCGGCCGAGTGTGAGTGATTTCCCCGCGAGGTATGTGAACTTGTATATAAATAGAATTTAAAAAAAAAAAAGGCATGTTATGCCCAAATAAGTAATTTCTTTTATGAACAGTTCTAAATAAATCATTACGAATAGGAGTGTAAATAAATAAAAATAAAACCCTAAAAAGATCTTGGAAATCCCGACACTCTATGACAAGCCCAAAACCTTCTCTTCTACCTATTCCATTTGGGAGTGTAAGCCAAATATTAAAGAGTTTTGCTTGAGGACAAGCAAAAGTTCAAGTGTGGGGGTATTTGATGTGTGTAAAATGCAACATATAAATTACATCAAATGAGGCATAAAACTAACCCTTTTTTAGTACTAATATTGGAAAAAGAGTGTTTTTGTCTTCCTTTTGTATTTTCAGGATTAAATGAGCTCAAAAACGCAAAAGAAGCAAAAAGACAGCTAAATCCAACATAAATACAAGAAAAGGAACATTAGTGGATTGCCCGAACCCTCAACGGCACCTTCCAAAGCAAAATAGAGAAAACAGAAGGCTGAACACGCCCCGTGCTCAGCCAGCACGGGGTCGTGCCCAAGAAGCAGCAGAAAAGACAAACCTATAGAAGCTTCTATTGCCCACCACGGGCCGTGCTCAGCGGACACGGGGGGCGTGCCGAAAGTACTGCAGGCGCATTAATTGTAATTGCGAATTACAATTAATGAAGAGAGAGGGTGTCAGACAGGCACGGGGCCGTGCCCAGCGGACACGGGGCCGTGCCCAGGCCTCTGTTCAGCCTATAAATAGGAGTGCTTGGTTTCATTGCAACTCATCCCTTGGCACACCACCTCTCTCACACTTCATCCACCACCCACCACCATCACAACACCATCATCCACCACCATCATCCATTGTCCATCATAGAGTGTGTGAGTCGTCTCGGGATCCAAGATTGATCGTAAGAGTTCTTGACAATCAAGGCCATGTTTGCCTAAGTCTCTTACATCACTTGGTGAAGACAAAGTGTCTAGTATAATACTTTTTATTTCTAATCTTTTGCACTTTTTATTTGGTTTTGTATTAATGACTTTAATAACTAGTTACTTATGTTGAAGGTGATCTTTCCTTATCGTTTGTCCGTGGTGTCTTGGCATTATTTTACTGTCTATATAAAATAAAGGATTTTCACCATTCATATCTCCACGGTCTATATGGAGGTATGTTGGCTACCTGGTAGGGGGTTAAGGGAATGGTTTGGTAAAGGTCTTGCCATTGTTCAGCGTTTAGAGGTCCTGCAATGGACCTGGGTCAAATTTAGTAGGACCTCCTTCAATACTTCACGGTATTGGATGGCGGGGGTCCAAACTCTTTGATCCCCTCATAAGTTAACTACTATTAATACTATAACCCGGCTATTTAGGACTGTATCCCTGCTGACTCAGACTACTTAGTCGAGGGTAACGTCACCGCCAAAAGCGGGGCCTACCACAATACTGCATTAATAACTTAATTCATTATCTTCCAATAATCCACCCCTTTAGGATTGTATCCCTGCTGACTCAAACTACTGGGGTGAGGGTAACGTCACCTTCAAAAGAGGGGCCTACTACAATAACTAAGATAATCTCTTAATTATGTGCAAAAGTGCGGAAATAATCAAAGGTTATACTAGATACGAGTTGGAACCGAGTGATTCATCTTGTCTATCTGTTTTTATTTTATTTTTATTTTCAGCATTTTAGTTAGTTTTTATTTTTCTTAGTTTAAAACATTTTTCCAAACTTTTATTTTGGTTAGACGTTGAGGATAAACCGGTACTAAAAGCTCTTGTGTCCTTGGACGACCTCGGTATCTTACCAACGCTATACTACACTCAACGATGGGTGCACTTGCCCATATGTGTGTTTAGTGTTAGTGAAATATCGTGTTTTATAAATTTAAAACTTGGCTAAAATAAGTGTTAAAAAGGGCTTAAAATATATACCTAAAATATACGACACTTTAACGCACATCAAATACGATACCATCCAGGCAAGGCAAATGTGGTTGCCAATGCCTTAAGTAGAAAGGAAAGGGTGAAGCCCATAAGAATCAATGCCAAGAGCATTGAATTAAAGAATAGTTTGAATGAAAGGTTGTTAGCCGCTTAGAAAGAAGCTGTACTAGAAGCTAACTATCCTGATGAGAAGCTAGGAGTAACTGCTGAACAGTTATCCTGTGGCAAAGACGGAATCTTGAGATTAAATGGACGAATATGGGTTCCAATTTATGGAGGGCTTAGGGATGTGATCCTCCAGGAAGCCCATAGTTCTAAGTACTCCGTTCATCCGGGAGCTGATAAGATGTACCAGGATCTGAAGGCAAATTTTTGGTGGATAGGCTTAAAGAAGTCTATAGCTACCTATGTAGCCAAATGTTTGACGTGCGCGCAAGTTAAAGCTGAACACCAAAAGCCGTCAGGTTTACTACAACAGCCTGAACTTCCCACCTGGAAGTGGGAAATGGTGACAATGGATTTTATCACCAAGTTACCAAAAACAAAGAAAAGGAATGATACTATTTGGGTGATAGTGGATAGATTTTATCACCTAAGCATTCGATTGAACTTCAGCACGGCATATCACCCGCAAACGGATGGTCAAAGTGAGCGAACAATTCAAACGCTGGAAGATATGTTAAGGGCTTGTGTTATTGACCTAGGTGGAAGTTGGGACGAACATCTTCCATTGATCAAATTTTCATATAATAATAGTTATCATTCCAGTATCCAAGCTGCACCATTTGAAGCTTTGTATGGAAGGAAGTGCAGAACGCCCGTTTGCTGGGCAGAAGTTGGAGATGTCCAACTAACAGGACCTGATATAGTCCTAGAGACGACAGACAAGATTGTTCAGATACGAGATCGTCTCAAAGCTGCCAGGGATAGGCAGAAAAGCTACGCATATTTAAGGCGTAAACCTCTAAAGTTCGAGGTTGGTGATAAAGTGTTACTGAAAGTGTCACCCTGGAAGGGAGTGATGCGATTTGGTAAGAAAGGTAAGTTAAGCCCAAGATATATAGGACCATTTGAGATCATCGAATGTGTCGGAACAGTGGCTTATAAGTTAAATTTGCCTGAAGAGCTCAGTGGAATTCACAATGTATTCCACATCTGCAATCTGAAGAAATGTCTAGCCGATGAATCGCTAGTCACACCACATACAGATGTGCATATAGATGAGAGTTTAAAGTTTGTTGAAAAACCTTTGTCAATCGAGGATCGACAGGTAAAGAAGCTTCGAAGGAAGCAAGTACCGATTGTAAAGGTCAAATGGGATGCCCGTAGAGGTCCCGAGTACACGTGGGAGGTAGAGTCCACAATGAAAGAAAAGTACCCTCATTTGTTTCAGTAAATTTCGAGGTCGAGATTTCTTTTAGGGGGTGAGGATGTAACAGCTCGAAAATTTATGTCCAATAATATATCAACACGTGTCATGAGCTTAAAAAGTGTAAAGGATTACTTTAGAGGGACTAAAGTTGACAAACAAAGAAAGTATGTGAATAAAAGGGTTCAAAGTGTCAACAATGGATAAATATACCTTACAATAACCCTACACGATGTTTATACCCTTAAACGAATGAATTATGGATCATACGAAGCTAATTGTGGAAGAAGGTGAGAGATTTAGAACTACAGGGGTTAAATGTGTCAACATGTTTAAAGTATACCTCTGAGTGACCTTTTAGCAAACCCGAAGCTTTGTAACTATAAATTATACTCACTAGAATGCGTGATGAAAATTTCACAAAGTTTCGTTATCGTATGAGAAAGTTATGATAAAATTCGTATACGAGGGGTTAAAAGCGTCAACGTTGAAATCTAAGGCTTTTCGGGTGATCACAAAGTTAACCAAGGACTTAACAATGTTTAATAACATCTTGGAGCCCTTAAAAGTCAAGTTAGAGGGCCAAAAGTGCAAGAAATAAACTCAAAACCACGTTTGGAAGGACCAGGGACCTAAAATGCAAAACTTGAAACTTGTTTGGCTGGTTCTGGGGAGCCATACCGGCCGCGTAAGGGTCCATAAGGACCTTACGCGGGCCGCGTGAGCACTACAGCGACAGAAAACTCCTGGCAGCTGCCAGTTCAGTCTGTTAACCGACTTAAAAGCTTGTTTTTATATACTAGGGACTCCTCCACTGGTATTTCATGCAATAGGGACAGATGGGGCCATATTGTAACACTTGTAGACCTATTTGTCATGATCTTGGTGAATCAAATTCACTATATAAGAAGCTCCTTAGTTGCAACACTTCACACATTCACTTGCAAACTTTCACAAGCTTATTTCTGGAGCTCTCTGGTCAGCAACCAAGTTTTCTTAGGCTTCCTAATCAAGCATAGGACCCTTGTAAGTATCCTTAACTTTCCTTAATTCAATTTTGCTTAGTTAATTAGCTTAAAGTCAAACCGTCGTAATTAAGGTTTGACTTCGAGATTACTCATAATTTGTCCAGTCAAATCTCGAATTGAAAGTACCTATGAGTTAGTAATTATGTGGGCAATAAACCCCTAAAAGGGCACCCTCTGATTCCCACTTTAACTAGGTCAATTGTCGGGTCAAAGTTAATCTTAAAAAGTCAACAGAAAGCTTATTTTCAAATAAACGCATAAATAACAATGTAGAACCCATGCAACCTATTTTATCACTAATATAACTTGGTAATTAATGTAAGAACATGTCTAAACATGTTCAACCCGACAATTTTCAGTTTAAGCTCGGTTCGGAACCGAAAGTTGCATAATTTGACTTTTGCTTTGACTTTCAGTTCTGACCCAATGTAGCATGTTTTAGAAATGCCTTAGTGCTTGATTTGGACCAGGTTTCATGTTAGTATAACCCTCTGTGACTATACAACTTGGTTCATTAGTTATCCGATTCATATGCATGTTTCCGTTAAATGCTTAAATGTTGACTATTATGCCCATATGACCTTAAAATGTGATTTTTGACAATATAAAAGAATAGAAACCTTAGTTACTGATTTATAGACTTGTCCCTAAAATTTGACATCAGTTTGATGTCTAGATTGGGAGTTATGCTCATTAGCGTAAATGAAAAGCTTTTTATTAATTAAACTGCGTAATTGGCATAAAGCCTATCTAAACCCAATTTTTGATACCAAAATTTTTACCTACTGATGTAAAATAATATTTTAGGATTTTTGAAGATTTTTATTTAATTTTAGGCTGAGCATAACATAGGGTTATTGCTTTGTTTCGGTAATTGTCGGTTTTGCCCTTTTGGCCTATAAAATGAGTTTTACAAATATTTTTGATACCAACCCTTTTTCTACTGATCTAATATGATAAATAAAATATTTTGAGCCTTCTGGAATAATAAAAATATCAGCTTTTCATATAAAACACGGAAATCGCTTAAAACCGCCTTTTTACGCGTTTTAAGCGCTTAGTATGTATTAAAACTATTTTAAATATATAAGGTTTGATGCTTACTGATATTTTCAGTAATTTTTTATATTTTAACAGTAAGCAAAAGTTTTAAACTCGGATTTCCAGATTTGACCTTTAAACCTTAAGTGAAATTACCAAAACGCCCCTTCGGTGCATAGTTAGGTTATAAATGGTAAATTTCACATATATGTAATGCCCTACTGATATAACCTATTAAATTAAGTATATTTACTGATTATATCAGACCTGAAACTCAGATTTATATTAAATCTCTTTTATAACCTTTTAAATGAGCAAAATACCCCTTCGGGGCATAATTTGAGTTTAAATCCATTTTGGGCATAATAGAAGATATCTTACTGATGTCACAACATATTTAAGAAATATTAACTTAGGAAACCTGTTCATAAATCATTTGGTTACCCGTTACGCATTATTCGCGTTCGGTGCGGTTTATGTAACTAGTTTGCATAAATTAGCCGAAACGGGTCAAACCTTATCATTTTTGTCTCAAAATCCAGAATGTGTTTAGTTTACCCATATTAAACAAGTCTCCAAACTTGTCGGGTCTAAATCACATTCTAATCCGGTCTTCGCTTAATCGTGCGTTTGAACCGTATCTTCCTTTAAAACTAACCGGTCTAAGTTTAGGCTTAATTAAAGACCGGTTAGGAATCTAATAGGTTATTAAAAACCTTTGTTCCAGATTAGGAGACCCGGTAAAAGCTACTTGCACTTGCTGTTTGTGATTATTACTTGCAAAGGTAAATACTTTTAACTTATTTTCCCTATACGGGCTTGGGGTACGGTATATAAAATACCGCTTGGTCGGGCATTGAATTTTTAATTGTATGAGGATTAATTTATTGAAATGTCCCGTTTAAATTGTTTTATTTTCTTAAAGCCTTTAGGGGGTTAATGACCATGTCCCGGATATCCTTGGCATCATTCTAAGAAATGGCCACGACCTAAGCACGGGGTGTAGGCGTACACCCGACAGTGCATATATAAATAATAAGGTATAACCGCCGGTTTCGGGAATAACTCACCGCGGGACTATATCATGTGGTGTGTCTATTAATCTTTAACCCGGTGTCAATCTGGGCTACTGAACGTATAAGAAACATGTAATTCTTTTACAAGTTTATATATAAATAATTATCCCAAGTTGTAAAAAGTTTTGTGCCTTGTGCATTCAAATCAATTTTTCTAAACCTTTTCAAAATGATTCAGTTAATTGTATTTACCAGTGTAAACTGACGTATTTTCCCAAAAAGGTTAAGTGCAGGTACTAATCGAAATAGGCTGGCCTCTCCTTAGCATCAATAAGAGTCTCGCAAGCTTAGATACATTTTAAGTCTGATGAACTATGTTTCTTTTTGTTTGATCCGCCTGTGGATCCTTTACAGTCCGTTTGTAATACGTTGATATTACTTATTATTCGGTTTGTAATGTGATTCCTCTTTTGCTTCCGCTATGCATTTAAATTGTGTTGTTTGACTATGATGATATCAACTACGTCACGATACTCCCAACCGGGCCCACCGGTAATACGTGAAAATATCGGGGTGTGACACAACAAGTGGCTGATAACAAGCATCTGGGGGGATATGATTGAAGTTGATCTGACCAACGAACTTCTGAAATACCTCCAACATGTTGACAACTACAATGGTCTGAAAGGAGCTTTACTTATCGAAACTACTGTTTCACCAATAGATTAGGAATTAGGATCCTGTATTTTATTGAATGTTATTTGCTGTTTTGACAATTGTGTTTTTTATATAATTAGTTGTGTTAAAATTATTAATCATGTTTGTTATTAAAATTAAGTAAATGAATATTGATGTTTGAGAGTGTAAAAGCTTGTAATATTGGCAAAGGTCTGTTTAAATGATCAAAGCTCTGTTATTGGGAACAGATGTTTCAAAATTAAACAGTGGTTGATGCATCTGTTGACTTGGGTGAACAGATGGATGAACTTTGTATGCTGTTTGACACTTGTAGTTTTTATATAGTTAGTTGTGTTAAAATTATTAACCATGTTTGTTATTTAAATTAAGTAAATAAATATTTAGGTTTCAGAGTGTAAAAGCTTGTAGTATTGGCAAAGTTATGTTTAAATGATAAAAGCTCTGTTATTAGGAACAGAAGTTTGAATATAAAACAGATGTTTGGAGCTACTGTTAACAAAACTGTGATTGAAACTACTGTTTGGTTAAAATGGTGGTTTAAAACCACTGTTGGGTTAAAATTGTTTTTTGTGGAGGTTGAAGGGGATTGAAATGACTGTTGGGCTAAAATATAGTTTTTTTTTTAGAAGGAACATGCTTAAAATGGTGGTTTAAAACCACTGTTGGGTTAAAATAGTGTTTTGTAGAGGTTGAAGGGGATTGAAACGACTGTTGGGTTAAAATATAGTTTTTTTTGGAGAAGGAACGTGCTTGAACTACTGTTTATATAATGACTATTGTTAAAGCTCAGTGTTTTAATCCACTGATAGGTTATCCACTGATAGTTATAGTCAGCTACTGTTTTCATTTTGATCACTGTAAACTACTGATATTGATTCATCAGTGCTTACCTAACAACTGTTAGTCAGCAACTTTCCACTCAAATCACTACCACTCAATCCATCAAAACAACCCCAACCTCTCCTAAACCCAAAAGTAGAAGGGTAACCAATGTTGTCCTAGATGATGACACTTTACCACGACAAACAACCACACAATCACTGCCACTTGTACCTATTCCAATGTTTTCCTAGATGTTAAAATATGTGTTAAAAGCATTTCTCCTGTTTGATTGTGTGCAAAGTTTATTTCCATTTTAATTCTGCTGCATTACTTGTTCATCTTCTTAATTCTTAAACAAAAACACAATAAAAAAGAAATTCAGATCTTAACAACCTCTAATATGGGTTCATGATCTAATTCGGTGATGTGAAGACAATGTTGTTGAATCGAATGAGATGGTTGATGTAATGTGGTCGTATTAATAACAAATAGTAATTAATCTAAATAACTTTCCTGAGCCCGGGAAGCAATCCCGGGTAAAAACCTAGTTAGATAATAAATAAGGAATTCGATAATATAAAACTAGGTTAGAACCCCGTGTAATACACGGGTTGAATAAATGTAATTTTATATACTAAATAATAAAACAATATATCTTTAAAAATCTCGTTTATTACATGGGTTGAATAAATGTAATTTTATATATTAAATAATAAAAAAAGTTATATCTTTAAGAACCCCGTGTATTGTACGGGTTGAGTAAATTTAATTCTATATGTTAAATAATGAAAAAATTTACATTTTTAAGAACCTCATGTATTGTATGGGTTGAGCACATGTAATTTATATACCAATCAATAAAAGTTATATCTTATTATATCTTTATATACCCCATGTTGAATAAATCTAATTTTATATACCACATAATAAAAAAAGTTATATTTTAAAAAACCTGATGTATTACACGAGTTGCATAAATGTAATTTTGTATAGTAAATAATAAAAATATTATATCTTTAAAAAACCTCGTTTATTACATGTGTTGAATGAATCTAATAAAAATATATCTTTAAAAAAACTAACGGATATACTCAATATATGGTGGATGAGGTGATTGCGGTGATGGTTCCTATAAATGTCATGTAAATATAGTGAATACCGTATTTGAGTTGAGAGTTGAACACGAAAATAAAAGTATAGAGTCAATAAACATTGATTAATGTTTTTGTTTACCCCATATAAACATTTTTGAGATAGGTTCTACCCTTAACTACTTTAGTTTAATAAAATAAATAAATCATTTACATTATATTAATTTATATTTAGTGTACGTCTTTTGTTAATTTCAGAATAAATAATTTTGAAATCTAATAAATATTTTAAAATATTATATTATCTCCTATACGAATTGTTTAAATTTATATTAAATTAAATTTTATAATTATCTTTTAATTAATATTAATTATTTATAATTAAGTAGGATAAAGAAGAAAAAACTAAAAAATAGATGGCTCCAATGAATGACATGTGTCCCTTCATTGTTTTTTTATTATATAGTATAGACTAGGTTATCACCCGGGATTGCTTCCCGGGCTCAAGAAAATTAATACATAATTAAAATCATACATTCCCTATAAGGAGACTTTAATTTACATATTAGATTTTCATGAAATCAGTTTTTAACTACCATGTGTACGTACAACTTTGTGATTTCTAAATAGCTTTCGTAATTTTACACAAAGTTAAAACCTTTAAAACAAAACTAAGATCAAATACTTTCATTTAACGGCAACTTCAATGCAACTACATGAAGTTAATTTTTTTATTTTTTTTTGAAAAGCAAAATTTTATTCAAAAAAAGCACCAAGCTAGGGTGGCTGATAGAATATAAAAGAAGAGCCAAACAAAGAGAAACCAAAAGGATAAACTAACACACACCCCTTAACTAAAATTACAAGAAACAACCATTAGGATCACATCTCCACTTCTAGCAAATGGACCGGTGTTTCGATTTGTTCTTCACCCACAAAAATAACTGAGCCGTGATGTCCTCAGCCGTGCTATCAATGCCGAGGCAAAGGTTCTTGAAAACCAACTCATTTCTTAGATGACCCCAAATTCTTGAATGGGACCCCCTTTAAAAAAATCAACCACAATACAAATCAACAGTTGAACACCCAAAATCCCAATTCAAATTTGGGTAAACTCGCATTCTTCCTTTCTATCTATATCAACTTAAAGCATTTATAATCTAAACCACTTATAAAATCATAAAAATTATATAAATACTTTTCTTGTAAACTACAAACCTTATTACTACTGGAATAATGAAAAGTTGTAAGTTAGGAGAAGAAAAAAAAAGAACGACACCTTTGCAAGTATATTTTTGTTCAGGAGGTTGTGATTCATGGAATCCAAATTTTGGCAATAAAGTAAAGGATTGGCAACTTGCACCCGTTCAAAATTGAACACTACAATTCTGGTTAATCACATATGGACGGATTCCTTGTTCATTGCTTTTCTTTGTAAACCTCTTTAGTTCCCACCACAGACCGGCTACACCAAAACAATATGAGAAAGCATAACATTTGTATGTAGAACTAAAAAAATACCTTTGCCTTCAATTTAAGTTATTGATACCTGAAATAAACTTTGCAAAGCAAAAAACTCCATTACCTCACATCTGAGAACTAAATAACATAAAATCAGATAACGAATTCACTATTCAAGTATATCCACAAGGGGTTATTTACATGAGAAACTAACACTATTTCCAATATTTCTCCAATTTTATTGTGATACTTATCCGAAATATCATTTAATATCATACAACTTATTATGGCATCCAACTCTCAGTTTATTATATAAAAACCATGAATATGAGTGTTTATGCAAATCACAAAAGCAATGTAAACCTAATGCAGAAAAGAATATCACATCGGGCTCGCTACCATCTGAATTCAATATCCTCATGATATAATCAGACCCATTGCATCCAGGCATTGCAAAGATCACTCCATCTGCCCCAATGCTAAAGTTCTGATCACATAACTTAGCAGCTTACTCTGGAGTCACTTTCGAAAGAAAACAACGTACAGTTTGAAAGGGTTAATAGCGATTAGCATTGTAAGTATATATAACCTTGTTGATATTTGTGTCGACAGTTTTAGATACTAAAAAACAACCTAGCAAAAGTCTAATCTTTCTCCACATAAAAACAAATAACTGGTACGTTTTGGTATAACGGGTCAAAATGAGTTATAAAATATAAGTACAGATAATTGGTATGTTAGATATGATTAAAAAAATAAAAACGGTTTCTTCAATCAATCTGATAAACGACTTCACGTACAGACAAATCGATCGGTTATGATTCCTTTAATAATAAGTTTTGGGCCAAATTTCTTCACCGCCTCTAGTAAACGAACTCATGTTGTAAAGGGAAGAGTGTTTAATTACAGGTTAATACAGTAAGCAAAAGTATTGTAATTAAGTACCTAACATGGCACATAAATGAGTAATCCCCAATTTCATGTGAATTTCGTTTACTCCTAAACTCTACATCTCCAAATAAACTAAAAAGTATGACACTACAAAGTTAGGGAAGAAGACTATAAACAACATTTGCAAACCCAAGTAAATACTTTGGTCACATTAGCTGTAATAACATGAATAAAAAAACCCCAAATCTGGAAGAAAGCAATAATAAAAACCCTTAGCTGTAAATATTACTTGATTGCAGCCACATAAACACATTTTCATAACACGATAAAAAGCCCTAATCTACTCAAATAATCAAAGATGGAGATACATATAGATAGATCTACGAAACCAAAAGCATACACTAACAATGAATAAACAAACAGTAACCGTAAAACCTGTAGAATGATTGCATCAGGTAATCTTGAATTGCGTCAAATTTAAGATTAGGGTTACGATGTTCAACGAAGGCGTGGGGATATATCTTGTTATTCAAAACTGTAACATCGCAAAAATGAATTAACAAAATAATTCAAAATTAAGAAACTAACTTCATAAGTAATCCAAATCCAACAACATTTTCACCCAAAAGCAAGAAAGAATATACGAATGAGTGAAGGTACCTTGCGGCCATTGTGAAAGAGGTGAATGAAGAAATTAGGGTTACGAAGGTTATATATGATCCGAATCCACACATACGGGTCGACAAAAAACATAAAACGGGGCTTCATGGTTGAACCATAAGTCTTACGAAAGAAGACCTAAATATTAATATCACATCCCAAATACGAATAAACATTTTATAAGATCACATAAGCTGATAACCCAATCTTTTCAAGAAACCTAGATAAATTATAACCGATAAAGCATAAAAATCTTACTACCTTGTTGTTCAATTAATAAGTATAAAAGAAAAAAAACTAACAATCTAATTTTAAAAAAGCATAAAGAAAACAGAAGATAAAGTTGAATCTCCATGATTATGTACCCGAAAATAGAAACCTTGTTCAGCAATCGGATAGTTCATCGAAGCCCTGTTCAAACACCATCTTCAAGCCAACCCTAGAAGGTGAACGTCATCAGCTAGAAAACAGAAACCAAAGCCAAGATTAGAGATAAAAGAAGGAAATGTACCGTAGTCCTTCTTTAGAATAATGACAACCAAAGACCCGCGCCGGAGTAGGCAGCATCGCCGTCGCATATGGTGGTTCGGTCTCCCTTTCTCTCTCTCTATGTCATGCGTACGGTGGTTCAGTCTCCCTTTAAATTTGTCAATGTAGATGGTTAAGTAGAAGGGAGGAGAGGATTGAGATCTAGGGTTTAGAAAAAAGAAAGGAATTTGGTTATTTGGGTTTATACAAGTTAGATATCCACCACATGAAAAGAAAAAAAAGTAAGAGAATTATGATACCTGGGGATTGAATCGAATAATACTCCTCAAATGCGTGACCATCTGGTGCCTTAAGAAGATAGAAGAAGAGGCTCGGATTTAGGGTTTATGAGAAAATGGATTTGTGAGAAAGAAGGAAGCGTGCCTTGAGATGGAAAATCAGGAATGACTGAGGAAGATTGTGAGGCTGAATGATTTATGCCTAAATATAGGGTTTCTTCAGCACATACACAAAAGCACACGAGAATTTGGGCGGGAAAATGAAAGAATTGTAGCCCTCATTTCGTGACACGTGTCCCAAATTTTTTTCATTTATTATATATAATAGATAATAGATAATAGATTCAAGGGTAAATTACACTTTTTGTCCTTTATGTTTATATCGGATTGCAGTGAATAGCCTTTAACTTCAGTAATTACAATCATAATCCTTTATTTGCGAAACTCGTTACACTGTATGTCCTTTAGCACTAACTAGGTTAAATTTTTCAGTTAAATACAGTCGTGTGCATTGCACATAAGGGTAAATCCGTCTTTTTACTGTCTTAAGGACTATTTGTGCATTTTGATCTTTAATCTATCTCTTTCTCTCTCTCTCTCTTTAAATATCTCTGCCCCCTCTCTCTGAATAATCACTTCCCTTAATCTTAATTTTTCAAAGACCTCATAATCTTGTATCAAATCGTCGGGTTTAAAGAATGTTAGCAAGTCGCAAGATTTTCTTTCCACCCAAGCTTCATGAATCTGAATCATCAATTTATATGGGAAATTATAAGAGCTGTGCGGCATCTTTAAAAGGAAAGATGAAGATCCAAGATCCATTTCATAGAACACGGGATCTTGATGAGATCGAAAGGCAAAAACAAATCATTTATTCACCTAGGATATCTCATGAAAATACTGAACCGTATGAAACAAATCGTTCATATAAGAAAAGCAGCACTAAGACAAGTAGCACCTTTGAAGTAAAAAGACAATCCTTTTCTTCCAAAAATTTGGATCTTAATATGGGTAATCTTAGTGCTAGTAAATTGAGAAGTATGTCTCACTCTCCAATTCGGATCTTAATATGGGTAAAAAGACATCTTTTTATCCGCCGTCTGCAACCTTAACCACCATCCTCCTCCGACGCACCACTCCTACCTCCTCCGTCGTCTGCAAAACCCTAGTCTAAAAAAATGCTAGATTCAAAAGTCGAGAAAAATGCTAGATTTGTTACAGATCTATGGCAAAACCTTTGAAAACCTTGAACGACAGTGGCTAGGGTTCCATTACCATCTAAATCTGTTGATTCAAATCTTCATCGTCATCATCGTAGTTCGTCTTAGCCGTTTGAACGGCCAAAAGTAGGTGAGGATGGAGAACGATGGTTGTGGGTGGTGGGAGATATGTGGTAGCTGACGGTTGGGTCTCTGATTCCGTTTGGACGGCGACGGCACCAGAAATCTCGCCGGAAAGGGAATCCGGTCTTCCTTTTCTCCTGCACACAGGGCATGTTTGGCTAAGCTTTTTGAACCAACTTATTGACTTATTGGCTTTTTGAAAAGTCATAAGCTCCAAAATAATGTTTGGCAATGAGGTTGTATGTGAGGTGAAAAGTGACTTTTTCAAAAAGTCACTCCATACTGACTTTTCCAAAAAGCCAATAAGTCAATAAGTTGTTTTCAAAAAGCTTAGCCAAACATGGCAACACACTCCCTAAGTGTAAGTATTTAAAATGAGGATTAGAAGGTGGTGACAAGTCAGATCTGGTGGTGGTAGCGGTAGTGGGTTGTTGGTGGTGAGTGGTAGTAAAAGTGGGGTTTATAAAGGGAAGAATCAATGGGGTAAAAAGACATAAATGCCCTCACTTGATATGACTTAACAGTTTAAATCAACTAGGTTAGTGCTAAAGGACGTAGGGTGTAATGGGTTTTCCAAATAAAGGATTATGACTGTAATTATTGAAGTTAAAGCCTATCCATTGTAATCCGATACAAACATAAAGGACGAAAAGTGTAATTTACCCAAAATTCAAAAACAATTTTGCAACTCCAATAATCAATTATTTAAAACTATCCCTAATTATCTGTTCATAAGCCAAACATAATAGGCTTGGCTCAGCTCGGATTTGAAACCGAACTAAGTATTTAATTTTAAGTTCTGAACTGAGTATTTAAGTTTAAGTTCAACTTGGTTTTTAACTAAGCCTGCCAGCTCGGTTAGGCTCGGATTTAAAAATAAAATTTAATTCATATAGCTTTCAAATTTTAATAGTCTAGAATATCATTCAGGAGTTTAAATGAACGCATTTGAAAAGTTCAACCTTACACAAGTTCAACCAAATAAGAAGTAAGTTTCAAATTTCAGCAAAATACAATATAAGTTCATTAGCATCTTGATCACCCTCAATTCCTCAAATATGTCATAGGTATCCAAATCTATATCTAAATACACACAAACAATAATCATTTTTTATAATATATTATATTTATACAAAATAAAAGATATCAAAAGTATTATCACCCGAGCCATCCCGAGTCGAGCCAAACCAAGCCATCCCGAGTTGAGTCAAACCGAGCCAATCTGGCTTGTTACGAACTGAGCTGAGCCAGCTTAACTCAGTATCAAACCAAGTCATATCAAGCAAGCTTTTTACAAGCTAAATTTAAGCAAGCTTCGAAACATGAGGTTTTTAAACAACATTATCCCTAATCTTACTTAACAACACAACTCCAAAGTTAAATTCATAATCAATAAAATGTTAAAATCACCTGAAACAAATAAAAAATATTTTAGGCTATAATCAAGGACGAAGGTTATTATTCCAACTTAAAAACATATTAAAAGATGTAATACTTTGAAAACAATAAATAGAAAAACTCCACATTTTAAGTAAGATTATATATATTTATATTTTTTTAAACGGCAACTTTCTTATATTAGGTTATCACACTCCACAAATTGGAGAGCTCTGTTGTCCCACTCTGGTCAAACTATGTTGTTTTAACCGGGCCTACATTGGCTTGGGTATTCCCCCGGGAAATCATACCGCCGACTTCCACTTGACAGTCGTTGTGCCACACAAGCGTAACACAGGACGGGACGAAAACCCAAGTGCGCTTAGAATAGAACCTGACACCTCTGAAAGGAGGCTAGACTCTATCCATCATTGCCTTAATTCACCAAAGTAACGCAGTTAAAAATTTGAACTTGGGTCTCCATATTTTTCTTACGTTCGAAAAGAAAAAAAAAAAAAAATTTCTTAATAAGTTGTTGGGCCCTTCATTGTTAGACGAGAATGATACCGGGCTGGGCCTACAAAAAGCAAAACTATAAATTGCACCAAAGCCCTAAACCCCCTCTTCATTCTCTCTCGCATAGTGTGGAACAAATTCTTCTGCAAAACCAATTGCCAAAATCATCTATCCATCCGCCGGTGTTAAACCCTTCAATTTTGATTCTATAAACTCTCCGGTCAGTAGTTTCACCTTCATCTTTTATTAATCGATGCACAGATTACATATATCATGTTTAATAGTTTGAAAAGTTAGGGTTTGTTACGATTAACTATTATACAGAGAGTGATTTATTTGATTCAATACGTTACAAACGGTTTGATTGACGATGATTTTAAACAAATTATTAGCTGTACTTGCTTCATGATTGAGATTGTTTATGTTATAGCTTGTTAATCAGTTAAGTTGTCATTAGCTAATATTAAGGTTTATTTTTTGTCATTCTTTTAGCATTTATTTTGTTTGGGTCCTATTTACATGATGTAAGATGATATGCAAATCGAGTGCGTTTACTTGATGTAAGGAGGATGGAGAACTTTAGTAAATGATATAAAACAAATGGTATATTTGTTGTTGTTGAATTAATTGATCGGGTGTCGTAGTGTTGTATGTGTTTAATGAGCATGTATAAGTTCATAAAACATGTACGTTTTGCATCTCTTTGTTTTTTTGTGTAAGTACAAATAAGTTTATTTGAAATTCGTGTAGCAGGCATTAAAACAGAGAACCGCAGCATCGTTTCATAAAAAAAGTAGGAATTTATACAAGAATCAACACCTGTGAAAAAAGATCTTATGTTGCTATTTTAAAAGAATGCGGTCGAAGCACCTGTACATATCCATTAAATAATACCATTAACTTTTTTAATGGAAGTTATATTATAACATGTGTTTTATGATCTGTTGATGCTGTCAAACCCTGCTTAAAGCAACAGGTTAATTAAATACATCTTGCAATCCGTCTTGTAGACAGTGTTATATTCTTTCAGTGGTTTTAATTTAGTGCAATAGATGGTAGTCTGTCTGACAGTAATCATGTTATTATTCCTGCAGTTTGTTCTTCAGTAGTGCTGCAATGGAGAAAGTTGAAAGATCATTACAAGATCAGCCCAGTGGCAACGATGACTCTAGGAAAAATAAGAAGATATCTATGGTCGCTTCTTCAAAACTTGGTGCTGCAAGATGCAGTAACAGAGACAAACTAGTAGGTAAGCAACTTTAGTTTTCATCCCATCTGCATAAATGTCATCTTTAACTCTGCACGGATCAGAGAAAAAAAATAAACGACCGCAATATTACTCATTGTTTGGAGTTAATTATAGTATTTAATATTATTATGCATATTTTCCAACTTGTTATTAAGTACTAGTGTACTACTAGATCTTAGATTTTTTTTTTTTTTCATATTTTAGAAGAATTCTTGCAGGTCTTGAACACCTATTAGATAAACCTCTGCAGCAGAGTAATAGGACCCAAGTGAGCAAGCTTCATCAGGTACCTGCCATGAAAACGAAATTTCAGGAAACTACAATTGCGGGCCCAGGCGCAAAGAGTTCTTCAGGTCATAATTTAAAGAGTAAAAATCCGATAACCCAAGGTGCGGGCCAAGATGTGAAGAGTTCTTCAGTTCATAATTCAAGGGGTAAAAATCCAGTAACTGAAGGTGCGGGCTCTGGCGCGAAAAATTTAAGGAGTAAAACTCCGATAACGGAAGGTGCGGGCCCAGGCGCGAAGAATTTAAGGAGTAAAACTCCGATAACGGAAGGTGCGGGCCCAGGCGCGAAGAGTTCTTCAGTTTATAATTCAAGGAGTAAAAAGCCAATAGCTAAAAGTGCGGGCCCAGGTGCGAAGAATGCTTCAGTTTATAATTTAAGGAGTAAAAATCCGATAACCGAAGGTGCTCCAAGATCTAATCTGGGGAGTAAAGTTCAGAAAACCGATGCTCAAAGTGCCTCTATGAATATGCAAAAAAGGAAAATCCCAAGAAAAGATAGTTCTAAAGATTCTTCAGTAGCTATGCAGAAGACAAAAATTTCGAAAAATTCTACAAAACCTGTTAAAAAGATTGAAACCCCAAAACCGTTAACTGCATCACCGGCTGACCTAGACATGAAGAATCATCCTTTGATTAGTCAACACGGACTGTTCTTACATGAACCAATTTATCATATCAGATGGGAAGGTACGTTTAAAGATATTTCTGTAACCTTTTCTTGCCAAATGTCATCCGCTTTTTCTCAAATTATTTGTTGCGTAGTACCTTAAAAAGGTAATGAAAATGGTGTAATCTTAAAGAATATATGTTGCTAATCATGTGAGTTGCTAATACTAGGACTCAAGCATTAATCTTTAAGATGTAGCATGACCAGTGTTGAACAAATTTTTTTTAACGTTTTGTAGGTGAAGATGTGGAGAATGGGCCATTAGGGCACAACTGCGTATTATGCGATAAGGATCTTTCACGTGCACCAAAAGATGATGATGATGATGATGATGATTCTGAATATAACGATGATACACAATATGATGTTGATGATGAGTATTATGATGAATATGATCTCAATCCTCCTCTTCTTCCTGCTGTTGATATTCTTTCGTGTGGCCACGCATACCATACCGAGTGCTTGCAAGAAGTTACACCTACAGAACAATCGAGTGATCCCCAATGCATTTTGTGTTGTAGTCTTGAAGAATAATTTTTTGAAACCATTTTTTAGTACATGATGAAAATTTTAAATCAGGTGATAGAGGGTATAGAAATTAAAGCGGCGAGCTTCTTGTTGATGTGATTAAAACAAAACTGGTAAAGTTTCTTGTGCAGTAGATTCATTTTTTTTGCTTCATCTTATATTATTGTTATGGATGAAGGGTTAGCAAAACTCTCATATTGATTACAGCCGTTAAAAGTTAATATTGTCGGAATGTTGTCCTCTGTAGCATGAATAGAGCCTGATTGACGATACAAACTATGTTGTGTATTAGTGATTTTCTCGTTTGTGTTTCTAAAGAATGTCATCACCTTAAGTGGCATCGTTGAACCGGCTATTACTAGGCCGGACAAACCAACTCGAAAAAGAATTAGCTAAGGTTTAACAAGTTGGGCAACTAAATCGTGGGCCATGGTCTTTTGTTATGGCCCAATAAGCAACCCAAAAATAGAGAACTGAACAGGGTTTGGACCCGACTCAAATCATAGGATTGAAATTGGAATGTAACCTTATACTTTGAACCCAATCAAATCTGACCAGAACTGGTTCAAACCTGGTTTCAATAAGGTCAAACTAGAACCTTTCTCCCTCAAAAACCAGTTTCAACGTGACTCAATTCGGCCATAAAGTGGTTTTGACTTTTGTTTACCCAACTTGACCTGGTTTCAACCCAAATGGGTTTGGCCCAGAACCCGATATGTGCATCTCTACCTATATCAATCAAGATACCTCCTATGAATGTTTAGTTTATGTACACTAGTAATACAACCAACAAAACTAATTAAACAAAAATTCATACTTTTGTGTATCAAACAATTACTAAGATGCTCTTATATTTATCAGCATTTTTGTGCAGTTAGGACCATCCTTAAAGCCCAAAAGATGTGAACTCCTTTCTCTATATATATATTATATATAGGATCAAGATCAAGGGAAAACCCTTCCGAGTTGTGAGAACTTAGAGAACTCGGCCTTCCCGTGCGAGTTTTGCCCTCATTTTTTTCACACCCCTAGATTAAAATGTTACAAAAGACTGCCGTAAAAAAAATTAGAAAAAGAATTTGAAGTGGTGTTTTCGGCTCCTTACGGCAGCTGTAAAAAACTGATGACATAAGCATGACATTACTTTTTACAACATTTACGGCTGCCGTAAATGAAAAAAAAAACTATTTTATTTTTTTGGAAAAGTTGTTTTTTTAGGATTTATGGTAAATGTTTTTTTTTTGAAAAAACCTTTCGTAAAATCGAGTTCTGTAAGTTCTCACAACTCGTATATTTCATTTTACCCTAACCCTATATATATATATATATAGGTAGAGGATCCTGTAAAAAGTGCTCAAAGTGTGAGAAGTGTATTATAACACTATATATAATACTATATAACACCATATAACAATATGTAACACCATATAATACCATATAACACTATGTAACACTATATATCATTATATAACAAATATAACACTATAGGTTGTCTGATAGCATGTCTATGATAGATGTATAGTGTTATATTTGTTATATAATGATATATAGTGTTACATAGTGTTATATGGTATTATATGGTGTTACATATTGTTATACGGTGTTTATATGGTGTTATATAGTATTATATATAGTGTTATAATACACTTCTCACACTTTAGGCCATTTTTACACTATCCTTACCCTATATATATATATATATATATAGGTAGAGATTCCTGTAAAAAAAAAGTTTTTTGTGAGAAAGATAAGAAAGAATCTACACCATTAGATCTTTGATCTAATGGTTGAGATCATAATGACAAAATTATAAATAATGTTTACTATTAAACATATTAATTTTCTAGATTAAGGGTATATAGGTAAATTTAACATTTTTAAATTAAGAAACTAACATTAATGCACATGTAACTTCCCCCCGTATTTTTTAAACGTCAATAACTTTTTATACGTAACTTTAAAAAAAAAAATTACACCATAATAACGAGCGTTTTTTTTATCTTTAATATGAGTACCATATTGCTATACTTATATAGAGAAAAAAATATGTTTCGATCAGATGTTTAGTCCATGAATAGTGTTATATATTTTTACTGAATGATGTTATATACTTGCTGAATGGTGTTATATACTTGATGAATGGTGTTATATACTTGCTGAATGGTGTTTATAGAGATCTTTAAAAAAAAAATCCAGTTCCTATAATTAAGGTGACGGTTATGGGAAGTTTTTAATTAATTGAATTAATGATAAAATTACTTGTTTACCCTTTTGAATTAATTTAGATTTAGAACACATGTCATCTCCACAATATTTCTCATCTTTCTCACACTTTTAACCTTTTTTACAATAACATTACCCTATATATATATATATATAGGGTAAGGTTCATGTGAGAACCACTTTTTTGATTGTGTTCACGTTGGTTCTCGCGGTTCTCACAATAAAGGGTGGTTCCTAACGGATCCTTCTCATATATATATGCTTGAGTCCTAGTATTAGCACTTGTCATGCTACATCTTAAAGATTAATGCTTGAGTCCTAGTATTAGCAACTCACATGATTAGCAACAGATATTCTTTAAGATTACACCATTTTCATTACCTTTTTAAGGTACTACGCAACAAATAATTTGAGAAGGATCCGTTAGGAACCACCCTTAATAAAGGGTGGAGAGAGAAAGTCTATAAATAGGATTTTCCCAAGATACCCTTGCACTCCTCCTTTTTCCTACACTTTTATCTTAACTATTGATTTGAAAAATGAATGGTTAAGATTCCTTATCATACTATTTAGACAAAATAAACTTTTTATTTGATCTTACCCCTGTATATATATATATTATTAGTTGCTCTTGTTTATCCATCCTCCATATGTCTGTGTATGATAGGAGTTCAGATATAAGTAAAGCAAAATATTTAATAGCCCATTCATTAGGTTATTCAGGGCTACTTCCATCTACCATCCATAACAGATCCGAAATCCGAAACTTATGATACTTTTAAATGTTTAAAGGACCTATTTTATGCCGAAGTCCAATTTCCAATATTGCTGATGGAGTGATCTCAAATCAATTTTCTGCGTTGAAGAAGTTTTAAAGTTTATGTTACACACATCTATGTTGTGTAGATAAAGCTACCAGACTAATTTGTTTATATATATTGGTACGGGATCGGGAGAAAACACCCTAAAGTGTGAAAACGGTGAGAACGGATCCTGGCCTAACACGTGGCACGCGACATAGTGAAGGGCGGAGGGGCTTTTTTGTCCTTTTATATTCTTTTTTTTAAACGCGTCTCACAACACCTCTCCATTTTTTGGCGTTTAACAAATACATGACGTTTTTATTGTTTTTTTAGATCAGGAGCATAGTAAATATTTTTGCGTTTTATGGCATCCCCAAATTGAATAAAATCATTTTGTAATTATAAGTTATTTTCCTACATGGCGTTTCCAAATTCATTAGACGTTTTTGTAGATTTCAACAGTTCATATAGGTTATCAAGGTAAATTTCTTGGCGTTCATGGCGTTTTTAAATTCATTAGAAATTTAATTGAGTACAGATAAGATGAAATCAAACAAAAACTAATAGTCTTCTGTGGATGGTATTACAACTGAGATGTAACCATCGCTTTGTTCATTACTCTCATCAGACTCATCATCATCATCTTGTTCATTGGCATATAACGCCATAATCTCGTCTCTTCTTTTTGCATCCTATACTTGAATGTATTCACAAAGCTGGATCTAGCATTGTTCGAAGGTGCTAAATCACAGAGCTGTTCGATAAGATGTAGTCTATCAGTGTTTAGCACTTCGTCCATTGTCAATGAATAATCCCTCCCGTGTTGAAAGCTCACCCTCACCGTTCCTGCTTGTTCATCCAGAATCCAACCTGTAACTTTTGGTAGATCAGTATCTTCAACATCATCATCATCATTTTCCAGAAATTTTCTTTTTAATCTTCTTATTACTGTTCGATTCCTCTCACAATCGTAGGCCATTGGGACCCCAAGGGCTAGAATATCCCTCTGAACGGATTCATCCATACTAAGTATGGCTTTGATTATTTTGACTTTCACCCTTCTCCTGTCAGAGAACTTTATGATGAAACGTCCCTCTGAGCTCTCAAACCTCCATGCAACAACCTGCGCCATTTTTTTTTAAATTGTATAGCGTTTTAGACAAGGTGTGGCGTTTTTAGTGAATGTGTGGAGTGTGAAGCTTTTTTGTTTAGCTGTTGCACTTATATAATGAGCTTTTTTTTGCGCCAGGTAGATATTTGTTTTTGGTGGTAAAAAACATCAGTAATTTTTTTGATCTGTATTTTTTTGTATCAATTGTTGTGCCATGTAGGATGCAGGCCTATAATGTGACAGACAATTATGGCGTTTTGAAAAGATAAATAAATTCAATTTCCCATGTAGTGGCTTTTAATATAATAAATGTTTAGCAGTAATGTTTCCGTCTCTTCATTTTACTGTTTGCAATTACTGTTTTGTTCAGTTTCATCTGTTAAGGCTGTAACACTTCCCAACTTTTTCAGGGTTTGGAGTTTTGTGTTTTATCGCGTTTAGATAAAGATGGCACGTTATTTTATACATTGTTTTAATGGCGTTTAGTCAATTAGTGTTGTTTTTAATAATACATTGTTTGGCATTTTTTGGCGTTTTATATAGCAACAACGTGCTTTGCTAGCATCCGTTCTCAAAGTTTTCAAACTATTAGGCGTTTTGGTGTTTGTAGTTTTTGGCGTTTTATAATCAATTTTTTTTATTAGTAGAGAATTAGATAATAAACAACAGAGAATTAGATAACAAACAATAGAAAATGAAAAAAAAATGCTAATCTAATTTCTCATCCAAATCTTCACTATCATCAGCCCATTCTTCTTGAATTTCTTTTGGCGTTTTGAAGCTTTTTGAATACCTTAGCTAGATGCCAATTTTCCTACATAACGCCCGTCTTTAGAAGAAGCTTATTTAGTGGCATCCTGTATTTTGGTTTAATATATTCTTGTTTGGTGACATGTTGAGATCAACGCCTGCTCGAATATTATTATAATAATGGAGTTCAAAATAGCATTTTTACACTGGTATTGATCCCTTCATGCCATCATTATATACATCAAGAACAAAGCTTACATGATGACATATCAGTGTCATCAGTCTCTTTTTCTTGAATACTTGTCCATCTCATTCAGCAAAAGTTTATAGAGATACCCACCTCAGAGAAGAATCCATTTAGTGAAACTTCATTCAAAACAATAGTCAATATAGAAGAAATGAGGGTTGCCATCTATGGTTTTTTAACTATTTTTTGGCGTTTTAAAGTGAGTGGTTTCTAGGAAACATGACGTTGTTTTTGGGTGTGATCAATTGATTGTGCAGAGACGTCTCTCTTATAGGATGTTTTTGGTACGTAGTTTAGGCGGGATTTTATTATAATAAACGATATTAATAAAGTAACCGTCTTTTCAGTTACTGTGTGTATTTACTATTTTTTGTTAAGCTTTTATGAGTTTTTTGGGTGATAGACGTCCCATCTTCCAAGTCTGACGTTTTTTAATGGCGTTACTTTGACAACCGTCAATTTTCCATGTAATTCCGTACATGTTAAACAACAATTAGTGCTTTAATAACTGTGCTTGATTTGAATTAATGGCATGAATGATTTCTGGTTATTGACATATACATACAAGTGCATTACATGTTGCATGATCTCATATCATTATTGCATGCAACACATTATGATCCAATTACTACACGAAACAAAGTTAGCATAGTTATCAGACAAACTAGAAGTACTGACGGGAGTTCAGTACTCAGACAGACATGATGTTAAGACACAAAATGAGCCCGGAACCAAGAGTTACACTAGTATAGTGTGTAGGTAAGTAAGGATCATAAAACTACCTTCCTAGAGATAGTTTAAGTGTCGGAAAGTGCCTAAAACTCACACAAACTGCAGAATTCTGCATAATTCAGCAAAAATCAGCATTCTAACACTAAAATATAATGCAAAATTATGGTTTAATGGTCCAGAATACCTTCCTAGGTGTTGGGAATCAAAACTGTCACAAAAGGGAACATAAAGCACACTAAACTGCGTAATTTAGCACCTTAACGAACCAGTAACCAACCGAACAACCGGACACTACCCGAAACACCAAATTTCCACTAGAAGCACTGTTTTATCATTTCCGAGCTAGTTATGGTCACCGAACATCATAGCATGTCTTATAAACATATAACACTTAAAATACTAATTCTTACACTTAGATTCTAACTAAACAATCTAACTTATCATCACAATCCAACCACATACCCCCTCCCCTTGTTCGACGGTTACCATGGGTGGACCCACCCATGGATTTTGTTTACATTGTTTACTAGATATGTGTTGAACTTTAGAAACATATTACACAATGGTCTTGTAAATGTTGGAAGACATGTTTAAATTAACCATAAGACCCTCACAACTCACATTACACAACACTAAACACTTCAACTCTTCTCTCCCTCTCTTCTCCCTCTCGGTCGTGAACCACCACCCACACCACCATCATTTTCACTTCAAACACAACCATTCCAAGGTGATTCTAAGGTGCAAGAAGCTAAGTTAAGGAGCTTGGAGCCATTGGAGATTGCAGGACCACTCTCTAGAGCTTTTATCCACCTTGTTTATCATCTTCATCATCTTGAGTTCTTCCCTAGCCCTTGTGCTAGTAGTAAGCCCCTTGTAACTTGATTTTACTTCTCATAATGATGGTTAAAAGATTATGTAAGTGATTAAATATAAAGATCATGAAGAAACAAGAAGATGAACTCTAACATAAAGCTTAAAATCATAATAATCTATGTTGTTTTAGTGTATGTGTGATACTTGATGATTGATTTCTTGTGATTATGATGTTGATCATCATAAGAAGCTTGCTAGATTGTGATTAAACACATAATCTAGCAAGTGAGAGGATGAATCTTGTGAAATCCAAAATGATCATCCTTTATGTGAACATGAACTTGAAAGATGAAGTTGTTTTTGGGTATGATGATGATGGATACATGTTACAAGACTTGTAAATGGATGATTTCAAAAATAGTTTTCTCAAGAAACTAAAGTTACTTGCAAGATTTACAAGATCATGATTTTTAAAGAAACTAATCATATTTTTAGTGTTAAATCAAGACTAGAAGAATGTTGTTAACAAGAAGAATACAAGAAAAATCATTTCTAGAACATCATCTTATAAGTTGTAAATGACTAAATTTTTCAAGAATGTGATTTACAAACAAATAACCATATTTTTTAAGGGTAACTAAACCTACTAAATAACATAGTAAGTTACTACAAGTTTTTACAAAACTTCAAGTTCATGATGTAGTGTAAATTTCATTATTTTGGCTCATGGTAAGTCTTGAATGATTTGTTGATGATTGATGATGATTTTAAAAGAAAATGATATGCTTGTTAAAGCATGGAAACCTCCATTTTTAAGGGGAAACTATGGCAAAATTTTTGTAGAATTTAAACACTTAGAAAAATATTTTTAAACAAGTGTTTATAAGTAAATTTTAACCATGGTTTTTCATATAAAATTTGTTATAATTTTTGTTACAAAAATTACAAATATTGGAGGTTGGTTTTTTATAAATAAAATTGACTAAGTATATATTTAGGAAAATATATATTTAGATGACACACTTGTGTGCTACTTGTATATTATGTGTATTAGTTATATTATTTTAGGACTTGAAAATAATATAACACACCAAAATTACCAAAATTGTAATACAAAATATTACCAAAATTCCAAGAAAACAAATATATAATTTATACCCGAATATTGGACAAACCGAACACGGAAGTATGGACTACACTTGTATATATTCCGAAAATAGATTTATATTTTGACGAATGGGTGAAACGGTATTTTGGAAACCAAGGAAACGAAAAATATGATTTTCATAAGTATTACAAAAATATATCATAATTTGTCAAGAAGAAAATATATTATTTTTGAGTAAAGAAAAATATATATGTTTTCTTGAACCATTAGAAGATATATTATTTTTGAAGAAAATAAATATTTTCTTAAACAAATTAAGAATATATTATTTTGGGTGAAAAATGGATTTATAAATATTTTCTAAGATAATCTTAAAAATATATTATTTTTGAGATTTATATGAAAATATAGCTATTATTGCCAAAAAGATTTATAGATATTTTCTATAAAAGTTTTCTTAATATATATATATATATATATATATTTTAAGAATACAAATTGGTGATTTTAGTTGATTAAAATATTCCAGAAAAATTAAATACAAGATTAAGTATAAAATACTTAATGAATACAAGAAAATACGTATTCTTGTACGTACAAATACACACCGGAATACGCCACCAATACTTGGCAAAATACACAAGTCTAGAAATACACAAGTACAAGTACACCCATACTTGGGAGAATATACATGTATAAATACATAACATACCAAGTTAAAATATAGTATTTTAACTAATATTCCAATAAATGATAAATATAATTTAAGTTAAAATATTATTATTTTAACCAATAATTATATACTTTGGAATAATATATTGCACATCCAAGACGTAACTCAAAGAATGTTAAGTCATAACACATAAGACCAAGAGTCGTTACGCGTCCTAGCCGTCTAATAAACCATAGCACGTGTGTAGGTAGTTGCACGACTTCAGGGCAAGACCTTTGAGTTACATCGGATAGCAGGACGCAAGATTGTGAGTTCATGCCCCCCTTTTTCTTTAACTGTTTTCGGTTTATAACATCGGGGGTGAAATACATGTTTCAATGTTTCAAATGTTTCAATGGTATGATTTAGCTAAGGAATGAACTGTTAGATCACGTGGATGATGTAGTATCTCTCTTAAGTGTCATTAATCTAGTTTAAGACCGAGGGGCATGAGTGGTAGATCTATCTGGGTGTAGCGAGCCCCACCCATGGGTCCTTGTGTGGCGGCATGTGGTGACTTTGTCGTTCCCGCCGGATGGACCAGAGGAAATCCACTAGGTTTGAGCACTTTCTACGCACCACACATATTAATGTCCTTGCAAAACATTAATGATCTATTCATAGACGCTTTCATACCGGTTATCAAAGGAATTCTCTCAAATGTTTACAAATCTTTATGAGCTCACATACAAAACACATGAACTCGCTCAACTTTTGTTGATGTTTTCAAATTACATGTATTTCAGGAAATTGATATGGATCAGGTGAGCGTTTAAAGTTTTCAAGATGTGTTACCAAGAACGATGTCATCCCATTTTGAGGGGTTTGAGTTGTGTATTTTATCTTGGATAAGATACATGATTCAAAACCTTGTTTTATTTATGTCTTTTGTCAAAGTCCGTTACGGAACTTAAAACATTTGGTTGGTTTGTATTTTAAACGCGAAGTCCTTGTATGGTATTAAACAATATGGGTTGTAATATTTTGAATCATATTTATGGACGAACATCGTGGTTCTAATCATTTAGTTGTTTGGTATAATTGAATGCAATGATATTAAGCAAGTCACACATAATACGTTTCCGCAAAAGTCAGGGTGTGATAGTTACGTAGTTTTTGGCATTTTGTATTTTTAATGTGGTTTAGAAAAAGATGACACTTTGTTCGATTCTCTTGTACCTTGTTTTATACTTTTTTTGAGTTTTTAATAATACTTGTCCAAAGTAATTTTATTATAGTTTGTGAGTTTTGGGTGTTTTATGGCTTGATGACGTTTCACAAGCATTTTGTCTTTGTGACATTTTATTATTATTATTATTATTATTAAAATTTTGTTCTTAGCTGAAAAATACATAACAAACAACTGAAAAAGAAAACTAAAAAAAAAAAAAATAGAAACAATTCATCTTCCAAATCTTCACTGTCACCAGTCTCTTTCTTCTTTGAAACATCTTCACTAGCGTTTTGACTTTGGTATGCTTCATTTTGTTTTTTTGTTGCTAAAGTAGCTTTTTTATGGCCATTTGAAAGCACAAAAAGACGTGAGTTTTTTGTTTAAAGTTCATCTTTAAACTCATCAGTGTCATCCGTCTCTTCATGCCATTTAAATATTCATCAAGAACAAAGCACAAAAAATGACATAAGTTTGACATCAGCATCTTTTTCTTGAAGATTTGTCCATCTCATGCAGCAAAATGTTATTGAGTTACACCCATCAGCTAAGAATGCATTCTGCGAAACTTCGAGTAGAACAATCTATATATATATATATATATATATATAAATGAGATGGATTTGGGCCATGTGGCATGTGATTTTGGAGATTTTTGATGATGTGGCAAGTTATTATGAAGGTGTTTTGTGAGTTTAGGAGGGAATGCATTATAAAATTTTAAATTCACATATTCCCTCGCATTGGACGCGGGATCCATTTATAGTTCGGGTCGAAAGATGGATTCGGATCCCTTATAAATCTTTTAACGCTTTTTTCCATCACACAATTCCATATTTCACAAACCCTAAATCTGAAGCTCTCCATCTGCTTTTTCTCAATCTTATACCCTACCCTCCCACCGCATCACCGTAATCCTTGCAGAGTTTCTTTTGGATCAAAGTATGGAAGACGATGATTGTGGTGTTTAGGGTTAGAGAAACGACGACGTGAGCAATGGTCGGAGACGAAGAGGATTCGTTTATCTTAATCACTGGTATGTTCTTCTTCTTGATATTTGATTTTTTTTTGTTATCTGTTTGAATCGTATTAATCCTATTTTTGTTTTCCATTTTCGCTCTCTACTCAATCACCATCAAAATCACAGATTATCTTTCTTCGTCATTCGATTGCCGTGAAGAAGGAATCATGTAACTTAGCAGGTTTTCTAATCTTGATTTGAGAGTAATTAGGGTTTTCTAAAACCTGCGGCTTCTTCTCTTTCCCTTAATCAAAAACCCTAAATCAACCGATGCCGCCACCACAATCATTTGGTTCTTAATCACCTCCAATGCTGCCATTTCATCTCTGCGTTGGATTCCCAAATGTGTTTCATCGATCCATCGGTATGAAATCAGTTCTGGTTAATCCGTCGATATGCCAATTTTTGTCAGACACTAGCAAGCCATGCTGTAACTATTGGCACAGGTGGCAGCCCAACATGGTGATCAGTCCAACCCAAAGTGCTGCCACTCCCGGAGCTGCACAGGGTCAGTTTTTACGAAACATGTGATGTGTTGGTTTATTTCGGCTATTTACCGATTTACTCTGAATGGATGGGAAAATGGTTAAAAGGTATATACTTGGTTTGATGTTGAGGTTACATCTAATCTGAGTGTTAATCGAGTTTTTTTTTTGTGCTTGAAGCATTGTTTTGGGTTTTATCTCATCTTTTGTGACAAACAATCTAATTCGAGCGGTTTTGTTTGATTAGGACTGATTCGGTTTCATCTTTGTCACACTACGATTCAGCATTTTTTTAATCAAGGTAAAGATTTTTTTATTGTTGGTGTTGTTTGTTGATTTGAACGCAGAAGAAGAATGAAGGTGTGCTTGGGTGACGGCTGGATCTGGATGTTATTTAGGGTTTACCAAATTAGTCAGGATGATGATGAAGAAGAATATAGTACATCGGTATGTTTTAAAATTAAAGCTTCACAAGAAATTAAATTCCAATACGAGATGCTTGTTGTTTTCTTGACAAATATCACAACCAACAAAAGAATCTGGAACTCATTTGCATACGCACCGGAATATGAATATTATCAAAGAGGTTATTTGCACGGATTGAATGGTAAGATTTTTGTATTAATTCGTTGATTTATATATATTTTCAGTTAGTAATATTATTGTTAATTGTGATAATTCGTTGATTCAAAGTTAGGATGAAAACCTAAAATTTTGGTCTTATGATGCTAGAAAAAATGACCTGATATGAATAGATATAATGATGGACCCAATGATGAAGTGTAGAATTATAAAAGAAAGTGACAAAGTGTAAACAAACTAAAAGTTGTAATTTGATTAATTAAATGAAAGTGAATAGAATATTGTCCTTGATTGGTCTCTCCAGTTAATCATTGACACGTGATTTGGTTTAAATTGTTGTATTACTGTTTCATTGGATTTATAGATAAAATGAAAAAGATTATAGGCTGATTTACAGATTCATATTGTTGTTCTAATGGCTGTGTAATCCAACCATGGATGTAATTAATGTACAGTGAGTGATTATCGGCTGTTTTCAAGAATAATAAAATCTTTTTATCCTCAAAGCTCTGTAAATTAATACCGATTTTTTTTAAATAATTTGGTCAGAATAAATAAAGGCGGTTCATCTTGATTAATGTTTTTCAGGTTCTAGAAGTTTTCCCAAATCCAGTAACGATGACTGCAGTTCAGCTTGCTGTTGGGACATTCATTATATTTATGTCATGGGCTTTAAATATTCATAAATGGCCAAATATCAGTCACGGACAGGTACGAAGAAACTGATCAAACTGATGTATCTATTGCATATTTGTATATTTCTTGAAGCTTATTTCATTACATTTGGCAGCTTTTAGCAATCCTTCCATTGGCTGTTATGCATACATTAGGTAATCTTATGACCAACATGAGTCTCAGCAAAGTTTCTGTTTCGTTTTCTCACACGATCAAGGCAAAGGAACCGTTTTTTACAGTTTACTATCTATTATGTTTCTAGGAGAGGTTTGTTTACTATTTATCTACTTCCATTCATTCTTCTCTATTATTATCATCAATATACATGTTTATTGGTGTTTTATAATATGAAAGTTGTTTATAATACATTAATACCCCTATTTTGACCCGTATAAGTAATTATAATACTGTTTATTTTCACTGAACAGATCCCGACAACATGGGTATTGAGTTCGCTTGTACCAATTGTTGGTGGAGTGATACTTGCATCCTTGACTGAGGTCTCTTTCAATTGGTGAGAACCGAAAGTTGACATTTGACGCCTTGCAGTGCTTTAGTATTATATTTGTCTGAATTAGTTATAAGTTATAACCTTTCTCTACCTTATGCTTTTTCTACTATGTTGTTTAGTTTTCTGAACGTATTTCAGTTATAATTGGCTTGACTTAATGGTTAATCATTTTCTCATGAAGATTTGATTTTATATGGCAGGATCTAAGAGCGTTTGGGAAGGAAAAAGGGTGGTGCCCATACTTTCTAGCACGACATATGGTGCAATTTGCAAACGTGGTGGTTTATAGCAAAGGAAATGCAGAGAGAATCTGTCGTGGTGTTTGATGAGGCTCATAATATTGATAATGTGTGCATTGAGGCACTGAGTGTTAGTGTAAGGAAGCAGACAATTGAAGGTGCAACTTGAAATATCAATAAGATGAATCAGGAGATTAACAGGTATTTTTTAGGATAATTAATCAATCAGATCATATTCCACTGTGTTCTAATAATCATTTAATAGGTCATTTGGGGTGTAAATGTTCTTATTGTGCGTCCGCTAAACTATCAGAACTTTTAATTGGTTGTGTGAAACGATCATGGTCATATAAAAAAGTGGAATTAGTTGTCCCATAAAAGAACACACTGTTGTTTATTTACCTTGAGAAGAATATATATATGCTGTGAATCTTCGGTATACGATATATCTATATTTTTAACTTTTTTTCAACTTGGTAGGAGGGTTTAAGGCCACTAATGCTGGTAGATTGCGTGCTGAATATAATCGCGTTGTTGACGGTTTAGCACAAAGAGGGGACTTGCCAAGTAAGCACATTCTTATATCGCCATATCGTTCAATATCGCCGATAATGTCGGTATTGATATTCTTACTGATATTTGACACCGATATTTTACATGGGGACCAATACCCCTGCATAGTTCTTATACACCAACTCTAATTATTGATGTTGTGGTATTTTCTGGGGGACAAATTCCATAAAAAGGCAATGTATTTAGGTGTATTTCTATATTAGTTAATGAAATTTGTTGACATCTACAAAACGTTAACGAACTTTTTAAATGTTCCAATTTAAGGCAACCAACATTCAAAAGTTTTATTTTTAGGTAATATGAAAATCGGCTAACTTACAAGATCACCTTAAGTATACTTTGAAAGTTCTTACTCTTTTATGATTGAATTCAAGGTTCATTACATATAGTATGTTAAGTTTTTATGCAATTCCACTATTGATTTTTAAAAGAACAACATAATTGTTGGGAACTGAGCTCAAATTCTCTCATTAGATAGATTATTTATTTCTTTTAATAAAAGATATGCCACAATAGGGATGAGCTCGGTACCAACCGGTACCAAAAATTCGAAAAAATGGGTACGGGTACCGAAAATACTCGGTACGGTCGGTACCGGTATCGACCGCTTTTTTTAAGGTAAAATCCGGTACCGAAAACGCTTAATGTGGGTACACCAAAAATCGAATCGGTTCGAGAAATTCAAATCCGGTACCCGTACCATTTGCTCAATCCCATGCCACAACACATTTTACCATTGTCAATTCATTTGTTTATCATTGTCATTTGTTTTTCACTGTCATTTTACCAGTTACAAAGAATTGATAGATCATTTTTTCCAAGAAAATGTATTGTTTTGACCATCTATAATGTCTAATTGTATAGTTTGATAAGGTACAAGTGACCCGGGAAGCAAGTGTTATTAGCGATGGTGATGACAACGATGGATGCGCGCCAAAATTGGAGGTGGAGGATAATTACAATGCACATCTTTGATTTTTGTGTTTATGTATTAGAAGTTAATATGTGTTTATAGTGGATTTCATTGTTACTGATATATTATGTGCATGCATTTTACATGGCATGACACGTGTTCGATGCAATCCCAAAGAGAGAGGCTTTTGATATGGGCTAGATGGTACAGAACACTGGGAGCGATTGTAGGTGACTGCGATGTTAGAGATGACATGATTGAAGGAAGAGGCTAAAACGCCAGTTGAGGTAAATACAATTTGCTATTTTGGTTGAACTTGTGAAACATTGTATTGTATAAATGAACCACCATCTATTGAAAAATCACAACCAATTTGATAGCCTAAAATATTTTATAAATGAACTATCATCTATTGAAAAATCACAACCAATTTTTTTCACAGATTGTTTTTAATTTATAATCAATACGTACTATCATTTGGTGCAAGTGTTCTGCTGGTTCAAGTGTGCGCAGATTCAGAGACATTAGAAATGGTGGGTAAGATAGAGGAACTAATGTTTTTTTCTAATCGGTACAAATAATATGTATCTTATATCGGTTATTAACTATGACTACAGGTAAGGAGCATGTTCTTTGTATAGCTAAAACAAAAGTGATATTGATTGGCTTATTGGATGGGTGTTTGCACAGGTGATTATCAAGTATATTCACACTTTTCTATATGTTAGGGGTGTATTTATGAAATTTCACTTCTTGCTTTTAGGATATACTTTTATGCATCTAAAGTTATGAACATGTACTTTTTATATAATTGGATTCTACCATGACAACGATCTGAATGCCTTGGTAGCTCATATGTAACGACTATTATTGATGGTATTGGTTCCATTGGGGTTGCTTTAGGCCCGCTTATGACCGGGTTTTTTTCGACAAAAGGGTGGGATGCGGTTTTTGTTACTTAACGTCAGTTGACGATGCATATTTCTTCTTACTTCTTTCCATCTAAACTGCTCATATCACTTAGCCTTGACAAGTCCAAACTATGCATTTTTTTCGGTACTTGCGTTTTTGTGTTCTTGATATTTTAGAACATACATGATTTTTTAATGATCTGTTTAAATCTAACATTTGGGCATTTAAATTATATGTTTTTACTTGATTCTTTTGATCACATCTTGGAGTTTGTAGATTTTGTCTCAGAATGATCTTTCAACTGATTGTTGAGGATGCATTGCATGTGAAGTGCAAGAATGTTTTGGGGTGGAAGTAGTGATGGTTTGATAACGAGGACTGATAACGAGGACTCTGGAGGATGAAATTGATTTGGACAAGCAAATCAGATCGGTAATATGTTCTTGGTTCCAGTTGGATTGCAACTATAATTAGAGACAAAGTAACTCCTTATAAAAGATTTAAGTACTTAATTCAATTTTTTTATTGTTATTACATCTAAACATAAGCACAATTTAATACCAACTCTCGAAAGTCTTTCCAATTTATTTTCGATTGCCCAAAATAAAGATGGAACAATGGGTGTTTAAATAGAGATGGCTGGGGATAAAATGGCTTGGAGTTGGGCGTGGTTCGTCGACTACCACATGGTTAGCAAGGAACTTTAATATTTTTGAAGGAAAAGCAACATCCGTCTCAAGAATAATGGATCTAATCAAGGAAGATGCTATTATTTGTGTGTCTCAAGAATAGTGGATCTAATCAAGGAAGATGCTATTATTTGTGTGTCGAATCGGGCTAAGGTTCCCACTACATCATGGGAAAAGTGGGTTGTCTTTGATGTATTCGAATTATTGTGATCAGATCTGTGCGTTTTTCTGTTATTTTAGAAAAGTTCTCACAGCTTCACTTTATATTCGTTATTCTTACAATATGTCGGTATTCTTTCATCTTTTTAGGTTCAAATATGGATGATAATAATTCCGGATATCTATATGAGTTATTATTGCTTCTAATTAAAGTAATACAGATGCAAAGTTTATGAAATTAAGACTGTGTTTTTTTTAAACTTCAATATTTTTAGAATTATTTTAATAATGACATGTTTGAAACTCTTTTTTTGAGATTGATTTTCATGTTTTAATGGGGATACTGTTTATTTAAGTTTGTTAGATGATAGGTAATTAGTTTTAAAATTAAAACCTAAAAAAAAGGCCTAAGTTGTGTGATAGAAACCTCACCACTTCAAATCATAATGGGTTGAATCTGTTTGGGCCGAATTGGAGGAGCCCAGAACGTGGATTTGAAATTTTAAAGGATTTGACAAATAATCCAACTAACCCAGATAACCCAGTCAATTAGAAGTTAGCGATATGGGAAACCGTATTAGTGGGGAGGGTTGTTAAATGGGGTAATCAGTTAGACATGGTTTTATTTAATATACGTTGTTAGATTAGGGTGGCGATGTTTTATTATCAAATTAGGGTTCTTTCCTAAACATTGGAGATCAAGCCTATATTGACGCTAATTGGAATCGTTCTTTCAGAATCAAAGCTTTCAACTTCCGATTTTTATCATTGTGTTCTTTAAAAATCAACTTTTAATTTTAATTGTATATGTGATGGTTTATTAAATCTATGGGTCGGCTCGACAACCGCGAAGGCGGCGCTGTTAAACTCATGAAGAAGCTTCTCAAAGAGCCTGTATTCCCAATCCGCCCTTTGACTATTAATTCCAAGTTCCCACTACGGGAGCGATGGTATGTGTAGTTTTATTTTTTTTATATTGTTATCTTTTTAGTAAATGATGAAATCAAGTATAGCCTTTAAATTTATAATATGTTATAGTTAATTGGAGTTGCGGTCTCATATTTTTTGTTTTGTAAGTGTGATGTATTCAAGTGTAATACCTGACATAACAACTTCATTTAAGAACAAATTTCCTAACAAGGTTATGTTTATGTTTATTATATGAGATGTTTATACATTATACATTGTTTGCCGATTTATATACTGTCCGACTAAACTCAGTTATGGTTTTGGCGCACTTCAAATTTGTCATCGGAAACTGGTCACCGTCTCTCTCTCTGGTAATTTTTTTCTCCATGGTTATGTATAAACTTTGTTAAAAATTAGTTTTATTTAAGATAATAGCGTGATAAACCAAGTTAAATAGATAATGAGATTGCTATTGGTATTGTTATAATCGGAATGTATATCGGTATTCATTTTTTGATTAGTATTGTTATTGTTATTTCATTTATACATTTATGATTAGTTTAAATTAATTTTTCCTGCCCGGGAAGTTCCCGGGTTATAACCTATCCTTTATATATACAAAAAAAACATTACATATACTCATCTTGCTTTTGTATGTTTTTATGGCTCTTTACAACTAGAAAAACTTTAAGAAACCGAATTAAAAATTTGTGGTGGAGATAAGGAAAAGAGGATACTTTAGAGGTTAAAAATGTTATTTATATACTTTTATTTATTGTAAATTAAATTTTCCTACCCGGAAAGTTTCCCGGTTATAACCTAGTATTGAATATACAAGAAATGATGTTTGCCATTTTTGGCGTTTTTACTGAGAAAATACTGTATCTAAAAGAAACGTCGATTGAAATCTTTGATGTTTGGGTTTTTTGGCGTTTCTAAGGTGAATGGTTATAGTAGTAAATATGGTGTTTTGGGGTTCGGTGTGTTTAATGAAGGTCTAAGATGTTTATATAGGATGTTTTTGGCGCGTAATGGCATTTTATTCATGAGTTTGGCATTTTTGGTAGAGAAGTCTAAAGCCCCTTTTACCCTTAATGAATCGCGTCCACTTAATAGAATTGGTGTTATTTATGAAAACGTTACCTCTCCAATCTAGTCCATAGATTGTTTTGATCGGACGATCCATAACCGTTCTCACTGTTCTCACACTTTTTACCATTTTCTTTAAATCCTGACCCTATATATATTTTAATTTTGTATCGTTCACCAGCACACGTACAAGTTATATTACAAATGAATGAACAAACTATTTTGTTTACATATTTCTTTTAAATTTTGAAGAGAAGTGAAAAACAATAACTGTTACTTTTACACCATTTCTTTTATATATTTTTTTTCTTTCTTTAAATGTAAAAATGAATGTTTATTTTTTATTTTGCATGTTCTCCTCGTATATAGTGTTCTGAATTGAATTAAAGAGAATAAAGTTTTAGATTTTATTGAACCTTTTTTTTAATTACAAATACTAGAGAGTAAAGATTCATGGAAATTATTTAGATTTTTAAATGAAAAGTCAAACTTCACTTTTCTTTCCAGCCATATTTAACTTTCTGGGGTAAATTACATTTGTTGTCCTTTATGCTGAGTATCATTCATCCTGAGACTGGACTTGGATCACGGATCCTTAACGGATAACACAGGGAGTCTGAGGATCAAGGATCCTTACTAATGTTTATGTTTTTAACAATTGTTTCTTGTGTGTTTAGTTTACGTTTGCAGGCATTATGTGGGCTAAGTCAACACGAGAATATCGGAGGAATATGCTGTTTATGGCACGTGCAAAGGAGTCATGACCGTTAAGGGGATCGTGTGAAGACTTGCATGATTTTCGGATAGTTTGTTACTAGGATATTTCTAATTTTAAAGGGGTTAACAAGCTCAGAATAGAAACACATTAGCTAACTCTCGAACTCTCTGATATTCATTGGCGAAACACACACTCACTAGCAATTCATTGTATTGAGCTTGTTATCTTCCAAAGTTGTAATCTTTCTTGTGCAATATAGTTGATAGTGATAGTTTTCACTATCCGAGGTTTTTTATGTCGGAGATCATTCATTGATCAATGGCTTTTTCCTCGTATAAATCCATGTGTTCATTGTATTTCCTTTTGATAATTGTTCATACATTTGTTCAACAACCTAAGCACTCAACCTCACAAAAATCAGATTTGGTTACATTATCCTTGTTGTGATTTTTGACCAAAACAGTTTGGCGCCCACCGTGGGGAAATTGGTGCTTCAACTCTGAAAATTATGTTCATTTCATTCATTTCTGTGCATTACCATCAACCACCTGGCTTCTCAAGGAAAAACTACTTGAAGTTCCATGTCGGCGGTCACTTCATCATAGGGCATTCCACCATTGCCTCCCGCTCCCTCTGCATCTCAGAAAAATGCTGAGAATGCTCCGAAGAAGCCAATCCCCGTTTTCACAAAACCAACTGCTGTTTCTTCCTCTACACCCACTAACAGTGATCTTTATTCTTTGATTTTGCAGATGAGAGGATAGATGCAACAGCAGGATGAAACTAATGGAAGGATCCTTTGTGAAATTGATGAAATCAAGAAGATGAGGAAATCAGCGGAGGATCACTCCCTATTGATGCCTAGGTTGTTGGATTTCACTACTCCACCAACAACCATCCAACATTCTAAAGCATCAGGTGTCCAGTATCAAAGAGGATCATCAAGTTTGCAATATGGATCATCAGCCGTCACGCAGCCTCAAGGATCCTACTTCCAGCCTCAAGAATCCTCTTATCAGCATCAAGGATCCTTCTCTAGTTCAGGAGGATACATGGGGACGCTTTTAGCTCAAAGATCATACCATCAACATCAAGGATCCTCATCGCAGGTTCAAGGATCCATGGAATATCCTCCAAGGCCTTCAGCACCGATGTATCCTAGATCCAACATCTTCCAGGATCAAGGATCCCTAGGGAGTCAACCACCCAGAAGTTCTGAGATTCACGTGGGAGACTTCATTCCTATGCAAACTATTGCTTCATCTGGTCCCACTCTTGCACCAGAGATTCCTAATTTTGGATACACTTCTGGGATGCCAATCCCAAACCAATCAGGAGGTAACACTTTCAATACATCTTATGGTACTAATCATGGTCTTATGCAGTAACCAGGGATCAATCAAGCCATGGCTAAGGAGTTACAAAAGCTCAAGGATATGATATCCAGTGTCCCGGGAGTGGTTAAACCCATTCATGAGATCCCAGATGGAAGTCACAAGGTGTCTCGCTTTGCACCACCCATATGTAATGCAGAGATACTAAAACGGTTCAAAACACCTAATATGAAGTTGTACGATGGTAACACCGATCCAGAAGAACATGTGGCACACAACAGGGAAAGAATGGAGATTAATCCCATTCCAGAAAGATTAAAGGAAGCATGTCTTTGCAAGGGTTTCAGATCCACACTAACTGGATCAGCTTTGAAATGGCTGCTAAGTCTTCCTCCTTATTCAATCACTTCATTTTCTCATTTAGGTAACTTGTTCAATAATCAATTCTCATGTAGTAGAACATTTGAAAGGTTAACCAGTGACTTATATAGGATCACCTAAGGTCATAATGAATCATTAAGGGATTATATAACTAAATTTAGTAGAGAATCCTTAGAAATCCCCAACTTAGATATTGCTACTGCTGTTGAAGCTTTTAAAATGGGTTTACTAAAAGATTCTCAATTCTATGATGATCTTGTTATGACACCTTGAAGGAACCTAGATGAGGTAAGGAACAGGGCCCTAAGGTTCATCCGTTTAGAGGATAACAAAAGGATCCATGAAAGATTATCGGGATCCACAAAACAGGATAAGCAAGGATCATATTTCAAGAATAATCGATCCAAATCATACACCAAACCTGATAACCAGAATGTGCATGCTGTGGAATAAGAGGAAAATGGCGAGGGTTATCCTCCCATTTCTGAATATTGTTTTTCTGCTAATAATAATGAACTAATCCTTGCTATGCAGAATCTAGGTGATAAGGCTAGATGGCCAAGGAAAAGTGACAAACCGACTGCTACCAAAGATAAATCGAAGTGGTGTGCTTATCATGAGGACTTTGGTCATCTCATAGATGAGTGCATAGCATTAAGGAAGGAGATTGGTTATCTTTTGAGCAAAGGATACTTGAAGGAGTTGCTTGGAAGGAAAAAGTCAAGGATCCAGGATTCTGAGAAAGTTCCTGAAAAAGCTCCCCCTCCACCAGCTGATGCTCAAATCATCCACTTCATCTTCGGAGGTTCTGATATATGTGGGACTTCTTTCTCAGCAGCTAAGAGATATGCAAAGGAAACAAAGATGGAGAATGGGGACAGACCTATTCGAACTTCCATCCTTACCTAGCAGAAAGTGATATCCTTTGATGAGGATGATCATGTAGACATACAGGATCCTCCTCACGACGGTTTAGTCATTATATTATTTATCTCTAACCATTTTGTTCGTAGGATTCTCATAGATAGGGTAAGCTCAGTGAACATAATCTAGTTGGATGTCCTCAAAAGGATGAATATCCCTGAATCCGAGATTGTTCCAAGATCATCTATCCTTGTGGGATTCAGCGGAGAAACAAAAGATACATTTGGGGACATCAGGCTTCCTATATACATAGAGGGAGTGAATTCTGTTCAGAAATTCTTTGTTATTGATTGCTTATCTTGCTGTAATGTTATCCTTGGTAGGCTATGAATACACGATATGAAGGCAGTCCCCTCAACATATCATCAATGTGTCAAGCTCCCAACTCCATGGGGTGTGGTGAAGATAGAGAGTGATCAGCAAGCGGCAAAGAACTGCTACACTTCTTCAATAAAACCAGCCTCCAAGCCGAGGGTAGCATAGCAATTAGTGTATCCTCCAAGGGACGTCATGGAGGTAAGAGAGCAAGACGTCAAGGATATTCTGTTGAACCCAGAGGATCCTGAATCCAAAATTTTTATAGGATCCGGGATCCTAGATAGTATTGAGCAGGATTTAATATCCTTCTTGAAAAGAAGACAATCTACCTTTACTTGGAAACAGGAAGACATGACAAGTATAATTACGGATGTTATTACTCACAAACTTGGTATTGACAGGTCTTTCAAGCCAATACACCAAAAAATGAGGAAATTTGCACCCGAAAGAAAATGCCATTATCCAAGAAGAGGTAGACAAATTGATAAGGGTAGGTATGATCAAAGAGGTAAAGTATCCAAGATGGCTAGCCAATGTGGTAGTTGTTCAGAAAAAGAATGGAAAGTGGAGGGTATGAGTTGCTTTTTCTGACTTAAACAAAGCATGTCCCAAGGACCCTTTCCCTTTACCCCACATTGACTCCATGGTGGATGCTACGGTGGGTCATGAGTTGTTAACTTTTATGGATGCTTCATCTGGATTCCAACAAATTCAGATGGAACCATCTGACTAGGAGGACACAACCTTCATGTCTCCCACTAGTATATATTGTTATATTGCTATGCCTTTTGGTTTAAGAAATGCATGTGCCACATACCAAAGGTTAGTGAATATGATGTTCAAGGAGCAGCTTGGACACACAATGGAAGTCTGCATAGATGATATGGTGGTCAAATCCAAAAGAGCTGAGGATCACCTGAAGGATTTGGAAGAAGCATTCGATATCCTTGACAGATACAACATGAAGTTGAACCCTTCCAAATGCCATTTTGCAGTTAAAGCTGGAAAATTCTTAGGATATATGGTGACAAAGAGAGGAATAGAGGCAAATCCAGAACACATCAAGGCTATTGTGAACATCAAGTCTCCTGCTAATACTAAGGATGTGCAAAGGTTGACAAGAAGAATCGCAGCCTTGAACAGATTTATCTTAAAGTCCTCAGAAAAGTGCAAAGAGTTCTATGATATTCTGAAGAAGAATAAAAAGTTCGAATGGACTAAGAAGCATGAGAATGCCCTCAAAGCCCTCAAGGATTACCTATTCTCAGCACCAGCTCTAATGAAACCAGAAAATGGGGAAACATTATATGTATACTTAGCTGTCTCAGCTAAGGCAGTAAGTGCGGTCCTAGTTAAGGATCATGAAGGCTCCCAACATCCGGTATACTATGTAAGTAAAAGTCTTGAAGTATATGTAGATTCTCTATCAATTACTAATCATTACAACAGTTCTTACGCTGTCAAAGGTGAAAAGCTAATCAAATACTTAGAAATAGTCAAGAAATTGGCAGATTCTTTTGCTTTTTTCAGTCTAACACAGGTACCTAGGGAAGAAAATGCAGAAGCTGATTCCCTAGCTAATCTTGGATCATCGCTGAAGATTCTAGAGGATGTGAAGATACCTATCATCCGTATTTTAACTCCTGCAGTTGAGTATAACATAGCAATGGAGATAGTGGAGGATTATGCAATTGTACCCAGTGATGGTGCACAGTCAAATTTAGGATCCTGGATCCTTCCAATCTTAAGATATATACAGAATGGAGAAATTCCTGTTGGAGAAAATCCTAGAGCCTTCAAGATTAAGGTATCTCAATTCACATTATTAAATAACATCTTATATAATAGGTCTCTTGCAGGTCCATATTTAAGATGCATTGTGGATACAGAGATTCAAGAAGTTGTAAAGGATTTTCATGAAGGAGACTGTAGGAATCACACTGGGGGCAGAGCAATGTTTTCAAGGATCCTTAGAACAGGATATTATTGGACCACAATGAAGAAGGATGTTGTGGAATATGCAAAGAAGTGTGATGCTTGTCAAAGACACAGTAATATCCCACACCAACCAGCAGAGCCTCTGCATCCTATATCCTCTTCTTGGCCATTCATGAGATGGGGGATGTACATAGTTGGCAAGCTTCCTAAGGCACCAGGAGGAAAAGTATTCATGTTGTCCTTGACTGATTATTTCTCTAAGTGGATAGAAGAAGAAGCCTTTGCACAAGTCAGAGAAAAAGAAGTTATATCCTTTATCAAAAGAAATATCATTACTAGATTTGGAATACCTTTTGAAATTGTTTGTGATAATGGATCCCAATTCATTGGGAGCCGAACCACTAACTTTTGTGACAGCTGGGGGATTTGGATGATAAAATCAACACCAGTCCACCCACAACATAATGGTCAGGCAGAATCATCCAACAAGATCATCATCAACAACTTGAAGAAAAAGCATGGATCCAAGAAAGGGAAATGGGTACAAGAGTTACCATATGTGTTTTGGGCTGATAGAACAACTCCTAAGAATGCTACTGGTCAAAATCCATTCTCTTTAGTTTTTGGAGCTGAATCTGTGATCCCTACAGAAATGGTAGTCCCCACTGCAAGAACAGGCATCCGTGATCTTGAAGGAAATGCTGAAAGCTTGGCTCAAGGCCTGGGTACCATAGAAGAACTCAGGGATTTGGCAAGGATAAGGTTGGCTAGCTATCAACAAAGAATGGCTGGAGCTTACAACAAAAATGTCAGAGCCAGGAAGTTTCAAGTTGGTGACATGGTATTAAGGAAGGCATTCCAAAATACCACAAATCCTGCTGATGGCAAGCTAGCACCAAAATGGGAAGACCCCTATCTAATTGAAGCTGAAGCAGGAAAGGGGGCATATTGTTTGTTAACAACGGATTGTGATTTCTTACCAAGAGCTTGGAATGCTGTTCATTTAAAGAAGTACTTTATTTAAGAAGGATTAAGGATCCCTAGGTATCTTGATACTTAATTCATGTTTAAGGATCCTCAGAGGATATATGATCCTCATTCTGGTAATGTTTTGCTTATTATTTCATAAGTTCTTTATTTCATAATGTCTTGCCTCCAGATGAATCTCCATGCCCGTTACGTCTAGCATTGCTCGGGCCACCACTGTCTTGAGTACGGTTTGCCTCGTATTGGGCGATAGCAGCGGAGATCCTTTCTTCCAGTAGAGCGTTCAGCTCTTCAGCAGTTCTGGGCAGTGGGGGAGGAGGAGGTTGATCGTCATTGCGAGCATTCACAGCTTTCCTGGGTGCCATGTTCTGACATAACATAACACAACAGGGTTAATCATTTGTTTGATATCATCATACTAGACAGTAGTAGTATATATATTCACAGGTATATACCACATAAGTGACAACAAACAATTATTACTCTAGCAGAGTACTTAGTAGGCTTGCACTGAGGGAATCTATACGTGACAAGACTTGCTGTGGTTTCTGTGCACTGAATTCCATAATTATGTATGCATCCATAATTACGTAACTCCTTGCACAGTCCGCACAGTTCGTTTCATCCTCGTATTTCTTCCTTCAGGTAGGCCATTGCTTTCAGGTAAAGTCACATATACTTGTGACATTCTACTTCTAGTACATGCTAATTATCACACATAATTGCAAGTAATTTCTAGTCAACGACAAGTGCTACTCAAGTGCACTCTAAGTCTCGTAGTGTCTTTTCTAGACTCATGTAACTAGTTTCAGGTAGTGGATGTCGCGGGACGTTTTATGCAATGAAAACTCTTTGAAAAATTGTTTTCGTGAAAAGATCCTAGAGATTGTAGACTAGACTCGAGAAGGAATCCTGGTTCACTACAATCGCAACTCTGATACCAATCTGTCACACCCCTTTCTGCGGCGGAAGCACGAGGTGTGATCATGAAAGGTTCTCATTGCATACGAAAGGTAAACATGCTATATGCTCGTAAAAACATCAAATACCATAATTTGAAAACATAAGTTTAGCGTTTATATCGCTAGACAGCATAAAACATTGTCTTAAAAGTTTACAACTTTATTTAAAGTTAAACACAAGAGACATCCACGAGCATAAGCGAGACCGCGCGCACATCCATCCTAGTTACCTGAAATACATGTGAGTTTTGGAAAAAAAACGTCAACATAATGTTGGTGTGAATTCATGCAGTTTTTGTATTTCACATTTGTATACTTTGTATGAAAACATAGTTTTTGAATAAATCAAGTTTTCATATATAAATCCAGTTTCATGTGTACACCACGTACTCATGTATAATTCAAATTCTTCTTGGGTACCCCACGTACTCAAGTATGATTCCCATTTTCTTGAGTACCCCACGTACTTCAAGTATAATTCAAGCTCTTCTTGAGTACCCCACGTACTCAAGTATTAATCAAATTTTAGTATGGTATGAATTTTATGTAAATAAAGTATTCCTGTATGTATCAGGATTGTTAATGGGTTGCAAAGCCATTAACATGTGACACGACATAGGAAGTCACCAAACCTTAGGCATTTAATTGGTATATTCTGAGACACAAAAGCACTACTCGATTCTCGCCCTCACCGAGAGTGTGGCTGCCCGGCACCCGTTAGATCTAACCTTTTGTTCTGCGGTCTAGGTATATTGTTGATTAATGGTGCTTATGTACCCTATTCGTGACACGATTTCTCGTATCATTTCTCATAACGCATCCTACTTTGTTCTCGTCCTCACCAAGTGCGTTTCTTGTTATCATTTCTCATAACGCATCCTACTTGGTTCTCGTCCTCACCAAGTGCGTTTCTTGTTATCATACCATTTATAAACATTATAATATTTGTACATGTATTTCACCCCCGAAGTTATAAAACTGAAAACAGTTAAAAGAAAAGGGGGAGCATGAACTCACAACTTTGCGTTCCTGTGCGTCGTAAACTTCACCGGATTTGCTTAATTAACGTCGTAACCTATACGCGTTTTCTTAACGTTAGTCACTAGACTTGTGTCGCACAAGTACAGTCACTCTCTTTTGTGTATATATTCTTGTGTTAAAAATATTTTATATTTTTAACTACGTGCCTTACTTATATTATTTTCTCAAAAATAAATATAAGCTTTTTGTATTTTGCACTTTGCACCCGAATTATGTATCTTGTATGTTGTATGTGTATTTTTGTGTTTATACTTCTCATGAGTATTTCCAAGACATATTATTTTTATTCTAAAAATAATATATACCTACCAAAATAATCACATAATCACACAAGCGATTTATTAGAAAATATATATTCTAAATATATATTTAACGAGTTTTACTTATGAAAATCCACCCCCGGTATTTGGAAATTTTGCAATAAAAATCATGGCGAAGTTTGTTTGGAAAACAAGCCAAAAATATATTCATAACACTTGTCACCCAAAAATATTCTAAGTGTTATTTTCTGGAAAAAATTTCGCCAGAGTTTCCTCTGTAACTGGAGGTGGCCACGCTTACTAGCGTATCATTTTATTTTAAAAATTCAACCAATCAATTCCCAATCATCATCAAACTAGTCCAACATAAACATATATCGCAATCACATTAACTTGCAAGTTGTGTAAAAATGTGTAGTAACTCTTCAACACATTTAGTAGGTTTTTCCATCTCTAAAAATAAAGTCGGTTTCTTGGAAATCTTTTTTTTAAAGAACATGAAGTCTTACAACTTCTAGTCAGTTTTTACGAAATTTATTTCTTTGTTAAAACTTTTGTTACACAAGTGTCCACACACTTGTTTGTTCACAAAAACACCTCTAGTTCATGAAAGACCCGACTTAAAATGAGACTTGTATATATTTTACTTGGTTCTTCCGAAAAACCACTTGTAGATCTTTAGATCTACTAGTTTAGAACTTCATTTTACAAGAAAAATTACTTTTACACAAGTTCATGTTATTGAGTGAAAGGGTTCGTCATCTAGTTATTTTTACACTAAACATAGTGCTAGTTCATGTTCCATGAACATGACCTAGCGTGGTTAGATGACGATCCGTTCCCCTACTAGCATCCAACAATAATAAATAACCATAACAAAACAAGTTCCATAAGTTTTACACTATTATTTAGTCTTTAACCACCAAGTTTATCATACTTTACAAGACTTTAAACTTTGATCTCTAGTGTTCATAATTTTTACCCGTTAAATCTCTTATTAACCGCTTTAAGCAAGGTCGAGAGGGTGTTTAGAATCACTTACAACTAGCTCGAGGCTAGGGAAGAAACTAGACGAAAAATGGGGGGTTAATAGCGTTGTGGTGAGGTCCTTGGCAATCCGTAAGCACCAAGCCTCCTTATATGTGATCCTTCACCTTTGTGTATACTTGGGAATGCAAGATCAAGCTTTGAAAATGGATGGATGGATGTGAAGGCTCTCGGCCGAATGCAAGAGAGGAAGAGGAAAGATGAATTTTTGTTGTGTGGTGATGTGAATGAATATGATTATCCCTTAAGCATATTTATAACCCATTCCATCTCATTTATCCATCATACAATGTAGCCTAGATTTTTGACAACTAAATATAATATTCAAGGGGGAAAGAAATCAACTATTTTTTTGTTTAAGTGTTTGAAATACATGAAAGTCCTAGCCCCACAAGTTTATTTAATAACCACCATATTCTAGTGACCAATAGACAAAATGTAATCTAGATACTTGGCATAGATCAATAAAATATTCAAGAAGGAAAGTGTGTGTTCCCTTGGAGGGAACCGATCGGATTCAATGGGGGGGGGGGGTAATTTGGTTTGTTTTGAACTAATGGTTAAGGTATATAGTTTAGTTGGGAATTACAAATTAGTTACTAGTGTGTTGAAATTTATAATGGGTGTTAGGGTATTCGGGGACCCTAACTAGCTCAGAAAAAGAAAAATAATGTCAATGACAATATTTTTATGTTCCGGGTATAGTTCGGTTGTTCGGTTGGATATTAATCCGTTAAAGTGCTAAATTACACTTTTTAGTGTCTAACAAGTACCTTTTTGTAACACTTTCGATTCCCGACACTTAGGGAAACATTCTGACTGAAAAATTATATTTTCTGCATAATATTCGCATGCTAAAAGCTGATTTATTGCTGAATTATATAAATTCTGCACTTAAAGTGCGTTTCGGGTGCTTTTTAGTGCTTATTTTTGCTTTCGTATTGCATATATATTAAACCCTTGTATGTACTCTTGGGTTTTAATGCATTCTTGTTGTCGGACGTACACCTAGGCTCCAATTTTATTGTCTGACTGCTTTCTGCAGTTCTGTTGACACATTGTGTCCTACCGGTGAGTTTACTAATATTTCTGACGCAACGCTCTCGTTTATGCATAAAGCAATATTTTATAGTATACAACGTGCATGAATTCACTTGTTTAGCATGTAATCAGACATTGCTGACAATTAAGCACATAATTGAAGTCATTAAGCAATAATTAAAGTGTACGGAAATTACCGGTTTTGTGCCAGTTGTCACTTGGAGATCAATCCAATTCCTGAAAGGTTAAAAGAAGCATGTCTATGCAAGGGATTTGGATCCACACTTACAGGATCTGCTCTTAAATGGCTGCTAAGTCTTCCCCTTACTCTATTACTTCGTTTGCTAACCTAGTTAATTTGTTTAATAGCCAATTCTCTTGTAGTAGGAAGTTTGAACGATTAACTAGTGATCTATATAGGGTAACACAAGGTCAAAATGAATCACTTAGAGATTACATCACTAAGTTTAGTAAAGAATCCTTGGATATTCCTAACTTGGATATTGCTACGGCTGTAGAAGCCTTTAAAATGGGATTACTTAGGGATTCATTATTCTATGATGATCTTGTCATGACACCTTGCAGGAATCTTGATGAAGTAAGAACCAGGGCCCTTAGGTTCATCCGCCTAGAGGATGACAAAAGGATCTAGGATAGATTACCAGGCTCCTCAAAACAGGAGAAGCAAGGATCCTACTTCAGGAACAACAAATCCAAGTTCTACAATAAGTCTGACAATCAGAATGTGCATTCAGTGGAACAAGAAGAGGATGATGAGGATTATCCTCCTATTTCAGAATACTGTTTTTCTGTTGATAACAATGAACTAATCCTTGCAATGCAGAATTTAGGTGAGAAAGCTAGGTGGCCAAGGAAGAGTGATAAACCAGCTGCTACAAAGGATAAATCCAAGTGGTGTGCATATCATGAGGATTTTGGGCATCTCACTGAAGAGTGTATTGCACTAAGAAAGGAAATTGGTTACTTGTTGAGCAAGGGGCATTTGAAGGAACTTTTGGGACGGAAGAAGTCAAGGATCCAGGATCCTGAAAGGATCCCGAAAAAGGCTCCTGCTCCTCCAGCAGATGCACAAGTCATAAATTTCATATCCGGTGGATCAGATATCTGTGGTACCTCCTTTTCAGCAGCAAAAAGACATGCTAAGGAAACCAAGATGGATAATGGAGATAGACCCGTCCGGACCTCCGTTGTTACCCAGGATAAAGTCATAACCTTTGATGAGGATGATCGTGTTGATATCCAGGATCCTCATCATGATGGTCTTGTTATTACATTGTTTATTTCTAACCACTTTGTTCGCAGGATCCTTATAGATGGAGGAAGCTCTGTGAACATCATTCAGCTTGATGTCCTAAAAAAGATGAATATACCGGAGTCTGATATTTTCCCAAGATCCTCAGTACTTGTAGGATTCAGTGGGGAGACCAAGAATACATTGGGGGACATCAAACTCCCAATCTATATTGAAGGATTGCATTCTTATCAAAGGTTTTGTGTTATAGATTGTTTATCATGTTGTAATGTTATCCTTGGCAGGCCATGGATACATGATATGAAGGCAGTCCCATCCACCTATCATCAATGTGTAAAGCTTCCAAGTCCTTGGGGAGTGGTGAAAATTGAGAGTGATCAACAAGAAGCTAAGAATTGCTATACCTCATCAATGAAGCCAGCTTCAAGACCAAGGGAGCAATAGTAATTAAAGTATCCTTCAAGAGATGTATTGGAGGCAAGAGAACAGGATTTGAAGGAAATCCTCACGGATCCTGAGGATCCTGAATCCAAGATCTTCATAGGATCAAGGATCCTTAGCGATATCGAACAGGAGCTAGTATCCTTCCTTAAGAGAAGGAAATCCACCTTTGCCTGGAAACATGAAGACATGACAGGTATATCTAAGGATATAATTACTCATAAACTTGGCATTGACAGGTCATTCAAGCTTATACATCAAAAGAGGAGGAAGTTTGCACCTGAAAGAAATGCTATTATCCAGGAAGAGGTAGATAAGCTACTTCGAGCAGGTATGATAAGAGAGGTCAAGTATCCAAGATGGTTAGCCAATGTGGTTGTTGTTCAAAAGAAAAATGGAAAGTGGAGGGTATGTGTCGATTTCACTGATTTAAACAAGGCATGTCCCAAGGATCCTTTCCCATTACCCCACATTGACTCCATGGTGGATGCTACCGCGGGTCATGAGTTGTTAACTTTTATGGATGCTTCATCTGGATTTCAACAAATTCAGATGGAACCATCTGATCAAGAGGATACAACATTCATGACCCCAACTGGTATATATTGTTCACAATATTGCTATGCCATTTGGACTAAGGAATGCAGGTGCTACTTACCAAAGGCTTGTCAATATGATGTTCAAGGAACAAATTGGACACACTATGGAAGTCTACATTGATGACATGGTGGTTAAGTCCAAGAAGGCTGAGGATCACCTTAAAGACTTGGAGGAAGCATTCAATATCCTTAATAAATATAATATGAAACTTAATCCTTCCAAGTGTCATTTTGGTGTGAAGGCAGGTAAATTCTTAGGATATATGGTAACAAAGAGGGGCATTGAAGCAAGTCCAGAACAAATTAAGGCTATTGTGAATATCAAATCTCCTGCCAATGCTAAGGATGTGCAAAGATTGACGGGCAGGATCGCAACCTTGAACAGATTCATATCCAAATCCTCAGAAAAGTGTAAGGAATTCTATGATATCCTAAGGAAGAACAAGAAATTTGAATGGACTGAGAAGCATGAAGGTGCCCTCAAAGCTCTTAAAGATTACCTATCCTCAGCCCCAGCCTTGATGAAGCCAGAAAAAGGGGATGTATTATCCTTGTACCTAGCAGTATCCTCAAAAGCAGTAAGTGCGGTCCTTGTTAAGGATCACCAAGGTACACAACATCATATTTATTATGTAAGTAAGAGTTTACTTGATGCTGAATCCAGGTATTCACACTTAGAAAAACTTATCCTTGCATTAATAATGACATCTACTAAATTAAGACATTATTTTGAGACTCATGTCATTATTGTTAAGACTAATTTTCCAATTAAGAATGTTCTCAGGAAACCTGAAATGTCAGGAAGGATGGCTAAGTGGGCAGTGAAGTTAAGTGCATATGATATAAGATATGAACCAAGGACTGCCATCAAATCCCAAGCCTTAGCTGACTTTGTGGTAGATTTTAGTAGTGATTTGCAAAAGGAGGCTGAATTAGAAGTCCAACAGCTTGAAGAAACCAAGGATCCTTGGGTACTGTTCACTGATGGATCCTCCAATGTAAACGGAACAGGGCTTGGAATACTACTAAAATCGCCACAGGGGGACATAATACCCCACTCCATAGCTTGTGAATTTCAAACTACCAACAATGAGGCTGAGTATGAAGCCTTGATAGCTGGTTTGCAAATTGCTAAGCATATGAGGATCAGGTATCTTAAGGTACATGTAGATTCATTATTAATTACTAATCACTTTAATGGATCCTATGCTGTTAAAGGTGAAAAGCTAATCAAATATTTGGAGATAGTCAAAGAATTGGCACTCTCTTTTGTATCCTTTAGTTTGACACAGGTACCAAGGGAAGAGAATGCAGAGGCTGATGCATTAGCCAATCTAGGATCATCCTTGAAGATTCCTGAGGTTATCAAGATCCCTATTATCCATATCCTAACCCCTGCTATCGAGGATCATGTAGCTATGGAGATAGGAGAGGATTCTGTAATCGTCCCTAGTGATGATACTCAATCTCATTCAGGATCATGGATCCTTCCAATCATGAGATACATACAACATGGAGAGATTCCTACAGGAGAAAACCCTAGGGCTTTCAAAATCAAGGTATCTCAATTTACAATATTGAATAATATGTTGTACAAACGATCTCTTGCAGGACCATATCTAAGATGCATTGAGGATCCTGAAATCCAAGAAGTCCTAAAGGATTTCCATGAAGTAGATTGTGGAAACCACACTAGGGGCAGGGCATTATTCTCAAGGATCCTGAGGACAGGATACTACTGGCCCACTATGAAGAAGGATGCTGTGAAGTATGCCAAGAAGTGTGATCCTTGCCAGAGGCATAGTAATATCCTTCACCAACCAGCAGAGCTCTTGCATCCTATATCCTCTTCCTGGCCATTCATGAGATGGGGAATGGATATAGTAGGAAAGCTTCCTAAGGCACCTGGTGGAAAAGTATTCATGCTTGCTATGACTGATTACTTCTCTAAGTGGATAGAGGCTGAAGCCTTTGCTCAAGTCAGAGAAAAGGAAGTTATATCCTTTATTAAAAGAAACATTATTACTAGATTTGGTATCCCTTCTGAAATTGTTTGTGATAATGGATCCCAATTTATTGGGAATAGAACTACTAACTTTTGTGACAGCTGGGGGATCAAGATGATAACATCAACACCAGTCCACCCACAAGCTAATGGTCAAGCAGAATCATCCAACAAGATCATCATCAACAATTTGAAGAAGAAGCTTGGATCCAAGAAAGGAAAATGGGCAGAAGAACTACCTTATGTGCTTTGGGCTGATAGGACAACTCCCAAGAATGCTACAGGCCAAACTCCATTTTCTTTGGTATTTGGGGCAGAGTCAGTGATCCATACAGAAATGGTGGTTCCAACTGCAAGAACAAGCATTCGTGATCCTGAAGAAAATGCTGAAAACTTGGTTCAAGACCTGGATACTATTGAAGAAATCAGGGACTTGGCAAGGATAAGGATGGCCAGTTATCAACTAAGGATGGCTGGAGCTTACAACAAAAATGTCAGGATCAGGAAATTCCAAGTTGGTGATATGGTGCTAAGAAAAGCATTTCAGAATACCACCAATCCTGCTGATGGAAAGTTGGCACCAAAGTGGGAAGGCCCTTACTTGATTGAAGCTGAAGCTGGAAAGGGGGCATATCGATTGCTAACAATGGAAGGTGATTTGCTACCAAGGGCTTGGAATGCTGTCCATTTGAAGAAATACTTTATGTGACAAGGATCCATGATCCTTACCTGGCTAGTATCCTTGAAGGATCCTTACAGAACAGATGATCCTCATTCTGGTAACATTCTAATCCCAAACTATTTCATTTTTATTCTCTTATATAAGGATAAGGATCCTGTATCCTTTATCCTCCTTTTACTTGAGTTTGAGTTTTGAAGGTTCAGGTATCCTTAACTGAGGATTGAGTATCCACAGAAGTATCCAGTTATTTGGGCTTGACCCCAGTTATTTGGGCTTGACCCCAGTCATTTGGGCTAGTCCCTAGTTTGGGCCTGACCCCAGTTTCGCCAGTAGCGCACGATGATCCTGGTATAGTTCATGGCAATGGGACCAGTACCCGCTTTAGGGGCTCACAATTTCATTGTACTGGCTATATTCAGGATCCTACGTATAATGGTAGACGTACCATACATCCGTTCCTAAGGTTTCTAACGTTTTCACGTTAGCTAAGGTTTTGGCATTTTCATCTCACTAATTTTGGATAGTCGCCAGTGAGGGCCATACTACAGTTTACATACGATCCTTTGGGCTTGTCCCCAGTTATCCTTGGGCTTGTCCCCAGTTATCCTTGGGCTTGTCCCCAGTTATCCTTTGGGCTTGTCCCCAGTTATCCTTTGGGCTTGTCCCCAGTATATTGGGCTTGTCCCCAGAATTGTTGGGCTTGTCCCCAGTTACTAACTTTTATCTTATATTGGCTTAGTCCCAAGTTACATCCTCTTTCAGGTTCACGAAGCTAAATGACCAAGGATCCTTGATCCTTACCTTTTACTAAGGTTTGTCTTTTGGATTATCCTATTTACAACTGTTAAAGGTTAGGATCCTAACTTGGATTCTCAGGTATGATCCTTAACTATTTTGATTCTATTCATTATTTATTTAAGTAACCCTTATCCTTTGACAACTGAACTTGTGATCCTTAAACTATATAACTTTTCAAAATTATCGGCTATGGATTATGTGATCTTTGATCATATCCTAAACTTTTTGGGGATATTTCTTAAATTTTTTCTCTACTTGATAAGTTTAAACAAAATAAACATCACAACAGGTGGAAAGTAAAATATTAACAAGGATATCAACACAGGATAAGCTAAAAAGTTAAAATTATTTTTATTCACAAAAGATTAAACCCTTTAAGGTTGTCAAAATTGCCAACCCACGTTTCTACCAGCAAAACGTGGCCCGTCCACATGGGTTGGCAAAGGGTGTCCATTGTCTAAAGGTCTTGGTAGTGCAGGAAATTAAAAACGGCAGGATCACAATGGCTTCATCCCCTAAACAGAGGATCCCTCCACCATTTGTAATCCTACCTATTGTTCAAAGGATCATCCATGATCCACAACCCTAATTACTATTGTTTAAGTACAGACCAACCATTGTTCATCAAAATAAAAACCACAACCAGACTTAAAAAATGGGCTCCGGCTACATCTAGAAATGTCCTTCATCGCCCATTCATGCAGCCTACACCTTCGCTGCATCATCATCACCTCCAGCTCCAGTATCCTTTGCTTGATCCTTGCCACCACCACTAGCCTCGATTGCCAGAACCTCATCAGCCTCCTCAGCCTCATCAGCATCATCCTCCAATTCAGCCAGTCTAGCCTTCCAGCCTTCTATGTCCTAGTTGCTCCTGTCAAAGGCAGGATCCTGAGCTTCTTGGGCCATTTGTAGCTTGGTCTTGTACATGGCTATGGCAGCAGAGACCTTAGCATCCTCCGTGATCTCGCTCTTCTCATAATCAAAATTGATCAGAATTGAAGCTGTCTGAGTTTTGGCATCTTTGAGATCCTTTTCAAGGGAGGCAATCTTGTGATCCTTGAGCACTGCAACCTTTTGGAGATCAGAGTACTTCTCCTCAAGCTCCTCAACACTCCCCACGTAGTCCTCGATCTCAGCAAATTTCTACAAAGAAAACAATGCAAAGATTAGAGTCAGGTGATCCTCAAGTGGATAGGATAACTAGACAGAGTCAGTGATCCTTACATCATTAAAGTACTCGAGGAATTGATGGCGGATCAGAGGCAAGCCTTGAAGGTTGTCAGCTTCAGAGGTTTTTCTTTTCTTTCCACCTCTTCCCTTTGAAGTGGTAGCCTTGGGGATTATGACAGAGGGGCTGGCAGCAGACTTTTTCCTTGAGGATATGACAGTGTCAAGATCAGTTACACTGAATTTGGAGGCAGATTTCGAGGATTTCCCAGCGCCTACCCATTCAAAACAGATAAGTATCCTTATCCTATTTCTATTCAACTATTTATTTAAATATTTGACTATACAAAATACAGGATACTTACTTGACATGGTGACAGAACCTGAGGATACTTCTTGTGAATCCTGGGTGTTTGTCTTGAATGACCTTGTTGCAGGATCAAGTCTTCTGAAAGCAGCGAGTCTCTCCTTGGTGGCAGGTGAAGGTATAATGCGTGAGATTGTGATAGCTGTACAAGAGAAACAGAAGCATATTAGTAATCATCATCAGAAATGAGCTTACTCAGTGATCCTTCTAAGGATCCTTTATCCTACCATGAGTGCTCCACTTCCTTGGCAGATCCTTTCCATCAGGGATAGAATCCCTTCTAACGAAGAATAATCGACGTTTCCAGTTGGTATCATTTTTTGTGGCTTTGAAGATTGGGTGTTCTTCTCCGGGTTTACGCTTGAATAAATATCGGTGGGATCCAAATGTTGTGAGATCATACATCTCGGCCAATTCCGACATTCCCAGGTTAATTCCTTCTTGCTCAATGATCCTTTCAAGGGTATATAAGACCCTCCAGATCATTGGCATAGCTTGAATATAGGAGATGCCGGTGAGGGAGAAAAAGGATTGGATGAATTCAGGGAAAGGATACGAGTATCCTATTGAGAAAGGAGTGACTGGGAAAGCTACCCAAGTTTCGGAAACGTAATCGCTCAGAACAGTGGGATCAAACGATTTGAAAGTGGTGTTCGCCAGGAAGCAATGCCGGATTCTGTCTATTTGTGGGTCAGAGAAGCAACATCTTTCTTTCGGTGAATCTTTGATGATCCCTTGGCTCTTGAGAGGACTGTCCTTCTTATGATCCTTGGCTGGTGAGGATCTTAGCATCATCTTGGTTTCGAAGAAGGTAAAGAAAGAAGGAGCAGAGAAAGAAAACGTAAAGGAAGAAGAGGAAGAGAAATACCTGCTTAATCGTCGGATGTGAATTTAAAGGGAGTTCTCTTGAATTTAAATGTGAAATGATCCCTATCTCTAACTCCTATTTATAATGATGATTCTGCAGGATAGTCACCTCAGTGACGTCATGTTCGCAACGGCTAGTCCGATTATAACGGCTAGTTATCCGTTGGTTAATTGCGGATAAGAACAAAATATAACTCATTTATTTACATAATTACTCCATATATTTTGGGGGCAATTGTTAGGGGTGGATTTCTAAATGATCAGTGATCCTCATTTACTGTTGGGTTTAGTGATCTTCAATTCTGTCTGAAGTAGTGATCCTCAGAAGTGTTGCAGGATCAGGATCATGGATCATCGTAAGGATCCTTGTACTAACGGTTGTCTACTTTGAATTCGAAATTGTTTTGCAGGAGTATCAACTTGGACTTGGTCTTGGCGATATTCCTGGAGCATATTCTATGTTTATTCCACACGTGCTTGGCCAGAAGTGGACGTTATGGAGTCGTGGAGGACTTGCACCGTTTGCGGAATGTTAGTTAGAGTAGATATTTTCCATTTTTAAAGGGGTAGCGAGCTAATTAGAAAACACTTGGCTATTTTTGGCTACACACACACTCGTACAACTGCTTTTCGCCAGCTCTCGTTAACTCACTCGGCGATTACTTACTTTTTCACACAATACACTATAGTGATCCTTGTACTTAGCTCGCTATCATCCGAAATTGTATTACATTTCTTGTTTAATTTGAGTTGGTGATCGGTAGTTTCCATCACCCGAGGTTTTTTATGCCGGAGATCATTCATTGATCAAGGGCTTTTTCCTCGTATAAATCTTTGTGTCACTTGTTCATTACATTTCATAGTGATCCTTATTGTTGTTCAACATTTCAAGCATCATACCTCACAACAGAAAGTTTGGTTGCATTATCATTGCTTGATTTTTTGACCAAAACAGTTACTAAATTGCCCAAGACCCGAAAAGGTAATGATACAATCTGGGTGATTGTTGACAGATTAACAAAATCTGCTCATTTCTTACCTATGAAAGACACTTTCATTATGGAACAGTTAGCTAAGTTATATGTAAATGAAATAGATTCATTACATGGGATTCCTTTATCTATTGTATCTGATAGAGATAACTGTTTTACTTTTCATTTTTGGATAAGTTTCCAAAAAGCAATGGGAACCAGGTTAAATCTAAGCACCGCTTATCATCCACAAACAGACGGACAGAGCGAAAGGACAATCCAGATGATGGAAGATATGCTTAGAGCCTGTGTAATTGATTTTGGAGGAAATTGGGATGATCATTTACCATTAATAGAATTTTCCTACAATAACAACTATCATACTAGCATTAATGCTGCACCATTTGAAGCACTTTATGGACGAAAGTGCTGAACTCCAGTCTTGTTATGGGTGGTTTTCTGAACGTATATCCTGGATTATATTCTGACTGTATTACTTTTGATTATGATCAGGATACCGGATCAGGATATTGGTAGCATCCTGATGCAGTATCCTGGTAATAGCTAATTATTTCACGTGCAGATTAGCAGGGCATGCTTATAACGATCAAGAGGACTGCTTCTCCCGAAGACTCAGACTAGATGGTTGTGAAGGGAACGTTGAAGCCGCAAAGAAGGGGTCTCCAACGTTCTAAAGGGAATATTTGGAGCATCCCCCGTTCTTAGGATAGTTTGTTATTTTCTTTTACTATATAAAGGAATGCACGAATCATAGGAACACACAACATTTTACACACAATTCTGCTCTCTATCAGCTACAATCACTCATAAACACTTACACTTGTACTCGAATCTCATTGTAACACTTAGTTGATCCGCATCATATCCTGCACTGTATCCTGAAGTTTGAAGGAATAAGAAGAACAAGGCAGCTGCGATTGTCAGCTCCCGAGGTTTTATACCGGTGATCTAGACTGATCAAGGGCTTTCCTCGTATATCCCGTGTCACACTTTACCTTTTTTGCTCATTGTTTGATTGTAGATATAGCTCAATATCCTGAGCTATATCCTGAAAACTGTTTTTTGTTAAGAAGATAAACAAAATATATTCAATACACATTGTTAGCACACTATCTCACATAACTAATTTGATCACTAAATTGCTTCGGTAATTTTTGACCAAAACAATTTGGCGCCTACCGTGGGGCAAGTGGTGCTATTTCTACTAAAAGTTTTCGCAAAATCATTGCTTGGTTTTCTGTTTTCAAAAATTTTTGCTACACTATTTTTAATGGCCTCAAAATCAAACATGAGCTCTTCTACCGTGTCCGCTACAACCTCTGCAACAATTGGTTTGGTGCTTCCACCACCTCCAAGGACGCAACCTTCTTCATAGCCTCAAGCTCCTCCAAGAAGGACCGAAACTCATGTGGCTCGGGATATTATTCCCACTCAGAATGTTCAAGGATCCGCTGCTTCAGGAAGAACCCCTATTATGGCTTCTAATGACGAAATTTTAACTTTGTTTGGTAGTATACAGGATCAGATGAAGCAGCAGCAGAAAACAAACCAAATGCTGATAAGAGAGATACAACTCTTGAAATCCAGCTCAAGTAGGCCTGCTGAGGTACTATCAATCCCTTGCAGCCCAGAGCATTGAACTTCAGTTCAGCAGTATACACCGAGGATAACAGGGGCAATATTGTACCAAGTCATTCCCAAAGTCCTACTCCTGAGATACCCTCATCGGTCAGGATATCGAATGTGAGAAGCTCAGGATATGCTCCAGGATATGGCTAGAATCCTCAGGCTGGTAACATGTCTAATAATACTAATACTCTTGCTACTAACAGTATTGGATCTTTGCAGAATGCAGGTGTGACCTTGGCACTCTCTAGGGAGCTTCAGAAGTTGAAGGATATGATATCCAGTGTACCTGGGGTTGTTCAGCCCGTTCCAGAAGTATCCCAGGATAGCCACATGATATCCCGGTTTACATATCCTATTTGTGATGCTGAAACCCCAAAAAGATTTCAAACCCCTAACATGAAGCTCTATGACGGAACCACGGATCCTAAAGAGCATATTGCTCAGTATAGGGAAAGGATGGAGATTAACCCCATCCCTCCGGATCTCAAGGAAGCATGTCTCTGCAAGGATTTTGGTTCTACTCTAACAGAATCAGCCTTAAAATGGCTCTTAAACGTTCCACCTCATTCGATTACATCATTTGCTCACTTAGTCAATTTATTTAACAGTCAATTTTCTTGCAGTCGGAGTTTTGAAAAACTAACCAGTGATCTCTATAGGATAACCCAAGGACCTTAAGAATCTCTAAGGGATTATGTGAACAAATTAAGCAGGGAATCCTTGGACATCGCACACCTTGATGTTGCTACAGCAGTCCAAGCATTCAAGATGGGACTACAAAAGGATTCCCAGTTTTATCAGGATCTTGTAATGAATCCTTGCAGGAATCTTGATGAAGCTCGAAACAGGGCTCTGAGATATATTCGACTGGAAGATGATAAAAAGATGCAAGAGAGGATGAATTCATCCTCAACCTATGAATAAACTAATAGGAAGTCAGAATCCTCATACAAGCCACATCGCTCTAAGCCATATGGCAGGAATGACAGCAAGAAAGTGAATGCTATTGAAGACGAGGATCCTGAGGAGTATCCCAAATTGTCAGAATATTGTTTTTCTGTTAATATACCTGAACTAATGTATGCTATGCAGGGTTTGGGAGATAAAGCGAGGTGGCCGAGGAAAAACCAACAAAAAGCTGATTGGAAGGATAAATCCAAGTGGTGTGCCTTCCATGAGGATTTCGGACATGTTACGGAGGATTGTATTGCCCTGAGGAAGGAAATAAGCTACCTGCTAAGCAAAGGATATTTGAAGGATCTTCTGGGAAAAAAGAAGAATAAGGGTCAGGATACTGAAAAGGATCCTGAACGAGCAGCATCACCTCCGGCTGATGCCAAGATAATCAACTTTATTTTCAGGAGGATCCGACATCTGTGGAACCTCTTATTCTATAGCAAAGAGACATGCAAAGGTGGCTAAGGCAGAGCAGGGAGATAAGCTAACCAGGATGACAACCCTTACAACTGATAAAGTGATAACGTTTGACAGTGATGACAGGGATACTATCCAGGATCCCCATCATGATGGTTTGGTAATAACTTTATATATTGCTAATCATTTTGTGCGCAGGATACTGGTGGATAATGGTAGCTCCGTCAACATTATTCAGTTAGAAACGCTGAAAAGAATGAATGTTTCCCCGATGGACATCACTTCAAAAAATCCACTGTACTTTTAGGGTTCAGTGGAGAGGCCAAGAATACTATGGGAGAAATAAAGCTGCCAGTATATGTTGAAGGAGTCAACTCAATGCAATGTTTCTGTGTTATGGACTCCTTATCCTGCTACAATATCATATTGGGCAGGCCATGGATCCATGATATGAAAGCTGTGCCATCAACCTATCATCAGTGTATCAAGATCCCTACTCCTTGGGGGGTTGTCAAGGTGGAAAGTGATCAACAAGAGGCAAAAGAATGTTATTCTTCCTCAATGAAATCCTCAACAAAGCCTAGAGCAGGATAGCAATTAAAGATGCGAGCCCAGGATATCATGGAGGCTTCAGAGTAGGATGTTAAGAAAATTATCCTGGACCAGGATAATCCAGATATCTCGGTGCTCATAGGAACCAATATCCCTCAGGATATTGAAAACCAGTTAACTAACTTTTTGAAATGCAGGATGTCAACATTCGTATGGAAGCATGAGGATATGACAGGTATTTCCAAGGATTTTATAACTCACAAGCTTGGAATTGACTGGTCCTTCAAGCCTATTCAGCAAAAGAGAAGGAAGTTTGCTCCAGAACGAAACATGATTATTCAAGAAGAGGTTGAAAGATTATTGAAATCCAAGATGATCAGGGAAGTCAAATTTCCCAAATGGCTAGCAAATGTGGTCGTTGTTTAAAAGAAGAATGGGAAATGGAGAGTTTGTGTAGATTACACAGACTTGAACAAAGCATGTCCTAAAGACCCATTCCCTCTGCCTCATATAGACTCGATGGTGAATGCAACTGCTGGTCATGAAATGTTAACCTTCATGGATGCATCCTCAGGATTCCAGCAGATCCAAATGGAACCTTCAGACCAGGACGATACTGCTTTCATGGCACCATCAGGTACTTATTGTTATACTGCTATGCCTTTTGGTTTGAAAAATGCAGGTGCAACGTACCAGAGATTGGTGAACATGATGTTTAAAGACAAACTGGGGGACACCATGGAGGTATACATTGATGATATGGTAGTAAAATCCAAGAAGGCTGAAGATCATCTCCGGGATATTGAAGGAGCATTTGATATCCTGGACCAGTACAATACGAAACTAAATCCTGCCAAGTGCCATTTTGGAGTGGGGGCAGGAAAGTTTTTAGGATATATGGTGACTTAAAGGGGGATAGAAGCAAGCCCGGAACAGATAAAAGCAATCCTGGATATCAAGTCACCCTCCAACATGAAAGATGTACAAAGATTAACAGGACGAGTTGCAGCCTTGAACATATTTATATCAAGATCCTCAGAGAAATGTAAAGAATTCTACGATATCCTGAAGAAAAATAAGAAATTCGAGTGGGGAGAAAAGCATGAAGCAGCCTTGCAGGAGTTAAAGCAATATCTTTCAACTCCACCTTTATTGATGAAGCCCGAGGATGGTGAACCATTATCCCTGTATCTTGCAGTATCAGGGAATGCAGTAAGTGCTGTTTTGGTAAAGGATCATGAAGGTCATCAGTATCCTGTCTATTATGTTAGTAAAAGTTTAATAGATGCTGAAACTAGATATTCACATTTAGAGAAATTGATATTAGCCCTAGTTATGGCATCAACTAAGCTTAGACATTATTTTGAGACACATAGGATTCATGTTAAAACTAATTATCCTGTTAAAAATGTGCTTAGAAAACCTGAAATGTCGGGTAGAATGGCTAAGTGGTCAGTAAAGCTAAGTGCCTATGATCTAGTATATGAACCTAGGAATGCTATAAAGTCTCAGGCTCTAGCAGATTTTGTGGCTGATTTCAGTAGTGATATTCAAAATGAAGTAGACCTAGAAGTACAAAAACTAGGAGAAACCCTAGAATCCTGGACATTATATACTGATGGTGCATCTAATGTGAGAGGTGTGGGATTGGGTATACTACTAAAATCGTCACAGGGGGACATACTACCCCAGGCTATAAGATGTGAATTCCCTGCCACTAATAATGAAGCAGAATATAAAGCTTTGATTGAAGGGATAGAGTTGGCCAGGAGTATGAATATTAAAATTTTGCAAGTATATGTTGATTCCTTGTTAATTACTAACCATTTTAATAGATCCTATGCAGTCAAAGGTGAAAGGTTAATCGAGTATCTTGAAATTCTCAAAAAATTAGCAGGATATTTCGATGTTTTTACACTTATACAGGTACCAAGAGAGGATAATGCTGAAGCAGATGCCTTGGCAAACTTAGGATCATCAGTCAGAATACCGAAAGGAACTCAAATACCAATACTACATATCATATATCCTGCAGTGGATCTTTTCAAATCTCAGGATAAGGAAGTAGCAAGTACCCAGGATCCTGATGATGAGTATCCTGAGGAGGGTCCTAAGTCATGGACGGCCCCAATCATGAAATATCTCAAAGGAGGACACATCCCAAAGGATGAGAATCCTAAGGCTTTCAGGATGAAGGTATCTCGATTCACTATTATAAATAATGTTTTATATAAGAAGTCTCTTGCAGGACCATACCTGAGATGCTTGGAGGATCCCGAAACTAAGGAAGTACTTCAAGATATACACGAAGGGGAATGTGGCAACCATACTGGGGGCAAATCGTTATTCTCAAAGGTGCTAAGGACAGGATATTATTGGCCGACGATGAGGAAAGATGCTGCAGAATATGCTCGAAGATGTGATGCGTGTCAAAGGCACATCAATATACTGCATCAACCTGCTGAACCACTATATCTTATTGCTTCCCCTTGGTCATTCATGAAATGGGGTATGGACATAGTGGGAAAGTTGCCAAAAGCTCCAGGAGGAAAGGTTTTTATGCTGGCAATGACAGATTATTTCTCCAAGTGGGTTGAAGCTGAGGCATTTGTTCAAGTCAGAGACCAAGAAGTAGTATCCTTCATAAAGAGGAATATCCTGACTAGGTTTGGGATACCAGCTGAGATAATTTGTGACAATGGCTCTCAGTTTATTAGTAAGAGGACTACCGATTTTTGCAAGAGTTGGGGAATCAAAATGATCACATCCACTCCGGTACATCCTCAAGTGAATGGGCAAGCATAATCCTCAAACAAGATAATAGTCAACAATTTGAAGAAAAGATAAGGAGCTAAGAAAGGAAGATGGGCAGAAGAATTACCCTTTGTTTTATGGGCAGATAGGACAACAGTAAAAAGTGCAACTGGGCAAACCCCATTTTCCTTAGTATTTGGAGCAGAAGCAGTGATTCCAACAGAGATGGTGATACCTACAGCAAGATCCAACCTCCGCGATCCTGAGAAGAATCCTGAAGCTCTATGCCAAGAATTGGATACTGTCGATGAGACAAGGGATGCGGGAAGGTTAAGGATGGCAACATACCAACAGAGGATATCCAGAGCATATAACAAAAACCTAAGGACTAGAAGGTTTCAAGTTGGAGATTGGGAAGGACCATATGAGATTAAATCGGAATCTGGAAAAGGAGCATACATGCTTAAGAATATGGGGGGGGGGGGGGATATATTGCCAAGTTCCTGGAATGCTATACACCTCAAAGCCTATTTCAAGTGAGTTTAGAATCTAATTTCTAACTCAGAATGGTATGAATTCTATCTCTTTTAAATTTATTTGATTTTGTTTATTCTTTTGAACCCATTACTGACTTAAGCATCAGAGGGGTGTTAGCCAAGCTAACAACCACCTTAGTTTGAAGGTGTTTTGCAGAATATGCTTCGATTTATAGCTCCAGGATATATACTCAGGATCGAAAGATTAGAGGATTGGCCCCCTCTCTCACGTTTAAGGGATCCTGATCCCTTCAAAGGTTTAAAGGTATTCACCTTTCTCTCGAATTGGGTTTAAACACCCCGCCTGGAGTGCAAGTTATCTGGGAGTAGTTCAAGATAGCTGGAACAGTCCATGTAAAAGTGGCTGACAATTTCATTATTATTGGCTATATCCTGGATCCTAAAGGTATATGAGGATTGATCACCCTCTCTCATGAAAGGGTATTTTCATACTCTCTAAGGTTTAAAGGTTTTCACCTTTCTAAGTCTTGGAGTTTATACACTCCCGCCTGTAGCGCACGAAAATTTGGGATTATCCCCAGTATGCTTAGGGTTTATCCCCAGAACATTGAGGATTTATCTCCAGGATATTTAGGGTTTATCCCCTCTAATACTAAAGTTATACACAAGTGTAAAATCATTTGCGATTGATGCACAAAAATTCCTAAGTATTTGAAAACAACATGTACAGGGGACATTCCTACTAAGGCATTCTGAACAATTCAAAAGATCAAATTTGGACTTGGTTTACTAAGTCTCTCGGACTGGGGACATCTTCGATGGAGAAATTGCAAAAGGATTGAAGGCTAGGGATTGAGATATATTTCTGGTATGATCTCTCCTTTTTGTTCTTTGGAAGCCTTATTCAAATTATCCTAGTTTTGAAACTATGTTTGATAAAATTCTTGATGGAATATTTATGGGTATCCTGACCAGGATATATTCTCAGGATATTTGGTCAGAATTTTTGAAATATTATACTAAGATTGAAAATCGAAACTACATTCAACTCAAACAACACATAACAAGGTTTGTAAAGTAAAAATGAACAACAATGGATAAGGCCAAAAAAGGTTAGTTTATTAACATAGCAAACGGTTGTGTTTCTGGCTTCGTCTCAAACCAAGACCCATCCACAAAAAGCACAATTAGTTTTTAACCATATTTACTTAAATAGTTGGAGGTTTCATCTTGAAACCCAAGACCCATCCACTTCCAACTATTATATTGTTCATACTAAAGATTGATGACCAAGGGCTTCGTCCTGAAACTCAGGATCCCTCCACCTTTGGCCATCATATTGTCTAAGTGCAGGAAAATAAAATTGTTCAACAGACGAAAAGATAAATTGTTCGACAACCACAAACCATCAAATTTAAAATTGGGCTCCGGCCTAGGCATCAACATCCATCATTGCTCACTTCGCTGCTTTCAAGGAGCAACACCTTCTTCAACCGCAGCATCTCCTCTAGCACCCGCACCAGCATCACTGTTAGGATCCTTCTCAGCATTGCCACCAGCATCAACCGCCTCCTCTGCCGCCTTGGAAGGCTCTTCACCCGTAGGTTTCGCAGGATACTCCACAGGATTACACCCGAGATCCTTTAATTTCGCCTCCCAAGCATTAACATTCCAGGAGGGGCATTCAAAGCCCATGGCTTTGGCCTCATAAGCCATCTTCAACCTAGCTTGGAGGAGGGAGATGACAACGGAATTCTTGAGGCCTTCCCGGTATGAAGCCATATCCTGCTCATGTTGGACCTGGGCCGCATCGGACTTGGCTTGAGCCTTGTGGGTGATCTTCTTGATGGCAGTCTGGTGTTCCTGGGTCATTGCTTTATACTTGGCTTCATAATGCTCCAACTTGGCAGTGGCAATTGCTGCTTGATCCGCGATGGTGGTTTCAGCCTTCTTCAACTTAGCCTCCAACATCTTGTTCAGCCCGCATGAATCCTCGTAAAGGAACACTAGCCGCTCAAGACCCTGCAATCAGGTGAACAGGTATGAATATGTGTACTCAAAATATATAATCAACATATATGTGCAGGATATAGGACAAGGATACCTACCTGATTGAGGAAGCCAGTCATGAACTTGCTGGACTCCAAGAATCTGTGATTCTTAAATGGAAAGACGTCTGAGGCAGCAGGGGAGTCTGGTTCCTTCCTCTTGCGGGAACTGGAGCCACGTGGCTTTAAAGCAGTGGAAGGCTTGGGAGCAGCGACGGCCTTGGAGCTGGTGGGTTTCGACGTGACAGCTGGTTTAGGATTCACTTCCTGCTTGACTTGCACAGGGCCAAAATAGCTATCCAACTCATCAAGTTGAAAGCCTTCAAGATTTACGACTGGCATTGCGAAAAGGGGAGAAACACTAAGTCTTTATATATTTTTAGAATATAATCAGTTTGATAAACGAAAATAACTTGTAAAATTATGCTTACCAGACATGTTGGAACTTGATCTTTGGCTTGAGCTTGTGAATAACAGGGTAAAGGTCCTTTCACTTTCTGGGAGCTGGTAGATTTCCTTTATTCTTCCTTTTGATTCAGCACTTGGAGGAGCCAATTCCTTGAAATTTGCTACAAAAAGAAAATAAATATATCTGGATGTCAGTTCAAGATATAGTTTCAGGATACGACTGGGGATATTCCTAAAACCCTAAATCCTACCGGAGGTCAACCATTTCTTGGGAAGGTCAAGAACCTTGTCGATGGAATCTCTTTTTATGAAAAAGAATTTTTGTCTCCAATCATCCTCGTTTTTGGTAGCTTTAAGAATGAGAGGATCTTTGGAGGTAGAAAAAAGAAGGAATCGGCTGGAACCATGGGACCTCAAACGGTATGCAATCGGAAGATCTTCGATGCACAGGGCAGGCATGTGATGAGCTTTAATCTTGTCCAAGGTAACTAACACACGCCAAACCATGGGCATGGTTTGGGCAAAAGTAAGGCCAGCGAGTTCGAAAAAGCAAGATACGAAGGCTGGGAAAGGATGTCAGAGCCCTATTGAGAAAGGATAAGCAAAGAAGCATACCTACTCGTCGGATTAAAAGTCTGATCGGACCTCTCGATCGAACGGACGAATAACCGCTTCGGCGGGGAAGGCACCGGAAGTTCGTAGGGCTGCGATATCAGCATTATCAAACGAATACACCTCCTTTGAGGGTTCTTTTAGCAGGTTCTGTTCATGGAAGGTAGGAACAGAGTCTGCCGTTTGGGATCTTGTTCGGCTGGCCATGGAGGATCTTAGCAAAGAAAAACAAAAAAGAAAAGGAAGAAGAATACCTGAAATTTGCTTGGATTGTTATGATCATAAAGCAAACGATTCGAGTAGATATAGGCTGGATATAGGGGGTATTGAGTAAATACCGCGTGGGAAGTTGCAGCTTGTCATTTCAACCGTCTCATCAACTTAGTTGCCTCGATCCAAGAGATAAGATTTAAAATATATCCGTTTGAATTTGGGATTCTAACAGATATATTTTGGGGACAATTGTTATGGGTGGTTTTCTAAACATATATCCTGGATTATATTCTGACTGTATTACTTTTGATTATGATCAGGATACCGGATCAGGATATTGGTAGCATCCTGATGCAGTGTCCTGGTAATAGCTAATTATTTCACGTGCAGATTAACAGGGCATGCTTATAACGGTCAAGAGGACTGCTTCTCCTGAAGACTCGGACTAGATGGTTGAGAAGGGAACGTTGAAGCTGCAAAGAAGGGGTCTCCAACGTTCTAAAGGGAATATTCAGAGCATCCCCCATTTTTAGGATAGTTTGTTATTTCCTTTTACTATATAAAGGAATGTACGGATCATAGGAACACACAACTTTTTACGTACACTTATGCTCTCTATCAGCTACAATCACTCACAAACACTTACACTTGTACTTGAATCTCATTGTAACACCTAGTTGATCCGCATCATATTCTGCACTGTATCCTGAAGTTTGAAGGAATAAGAAGAACAAGGCAGCTGCGATTGTCAGCTCCCGAGGTTTTATGCCGGCGATCTAGACTGATCAAGGGCTTTCCTCGTATAACCCGTGTCACGCTTTACCTTTTTTGCTCATTGTTTGATTGTAGATATAGCTCGATATCCTGAGCTATATCCTGAAAACTGTTTTTTGTTTAGAAGATAATCAGAATATTTTCAATACACATTGTTAGCACACTACCTCACATAACTAATTTGATCACTAAATTGCTTCGGTAATTTTTGACCAAAACAAGTCTGTTGGGCAGAGATTGGAGAAAAGCAACTATCTGGACCAGAGATAGTACAAGAAATAACGGACAAGATTATTCAAGTCAAAGAAAGACTAAAAGCAGCACGAGATTGTCAAAAGAGTTATGCAGATAATAGACGAAAACCAATAGAATTTCAAGTTGGAGACAAGGTATTGTTAAATGATTTTCCATGGAAAGGAGTAGTAAGATTCGTTAAAAGAGGAAAGCTAAGTCCCAGGTATGTTGGAACTTTTGCGATTATTCGAAGAGTAGGACCAGTAGCTTATCAGCTACAACTACCAGAGGAAATGGCAGGAATAAATGATGTATTTCAGGTATGTAATCTCAAAAAGTGCTTACCAGATGAATCTTTAGTAATACCTCTTCAGGACGTAGAGGTAAATGAGAAATTTAAGTTTGTAGAGAAACCCATTCAGATTGAAGATAGAAAGATCAAGAATCTCAAACACAAGAGACTAGTTCTGGTCAAAGTGAAATGGGATTCTAAGAGAGGACTAGAATACACTTGGGAACTCGAGTCAGAAATGCAAAGGAAATATTCACACCTGTTCCAGTAGATCTCGAGGATGAGATTTAAATCAAGGTGGGGGGGGGGGGATATAAAAACCCTCCTAAAACCCTTTAACATAACCCTAAACATTCTTATTATACCCGGAATATTCGTTAACGGTCCCGAATAACCTTTATATTAATAAAAATCAAAGAAAAACAAATAATAGGGTCTCTCGCGGGGCGCGACCCCTTTGGGTGTGCGAGTCGCGGGCCGCGACGTAGTGACACTAGGCGAGCCCATAGGCTGCCACCTGTCCCATGCGTGTTGAAGCTAGCGAGTTCGACCATGCTAGATCCTAGCCTAGACTCCTCGCGGGCCGTGAAGGAGATCGAGATAGGCGTCACAGGGCGCGAGCCGCCATCGTCCAACCTTATAAAAGGAGGCTTCGGCCTCATTCTTCAACGTTCATTTCTGAATTATCTCTCTCAAATTCTCTGATAGGCAATTATACTCGGGAATAATACCCCTAAAAAGCGAAGCTCTGCCTCTTTGTAAGTATTGTAACCCCCGATCACGTATTTGTTACCCTACCCGATTGATCTAGGGCTCCGTAACGCATATCAAGGCTCTGCCTGACTCAGTCGTTGGAGTTCTGTCTCGTGTTGTATGGCGAATGTGATTTGGATTATCTTACTAACACGTGTGCATTGTTTAAATTTTAATAGATAATAACTAGGAGAACCATCGGGAAGCTATAATATTATCTAAGTCAGCAATGTGAGTCATTCCCCTTTTATAAATTCTTTTTGTGAGTACATTCTCTTTTTGTAAACCCTTTTTGTGAGTCATTCTACAATTATCATCAGTATGTGGGGTTTTGTATACATTACTTGACACTCGTTACTATTGCGAATTGTAGCATGACCGCAAGCACGGGGGATACAGGTTGCCCAGTAGCAATACTGTATTGAATAATTGGATAGATATAAGAATTGTAAATCATAATACTGTAAAGTTGTAAAATGTCCTTTTGATTAAACTAGGATGCACTCGCTAGTATTTCTTGCTGATAAAATATTTTAAAAAACGCGTTTCAGGTAACTTAATGTGAAGCTATTAGAAGCTAGCTGGAGAGCCCTGAAGGCTTAAAGATGTGGCTATAAAAGTTACCTAAATAAAAAGAAGATTTTGTTTTCAATAAATTAGGGACTGTCCCTATAAATGTATTGTATTGGAAACTTGGGTATCCCATTTATTAATGATAAACGTTTGGTCTTTTAACTCTGATAAAATATTTCCTAACTACGGTCCTGATGTTTAAATTCCCCTGCCAAATTTATAAACACCGATACCACCCGCTCTGCTCAAGTGTGAAGAGTACTCTCCACAACATCGGTATAGCCTGGATGTAGCAGAGGCTGGTCAGGGTGAAGAAGCTTTTTGTAAACGTCGGAAAAGGGTAAGAGAAACCAATCTGGAACGGGGCAGCAAGAAAGAAAATCCAAATATTGGATTTGCAATCACTCTTCTTCGAAAAGTCAAAGAGTCTAAAAATTGTTCCATCTGGGAAGCAATTGTGACAACTGTCAAAAATCCAGGTATCCGTACAATTTAATTGACTATGATTAGTGCTTAATGACTGTGCTGAATTACAAATGACTGCTTTCTGATTTCTGTATCATACTTACATGTGCCCCACATTACATATTGTCACATCATTTTTACATGCAAACTTTAGTGACATAAACGATGCACAAAGCACAGTTAGCAGATAACTCAGAAAATGTTAACGATATTCAGTACATAGACAAACAATGTTTTGAGACCCAGTATGGGCCAGAGACAAGGTACTACAATAGTATGGTGTGTAGGGAAGTAAGGACCATAAAACTGCTTCACTAGGTGATAGTTTAAGTGCTGAAAAGTGCCTAAAACCCGCTTAAAGTGCTGAATTCAGCATATTTCAGCAAAATTCAGCTTTTTAACAAGTTAGTAAAGTGCAAAAATATGTCTAAATGGTCCTGAATGCTTTCCTAAGTGTCGGGAATTAAAAGTGTCACAAAAGGTAACATAATGAACACTAAACAGAGTAGTTTGACACTTTAACGAACCGGTATCTAACCAAACAACCGGACACTACCCGAAACACCAAAATTATACTAGAAACATTGTTTTATTATTTCTGAGCTAGTTATAATCCCCGAACACCCTAACACACTACATGACACCTTATATGCATAACACTTAAACATTATACTTAGAATTTCACTAATTAACATAACTTACCATCAAACTTACACTTAGACCCCCTCCCCCTTATATTTATGGTTGGAAGGGTGGCCCCACCTCCAAAAATCTTACAAGATTTACATTGATCTCCATAATCTTACTAGATCTTCCTAAAGATTTGATTAGTGATATGCTATGTACTATTGGGACATGCTAACCAATGAATAATACTATAAGACGGGTATAAGGAGTCTTGAACTCTCATTCTCACAACACACCACAAATCTCTCCTTCTTCCTTCCCCACTCACGGCCACACCTTCATACACATACACCTCCATTTTCATCCATCCTACAATGATTCCAAGCTTGTTCTAAGGTGTAAGGAGCTAAGTTAGGAAGCTTGGAGCTTTCAGAAGTTGAAGGACCTTCACCGTTTGCTTTTATCCACTTGTTATCTTCATTTGAATCATCCCTAGCCTTGAGCTAGTAGTAAGATCTTCTACTTCTCATTTTACATCTAAATTAAGTGGTTAAAAGATGATACAAGATGTTTATAGTAAAGAACACTAAGAAACTTGAAGATGAAACATGAACATAAGCATAAAACTATAAGAAATCTTAAAGAAATCATGTTTTTTAGTGTTGATATGACGCTTGATGATTGTTGGTTTGCCTAAATGATGTAAATCATCATATGATCTTGCTAGATCATGATTAAAAACATAATCTAGCAAGATGAGAGGATGAAAATGTTAGAGGTTTATAAATCATCCTCAAGAAAGACATAAACTTGAAAAGATATATTGTTTTCTTGAAAACTAATAAACAAAGTGAGTTAGTAATCTTATGGATCTAAGATTTATGAATGGTTTACCAAAAGAACCAAGTTCAAAATGTGATTTTTAGAAGATCTTGGTTCCTACTTAAATATACACTATTTTTGGTGATAAAAAAAGAATAAAAACACTTTGTTTACAAGAAAAACTCAAAAGAAAGATTTTTGGAAAAATCTTCTAACAAGTTGTAAACACTCGAATCTTTCAAGAATGAGATTTTTAAAGAAATAAACACACTTTAAAGGGTAACTAAGTCTACTAAACATACTACCAAGTTACTACAAGTTTTTGTGAAAAATCAAGTTCATGATCATTATGTAGATAGCTTTGTTTTAGCACTCGGTAAGTGTAGATTGATTGTTGATTGTTTGGATGGTTTTTGAAAAGAAAATGATATGCTTTAATAGCATGGATACCTCCATTTTTAGGGGAAACTATGGCGAAATTTTCTAAAAATATAAGCACTTAGAAAAATATTTTCTAACAAATATTTACAAATGTATTTTAACTATGGGGTTTCAATATAAACGTTGCCATAGATATTGTTACATAAATACAAATATTGGAGGTTGATTTTTGTAAATAAAAATAACTAAATATGAATTTAAAAGATATATATTTAGAAAACACATGTGTGTGATTACTTGTATACTTTGTGTGATAGTTATATTAGTTTAGGATTTGAAATAATATAACTTAACAAATACCAAGATGTTACAATCCAAAATATTACCAAATGTCTCAAGGAATAAATATATAAGTTACCCACTTAATATGGTGGAACCGAACACAAGAACGTAACTTACAAAATATTCCGGAAAATACCGTTATAAATATATTTTTGGTAAATATTATTTTGGATACAAAATGGAATGAAAGTATGATTTTTATTATTATTACAAATTATATCATACTTTGACAAAAGGGAAAATATTATTTTGGGAAGTTAAAATATATTTTTTTGGAATATTTAGAAGATATATGATTTTTGGGAAAAATATATATATTTTCTGGACAATACATTATTTTTGGGACAAAATAAGTTATTATATATTTTCTAAAGTTAGACTTGAAGATATATTAATTTGGAACTACAACTACAATAATACGAAAATACATGTATGAAATACCCCCATCCCTGGGAAGGAAATACGGATATAAATACTTGAGAAGTATTGTTACAAAATATTGTTTAACAATTATTCCGAAAATTAACGAATATAATTCAAGTTAAAATATGAATTATTTTAACAAATAATTATATGCGTGGAATAATAACGAAGACACTTTAAAATGTAACTCAAAGGCACTAATTAATACCAAGTCAAGGCACGACCCGCTCGTCTAACGGACCGTAGTACGCATGTAGGTAGTCGTGCATTCTAGAGGAAGCTTTGAGTTACATCGGATACAAGGAACGCAAAACTGTGAGTTCATGTCCCCCTTTTCTTTTAACTGTTTTCAGTTTTATAACTTCGGGGGTGAAATACATGTTACATACTGCTTACAAACAATGACCATGGTATGATTAGCTAAGGAAAGGTACTGCTAGATCATGTGAATGGGTAGGCCATTAACTTAAGACCATTAATCCTTGTATAAGGACCGAGGGGCATGAGTGATAGATCTATTGGGTGTTGCGAGCCCCACCCATGGGCCTGCGAGTTGGCCGCATGTGGTGACTATGTCGTTCCGCCGGAGGGGCCGGTACGAAATACGCATACAGGTTTGAGTGCTTCCTATGCCATGTCACTTATATTAATGTATTACCTACACATTAATTGATCTGTTTTTCCTTATTGCTTCATACCAGTTTACAAGTACATACATACATACAAAGGTTTTCAAAGAGGATTCGTGCACACATACTAAACACATGAACTCGCTCAACTTTTGTTGATGTTTTCAAACTACATGTATTTCAGGGAACTAGTAAGTGGATCTGGCGGGCGTTGGAAGTTTTTATGCTGCGTTTGAAATAAAGATGTCATCCATGGTCTTTGGGTTTGGTCGGTGTGTCTTATTCCTGGACGAGACACGTCTCCCAACCCTTGGTGCTATTTAATATCTTTCGATGAGTCCTTAGTGAACTCATAAACATTTTGGTATGATTGTAAGACTTGAATTTGAAGTCTACGTTTTTAAACAATGTTGTTGTGTTTTAAACTTATTCGATGGATGACAAACCCATGGTTTTATCATATAGCTGTTGTTATGATTGAATGCAATGATATTAAGAAAGTCACACCACAATCACGCTTCCGTAAAAGTCAGGGTGTGACAGCTTGGTATCAGAGCTTCGATCGTAGCGAACTAGGATTCTTTCTCGAGTCTAGACTACGATCATTAGGGCTCTCACGAAAATGTTTTCATAACATACTTTCATTGCATACGCGAAACGCCCAGATCCAGGAAACAAACATTTTTACAAACAAAAGACACGAAACACATTTCAAAATTTATGTTTCAGTCTGAGAGACTGGGTGTTTTAGTCTGAGAGACTGGATGTTTTAGTCTGAGAGACTTGGTGTTTTAGTCTGAGAGACTGGGTGTTTCAGTCTGAGAGACTGGGTGTTTCAGTCTGAGAGACTGGGTGTTTCAGTCTGAGAGACTGGGTGTTTTAGTCTGAGAGACTGGGTGTTTAGTCTAGGAGGCTAGGTAGTTTAGTCTGGGAGACTGGGTGTTTAGTCTGGGAGACTGGTTGGTTTAGTCTGGGAGACTAGGTGGGTTAGTCTGGGAGACTAGGAAGGATAGAAAGTTTCATGAAGAATAATGTGAATACATGATTACGTGATGAATTGTCTTTGCTTGCAATACACTAAGTGTTAGTAATTACTATGAACATACATGCCATGATTATTACGTATCGGCACACATGACACCTTCCTCAGAAAGCAAGTTATCAGACATTAATAACCCTACGACCACCGCCACAGATAATGAGATTGTACCTGCGCCGGAGATATTTGCGTCAGACACTGAGAGTGATCCTGATATGATGACCAAGGACGAGGACAACTTCCAACCGTCCGCGCTGCCAGATTTTGGTGATGATTTACCCTTGCTGATGGTTTCCCTGACAAGAATCCTTCTGTCATTCTTGTTTCAGTCCATGACCACCTTATTATTTGGACACCCCGATGGCGAGCACATCATGACTCCAATCCTCGACGCCATACCTCTCGTGGTCATTCCCCCTGAGGATATGCCTTCTGACAATTTGTTTGATGACGACGTTGATTTGTTTGTGGATGATCCTCCTATTGACACCCAGGGTGATGGAAAGACAGCTGAGGATGTCATTGCTATGCTACCTCATGAGATTCCCGCCATTGAAGTATCCTCTGCTTCCTTTTTGCACTCGAATTCAGACTCCTTTGAGTCTGTGACATCTGCATCCTTACAGACGGCCGGATTGCAACTTTCTACTACTGACTTAGACGACGACACCACTATGACTACTGCACTAACACCTGCTCAAGATCCCACACCTTTATCCGACCCAGAGCCTGCTCCTGAGCTAGCTTCTGCTCCTTTTGGGTCAGCCTGATGATGCGCCTAATGATCTTGAGCCGATTTCTGATCCTGACCATGTTTCTTTTGGTTTACCAGACATTGCACCCCTTATACCAGACCCAGTACCTGCACCTGATGGCCTTCTCTTTTGCTGAGACGTTTGTTCCTGCACCCGCACCCGCTGATGTTGCTCCTTTATCCCCTATGGAGACCGACGTCCATTGCACCGGTTTGCCTATTGCTTTCTTTCAAGACATACCCGCACCCCATCCAGGGGAAGGTACCTTTGGCCAGCACCTGCGTGACGATCTTTTTATATCAGCAGTTTTTCCACAGGTCCTTCTGGCTATACTATTCATTGCTTCACCGCTGGACGAGCCATTCCAATGGTTCCTATCATGCCCTATGTTAATTTTGTACCCCTGTTATTCTTCGCATTATGGAGACTACACGCGGAATGAGTTGCACATGCCACTTCAACTACAATTTGAGGTTTTGAGTCGTAGAGTTTTGGAGCTTGAGCTGACACCACGTCCTCCACCCTGTCTATGCCAGTATACTTTGATCATCCACATTCATCACGGTCTCCTTTGGCACACTCACCTGCTGCTATTGCACCTTCTTAGGTTTTGATGCCTATTTCTTTACTATTAAGCAGCAGATCAGTTACTTATCTCGCCGTATATACGAGCTCGAGGAGGAGCTCGCTCACGTTAGCAGTTTGCTTTTCTTCACTCCCCCACCTCAGACACCAGTATAGTTGGCTTTTGGTTTTATACGGATTGCATTACTTTTGGGAAAAGACACTACCAATGAGTCGAGATTGTGGAGACTTTTAGAAGACTACTTTTGATCACGTGATTCTGACACACTGATAGACTTATTGGGCAAGGGTAGGGTGACCCTGTGTCCCTTTTGATGCGATACGCTTTGTTGACAATATGATGGTGGTCGAAAAATAATGAAAGCCCAATCCTCATATTCCCCATTAAACATATAACAATACTTTGTGGTCAATGACTAATGAAAACTCAGTCGCCATGCCCTCACTAAGCACGTTGTTGATTTGCATGATTGTACTATAATTGTAATTCTACGTGCTTGCTTGTTATGTTCTCATTAAATGTGTTCCTACCTACAAGTTGTACTATAATGGTGCCGTTATATGATTGCTTATATACGTATGTAAATACACCTCTGAGGTCTTATTCGTTAAGTAGAGGCTTGTGTGCTCGTGTCCTTAATAAGACCTGACCTAACCAATCTTCTCCTAGGAAGATGTTGACTTAAGGGAACACCGATACCAACACCCCTTTTCTGACGACAGAGGCGGAAATACAAGAGCGCATCTTATAGGCCATCGCACAGTATGAGGCCCTTCGCTCCGAGCGCAGCGGAGGTACCTCAGGAAATAACCCACCCAGCGACTGCACCTACAAACAGTTCTTGGGCTGCAAACCCATAAATTTCGACGGCACTGGGGGTGCCTTAGCCTTCGTGCGCTGGGTTAAGAAGACGGATTCTGTTTTGCGGTTGAGCAAATGCGCCCCAGAGCATCAGGTCGCATACATTTCCGGACTGCTTCAAGATGGGGCTCTGTCATGGTGGAACCTCCAGGTTCAGACGTTGGGCGAGACTGCTGCGTATGCTTTGACATGGGATGAACTGAAAGAACTAATGCGTAAGAAGTTCTACTCGAGAGCAGAAATCCAGAAATTGGAGACTGAATTCTGGAATCTCAAGATGGATGGTCCAAAGATTGCTGAATACGTGCAGAGATTTAACGACCTATCTAGCGTCGTTCCTTACATGGTTGATCCAGAATTCAAACGCATTGAGCGTTTTATTTGGGGATTGGCACCCCAAATCATGAGCATGGTGACGACATTAAAGCCTGCAACGATCGCTGAGGCCATTGATCTAAGTGTGGCCTTGACTGAAGAGGCAATCAGGTTAAACAAATTTTCAATCTCTGAAGAGAAAAAGGAGACTCATGTGGAGTCATCTGGAAATAACAAGAGAAAGTTCGGAAACTTCAAGCAGGGTACCCAGACGAATAACAGCAACAAGGCCAAAAAGGGAAAAGAGTACATGGGTAAACTACCTAAATGCGATAAGTGTCGACGTCATCATACCGGGCGATGTAAAAATGGAAAGTATGACAACTGTGGCAAAGTGGGGCACTTCAAGGAGACGTGTTGGCATGAGACGAAACGTGGAAAGAGAGGTCAAGGGTGTTATAACTGCGGTGACATGGGGCACTTTACGAAAGATTGCCCACGGGAGAATAAACAAGATCGTGGGAAAAATGTCTAACGCCGGAGCTGGGGAAGCACGTCAGGATCCAAACATGGCCATCGGTACGTCTTATAATAGTCAATGTTATGTGTCTGTGCTATTTGACATTATTGTCAAATTTTAGCTTCAGAATATACTTGTTTCAGTAGTAAGTAAGATAGATATCCAGTACTCGATAGAACTAGCTTAAAGGAAGCTTCGACGTGGTAAATGGGATGGATTGGTTGTCGAACAATCAAGCGGAGATTATTACCCACACCCCTATGGCAAATGAAGAAACAATCATGATTCATGGAGGTAAGCAGACTACGCCCCTACAGCTTCCAAGTTGCTTGAAGGCACGGAAGTTGTTGCGTAATGGATGTGTTGTTTTCTGGACTCATGTCGTGGACAAGAGAACCGAAGAACCTAAACTCGAAGATATCCCTGTGATAAGGGAATATCCTGAAGTCCTTCCCAAAGACTTGCCAGAATTATCTCCTCGACGACAAGTTGAATTTCGCATCAATTTGATTCCGGGCGCCGCACCTGCTGTTAATGCACCTTAGCGACTTACACCTTCGGAGATGCAAGGATTGACAGTGTAGCTTTAGTAGTTGACAGAGAAGGAAGATAACAGACCAAGTTTCCTGCTTTGGGTAACCCCAGTTTTGCTCGTCAAGAAGAAGGACGATAACTTTCGTACGAACATCAAACTACCAGGAGCCGAACGAGCTAACCAACAAGAGTCGGCGACTCCTGCTAAGGATTAACAAATTACGTATTTAACTAACTGTGAGGATTCAACTACTATTTCACGACTGATCGATGATCAAGTGTCATTAGCTGTGAATTCAGGAAGAAAGTATACCGGGAAAATTGTGGGACAATAACTTGTTTTAAACGTACACAAAAATGGTGTTTACTACACGATGCACAAAACAGCTTTACACAGAATACGAAACTTTGAGAACCTAGAACACATGTACTTAGGACCTTTGTGAACCCAGGTCAAAACTCGTAAAGGTTGTTTAGGAACCACACCTGTTAACTCAAGCAAACCCCACTATCCCAACATATATGCTATTTCAGTTAACCAAACAGAAAGTACTCAAATTTCTTTTGTTAAAATCTTCACTTTTGCTTCTAGCGAGTAGATATTTGCATCTCTACTTCCCTTAATGGTAGTTGCATTGCGTTGATTTTCTTCGCTGAGAGCGAACACACATTTGTTTCGATACTTGGTCATTTCTTCATTTTAGCAAATACTCGTTGTTTCAGTACTCGAAAACTTATAGGTCACACATGCACCATTGCTACGCATGTGGTTTCGTTTCGAACAAATGCTTCATTAAAATTCAAATATTATTTTGCTAAATCTAATTACTGATTTGTGATTCGACTGACCTGCATTATTGTAATTGTTGGCTCTTTTGTTACCAAGCCAACACACTTTCTTGAGACTTCTTTTCTTTCAAATTACACTCATGGTTTATCTTTGTAATCATGTCGAGATTCCCTTGTTAATACATATGTTTATTGTCAGATTGTGCTGAAACCAAGTTCAATTGCTTGAAGTTATCTATTTCGCATATTCAATTTAAAACGTCATATGATGTATTGGGAGCATCATATTCAAATATTTTTGCAAAAGTTCTTTTGTTTCGAGTCGTAGTGGACTTGGTTGGTCTACGACTCCACTAAATCGTTTATTGGTTTCGATACCTTGCGGTGATACTTTCACAAAATTGAAGCTGGCGCTAATTTGGTTACGCACCTCATACACGGAGTTAATTGTCAATTTATTTGCTCTAAATCCGTTTTGTTTATCACGATTAAAGCGGTCTCAACACAGTTGTGTGTTAAGGCAATGGTACATAGATTCATTTCATATCACGATGTACCTCCTAACGATTCTTTCATTATCAATCGAATGCCTTGCAGTACTTAATACTTTTTCATCTTTAATCAAATGCAGTGGCCCTTTGATGTTCCGTATTCAACTGAAAACTCTATGACATTGTGTAAATCAAATCTTCAGATGGGTTCAGTACACTTTCGTTTGATTTCGAACACGGTGAACTTGCTCAGTCGCCACTATTATTGAATTATGTCATCACGACACCTTGTGGTGTCATTACAAATTTGTAGCTTGTGCTAATCATGGTCAACCGTCTCACACAAAACTACACATACTTTTGTTCGACTCGTCATTTAAACATTCCGAATGCAACTACGAACTAAGACAATAATACACCAGAATCGCTTGTGTTCCATTCGGTGTATTTTTTTCAACTCAAGAATGTCAACGCACTATCTTATCCATGTATTCGTTCAAAAGTTGACAGATCATTTTCATATTCAAGTTGTTGATTTTGGGTTCATATAGCGGATGCTATGGTTCGTAAAAACTCATTTGCAGATTGTGACCGATTGTTTGAAGAATCCATTGTGACAACCCTCACCAAACCAGGTATCCGTACGAATTAATTAATATTTAATTAATACTTAATTACTGTGCTTGCTTACAGTTGTGATTAAATTGCTACTTGAATTCTGATACATACACGTACATGCATCATACTTTATTGCCGTCACTCCATTATTTACACAGAACTATAGTGACAAACTTGATGCACAAAAGCACAGTAGCACAATGAACGGATAACCCAGTAAACATGCTGACATAGCCAGCACTGGACAGACACTGTCTCTGAGGCCAGTATGAGCCGGGAATAGATTACTACACTAGTAGGGAGTGTAGGGAGGTAAGGATTGTAGAACTGCGTCACTAGGTGATAGTTATAGTGACCGGATGTGCCTAAAACATGCTTTAAGTACAAAATTCTGCACTTTAAAACAAAAATTCAGCATTTAATCTAACTAGTAAAGTGCAAAAACATGGGAAAGTAATACTAGACACTTTCCAAAGTGTCGGGAATTTATTGTGTCACTAAAAATAATATTAAAGACACTTAAATGCTTATTTAGCACTTTAACGGATTAATATCCAACCGAACAACCGGACTTTACCCGGAACATAGAAATATTGTCAATAACATTGTCCATCCTTTTCTGAGCCAGTTAGGGTCCCCAAATACCCTAACACCCGTTATATTAAACAACACACATAAATGTTCTAACTAAGCCCTGTTAGATTTCAACTAAACAATAACCACTCAATTGAAATCAAACTAAACTACCCCCCCCCCCCTCTTACGGTTATAAGAGGTGTACCACCCCTTTGATTTCTTTAATTTTATAATAGATTGTGTTGGGTTGGTGAAGACATAATACATGTTGGATAAAAGGGAGAAATGGTTTATAAATTAGCACTTAGGTCTTGAGCCTTACATTCATAACTCACAACTCAAACAAACAACTTCATCTTTCCTCCCTCCTTTGAAGCTCACGGCCAAGCATAGCCCCACCATCACCATATTTTTTTTTTATCATCATCCATTCAATCCAAGAGCATCCATAGGTATAAGAAGGTGAACAACGAAGCTCGGTGCGTTCGGAAGTTGAAGGACCACTCTCGTTTTCTTTTATCCACCACTTTTACGCTTTGAAACTCCCCTAGCCTTGTGCTAGTGGTAAGTGCCTTAGATCTTCATCTTGTTCATATTCTTGGTGGTTAATAGTGGAAAGAATGGTGAAGTTACAAGAACCCTAAAGATCATAACTTAAAGCATGAACATAAAAGCTTTACACAAAGGTCATGAGAGGAAAGGTGATAATACATGGTAAATCTGATTTAAATGAACAAAAACCTGCTGTAAACAACTTATGGTCTGATGTTAAACATATTAGCAAGTATGGCGAACGTATGGGTGCGTTTTAGTAACATTTAACCTTTAAACAGCATGCTGATTGCCTTTTTCATCCGACTTAAACTGGCTGTAACAGGACCTTAATAAAACGAAAAATGTATTTTCTGAAGTCTAGGTTTATGTATTATGAAATACGGTTCTAATGACACCGGAATCATAATTTTTGGACCTCATTTACTATTTTTAAAGTGTCGTTTCCTAACAGCAGCTAAAGCTGCATTTTTCTGCTGAAAATATGTGTTGTATTTTTCGTCATAACTTGATTTCTGTGTAGAGTCAGATCATAAAATTTGTACTGTAGATGAAAACCGATGTATTTGTAACTCTCCCACTGGAATTTCGTAAATCGGACTCTCGATTAATTTTAAATAAATTATTCCGCGGACTGTGGTCAGAAAAAGATAAATCTAATTTCGGTCCGGAAAATGATTTTCTATAAAATATTGGTGATGATTTGGACCCCGATATTTTTACAAAATATTTTTTGGTTCGTATAAGACATTCTATAAAAATTTGGGAATTTTTGGAATAAGATAACTATTTTAATAAATTACCCGAAAACAGCCCAGTTTTGTGTTTTAAAACTGAATCGATAAAAGTAATATTTTGCATGCCTAAATATCAGGCTGGTTATTTGAAAGAGATCTAACGTGTTATATGTAAAAGAAAATGATACGCTAATAAGCGTGGACGCCTCCATTTACAAAGGAGACTCTGGCGAAATTTTTCCAGAAAATAACACTTAGAAATATTTTTGTGAACAAGTGTTTATAAATATATTTTTAACTTGTTTTCAAAATATAAATTTCGCCATGATTTTTATTACAAAATAACAAAGTGTCGGAGGTGGATTTTCGTAAATAAAACTTGTTAAATATATATTGAGAATATATATTTCGAAATTAGACGCTTGTGTGCTTACGTGTTTATTTTGAGAACTAGAGATATATTATTTTTGGAGTAAAAATAATATTACTTGGAAATATCATGAAAATACGACTCCAAAATACTACCAACGCCCTCAAAAATAAATATTTAAGTTACATCGGTATTGTTTATACAACGCGAACTCTAAAATGTAACTTGCGTATTTTCGGAAAATACTCTTAAATGTGTATTTTGATAAAGTATTATTTTGGAAATCAAGGAAGTAAAAATATATTATTTTTGGGAAAAATACATATATTTTGGAAATAAGTTATTTTGGACAAATGAGTTAAGTATATTTTCTAAGTGGGAGTTAAAATGTATTTTCGGAATTATAAAGCATACACGTATTAAAAACCCCCATCCTTGGGAAGGAAATACGAATATGAATACTTGAGAAGTATTAATACATAATCACTGCATAAACAATTATTCCAGAACTAAATATAATTATTATAACTTGGAATAATACTAGAATCGTAACTCAAAAACATACATTGTAGGTAGTCGTGTTTGCCGCGGAGATTTGGGTTACACATACTGAAGACGCACTACAGTGAGTTCATGTCCCCCTTTTCTCTTAACTGTTTTCAGTTTTTACACTTCGGGGGTGAAATACATGTTACATTTACTACAAACATTTTATACACGGTATATCGTAAGACCATTAATCCTTTTATAAGGACCGAGAGGCATGAGTGATAGATCTATCTGGTGTTGCGAGCCCCACACATGGGCCAGCGTGTGGCTGCATGTGGTGACTATGTCGTTCCGCCGGAAGGACCGGTATGAAATCCGCGTTACAGGTTTGAGTGCTTCCTAGGCCATGTCACTTATTAATGTATTAGCTACACATTAATTGATCTCTTTTTCCTTATTGCTACATACCAAGAACATACATTTATACAGACATATTCTAACGATTTATACAGACTCACTTACACATGAACTCGCTCAACTTTATGTTGACTTTTCAAACTACATGTATTTCAGGAAACTAACGGATCTGGCACGGTATGCACGTATTTTCAAGCTGCGTTTGAATAAAGAAGTCACCCAGGGTTTAGAAGGTGTAACCTCTTCCTGGACGGGTTACATATCCCTAAACCTAGTATTGTTTAAAGCCTTTTGCTAAGTCTTTATGAACTCTATTTAATCAAATTAAGGTTTGTCAACTTATTTTGTGATTGTTGAAAATGGGATTTTTCTAAACTTTAATAATGGATGAATATCTCATGTTTTTTATCATATAGCATTGTTATGATTGTTGCTATGGTATTAAGAAGTCACACCAAATAAACCCACGCTTCCGCAAAGCCAGGGTGTGACAGCTTGGTATCAGAGCCTCGATCATAGCGAACTAGGATTCCTTCTCGAGTCTAGACTATGATCACTAGGGCTCTCACGAAAACGTTTTCAAACACTTTTACATTTCATACACTATACGTCCAGATCCAGGGAATAAACCTTTTTACAAACAAAAAGGCACAAATACACTTTTCAAAATTTATAGTCCAGTCGGGGAGACTGGGGAAAAATTTTGTCTGAGAGGCTGAAGGAGTAGTCTAGTGGGACTAGGAGGCTTAGTCTGAGACGCTGAGGGAGTAGTCTAGTGGGACTAGGAGGCTCAGTCTGAGAGGCTGAGGGAGTAGTCTAGTGGGACTAGGAGGCTTAGTCTGAGAGACTGAGAATTCAATCTGAGAGATTGGGAGATTTTAGTCTGAGAGACCAGGAAGTTAGTCTGAGAGACTGAGAATTCAATCTGAGAGATTGGGAGATTTTAGTCTGAGAGACCAGGAAGTCAGTCTGAGAGATTGAGAATTCAGTCTGAGAGGCTGGGAGGATAGTCTGAGAGACTAGGAGGATCAGTCTGAGAGGCTGGGAGGATAGTCTGAGAGACTAGGAGGATCAGTCTGAGAGACTGGGAGGATAGTTTGAGAGGCTAGGAGGATCAGTCTGAGAGGCTGGGAGGATAGTCTGAGAGACTAGGGAGTTCAGTTTGAGAAACTGGGAGGATAGTCTGGGGAAGACTAGGATGATTACTTGCTTACATTAATTGCGACTTACATGCTTATTTGATTTAATGTTGATGTACGTGCATACGTGGTACTTATTCGCATACACTAATTGTTAGTAACTACTATGGATATACATGTTACGCACCGGCACATATGTCACTCTAATTAGAGAACGAGTTATCAGACATTGATAACCCTACGACCACCGCCACAGATAATGAGACTACATCTGCGCCAGAGACAATTACGTCAGATACTGAGAGTGATCCTGATATGCTGACTAAGGGCGAGGACGACTTCTAACAGTCCGTGCTACCAGATTTTGGTGATACTTCATCCTTGCTGATGGTTTCTCTGACAAGAATCTTTCTGTCACTCTTGTTTCAATCCATGACCACTCCATCACTGGTCATCCCAATGATGGACACACCATGGCTCTAATCCTCGATGATGCGCCTCCTGTGGACATTCCTTCCGGAGGTGGGCTACTCGACGAACGATTGATGATGACGTAGACATGATTACTGATGGTCCTTCTACTGACACCCATGATGATGGAAAATTAAATGAAAACATTGTTACTAATTGCACATTTTGAGATCCCTGTTATCGAGCTACCCTCTGATTCTAGTGTACACTCGATTTCAGACTCCTTTGAGGTTGTGACGTTTCACAGCCTTACAGATGGCCGGATTACATTTTTCTACCGGCACGGATGACAGCGCCGTTATGACTGCTGCACTAACACCTGCTCGAGACACCACACCGTTACACGGCCCAGAGTCTGCTCTTGAGCTAGCTTCTACACCTTTTGGGTCAGCTTGATGTTGCGCCTGCTGAACCTTCACCTTTACGCGATCACGATCCTGTTTCTTTTGGTCTGCCAGACATTGCACCCCTTATATCTACTTACATCGGGCAATCTCCTCATTTGTTGAGATGTTTGTGTTTACACCGCAACCGCTGACATTGTTCCCTTTCCCTATAAAGACTGACGTCCATTGCGCCAAGGTGCCTATAGCCTTCTTTCGAAATATAACCGCACCCCGGAAAGGTACTTCAGGTCAGCACCTGCATAACGGTTCATCTGCTACAACAGCATTTTCCCAACTGCACAGGTCGCACCACTTGCTACATCCACCTCTACATCGCTGTACGAGCCGATTGGATGGATCCTATAATACACTATGCAGATTTTAGACCCTCACCGTCCCTTACATTATGGAGGCCACATACGAGATGAGTTGCTCCCGTAACACCAACTACAGTTTGAGGATATGAGTCGCAGAATGTTGGAGCTTGAGCTGACACCACAATTGGAAACTTCAGATGCAAAACGTTACATAACCGAAAGCATGATTTAAGTGTCTACATCACAAGACAACATTTTGTCAGAAAAGTTTATGTAAGACACCACGCCCTCCACCCTGTCTATTGCCAGCATACTTTGATTCGTCACATACATCTAGGTTCCTTTTGCGCTCTCGACCGTTGCTATTACACCGTTCCCAGGATTCTGATACTTATTTGTTTACTATTGAGCGGCAGAGCAGATAATTACTTCAACGTATATACAAGCTCGAGGAGGGACTCACACATGTTAACAGTTTACTTTTCTTTCCTCCTCCTCCTCAGTCACCAGTATAGTTGGTTTCTGGATTATGCGGATTGCGTTACACTTGGGTAAAGACACTAATGATAAGCCGGGATTGCGGAGACTTTTGAGGACCACTTCTGATTACGAAATTTTGAAGCACTAATATACTTATTGGACAAGGGTAGGGTGACCCTGTGTCCCTTTCGATGTGATACATTTTGTTAGACACAGTGATTGTGGCCGAAGGATAATGAAAGCCCAATCATCTTTAAACATGCGACAACACTTTGTGGCCAATAACCAATGAAAGCTCAGCCGCTAGGTCTTCGCTAAGCATGTCATTGATCTATGTGTGTGTTCTATAATTATAATACTACGTGCTTACTTGCTATGCTCTCATTAAACATAATTACCGAATTACTTGGTCATACTATGATTATACTATCATTTGATTGGTTGATATGGTAACCTGTTATGTGTATGTACTTATGACCACTAAACAACCAAATGCACGCACGAAGCGAATTAGACCTGACCTAACCGACCTGCTTCTAGGAAGATGTCGACACGAAGGAACACCGATACCAACAACCCTCTGCCAACGACAGAGGCGGAATTTCAAGAACGCCTCTTACAGGTCATCGCGCAGTACGAGGCCCTTCGCTCTGAGCGCAATGGAGGTACCTCGGGAAATAACCCACCCAACGGCTGCACCTACAAGCAGTTCTTAGGCTGCCAGCCCCTACATTTCGACGGCACTGGGGGTGCCGTAGCTTTCGTGCGCTGGGTTGAGAAGACGGACACCGTATTGCGTGCGAGCAAATGCGCCCCAGAGCACCAGGTCACGTACATTTCCGGACTATTCCAAGATGGGGCTCTGTCATGGTGGACACTCCAGATTCAGACGATGGGCGAGGCTGCTGCGTATGCTTTATCATGGGACGAGCTGGAAGAGCTAATGCATAAAAAGTACTGTTCGAGAACAGAAAGCCAGAAGGTGGAAACTGAGTTCTGGAACTTGAAGATGGAAGGCCCAAAAATAGCTGAGTATGTGGAGAAGTTCCAAGTTCTGTCGCGTATCATTCCTTACATGGTAGATCCAGAGTTTAAGAAGATTGAGCGTTTCATTTGGGGATTGGCACCTCAAATCATGAGCATGGTGACGACATCAAAGCCTGCAACGATCGCTGAGGCCATCAATCTAAGTGTGGCCTTGACTGAAGAGGCAATCAGGATGAACCAATTTTCAACCTCTGAGGAGAAGAAGGAGACTCATGTAGAGTCATCTGGGGACAACAAGAGAAAGTTGGCAAATTTCAAACAGGGTACCCAGTCGAGTAGCAACAACAAGGCCAAAAAGAGAAAAGAGTACATGGGTAAGCTACCTAAATGCGACAGGTGCCGACGTCATCATACCGGGTGATGTAAAAATGGAAAGTGTGACAACTGTGGCAAAGTGGGACACAACAGGGAAACGTGTTGGCGTGAGAGGAAGCGTGGAAAGAAAGGAAAGGGGAAAGGTAAGGGATGTTATACCTGCGGGGATATGAGGCACTATAGGAAAGATTGCCCAAGGGAGATTAAACAAAATCATGGTAAGAATGTCTAACACCGGAGCTAGGGAAGCACGCCAGGATCCAAACATGGCCATCGGTACGTCTCATAGTAGTCAATGTTATGCATCTGTACTATTTGACATTGTTGCCAAATTATTAGCTTCAGAATACTTGCTTTAGCAGTACGTAAGATAGATATCCAGTACTTGATAAGGACTAGTTAAGGAGAAGTCTTGGCATGGTAACTGGGATGGACCAGTTGTCAAGCAATCGAGCGGAGATTGATATCCGCATCCCGATGGCGAACGAAGGAATGATCGTGACTCACGAAGCAGGTTACGCCACCACAGATCACGAATTGCTTAAGGCACGAAAGTAGTTGTGGGAAGAATGTGTTGTTTTCTGGCTCATGTCGGGGACAAGGGAGCCGAAGAACTAAAGCCCGAAGATACCCCCGTGATCAGAGGATATCCTGAAGTCTTCCTCGAAGACTTGCCGGAATCGTCTCCTCAACGATTAGTCGAATCTCGCATCGATTTAATTCCAGGCACCACACCTGTAGTCGATGCACTGTAGCGACTTACATTTTCGGAGATGCAAGGATTGACAGTGTAGTTTCAGTAGTAAATAGAGAAGGAAGATAACAGACCAAAAAATTCCCTTTTGGGTAACCTCAGTTCCGCTCATCAAGAAAAAGGACGATGACTTTCAAATGATCGGAAGTCGGACGAGCTAGCCAACCAGGGTCGGTGGCTCTTGCTAAGGATTGACGAATTACTTATTTGACTAACTGTAAGGGTCCGACTACCATTACACGATGGATCGACGATCGAGTGTCATTGGCGGTAAATTCAGTAAGAAGGTATACCGAGGAAAAATTGTGGGACAACGACTTGTTCTTACACGTGCACAAAAATAGTGTTTCCTACACAATGCACAAACCAGTCTACACGGGATACGAAATCTGGAGAATCTAGAAAACTTATATCTAGGACCTTTGGGAACCCAGGACCAAACTCGTAAGGGTTTTATTTAGGAACCACATCTATCAACTCAATCAACCATCATATGCCAGTTCCGTTGACCAAACAGAGAGTACTTGGATTTCTTTTACTTCTGGCGAGTAGATGTTTGCATCTCTACTCCCCTTAATGGTAGTTGCATCACAATAATTTTCTCGCTGAGAGCGAACACACATTTGCTTCGATATCTGGTCATTTCTTCACTTTAGCAAATACTCGTTGTTCCTTTTCTTGGAAACTTACCTGACATACATGCATCATTTGCTACACATGTGATTTCGTTTTGAGCAAGCACTTCATTGGAATTTACATATTATTTTGCTAAACCTAATTACTGATTCCTGATTTGAGTAACCTACATTATTGTTATTGTTGGCTCTTTTGTTACCAAGCCAACGCACTTTCTTGAAACCGCTTTCTTTCAAGCTACAGTCATGGTTTATTTTTGCTACCATACCGAGAATTCCTTTGTTGATACATACGTTTATTGTCGGGTTACGTTGAAACCAAGTTCAATTGCTTGAACTTATCCAGTTCACAGGTTTAATTTGAAACGCTATATGATGTGTTGGGAGCATCATATTCAACTATTTTTGCAGAGATTCTTTCATTTCGAGTCGTAGTAGATTTGGTTGGTCTACGACTCCACTAAAACGTTTGATTTGTTTCGATACCTTGCGGTGATATTTTCACAAAATTGAAGCTTGCGCTAATTTGGTTACTCACTTCGTACACGGAATTCAATTCCCTATTTAGTTGTTAACAATCCATTTTGGATCTTCACAATTAAAGCGGTCTCAACACAATTGTGTGTTAAGGCGATGGTACATATATTCATTTCATAAGCACAATGTACCTCCTAACGATTCTTTCGTTGATAATCAAATGCCTTGCGATACTCATTACTTTTCATCTTCGATTGGAAACAGTGGTCCTTTGATGTTCAGTATTTAATTGGAAACTCTATAACATGGTATAAATCAAATCTTCAGATTGTCTCAGTACACTTTCATTTGATTTCAAACACGGTGAACTTGTTCAGTCACCACTATTATTGGGTAATGCCATTACGACACCTTGTGGTGTCATCATAAACTTGTAGCTTGTGCTAATCATGGTAACCGTTTTACACGAGACCACGCATACTTTTGTTTGATTTATCATTTAAACATTTCTGATGCAACTACGAATCAAGACAATGATACACCAGATTCGCTTGTATTCCATTCGGTGTATCTTCACCATTCAAAAATGTCAACACACTAAACCTTACCAGACATTTATTCAGGAGTTGACAGATCATTTTACTATTACGCTGAGTTGCTGCTTTTGAGTTCATATAGCGGGTGCTATGGTTTGTGAAAACTCGTTTGCATATTGCAAGCGATCGTTTAAAAATCTTATTAGTCAAAACTCCACTTTTGTGGAACCCCTGCTAGTTGGATTACACTAGACTATACGTCAAATGCGTCTTGTACCTTTGACACCCAATGCTAGCAGCACACACCTTTCAACCCTAGGATTCGGGTTGTTATATATTCTTGGACTCACCTAATGTGAGTAATGTTTGTTTCGATTTGATGATTATCTACTTCGATATTATTCATATACATACGTGTGTGACTTAACCATAAGGAGTAAGGTAGTACAAATTTCGAGGACGAAATTTCTTTAACGGGGGGAGAATGTGACAACCCTCACCAAACCAGGTATCCGTACAAATTAATTAATATTTAATTAATACTTAATTACTGTGCTTGCTTACAGTTGTGATTAAACTGCTACTTGAATTCTGATACATACACGTACATGCATCATACTTTATTGCCGTCACTCCATTATTTACACAGAACTATAGTGACAAACTTGATGCACAAAAGCACAGTAGCACAATGAACGGATAACCCAGTAAACATGCTGACATAGCCAGCACTAGACAGACACTGTCTCTGAGGCTAGTATGAGCCAGGAATAGATTACTACACTAGTAGGGAGTGTAGGGAGGTAAGGATTGTAGAACTGCGTCACTAGGTGATAGTTATAGTGACCGGATGTGCCTAAAACATGCTTTAAGTACAAAATTCTGCACTTTAAAACAAAAATTCAGCATTTAATCTAACTAGTAAAGTGCAAAAACATGGGAAAGTAATACTAGACACTTTCCAAAGTGTCGGGAATTTATTGTGTCACTAAAAATAATATTAAAGACACTTAAATGCTTATTTAGCACTTTAACGGATTAATATCCAACCGAACAACCGGACTTTACCCTTGTTGGTGCACGGAATGTCTGTTGACTACGTCTACATCAAGTCTTAAGTCAAGATAGTCAACATAGGGTCTTGAGAGTTAAATTAGGGTTTTATATTGTTAATTTCGTTTTTATGTACATAGGTCAAGAGTGATTCCGCTTATGTGTCATTGGTGATTCCACTTATTAGTCACTTGGTGATTCCACTTATACGTCACATGTGATTCCACTTATATGGACATGCCATATAAGCGAAATCAACTTTACTATAAATACCAGTCATGTGTGACTTCATATGTAACTATGAGCGGAATCAGGTCATTGCATTTGTAACCGAACTCTGTCAAATCAAACTCAGAAAGCAATAAACGTGAAGGAATTGAATAGGAAAGCTGTTGTAACTTCGTTTATGTTGATTCCGCCTTCATACATGAAGATGAACATCCTTGACTGATCGTTTAGGGTCAAACAACGGTCCAACAACCCTGAACATAGAAATATTGTCAATAACATTGTCCATCCTTTTCTGAGCCAGTTAGGGTCCCCAAATACCCTAACACCCGTTATATTAAACAACACACATAAATGTGCTAACTAAGCCCTGTTAGATTTCAACTAAACAATAACCACTCAATTGAAATCAAACTAAACTACCCCCCCCCCTCTTACGGTTATAAGAGGTGTACCACCCCTTTGATTTCTTTAATTTTATAATAGATTATGTTGGGTTGGTGGAGACATAATACTTGTTGGATAAAAGGGAGAAATGGTTTATAAATTAGCACTTAGGTCTTGAGCCTTACATTCATAACTCACAACTCAAACAAACAACTTCATCTTTCCTCCCTCCTTTGAAGATCACGGCCAAGCATAGCCCCACCATCACCATATTTTTTTTTATCATCATCCATTCAATCCAAGAGCATCCATAGGTGTAAGAAGGTGAACAACGAAGCTCGGTGCGTTCGGAAGTTGAAGGACCACTCTCGTTTTCTTTTATCCACCACTTTTACGCTTTGAAACTCCCCTAGCCTTGTGCTAGTGGTAAGTGCCTTAGATCTTCATCTTGTTCATATTCTTGGTGGTTAATAGTGGAAAGAATGGTGAAATTACAAGAACCCTAAAGATCATAACTTAAAGCATGAACATAAAAGCTTTACACAAAGGTCATGAGAGGAAAGGTGATAATACATGGTAAATCTGAATTAAATGAACAAAAACCTGTTGTAAACAACTTATGGTCTGATGTTAAACATATTAGCAAGTATGGCGAACGTATGGGTGCGTTTTAGTAACATTTAACCTTTAAACAGCATGCTGATTGCCTTTTTCATCCGACTTAAACTGGCTGTAACAGGACCTTAATAAAACGAAAAATGTATTTTCTGAAGTCTAGGTTTACGTATTATGAAATACGGTTCTAATGACACCGGAATCATAATTTTTGGACCTCGTTTACTATTTTTAAAGTGTCGTTTCCTAACAGCAGCTAAAGCTGCATTTTTCTGCTGAAAATATGTGTTGTATTTTTCGTCATAACTTGATTTCTGTGTAGAGTCAGATCATAAAATTTGTACTGTAGATGAACACCGATGTATTTGTAACTCTCCCACTGGAATTTCGTAAATAGGACTCTCGATGAATTTTAAATAAATTATTCCGCGGACTGTGGTCAGAAAAAGATAAATCTGATTTCGGTCCGGAAATTGATTTTCTATAAAATATTGGTGATGATTTGGACCCCGATATTTTTACACAATAATTTTTGGTTCGTATAAGACATTCTATAAAAATTTGGGAATTTTTGGAAAAAGATAACTATTTTAATAAATTACCCGAAAACAGCCCAGTTTTGTGTTTTAAAACTGAATCGATAAAAGTAATATTTTGCATGCCTAAATGTCAGGCTGGTTATTTGAAAGAGATCTAACGTGTTATATGTTAAAGAAAATGATACGCAAATAAGCGTGGACGCCTCCATTTACAGAGGAGACTCTGGCGAAATTTTTCCAGAAAATAACACTTAGAAATATTTTTGTGAACAAGTGTTTATAAATATATTTTTAACTTGTTTTCAAAATATAAATTTCGCCATGATTTTTATTACAAAATAACAAAGTGTCGGAGGTGGATTTTCGTAAATAAAACTTGTTAAATATATATTGAGAATATATATTTCGTAATATAAATTGTGTGCTTACGTGTTTATTTTGAGAACTAGAGATATATTATTTTTGGGGTAAAAATAATATTACTTGGAAATATCATGAAAATACGACTCCAAAATACTACCAACGCCCTCAAAAATAAATATTTAAGTTACATCGGTATTGTTTATACAACGCGAACTCTAAAATGTAACTTGCATATTTTCGGAAAATACTCTTAAATGTGTGTTTTGATAAAGTTTTATTTTGGAAATCAAGGAAGTAAAAATATATTATTTTTTGGGAAAAATACATATATTTTGGAAATAAGTTATTTTGGACAAATGAGTTAAGTATATTTTCTAAGTGGGACTTAAAATGTATTTTCGGAATTATAAAGCATACACGTATTAAAAACCCCCATCCTTGGGAAGGAAATACGAATACGAATACTTGAGAAGTATTAATACAGAATCACTGCATAAACAATTATTCCAGAACTAAATACAATTATTATAACTTGGAATAATACCAGAATCGTAACTCAAAAACTGGTGGGATAACAAGAAGAAAGAAATTGGAAGCGAAAGACTGGTGGGAGTTTTCGAAAGGACTCATTGTGATCCAGACGACTACGTAGCCTATGGCACGGGTCAGTTAAGGGGTCAAGCGAAAGACTGGTGGGATAACAAGAATAAAGAAATTGGAAGCGAAGCGGCTAAAGCTATGACATGGGATGAGTTTAAGATGCCATTTCTTAAACATCACAGTCCCAAGGCAGTCATTAACAAGATCAAGGAAGAATTCATGCAGCTTCGACACAAGGGTGAATCTATTGATAAAATCACGGGAATATTCATGGATAAGATGAAGTTTTGTGACGAATTGATAACGAATGAGGAGCACAAAATATATTATTATTATAATATGTTGAGCGTCGAGTATAGGGAGTTTATGACTCCTTCAAAGTATGAGACTCTCACCGAGATTATAAACGTTGCTCGGGAACGGGAGATAGAGTTGAAGAAACATATTGAAAGAGGTGAAAGAAGGGCACAGATAGTCAATCCAAGCCCAACGAAAAAGGCGCGCACAACAGAATCCTCAAAGAAACAAGAAGGGAAAAGTGGGTCATCAAACTGCAAGATATGCGGGAAGGGGCACAAAGGTGAGTGCCGGTTCAAGGACAAACCGTGTCCTATATGTGGGAAAACGGGGCACACGGCTGCATTGTGCCCGGGGAAGGTGTCGGTGTGTTACAAATGCTACCAGCCGGGTCACAAGAAATCTGAGTGCCCGGAGTTGATCGGAAAGAAAGATGACAAGAATACACACACTGAGACACCAAGAGCAAAGGCAAGATCTTTCCAGTTAACAGCAGTGGAGGCAAAAACAGAGCCCGATGTGGTCTCAGGTATATTTGCCATAAATTCAATTCCTGCACATGTGTTATTTGATACATGTGCGAATAAATCCTTTGTTTCACATGGATTTATTCGACATCCTTCTTTTGTACTAACAAAATTGCCTATGCCATTAGAAGTAGAAATAGGTGATAAAAAAAGTTTCCTTGTGTGTGATGTATGTCGAGATTGTAAGATAAGCATTGACGATGAAGAATATTCTCAAGACTTGATTCCTATGTCGATGGGAGAATTCCAAGTAGTAGTCGGGATGGATTGGCTATCCCGACACCATGCGAAAGTCGTATGTTTCCGCAAGGAGATAAAACTAACATCTCCAAGTGGAAAATCTGTTACCATATACGGCGAAAAAGGGGGTAATCCCGTTATGTGTTCAATGCTAAAAGCTCGCAAGCTCATGAGGCACGATTGTAGGGCATTCATGATATATGCGAACGAACCAGACAAGAGATCACTAGAGATTGAAGATGTACCGGTGGTACGCGAATATGCCGACGTATTTCTGGAAGACCTACCGGGAATACCGCCAGAACGGGAGGTAGAGTTCGGGATCGAATTGATTCCGGGCGCGAAACCTGTGGCCAATGCGTCGTATCGACTCGCGCCATCAGAATTACAAGAATTGATGTCGCAAATTCAAGATCTGCTAGACAAAGGGTTTATCCGGCCTATTGTGTCTCCGTGGGGCGCACCAGTGCTATTTGTGAAAAAAGAAGGATGGGAGCATGCGCATGTGTATCGAATACAGGGAGTTAAATAAACTCACGGTGAAGAATCGATACCCACTCCCAAGAATCGACGATTTATTTGATCAATTGCAAGGCGCAAGTTGGTTCTCCAAGATCCTTAGATCGGGATACCATCAGTTGAAAGTCAAGGAGGAAGTTATACCGAAGACGGCTTTCCGTACACGGTATGGACATTACGAGTTCCTTGTGATGTCCTTCTGGTTAACTAATGCACCCACGGCTTTCATGGACCTCATGAACCGGGTCTATAAGCCTATGCTAGATAAGTCGGTAATAGTGTTCATTGATGACATCTTGATATATTCGAAGAATGAAGCGGAACACACAAATCATTTGCGTGAAGTATTAGAGACGCTCAGAAAAGAGAAATTGTACGCAAAGTTCTCGAAATGTGCTTTCTGGTTGCGAGAAGTACAATTTCTCGGGCACATCATTAGTGCAAACGGGGTGTTAGTAGACCCGTCAAAGATAGAACCGTGGCGAGATGGGATCCACCGAAGAATCCTTCGGAGATCAGAAGCTTTTTGGGGCTTGCGGGTTATTATCGAAGATTCATACAGGATTTCTCCAAAATTGCTATGCCATTAACCAAATTAACCCGTAAGGACGAAAAGTTTATCTGGGGTGATGATCAAGAAAGGGCGTTCCAAACGCTTAAGGAAAAACTGACCCATGCACCGGTATTGTCATTACCGGATGGAACAGACGACATGGTAGTTTACTCAGATGCATCACATTCGGGGCTTGGCTGTGTTTTGATGCAACGAGGCAAGGTTATAGCCTATGCCTCGAGGCAGCTAAAGACTCATGAGAAGAGATATCCTACCCATGACCTCGAGTTGGCGGCGGTGGTGTTCGCCTTGAAAATATGGAGGCATTATTTGTATTGGGTGAAATGCACTATCTTTACCGACCATAAAAGCTTGAGGTATTTCTTCGATCAGAAGGAATTAAATATGAGGCAGAGGCGGTGGTTAGAAACCGTCAAAGACTTTGATTGTGAAATACATTACCACCCCGGGAAGGCTAATGTAGTGGCAGACGCGTTGAGCCGAAAGACAGATTATACGCCTATTCGAGTACGATCGATGCAACTAATTGTGACATCGGGTTTGCTTGAACAAATCCGGAAATCTCAAATTGAAGCAATAAAGGAAGAAAATGTGAAAAGGGAAAGAATAGTTGGGCAGTTAAAAGACCTGGAGGATGATAACCAAGGATTGAAAACTCGATTTGGGAGAATTTGGGTTCCAAACTCATGTGGGGCCAAGGCACTTCTACTTGACGAGGCCCATAAATCTCGTTATTCGATACATCCGGGGGCGACCAAGATGTATAACGATTTAAAACAAAATTATTGGTGGCCCGGAATGAAAAGAGACATCGTGAAATATGTGGAGAAGTGTTTGACCTGCTTGCAAGTCAAAGCGGAGCACCAAAAGCCATATGGTAAGTTGCAACCATTGGACATCCCAGTTTGGAAATGGGAACAAATCACCATGGATTTGTTGACCAAATTACCCAAAACCAACCGCGGGTTTGATGCTATATGGGTAGTCGTGGATAGATTGACGAAAAGTGCTCACTTCATTCCGATTCGTGAGACTTATACATCCGAGAAGATGTCAGAGGTGTACACCAATGAAATCATAGCACGTCATGGGGTACCGATATCCATTGTGTCAGACAGAGATACTCGGTTCACTTCAAATTTTTGGCGTGACTTCCAAGAACAAATGGGGACTAAACTGTTCATTAGCACCGCTTACCATCCACAAACGGATGGGCAGAGTGAAAGAACAATACAAACGTTGGAGGATATGCTGCGGGCTTGCATTATTGACTTCGGGGGTAGTTGGGATGTCTATCTACCCTTGGTCGAATTTTCATATAACAATAGCTATCACGCGAGCATTAAAATGGCCCCGTATGAGATGTTATATGGTAGAAAGTGTCGAACCCCGGTATGTTGGGGAGAAGTGGGTCCACGAGGACTAGCACCTACTGATATAATCCGAACTACGAATGAGAAGATCGACATGGTCCGAACTCACCTAAAAGTGGCTCAGGATCGACAAAAGTCGTACGCGGATAAACGAAAGAGGGCGATTGAATTTCAAGTGGGCGATAAGGTAATGCTGAAAGTATCACCGTGGAAAGGAATAATACGGTTCAGAAAAAGAGGGAAGTTGAGCCCAAGATTTATTGGGCCATTCAGAATCACCGAACGGGTTGGTAAAGTAGCATATCGTCTCGAACTACCCAAGGAGTTAAGTGGGATTCATAGCACATTCTACGTGTCACATCTCCGAAATTGTTTAGCAGACGGAACTGCTCGTATCCACTACGATGATATCGAGGTGGATAACAGCCTCAACTATGCAGTAAAACCAATTGCGATTTTAGATCGTAAAGGGAAGAGTTTGAGGAACAAAGTGATTAACCAAGTGAAGGTTAAATGGGAACACAGGAAGGGTGCGGATACCACATGGGAATCCGAAGAAGAGATGCAACGGCTCTACCTCATATTATTTGGTACGTAAATTCGGTTTCGGGGATGAAACCCTTTTTAAGGGGGGTGGACTTGTAACATCCCGAAAATATAAAACTTTATATTAGTGTTATAAAGTATAAATAAACAAGAATTTACTAACTAAGAATTTATAACCTAGTTAACTACAAGTCTAGAAATAAGTTAAAGTAGGGTTAAAGCAATCAAACTTTAAGTTAAACAAAAGTGGAGGGGCCTATGTTGTTAAAATTGAAACTTATATTATTAAATTTAATAAAACAAAACCAAACACCCCATTTTGAGGGCTGGTTCGATCAGGAGAAGGAGAAGGGCGACCCCCCACTCTTAAAACCCTAATTATCACAAAAACCACGAATTGAAGGCTCAAATCAAGTTCAAATCAAAATCTGAATATAGATTAGTGGTCTCCTTGTTGTAGGGATCATAAGGTATGTAAATTTCGGTATTTTTGATTCATCTCAAGTTCTAGACAAATCATGAAAAGTTGAAATTGAGCTTGATTGTGTCATGCCTGAATGAAATTGGAAGTGATATAAGGTTTAGGGACAAACCCTAGATGAATTCTTGTCAAAATCTTGCATGATGTTTGTAAGGTTCATAATCACCATAGTGGGTGATTAACAAGTTAGTAGAACTTGATAAACACTAGGATTAAGACTTTTGATTTAGTGTAAACTGAAATTATGTGATAATCTCTGAAATATTGTTGTTGAAATATGTATATATTTGCCTAATTGAAGTTGATTTAGACAAGTTAACAAGTCATGAACTTGGTAACAACCATGTGAAAATTTGACCCACTAGGTGTTTGTTGAAATGCCTAAGTGTGGAATTAATATGTTGAAAATCGGATAAAAACGCATAATTGACTATTGTGGCAACTTATGTGTTAATAATTACGAAAAGGGTTCTAAATGTAAGTTGAATTGAACTCTTTAGGCCAAGCATCCGGATCGTCAAGCGGACAAGCTGGAGGAGGAGATACGCGCTTGAAGGGTGTGCTCTAAAGGTACGTGACTTTAGTCTCGTTAAATTACGCATATATGTTTGAGTTTAGTGTATAGATAGAATCGTAGTGTAGAGGATGCGTTGACGTGTTCTAAAGTGGCGTAGTTCACTCGAACATCAAACGGGTCAAAATAAAGACTTGGGATTGGGTTTGGCTTGTTAATAAAGTGATGGTTTTCACTAGAAAGTCAAACTGGTTAAATAGATGCCATAAAAGGAATCATGACATAGCGATATGATGGTTTCGTGAGTTGTTAAGTGTTGGATTGCACTACACTTATGAATCTAGCTATGATACTTTAAGTTGTGAATCCAGGATATTGGATCAAATAAATGAAGGTCTGTTGCAAAGGCCGTTTAAAACGGAATGTTGAATTCCGAGGAAACGAGCTTTTAGGTCCAAGGAAACATAAAGCCATGAATAGCGCAAACACACCAAGGTGTACAAGCCCGGGAACTTGGGTAATGGCATCTAAAAGGTTTTAGAATAAGAAATCGGAATTATACACTTATAGTTAGAATGGGTTGAATAAATGATAATATAGTAATTTTTAGCCGTATGATCGGTGAGTCAAATGTTGGTATGATAGTCGAAAATGAACATGTCCGTAATGAATTTACCGACATACAGGAGAGAAATAGCCTAAAACGACATGCGGATTAGGGCGAAATCCACAAAATAGTTAAATGGCAAAGTTACAGAGTCCACCGTAAATTACGGTCTCCACCGTAATTTACGGTGGAAAACAAAAGTCTTACGGTGAATCTCTACTGATTTATGGTAGACCAGAACCATTCATTGTCTACCGTAATTTACGATAGATACCGTAAATTACGGGAGAGCCCAGGAAAACTTAGTATTTTATTTACTTTTCGATGTCGGAATTCGTTTATATGTACTATATTAATGTCAAAACTAATGTTTTTAGTGGTTTTGACCCTAGGTATGGATGGGGTCCTTCCGGATGGTGATCAAGTACGTTGTCAAGAACCGAACACGCATTTTGAAGCTTCCGCACCAAACTTAACCTTGTCTAGACTTTAATCATGTTGTAAATGGTTTGTTAACCGTGTTTTGAATCCTTTAAACTAGTTGTTAGTTGACTAGCAAGGGTTAACTTAAAACTTGTTATGTACTATCTTGGATTTGTTTTGGGTACTATCACAAATATGTATAGTCTTTAAACACGAAAAGTTTTTTGTAAACTCTGATTAGTATGAAGTTCATATAATGATTAAATAAATTCCGTCCAGTATTAAGGGTGTTACACCTCCCCCTTATATTTACGGTTGGAAGGGTGGCCCCACCTCCAAAAATCTTTCAAGATTTACTTTGATCTCCATAATCTTACTAGATCTTCCTAAAGATTTGATTAGTGATATGCTATGTACTATTCTAACCAATGAATAATACTATAAGATGGGTATAAGGAGTCTTGAACTCTCATTCTCACAACACACCACAACTCTCTCCTTCTTCCTTCCCCACTCACGGCCACACCTTCATACACATACACCTCCATTTTCATCCATCCTACAATGATTCCAAGCTTGTTCTAAGGTGTAAGGAGCTAAGTTAGGAAGCTTGGAGCTTTCAGAAGTTTAAGGACCTTCACCGTTTGCTTTTATCCACTTGTTATCTTCACTTGAATCATCCCTAGCCTTGAGCTAGTAGTAAGATCTTCTACTTCTCATTTTACATCTAAATTAAGTGGTTAAAAGATGATACAAGATGTTTATAGTAAAGAACACTAAGAAACTTGAAGATAAAACATGAACATAAGCATAAAACTATAAGAAATCTTAAAGAAATCATGTTATTTAGTGTTGATATGATGCTTGATGATTGTTGGTTTGCGTAAATGATGTAAATCATCATATGATCTTGCTAGATCATGATTAAAAACATAATCTAGCAAGATGAGAGGATGAAAATGTTAGAGGTTTATAAATCATCCTCAAGAAAGACATGAACTTGAAAAGATATATTGTTTTCTTGAAAAATAATAAACAAAGTGAGTTAGTAATCTTATGGATCTAAGATTTATGAATGGTTTTCCAAAAGAACCAAGTTCAAAATGTGATTTTTAGAAGATCTTTGTTCCTACTTAAATATACACTATTTTTTGTGATAAAACAAGCATAAGAACACTTTGTTTACAAGAAAAACTCAAAAGAATGATTTTTGGAAAAATCATCTAACAAGTTGTAAACACTCGAATCTTTCAAGAATGAGATTTTTAAAGAAATAAACACACTTTAAAGGGTAACTAAGTCTACTAAACATACTACCAAGTTACTACAAGTTTTTGTGAAAACTCAAGTTTATGATCATTATGTAGATAGCTTTGTTTTAGCACTCGGTAAGTGTAGATTGATTGTTGATTGTTTGGATGGTTTTTGAAAAGAAAATGATATGCTTTAATAGCATGGACACCTCCATTTTTAGGGGAAACTATGACGAAATTTTCTAAAAATATAAGCATTTAGAAAAATATTTTCTAACAAATATTTACAAATGTATTTTAACTATGGGTTTTCAATATAAACGTTGCCATAGATATTGTTACATAAATACAAATATTGGAGGTTGATTTTTGTAAACAAAAATAACTAAATATGTATTTAAAAGATATATATTTAGAAGACACATGTGTGTGATTACTTGTATACTTTGTGTGATAGTTATATTATTTTAGGATTTGAAATAATATAACTTAACAAATACTAAGATGTTACAATCCAAAATATTACCAAATTTCTCAAGGAATAAATATATAAGTTACCCACTTAATATGGTGGAACCGAACACAAGAACGTAACTTACAAAATATTTCGAAAAATACCGTTATAAATATATTTTTGGTAAATATTATTTTGGATACAAAATGGAATGAAAGTATGATTTTTATTATTATTACAAGTTATATCATACTTTGACAAAAGGGAAAATATTATTTTGGGAAGTTAAAATATATTTTTTTGGAATATTTAGAAGATATATAATTTTTGGGAAAAATATATATATTTTCTAGACAATACATTATTTTTGGGACAAAATAAGTTATTATATATTTTCTAAAGTGAGACTTGAAGATATATTAATGTGGAACTACAACTACAATAATACGAAAATAAATGTATGAAATACCCCCATCCTTGGGAAGGAAATACGGATATAAATACTTGAGAAGTATTGTTACAAAATATTGTTTAACAATTATTCCGAAAATTAACGAATATAATTCAAGTTAAAATATGAATTATTTTAACAAATAATTATATGCGTGGAATAATAACGAAGACACTTTAAAACGTAACTCAAAGGCACTAATTAATACCAAGTCAAGGCACGACCCACTTGTCTAACGGACCGTAGTACGCATGTAGGTAGTCGTGCGTTCTAGAGGAAACTTTGAGTTACATCGGATACAAGGAACGCAAAACTGTGAGTTCATGTCCCCCTTTTCTTTTAACTGTTTTCAGTTTTATAACTTCGGGGGTGAAATACATGTTACATACTGCTTACAAACAATTACCATGGTATGATTAGCTAAGGAAAGGTACTGCTAGATCACGTGAATGGGTATGCCATTAACTTAAGACCATTAATCCTTGTATAAGGACCCAGGGGCATGAGTGATAGATCTATTGGGTGTTGCGAGCCCCACCCATGGGCCTGCGAGTTGGGCGCATGTGGTGACTATGTCGTTCTGCCGAAGGGGGCGGTACGAAATACGCATACAGGTTTGACTGCTTCCTATGCCATGTCACTTATATTAATGTATTAGATACACATTAATTGATCTGTTTTTCCTTATTGCTTCATACCAGTTTACAAGTACATACATACATGCATACAAAGGTTTTCAAAGATGATTTGTGCACACATACTAAACACATGAACTCGCTCAACTTTTGTTGATGTTTTCAAACTACATGTATTTCAGGGAACTAGTAAGTGGATCTGGCGGGCGTTGGAAGTTTTTATGCTGCGTTTGAAATAAAGATGTCATCCATGGTCTTTGGGTTTGGTCGGTGTGTCTTATTCCTGGACGAGACACGTCTCCCAACCCTTGGTGCTATTTAATATCTTTCGATGAGTCCTTAGTGAACTCATAAACATTTTGGTATGATTGTAAAACTTGAATTTGAAGTCTATGTTTTTAAATAATGTTGTTATGTTTTAAACTTAGTCGATGGATGACAAACCCATGGTTTTATCATATAGCTGTTGTTATGATTGAATGCAATGATATTAAGAAAGTCACACCATAATCACGCTTCCGCAAAAGTCAGGGTGTGACAGCAATGACGTAACTGATCAATTTCAGGATCAGTGAAGCGGCAAAGTTCCAGGGAAGGATTTTTTAGGAGACCTTGACTCCTCGGTGGGCTACCATTCTCAGGATCCTTGACTGGTGAGGACCGGGTAACCATCTTCGCCATGTAGTTTGAGGGAGAAAGAAGAAGAAAAGATTAAGGATGAAAGAGATGAGAAGAAAGAATACATTGAGACTTCTGGATTGCGGTTTTAAATTGCAAAGATCAGGTTTTAAATGAAAATATCATCTCTATCTATCCCCTATATATAATCATATTTGTTGCAGGAGGAGTCTTGTCGATGACGTCACCTCTGTAACGGCTAGTCCGCATGTAACGGCTAGTTTCTTGGCAGCGAATAGTCCGGTATCAACGAAAATATGACTCATCTAGTTACAATTGTTAGGGCATGGATTTTATGTTGAGGATCATCCATCCTGAGACTGGACCTGGATCACGGATCCTTAACGGATAACACAGGGAGTCTGAGGATCAAGGATCCTTACTAATGTTTATGTTTTAACAATTGTTCCTTGTGAGTTTAGTTTACGTTTGCAGGCATTATGTGGGCTGAGTCAACACGAGAATATTGGAGGAATATGCTGTTTATGGCACGTGCAAAGGAGTCTTGACTGTTAAGGGGATCGTGTGAAGAAGTCATTGATCAAGGGCTTTTCCTCGTATAAATTCTTGTATTCATTGTCATTTCGTTTTGATAATTGTTCTTTGATGACTGTCGTAAGGGTCATGCAAAAACCTAATTAAACTAAGTAGATGGCGTAAGTAGGGTATCGTATCCATGGGGAATATGTGGTTAGTGTTTAGCTAAATTATATAATTAATTACTACTAATCTAGAATTGGGGTTTTGATTTATTTGAAAGAAACTAAAAAACTAACTAGAAGAAAAGATATCAGATTTATAAAACGTAACTTCCTCCAAACTTCAGGTTCTAGGTTTCACAAAACTCAGTTTACTCAGTTAATTGGTCATCACATAGACATGATGATGGAAAGTTGGTTAATTTAATATGGTAATTGTTAGGGGTCATTTTCTTAACATATGTATCCTGACCAATAGCCTGCCTTTGTTTGTTTGTAATCAGGATGCTGGAAGAGGATATTGCTGACATCTTGGGCGATATCCTGAAGCTTGTTGAATTAACCACGTGCAGATTAAGGGCAGAGGCTTGCTAACGGTCACAAGGACTTCTTCTCCTCAAGACTCGGACGAATTTGTTGAGAAAGAGACGTTGAGCCCGAAAGACCAGGTCTGCAACGTTCCAAGAGGGAATATTCGGTGAATCCCGCGAGTTTAGGGTAGTTAGTTGTTTTATCTTTACTATAAATAGATGAGGTCGGATCAACTTAGAACACACATCATTTCACACTTACACTCTCGAACACAATCACATTCTAGCTAGTTGCAAACACTACACTTGTATTTCATTTCCGCTGTAACACTTAGTCGATCCGTACCACATCCTACACTGTATCCTGATTTTTGAAGCAATTGAAGAACAAGTCAGCTGCGATTGTCAGCTCCCGAGGTTTTATGCCGGCGATCTAGATTGATCAAGGGCTTTCCTCGTACATCTCGTGTCACTTCCTTTACTTTTCGCTCATTATTTGCTCATTGTTTGATCGTCGATACAGCTCAATATCCCGAGCCGTATCCTGAAACTGTTTTTGCAAGCAATTCAACTAACACATTTTTGACACTTACTTTTAGCACACTACCTCACTTAACTAATTTGATCACTTAATTACTTCGGTAATTTTTGACCAAAACAATTTGGCGCCCACCGTGGGGCAAGTGGTGCTCTCTTTACTAAATTTTTTTGTTAAATCGCTAATCGGTCTTTTATTTTCAAAACTTTTTGCTACATTGTCCACAATGGCCTCACGATCAAACATGAGTTCCTCTACTGTGTCTGCTATGAGTTCTGCTACTACCGGGTCGGTGCTTCCACCACCTCCTCCAAGGATGCCAGCCTCTACACAATCTCAAGATGTTATCCCAACTCGGAGTGTCCAGGGATCTGCTCCCGTTTTAGCTTCTAATGATGAAATTTTAACCTTATTTGGAAGTGTGCAGGAACAAATGAGGCAGCAACAGGAAACGAACCAAATGCTTTTGAGGGAGATACAACTCCTGAAGGCTGGCTCGAGCAGATCTGCGGAGGACAATGTCACTCCGTTACACCCCAGAGCGTTGAACTTTAGCTCAGCTGTTTATACCGAGGATAACAGGGGGAATATCGTGCCCAGTCTTCCTCAGAATCATACTCCTGAAATACCCTCCTCGATTAGGATGTCAACCATGAGGAGCTCAGGATATGCTTCAGGATATGGGCAAAATCCTCCAACTGGTAACGTGTCTAATAATAATAATACTCATACTACTAACAGTGGTGGATCTTTGCAGGATACAGGTGTAACATCAGCACTTACCAGGGAACTTCAGAAGTTGAAAGACATGATATCTAGTGTACCGGGGGTGGTCCAGCCGATCCCGGAAGTATCTCAAGATAGCCACAAGATATCTCGTTTTGCGTACCCTATATGTGATGCAGAGATCCCAAAGAGATTCCAAACTCCCAACATGAAGCTTTATGATGGGACTACGGATCCTGAGGAGCATATTGCCCAGTATAGGGAAAGAATGGAGATTAACCCTATCCCTCCGGAGCTCAAGGAAGCGTGCTTGTGCAAGGGATTTGGTTCTACTCTAACAGGATCAGCCTTAAAATGGCTGTTAAACGTTCCTCCTCACTCAATCACTTCATTTGCTCATTTGGTTAATTTATTTAACAGTCAATTTTCTTGTAGTCGGAGTTTTGAGAAACTAACCAGTGATCTTTACAGGATAACTCAAGGGCCTCAGGAATCCTTGAGGGATTATGTGAACAAATTTAGTCGAGAATCCTTGGATATCCCACATCTTGATGTTGCAACAGCTATACAAGCTTTTAAGATGGGATTACAAAAGGATTCTCAGTTTTATCAGGATCTTGTAATGAATCCCTGCAGGAATCTCGATGAAGCTCGTAACAGGGCTTTGAGATATATCCGTCTGGAAGATGACAAGAAGATGCAAGAAAGGATGAACTCATCCAACACTTATGAATCGACTAATAGGAAGTCAGAGTCCTCATTTAAGTCATATAGGCCTAAGCCATATGGTAGAAATGAAAACAAGAGAGTGAATGCTGTCGAAGATGAGGATCCTGAAGAGTATCCTGAGTTGTCTGAATATTGCTTTTCTGTTAATATCCCTGAATTGATGTATGCTATGCAGGGTCTAGGAGACAAGGCTAGATGGCCTCGAAAGAATCAACAAAAGGCTGACTGGAAAGATAAGTCGAAATGGTGTGCTTTCCATGAAGATTTCGGACATATGACTGAGGATTGCATTGCTTTGAGGAAAGAAATAAGCTATCTTCTAAGCAAGGGATATCTGAAAGATCTCTTAGGAAAGAAGAAGAATAAGGGTCAGGATACTGAGAAGGATCCTGAACGAGCAGCATCACCTCCTGCCGATGCCAAGATAATCAACTTCATTTCGGGGGGATCCGACATTTGTGGAACTTCGTATTCGGCAGCAAAGAGGCATGCAAAGGAAGCCAAAGCTGAAAGGGGAGATAAACCTGTCAGGATGACTACGCTCACAACCGACAAAGTGATCACATTTGATGCTGATGACAGGGATACTGTCCAGGATCCTCACCATGATGCTCTGGTAATAACGTTATATGTGGCTAACCATTTTGTACGCAGGATATTGGTTGATAATGGCAGCTCCGTCAACATAATCCAACTAGAGACACTTAAAAGAATGAATGTATCTCCAATGGATATCACTTCGAAGTCCACCGTGCTTGTTGGGTTCAGCGGAGAGGCCAGAAACACAGTGGGAGAGATAAAGTTGCCGGTGTACGTTGAAGGAGTCAATTCGATACAACGTTTCTGTGTGATGGACTCTCTGTCCTGCTATAACATTATACTGGGAAGACCGTGGATTCACGATATGAAGGCAGTGCCATCAACATATCACCAATGCATTAAGATACCTACCCCGTGGGGAGTTGTTAAAGTTGATAGCGATCAGCAGGAGGCGAAAGAATGCTACTCATCCTCGATGAAATCCTCAGCCAAGACTAGTGCAGCATAGCAATTAAAGACGCGGGCCCAGGATATCGTGGAGGATCCAGAGCAGGATGTGAAGAAAGTTATCCTGGACCAGGATAACCCTGATATCTCGGTGCTCGTAGGGACCAATATCCCTCAGGATATTGAAGAACAATTGATTAACTTTTTGAAATGCAGGATGTCTACGTTTGCATGGAAACACGAGGATATGACAGGCATATCCAAAGATATCATCACTCACAAGCTTGGAATTGATAAATCATTCAAGCCTGTGCAACAAAAAAGAAGGAAGTTTGCTCCTGAGTGGAACACGATTATCCAAGAGGAAGTTGAAAGACTATTAAAGTCAAGAATGATCAGAGAGGTTAAGTTCCCAAGGTGGCTAGCAAACGTGGTTGTAGTACAGAAGAAGAATGGGAAATGGAGAGTTTGTGTAGACTACACAGACTTGAACAAAGCTTGTCCTAAAGACCCATTTCCTCTTCCCCATATAGATGCAATGGTAGATGCCACTGCTGGGCATGAAATGCTGACCTTCATGGACGCATCCTCAGGATTTCAACAGATACAAATGGAGCCTTCTGACCAGGAGGATACCGCCTTCATGACGCCAACAGGTATTTATTGTTATACAGCTATGCCTTTTGGTTTGAAAAACGCAGGTGCAACATACCAAAGATTGGTAAACATGATGTTCAAAGACAAACTGGGGGACACCATGGAAGTATACATTGACGATATGGTAGTAAAGTCAAAGAAAGCTCAGGATCACCTCCAGGATATTAAAGGAGCATTTGATATCCTGGATCAGTATAATATGAAGCTGAATCCTGCTAAGTGCCATTTCGGAGTGGGGGCAGGAAAGTTTCTTGGGTATATGGTGACGAAAAGGGGGATAGAGGCAAGCCCGGAGCAGATTAAAGCTATCCTGGATATAAAATCACCCTCGAATATGAAGGATGTACAAAGATTAACAGGCCGGGTAGCAGCTCTAAACAGATTTATCTCAAGATCCTCGGAGAAATGCAAAGACTTCTATGATATCCTAAAGAAGAACAAAAGATTCGAATGGGGGGAAAAGCATGAAGCAGCCCTACAAGATTTGAAACGGTATCTCTCAACCGCACCTCTATTGATGAAGCCGGAAAATGGTGAACCACTATCCCTGTACCTTGCTGTATCAGGGAATGCTGTAAGTGCCGTTCTTGTAAAAGACCATGAAGGTCAGCAGTATCCTGTTTATTATGTTAGTAAAAGTTTGTTAGATGCTGAAACTAGGTATTCTCATTTAGAAAAATTGATACTAGCATTAATTATGGCATCAACGAAACTTAGGCATTATTTCGAGACACATAGGATTCATGTTAAAACAAACTATCCTATTAAAAATGTGCTTAGGAAACCAGAGATGTCAGGCAGGATGGCCAAGTGGTCAGTAAAGTTGAGTGCTTATGATTTAGTATATGAACCTAGGAATGCCATAAAGTCTCAGGCTTTAGCTGACTTTGTGGCTGACTTTAGTAGTGACATTCAGGATGAGGTAGATCTAGAAGTTCAACAGCTAGACGAATCCTCAGGATCCTGGACATTATATACTGATGGTGCATCTAATGTAAGAGGAGTAGGATTAGGAATACTACTAAAATCGCCACAGGGAGACATATTACCCCATGCTATTAGGTGTGAATTTCCTGCTACCAATAATGAGGCAGAATATGAAGCTTTAATTGCAGGGTTAGAATTGGCTAAGAGCATGAGTATCAAAAATTTGCAAGTATATGTTGACTCTCTGTTAATTACTAACCATTTTAATGGATCATATGCAGTTAAGGGAGAGAAATTAATCGAATATCTCGATATTCTCAAAAAATTAGCAGGATATTTCGATGTTTTTATACTTAAACAGGTACCAAGGGAAGATAATGCTGAAGCAGACGCCTTAGCAAATCTGGGATCGTCGGTCAGGATACCTGAAGGGACACAAATACCAATAGTACATGTCTTATATCCTGCAACGAATCCTCGGGATAAAGAAGTAGCTGGTATTCAGGATCCTGGGGCGGAATATCCTGAAGAGGATCCTAGAACCTGGACGGCTCCAATCATGAAATATCTCAAAGAAGGACACATTCCTGGAAATGAAAATCCTAAGGCATTTAGGATGAAGGTATCCCGATTCACTATTATAGATAATATTTTATACAAGAAATCTCTTGCAGGACCATATTTAAGATGCTTGGAGGATCATGAAGCTAAAGAAGTACTTCAAGATATACATGAAGGGGACTGTGGTAATCATACTGGGGGCAGATCATTATTCTCGAAAGTATTGAGGACAGGATACTTTTGGCCAACAATGAGGAAAGATGCTGCAGAATATGTTCGAAGATGTGATGCATGTCAAAGGCATAGTAACATACTACATCAACCAGCTGAACCACTATATCCTGTAATTTCCCCTTGGCCATTCATGAAGTGGGGGATGGATATAGTAGGAAAGTTACCGAAAGCTCCGGGAGGAAAAGTCTTTATGCTAGCAATGACGGATTACTTCTCTAAGTGGGTTGAAGCTGAAGCATTTGTTCAAGTAAGAGACCAAGAAGTAGTATCCTTCATCAAGAGAAATATCCTGACCAGATTCGGAGTACCAGCTGAAATAATCTGTGACAATGGTTCTCAGTTCATAAGTAAGAGGACTACTGACTTTTGCAAGAGTTGGGGGATCAAAATGATCACATCTACTCCGGTACATCCTCAAGCAAATGGACAAGCAGAATCCTCTAACAAGATAATTGTCAACAACTTAAAGAAAAGGCTTGGAGCCAAAAAAGGAAGATGGGCAGAAGAATTACCCTTTGTTTTATGGGCTGACAGGACAACGATAAAGAATGCAACAGGTCAAACCCCATTTTCGTTGGTGTTTGGAGCAGAAGCAGTGATTCCAACGGAGATGACAATACCTACTGCAAGATCTATCTTAAGTGATCCTGAGAAGAATCCTGAAGCCTTGTGTCAGGATTTAGACACTATAGATGAAAAGAGAGATGCAGCGAGGCTAAGGATGGCAGCATATCAACAGAGAATATCCAGGGCATACAACAAGAATATTAGAACCAGAAGATTTAAGGTTGGAGATTGGGTATTAAGAAAGGCCTTCCAAAATACTACTAATCATGCCGATGGCAAGTTAGCTCCAAAATGGGAAGGACCATATGAAGTTGAATCAGAAGCAGGGAAAGGAGCGTATAGACTCAAGAATATGGAGGGAGATATGCTACCGAGATCTTGGAATGCTATACACCTCAAGCTCTATTTCAAGTGAATCTAGAATTTAATTTCTAACTCGAGATGGTATGAATTCTTACTTCTTTTTGATGTATTTTTATATTATTAATTCTTTTGAACCCAATACTGACTTAAGCATCGGAGGGGTGTTAGCCAAGCTAACACCCACCTTAGTTTACATTTGTTTTGCAAGATAGGTTCCAGGATATAGCTCCAGAATATGCACTCGGAATAACTCAGAAGATTAGAGGATTGGCCCCCTCTCTCACGTTTAAGGGATACTGATCCCTTCACAGGTTTAAAGGTATTCACCTTTCTTCCGAATTGGGTTTAAACACCCCGCCTGGAGCGCAAGTTATTCAGGGATAGTTCAAGGTGGCGGGACCAGTCCATGTAAAAGTGGCTGACAATTTCGTTACCATTGGCTATATCCTGAATTCTAACGGTATATGAGGATTGATCACCCTCTCTCACGAAAGGGTATTTTCATACTCTCTAAGGTTTAAAGGTTTTCACCTTTCTAAGTCTTGGAGTTTATACACTCCCGCCTGTAGCGCATGAAAAATTGGGATTTTCCCCAGGTTACAAAGGATTTATCTCCAGTACATCCTTGGGTTCTACCCTTGAGACGTAAAATATTGCTTATGCAATGCAAACTGACATTAAATAAATTTCTAAGATACTTGAAGACATTGTACACAGGGGACATCCCTGACAAGATGGTGCTATAAAACTAATGAAGTTTGCGACTAATGCATTAAGTATCTTGCACTGGGGACATCTTCATTGGAAGAGTTGCATAGGAATTGGAATTCGGTAATAGGTTTATATCCTATGTCTGGTATGATTTTTCCTTTGTGAGCCTCATTTAAATTTTTAGTAACATCATGTTAAGTATCTTGACGTATATCCTCAAAGTCCTTTTAAGGATATTTGATTAGGATGCTTAAAACTAGTATTGGCTTGAAACTTTGATCATCATCAAAACCTGGTTTTGAAGAGCTAAACTATTTTTTACTTTCTAAAGAAATTTTTACAAAATTGAAAGAACATCTGAAAGATCTATTTAATAAAAGGCTTCTGCAGTATGTTTCTAAGCATACTGGTCAGAATATTTTGTAAAATAACAGTATAAAATTTTTACAAAGCTAAGACTTACACTAAATAATGCAAAGCAACAGAAAAATAAGTCAAAAGATGAAATTATTCTTAAAGCAATCAATACTGGTTGATAACCGAAGGTTTCATCCTGAAACCCAGGACCCATCCGCCTTCGGTTATCAAATTGTTTAGAGGTAGAAATGAAAATTGTTCATAAAGACATAAAATTGTTCGAATAAAAATAAGCTCTAAGGGGTAGTGCCTTCTTGCTCCATAGCGGTTTCAGCAACATTCATTTTGGGATCCGCCTCAGCATCCTTGTCAGCATCGGTTGCCTTTTCAACTGCTTTAGAAGGGTCATCGACAGTTGATTTGGAAGAGGTACCGCCAAGATTCTTCAGCTTGGTCTCCCAGGCTCCAACGTCCCAGGAAGGGCACTCGAAGCCCAATGTTTTGGCTTCATGAGCCATCTTCAACCTAGCCTGGAGGAGAGAAATGACGACGGAACTTTTGAGGCTTTCTCGGTAACTGACCATATCCCGTTCGTACTGCACGTGGGCAGCTTCCAGATCGGCTTGGGCTTGAAGAGTAGCCTTGTTAAGAGCAACTTGGTGTTCCTGGGGCATAGCTTTGTATTTCTCCTCGTAATGACGAGACTTGGCGGCCGCGATCATACCTTTGTCTGAAATTGTGATTTCTGCTTCCTTTAGCTTGGATTCAAGTGTTTTGTTAAGCTTGCAGGATTCTTGATATAGGTGAACCAAACGCTCAAGACCCTGCAAAGGTAAAAGGACAGGGATCAATATTATTATTAAGTCTATGGAAACAGTCTAAATTGCAGGATATGATATAAAGATACTAACTTGGTTGAGAAAAGAAGTCATAAAACCACGGGCTTCGATGAATCCATGTTTTTCATAAGGAAATGTGTCGGAAACAACAGGAGAATCGGGTTCTTTCCTCTTACGGGAACTCGAACTCCGAGGTTTGGTAGCCGGTGAAGGTTTAGGAATGATGATAGCTTTGGAGCTGCTGGGTTTGGATGTAACAGTGGTCTTGGAGTCAGGTTCTTTCTTGACTTGGATCTGGTCGGAATAGCTATCCAGTTCGTCAAGATCAAAGACTTCAGGGATCTTAGCTGGCGCTGTGTAAAGGAAAAAGTTTTATTCTTTATTATTATATTGTTTTGACTAATTATTCTGAAAGGAATTCTTACCAGACATCTCGGATGACGAGTACTGACTTGAACTCGGAACGTGTGTGGTAAAAGTCCTGTCTATTGCAGGTAACCGGTAAACGGTGTTGATTCTCTCTTCTGACTCAGCGGTAGGAGGAGCAACTTCCTTAAAGTTCACTGCATAAGGGTCAAAAAGAAGAATATTAATAGGGGGTAATAATTAAATCGTCTGTAAGGATATTTATGATCCTACCGGTGGTTAACCACTCCACCGGAAGGTTAGCACCCTCAGCAATGAAATCTCGTTTGACAAAAAAGAATTTGCGTTGCCATCCGTCTTCGTTTTTGGTGGCTTTGAGAATCAGGGGTTTGCTGGAGGTTGAAAAAAGCAAGAACCGACTAGAGCCACGAGACCGGAGGCGATAAGCAATAGGTAGATCCTCGATGCAGAGGTCGGAACAATGAAGGTTTTTGATTTGGTTGAGTACAATTAGTACTCTCCAAACCATGGGCATGGTTTGAGCAAAAGAGAGGCCGGTAATACGAAAGAAGCGCATCATGAATTCTGGAAAGGGGTATCGAAGGCCTAGTGAAAAAGGATATGCTGGAAAACAGATCCATTCGGTAGAAGAAACATCTGATCGGATTGACCGATCAAATTGCCTAAAGACTGTGCTGTCAGGGAAAGCGCCGGAGGCTCTTAAAGCTGCGATATCTGCGTTGTCAAAGGCACAGATCTCCTTCTCGGGATTTTTGAGAAGATTCTGCTGGTTAAAGGTTTCGGCGGCCATTGCTAGAAAGATGAAGTAAATTGACAAGAAGAAAGTCGAAAATGGAGAATTACCTGAAGGATCTGTTGAAGATATCTGCTTTTCAAACAAGAAAAGAGAAGATATAGGGGCATTGTGGATCTCCATGGAGTAAAAAACGCGTTGGAAGTTATGATGTGATCTTGACCGTCGCTTCATTTTAAATGCCTTGAGTTGTGGGATAAGGTTTTTGAAATATATCCGTTGGATTGGTATCCCAACTGATATATTTGGGGACAATTGTTAGGGGTCATTTTCTTAACATATGTATCCTGACCAATATCCTGCCTTTGTTTGTTTGTAATCAGGATGCTGGAAGAGGATATTGCTGACATCTTGGGCGATATCCTGAAGCTTGTTGAATTAACCACGTGCAGATTAAGGGCAGAGGCTTGCTAACGGTCACAAGGACTTCTTCTCCTCAAGACTCGGACGAATTTGTTGAGAAAGAGACGTTGAGCCCGAAAGACCAGGTCTGCAACGTTCCAAGAGGGAATATTCGGTGAATCCCGCGAGTTTAGGGTAGTTAGTTGTTTTATCTTTACTATAAATAGATGAGGTCGGATCAACTTAGAACACACATCATTTCACACTTACACTCTCGAACACAATCACATTCTAGCTAGTTGCAAACACTACACTTGTATTTCATTTCCGCTGTAACACTTAGTCGATCCGTACCACATCCTACACTGTATCCTGATTTTTGAAGCAATTGAAGAACAAGGCAGCTGCGATTGTCAGCTCCCGAGGTTTTATGCCGGCGATCTAGATTGATCAAGGGCTTTCCTCGTACATCTCGTGTCACTTCCTTTACTTTTCGCTCATTATTTGCTCATTGTTTGATCGTCGATACAACTCAATATCCCGAGCCGTATCCTGAAACTGTTTTTGCAAGCAATTCAACTAACACATTTTTGACACTTACTTTTAGCACACTACCTCACTTAACTAATTTGATCACTTAATTACTTCGGTAATTTTTGACCAAAACAGTAATAAAAAATAGGTCTTTGTCATCAGATCTTTTATAATTTGATTAACCCTATTTACTAACGTGAGTCAACCTACTCTATGTCACCCAACAAGTTACTAGGTTTTGTAATCAATCGAACAAGTTGTAAAGCAAGAACTCAAAACACATGTAAATAGTTTAAAGAAACCAACACGTCAATGTATTCATACAACGTTGTCAAAGTCAAAAATACATCCAAACCTGAGTATAAACTGAATACAGTAAAAACCTAACTGAACCGTCCGCCTAGAGGAAGCCACGAAGAGTCTAGCTGCTCATGATGGCCTTCACCACTTCAGTTGTCATCCCAAATTGGTTGGACATCATAGAACAGCCTTGAAAGATATCAGATATGCTGAATTCGTCCTCTTATGTATGTTGACGGCTGCCAATTGTGAACCTCCTGTTGTCGAATATATCTTGCTTCCAAAACTGATTTGTGATGCCTTTTAATTTCTCCCAAAAATCCATTTAACCCCATTAACATAACAACCCACATAGTTGCCATCTAAAACCTCCATGCGAATTCCACTTCCAAGTCTTGAACCAACTTCCTTTTAATTGATATTGGGTCAACCAAGTTCAGAATGGGCTGCCAAATAAACCATATTGTTATATTAAATGAAATGTCAATAAATAATTAAGCCCACATCAACTCATTTAAGTTTTTCGCATTTAATTGTTGTTAATTTGCTTGTTGCTTATCTAATATTAGTAAATAATGATTAAGCCCAACAACATTCTCATGCATAAATCGTTGAATTGTAGAACTCATGCATTTACTACAAACAAACAATAGGCTTAAATATATTAACTCACTAATTAATCTCATTAATTATTTCAATTTGCAATACATTCTCTCGTATCACTCATATATCATTTAAGTTCATTCATTTCAATTAACTTAACCATTAATTTAGTATAAATATATTTAAACTCATTTTTATCACAATTAGTACTAATAACGTATACATAACTAGACTGATCATGCTTACATTTGTTCATCAACCTAAGCACTCAACCTCACAAAAATCAGATTTGGTTACATTATCCTTTTTGTGATTTTTGACCAAAACAGTTTGGTGCCCACCATGGGGTAATTGGTACTTCAACTTTGAAAATTTGTTCATTTCATTCATTTATGTGCATTACCATCAATCACATGGCTTCTCAAGGAAAAACTACTTCAAGTTCCATGTCGGCGATCACTTCATCACAGGGCATTTCACCATTGCCTCCTGCTCCCTCCGCATCATAGAAAAATGCTGAGAATGCTCTCAAGAAGCCAATCCCCGGTTTCACAAAACCAACTACTGTTTCTTCCTCTACACGCACTAACAGTGATCTTTATTCTTTGATTTTGCAGATGAGAGGATACATGCAACAACAGGATGAAACTAATGGAAGGATCCTTCGTGAAATTGATGAAATCAAGAAGATGAGGAAATCAGCGAAGGATCACTCCCCATTGATGCCTAGGTCGTTGGATTTCACTACTCCACCAAAAACCATCCAATATTCTAAAGCATCAGGTGTCCAGTATCAAGGAGGATCTTCAAGTTTGCAATATGGATCATCAGCCGTCACGCAGCCTCAAGGATCCTACTTCCAGCCTCAAGGATCCTCTCATCAGCATCAAGGATCCTTCCCTAGTTCGGGAGGATACATGGGGACGCTTTCAGCTCAAAGATCCTACCCTCAGCGTCAAGGATCCTCATCGCAGGTTCAAGGATCCATGGAATATCCTCCAAGGCCATCAGCACCGATGTATCCTAGATCCAACATCTTCCAGGATCAAGGATCCCTAGGGAGTCAACCACCCAGAAGTTTTGAGATTCACGTGGGAGACTTCATTCCTATGCAAACTATTGCTTCATCTGGTCTCACTCTTGCACCAGAGATTCCTGATTTTGGATACACTTCTGGGATGCCAATCCCAAACCAATCAGGAGGTAACACTTTCAATACATCTTATGGTACTAATCATGGTTTTATGCAGGAACCAGGGATCAATCAAGCCATGGCTAAGGAGTTACAAAAGCTCAAGGATATGATATCCAGTGTCCCGGGAGTGGTTAAACCCATTCCCGAGATCTCGGATGGAAGTCACAAGGTGTCTTGCTTTGCACCACCCATATGTAATGCTGAGATACCAAAACGGTTCCAAACACCTAATATGAAGCTGTATAATGGTTCCACCGATCCAGAAGAACATGTGGCACAATACAGGGAAAGAATGGAGATTAATCCCATTCCAGAAAGATTAAAGGAAGCCTGTCTTTGCAAGGGTTTCGGATCCATACTGACTGGATCAGCTTTGAAATGGCTGCTAAGTCTTCCTCCTTATTCAATCACTTCATTTTCTCAGTTAGTTAACTTGTTCAATAATCAATTCTCATGTAGTAGACCATTTGAAAGGTTAACTAGTGACTTATATAAGATCACCCAAGGTCATAATGAATCATTAAGGGATTATATAACTAAATTTAGTATAGAATCCTTAGAAATCCCTAACTTAGATATTGCTACTGCTGTTGAAGCTTTTAAAATGGGTTTACTAAAAGATTCTCAATTCTATGATGATCTTGTTATGACACCTTGCAGGAACCTAGATGAGGTAAGGAACAGGGCCCTAAGGTTCATCCATTTAGAGGGTGACAAAAGGATCCAGGAAAGGTTATCAGGATCTACAAAACAGGACAAACAAGGATCCTATTTCAAGAATAATCGATCCAAATCATACACCAAACTTGATAACCAAAATATGCATGTTGTGGAACAAGAGGAAGATGATGAGGATTATCCTTCCATTTCTGAATATTGTTTTTCTGCTGATAATAATGAACTAATCCATTCTATGAAGAATCTAGGTGACAAGGCTATATGGCCAAGGAAGAGTGACAAACCGGCTGCTACCAAAGATAAATCGAAGTGGTGTGCTTATCATAAGGACTTTGGTCATCTCACAGATGAGTGCATAGAATTAAGGAAGGAGATTGGTTATCTTTTGAGCAAAGGATACTTGAAGGAGTTGCTTGGAAGGAAAAGGTCAAGGATCCAGGATTCTGAGAAAGTTCCTGAAAAAACTCCTCCTCCACCAGTTGATGCTCAAATCATCCACTTCATCTCCAGAGGTTCTGATATCTGTGGGACTTCATTCTCAGCAGCTAAGAGACATGCAAAGGAAACAAAGATGGAGAATGGGGACATACCTGTTCGAACTTCCATCCTTACCCAGCAGAAAGTGATATCATTTGATGAGGATGATCGTGTAGACATACGGGATCCTCATCACGACAGTTTAGTCATTACATTATTTATATCTAACCATTTTGTTCGTAGGATTCTCATAGACGGGGGAGGCTCGGTGAACATAATCCAGTTGGACGTCCTCAAAAGGATGAATATCCCTGAATCCGAGATTGTTCCAAGATCATCTGTCCTTGTGGGATTCAGTGGAGAAACAAAAAATACATAGGGGACATCAAACTTCCTATATACATAGAGGGAATGAATTCTTTCATAAATTCTGTGTTATTGATTGCTTATCTTGCTGTAATGTTACCCTTGGCAGGCCATGGATACACGATATGAAGGCCGTCCCCTCAACATATCATCAACGTGTCAAGATCCCAACTCCATGGGGTGTGGTGAAGATATAGAGTGATAAGAAGGAGGCAAAGAACTGCTACACTTCTTCAATGAAACCAGCCTCCAAGCCGAGGGAAGCATAGCAATTAAAGTATCCTCCAAAGGACGTCATGGAGGTAAGAGAGCAAGACGTCAAGGATATTCTGTTGAACCCAGAGGATCCTGAATCCAAAATTTTTATAGGATCCGGGATCCTAGACAGTATTGAGCAGGATTTAATACCCATCTTGAAAAGAAGACAATCTACCTTTGCTTGGAAACATGAAGACATGACACATATATCTAAGGATGTTATTACTCACAAACTTGGTATTGACATGTCTTTCAAGCCAATACACCGAAAAGGAGGAAATTTGCACCCGAAAGAAATGCCATTCTCCAGGAAGAGGTAGACACATTGCTAAGAGCAGGTATGATCAGAGAGGTAAAGTATCCAAGATGGCTAGCCAATGTGGTAGTTGTTCAGAAAAAGAATGGAAAGTGGAGGGTAGCGTTGATTTTACTGAATTAAACAAAGCATGTCCCAAGGATCCTTTCCCTTTACCCCACATTGACTCCATGGTGGATGTTACGGCAGGTCATGAGTTGTTAACTTTTATGGATGCTTCATCTGGATTCCAACAGATTCAGATGGAACCATCTGACCAGGAGGACACAGCCTTCATGACTCCACTAGTATATATTGCTAAGCCTTTTGGTTTAAGAAATGCAGGTGCCAAATACCAAAGGTTAGTAAATATGATGTTCAAGGAGCAGCTTGGACACATAATGGAAGTCTACATAGATGATATGGTGGTCAAATCCAAAAGAGCTAAGGATCACCTGAAGGATTTGGAAGAAGCATTCGATATCCTTAACAGATACAACATGAAGTTGAACCCTTCCAAATGCCATTTTGGAGTTAAAGCTGGAAAATTATTTGGATATATGGTGACAAAGAGAGGAATAGAGGCAAGTCCAGAACAAATCAAGGCCATTGTGAACATCAAGTCCCTGCCAATGCTAAGGATGTGCAAAGGTTGACAGGAAGAATCGCAACCTTGAACAGATTCATCTCAAGTCCTCAGAAAAGTGCAAAGAGTTCTATGATATTTTGAGGTAGAATAAAGAGTTCAAATGGACTAAGAAGCATGAGAAATCCCTCAAAGCCCTCAAGGATTACTTATCCTCAGTACCAGCTCTAATGAAACCAGAAAATGGGGAAACATTATCCTTATACTTAGCTGTCTCAGCTGAGGCAGTAAGTGCGGTCCTAGTTAAGGATCATGAAGGCTCCCAACATCCGGTTTACTATGTAAGTAAAAGTCTACTTGATGCTGAGTCCAGGTACTCTCATTTAGAAAAACTTGTTCTTGCTTTAATTATGGAATTTACTAAACTCAGACATTATTTTGAAACTCATCCCGTTGTTGTCAAAACTAACTTTCCTATCAAGAATGTTCTCAGGAAACCTGAAATGTCTAGAAGGATGGCAAAAAGGGCAGTCAAGCTTAGTGCATATGACATTAAGTATGAACCTAGGACTGCCATCAAGTCCCAAGCCTTAGCTGACTTTGTGGTTGATTTCAGTAGTGATCTACAAAGGGAAGCTGAATTGAAAGTTCAACAACTTGAGGAGACCAAGGATCCTTGGGCACTCTTCACAGATGGAGCTTCAAATGTCAAGGGAACTGGACTAGAGATACTACTAAAATTGCCACAGGGGGACATTATACCCCAATCTATTGCTTGTGAATTTCAAACGACCAATAATAAGGCAGAATATGAGGCCTTGATAGCAGGTTTGCAATTAGCCAAGCATATGAGGACCAGGTATCTTGAAGTATATGTAGATTCTCTATTAATTACTAATCATTACAACGATGGTTCTTACGCTGTAGGAGAAAAGCTAATCAAGTACTTTGAAATAGTCAAGAAATTGGCAGATTCTTTTGCTTTTTTCAGTCTAACACAGGTACCCAAGGAAGAAAATGCAGAAGCTGATGCACTAGCTAATCTTGGATCATCACTAAAGATTCCAGAGGATGCGAAGATACCTATCATCCATGTTTTAACTCCTGCAATTTCGGATAACATAGCCATGGAGATAGTGGAAGATTCTGCAATTGTACCCAGTGATGGTGCACAGTCAAATTCCGGATCCTGGATCCTTCCAATCTTGAGATATATACAGAATGGAGAAATTCATGTTGGAGAAAATCCTAGAGCCTTCAAGATTAAGGTATCTCAATTCACATTATTAAATAACATCTTATATAAAAGGTCTATTGTAGGTCCATATTTAAGATACATTGAGGATCCAGAGATTCAAGAAGTTTTAAAGGATTTTCAGGAAGGAGATTGTGGGAATCACACTAGGGGCAGAGCACTGTTTTCAAGGATCCTCAGAATAGGATATTATTGGCCCACAATGAAGAAGGATGCTGTGGAATATGCAACGAAGTGTGATGCTTGTCAAAATCACAATAATATCCTACATCAACCAGCAGAGCCTCTGCATCTTATATCCTTTTCTTGGCCATTCATGAGATGGGGGATGGACATAGTTGGCAAGCTTCCTAAGGCACCAGGAGGAAAAGTATTCATGTTGGCCATGACTGATTATTTCTCTAAGTGGATAGAAGAAGAAGCCTTTGCACAAGTCAGAGAAAAAGAAGTTATATCCTTTATCAAAAGAAATATCATTACTAGATTTGGAGTACCTTCTGAAATTGTTTGTGATAATGGATTCCAATTCATTGGGAGCTAAACCACTAACTTTAGTGACAACTGGGGGATTAGGATGATAACATCAACACCAGTCCACCGACAAGCTAATGGTCAGGCAAAATCATCCAACAAGATCATCATCAACAACTTGAAGAAAAAGCTTGGATCCAAGAAAGGGAAATGGGCAGAAGAGTTACCATATGTGTTATGGGCTGATAGAACAACTCCTAAGAATGCCACTGGTCAAACTCCATTCTCTTTAGTTTTTGAAGCTGAATCTGTAACCCCTGCAGAAATGGTAGTCCCCGCTGTAAGAACAAGCATCCGTGATCATGAAGGAAATGCTATAAGCTTGGCTCAAGACCTGGATACCATAGAAGAACTCAAGGATTTAGCAAGGATAAGGTTGGCTAGCTATTAACAAAGAATGGCTGGAGCTTACAAAAAAAAGTCAGGGTTAGGAAGTTTCAAGTTGGTGACATGGTATTAAGGAAGGCATTCCAAAATACCACAAATCCTGTTGATGGAAAGCTAGCACCAAAATAGGAAGGCCCCTATCTAATTGAAACTGAAGCAGGAAAGGGGGCATATCGTTTGTTAACAATGGATGGTGATCTCTTACCAAGAACTTGGAATGCTGTTCTTTTAAAGAAGTACTTTATGTAAGAAGGATTAAGGATCCCTAGGTATCTTGATACTTAATTCATGTTTAAGGATCCTTAGAGGATATATGATCCTCATTCTGGTAATATTTTGCTTATGATTTCATAAGTTCTTTATTTCATTCATTATGAGGAAATGATGTTAGATTTATAACATCCATTTTCATCAAGTTTTAAGTTTTGTAGAATTATTTGCATTTGTGACAAAGGATCAAGGGGTTGGCCACCTCTCCAAAGTTTTTGGGATTGCCCCCAGTCTAAGGTATCCATTACCTTCTATGGTTTAAAGGTCTTCACCTTTCACACGAATTAGGTTTTGACACCCCGCCAGTTGCGCACGTTATCCAAGTATAGTTCGTGGCAATGGGACCAGCACCCGCTTTAGGGGCTGAGAATTTCATTGTTGTTGGCTATACGTAGGATCCTAAGTATAATGGTAGACATACCATACATCCGTTCCTATGGTTTCTAACGTTTTCACGTTAGCTAAAGTTTTTGCATCTTCATGTCACTCACGATCGGGAAAGTCGCCAGTTTGGGCCAAATCCCAGTTTACACAAGTTTATTGGGCTTGTCCCCAGTTTATTGGGCTTGTCCCCAGTTTATTGGGCTTATCCCCAGCTTGTTGGGCTTGTCCCCAGTTACTAATGATTCTTTCATTTGATGTTTGGCTTAGTCCCAAGTTATATACTGTTACAAGTTTACAAAGCTTAACAGCTAAGGATCCTGGATCCTAAAGTTCTATTGATTTTTATGCCTTATTGACATAACTGTAAGTGTTAAGGATATAGAATCCTAACTTGGATTCACTGGTATGATCCTTCATTTACCATTGTTTTATTTCTGGTTTATTAATGTTACCCTCAACCTTTGACAACAGGATATGTGATCCTTGATCATATAATGTTCAGTCTTTTGAAGAACTTGTTTTGACATATACTTGGTATTCTTTTTAACAACTTATAATTTCCTAAGTTATATGATATGGAATTGGCTAACAAGTATAAACGTAACAATATTCAAAGTAAAAAAGAAAAACACCAAACATAATGAAAAAAGGTTAAGTTTTATTTATTTATTTAAAACCCTTTCAAAAGGTTGTCAAAAATGTTGACCAAAGCTTCTACCAGCAATATGTGGCCCGTCCACTTGGGTTAGCAAATGGTGTCCATACTAACAGGTTCAAAGTGCAGGAAATTAAAAGCGAGGGGCACCAAAGACTTCGTCCTCCACAAACAGAAGGACCCATCCATCTTTGTTACCCCTTTTTGTTCACAAGTTCAGTGATCCTTAACTCTAAGATACTATTGTTTAAGTACAACCCTAAATTGTTTAAAACAAACCATAAACATCAAATTCTAAAAAATGGGCTCCGGCCACATCTAATTTTACATCATCGCCCATTGTTGCAGCCTACACCTTCGCTGCCTCGTCCACCTTAACTTCACCACTGCCACCAGCCGCTGTCGCCTCCTCAGGATCCTTACTGCCGCTTGCACCAGCTTCAGCAGTCAGCACCCCCTTCGGCTCCTCATCATCCCCAAGCTCATATAGCATTTGCCTCCAGGCAGTAGTGTCCCACTCAGCCCTGTTGAAGGAAGGATCAGCAGCCTCTCTAGCCATCCGGAGCTTGGTCTTGAAGATCATAATGGCCGCAGACTGCTTAGCCTCTTCCGTGATCTCCAGTCGCTCCTTGGTAGCGTTCATCTCAGCAACTAGAACCTGCTTCTCCAAGCCCTTGTTCTCCTTCTCCAGGTGGGAGATCCTTTTATCCTTAGCAGCAGACATGGTTTGTAGGTCCAGAAGACGCTACTCTGCATCAGCTAGGTGTTGGCTTTGGAGAATTTGGATCTCAGCAAATTTCTGTATGCATGGGAAATAATATTCAGAATCAGTGATCCTTAGACAAGATACAGAATTTAGGATACGTGATCCTTACCTCGGAGACGAAGTCATGGAACTGTTGCTCAATCAGGGGAGTATCACCGGAGGGCTCACTAGGCTTCTTCCTCTTGCTTCCTGCTTTGGCTTTGGTGACCGTGCCTTTGACCTTAGGGAGGCTTTGCCCTGCGGCCAACTCTTTCTTGATGGATTTGGGGGAGATGATACCATCAATGTCACTTATTCCGAACCGAGAGGCAGATTTGGATGACTTAGCAGCACCTACAAGCACACAACACAGATAAGTATTCATAATTTTCTTTTAATCAAATATTTACATATATATGTGGATACTTACTTGACATGGTGTAGGAGTTTCACACCCCGATATTTCCACATATTACCGGTGGGCCCGGTGGGGAGTATCGTGACGTAGTTGATATCATCATAGTCAAATAATCACAGTTCAATGCACAGCGGAAGTCTAAAGTAAATATATTACAAACCGATTCAAAGTAACATCAATATTACAAACGGGTTGTAAGATGGATCCACAGGCGGATCTTAAAACAGAAAGATAAACACTGTTCAACAGACTTTAGACGTCTAGAATTTGCAAGATTCCCTATTAACGCCCGGAGCTCCCAGCCAATTACGTACAGTACCTGTCACTTAATCTTTTTGGAAAATACGTTAGTTTACACTGGTAAATACAATTAACTGACTCTTTTGAAAATCTTTATGAAAATTGATTTAAATGCACAAGGCACAAATATTCTTTTATAACTTGGGACAATTATTTTAAAAAATAATCTTGTATACAGATTTATATGTTCGTTATACATTCAGGGCCCGATGTTAGAAACCGAGTCAAGATTAACAGACACACCACAAGTATAGGCCCACAAGAGAGTGAGATACCGTTTCCCTTACGCAACTGTCAGGTGTATGCCTACACCCCGTGCTTAAGACGTGGCCATTTCTTAATAATGATGCCAAGGATATCCGGGACATGGTCATTAACCTCCAAAGGCTTTTATTTCCAACAAGACAGATTAAAATGGGTTACCTCAATAATTTAATCACAATCCGATTAAACATTCAATACCCGACCAAACGGTATTATTATAATGCCGTATCCCAAGCCCGTATAGGGAAAATAAGTTAAAAGTATTTACCTGAGCTTAAAATGCAATTTATACTCAGCCGTATATTCTAATCAGCAAGCACAAGTACCTCTACTGGGGCTCTCAATCTGGAACGAAGGTTTTATTAACCTATTAGATTCCTAACGGGTCTTATTTAAGTTGTAACTTAGACCGGTTAGTTTTAACGAAAGGTTTTCGGTTCAAAACGCAAGATTAAGCGAAGACCAGATTAGAATGTAATTTAGACCCGACAAGTATGGAGACTTGTATAATATGGGTAAACTAAGCACATTCTGAATTTTGAAGCAAAAATGATAAGGTTTGACCCGTTTCGGTCAATTTATGCAAACTAGTTACATAAACCGTTCCGAACGCGGATAATGCATAACGGGTAACCAAAAGAGTTATGAACATGTTTCACAAGTTAATATGCCTTAAATATGTTGTGATATCAGTAGGATACCTTCCATTATGCCCAAAATGAATTTAAAACCAATTTATGCCCCATAGGGGTATTTTGGTCATTTTAAAGGTTATAATAGAGGTTAAATATTAATCCGAGGTTCTGGTCTAAAATAATCAGTAAAAATATTTATTTTATCAAGTTATATCAGTAAGATATCTCACATATGTGAAATTTATCATTTATGGCCAAACTATGCACCGTAGGGGCATTTTGGTCATTTCACATATGCTTTACAGGTTAAGTTTGGAAATCTGAGTTTCAAACTTTCATTTATTGTTAAAGTATAAAAATTTATTCATACATTCAGTAGGTATCAAGCTTTGGGTGCCTAATATGGTTTTAAACCATACTATGCGCCTAAATCGCATAAAAGTCGGTATTTGACGGTATTCGGGTTAAATAAGTAAATCTGAGATTTTGAACAGCCTTTACTATTTAAAATAATTTATTTAATATATAAAATCAGTAGAAAAAGGTTTGATATGTAAAGGATGTGTAAAACTCATTTTATTAGCAAAAAGGGCATAACCGTCAATTACCGAGTCAATGCAAGAACCCTATGTTATGATCAGTTTAAAATTCAACAAAAATCTTCAAAAATCCCTAAATATTATATTACATCAGTGGGGCAAAAGGTTTGGTGTCAAAATTCGGGTTTAAATAGGCTTTATGCTAATAATGCCGTTTAATTAATAAAAAGCTTTCAAATTACGATATTGAGCATAACTCCTAATTTAGACCTCAAACTGATGTCAAATTTTTAGGACATGTTTATAAATCAGTAATAAAGGTTTTTGTCATCTCACATTTTCAAAATTCTCGTTTTAATATCAAAAGGGCATAATGGTCAACTTTTAAGCATTTAACGGAAACATGCAATGAACTAGGATTTCTATGGAATCATGTTGTATAACCTCAGAGGGTTATACTAACATATAATATGGTCCTAAAGGAATCCTAAGGCATAACTAAACTAAGCTAAATCGGGTCAGAACTGAAAGTCAAAGCAAAAGTCAACTTTTGCGACTTTCGGTTCCGAACCGTGCCTAAACTCAGAATTGTCGGGTTGAACATGCCTAGACATGTTCAATTAATATTTACCAAGTTATTAAAGTGACAAAAGTGCTTTTATTGCCTTTACATCATTAATTATGAATTTTGTTTAAAAACCGACTCGCTTGACTTTTATTTTAATTACTTTGACCCGACAATTAACTAAGCAAACGTGGTAATTAGGAGGTATAGTCATAAGAGACTATAACCATCGTGATTACGATCACGTTATGAAGTTCAAACCGACTTAGTGTTGACCATTGACTGGTCAAAGTAGAAAGTCAAACACTATTTTACTTTTGTGCTAAAAAAGCATAACAGCACGAAAGAGTACTTACAAGGGGTCCAAGAAATGGAGGTTTGATCTAATAATTCTCAGGTATGGAGTATAAACACTCCAACTTAGAGAATATGATCAGATCATGGTGTGTTGCAAATGAAATCATGGGGTTTATATAGTTTTCGGGTAACCGTTAAGATCGTTCATCGATAAACGTGCTTCGATCTGGGCCTTACATGTGTGCCCATGGTTTTAGAATACCATGGGTGCCCCAAAAATAGCTCCTAGAATGATCAAAAACCATTTGCAAACCAGAAAACCAGCTGCTGAATTGAAATAAGCTGTTTTTTTGCAGATCTGATGCACTTTAGTTCAGCAAACACTTTGCTTATTTACAGCTTTGGTCCCTGCAAGTGTTTAAGGCCCATTTTGACATGTTTAAAGCCCGTTAAGCCATTTTCAAGGCTCTACAATGATGCCTAAACATAGGGAACATAAAACATGCTCAAAAATATGCCGGATGTCGGTTCGTTTGGTCGTACGGTTGCGTCGTTCGGCTAATTACGACGAAACACGAACGGACGCGAAAAACGATCCAAATTACGCGACGAATGGAATTTTATCATGCCGATCACTAAAATAAAATATTTTAATGATTACATAAATTTTTGGATGTCCGGATATATTCAGAACGTAAGATATGCGCGAAAATGCAAACTTATGCACTTTTTAACGCTTTTAGTCCCTGTTGATCAATTAAGTTTATTTTTGAGCACCAAACACCTCTAAGCCTATTTCTAAGCTATGTAAAGGATATTTAGGGCATGTTTAACTTATGATCATATTCCGGAAGGTTCGATACCCTACGAATAGGTATACTTTTGCAGTTTGACGCAAATAGTCCTTTAGTCGCACAAAGTAGCGCGGAATGTCGTTTAATGATATCCAAGCCTTCCATGGCCCATAATAGGTATTCCCAAGCATGTGTTTAAATATTACTACGCTTTCGTTGGCTTAAATGGTCACCAAAAGGCGTAGATTCAAAAGTTGACGCTTTTGGTCCCTCTAATGCGCAAACTTGCGCATATCATCGTTTAATAGCATTGAAGCCTAACCTAACCCATGTTAGGCATTCTTGAGAGTATTATTAAACATCACGATGCTTCGGGTTCGTAAAAAGGTCATTCAGAGGTATAATTAAACATATTGACGCTTTTAACCCCTTGAACTTACGAAGTTGCGCGTAACGTCACTTAAAGGCATAAAAGCCCTTAATGGCCAATATTAGGCATTCCCGAGAGTGTAATAAATTATCATGAAGCTCTCGGTTTGTTAAAAGGTCTCTCAGAGGTAAGAATTAACATGTTGACACTTTTAACCCTTCATTGCGCAAACTTTCAATTAATTACGCAAACAGCTACTCATGATCAACAAGTGGCCCATATGTGAATATGATTACCATGTAATGTTATTCAGAGGCTTATAATAAGCATGTTAACATTTCCAGTCCTTCTATAATCAAAGTTTTTGATTTTTCGCAAAATTAGTCCCTCAAATTCAACGTTTGACTTTATTAGGGTTTATTACACGTGTCAATACATCATTGGACGTGATTTTACGAGGTGTTACAAGGAGGCTGATGAAACTTCTTCTGAATCCTTGATCCTTGATTGGTATGTCCTGACAGTTGAGTCCAGGTTCCAGAAAGCGGTGAGTCTTTCAGATGTGGCAGGTGTATCTTGCAAGCTTGATAAGGAGATAGCTGCATAAACAAGAAAAACAAGTATCAGTAATCCTCTTCAGAAAAGAAAGGAACTCTCTATGATCCTAGCCTAAGGATCCTATATCCTACCCTTGATGTTCCATTTTTTGGGAAGATGATTTCCATTGGGAATGGAATCTCTCCTCACAAAAAAGAACCGGTTTCTCCAGTTGGTATCATTCTTGGTAACTTTGATGAGTGGATGGGGATGTTGTGGCTTGGCTTTGAAGAGAAAAAGGAAAAACCCATGCCTGACCAGGTTGTACAGGTGATTCAGTTCAGAGAGCCCTAGGTCTATACCCTCATGCTCATTGATCTGCTCGAGTGTGAAGAGTACTCTCCACAGCATCAGCGTAGCCTGGATGTAGCAGAGGCCGGTCAGGGTGAAGAAGCTTTTTGTAAACGCCGGAAAAGGTTAAGAGAAACCAATCTGGAATGGGGCAGTAGGAAAGGAAATCTAGATATCGGATTTGCTATCACTCTTCATCGAAAAGTCAAAGGGTCTGAAAATTGTTCCCTCCGGGAAGCAATGACGTAACTGATCAATTTCAGGATCAGTGAAGACACAAAGTTCCAGGGAAGGATTTTTTAGGAGACCTTGACTCCTCGGTGGGCAATCATTCTCAGGATCCTTGACTGGTGAGGACCGGGTGACCATCTTCTCAATGGATTTTGAGGGAGAAAGAAGAAGAAAAGATTAAAGATGAAAGAGAAGAGAGAATACCTTGAGACTTCTGGATTGCGGTTTTAAATTGAAAATATCAGGTTTTAAAGGAAAATCTCATCTCTATCTATCTTCTATATATAATCATGTTTGTTCTAGGAGGAGTCTTATCGATGACGTCACCTCTGTAACGGCTAGTCCGCATGTAATGACTAGTTTCTTAGTAGCGAATAGTTCAGAATCAACGAAAATATGACTCATCTAGTTACAATCAATTCCTCATATTTTGGGGGCAATTGTTAGGGCATGGATTTTATGCTGAGGATCATCCATCCTGAGACTTGACCTGGATCACGGATCCTTAACGGATAACACAGGGAGTCTGAGGATCAAGGATCCTTACTAATGTTTATGTTTTAACAATTGTTCCTTGTGAGTTTAGTTTACTTTTGCAGGCATTATGTGGCTGAGTCAACACGAGAATATTGGAGGAATATGCTGTTTATGGCACGTGCAAAGGAGTCTTGACTGTTAAGGGGATCGTGTGAAGACTTGCATGATTTTATGATAGTTTGTTACTTAGATATTTCTAATTTTAAAGGGGTTAACAAGCTCAGAATAGAAACATATTAACTAACTCTCGAACTCTCTGATATTCATTGGCGAAACACATACTCACTAGCAATTCATTGTATTGAGCTTGTTATCTTCCAAAGTTGTAATCCTTCTTGTGCAATATAGTTGATAGTGATAGTTTTCACTATCCTAGGTTTTTTATGCCGAAGATCATTCATTGATCAAGAGCTTTTTCCTCGTATAAATCCTTGTGTTCATTGTCATTTCCTTTTGATAATTGTTCTTACATTTGTTCATCAACCTAAGCACTCAACCTCACAAAAATCAGATTTGGTTACATTATCCTTGTTGTGATTTTTGACCAAAACAGTTTGTATCAGATTACAATGGATGTCGTTTAACTTCAATTATTACAATCGCAATTCTTTATTTGAAAAACTCGTTATACCCTAAGTTCTTTAGCATTAACTAGATTAAAATTTTGAGTTAAATCTAGTCACAATAGGGTATTATAGTCATTTTACGCTTTTATTTAAATGTTTTTAATAAATAAAGCAAAAATATAGCATATATATACTGCAAGCACACTCTCTCTATCTCTAAAATAAAACAACTAGTCAACTACTCCCCAAGTCCACCATCGCCACCGCTTGTGACATGAACACCACCATCATTGGAGCTACACAATCGCCTGTGACATAACCACCACCATCATCGATTCCGGTGAGATGGAGAGAAGTGATTTCAGATCTGATGGAAGATCGGACAGTTGTGAAGACAAATCTGATCATTCTTAGCCGGAAATAAACAACGAACCTCTGTTCTATAGATCTAATGTGGTTATTTTGTGATATACATCTTCAACCACCAGAAACCCTAACGAATATCATGTTTATTTGACAGATATGAGAATTGTGAAGTATGGAAACGGTTCATGTTGTTTATATCTAGGGTTTCGGTCGGTTTAATTATGTTGTTTAGATCCAGGGTTCTAGAAGTATGATGGTGGCCCAGTTTTTTTGGTGACGGTGGCTACATGTACATTTTCAGGCGGAGGGTGGGTTTAGATATTTTCAGGCGGCCGGAAATGGTGGTGGTGATGACCGGTATTTATAGAAAAAGAAAGAGAGAGACTTATGAGAGATTGAGGGGAATAATCATATATATTAATTTCTTAAAGTATATTTTTAAATAATAAGGAAAAAAGACAATTATACCCTCATGTGTAAGGCACATGTTCTGACTTAACTGAAAATTTTAACCTGGTTAGTGCTAAAGGAAGAAGGGTGTAATGAGTTTTCCAAATTAAGGGCTATGACTGTAATTATTGAAGTTAAAGGGCATCAATCGCAATCTGATATAAACATAAAGGATGAAAAGTGTAATTTTCCCAACCTCCTGTTAGTTACAATAATGTCACCGTAACTTCCTGTTAGTTACAATAATCAATAATGTCACCGCCTTCTTAACCATTGAAATATTGAACTGATATGATTAACAATGCATGTTCATTTCTACCTTCGCACACAAAATCGCCTTTTTATTTGAATCTTCATGTATATTTAGATGAGTTCAAATGAACTAGCACATATTTCACACTCTTATTATGAAATTGAGGACAACCTTATTATCATTTTATCAGATTAAAATATATGATTACAAATTAATTCACATGGTTTAATACTCTACATCCTTGGACTTTGACATGCACTTTTCTTTTGGTTGAGTAGAAGTTAGAGTAGTATGGTTGTTTCCCTTATCTTTTTGTCTATATTGGGTTTTCACATGCATCATGCATATATACATGTATTCTTATATAAAAGCATACGTCACTTATGTCCGCATATGAAGGGTTGTCAATCATGCCGGGTTGGCAGTTTGATGTATTTCAGGTTGACGGGTTAAAATTCTTCAACCCTTTATGTTGTGTCGTGTCGAACTTGTTCAAATCAGGTTCCGTTCTGGTCATGTTTTGTGTCGACCATTTAATGTAATAACTAGTGACTTCGTAACAATTTAAGATTTGGAGAAAAAAAGTAATAACTAGCAACACCTATAACTATCGCACAAACCAAAAGTCAGTCCCCTCGAATTTCAGATTTGGAGAAAACATGCTTGAAGATACATATGAAATAGATGCTTAGACTAGTCCAGAAGAGGCGGAACATGAGAATCATGGCGAGACGAAGAATGCAGAATTAGAGAAAAAAATATTCCCCAGGGATGCCATCCTGAAGTTACTCCGTGGTTACTCACACAAGGATCAGGATTATGTCAAGGCTTAGACGAATAAGCAACAGCTTGACTAGTCATTTCAAAAGGAAATCAAGGCTTGGATGGATGACAAAGTAGATTGGCCAGCAAAGCTACAAATATCGATACTGACTTTTGAATTCCAAATTCCAATGCACATGATATTTTATGGCCTGCACTTAAATTCGGGCTCAAGAAAACACATCTTTTAGCTTAAAGATGGGTCCATGAAGGTGGTCAGCCTACAATGGAATGGCTTATTTCTAGGCGCATCAACTCCCCTCTTTCCGACTTGAGGACAAGTCAATTATCGGGGCAGGATGTATTGATACAAACCCGATTCTATATGGGTGGGTATTAGGGTCAGATTTATTAATGGGTCAAAGCAGTTATTGTAAGGGGAAACTAATGGATAAATGGGAGTTGAAGTTTAGGGCCGATTATTATTGCTATTATTGCTTATTTATATCTTTGTTCTAGTTTTTGGAGAATATGTCGATGATTATTATCCAAATTAGGTATCTATACCTTTGTTATTGGAGATTAACTCATCTCGAATTGGGTCTTCTATCTTGTAACATTTCAGTTTCCAGCAATTAAATCCATCAATTACCTTTGTTTGATTTTCGGGTTCTATTATTTGGTTCTGATATGAACCAAATGCAACATAAAAATTATATCAAATAAGGTATAAAATAAACCCTTTTTATTACTAGTGTTGGAAAAAGTGCGTTTCTTTGTATACTTTTGATTTTCAGGATTAAAAGAGCTTAAATGTACAAAAGGAACAAATTAACGGTAAAAACCAGCATATATACAAAACAAGGGAAGTTGATACATCATACCAACCCTCCGAGCTTCACTCCAAGACCACAAACAAATCAGAAGACAAGCACGGGGCCGTGCCACCAAGGCATGCCCTCTCAAGATTCCAGAAAGAAAAAGACAAACAGAAGTAGACAACAGACACAGGGCCATGTCCAATGGACACGGGCCGTGGTCAACTTCCAGATATGCAAATCTTGGAGAGTATAACAAGTATAATGGTCACGGGGTTGTGCCGTTGACACATGGGGCCGTGCAAGCCCCATGCTAGTAGAACATTATCTCTACATCATCTATAGGTAATACTTTAAACGTGTTACGTATCTTAATGACTATTTAAAAATAGATTAAACTAGTTACTATGGATGATGGCTTTTGTGATGTTAGTTATATGATAGTGATCTCAAATCCTACCATTACCTTGTGTTTCATACTCATGTTGTACGTGCATTTCTTTTCCACTTCTTCAAATTTACATATATTATAATGTCACACCCCGATATTTTCACGTATTACCGGTGGGTTTGGTGGGGAGTATCGTGACGTAGTTGGTATCATCATAGTCAAATAATCACAATTTAATCCACAGCGGAAGTCTAAAGTAAATAATACAAACCGAATTGAAAGTATAATAAAATATTACACAACGGTTTGGTGGGGAGTATCGTGACGTAGTTGGTATCATCATAGTCAAATAATCACAATTTAATCCACAGCGGAAGTCTAAAGTAAATAATACAAAGCGAATTGAAAGTATAATAAAATATTACACAACGGTGGTAAGTGGATCCACAGGTGGATCTAAAACAGAAAGAAAATGTTGTTCAACAGACTTAAAGTATTAAAAGCTTGCAAGACTCTTTATTTAATACTCGGGAGTTTCCAGCCCATTACGCGTAGTACCTGCACTTAGTCTTTTTGAAAAATACGTTAGTTTACACTGGTAAATACAATTAACTTACTCTTTTGAAAAGCATTTATAAAATTGGTTTGGATGCTCAAGGCATAAAATCTTTTATAAATTGAGAAAATTATTTTAAAAATAATCTTGTATACAGATTTATATATTTGTCGTCCGTTCAGGACCGGATTAGAAGAGCCGGTACAAGATTAATAGACACACCACAATTATAGGCCCACAAGGAGTTTTCTCACGTGTGAGATACCGTTTATACATACGCAACTGTCAGGTGTATGCCTACACCCCGTGCTTAAGCCGTGACCATTTCAAATGAATGAGCCGAGGATATCCAGGACACGGTCATTACCCCCCTAAAGGCATTGTATCAAACAAATCAGATTAAAATGGGTTATGTAAATTTATTAATCATAATCCGATTAAATGATTTCATACCCGACCAAGCGGTATTATTATAATACCGTATCCCAAGCCCGTATAACGGAAAATAAGTTAAAAGTATTTACCTGAGCTTAAAATATGATTTTATTCTCAGCCGTATATCAAATCAGCAAGTACAAGTAGCTTTTACTGGGCTCCTAATCTGGAACGAAGGATTTAATAACCTATTAGATTCCTAAGGGGTCTTATTTAAGTTATAACTTAGACCGGTTAGTTTTAAATAAAGGTTTACGGTTCAAAACGCAAGATTAAGCGAAGACCGGATTAGAATGTGATTTAGACCCAACAAGTATGAAGAATTGTATAGAATGGGTAAACTAAACACATTCTGGATTTTGAAGTAAAAATGATAAGATTTGACCCGTTTCGGCTAATTTATGCAAACTAGTTACATAAACCGTACCGGACGCGTATATGCATAACGGGTAACCGAATGAGTCATGTACAAGTTCCATAAGTTATTATGCTTAAATTATGTTGTGATATCAATAGGATATCTTCCATTATGCCCAAAACGAATTTAAAACCAAATTAAGCCCCGTAAGGGTATTTTGGTCATTTTAAAGTTTATAAAAGAGGTTAAATAGCAATCTGAGGTTCTGGTCTAAAAAAATCAGTAAAAATATTTATTTTAACAAGTTACATCAGTAAGATATCATATATATGTGAAATTTATTATTTATGGCCAAACTATGCACCGTAGGGGCATTTTGGTCATTTCACATGTGCTTTAAGGGTCAAATTTGGAAATCTGAGTTCAAGACTTAAACTTACTGTTAAAGTATACAAATTTATTTTTAAAATCAGTAGGTAGTAAGTCGTTGAGCGTTAAATATGGCTTTAAACCATACTATGCGCTTAATAAGCGTAAAAGTCGGTATTTGACGATATTTGAAATGTTTATAAAATTTTGAAGTTTTGATCAGTCTCTAAAGCTTAAAATATTTTATTTAAAATATGAAATCAGTAGGAAAAGGTTTGGTATCAAAATGATATGTAAAACTCATTTTATCAATGAAAAGGGTAATTTCGTCAATACCGAATTTACACTAGAAATCTATGTTATGGTCAGTATAAAATTTGACAAAAATTTCCAAAAATCCCTAAATATTATTTCATAATAGTGGGTAGCAATTTTGGTGTCAAAAATTGGTTTAAATATGATTTATGCTAAAAATACCATTTAATTAACAAAAAGCTTTCATTTTACGATATCGTGCATAACTTCTATTTTAGACCATAAACTGATGTCAAAATTTTAGGACATGCTTATAAATCAGTAATAAAGATTTTTGTCCTCTCATATTTTCAAAAATCTTGTTTTTATATCAAAAGGGCATAACGGTCAACTTTTAAGCATTTAACGGAAACATGCAATGAACTAGGATTTCTATGGAACCATGTTGTATAACCTCAGAGGGTTTTACTAACATATAATATGGTCCTAAAGGAACCCTAAGGCATAACTAAACTAAGCTAAATCGGTTCAGAACTGAAAGTCGAAGCAAAAGTCTACTTTTGCGACTTTCGGTTGCGAACCGGGCCTAAACTCAGAATTGTCGGGTTGAACATGCCTAAACATGTTCTTATATTATTTACCAAGTTATTTTAGTGTTAAAACATGTTCCGTAACTTCAGCATTATCATTTATGAATTATTTTGCAAAAACTGACTCGTTTGACTTTTTGTTAAGAAGTTTGACCTGACAATTGACCGAGATAACGTGATAATTTGAAGGTGCCCTTTTAAGGGTTTAACACCTACATAATTACCAACACATAGCCACTTTCAATTCGAATAATGGCTGGACCGTTAGTGATTAATCACAAAGTCAAAGCGTAATTACGCTATCTTTGACTTTCGATCATTAAGCTAATGAAACCTTAACTATAGAAGCTAAGAACGCTTACAAGAGTCTTTAGCCCGAAGTTTATACTTGAGAAAGCTTCCTTGAACACCAGGATGTTTCAGAGAGTGAGTGTGAATGAAATTTTCAAATGTGCAAGTTCTAAGTGCAAACAATGGGGTTATATATAGTAGTTTGATGGCTTCCAAGATCAGTCCATCTGTTCCTAGAGGTAATCCAAATGTTTACAAGTGTCCCTAGGGCAGTAAAAACCATTTACAAGCCCCTGGTATCGCTCAGAACTCATTCAATGGCGGTGTAAGAGCTGCAACATGCAGCTGCCAGTTTTTTGGTCGCTAGTGACTATGTCGCGGCCCGCGTAGAGAACCAAGAAGATCTACGCGGCCCGCGAGGATCCTTGATTCCGGTAAAAACTTTGCAAGTTTTGCATTTTCAGTCCCTGGTCCATGTTTACTTTAAATAACTTTCTTTTATTGCACTATTAACCCCCATAGTTAACTATCAAGTGCCTTGGGTCACAAATTAACTCCGTTAAGCTCCCGGTTAGTCGTAAGATCACCCGAAAAGTCTTGTGTACATCGAAATTCCATGAGATTACTATCTGATATTCGTGAGAGAAAAAATACAAATATTACAATGCTTTTGGGGTCGTTAAAAGGTCACTCAGAGGTAACATTTAACATGTTGACACATTTAACCCCTATGCTTTGTAAATTCTAAATTTTTAAGCACAACGGCTTTCTACGTCCAATAATCTATTCATTAAAGAATACGAACGTCGTGTGAGGTCAATCAGAGGTGAAAGTTTGGCATGTTGACACTTTGGGTCCTTTTACAAACATACTTTCTTCGTTTGTCAACTTTAGTCCCTTGAAAACAATTCGTTACACGTTTAAAGTTCATGACACGTGTCTTCAATATATTGGACATGATTTTGCGAGGTGTTACATCCTCACCCCCTTAAAAGAAATCTCGACCTCGAGATTTACTGAAATAAATGAGGGTATTTCTGTTTCATTGTGGATTCAACCTCCCACGTGTATTCTGGGCCTCTACGAGCATCCCACTTTACCTTCACAATCGGTACATGCTTTCTTCTAAGTTTCTTAACCTGTCGATCCTCGATCGACAAAGGTTTTTCAACGAACTTCAAGCTCTCGTCAATCTGCACGTCCTTATGCGACATTGCTAGCGATTCATCGGCTAGACATTTCTTTAAATTGCAGATGTGGAATACATTATGTATTCCACTAAGCTCTTCAGGCAGATTTAGCTTGTAAGCTACAGTTCCGACACATTCAATGATCTCGAATGGTCCTATGTATCTTGGGCTTAGCTTGCCCTTTTTGCCAAAACGCATCACCCCTTTCCAGGGTGATACCTTGAGTAGCACTTTATCACCAAGTTCAAACTTTAGAGGTTTGCGCCTCTTATCAGCGTAACTTTTCTGCCTATCCCTGGCAGCTTTGAGATGATCACGGATTTGGACAATCTTATCTGTCGTCTCGAGGACTATATCAGGTCCTGACAATTTGGTTTCTCTAATTTTCGCCCAACAAATTGGCGTTCTGCACTTCCTTCCGTACAAGGCCTCAAAAGGCGCAGCTTGGATACTCGAATGATAGCTATTATTGTACGAAAATTCAATCAAAGGAAGATGGTCATCCTAACTTCCACCGAAATCAATAACACAGTCCCTGAGCATATCCTCAAGCGTTTCGATTGTACGCTCGCTCTGGCCATCTATCTAAGGATGATATGCGGTGCTGAAATTTAAACGGGTGCCTAGGGATTGCTGAAAGCTTTTCCAAAAATGAGATGTGTATCTAGTATCCCTATTGGAAATAATAGATACCGGCACTCCGTGGAGAGACACTATCTCATCCACATACAGCTGGGCTAGCTTATCGGAGCTGTGCGTTTCTTTAATTGGCAAGAAGTGAGCTGACTTTGTCAACCTGTCAACTATAACCCATATTGTATCGTTCCCATGTTTCGTCTTTGGTAACTTAGTAATAAAATCCATGGTTACCATTTCCCATTTCCAAGTGGGAAGTTCAGGCTTGTAACACCCCGTGTTTCGAAAGTCAAAGTCAAGATTGAAGTCAAAGGAAGACCAGATTGCTAATTGCGATCTGTCACTCCTTGCTCAACTCCTGTTTTGACTTCTTTGACTTATAGATAGTCTATTTATGTTATCGCATTAGTTGTATTATGTGGAGTACTTGTTAATAATCGAGGTCTAATCGCTATTTATCGCGTGTTTTATCGCTTAATGCATCGCAATCGCATTCGCAACTCGAATTATGCGTTCTGGATATTGTTTTACGTGTGTGTGCCTTTTATGTGTTACTTGTGCATGCTTATGTTTATGTTAAGGTGGTTAATTGAAACGCAGTCGCAACTCTATCGAATCGAATCGAAAACGCTAAACGCAAGTTAAATTATAGTGATTGTATGTTAGATATAGTAGTTATGTTATTTGTGGGTAATACTATCGCATCGCTCACTCGAATCGCATCGCAACGCAACGCAACGCTCAACACGCGAATCGAAACGACAAAACTCATCGCGCCGGACTCAAGGATCGAGTGGCCATCCGATCGGATTGCCATCCGATCGGGTTGCCATTCGATCGACCAGCCACTTTCCCCCACTTTCCTTTTTGGGAAACCCTATAAATACCCTTCATATGTCACATCACTTGATGTGACAGCCCTCACTCGACTCAGCTCGCTCCAGCCACTCTTTCTCTCGATTTCTCGTGATTCTTGTAAGTTTTCAACCTAAATCTTGTACTTTCCTGATCTACACGGACTCCTACACCTTTCTATCTTTTGAATCTTTACTTTTAACCATGAAATCACTATATTTGAGGTGTTCTAGGATGATGTCATCATGGGGTTCTTATGAACTTCATGTTTTGGCTTCAACCCACCAAGAACAACTTAGATCTAGACGATTTCCACATGAATAAACAAAGATCTTGCATAGATTTGAACATATTCATGGTGAAAAGGATTGAAAGATGGTTTTTCTAACTTTCCTTCAACTCTTTTACACTCAGTGCACTCAAGACCGATAGAATAGGGACTAGTTCTGATCTTCTACTCATTCCTAGTGAAGTGTTGGTTCTAGATCTGGTTTCTATCAAAGAGACAACCGGTTTTCGGGTTAAGCATGAACCACTGGCTCGAACCACTGACTGACCAGACTAGGGTGATTCCAGTCCGATCGGATCACTCGGGGCTTGACGAGGTTCTGTTGCTTAGCACGTACCACATCGTCTCGATCAAAACTACAAACTACCAAAAACAACCAAGTGTCAAGATGATCAGGCCATCAGAACGGATTGCCGTCCGATCGGATTGCCATCCGATCGGACAGCCATCCGATCTGCTTGCACCTGGGTCCTACACTTAAAACTTTTTGAAGAACTGAACGTCGAACGGACTACCGTTCGATCGGGTTGCCACCCGATCGAGCGACCATCTGACCATGTGATGTTAGGACTTCAACACTTAAACAATTTTCAACATGTTCAATACATACGGATTACTACCCAATCGGATTATCCGATCGAGTGACCGTCCTGCTGTGAACTTGTTCTCAACTAAGAAGACTCGCCAATCAGATTGTCGTCCGATCGAACGACCGTTCGATCGACCGACCTGAAGGGTAGAGATACTTCTCTATTTTCAAAATGCTACAACAAAAACTTCTAAAGGCAAACCATCATACACAAACACACCCTCACCAAACGAGGTGACAATCCAATCGAATGGCCATCCGAACGGATTGCCACTCGATCAAATGGCCATCCGATCGGACTGCCATCCGATCGGATAACCATCTAATCCTTGGTACACTTGCATTGTTTTACGCACCGCTTATCGTTTATGTTATCGTTCTGATCAGGCTAAACTCACTCTAGCGCTCCCTTCAATCCATCATCACTGTGAGTATACTCGAACCCTTTTTGCTTTATGCACTTTTGGGTGTTACATACGTTACTTATTCTAAATCACATCAAACACACTATGCAATACTTTAACGCTAACCGCTACTGCATGTTATACGTGACTCGATGAATGCTTGTTTGTTATGTTTACACATAGATTGCTGTCTACCTGCCTTAGCAACGATAGTACTATAGTTTGGACTCAGCACCTGTTCACTCAGGGGTTGTTAAGGACCACTAATCACATGATTTGCAGTGGTGAATATGTGTTACGAACTGCCCTGCGCAGCCAATCCGCAGTCATTGGTATTGATAAGATCATGTCGATAACTTACGTGCTTCATTTCACACGTTGTACGTGCTGGTTATGCGTAAACGATTTCGAACTCTATTATATCTATTAAACTTGTATGCTCACCTTTACACTATGTGTATTGACTTTTACTTTAACGTATGTGGCAGGTGCTTAAGATGTTAAAATGCTTGGCTTGCTGTGAAATCGAGGCTAGGAAAGAGTCTAGAAACAAATAAACCAATTGTCTATTTTGAAATCTGAGTTGTCGGATCAGTACTTGTTTGTGAGACAATTATTTGTAATAACTGTTTTATTTGGATATGTTATGGTATGGGACATGGCGTTTTAAGTATCTGGTAATTAATAGTTGTTATGGATACTCATGGACAATCTGTTTCGCTCAGTGCCGCGCCCCGATGATTCCGCCATCGGTTGGGGTGTGACAGATTGGTATCAGAGCCATAACTATAGGGAATTAGGCAAGACTCGACCTAGTCTGGGTCGATGTCTTAGAAATGACCTAGTCTATAGTTTGGTACCAACAGACCGACTTGTGCATACCCTGTAAGGGTTTTGTACGAGCTTACTTGCTATATCTCGCTATTCTCGCTTGCACTACCCTACACTGCACTCTAAAATTTCGAAAAATGAACGAATGATTAGGTCGAGATTAGGTGTGAAAACCGCAAACTCTCGACTAAATCACTTGTTTGACTCGCATTTTATCTATAATCAGGAGAATTTGCGTTGAATCAGGAGTGAAATCCATACTTTGGCGCAAATTTCCTCTCTATTTTACCAAACAAGAATAAGTCGCTAAGTTAGGGGTGAAACCCGAACCTTGATGACTTGTTTCGTGCTCTATTTTGTTTTAACAAAAAACCCACCAAAGTCTCGACGGACTCCAACAGCTTGAAGTCACACTGTAACTGGAAGGATGCGTGCCGATCGCCAGAATTTGAGGCGAGAGCACAGTCTCGAAGGCTGAAGTGTGTACCAAAAGTCCTTGTGAATAGCCGAATCACTTTGGCTAGGTAGACATGTTTTGACGGAAGCCTTAGACAATCTATTTTCGATTTCAAACTCGCAATCGTCGATTTTATGTGTTTCGATTCTGAGCCCGCAACTGCTGACTCTGATATTTGTCGCTTTTATGTGGATTTTATGTGTTTTATGTGATTACGTGTTTTGATTTTGGTGATTTATTCGTTTTCTGTAACAACTCGTATCAAAAGTCATATTTATTTAAATAATTTGTCCACTAGGAAACCCTAATTGAGACACCCAAGTGATTCTGCACAAACCCTAAAATTTTCAGAACAATCGGAATCAGGATCAGGGCCCCTAAAACTCAGGGGGGATAAACCCTAGTTACGATTATCTGAATAACTTGTTGTCAGTTTCGAATTTTAAGAATCCGTCAAGTCAGCAAGCCTACTCACACACGTAGCTACCCTATGAACATAGGTGACCCCTCGCGTCACGCGAGGGGGTCCAAAATTTATGTATAAATAGGAGTGTATGGGACTTGATTTTGGGCACTGAAACGACGTTAAAACTCAAAATATACGCTGAGTTATCGTAGAATTACTATCACAACACACACGGATCACTAATCGCCGCCGCAATACAGGGTAATAACTCGATCGCTGATACGATTCAATGTCCGATCGATTAAACTATCCAATGGATGTTTAAGTGCTGCCCACATTAGGGTTTATGCTTTGTCATTCGTTGTTAATTCAATGGATGTTTAAGTATCGCACTTTGTCATTCGATGTGAGGGTTTAATCTCGTGAGTTATCGTAAATGCTGTATTAAGTTACTAACCGAATTGTGTGCCTGTTATTAAATTTAGGTTAAAAGGCTAATCAGTAGGCTAGGCTCTGCTCAAATTAAATCTGCAATGTGAGTCATTCTCTTTTTATCAAATTTAATTTCCAAATCAAGTTTATTTTCAAAGTTATAATTATAGGGATTAAGTCTTTGTAATCACCAAGTTACAGCCGGTATGTGGGGTTTTGTATACATTACTTGATAATCGTCACCATTGGGGCAGCCAATGGGGGATATGACCATAGTCACAGATCCAGTCGAGTGACAAATACCGTGGGTAGTTGGTTTGATATCAGAAACATTGTAATCGCTCTTAATACTGTACATTATAACCAAAGAGTCGTTTTAAGTAAAAAGAATGATTCACTCAGTATTTCCCGCTGACAAAACCTTTTTCAAACATGTTTCAGGTGATCTGTTGTGATCCAGGAAAAGTGCCGCGAAGCACTACAAGCTTAAGGAAGTGGCTCAGTATAAAATAAAGAAACATGTTTTGTAAAATAAAAGATTTCTTCATGAAATCTCAAGATTGTAAATTACCGGGTTTTATCCCGAGTTGTGAAATAAAATAATCGGGAAATATTTCAGTTTTAAAAAGATCCTGAAGAAACTTCCGCTCTTAATTAAATACCCCGGGATTTCTGTCCCGCGGCTCCTGAAACGGGTCAAACCGGGTCGGGGGCCGTGACATTTTCGCTATTCATTTCGATCCACATGCACAACTCGCACTGCTCATCTATATCAAAACGCCAACAAATCGCTGGTCATTATTCGCCATCGCTGCTCGATACTTGTAATCGCTATAATTAATCGCTATACGCGCTGTGAAGGATAGGGAATACGTGCAACATATAGTTAGGTTTCTGTATTCTGACTGCCTCATGTGCTTCTGTGCCTTACATGCTTATGTGTTTCTGTGCTCTACGTGCCTATGTGCTTAAGTGTTTATGTGCCTGTGTGATTCTGTGTTTATGTGGATACATGTTCCTGAGCTTTATGGTAATCGCTAGACTATACTAGGAATAATCAAAATTTGTGTTGAGTCCTGTGGCGATGTCTGTTGCAGACAATGTCGTCATCTGGATCCCGTTACTCTCGAACTGCCCGCCAAAACCAGAAAGACAAACACCTTGCTGCTCTCGTCGCTAAGCAGATAGCGAAAGTCATTCCCCAGATCGTTAGCGACCTACACGAGAATGCTAGCAAGTCTTCTGAAGAGTCCAGGACCGAGACTCCTAAAGCTGCTTTTAGCTTCAAACAGTTTAAAGCTTGCGGACTGAAAGAATTTACTGGCGAAGATGGCCTTACGGCCTTGTTTCAATGGTTTGATTCAATCGAGGTCACCCTGCGCCAGAGTGGCTGTCCTAATGATCTCCGCACTCTGAACGCTACTGGCGTCTTCCAATCCCGAGTATTAGATTGGTGGACGGCTGAGAGGAACAAACGTGGAAATGATGCAGCTTATGGTTTGACGTTGGATGAGTTGAAGAACGTCATGTAGGAAGAGTTCTGCCTTCCCCACGAGCGCCAAAAGTTGGAGGACGAATTCTGGCATATCAAGCAGAAGGATGGTGACAATGCTACTTTAACTGCTCGCTTCAAGCAGCTGAGCATAATCTGTCCTGATCAAGTCAAGACTCCTGATGTGACGATCAAGAAGTATATCCGAGCTCTGCTGGGTTGTGTTGCAGATTTTGTGCAAGCATCAAAACCTGCAAAAATCGAGGAAACTTACCTGCATGCCGCTGAAATAAATGACAAGTGAGTCAAGTCTGGCTACTGGGATAAAGCCGCCAAGAATCTACATCAAGCTACCACCGCACCAACCGCTGAAATCGCCACCACCCCTCAGTCTTCAAAGGCCTCTCGTCGCAAGAGGAAGAACAACAACAACTCCAGCAACAAGAACTGTGCTGTCACCACTGCTGCCCCGCTCCAAGCTGTATCAGCTCAGCAACAGACTCAACACCGCCAAGTCGCGACACCAGTTACCTAAGCACCGCCGGCAAAGCGTGCTTATCCTGGTCCTCACCCTGCCTGCCCGACCTGTACCTACCACCACCCAGTGGGAATCATCTGCAGATTTTGCGTATATTGCAACATGTACATCCATTTCACCGCCAACTGCCGTACTGGTCCTCGACAAGCTCCAGCTCCAGCTACTGCTCATCAAGCTCTACTTCCTGCTCCTCAAGGCCAACAAGCGGCTCCTGCACCTGCGATCAATGCTAGAGTCTGCTTTGCGTGTGGTGATCCCAACCACTTCGCAAACATGTGCCCCAATCGGGTTGTGAAGCAAGAGCAACAACAGCAGCAGCCCCAACAACATCAGCAGCAGCAGCCTCAACAACAAGCCGCTCGTGCTCGAACTTTCAACATTAATGTGCACCAGGCTCAGGCCGACAACAACGTGGTCAATGGTACGTTCCTTGTGAATGGTATTTATGCTTCGTGTTTGTTTGATACTGGAGCCGATAACTGCTTTGTATCGTTTGAGTTCTAAAAGCTCCGTAATCGTAAGCGCGCCCATCTCCCCTCAACGTTCGATGTTGAAGTTGCCACCGGAAGGACCGTCACTGTCAACTCTGTTCTTCGTGATTGTACTCTCGAGCTCAACAATCACATCTTCCCTATCGACCTTATTCCGATGCAGCTCGGTAGTTTTGATGTCATAGTAGGCATGGACTTTCTTCGCGAAAACCATGCTGAAGTTGTTTGCTTCGATAAAATGATTCGATTCTCGCTCGCTAATGGTGACCAACTTTGTGTGTATGGCGAAACACTCTCGAAGGATCTCAAGCTCATGTCATGTATTCTAGCCAGCAAGTACCTCCACAAGGAATACAGAGCTTTCTTGGCTAATATTGTAGTAGCGGAGAAGGAAAAGAAAGGTAATCCGGGAGTAAACGAAGTCCCCGTTGTGTGTGAATTTCCAAAGGTATTCCCTGATGATCTTCCAGGTTTACCTCCAAGTCGTGATATCGACTTTCATATCAACCTCATTCCTGGAGTAAATCCTGTTGCTAAAGCTCCTTATCGACTCGCACCGTCCGAAATGCGTGAACTATCGAGTCAGCTCCAGGAATTACTTGATAAAGGCTTCATTTTCCCTAGCACCTCTCCTTGGGGCGCGCCAGTCCTTTTCGTCAAAAAGAAGGATGGGTCGTTCCGAATGTGCATCGACTATAGGGAGTTGAATAAGTTGACAATCATGAATCGCTATCCCCTGCCTCGCATTGATGATTTGTTTGATCAGTTACAAGGTGCTACGTGTTTCTCCAAGATCGATCTGCGCTCAGGCTACCACCAGTTACGCATACAAGAGGAGGATATACCCAAGATCGCTTTTCGCACTCGATACGGCCACTATGAGTTCGTTGTTATGCCTTTTGGTTTAACCAACGCACCAGCGGTTTTTATAGATCTGATGAATCGCGTGTGTAAACCTTATCTCGACCGCTTCGTCATCGTGTTCAGCGATGATGTCCTGATCTATTCCATGTCGAAGACCGAACACGCGCAACATCTACGTTTGGTTCTCGAGCTACTCTAGGGGAATCGACTCTATGCCAAATTCTCCAAGTGTGAATTTTGGCTGGAGGAGGTTCAATTCCTCGGTTACATTGTCAATAGTCAAGGTATTCACGTCGATCCCGCAAATATTGAAGCTGTAAGGATTGGGTTATGCCTAAGAACCCGTCCGAAGTCTGTTCTTTTCTCGGACTGGCGGGCTATTATCGCCGATTCATCGAAGGATTCTCTAAAATCGCCGTGCCGCTTACTTCCCTCATGCATAAAGAAAAGCCTTTTGTTTGGGGAACTGGACAAGAGACTGCCTTTCAAACCCTCAAACACATGCTTTGCAATGCTCCTGTTCTCACTTTACCCGACGGAAACGATGACTTCATTGTCTATTGTGATGCCTCGAACCTTGGCCTTGGTTGTGTTCTCATGCAATGAGACAAGGTTATTGCTTACGCATCTCGTCAGTTCAAGATCCATGAGAAGAACTATACAACCCACGACCTCGAGCTAGGCGCAATTGTTTTTGTGTTAAAGATTTGGCGACCCTACCTTTATGGTACTAAGTGTACGATCTTCACCGATCATAGGAGCCTACAACATATCTTTGACCAGAAGGAGCTAAATATGTGTCAACGCCGATGGGTAGAACTTCTCAACGATTACGACTGTGAGATTCGTTATCATCCTGGCAAGGCAAATATCGTTGCCGACGCTCTCAGCAGACGGAGTTATTTGCACAGCGCCCGTAATTTTCAAGCCCAATATGATCTCGAAACCCTAATCCGCGAAGCTCAACATGCCCGCTTTACCGAACGCACTTTAAAGAAGGAAATGATTCTCAATGAGGGAGCCCGGCTAGTTAATAAGTCGAATCGGATATTCCATTATCTGGACGAATTTGGGTTCCAAATCAAGTTTATTTTCAAAGTTATAATTACAGGGATTAAGTCTTTGTAATCACCAAGTTACAGCCGGTATGTGGGGTTTTGTATACATTACTTGATAATCGTCACCATTGGGGCAGCCAATGGGGGATATGACCATAGTCACAGATCCGGTCGAGTGACAAATACCGTGGGTAGTTGGTTTGATATCAGAAACATTGTAATCGCTCTTAATACTGTACATTATAACCAAAGAGTCGTTTTAAGTAAAAAAGAATGATTCACTCAGTATTTCCCGCTGACAAAACCTTTTTTCAAACATGTTTCAGGTGATCTGTTGTGATCCAGGAAAAGTGCCGCGAAGCACTACAAGCTTAAGGAAATGGCTCAGTATAAAATAAAGAAACATGTTTTGTAAAATAAAAGATTTCTTCGTGAAATCTCAAGATTGTAAATTACCGGGTTTTATCCCGAGTTGTGAAATAAAATAATCGGGAAATATTTCAGTTTTAAAAAGATCCTGAAGAAACTTCCGCTGTTAATTAAATACCACGGGATTTCTGTCCCGCGGCTCCTGAAACGGGTCAAACCGGGTCGGGGGCCGTGACAGAAAAAGGTGGTATCAGAGCCACTGATTTAAGCTAATTAAGTATTTAGAAATACTTAATTTTTTTCTGATTGCCAATTATATGATTATGTGTTTTATTAAGTGAATATTTGTGTACAGTATGGGTAAGCAAAAGTTGTCAAACATCTATCTTAAATTAGATAGATCATCCAATGAGAAGGGAAGTTCATCTCAAACCAAATCCTCAAATCAGTCTATAATTCCTGAAGAAGGAATATTTGTGTGAAAGGCACAATATGAGGAACCCCTATCTCCTAGTAAAAGAAATCTGATTATTAAGAAAAGCCAGGAGAAAATAAAGAAACTCCGAGAAAAGAAGGTTAAACAGGAAACCCGGGAATTAACCAGTAAAACACCTTGGGAGGACAAGTTAGATGTCAAATGGGCAGATCTTTATATGCTAGCTACTGTAGCGGTTAATACAAATCTTTAAATAATTTTTACCCAAGTACTAGCATCTTTATCAACTACAGTCCAGAAACTTTATTTCAGTAAATAAATAAGTTACAATAAACCTTAGTATGTTTTATTTTTTTTAGTTGTTTTGTAGTACCCAGTATGAAATAATATTTAAAAGTTTTTCTATAAAATTTTGTTATAATTTTTAATTATGTATATTTTGCTAACAGCATGAGTGACTTGTCTGACGCCCTTCAGAACTTAAATCTCTATCCGGTAAAAATAGAGGTTTCCAGAGATTTCAATAGGTATATACCAGACATAGAAGAACCTATTGAATTTAATGCTTCACCACCTCCAGAGAAACCCAAGCCCAAGAAAAGAAGGAGATTTGTAGGATGGAGGCGTGTGCGTAGGAGGAAACCCGTCACTAGAAAGATGCCTAAAATAGAAAATCCTTTAGAAAAAGGGAAGGGAATTGAAGTCGGGGAAGAGTCTAGGAAGATGGGATTACAGTTTGATGAATATTCTAAGCAAATAGAAATGGAGGTTGGAGGAAGTTCTCAGGTAGAAGTTGGAGAAAGTTCTAAACAAACTCAGGAAATGACATTGCAGGAAGAGCTAGATTTTATATTGGCAAGCTGTGATACTATTCAGCCTGTCAATACAAATGTTTTTACTCGTCCTATTGAAACTCAATTCCCTATAAACTTACAACCAGTAATCCCAGAACCTATAATCCATCCTCAACCCTTGGGAATGGACGAATGGTGGACAAATGACTGGCAATTCCAAAACATTATCAACAGTCCTTATTCCTTTCTTCCCCAATTTGATCCAGAACCTCTACCAAATCCACCGATGAGTAACGAGAATATGGCTGAACTTCGCCATTTTGGCGAAGAGTTAATGGATGCGGGAAATAGAATCCGGGAGATAGGGGGACAAATTGCCTGGAAATATGATGAAATGGAGCTTCGTTTTTAGGAAAGCAAATGACGAAAGATAGTAGGTTTATGAAACTGTGGTTGTGTAATAGTAATAGTAAAATCAATATGTGTAAAATAAATAATAAAACGGTTGTATATAGAAGCATGATATAATCTATAACATGAATGAAATTTTAGAAAATTTACAATTTTGTTTGTATATTCGTTTTCGTGATTATGTGCAATTAATTGTGACATTGGATTATTTCTTTTATACTAATTATTTATTTATAAATTAATTATCAGATGGCAAACATTGGTAATGAACCAGTAAATGAAGTAAATCAATCTGAGCAAATTCAGGAAGAACAATTGTTAAATAGACAAGATACAGAGGATATCGTTGCACAAGGAATAGCCAATGCTATTCCAGCAATCGTTGCTGCTATTCAAAAACCTGTTAAACCTCAATCAATCATTCCTAGTAAACGTACTCAAGGCGACAACTTTAGTAATAGTATAAACGGAGGCGGAAATCATGTTAATAACAATAATGATATGCAAGCCCCAATTTTTAAGAAAATGAAAGCTGCAACACCTGGTTGCACTTACAAAGAATTCCTTGCCTGTAAACCAACTGAGTTTGCAGGTAACGAAGGGGCTATTGCAGCACTACGTTGGTTAGAGAAAACTGAGGCAGTGAACACTATAAGTAAATGTGCTGAGGAAGATCAAGTTATGTATGCGTCAAATCTTTTTAAAGAAGGGGCGTTAGAATGGTGGAACACAGTATTACAAGCTAAAAGAAGGATTGTGGCCTATACCATGAACTGGGAAGAATTTAAGAGTCTTATAGAAAGAAAATTCTGTCCCGAGTATAAAAAAGATCAAATGGCAAATAAGTTCCTAAACCATCGGATGGTGAATGTGGATTGTCGTGGTTATACTTCGACATTCTTCGAATATGCTAGAGTGGTACCAACGCTGGCTTCGCCAGAACCGGTACTCATTTCTCGTTATATTTGGGGATTGATTAGTGAAATCCGTAACATCGTTAAAGCTGCGAGACCTCGTACGATTGACAATGCTGTGGAATTAGCTAACACCCTAACTGATGAACTGGTACGCACGCAAGATGAAAACAGGAAAAAGGAACTGGCTCAGAAAATTACCCAAGGATTTCGTACGGGTAATAATAACAGCTTCAAGAGAAGAGGAATAGGGCAATCTCCAACTCCGTCATTCTGCAGAAAATGCAAAAAGAAACATTATGGAAGATGCGATATAACCTGCAATTTTTGCAAAACTGTAGGACATCGTGAAGAAAACTGCAGGAAGAAATCCATAATTTGTTACAATTGTGGAGAAGCAGGACATTTCAAAACAGAATGTCCTAAATTAGCTAAACCAACAGATAACAAAGCCAAGACAGCCGACGGAGCTACTAAAAAGAATGTCAGAGCATTCCAGCTGACTACGCAAGAAGCAGAACTCATTCCAGATGTGATAGCTGGTACGTTCCTAGTTCACAACGTGTATGCAAAAGTATTATTTGACTCTGGTGCAAACCAAAGTTTTATCAATACTTCATTCTGCCAAGCTCTTAGCTTACCTTTAACCAACCTTAGGCAGATTTTTACCGTCGAAACGGCAGACGGAAATTCTGTTAGCATAGATAAAGTTTTGCAAAAGGAAAATATAGAACTTTCAGGTCATAAATTCTTTGCAAACCTATTACCTATGAAATTAGCCGAATTTGATGTTGTGTTAGGAATGGATTGGTTAGTAGCCAACCATGCTCGAATTCTTTGTGATCAAAATTCCATAGAAATTCAGGCACCTACTGGAGAAATAATCACGATTACAGGAGATAAACCACGTAAACCCATGAAGTTCATATCAGTAATGAAAGTTGCTGGTTATGAACGAAAGCAAGGAATAGTATATATGATATCAGTAATCATTAGTACTAAGGGCAAAGAACTTAAGGAAATTCCTGTAGTCTCAGAATACTCAGATATATTCCTAGTAGAGTTACCGGGATTACCACCAGATAGGGAAGTAGAATTTAGGATTCATCTAATTCCTGGAACTACACCGATAGCTAAGGCACCTTATCGGTTAGCTCCTACCGAAATGTTAGAACTGAAAAAGCAATTAGATGAATTACTAAGCAAAGGATTCATACAACCTAGCTCATCCCCTTGGGGAGCTCCAGTGTTGTTTGTAAAGAAGAAGGATGGTTCGATGAGAATGTGTATTGATTATAGAGAACTGAATAAGTTTACAATTAAGAATCGATACCCATTACCTAGGATTGATGACCTATTCGATCAACTTCAGGGGGCTAGATATTTTTCTAAGATAGATTTACGCTCCGGATATCATCAATTGAAGGTACAAGAAGAAGACATACCTAAGACTGCTTTCAGAACTAGGTATGGTCATTACGAGTTTACAGTCATGCCCTTTGGGTTAACGAATGCACCTGCCGCATTCATGGACATGATGAATAGAATCTGTAAACCGTATTTGGATAAATTTGTAATTGTCTTCATAGACGATATACTTATTTATTCAAAAAGTCAGGAAGAACATTGTGAGCACTTACATGCACTCTTAACTTTGTTAAGAAAAGAAAAGCTTTATGCCAAATTCTCGAAGTGTGAATTTTGGCTACAAGAAGTGCAATTTTTAGGACACATGGTGAATCACGAAGGTATTCATGTAGATCCTGCTAAGATAGAGGCAATTACCAATTGGAAGGTTCCGCAAACCGCAATGGAAATTAGAAGTTTTATAGGTTTAGCTGGATATTATAGACGGTTTATTAAGGATTTTTCCAAGGTAGCTGTACCATTAACTAAGCTAACCTGTAAAGCAGTTAAGTTTGAATGGGGACCTAAACAAGAAGAAGCCTTTAGAATCTTGAAACAGAAATTAACAAATGCTCCAATCCTAGCTTTACCGGAAGGGACTGAAAATTTTGAAGTTTACTGTGATGCTTCAAAACTAGGATTAAGATGTGTGCTAATGCAACGCAAGAAAGTAATTGCGTATGCTTCAAGGCAATTGAAAAAGCACGAAGAAAATTATATGACTCATGACTTAGAGTTAGGAGCCGTAATTTTTTCCCTTAAGATTTGGAGACATTATCTTTACGGAAGTAAATTTACTGTCTATACCGACCACAAAAGTTTAAAATATATTTTTGGGCAAAAAGAGTTAAACATGAGGCAAAGAAGATGGATGGAAATCTTAAGTGATTACGACTGTGATATTCAGTATCACAAAGGAAAGGCAAATGTAGTTGCAGATGCCTTAAGTCGTAAGTATCATGAAAAACAACGACGAGTTCGTGCTCTCAGGTTAAATCTACAATTAGATTTAATGGAACAACTGAAGCATTTTCAAGAAACAGCAATAGAGGATGTTGCTGAAGGAATGAAAGGACGAATAAAAGAATTAGAACAGGGAGATGATGGAATTTGGAGATTCCATAAGAAAATGATTTGGGTACCGAAGCAGGGAGAATTAAGAAATACGATCTTAGAGGAAGCTCATAAATCTAGGTATACCATACACCCTGGAAATAATAAGATGTACCAAGATTTAAGAAATAATTTATGGTGGATAGGCATGAAGAGGGTTATAGCTAGATATGTTTCTAAATGTCTTACTTGTTCACAAGTTAAGGCAGAACACCAGAAACCTTCAGGTCTACTACAACAGTTAGAAATGCCAGTATGGAAATGGGAACTCATAACGATGGATTTTGTTACTAAGTTGCCCAAAACCAGAAAAGGTAATGATGCGATTTGGGTAATTGTAGATCGATTAACCAAATCAGCTCATTTTCTACCCATGAAGGAAACTTTTAGTATGGAAAGGTTAGCCAAATTGTACGTAGACAAAGTAGTATCTTTACATGGAGTTCCACTCTCCATTGTTTCGGATAGGGATAGTCGTTTTACTTCTCATTTCTGGAAAAGTTTCCAAGAAGCAATGGGAACTCGACTAAACCTAAGCACTGCATATCATCCACAAACAGATGGGCAAAGTGAAAGGACGATCCAAACTCTAGAAGACATGCTCAGAGCATGTGTGATAGATTTTGGTGGAAACTGGGATGATCACTTACCATTAATTGAATTCTCCTATAACAATAGTTATCATTCAAGTATTGAAACTGCTCCATTCGAGGCACTATATGGAAGAAAGAGCAGAACTCCGGTTTGTTGGGCAGAAATAGGAGAAAGTCAATTGTCAGGTCCTGAGATTGTGCAAGAGACGACTGATAAGATTACTCAAATCAAGGAAAGGCTGAAAACTGCTCGAGATCGCCAGAAGAGTTATGCAGACAATAGATGCAAGCCGTTAGAATTCCAAATTGGAGACAGAGTACTGTTGAAAGTTTCCCCTTGGAAAGGAGTTGTTCGATTCGGTAAGAAAGGAAAGCTAAGTCCAAGATACGTAGGACCATTTCCAGTGATCCAACGTATAGGACCAGTTGCTTATCGTTTACAACTACCAGAAGAATTAGCTGGAGTACATGATGTATTTCATGTATCTAATCTCAAGAAATGTCTATCAGACGAATCTTTAGTAGTACCTCTCTGAGATATAGAGGTAAATGAAAAGTTAAAATTTGTTGAGAAACCTCTTCAGATAGAAGACAGAAAAGTAAAGTTTCTCAAGCACAAACGACTAGTATTGGTCAAAGTCAAGTGGGATTCAAGGAGAGGACCTGAATACACTTGGGAGCTGGAATCTGAAATGAAGAGAAAGTATCCTCAATTATTCCAGTAAATCTCGAGGACGAGTTTTTTATTAAGGTGGGTAGGATGTAACAACTCGTATCAAAAGTCATATTTATTTAAATAATTTGTCCACTAGGAAACCCTAATTGAGACACCCAAGTGATTCTGCACAAACCCTAAAATTTTCAGAACAATCGGAATCAGGATCAGGGCCCCTAAAACTCAGGGGGGTAAACCCTAGTTACGATTATCTGAATAACTTGTTGTCAGTTTCGAATTTTAAGAATCCGTCAAGTCAGCAAGCCTACTCACACACGTAGCTACCCTATGAACATAGGTGACCCCTCGCGCCACGCGACGCCCAGGGGGGTACCCCTCGCGTCACGCGAGGGGGTCCAAAATTTATGTATAAATAGGAGTGTCTGGGACTTGATTTTGGGCACTGAAACGACGTTAAAACTCAAAATATACGCTGAGTTATCGTAGAATTACTATCACAACACACACGGATCACTAATCGCCGCCGCAATACAGGGTAATAACTCGATCGCTGTTACGATTCAATGTCCGATCGATTAAACTATCCAATGGATGTTTAAGTGCTGCCCACATTAGGGTTTATGCTTTGTCATTCGTTGTTAATTCAATGGATGTTTAAGTATCGCACTTTGTCATTCGATGTGAGGGTTTAATCTCGTGAGTTATCGTAAATGCTGTATTAAGTTACTAACCGAATTGTGTGCCTGTTATTAAATTTAGGTTAAAAGGCTAATCAGTAGGCTAGGCTCTGCTCAAATTAAATCTGCAATGTGAGTCATTCTCTTTTTATCAAATTTAATTTCCAAATCAAGTTTATTTTCAAAGTTATAATTACAGGGATTAAGTCTTTGTAATCACCAAGTTACAGCCGGTATGTGGGGTTTTGTATACATTACTTGATAATCGTCACCATTGGGGCAGCCAATGGGGGATATGACCATAGTCACAGATCCGGTCGAGTGACAAATACCGTGGGTAGTTGGTTTGATATCAGAAACATTGTAATCGCTCTTAATACTGTACATTATAACCAAAGAGTCGTTTTAAGTAAAAAGAATGATTCACTCAGTATTTCCCGCTGACAAAACCTTTTTCAAACATGTTTCAGGTGATCTGTTGTGATCCAGGAAAAGTGCCGCGAAGCACTACAAGCTTAAGGAAGTGGCTCAGTATAAAATAAAGAAACATGTTTTGTAAAATAAAAGATTTCTTCGTGAAATCTCAAGATTGTAAAGTACCGGGTTTTATCCCTAGTTGTGAAATAAAATAATCGGGAAATATTTCAGTTTTAAAAAGATCCTGAAGAAACTTCCGCTGTTAATTAAATACCACGGGATTTCTGTCCCGCGGCTCCTGAAACGGGTCAAACCGGGTCGGGGGCCGTGACATTTTCGCTATTCATTTCGATCCACATGCACAACTCGCACTGCTCATCTATATCAAAACGCCAACAAATCGCTGGTCATTATTCGCCATCGCTGCTCGATACTCGCAATCGCTATAATTAATCGCTATACGCGCTGTGAAGGATAGGGAATACGTGCAACATATAGTTAGGTTTCTGTATTCTGACTGCCTCATGTGCTTCTGTGCCTTACATGCTTATGTGTTTCTGTGCTCTACGTGCCTATGTGCTTAAGTGTTTATGTGCCTGTGTGATTCTGTGTTTATGTGGATACGTGTTCCTGAGCTTTATGGTAATCGCTAGACTATACTAGGAATAATCAAAATTTGTGTTGAGTCCTGTGGCGATGTCTGTTGCAGACAATGTCGTCATCTGGATCCCGTTACTCTCGAACTGCCCGCCAAAACCAGAAAGACAAACACCTTGCTGCTCTCGTCGCTAAGCAGATAGCGAAAGTCATTCCCCAGATCGTTAGCGACCTACACGAGAATGCTAGCAAGTCTTCTGAAGAGTCCAGGACCGAGACTCCTAAAGCTGCTTTTAGCTTCAAACAGTTTAAAGCTTGCGGACTGAAAGAATTTACTGGCGAAGATGGCCTTACGGTCTTGTTTCAATGGTTTGATTCAATCGAGGTCACCCTGCGCCAGAGTGGCTGTCCTAATGATCTCCGCACTTTGAACGCTACTGGCGTCTTCCAATCCCGAGTATTAGATTGGTGGACGGCTGAGAGGAACAAACGTGGAAATGATGCAGCTTATGGTTTGACGTTGGATGAGTTGAAGAACGTCATGTAGGAAGAGTTCTGCCCTCCCCATGAGCGCCAAAAGTTGGAGGACGAATTCTGGCATATCAAGCAGAAGGATGGTGATAATGCTACTTTAACTGCTCGCTTCAAGCAGCTGAGCATAATCTGTCCTGATCAAGTCAAGACTCCTGATGTGACGATCAAGAAGTATATCCGAGCTCTGCTGGGTTGTGTCGCAGATTTTGTGCAAGCATAAAAACCGGCAAAAATCGAGGAAACTTACCTGCATGCTGCTGAAATAAATGACAAGTGAGTCAAGTCTGGCTACTGGGATAAAGCCGCCAAGAATCTACATCAAGCTACCACCGCACCAACCGCTGAAATCGCCACCACCCCTCAGTCTTCAAAGGCCTCTCGTCGCAAGAGGAAGAACAACAGCAACTCCAGCAACAAGAACTGTGCTGTCACCACTGCTGCCCCGCTCCAAGCTGTATCAGCTCAGCAACAGACTCAACACCGCCAAGTCGCGACACCAGTTACCTAAGCACCGCCGGCAAAGCGTGCTTATCCTGGTCCTCACCCTGCCTGCCCGACCTGTACCTACCACCACCCAGTGGGAATCATCTGCAGATTTTGCGTATATTGCAACATGTACATCCATTTCACCGCCAACTGCCGTACTGGTCCTCGACAAGCTCCAGCTCCAGCTACTGCTCATCAAGCTCTACTTCCTGCTCCTCAAGGCCAACAAGCGGCTCCTGCACCTGCGATCAATGCTAGAGTCTGCTTTGCGTGTGGTGATCCCAACCACTTCGCAAACATGTGCCCCAATCGGGTTGTGAAGCAAGAGAAACAACAGCAGCAGCCCCAACAACATCAGCAGCAGCAGCCTCAACAACAACAGCAACAAGCCGCTCGTGCTCGAACTTTCAACATTAATGTGCGCCAGGCTCAGGCCGAAAACAACGTGGTCAATGGTACGTTCCTTGTGAATGGTATTTATGCTTCGTGTTTGTTTGATACTGGAGCCGATAACTGCTTTGTATCGTTTGAGTTCTAAAAGCTCCTTAATCGTTAGCGCGCCCATCTCCCCTCAACGTTCGATGTTGAAGTTGCCACCGGAAGGACCGTCGCTGTCAACTCTGTTCTTCGTGATTGTACTCTCGAGCTCAACAATCACATCTTCCCTATCGACCTTATTCCGATGCAGGTCGGTAGTTTTGATGTCATAGTAGGCATGGACTTTCTTCGCGAAAACCATGCTGAAGTTGTTTGCTTCGATAAAATGATTCTATTCTCGCTCGCTAATGGTGACCAACTTTGTGTGTATGGTGAAACACTCTCGAAGGATCTCAAGCTCATGTCATGTATTCAAGCCAGCAAGTACCTCCACAAGGAATACAAAGCTTTCTTGGCTAATATTGTAGTAGCGGAGAAGGAAAAGAAAGGTAATCCGGGAGTAAACGAAGTCCCCGTTGTGTGTGAATTTCCAAAGGTATTCCCTGATGATCTTCCAGGTTTACCTCCAAGTCGTGATATCGACTTTCGTATCAACCTCATTCCAGGAGTAAATCCTGTTGCTAAAGCTCCTTATCGACTCGCACCGTCCGAAATGCGTGAACTATCGAGTCAGCTCCAGGAATTACTTGATAAAGGCTTCATTTGCCCTAGCACCTCTCCTTGGGGCGCGCCAGTCCTTTTCGTCAAAAAGAAGGATGGGTCGTTCCGAATGTGCATCGACTATAGGGAGTTGAATAAGTTGACAATCATGAATCGCTATCCCCTGCCTCGCATTGATGATTTGTTTGATCAGTTACAAGGTGCTACGTGTTTCTCCAAGATCGATCTGCGCTCAGGCTACCACCAGTTACGCATACAAGATGAGGATATACCCAAGACCGCTTTTCGCACTCGATACGGCCACTATGAGTTCGTTGTTATGCCTTTTGGTTTAACCAACGCACCAGCGGTTTTTATAGATCTGATGAATCGCGTGTGTAAACCTTATCTCGACCGCTTCGTCATCGTGTTCAGCGATGATGTCCTGATCTAATCCATGTCGAAGACCGAACACGCGCAACATCTACGTTTGGTTCTCGAGCTACTCTAGGGGAATCGACTCTATACCAAATTCTCCAAGTGTGAATTTTGGTTGGAGGAGGTTCAATTCCTCGGTTACATTGTCAATAGTCAAGGTATTCACGTCGATTCCGCAAATATTGAAGCTGTAAGGATTGGGTTACGCCTAAGAACCCGTCAGAAGTCCGTTCTTTTCTCGGACTGGCGGGCTATTATCGCCGATTCATCGAAGGATTCTCTAAAATCGCCATGCCGCTTACTTCCCTCATGCACAAAGAAAAGCCTTTTGTTTGGGGAACTTGACAAGAGACTGCCTTTCAAACCCTCAAGCACATGCTTTGCAATGCTCCTGTTCTCACTTTACCCGACGGAAACGATGACTTCATTGTCTATTGTGATGCCTCGAACCTTGGCCTTGGTTGTGTTCTCATGCAACGAGACAAGGTTATTGCTTACGCATCTCGTCAGCTCAAGATCCATGAGAAGAACTATACAACCCACGACCTCGAGCTAGGCGCAATTGTTTTTGTGTTAAAGATTTGGCGACCCTACCTTTATGGTACTAAGTGTATGATCTTCACCGATCATAGGAGCCTACAACATATCTTTGACCAGAAGGAGCTAAATATGTGTCAACGCCGGTGGGTAGAACTTCTCAATGATTACGACTGTGAGATTCGTTATCATCCTGGCAAGGCAAATGTCGTTGCCGACGCTCTCAGCAGAGGGAGTTATTTGCACAGCGCCCGTAATTTTCAAGCCCAATATGATCTCGAAACCCTTATCCGCGAAGCTCAACATGCCCGCTTTACCGAACGCACTTTAAAGAAGGAAAGGATTCTCAACGAGGGAGCCCGGCTAGTTAATAAGTCGAATGGGATATTCCATTATCTGGGCCGAATTTGGGTCCCTAAACGGACCAATTTAAGACATATTTTAATGGAGGAAGCCCACAAATCCCGATATTCTATTCATCCCAGTGCCGACAAGATGTACCAGGACCTGCGCTACAAGTACTAGTGGCCGGGCATGAAGAGAGATATCGCCCTCTATGTTTCGAAGTTCCTGACTTACCTGAAAGTCAAGGCTGAGCACCAAAGACCCTCTGGCTTACTCGTTCAACCTGAGATCCCTATGTGGAAGTGGGAGATTATAGCTATGGACTTCATAATGAAACTTCCGCGCACGCCATCAGGTCACGACAACATCTGGGTTGTCGTTGACCGTTTGACCAAATCTGCTCATTTTCTTCCGATACGAGAAGACTACAAGGTAGAAAAATTAGTTCGAGTCTACACCAAGGAGATCATTTGTCGACATGGGATGCCTCACGACATCATTTCTGACCGCGATGCTCGGTTTGCCGCTTTCCACCCTCAAACCGACGGTCAGACTGAAAGAACGATTCGTACCCTTGAAGACATGCTCCGTTCATGTGTCATAGATTTCGGTGGTAATTGGGACGCATACTTACCTTTATTCGAATTCTCGTACAATAACAGTTATCATTCCAGCATTCAAATGGCACCGTTTGAGGCATTGTACAGAAGAAGATGTCGATCGCAAATTGTATGGCATGAGATCGGACACTCGCAACTAACCGGTCCTGAGCTATTACAAGAAACGACTGACAAAATCCTCCAAATTCTAGACAATTTACTGAAAGCTCAGAGTCCTCAGAAAAGTTACGCCGATAGACGACGCAAGCCCATTGAATTTGATGTTGGCGACCATGTACTCCTAAAGGTATCACATTGGATGGGTGTGGTCAGATTCGGAAAGAAAGGAAAGCTCGCGCCTCGATATGTTGGACCCTTTAAGATTCTGGAAAGGATTGGCAAAGTGGCCTACAGACTGGAAATACCGGAGGAACTTAACAACTTCCACCCGACTTTCCACGTTTCAAACCACAGAAAGTGCTTAACTAAGCATGATTTACACGTACCACTCGAGGATCTACAAGTAAACGAAACATTCCACTTCGTGGAAAAGCCTGTCGAGATCATGGACCGCCAAACCAAGCAGCTCCGACGCTCACGCGTTCCCATTGTGAAAGTCCAATGGGAAGGCAAGCGAGGCGCCGAGTTCACTTGGGAACTCGAAAGCGACATGAAGGTGAAGTACCTGCAGTTGTATCTTACGGCTTCGGCCTAATTTCGGGATGAAATTCCCTTAAGAAGGGGAGGCTGTAACATCCCGTGTTTCGAAAGTCAAAGTCAAAGTCAAGATTGAAGTCAAAGGAAGACCAGATTGCTAATTGCGATCTGTCACTCCTTGCTCAACTCCTGTTTTGACTTCTTTGACTTGTAGATAGTCTATTTATGTTATCGTATTAGTTTTATTATGTGGAGTACTTGTTAATAATCGAGGTCTAATCGCTATTTATCGCGTGTTTTATCGCTTTATCGCTTAAGGCATCGCAATCGCATTCGCAACTCGAATTATGCGTTCTGGATATTGTTTTACGTGTGTGTGCCTTTTATGTGTTACTTGTGCATGCTTATGTTTATGTAAGGTGGTTGACGGGTGGTCCGTAGGACAACCCTTACGTGGCTTAAAAAGATTAAAATCCCATGCTATACACGGTTAATTGCTTGAACTTGGTAACTACTAGTTAATTAGTTTTGTAGGTACTAAAGTGCATAAAGTATGCCTTTATAATGCTTGGATGGAAGTTGGAAGTTAGCGGAAACAAGTTTGGACCATGAAGATAGATAAAAGAAAAACAAAGGAGATAAGTCCAGTCAGCGCCGTAACCTATGGCTAAGACCGTAGGTTACGGCCCCAACCTTGCACATATACCACCGCCGTAGGACATGCTCGACATGGCATAAGGAAACAAGTGGCACTGTAACCTACGGCGCCGTATGAAGATCCGGTTGACTGTTGGCTGCCGTAAGCTACGGTACACGGTGTAGCTTACGGCGCCATATGGATTGTTCTTGTAACTCACGCATTTATTGAGCTTTTGATGATGTTTTTATGGTTCTATCATGGGATTTCGATTACACACAGTCTAGAGACGAAAATCGGTGAACTTGTGGAGCTTGAAGACAATAGTAAACATTGTTCTTATGTTTTTAATTTCTTTGGAAGATCAAGACTTTGTTATGATGTTTGTTCAAGCTATGAGTGGATAAACTCTTTATGATTCTCTTTAGTTGAAGGTTTGTAAGACTTTATGCTTTGATTTCCGTATTTCTAGAATAACAAACTTTATCTTTATGCTTTGTTTGTTATGGTGTGTGATTAGTTGTTACTAAATTGTTGATTCTTATGTTAAACTAGTTGGAAACCATACGTTCTTGGTGCCGTTGGCAATCGAGATATCATGGGTATAATTAGGCTTGGGTAAGGGTTAATTGATCATCGGGTAACAACCTCACGTTCTAGGAATGTGAGTACTTAGTTCCCTTTCATCACTACAAGTAATCACACATGAACTATGTCTATGTAATTCTTTCTAGTGGGATGATAGCATAAATGTCAAAGCAAACCGGAAACTAAAGATGATCATTTGTCTCTAAATTGTTTACAACCAACACTTTTATTTTTGCAATTAGAATAGTAATCTTATTTTTAAAAATCAAATCAATCAATCCAACTCTTGAACTTTATTTTTATTAAAATCAGTTTAATTCTAGTTAACTTAGATTAACCTTAAAATAACACATATTCCACAAACTCCCTGTGTTCGATACCCACTTGCCACTATATATTTAGTAGTAGTTGGATTAAATTTGATTGTGACCACGACATCACGTCAAATTTTGGCGTCGTTGCTGGGGAGTAGTGCGCAACGTGTGTTATTTTTTATCTTTCTAAGTTTGTTATTTTTCTGGTTTACGCTGGGTGTGTTAGTGTGCAGGTATTTACAGGTGCATGCGTACTAGAAGCTCTCACAAGCTATCACCATTGGCATTTGATCCAGAAATTGAACGGACTTTGAGAGAAAACATAATTTTGCTAAGAGAAAACAGAATCAGTGGTTCACCAATAACACCAACTACACCAATTATACCACTTAGATACATGGATCCACCACCACCACCCACTACGGGTGAGCTTACACCACCTTTCATACCATCATCAACACAACCTTCGCCAAATACCACCAAGCCTAACACCACTACCGACCCTACTCCACCTCATGATGTTACACTAACCAACACTACACAACCTATTACCACCCAAGTTGAACCTACGCATACCTTTAACCCTTCCACTACAATTCCACCATTTTCCCATTTCTTCCCAGCTTCAGGTCAATCATCTTCAACCTATACATTACCACAAAGTTCAACTGTCGTTCATGCTACTTCTACATTTAGACCACGGAACCAATCGGGTTTTCAATATTCATCTTTTCTATTTGGGCAATCTTCGGGTATAGGAGGAGATGGATATGATGAAGGGTATGAAGAGTTTGAGGGTTATGAGGAAGAAGGATACGCGTATGGGGGTGATGGAGATCAAGGGGAGCTTACTTATGTACAAGGTCAAACTCAAAGAATGCCAAGTGTTGGTGGGATTCCTCAACAACAAATTATACCACAACATATTCGGCCAAGGCCACAATTGCAACGTCCTACACTGTTACAACAAATTCGTCCACAAAATGCACATCAATTTCAAAGGCCAATTCAACAACAATCGATGCAACATCAATTTCAACCACCATTTGCACCTCAAGGGACTATGTAAAGACCAATGGGTCCTATTCGTCTAAGGGTTCGGTTGGGTGTACCACGAAGAAATCTTCGAGAACATGCAAGAGGCATAGAAGCACATTTCAGGCCGGTAATCACTCATAATCCTTCACCGGTAGTTATTCCTCACAATGATCAAGGGAGGACATTTGAAGTGAGAACCAATTCATTACAAAGTTTGCCAAAGTATAAGGGTCTAGCAACGGAGGAGCCTTATTTTCATTTGGAGGCTTATGATTCGATTTGCAACACTCTTGGAAGTCAAGGATTTTCGGCCGATGATGTCAAATTCGTACTATTCCAATTTTCCCTAGAAGACAAGGCTAAGAAATGGTTTTACACCCTACCTTCGGCATCTATCTACACATGGGCGAAAATGCAACAAATCTTCTTGGATGAATTTTATACCGCTCAAAAGACAAATGATGCTAGGAAAGGGTTGAGAAGTTTTCAACAACAATATGGTGAGATGTTTCATGAAGCATTCGAGCGGTTTAACATGATGATCAAGAATTGCCCTCATCATGGGATAGGGTTATGGGAATTGATGTATGCTTTCCATGAGGGGTTAAGTGCCGAAGATGCTCGCGATTTAATGTCTATCACAAATGGTACTTTTGGTACAAACTACGAGCATGACGATTGGGAATTTTTGGAACAAATGGCGATAACATCAAAAAGGAAAGCTCAAGCATCAAGGAGAGCACGACCGGCCATTACCCGAACTTAAGTGCACCCGGTAGACGATGGTAATGTTCAAACTTCTAACCAAATTTATGATGTTTATGCTATTTGTAATGAGTTAGGACATGCGGCTGAAAATTGCCAAGGAATGGAAGGGCAATATGAAGAGATTAATGTTGTGCAAGGGCAAGGAGGGGGTGGTAGAAATTACAACATGAATTCTAACACTTACCACCCCGGTTTGAGAAATCACCCAAACTTTTGATACGGGAATCCCTCAAATCAAGCCAACCCGAATTTTCAAGGAAGTCAAGGTAACTTTGGTTCGCGCCAACCTTTCAATAATCAAGGTGGATATCGAGGTGGGAACAATCAAAGGTACCAAAGGTAATATCAAATGGGTCAAGAGCAAGGGGGTCTTCGGGTGGAAATGAGATGATGGAGATGTTAAAGACAATGCAAGTGGAGATGCAAAAGAGGTACCAATTGGACGATGCGCGCATGCAAAAGGATGAGGCCCGTGATAAAGCGATTCAAACATTGACTACCCAAATGGGTCAACTAGCAACCGAAGTGGCGGACTTGAAAAAAGGTAAAGGTCAAATACCAAGCGACACTAAGGTAAACCCGTCTCATAATTCTTCTAGAGGTAATAATGTTAATATTCATCATGTAAGTGTTTTGAGAAGTGGGAAAGAGTACAAAACCAATCATTCACCGGATTTGGGTTGATGGGGTGGTTGAGGATATAACGGGTCAAGAGAGTGAGGAAGAAAACGAAACACCTAACATTTCTTCTAAAAAACCCAATTTGAAAAAACCCGAAAATAATAAAGAAGTTGAAAATAAAAATGAGGATGGGGGATCTAGTCAAGTACCATTTCCCACGGCTTTATTAGATCCGGGTAAGAAAAACTTTATTTCAAAACGGGGTCCTCAAAAGGAGGAAATGTGGGAGGTTTTCAAACAAGTTAAAATTAATCTTCCTTTACTTGAAGCAATAAAACAAGTACCCGCTTACGCCAAATTTTTAAAAGAATTGTGTACTCAAAAGAGGCAACAAAAAGTGCCTAAATTGGTTGATTTGACGGAGCGGGTAAGCGCGGTTTTGAAAGGAGATCTTCCTCCTAAGCTACAAGATCCGGGAATGCCTCTTATTAATATTCAAGTTGGGAATTTTCAAACTGCAAGGGCGTTACTAGATCTAGGGGCCGGAGTAAGTATCTTACCGGGGAGGGAGGGGGGTTATATGACCAATATGATTTTGGTCCATTGAAATGGGTTGAGACAACGGTGGTTTTAGCCGATTTGTCTCATAAACTTCCTCAGGGTATAGTTCGGGATGTGATAGTAAAAGTTGATGAATTTTATTATCCCGTTGATTTTCTTGTGTTAGATTACTCATCCGCGGACCCAATTCAACAACAAAATGTTATTTTGGGTCGGCCATTTTTGAACACCGCACACGCCGTAATTGATTGTCGATATGGTACGGTCGACATGACATTCGATAATAGAAAAATGAGATTAAATGTTTTTACAAACGGTGCTAATGTTTTTGGTGATGAGTGTTTTCTAGCAGACTTCATTGATGGATACAATCCGGAGGAGTATGAAGAAGAGATTTTGGAGCCGTGTTTGTGTGATGTTTCTTTGCAGGTTCATGCATGTGCGTTGGAAGTGGAAGAGAAGGAGCAAGAGGCTCTAGCGGTGAAGGAAGGAAGATCGCCATGGACCCACCAAACGGAGAATTCACCGGTGGGAATTGATTCAGGTACAAAGCCTTCTCTAGAGTGTCCACCGAATGTGGAGTTGAAGGAGCTACCAAAACACTTGAAATATGCATTTTTGGGGGAGAATGACACCTTACCGGTGATCATTGCTTCCAATTTGGCGGTAGCTAAAGAGGAGGAATTGTTGTGGGTTTTGAAGGCTAATAAGGCGGCAATTGGATGGATGATAGCCGACTTGAAAGGTATTAGTCCATCCATTGTCATGCATAAAATCATTACAAGTGAAGATGCAAAGCCAACCCGTGAAACGCAAAGAAGGTTGAACCCGAATTTGAGAGAGGTGGTCAAGAAAGAAGTGATAAAGTGGTTGGATGCGGGGATTATTTATCCCATTTTGGACAGTGCATGGGTAAGTCCGACTCAGGTAGTGCCTAAAAAGGCCGGTATCTAGGTAATTAAGGATGAACAAGGCGAGCAAATTGCCACCTGGCCGGTCATCGGGTGGCGAGTTTGCATTGATTATAGAAAATTAAACGCCTCTACCTCAAAGGACCATTTCCCATTACCCTTCATTGACCAAATAATTGAAAAACTTTCGGGTCAAAAATACTATTTTTTTTTGGATGGGTATTTGGGTTATAACCAAATTACTATTCACCCTGACGACCAACAGAAAACCACGTTTACATGTCCATATGGTACATTTGCTTTTCGGCGAATGCCATTTGGACTATGTAACGCCCCGACCACCTTCCAAAGATGTATGATGAGTATATTTTCGGACATGGTAGGGGAGTCTCTTGAAGTCTTTATGGATGATTTTTCCATCTTTGGCCCAAGTTTTGAGTCTTGTCTTGATGAATTAGAAAAAAAGTTTTAAAAAGGTGTGTTGAGACAAACTTGGTGCTTAGTTGAGAAAAAAAGTCACTTTATGGTTCCAGAGGGTATTGTATTGGGTCATGTGATTTCGGACCGGGGAGTGGAGGTAGATAAAGCAAAAATTCGGGTAATTTCATCTCTACCCCCACCAAAGAATGTCAAGGGGGTAAGATCATTTTTGGGACACGTGAGGTTCTATAGAAGGATTATTAAAGGTTTTAGTGTAATTACAATACCTTTATGTAACTTATTATTAAAAGATGTTCCATTTGATTTTACTGACGAATGTTTGCAAGTGTTTCATGTTTTGAAGGAACAGTTGGTGAAAGCTCCTATTTTGCAACCACTTGATTGGTCGAAGCCGTTTGAAATTATGTGCGATGCTAGTGACACGACCATTGGAGCGGTTTTGGGTCAAAGAGTTGATAAGAAGCCGATGGTGATCTATTATGCAAGTAAAACTTTGTCCGAGGCGTAACTGAATTACACCACAACCGAAAAAGAATTATTAGCGGTGGTGTATGCCTTGGACAAGTTTAGATCCTACATTTGGGGGAGCAAGGTGATCGTGTATTCGGATCATAGCGCGGTCCGATATTTGATGGAAAAGAAGGATGTAAAGCCCCGGTTGATTCGTTAGGTACTTTTGTTACAAGAGTTCGACTTAGAGATTCGGGACAAAAAGGGGTGTGAAAATGTTGTTGCGGATCACTTGTCCGAATCCCATTAGAAGGTGTTGATGACCCTAGCGAAATTAATGAACGGTTTCCCGATGAGCAATTGTTGGTCGTCTCTACTTTTGTTGCACCTTGGTATACCCACTATGTGAACTATTTGGATAAGGGTGCAATTCCAAATCATTGGACGAAGAAGATAAGACAGCAATTTCTAAGCCAAGTCAAACAATACATTTGGGATGAACCAAATTTATTTAAAATTGGACCCGATCAAGTGATAAGAAGGTGTGTTCTTGAAACTGAAGTGTTAGAGATTTTAACCCATGCTCATTTGTTGGCATGTGGAGGGCATTTTAGTGGGAACAAAACGGGTTATCGGGTGTTGTCATGTGGGTTTTATTGGCCCACAATTTTTAAGGATTCTTGTGAGTTTGCTAGAAATTGCATAAATTGTCAAAAAGTGGGAAGCATTTCGAAGCGGGATTAAATGCCTTTACAACCAATCTTGGTGGTGGAGGTGTTTGATGTTTGGGGAATAGACTTCATGGGTCCTTTCCCAAATTCAAATGGGTTTTTGTACATATTGGTTGCGGTTGATTATGTTACGAAGTGGATAGAAGCTATTGCTACAAGAACCAATGATCATTCCGTTGTGTGCAAGTTTGTGCAATCAAACATCTTCGCTCGATTCGGTGTACCAAGGGTGATAATTAGTGATGGTGGTTCACACTTTAAACATTTTAATTTTGGGAAATTGCTAAAAAGATACAATGTGAACCACCGCGTTGCTACACCGTACCATCCGCAAACTAGTGGACAAGTCGAAGTGTCCAACCGTCAAATTAAAGAGATCCTTATGAAGACGGTTCGAACGGATAGAAAGGATTGGTCAAGTAAACTTGACGATGCATTGTGGGCATATCGGACGGCCTACAAAACTCCAATTGGTACCACCCCTTATCGGATGGTGTATGGGAAGGGGTGCCATCTACCAATGGAGTTAGCACATCAAGCCCATTGGGCCATCAAAACTGTTAATGTGGATTATGACGAAGCGGGTCGAGTAAGGAAGTTGCAATTGAGTGAAATTGAGGAGATTAGAGATGAAGCATACGAATGTGCATCCGCATATAAAGACAAACTGAAAAAGGTTCATGATGCAAAGTTAAGAAAGAAGAACTTTGAAGTGGGTCAAAAGGTGTGGTTGTACAATTCAAGGTTGAAAATGTTTGCGGGAAAACTCAAGAGCAAATGGATGGGTCCTTATGTCATCCGGAGAATGGGGAGATTTGGAGATGTCGATATACAAGATGAGCAAACTAATAAGCAACAAACGGTGAACGGGCATCGGCTTAAACCGTACTTGGAAGGCAATGACATCAACAATCTCGAGCTTGATAAAGTGGGTTACATTCTACGCCCACTGGATGACGAGGAAGCTTGAAAGAGGCGCAGGTTTGGTTGTGTAAATATTTAGTTTAGTTTGTTTTGTTTTGAATAAAGTACAACCTTCGTTTAAAACTTGTGTTCGAAACAAGTGTGGGGAAATTTTTACGAATTGTCCGAACATTGTGTTGAGGACAACACGAGGTTTTAAAGGGGGGTAGGGTATAATTTTACACGCTTTTGAAAAATTATAAAAAAACATAAAAAGTATAAAATTTAGAAAAGTTAAAAAAAAAACCACAAAACATATAAAAAAATTTGGCAAGTTCAAAATTGGTCGAGCCCCATTTGCCCAGTAAGCGCCGTAAGCTACAGCCAGGGGCGTAGCTTACGGTGCCCAGTGAACAAAAATGGTTCCTTACGGTCGTTGCCAACTGCCTTACGGCAGATCTGTTGGAACCCGAAGGTTTATTCATGTAGGTTAGTATAGTTTAAGGGTTGATTATGTACTTGTTTAGTTTACATGTTTTGGGTCGATTTTGTAAGGGTTGGGCTAGTCTACTTGGTGTCGCAATGGGCTTAGGTTTGTAGCCCAGTTGTTTTGTATTTAAACACACCTCAACCTCTTGGTTGAGGTTGTTGGTCAGTTGTTTGGTTGCGACACAAGGAACCGAGTTCAGTTGAAGTCTTGTATCAGTCTTTGCTTTATCATTGAATGCAAGATTTCGGTTTGTGATTCATTTGTTATTCTTGTGTTAATTATTATTGTTTGTTCTTGAATCAACTTGTGATTGTTTTCCGCACCTTCACAAGTTAAAGGTTGATATCATTGAAAGATCCTAACGGGTTTTACAATTGGTATCAGAGCCATTGAAGTCTTTCAAGGCTCGGTTTTGATATCATTCAGATTCAAGAACCTGTTTTGCTACTGATCCAGTTTTGTTGTTTGTTTTTGCAGTGAAAATAATAGCAATACTCATTCTGTTCTTGATCGAATCTTTAAAAAATTGCTGATTTTGGTTTGTTGATTTCAGAAAAGGTGTTTGCTGAATTTTCGGAAAGTTGGAGGTCAACAGATTCAAAGATTACGATATCTTTGAATTTTTGAAAGTGCTGAAAATTAGGGATTGCGAGTCAACAGATCTTATCTCTTATCTGTTTTGCAGGTTTCAACTCGCAACCTTCATCAGTCTCGGCTCATACTGTTTGGTTTCGACTCGCAACCTTCATCAGTCTCGGCTCATCCTGTTTGGTTTCGACTCGCAACCTTCATCAGTCTCGGCTCATCCTGTTTGGTTTCGACTCGCAACCTTCATCAGTCTCGGCTCATCCTGTTTGGTTTCGACTCGCAACCTTCATCAGTTTCGGCTCATCTTGTTTGGTTTCGACTCGCAACCATCATCAGTTTCGGCTCATCCTGCTTTGGTCTCGACTCGCAATCAATTACGGTTTCGAGTTGTTTAATTTCTGGTTTCGACTCGCAACGACACTGATCACGGACTTTTGACCTGTTGACTATTTGGACTTAAAATTTAATTAATTAATTAACTGATTAATTAAACATGTCGACAAATAACACTGACCTGGCTGCCCTTAACAAACAACAAGAACTGGACTCAAAGGTTGGAACCACTACACGCATTCCTAGGCTAACCGATGCAAATGATTTTCAAGAATGGAAATGGCGTTTTGAACATCATGTGAAGGTCAAGGACTCAAAGATATGGAGAAGCATCTTACGAGGTCCAAGGGAGATTATGACTGACAGTCCTACCGAACCCGGGCTAAAAGTAAAGAAAGCAAAGAGTGAATATACTGAAGAAGATTTCAGTATAATTGAGGAAGATGATAGAGCACTGTCCTATTTAACCATGGGATTGGGCCCTGATATTGCTATTGGCTTTCGCACTTGCAAATCTGCTAAGGAACTTTGGGAATCGTTGATTGACGTTTACGAAGGGAATGAAGACATGAAAGAAAGTCGAAGGAACTTGCTCAGACAGAACTTCAATAACTTCAATCACATCTATGGGGAGACTGTAGATAATCAGATTCAGAGGTTCGTCAAGTTAGTCACACAAATGCAGATGGAAGAGATTCCTACTTCAAATGCATCAACAAATAGGCAACTTTTAAATGCATTACCTAAAAGCTGGGATCATCATGTGGCTATGATCAAGAAAACAAAAGATCTTGCTAGATGCAGTTTATCTGAAATGATTTCTCATATCAAAGCATGTGAATTGGATGATAAGCAAAGAGAGACCAATCATAAAAACAGTATGTTAGCTGCAGGATTCACTATTGCACCATCTTAATCAAACAACAATGCAGCTCTCTTGTCTCAAGGAGGTTTTCAAATGTTTAGCAATGCTGCATCTGTTAAAGCGGCTCCTAGTCCAGCAAACATCTACTACTCTGGGTCTTCTGCTCAAGTTGCTCAAGTTGCTCCATCTTTTCCTAATGCTGCTCCCGCTTCTGCTGTGAATACTTCTTCCGCAGCTTCCGTCTCTACTGCAAACAATGAGATGATAGCTTTCTTTACTAAACAGTCAAAGGAGAATTTGGATATCGCAGCTTCTGTTATCAATTGTTTGAACGCTTTTGTTGCAGGAAAAATTGATCCTCCAAAATGGTGTAGCGAAGACCTATATCAGATTCATCCTGATGATGTTGAAGAAATGGACATCCCCTGGCAGATGGCGATGGCTGCTTTCAGGGCACAAAAGTTTATTAAAAGAACAGGTAAAAATCGATGGGGAACTGCTTGGAATGGTGCTGCTAAAGTGCCTTTTAACTTGCGCTGTTATAACTGTCATGAGGAAGGACACTATGCTCGAAATTGCACCAAACCACTGATAAATAGAGAACAAACTCCTGCACAGCCCGCAACACCTAATCGAGAAAGAGCTCTTGTCACCACTGCTAGTTTAACAGATGCTGCTGCTTCTGGAAGTCCTCAGCCACAAGGATTAGCTCAAGCCCTGGTGGTTCAGCCCAACATCAACTTTGATTGGAATTCAGAGATTGAGCGTCTGAACATTTCTGCTCCAGAAAATCAAGCTGCTTCAAATAACAATATTGCTTTTATGACCTCAAATGATCAAGTATCTGCACAAGAGAAGGAGACTGCTGCTGAGAACTTTGCTTTCATGACTCAGATACTCTCAGCTCCTGTTAAAGGTCTAACCAAAGAAGAGGTACTTTCTACTTTCTGTACTCCTGAATGTAGAGAAAGAGTTGAAGTTTATAGAATGCACAATGCTGAGCTAATTCAAGATTATCAAGACATAAAAAATAAAAACTTTACTTTATCGAAAAACGAAAAACTTTTCAAAGAAAAGATCGAAGCTCAGCGAAAAGACATCATCAAACTCAAGGATGATGTAAGTGTAAAATCATCTCAACTCTTATACGTTCAGGAAAAACTGTGCATAGTGACTAAGGAACTGGAAGATATCAGAGACAAATATCAAATTAATGAGCTTAACATTAAAAAATTTGATTCTTCCAGCAAACTAGTTAAAAACCTGTGTGATCAACAGCTTGCGTACAAAGAAAAGAAAGGGCGCGGTTTGGGTTATAATCAGACTCCTCCTCCATATAATAATAATTACACTTATCTGCCAATGACTGAGGAGGAGATGATGAATGAGAGTAATATGACTTTTGGTTCTAAAATCAACAAGTCGTCTTCTCATGACAGACAAGTTGAGAAACAGAAGTCTACTCCATTAAATTTTGTTTCAAAAGGCTCGATTGATCCTAACGTTTCATCTTCATGTGCAGATGATATTTCTGAAGTAAAGTGTGGAGATGTTCATGGGAGTGAACCAGTCGTTATTTCAAATATTTCTGAACCTTATTTTGAACCTTATTCTGAACCAACTGAATCTGACATGGCTTTTAGTCGTTCTTTATTTGCGTCGTTTTCTGCTTATGTTTCGTCTTGTGAGCCTGTTGTTTTGGGCAAAACTGATGATGTTTGTGTTGATGATTTGAACAATAAGTGTGGTGATGATTGTTTTTCAGTTAATGTGTGTGATTCTAATGCTTCTAACGTCTCAGTTAATGAAAATGTTACAGGTGAGGTCCCTCAGGATGCATTCAGTGAAACCACTGAAACGAATTCTCAAGAAAATCAAGAGTATCCTGATTCTTCTTCTGAACCTGTCTCAGTGGGTGTCCCTAATGTTGAATCTAGTGGGACCCCATTGGAAACTGTAGTAGAAATTGAACCTGAATCGTCTACACATGATAAATGCATTGAGGAAATGCATATTGATGAGACTTCTGCACGTTCAGATAACGAACCTGAATTAGTTTCACATGACAAATGCATTGATGAAACGCATATTGATGAAACTTCTCCTTGTTCAAATATTGAACCAAAATTAAATAACAAAGAAAAGGATATTGATATAAGTGAGAAGTCATTAGAAGAAAAACCTTCAAAATGCTCAAAACAACCACAAGCACCACATGTTCAGAAAATCAAGACGTCAAATCATTCAAAATCAAGCAAATCGTGCAAAAGCTTTCAAAATACACACAAATTGAAGCGTCAAACATGTTTTAACTGTGGCATCGCTGGTCACATTGCTAGAAATTGTGGTCAACTCCCAAGGGCATCGTACAAGAAAAAGTCAGTGCAAGATCAGAAGGTCATGTCTAACCGATATCGTTGTTCTGAGTCAATGACGACTGAAAAGACCAAGACAATGAAAAACAACTATCGCAAGACTAAACCTTCTGATCAGGATTGGAATGCAGCCAAACGCAAAAATCAAAAACAACAAAATGATTTTCGAAGATTTCAACATAATGCTTTTGGTAACTACAATTCTAACTGGTCAAACAAGCATTGGAAACCTAAAGCTAAGGCCAAGCAATCCAATCCATCTCATACATGTCATCGAAACTCTGTCTTTCAAAATACTTCAAAGTTTTTAAATAAAGAAAACTTAGTGTGGCAGAGAGTAACTTATATTGATGCACAAGGAAAACCCAGATCCACTATGGGCTGGGTTCCTAAATCTAACTAATCCCGCTAATCGTGCAGGAACAGCTGTGGAGGACTACCGTGCGCCTCTGGTACATGGATAGTGGCTGTTCCAGGCACATGACAGGAGACTTATCCCAACTGGAAAATGTCAAAGAATTTAATGGTGGATATGTCTCATTTGCGGGAGGAGATTCAGGCAGAATCACATTAAAAGGAACTGTACGAAACGGCGTGTTAAGCTTCGAAAATGTTAATTATGTTCCAGAACTGAAACACAATCTGTTGAGCATTTCTCAGATTTGTGATCGAGGGAATTCAGTTCACTTTACAAAGAAAGGATGTCATGTTCTTAAGCCTGGAATTGTCATTCCAGAAGACTGATTCTTAATGTCAGCAGAGAGACGAGGAAACGCTTATGTGATTGATATGAACAAGAAACCGTGTGAAGAAATTACTTGCCTATTTTCGAAGATTTCAGAACATGATGGTCTACTGTGGCATCGTCGCCTTGGGCATGTGAACATGAAGAATTTGAATCGACTGGCAAAAGGTCAATTAGTACGTGATCTTCCGATAAAAGATTTCATGTTGGTTGAAAGGTGTGTTGCTTGTGCAAAAGGAAAAGCTCATCGAAAACCTCATAAGACTAAACCAGCACCCTCGACGAAGGCCGTGCTTGAACTACTTCACATGGATCTTTTTGGTCCAGTGAATGTGTTGAGTATTGGCAAGAAAGCTTATTGTCTTGTAATTGTCGATGATTATTCTCGCTACACCTGGGTATATTTTCTCAGTCACAAGAATGAAACTGCAGTCTTGGTGAAACAATTTATCACTCTGGCTGAAAATCAAGCGAGTGCTAAGGTGAAGGTTATTCGATCTATAATGGGACAGAATTCAAGAACGCTACTTTGGACACATTCTGCACTGATAAGGGAATTGATCGTCAGTATAGTGCACCACGGACTCCTCAACAGAATGGAGTAGCTGAAAGAAGAAATCGTACTCTTATCGAGGCTGCACGAACTATGCTGGCTGACTCGAAGCTTCCTAGTTTCTTTTGGGCCGAAGCTGTTAGCACGGCTTGTTACGTCCAGAATCATGCTTTAGTAAACAAACGACATATGAAAACTCCATATGAGATTCTGGAAGGACGTAAACCTTCGGTTTCACACTTTCGCATCTTTGGTTGTCCATGTGTGTTACTACTTATGGACTCTAATGGAAAGTTTGAGGTCAAAGGGGACGAATGTTACTTTGTTGGATATGCTAAAGGGTCAGCCTATAGAGTATACAACAAGGTAACTAAAAAGGTCGTCGAGTCGTGCAACATTGAATGGCTCGAAGAAAATGCTACGGACGCTAGAGTTGGACCAGATTGGTTATATGATTATGCTGAATTGTTTAAGTCTTTTAACATTTTGTCAAGTGATTTTTCAGATGCAGGTGTGTATATTCCAAAACAACCTCTGTCTTTTGAGGATACTGAAGATGAAGAACAGACAGAAGGAAGCGTCAGACATCATACCATTGATCCGCCAGGAATGGTGTTTACGCAGCATACTACGTGTCAACAAACATCCCATCCATCCCCTGAAGGTGCTTCAAATAGTGGTTCTGCATCTAATGGTTCCGGATCTGCACCATTTCCTGAACAAATTCCTGAAGATTGCATTATTACCACTCCATTCGTTCATAATACTGCAGCATCTAATGAGGGGGAGTCTAGCAACACCACCACTGAAGACGAGACCGTACCTGACCTGGCAATACCCACAAGTGTTCAACGGAATCATCCTATAGAGAATGTGATTGGTCCTGTAAATGCAGGAGTCTTAACCAGGAGCCAATCAGGAACCATCAATACTTGTTTATATTCTTGCTATATTTCTCAAATCGAACCTAAAACTGTTGATATAGCTTTGCAGGAACCAGGCTGGGTAGATGCTATGCATGAAGAGCTAAATCAGTTTGAGAAGCTTGGAGTATGGAAACTTGTCAAGTTGCCACAGGGAAAGCGCAAACTTGGAACTAGATGGGTTTTTCGAAACAAGCAAGATTCTGCAGGGGTTATTGTTCGAAATAAAGCAAGGCTGGTGGTTCAGGGATTTCGACAAATAGAAGGCTTGGATTATGATGAAGTATATGCTCCGGTTGCCCGACTTGAAGCTATCCGGATTTTCTTAGCTTACGCGTCATATATGGGGTTCACTGTGTATCAGATGGACGTCAAGACAGCGTTTCTCTATGGGGATGTGAAGGAATAAATTTTTGTTGAACAGCCACCAGGTTTCATGCATCCAGATCATCCAGAATATGCCTACAAGCTAGATAAGGCATTGTATGGATTACACCAAGCGCCACGTGCTTGGTATGCCACACTAACTGAACATCTTCTGGCTCATGGGTATACACGTGGCACGATAGACCAGACTCTGTTTATCAAGAAGGTGGGCAAGGATCAGATCTTAGTTCAAATCTATGTTGATGATATTATTTTCGGATCTACAAGTGAGGAACTTTGCAAGGAGTTTGAGAGAGTTATGAAAAAGAAATTTGAAATGAGTGCTCTTGGAGAAATGACACTGTTTTTGGGTTTACAAGTCAAGCAGAATTCTCAAGGGATTCTTATTCATCAAGGGAAGTATGTGGATGACGTGCTAGCAAAATTTAAGTTTTCGGACGCAAAGCCTGCTGAAACACCAATGGCAGAGAGACCGCTATTGACTGAAGATGAAGAAGGATCTTCTGTGGATCAACGTCAGTATAGGTCTATGATCGGATCGTTGATGTATCTGACAGCTAGTCGTCCGGATATTATGTTTGCTGTCTGCAACTGTGCAAGATATCAGGCTAATCCTAAAACTTCTCATCTTACTGCTGTTAAACGAATCTTTCGGTACCTTAAAGGCCGACCTAGGTTTGGTCTGTGGTATCCGAGGGATTCCAACTTTGACTTGTTTGCTTTTTCTGATAGCAATTTTGGAGGTACTGATAGTGACAGGAAATCTACATCAGCTGGATGTCAGTTTCTGGGTGACAGGCTCATTTCTTGGCAATGCAAGAAACAACAAACGGTGGCGATTTCTACAGCTGAAGCTGAGTATGTTGCCGTTTCTGCATCTTGCTCTCAAGTGGTGTGGATGCAACATCAATTGCAGGACTACGGTTTGACTTATCTCAACCTTACTATTTACTGCGATAATGATGCTGCAATACAAATTGTTAGAAATCCTGTTTTTCACTCCAAAACCAAGCACATAGACATCAAAGTTCATTTTATTCGAGATTGCTTCGACAGAGGTCTTATTACACTTGAGCAAATCGACACAGATGCAAATGCTGCCGATTTGTTCACCAAACCTGTCAGCAGCTCAAAATTCAAAGTGCTTGTGGATTTTCTGAAAATGATCCGCTTTACTGACTGAGCATGTTTTTGTTTTTTTGTAGGTAAATTTATTCATAAAGTTTTCTATTCTTAGGTAGTTTTTATTTATGCTCAAATTTAGGGGGAGAAATTTTGAAAAATACAAAAACATTAAAAAATAGAAAAATACAAAAAGAGGTGTGTGGCATGACTGGGAAATGAAATGAATTTTCACATCATGGTTAAGGGCTGACTCATGTAAAACCAGTATCGAAATAGTTTGACTCTAGTACTGATATGCTGGTAGGCTCTATTCTTATGACTAGAAACATTGACTGTTTTGTTAAGAACTAAATTAGTACATGACCTCAGAAAAGAAAATCACTTGGAATTAGCTCATTTCTATTTGAATGTCTGTATGTTGTCCTGATACACACAATTTTGGTCTGACTCTGAAATCTTCTCTGAAAAAGTCGTGTACCTCCTCTGCTGCATCCAGATATATGCTGACCTGGAGGTGCTAGGCAACGTCAGCTTCTGCTGCATCCAGATACATGCTGACCTAGCTGTACGTTGTCGCTCTGTAGATCAATTATACACCTGAAAGAGGCCCTCAAGTGCCCAAAAGAAACCCATGAAACCTATATCAAATTGAGAAAAAACTCATTTGATCTGTATATTATACCATCTCTGCTTAAGATCTATTCTGTTCTCTTCTCAATCTATTCCCAGTTAAGATTTCAGAGATCTGGATTGGACTTGTGAAATATGTGGTAGGGAAGCTACTTACATGATAGTGTGTGCTGTCTGCAATTCCGAGATTTGATTAGTATTTGTTTGGGTGTTCATTGTTAAGAAATCAGAACATGATAAAATTTGTTACAGGCAGTTATATGGAAAAGGTCTAGGAAGATGAGTTTAGGTGGACAAATATACTGGAAATCGTCTAGATCTTTCGGTAGTAGATCAGTGTTGATAAGTGAAGTCAAGCCCGAAACCTTGTGATTTGATCCCTGAGTATCTATGCAAATTTCCTAATTTATTTTTGTAAATAATGTTTTATTATTTAATTTTTATTTTTAGGTTTTTGTTTTGCAAATATTGCTCAGAAGGTTTAGTGGATATTTTTAAATTAAATCTGAAATTAAAATTCTTATTAAAGGGTTTATGTTGAGGTATATTTGGTAAATCTGTTAAGCCCAATTGTTAAGTCTCAAGCCCAAAAGTCAAGGGCCCATAATCAAAGTTGTGGTATAAATGGCTGGTTTCGAGTCGAAACCTAATTTATCACTCGAAACCAAGCCTCATTCTCTCTCAAGATTCCGGTGAGATTTGAAGATTCTGACTTATCTCCGGTTACGACTCGCAATCTGCGGTTTCGACTTGTTGATAATCAAGGTATTATGATATTATTATTCAAGTTTTTGCAGAAAATTATGAATACTTGAAGAAGCTCCGATGAAGATTTGAAGATTCCGGCTCACAATCAAGAAGCTCCGATGAAGATTTGAAGATTCCGACTCGCAATCGAGAACACTAAGATGAAGATTATATGATTGTGTGGTTGCGACTCAGACAACACAAGGACTCGAGACCAGTGGTTGCGAGTCGCAATCTCAAGATTGCGACTCATGGTTTCGACTCAGAGTCTATTGGTTGCGACTCATGGTTGCGACTCAATGACAAGTGGTTTCGACTCGAGACCTTTTGGTTTCGACTCATGGTCTCGGGTCAACAGTAACAGTGTTATTTATTAATTGTTTTATCTGAACACTGTTATGACAAAGGTTGGAAATTTAATTAACTTGTGTTTTGTGCAGAGAATGGACTTGAAGTTTATATCTTCTCACAATCAAGTAGGATATTTGGCACCTCCACCAGAGAAATACAAGCAGTTGTACATGTCATTGATGAAAGGTCTAAATAACTGCCGGATTGTTCATGCTCTTGGTGAGAATCCGGTTGTTTATGAAGAGCTTATTCAAGATTTTTGGAAGAGTGCTAAAGTTGAAGTCGTTGAAGGAAAGGGAGCTATAGTTGCTGAGATTCAAAAGACTAAAGTTATAGTGACTGAGTAGATGATTAGAGAAGCATTAAGATTTAATGATCAGGAAACAGATCCTATAGAACTTTCAGCTGGAACAGTGGAAGCAATTCTACCTCGTTTAAGCTACGAAGGGAAGTTTCCACCCCTGACAAAGAAGTTTGTGCATCCGTATTGGCTTCTATTGTTGCACATGTTTCTTTTGTGCATGACAGAAAATAGAGGGGGAACTGATCAGTTGAATACCACTCAGTCTGCTGCTTTGATATGTGTGATTACTAATGAGCCGTTCAACTATTCAAGATATATCTTGGAAGCGATGAAGAGAAATGCAATCGAACTTCGAAAGGATAAGTTTCTTATGTACCCGAGGTTTTTGCAGATGATTCTGAATGATCATTATCCAGAATTGAAGAGATCTGGTGATACATTGGAATTAAAGCCTATGGGTCCATCATGTTTTGGTGCTCTTACTACAAAGAAAGGTACTGAAAAGAAGTTTGAAGGTTTGATACCATTGGAGAAGTTTGGTCAGTTTGCAGAGACGGAAGATGTTAGTGCAAATCCAGTACTGGTACGACCCGTTCCAGTGCATAGTGTGTCTGCAAGTGCTATTGTTGCTGAAGAACATGATATTCCGAGGAGAGTTGAAGGTGAGCCTGAGACGGAGTGTATAACAATTAACTCTGAAGATGACGGTGTCGAGATTATGTGTGATTCTGATGATGATAAAGAACTTCCTCCTGAAGTTGATGCCGTTGTTTCTACTGTTGAACCAGTGATTACTGCTGAAAGTTTGGCGATGCTGTTAAAGTCAGTAACTGACAAGATGGGAAATCCTCCTTCCAATCTGTCAGTATCAACTGAAGAGCCTGATGAAAGCCCAATGGATTCTGATTCCTTGCCATTAAAAAGGAAAAGGAGGGATCCTAGACCTGGAATGTTTGTTGAACAAGGAAAAGATCAATCCGTGAATGTTGCTGATGATGACGAAGGTTTATATGACTTCGATTTTGAAAGAAATGTTAGTGATACTACCACCACTGCTGAGAATATCTTTGAGTTCGATGTTAATACTCAAAGAGATGAGATGGATACGGCAATTGTTGAAGTTCAAAGGGATGATATAGATGTTACTACTGCTGAGGTTCTAGCTACAACTGTTGATACTGTGCCAATTGGTATTTATGATATTGAAGTTCACAATGATGCTGGTCCTTCGGGAATTGTTCATGATGAACCTAGCAGTTCTAGTGGTAAAAGACCTGAAGAATCACTAAGAATGCCGTTTGATGATGATTCAAGTGATGACGATGAGTTTATCAGCATGAGAGATATGAAGAAACGAATGGTTGTGCTTGAGCAAGATTCAATTCATAAAGATGCGAAGATTGTCCAACTTGAAGATACTATTGTGAAGAAAGATCAACAGATTGAGCAACTTCAAGGATATGTTAGTTTGTTGTTCAATATGGTTTATGATTTACGAGGGAAGTTGGAGAAGAAATTTGGACAAGAATTCTCTGATCCAACTGATGTTGAAAACAGAAGAAAAGCCTTTGCTAAAGATGATTCTGAAAGAAGGGCTGCAATGGAACAATATTTCAAGAGAGTTACAAATCCAGTGGCAGACAAAGAGAAGGCGGAAAGGATTAAAAAGAAAAGAGAGTTAGTGATTTTGAAGAACAAGAATTTGAATCCAGATGATGAAGATGCTCATGCAACTCATCATTTAATGGATGTTGGTGAAACTCTCTATGATAAAGTTGGTAATCGTTCTGGTGTAGTTAGCTGGGGATATGATCATGATCGTACGAGATGGTGGATAAAGAGAAAAATCGGTCCTGTCGAGTGGTACAAGCATCCAGGCCAGTTTCAGTCTTTCACTAAGGTGGATTTGACAAATTTGTCTAATGCACCTTATGTGGATGATAAGCCTGGAGGTGATGGATATATGTTTTTCGAGAGATTGAAGAGGGAGGTTCTTAAGGGTTTTCCTTCAATGCGTACGGCAGAGTCTATTGTTAAACCAGCTAAAGGAATTAGAGATCCTTACACAAACAAGCGTATGAAGATTGTGCATTGGCCAGCTACTGATAAAGAAAAGACGATTCCTCTAGTGAGAAAGATCCCGAAAGGTGCGCTGAAGACATTACACTTTTGGGTATATGATGAACGTCTTGGGCAGGCAGTGATTGTTTGTGATGGAGAGACGAGTTATTGTTTGGTTGATCAGATTGACTTGCTAAATCTTGCTGGTGAAGATCTGGAAGTCTTGGCATGTAATCAGATCAGAGCTACAGAGAAATATGAAGAAATAGCTAAGGCTTGGACTGCTGCTGTAGCGTTTGTTCTGCATATTCATAAGAAGGGATTTGGTGGATATAAGGATAGTGCAAGTGGTGGTGATCAAGGCAATTGAAGTCAGAAGAATCTCCATGCATAAACCTAGGGGGAGATTGTTGGAACCCGAAGCTTTATTCATGTAGGTTAGTATAGTTTAAGGGTTGATTATGTACTTGTTTAGTTTACATGTTTTGGGTCGATTTTGTAAGGGTTGGGCTAGTCTACTTGGTGTCGCAATGGGCTTAGGTTTGTAGCCCAGTTGTTTTGTATTTAAACACACCTCAACCTCTTGGTTGAGGTTGTTGGTCAGTTGTTTGGTTGCGACACAAGGGACACAAGGAACCGAGTTCAGTTGAAGTCTTGTATCAGTCTTTGCTTTATCATTGAATGCAAGATTTCGGTTTGTGATTCATTTGTTATTCTTGTGTTAATTATTATTGTTTGTTCTTGAATCAACTTGTGATTGTTTTCCGCACCTTCACAAGTTAAAGGTTGATATCATTGAAAGATCCTAACGGGTTTTACAAGATCTTTTTGTCCAGGTCTCACCGTAGCCTACGGTGATGACCGTAAGCTACGACTCAGAACTTTATGTTGCGGGTCCCCTCGCTGTCGGCAGTTACGTGTATATATAAAAAAACGAATTTATTTAATAATAATAATTCATTTAATAATAAAAATTTGTAACCTTCCCCATCCACAAATCCCAATCATCGACCCCAACCACACAAACTATCTTCTTCTTCATCTTTCTTCTACTCAAGAACCCTAGTCCTCCATAACTTCAAACCTCCATATCTTCTTCAATTCTAGACCAAATCCAATGATTCTTGAGTCCATTTTGGGTGAAATTTCACAAGGAATTTAGATTTATACTTATATTTCAAAGATTCCTTTGTTTGGGGGTCGGATTTGAGCATAAGGGGGCCGAAAATTTGGGTTTTTTTGTGGGTTTTTGTTTAAACTTGAAGTGCTTGATATTTTCATCTTCCACAAGATCAAGGGATGCAATTTCTTTTCATTCTTTGAAGTACATTGCAGTTTGTAAGTTTTCATTCTTGTTTTTGCTTACACACTTGCTTGTAGATGATAGATGATAGGGTTTTGTTGAGCCATTGAATGTTTGGGTATAAATGTAAATGATGTCTAGTGAATTTTTTTTGGAAAAACTCTAATTTGTAGAGACTTCATGCCGAATTTTTGTTTGAAAGGATAAATCTTCTGTTTTTGTATATTTATACCCATAACATAAAGCAAGTGTGGGGAAATTTGTGAAGTTGAACTTACATGAATTGTTGTGTGTGGTTTGTGAATGTGTAGGATATGGTGAGAACAAAGGAGAAAGCGGGTGCAAGTTCTTCAAGTCAACCTCCACCGGAGTCACAACAAGAGAAAAGAAGAAGGTTGGTTCGGGTTGGTGACCCGGACTCGGAAAAAGATGCGCCTCCAAGGGAAAACGCAGTCGCAACTCTATCGAATCGAATCGCAGTCGCAACTCTATCGAATCGAATCGAAAACGCTAAACGCAAGTTAAATTATAGTGATTGTATGTTAGATATAGTAGTTATGTTATTTGTGGGTAATACTATCGTATCGCTCACTCGAATCGCATCGCAACGCTCAAGACGTGAATCGAAATGACAAAACTCATCGCGCTGGACTCAAGGATCGAGTGGCCAACCGATCGAGTGGCCATCCGATCGGATTGCCATCCGATCGGGTTCACTCGAACGGGCTGCCACCCGATCGACCAACCACTTTCCCCCACTTTCCTTTTTGGGAAACCTTATAAATACCCTTCATATGTCACACCACTTGATGTGACAGCTCTCACTCGACTCAGCTCGCTCCAGCCACTCTTTCTCTCGATTTCTCGTGATTCTTGTAAGTTTTCAACCTAAATCTTGTACTTTCTTGATCTACACGCACTCCTACACCTTTCTATCTTTTGAATCTTAACTTTTAACCGTGAAATCACTAGATTTGAGGTGTTCTAGGATGATGTCATCATGGGGTTCTTATGAACTTCATGTTTTGGCTTCAACCCACCAAGAACAACTTAGATCAGGACGATTTCCACATGAATAAACAAAGATCTTGCATAGATCTGAACATATTCATGGTGAAAAGGATTGAAAGATGGTTTTTCTAACTTTCTTTCAACTCTTTTACACTCAATGCACTCAAGACCGATAGAATAGGGACTAGTTCTGATCTTCTACTCATTTCTAGTGAAGTGTTGGTTCTAGATCTGGTTTCTATAAAAGAGACAACTGGTTTTCGGGTTAAGCATGAACCACCAGCTCGAACCACTGACTGACCGGACTAGGGTGATTCCTGTTCGATCGGATCACTCGGGGCTTGACGAGGTTCTGTTGCTTAGCACGTACCACATCGTCTAGATCAAAACTACAAACTACCAAAAACAACCAAGTGTCAAGATGATCGGGCCATCGGAACGGATTGCCGTTCGATCGGATTGCCATCCGATCGGATTGTCTTCCGATCGGACAACCATCTGATCGGCTTGCACCTGGGTCCCACATTTAAAACTTTTTGAAAAACTGAACGTCGAACGGACTACCGTCCGATCGGGTTGCCACCCGATCGAGCGACCATCTGACCATGTGATGTTGGGACTTCAACACTTAAACAATTTTCAACATGTTCAATACATACGGATTGCCACCCGATTGGATAGCCATCCGATCGAGTAACCGTCCTGCTGTGAACTTGTTCTCAACTAAGAAGACTCGCCAATCGGATTGCCGTCCGATCGAACGACCGACCTGAAGGGTAGAGATACTTCTCTATTTTCAAAATGCTACAACGAAAACTTCCAAAGGCAAACCATCATACACAAACACACCCTCACCAAACGAGGTGACAATCCAATCGAATGGCCATCCGATCGGACTGCCATCCGATCGGATTACCATCCGATCCTTGGTACACTTGCATCGTTTTACGCGCCGCTTATCATTTATGCTATCGGTCTGATCAGGCTAAACTCACTCTAGCGCTCCCTTCAATCCATCATCGATGTTAGTATACTCGAACCCTTTTTGCTTTATGCACTATTGGGTGTTACATACGTTACTTATTCTAAATCACATCGAACACACTACGCAATACTTTAACGCTAACCGCTAATGCATGTTATATGTTACTCGATGAATGCTTGTTTCTTATGTTTACACATAGATTGTTGTCTACCTGCCTTAGCAACGATAGTACTATAGTTTGGACTCAGCACCTGTTCAGTCATGGGTTGTTAAGGACCACTAATCACATGATTCGCTCTAGCGCTCCCTTCAATCCATCATCGATGTTAGTATACTCGAACCCTTTTTGCTTTATGCACTATTGGGTGTTACATACGTTACTTATTCTAAATCACATCGAACACACTACGCAATACTTTAACGCTAACCGCTAATGCATGTTATATGTTACTCGATGAATGCTTGTTTCTTATGTTTACACATAGATTGTTGTCTACCTGCCTTAGCAACGATAGTACTATAGTTTGGACTCAGCACCTGTTCAGTCATGGGTTGTTAAGGACCACTAATCACATGATTCGCAGTGGTGAATATATGTTACGAACTGCCTTGCGCAGCCAACCCGCAGTCATTGGTATTGATAGGATCATGTCGATAACTTACGTGCTTCATTTCACACGTTGTACGTGCTGGTTATGCGTAAATGATTTCGAACTCTATTATATCTATTAAACTTGTATGCTCACCTTTACACTATGTGTATTGACTTTTACTTTAATGTATGTGGCAGGTGCTTAAGATTTTAAAATGCTTGGCTTGCTGTGAAATCGAGGCTAGGAAAGAGTCTAGAAAAAAAAATAAACCAATTGTCTATTTTGAAATATGAGTTGTCAGATCAGTACTTGTTTGTGAGACAATTATTTGTAATAACTGTTTTATTTGGATATGTTATGGTATGGGACATGGCGTTTTAAGTATCTGGTAATTAATAGTTGTTATGGATACTCATGAACAATCTGTTTCGCTCAGTGCCGCGCCCCGATGATTCCGCCATCGGTTGGGGTGTGACAAAGCTGTTGTAGTAATCCTGACGGCTTTTGGTGCTCGGCTTTAACCTGTGCGCACGTCAGACATTTAGCCACATAAGTGGCTATAGATTTCTTCAAACCTATCCTACAGTAATTTGCCTTTAAATCCTGGTACATCTTATTACTGCCAGGATGGACTGAATATTTCGAACTATGAGCTTCCTGAAGGATCACGTCTCTAAGTCCTCCATGAATAGGGACCCAGATTCGACCATTCAACTAAGGATCCCATCCTTTCCATATGATAATTGATTAGCAGTGTCGCCTAAATTCTCATTCTGAAAGTTAGTTTCCAGTACGGCTTCCTTCTGAGCAGCTAACAACTTTTCATTCAAGCTGTTCTTTAGTTCAATGCTCTTGGCGTTGATTCTTATCGGTTTAATCCTTTCTTTTCTGCTCAAGGCATCAGCAACAACATTTGCTTTGCCTGGATGATAGCGAATTTCGCAATCATAATCATTCAATGTCTCCATCCAACGACGCTGCCTCATGTTAAGATCCTCCTGATCGAACAAGTGTTGAAGGCTTTTATGATCGGAATAAATCACACACTTGGTTCCATATAAATAATGTCTCCAAAGTTTCAGTGCAAATACAACGGCACCCAATTCCAAATCATGGGTGGTGTAGTTCTTTTCGTGCACCTTTAATTGACGTGAAGCATAGGCAATGACCTTGCCTCTCTGCATGAGCACACAACCCATACCAGTGTGCGATGCATCGCAATAAACCACAAACTCTTAAATTCCTTCTGACAATGTCAGCACAGGAGCATTGCTTAATTTCTGCTTAAGAATCTCAAAGGATTCTTGTTGCTTGGGACCCCAGTCAAATTTGATATTCTTGCGAGTTAACGAAGTTAAAGGTGCGGCAATTCTTGAAAAGTTTTCAATGAAACGTCTGTAGTATCCTGCTAGACCCAAGAAGCTGCGAATTTCAGTAAGTGTTTTGGGCGCTTGCCAATTCATAATCGCTTCAATCTTAGCGGGATCCACCTGGATACCACGCTCGCTTACCACATGTCCAAGAAATTGGACTTCACGAAGCCAAAACTCACATTTAGAAAAGTTGGCATAGAGTTTCTCTTGCTGCAGAAGTTTAAGGATACACCGGAGATGTTTTTCATGATCGGCTTGATTCTTTGAATAAATAAGTATGTCATCAATAAAAACAAAGACAAACTTGTCTAATATGGCTTGCAAACGCGATTCACGAGGTCCATGAACGCTGCAGGTGCATTAGTGAGCCCGAATGGTATCACTAAGAACTCATAGTGGCCATATCGAGTTCTGAATGCAGTCTTATGCACATCTTCGGTTCTGACCTTCAGCTGATGGTAACCTGACCTTAAGTCAATCTTTGAAAAGTAACTTGGTCCTTGGAGCTGATCGAACAAATCATCGATCCTGGGTAACGGATACCTGTTCTTGATTGTAACCTTGTTTAATTCGCGATAATTAATGCATAAACGCATTGAGCCATCCTTTTTCTTCACAAATAGAATTGGCGCTTCCCAAGGGGATGAGCTAGGTCGAATAAAACCCTTTTCCAACAAATCATTCAACTGTGTTCTCAATTCTTTCATCTCAGTTGGTGTCAGTCGATAAGGTGCTCTTGCAACTGGTGTTGCTCCAGGAATGATATCGATTCTGAATTCCACTTGCCTATCTGGAGGTAATCCAGGTAGTTCTTCAGGATAAACATCTGGATATTCAGAAATAACAGGGATGTCTTCGATCTTGGGCTTTGGTTCATCAACGGTTACCTGTGCCATGTAAATGACACAACCTTTCTTCAAACACTTCGATGCCTTAAGCATAGACACTTGCTTAGGTAATCCGTACTGCGTATCTCCCTGAATTATTAATGGTTCACCATAAGAAGTCTTGATAACCACTTGTTTCTTATCACATACAATTTAGGCTTGGTTACGAGACAACCAATCCATACCTATCACTATGTCGAATCCTGCTAATTTCATCGGAAGCAAGGATAGTGGAAAAGAGTGATTCCTAATGGATATAAAACATCCATCTAGAATAGTTGAAGCAGTCTCTATAGTACCATCGGCCAATTCTACTTCATACTTTATGCTTAGAGTCTTAACAGGCAGATTTAACAATTTACAAAATTTTTTGTCTACAAAAGACTTGTCGCACCAGAATCAAACAACACTCTAGCATAAACATCATTGATAAGAAAGGTACCTATTATCACATTGTCGTTCTGTGCCGCCTCCTGAGTGTTGGTGCATCCGTTTGTCGTCTACGTCTTGTATCGAGTCTTGTACTGTACTAGTTAGATCAGGGCACGAAAAACAAGATAGTGGTTTTTAGGAGTGATTCCGCTCGAAATGACACCTTGTCATTTCAAGCTAAATCACATAAGTTCTGATTCCGCTCGAAATGTTGATTTCCCACGAAATGATCATTGCACTTTCGTGGGAAATCAGAAACTCTATAAATAGGCAGCCTTGAGCGAAATCAAAGTGTGAGTTCTTCCGGTTTGCAACGAAGTGCTGCCGAAGTGTCGAGTCACTGTAAAAGTCGTTCAATCAATACAAATCGACAGTTTAAAGTGGAAAAAAATAGAATTCGCAGCTGAATTGGCAAGAGCTCTTCCTCCTGAGCTCTGATACCACTTGTAGGATCGTATACGGACCCAAACGAGTCTATCAGAAGAGCTTTTTTCAATTTGAGTGGCGGAAACAAACAAACTGAGTTCAATTCAGCAAGTATACACTTTAAACTGTCGATTTGTATTGATTGAACGACTTTTACAGTGAATCGACACTTCGGTAGCACTTCGTTGCAAACCGGAAGAACTCACACTTTGTTGTTTTCTCATTCAACCCTGCTTTGTAGTACAAACCGATATCCTGTTCACCATCAAAATCTTTCATTCGAACAATCTTCCGTTGCTCCTTCTCTTGAGCTTCCAACTTCTCAATGAATTTACTCAAAGTTAGTGTATTAAATCCTTTCTTGTTTCTGAGCATCATCAGATATGTACCCCATGTCTCGTGTGGTAAAGCATCTGCTAACTTCTCTATCAGTTCTTCATTATCTTTGTTTATGCTTACCCTCTTCATATTCACTAACAAATTACAATATCTTTCAATGATTTGCTTTGTGCTTTCATTCTTCAAACCACGAAACAAGTCAAATTCTTTCTTTAAAAGTGATTTCTTGTTTTTAATCATCTCTTGACTACCAACAAACTTCGATCTTCAAGCTTTCCAAATTGAGTACGAACTTCCATTGTGTTGCAATAAGACCATGATGTCTTCTTTCACAGCTTGTTGTAGCAAACTTAGCATCATTTTCTCATTCTTATACTTCTTTTTGTCATCCGCACTCATATCCTTGATGGCAATCTCCTCTTCATCGTCATTTAACGGCCTCACATACTTTGTCTCGACACATTCCTACGCATCAAGATAGTTAGCTTGTACCCAGTTTTCAAAACGACCTTCCCAACCCTTATACTCCTCGATGTTCATTAGCTTGGGCAATTTTTGCATTGTTCCCGTTTCGTTTTCCAACACCGTGTTCTGTGCAATACTGATCGGGGTAACTGGTGTAGCGAATGCGTTGTAAAAATCTTCGTCCATTTTTCAATTTCAAAATATCACAAACTGTCTCTTCAAGTGGAATATCAAACTTCAATCAAATTCACAATTCAAGCGAAATCAACTATAATGTTCAAATGAAACCTAAAATTCAAGTGAAATCAACTTGAATTTTCAAGCGGAACCTCAACTGAAGCGGAATCAAGTCAAATCTTTCGAGCGGAATCAACGATCTGAAGTTCAAACTCTGATTCAAGCGGAATCAGATAACACAGTTCAAGCGGAACTACAAAATACTTTGGAGTGGAATCACAGAATAATTTGGAGCGGAATTAGACTGAACTTTCAAGCGGGATCTCTATTTCAGGCGGAATCAAACCAAAGTTTCGAGCGGAACCTCAGTTCGAGCGGAATCACCTGGAAGCTTTCAAGCGAAATCTTGTTTTTAAGCAGAACCAGAAGAGATTTCAAGCGGAATGTCGATTTGGAGCGGAATCAAGATCAAATCTCAAGTGGAATCACTGTGACGTCATCATTCAATCGAGTGAAATCAAGCGGAATCACTAATTTTGTCAATTTTAGATCGATTTTAAAGCTGAAACTTTTAAGGCTTTGAAAAACAATGATTCCGAGCACACTGTGAAAAAATCAGAACTTTTTGTCCGTGAAAAGTTATGAATTTTGAAAAATCAGATGTAGAAGGTGTAGAAAAATAGAAAAATGAAAAATATGTTCGTGATTTTAAATCAAAGATGACATTTGTTTCAGGTAACTCAACAGATGAGGAAGAAAAGAAAGAATTCTGGAGGCAGTCAAACAGTGAGTTCCTTGCAAAGAAGCAAAAAGAGATGAAGTTTGCTGGACAGAGGAAAGATACGAGAACCTGTTTCCAATGCAACACGGTTGGACATATTGCCAGAGATTGTTCTAAGGCGATACCATCAAAACAGGGAGTTTTTCGTAAACAGAAAGAGAAAGTGATTGAGTTTGAACCACCAATTGATAGAACAAAGTTATTTAAAAATTCTACATTTGAAATTGGTGAATGTTCAAACAAGTTTTACAAGAAGAGAGCTAAAAATGACAAACAAAAATGGATGGTTAAGAAGTCTGGAGGTAGTTCTAGCGATGATTCTGATAGGTCAAAATCAGAGGAGCTATCTTCTGGTGATGAATCTGATTCCACAAAATCAGAGGAGCCACAGGTTGTTTCAAAAGGTGAAAAGTCAGTTCCGACTGTTGATGATGAGAATTTTCCATCACTTCGGGCTGAAAATTATAAAAGGAAAATTGGTAAAGTGGAAATCTCAAACCAATTTTATGATGATAAAAAGGTTTTTGATGTTGAAAAGGCTTTTAACCCCACTGTAAAACATATTTTTGGAAAAATGATTGATCGAAAAGTTAAAGGGGTTAAAGAGTTCTATGAGAAGAAAAGGAAAGGTAAGAAACCGGGTGATGATGACTCGGTGACACCCAAGGCTGGTCAGGCTTGGGTGGATATTTTCTTTGACTAAAAACCTGACTTGCCGGAGTTCCCAGGTTGGTAAGAGTGGAACATGAATCAGCATCTTTCTTTGTATTTGATTGTGTTTTACATACAAGTGGTACAAGAGGTTGGTTCTTACAACGTGATTAATCAAGGTCATTAATTTGAACTTGATGTAATCTTCATATATTGGTTTTAAGATGATATGATGAACCACATCCCCGTACCTTCAAGTGGTAAAATCAACTAAACTTATTTTCAGGAAAAACCATTTGATTAAAACAAACTTAAGTGTTTTGAAATCAATGGGAAAATAGTTTGTTGATAGGGGGAGTTCTGATTGTTTATGCCAAGTGAATGGCGAATTGAAGTGATTTGATACCGGTTGTCAATTTTTTTTAGAAAACAAACTGTACAGGTAGAGTATCAAAATTTGTTTTCAAATTTTCCTTTAAATGTGTTTGAATTTTAGGGGGAGTAAGATTTCAGAAAATCCAAAAACATTTGAAAATTTGAAAAAGCCAAAAACATGATAAAATGAAAAATGAGTTTTTGTGAATAAGAGGAAATGATAGTACATCAGTGGGCGTTCACAACATGCTAAAGAATTGGAAAGTTAAATATGTGATAAACAATCTCACTGCGGATATGCCAGTAGGTTTTTACACATTTAGTAGATTGTGACGAGATATAAACATAAAATTCAAACTTGCTTAATTCGTGGGTAACAACTTCTTGGATATATGGGTAACCCCCGAAATCTTGTTTGAAAGGTCCCTCTTTCTGAGATACTAGGTCTTTATGCTCAGTGATATCTGGGGTATTATCCCGGGACTTCTGATTTTGCGGAAGCAATGGCCTAGTCCCCGGAGAATACTTTCTGCTTGCTTGAAAAATAGCGCCGCCCTCAGCAAATTGATGAAACAATAAAATTGATAGTCATTGCTGTTGTAAAAAAAGATCCTCTAATGGGGACACACCAAAAGTCGAAGCCGTCATCTCTCTGCGTATACGGAAGTATCGACCTGAGCTCTCACGGCCCTCGCAATATAACCCCTTACATATATCATCTAGGTATACTCACCTGTAAGACTGAATATTGGGATCTGGATACGGGAATATATTCAAGTAGTGGGACACACGAATAAGTTTAAGTTCTTAAGACATTAATACCGTATCTCGGATCAGTTAAACTTTGTGTGAAAATTTAAGTGGACCAGTATACTGACAATCTAGGTGAATTGTTTAGAACTTAAAATGAAATGAAGCTTAACGGTGTTGGTGATATGTCTCATAAACTGATATGATCCTCTTACACAAACTCACAAAAATATTGTTTGTAAATATTTCTTTACTGCATTTCTTTATATTAAAAAATTCAAAAAGATTTTCGGTGAGTTTTAGCATAATTTGTTTTTAAAAAAATTCAAAAAGATTTTCGACAACTGGTGTTGAAGAGCTGATTTTCAAAATTCAAAGTGATAAACATGATGACATTTGGTTTGGGAGAGTGTGTTTAAGAGATTATATCTTACATGTGGTTATCAAAAGTTTTAGTATAAAAAATGTTTCTACAAGTGGTTCATCAGATGCTATAAATGTTAGATCAATTTGTGATTGTTTACAAGTGGTGTCTGAATGAGTTAAAGTTTGTTTTTATAAAACTTATGTTTGAGGTAGAGATTGTGTAGGTATGAATCTGAGCTAGGTGAAGATCCTGAGCCAGATAAGAGCCAGATCACGATCTTGCTAATGAATTTAAAGATTCAACATTTGAGAGGGAGTATATGTTGGAGCTGATATATAGAGAAAACGTCAACATCCGAAAGAAGATGAAAGAGAAAGAGAAGATAGAGATTAAGGATGCTTACAGCGTCAGATACTTCAAGAAAGAGAAGCCCAAAGACTGAGAAAGACTAAAGTTGCGAAGACTCGACACTGAAGACTCCATCAACATCTGAGGGGGAGTATGTTGGTGCATCCGTCTGTCGTCTACGTCTTGTATCGTGTCTTGTACTGTACTAGTTAGATCAGGGCACGAAAAACAAGATAGTGGTTTTTAGAAGTGATTCCGCTCGAAATGACACCTTGTCATTTCAAGCTAAATCACATAAGTTCTGATTCTGCTCGAAATGTTGATTTCCCACGAAATGATCATTGCACTTTCGTGGGGAATCAGAAACTCTATAAATAGGCAGCCTTGAGCGAAATCAAAGTGTGAGTTCTTCTGGTTTGCAACGAAGTGCTGCCGAAGTGTCGAGTCACTGTAAAAGTCGTTCAATCAATACAAATCGACAGTTTAAAGTGTATACTTGCTGAATTGGACTCACTTTGTTTGTTTCCGCCACTCAAATTGAAAAAAGCTCTTCTGATAGACTCGTTTGGGTCCATATACGATCCTACACTGAGCATTCATCTGGAAGACTCGAGCATTAGTCTTCTTAGCCTCTTCAGGCTTCTTTGGATTCTTAGGGCAATTGGTCTTAATGTGCCCCTTTTCGTTGCAACCGTAACAGGTTGCATCCTTCATCTTCTTGCAATCCAAAGTCTTATGCTCTTTGGACTTGCAGATCCCGCATCCATTAGGCTTTGTCTGCGACTGCGATTGTGATCGTGATTCGAGTCCGCATTTCCCGAAATGGTGTTTCTGGCAGGTTTTACATTTGGGTTTCTCACCCGTCTATTGGTTGTCCTTTTTAAACCCAGAACTCTTCCTATGATCTGAGTTTCCTTTTCATTTCTTGTCAGAGCGACGTGAGTTCTCATCCTCACGTTTCCTCTTCCCTTCATCAGAATTCTTAAGCGACCTTTGCCTAATCGCATCGAGTGTAAGAGATAAAGACAGATCAACCACCAACCTAAAGGTGGTAGGTCTGGATGCTTTCACATTTCCCTTGATTTCTGGAGCTAGACCTCCAATAAAATGAGCTATGCGCTTTGGTTCCGGTGTGACCAAATAAGGAACCAATCGGGACATGGTGTTGAAGCTTGTAAGATACGCCTGACAATCCAAGTTCTTCATGACTAGAGTCAAGAAGTCGGTCTCAATCCTTTCCATCTCATGTTGAGGACAGAAGTTTTCCCTGATCAATGCAACAAACTGATCCCAAGATAAGTTATACAACGGAATCTTCCCTGTAGCTTGGATTAACGACCTCCACCAAGCTAAAGCTTCACCTTTAAATGATTGTGAAACAAACTTCACAATATCCTGTTCTGCAGAACCACTGATATCAACCACAGTGTCCATCTTATCGAGCCAAGTCATACAATCAATAGCTCCTTTTTCTCCTGTAAAGTCCCTTGGCTTACAAGAGACGCAGTATTTATAAGAGCAAGTCTTAGCACGTGGCTCCTGATTGAGCACAATTCGTTTGAATGGAACACTTCTCTGATTCAACTAATGATGAGAATCGCCTTATCAGATACATGTGTCTTGGAAGGTGGTTTTGTATGAGGTACATATTGGGTCCTGCTGCGAGTACCACTTGATTCTTTGAACTGTATGTCCATGGCTCGAGTGACAGCATTATCTATCATTGCATGTAAATCTGTACCAGCTACATTAACTCTGGTGGTATCATTTCTCTCCCTTGGATGACTGTTAACCTCTTCTGATTTAGACATGCTGAATCTTGATTGCTATAAAACAATTGACAATATTTTATTTAGAGGTTTATTTTGGAATCATCATTTTTGATGATTCATTAACCATGGTAAATATAAACCATATTGGTTAATTTGTTAGTTATATTTATTTGAGATTTTCATTATAATTTATCCTCAGTTATAAATCATTAAAGATATTAGGGTGGCACAAAAGGCCTAGTCACAAGGACAGTTTTAAATTATAAGCCATGATCTTATAAGATCGAGGCACTAAGGTTTGAACATAGTTCATCACCTTTTTTAGACAGGGAGTTGTAAACTACAACTGTCTTTTATCTTATTAGATAATGAATATGGCCCGCAGGCACTTCATCACTAATGGATGTTTAAATTAGATAACAATAAGGAATTTGAAAGATTCCAATACAAGGATGACTAGTGTAATTTTATCGAATCACATTTGTCAGGAGTGCTAACATGTTTTCAAATGTTAACAAGGATTTGAATCTTAAAAAGGTTTTACCATCAGGGCCATGTCTAAAATGACATATGGGCTAGGTTATACCTTCAAGATTTTCCATTAATATTGAATGGCAGATCAATTGTAAATTGGAATGATATTTTGATTTATAATATATTCATACATATAATGACAAATGAAATTTTAAATTGAAACATTCCATTAAAATAAAAGAAGTACATAGCTGCCCTAAACGGGACTTTTAAATAAGTAACATTGTCCACGCAGGGACAGAAATAAGAAAGATAAGTCCACGCAGGGACCAGGTACATAAATAAAATGTCCACACAGGGACATAATTGAAAATAAAAAATTACAAAACAAATAAATAAGGAATTTTAATAATCCCTCTTCTTCTTCTTCTTCCCCTTTATAAGGTTTGCCAAACCCTTTAGTAGACCCCGTCGGCTCCTACGCTCCTCGTTTACCTGTTGCTCCACCTCGTGCAACCGCTGAAAGATTTCCTGCTGCTGTGGTGGTTGGATCTGTGGCGGCTGCTGCTGCTGAGGTTGAGGAGGTGGTGGGTATTGATACCCATATGCTGGGTACCCAGTTGGGTACGTAGCTGGATAGGGTCCAGGGTAGAGAGCATTGTAGTTTGCCGCTTCGAGGTACGGGTCAACGGCAGGGGCATTGTTGTAATTGTAACCCGAATAAGCTTGCTGCTCAAACGGGATATACGCTGCTCAAACTTGTATGTAGCCCATCTTTCAGCAAAAATGTCTAGGCCCCTGTAAGGCGAACCATGAAAAGATGATCCGCTGGATATATCAATGGGATATGTTGGCGTCCCAGTAGGTGGTAGCTCAGGGTCTGGATCCTCGTCCATCTCCATATCCTGCATCTCAGGATAATGATCAACTGGTCCCAAAGGGTTTGGACCCTCTGGTTCTTGTACCTGGTTCATTGGATTGAACCGGCTTTGGAAATAGGGGGTCGGGTCCTGGAAGGCACGGTGCGAACTCGACCGCTGCAAAGGTATAAAGGAATAGTGAGAGTGGTCGGACTCGTTGTTCTGATGCAGCCCGAATGAATCATGATAGGATGGTGAGGAACTGAGCAAGACAGAGCATCTCGCAGGCTCTAAATAAGTTCTCCAATCCTCGTGAGGACTAGAGCTAAGGTTCGCTGATGGCGTACGCCGGTGAGATGGCCCGGCTTCATGGTCATTTCTTGCAGTCATTGGTGCCTTTCCTCTTCCACCTCTACCTCTTACACGTGGTGGCATTTTGTCTTTCGGTCCTATCAAAACAAAAGAAAATAACCAAAGATAAAAATCAATTAAGATTAGGATTAATCCTAAGTCCTTTGCCTAGACTCGGAAGTCGAGGAATTGTGCAAACTGTGTCATTGAGATTAAACACAAAAGGCTAGTGTTTAATTCACTCAATGTTGGCTCTGATACCAACCTGTCACAACCCGATATTTCCACGTATTACCGGTGGGCCCGGTGGGGAGTATCGTGACGTAGTTGATATCATCATAGTCAAATAATCACAGTTTAATGCACAGCGGAAGTCTAAAGTAAATAATACAAACTGAATTGAAAGTATAATAAAATATTACACAACGATTGTAAGTGGATCCACAGGCGGATCTAAAACAGAAAGAAAATTTTGTTCAACAGACTTAAAGTATTAAAAGCTTGCAAGACTCTTTATTTAATACTCGGGAGTTTCCAGCCCATTACGCGTACTACCTGCACTTAGTCTTTTTGAAAAATACGTCAGTTTACACTGGTAAATACAATTAACTGACTCTTTTGAAAAGCATTTATAAAATTGGTTTGGATGCACAAGGCATAAAATCTTTTATAACTTGGGACAATTATTTTAAAAATAATCTTGTATACAGATTTATATGTTTGTCGTCCGTTCAGGACCGGATTAGAAGAGCCGGTACAAGATTAATAGACACACCACAAGTATAGGCCTACAAGGAGTTTCCTCACGTGTGAGATACCGTTTATACACATGCAACTGTCCGGTGTATGCCTACACCCCGTGCTTAAGCAGTGGCCATTTCAAATGAATGAGCCGATGATATCCAGGACACGGTCATTCACCCCTCAAAGGCATTGTATCAAACAAAACAGATTAAAACGAGTTATGTAAATTTATTAATCAAAATCCGATTAAATGATTTCATACCCGACCAAGCGGTATTATTATAATACCGTATCCCAAGCCTGTATAACGGAAAATAAGTTAAAAGTATTTACCTGAGCTTAAAATATGATTTTATTCTCAGCCGTATATCAAATCAGCAAGTACAAGTAGCTTTTACTGGGCTCCTAATCTGGAACGAAGGTTTTAATAACCTATTAGATTCCTAACGGGTCTTATTTAAGTTATAACTTAGACCGGTTAGTTTTAAAGAAAGGTTTACGGTTCAAAACGCAAGATTAAGCGAAGACCGGATTAGAATGTGATTTAGACCCAAAAAGTATGAAGACTTGTATAGAATGGGTAAACTAAATACATTCTGGATTTTGAAGTAAAAATGATAAGGTTTGACCCGTTTCGGCTAATTTATGCAAACTAGTTACATAAACCGTACCGGACGCGTATATGCATAACGGGTAACCGAATGAGTCATGTACAAGTTCCATAATTTATTATGCTTAATTATGTTGTGATATCAGTATGATATCTTCCATTATGCCCAAAACGAATTTAAACCAATTTAAGCCCCGTAAGGGTATTTTGGTCATTTTAAAGTTTATAAAAGAGGTTAAATAGCAATATGAGGTTCTGGTCTAAAATAATCAATAAAAATATTTATTTTAACAAGTTACATCAGTAAGATATCATACATATGTGAAATTTATTATTTATGGCCAAACTATGCACCGTAGGGGCATTTTGGTCATTTCACATGTGCTTTAAGGGTCAAATTTGGAAATCTGAGTTCAAGATTTAAACTTACTGTTAAAGTATAAAAATTTATTTTTAAAATCAGTAGGTAGTAAGTCTTTAAGCGTTAAATATGGTTTTAAACCATACTATGCGCTTAATAAGCGTAAAAGTCGGTATTTGGCGATATTTGAAATGTTTATAAAATTTTGAAGTTTTAATCAGTATCTAAAGCTTAAAATATTTTATTTAACATATGAAATCAGTAGGAAAAGGTTTGGTATCAAAATGATATGTAAAACTCATTTTATCAATGAAAAGGGTAATTTCGTCAATACTGAATTTACACTAGAACTCTATGTTATGATCAGTATAAAATTTCACAAAAATTTCCAAAAATCCCTAAATATTATTTCATAACAGTGGGTAGCAAGTTTGGTGTCAAAAATTGGGTTTAAATATGATTTATGCTGAAAATACCATTTAATTAAAAAAAAGCTTTCATTTTACGATATCGTGCATAACTTCTATTTTAGATCATAAACTGATCTCAAAATTATAGGACATGCTTATAAATCAGTAATAAAGATTTTTGTCCTCTCACATTTTCAAAAATCTCGTTTTTATATCAAAAAGGGCATAACGGTCAACTTTTAAGCATTTAATGGAAACATGCAATGAACTTGGATTTCTATGGAACCATGTTGTATAAACTCAGAGGGTTTTACTAACATATAATAAGGTCCTAAAGGAACCCTAAGGCATAACTAAACTAAGCTAAATCGGTTCAGAACTGAAAGTCAAAGCAAAAGTCTACTTTTGCGACTTTCGGTTGCGAACCGGGCCTAAACTCAGAATTGTCGGGTTGAACATGCCTAAACATGTTCTTATATTATTTACCAAGTTATTTTAGTGTTAAAACATGTTCCATAACTTCAGCATTATCAGTTATGAATTATTTTGCAAAAACTGACTCGTTTGACTTTTTGTTAAGAAGTTTGACCCGACAATTGACTGAGATAACGTGATAATTTGAAGGTGCCCTTTTAAGGGTTTAACACATACATAATTACCAACACATAGCCACTTTCGATTCGAATAATGGCTAGACCCTTAGTGATTAATCACAAAGTCAAAGCATAATTACGCTATCTTTGACTTTCGGTCATTAAGCTAATGAAACCTTAACTATAGAAGCTAAGAAAGCTTACAAGAGTCCTTAGCATGAAGTTTATACTTGAGAAAGCTTCCTTGAACACCAGGATGCTTCAGAGAGTGAGTGTGAATGAAATTTTCAAATGTGCAAGTTCTAAGTGCAAACAATGGGGTTATATATAGTAGTTTGATGGCTTCCAAGATCAATCCATCTGTTCCTAGAGGTAATCCAGATGTTTACAAGTGTCCCTAGGGCAGTAAAAAACATTTACAAACCCCTAGTATCGCTCAGAACTCATGCAATGGCGGTGTAAGAGCTGCAACATGCAGCTGCCAGTTTTTTGTCGCTGGTGACTATGTCGCGGCCCGCGTAGACAACCAAGAAGATCTACGCGGCCCGCGAGGATCCTTGATTCCGGTAAAAACATTGCAAGTTTTGCATTATCAGTCCCTGGTCCATATTTACTTTAAATAACTTTCTTTTATTGCACTGTTAACCCCCATAGTTAACTATCAAGTGCCTTGGGTCACAAATTAACTCCGTTAAGCTCCCGGTTAGTCGTAAGATCACCCGAAAAGTCTTGTTTACATCGATATTCCATGAGATTACTATCTGATATTCGTGAGACCAAAAATACAAATATTACAATGCTTTTGGGATCGTTAAAAGGTCACTCAGAGGTAACATTTAACATGTTGACACATTTAACCCCTATGCTTTGTAAATTCTAAATTTTTAAGAACAACGGCTTTCTACGTCCAATAATCTATTCATTAAAGAATACGAACGTCGTGTGAGGTCAATCAGAGGCACAAGTTTGGCATGTTGACACTATGGGTCCTTTTACAAACATACTTTCTTCGTTTGTCAACTTTAGTCCCTTGAAAACAATTCGTACATGTTTAAAGTTCATGACATGTGTCTTCAATATATTGGACATGATTTTGCGAGGTGTTACATATAAAAGCTTGCATGTTCATATTTTCCACCGGTATTGGTTGCGTGAACTTATATCATATGTTTAACCGGATGCATAAACGTCTTGTTTACATGCGATTATTACTAAACTATGTATTGATATGAGGATTAGCCATTCAGAACTCAATACATCATCATTTTAATTAAAGAACAATAGATTAAGCATCTATCAGAGAAACAAACTTCGGTTAATTATAATTACATATGAATGTCTAATTGATGGATTTGCAAGATTATCCTTTTCTCTACCAACTATGTAGCAATCAACCTTAGTTATAGTAAAATACTACTTTTTTAATACAATCTTTGTGTAAAATTAATTTAACTTAAACAAAGAAAACACTGTATCAACTGAATTAGGGATTGCAAACAATGCTAGAGCCTTACTAGTGCTCAGTAGAGAATGTAAGACCCGACTAAACAATGCATAAAATTTATACTTTCATACCACTTGTATCAACAAAAGTTTGCATGTTCAAAAGAGATTTCAATAAGCCAGTAACTACGATTTAATACAAAGTACATGTTCTTAAGTTTAGAAACATAAACTACTAAAAAGTGGAAGCAAACGGGGATTTAAAGTGTGCTCGGTTCGTGATTCGGCTTGATCATCATCTGGAGCTTTAACTTAGACTTTACCTATCAAAATATTTGCATTCAAACTATTAACAATCATTTAAACTGAATGAAAATTTTAAAAACATGAAATGAAACAGTTCTGCTGATCAAATTCTAGCAGCTTCTAGGAGTAGCTTACGCCTTAGGAGTAGCATACTCCTACCAGCTACTGAAATTTAAAAGCTGGTAGGAGTAGGTTACTTCCCTAGCAAAGGCTAACCCTCGGAGCTACTGAAAATTCCCCAAAACTTGTTTAAAATTCGTTTTTATCACCCGGATCTCATTCCATGCCCCGTTAATGATCCTTACGATTCCCAATAGATAAAATTAGAGTTTTCAAAGGTCAAACCTTAGTATTCTCTTAGCACCCTTCGATTTGGTGTTTTACCCAAATCGACCCGTTTGGGACTTTATGTTACTTAACTTAAGTCTTCCATTCTTCAACAAAGTTTCTCACTCACATTCCGCAACCATAATCAAATTCATGGTTGATAATTAAAGGACAACACCTTGGCCTCTACAACCCCATGGGTTGTTTATACCTCAGTTTTACTTGTCCGTCATCTAGTTTATGGCCTCAACGGACCATAAATGACCCGTTTGATTTTCTCTTGTGAATACCATCACTTTTGAGCATCAACCACTACTTTTAAATCATTTTCAACATAAATTTTCAACATCGATAACTAAGTAAAATAAACAACATAATAATAAGCTACGTACCTTAAAGCTTCCTTTCAAACGTATGTCTGCCCCGGCTTGACCTCCCGAAGCTTCACTTGAGTTACCTAAAGATTATAACCCAGTTGTCATTAGAACCTTATGATTCATATCCATGGCATGTAAACTTGCCAAACAATCAATCATAGGGTTCTTATCAATGTATTTCATTCATTATCAACAACAAATTCTCCTCTAGGCATCTTGTCATACGCCTTATGGGCATAAATTTTAAACTAGTTATATTTGTCACACCCTGCTAGTTGCGGAAGCGTATTGTAAGAAAGGTAATCATTGCATCCAAACGAGTAAACACATAAACCACAACGATGCCATAGATATAATGATTTTAACAAAAGTTTACAAGTTTTCCAAACATAGTTTCCAACTTCACCAACGTTCACAACGTTAACATGACATAGTTTAAGTTATATTAAACAACACAAAAGATAGTTTTTGACATAAAACATAGTGAGGTTTTGTCCCCTATATACCTATACGAAGTTCGGATATAAAAGACAAACCTTCCAAAAGCGGCTATCGTTGTTATTGACCTTCCCATTTCCCGTAGTGTATCACCGGCTCAAGACTTGTTTCCTGAAATACATGTAGTTTTAAAAAGTCAACAAAAAGTTGAGCGAGTTCATGCAGTTATTGTTATCATATGAAATCTTTGCATTCTTGTAATGAAATCCAGGTATGTTAATAGCATATATGGAGTTTAAGGATCCATCAGTGGGTAGCGAGCCCCCTGACATTATGTACCATAAGTACGTAACCAACCCGAGACAACTTTGACATCATTGGGATCACAAAAGCACTCCTATGGCACCAACCAGGAGTGGAGCGTGTCTCAAGCTCTATAGATCTACATCTTTTGCACCTTGGTCAACAAGTGATTAATGGTTACTATGTTATCATCCTACTTATGTACATTGATCGTGTTATCATCTAAACCCATAGCTAACATACCCATAGTTTTAACATGTATTTCCCCTCAATGATTTTAAAAACAAAACATTTGAAATCATTAAAAGGAGGGACATGAACTCACAAGTTTGCGTTCCTGTATGTAATACCGTAGTGAGCGGCCGTACGTGTGATTAACCTACATGTGTACTAACTTTATTAGACACTAGGTCTTATCGGACCTCGTACAAGTTGTTCATCTTGAATTCTTTATTATGTTATCGCTTGTCATCTTTGGAACAACTTTGTATTTTCAGAGCGTTGGTAGTTTACTCGTTCGATTGTTATATATATTGAATTCATAAGTGTATATGTGTATTCTATGTGTATTGAATTATGTGTGAACGGGCTTCGACCTTCACATGTCCTTGTGCCGCGCACGCATGTCATTGAGCCTTTGCTCATGTCATTGGGCCGAGCCCATGTCATTGGGCCGAGCCCATGTCATCTATGTCATTGGGCCTAACCCATGTTTTAATGTTATTGGGCCGAGCCCATGTCTTTTATGTTATTGGGCCTAACCCATGTTTTAATGTTATTGGGCCGAGGCCATGTCTTTTATGTTATTGGGCCTAAGCCATGTTTTAATGTTATTGGGCCAAGCCCATGTCTTTTATGTTATTGGGCCGAGCCCATGTCTTCTTGTCATTGGGCCTTGGCCCATGTATTTTAGTAATTTGGGCCTACCCTAAATAATTTATCATTGGGCTCTAGCCCATGTATTTTAGTAATTTGGGCCTAGCCCAATCTAATTGTTGTGAGCCCATTAGAAATAATCTTGCATTTTACTCAAAATTTTACCAAGTATGTAAACTTTTAAAATATGCATTTTTTTATATGAAAATACTTGGTAATTTTTATAGTTTTTGACTTTCCGGATTCTTGTTATCGGCCTCATAGATTTGTGTTCGTTAAGTGTCTAAAAATGTGTTATTTTTAGACTCGACATCGCAGTAATTTTCCTCGCGATGTCGATAGCCCAATTGTCGTCGTCGTGTGTTATGTATTACTGTTTCGACCATTTAGTTTATTCGTCCGTTTAATAGCATTTCATTGGAACATGTAGGAAACATGTATATGTATTTCTTTGGTGTCTTTTTATGCTTGTTACATACACGTATTTCTTGTAATTATGAGTGTATTATTTTGATCACCCCAAAGGTATCTAAATACATACACATTGCACATGATACACATACTCGACAAGTTTCCAAAATATATAATTTTTCGCCAAAAATTATACTTATACATTGGTATTATTTTTCACCCTTTTATTTTGTGAAAACTTATGTTTAAGTTCATAAGACTTCTTGAATATTTAAGACTTAAATATTCTCATCAAAGTTTCCATAATGACGTTTAAGACCACTAATCGCGTTTAACATGGTTAATCACCCTTTAATCCCCTCTTTAATCGCGATTAGATTTTTAGAAAAATTCGCCATAGTTTCCCCTAAAACTATGACGTTTCCCATGTTATAAAAACGCGTTTAAATCAATAATCAATTTCCAAATCACCATTATCCACCAATTTTCTTCCAAATATGTATTCTTAACAACATAACTCCACCTTTCATGAACTTACATATATATATATATATATCTTCATACATGAAAAGTTAGACTTTTATGGTGACTTTTTATAATAACCAAGTTATTTTACTTAATCTTGTAAGAACAAAGTTTACTAAACTTCCAAAATTAAGTGTTAAATCCCATTAAACACTTGTTTCTTCATGTAATCTAAAATTTATATGTTTAGTTCATGAAAGTAAGGATGATGATTGTTGTGGGTGGAATTTTCTAACCTATATCCCGAAATTATATCCTAACTTTATATGTCTATTTTCGCTGCCAGGATACCGGACCAGGATATTGGTAACATCCTGTGAGGGTATCCTGCGTGCTGTTAACAATTTGCTTTGGCTGCAAGGTACAAACGGTCATAAGGCTTGGTCTCCCTGAAGAATAGGTCAAGGTGGTTACAAGAAAGACGTTGGAAGCTTGGAGAAGGGGTTTACAACGGTCAAAAGGGAATATTCGCAGGATCCCGGAATTTTAGCATAATATCCCGGATTTTTAGCATAGTTAGTTAAACTTAGAAACTATATAAAGGGGATGCCAGATCCATAGGGGACACACAATTCGAGTTCTCTAACTCTCACACTCTTCTTTCCAGCAACAATCACACATTAACACTCATCACTTGCAATCATTGTAACACTTAGTAGCGATCTGAGCATTATCCTGCACTGTATCATGGTTATTTAAGCAATAAGAAGAACAAGGAAGCTGACTATTGTCAGCTCCCGAGGTTTTATGCCAGCGATCTAGAAAGATCAAGGGCTTTCCTCGTACATCTCGTGTCAATTTTTACTTTACTTGCATTTCGTTTACAAATTGATATAGTTCTGTATCCCGGAACTATATCCTGAAACTGTTTACATTTTCAACAAAGTTAACACATTTTTACAAGTTTACATAGCACACTACCTCACAAACTAAGTTTGATCACTAAATTGCTTCGGTAATTTTAGACCAAACCAATTTGGCGCCCACCGTGGGGCAAGTGGTGCTATTTTTAATCAATACTTTGTTAAAATCATTACTCGGTTTTTTTGTTTTCGAAATTCTTTTCAAATCTATTTCAAATGGCTTCTCAATCGAATTTGAACTCTTCTTCCATGTCTGTTTCAACCTCTGCTGTTGCTGGTTCATTACCTCCTCCACCTTCACAAGTTCAAACTTTTCAGAGGAGAAATGAAAGCCACACACCGAGAGAAATTCCTGCTCCTCAGAATGTTTCTAGATCCGGAAATTCAGGGAGAACCCATACCCTTGCTTCTAATGATGAAATTCTGTCTTTGTTTGGTAGTATACAGGAACAAATGAAGAGGCAGCAAGAAACTAACCAGACGATCATGAAGGATATACAACTCTTGAAGTCAAACTCCAGGAAACCTGTGGAGGATACAACTACTCCTCTACAGCCCAGGATGCTGAACTTTAGTTCAGCAACATTTACCGAGGATAATCAAAGCAACATGATACCGAGTCAGTCCCGGAGCAACATGCTGGAGATACCATCATCCGCCAGGATATCGACCGTGAGGGATCCAGGATATGGCCCAGGATATGGAAAAAGTCAACAGGCTGGTAACATGTTTGCCAATATCAGTATCCCTGCTACTAATAATTCTGATTCTTTGCAGGATATAGGTGTAACACCAGCATTGACCAGGGAACTTCAATAATTGAAGGATATGATATCAAGTGTTCCTGGAGTAGTGCAGCATATACCGGAAGTATCCCAGGATAGTCACATGATATCCCGATTTGCTCATCCAATTTGTGATGTTGAAATTCCAAAAAGATTCCAGACTCCCAGCATGAAGTTGTATGATGGGACAACAGATCCTGAGGAGCATATTGCCCAGTATAGGGAAAGGGTGGAAATAAATCCAATCCCACCAGAACTTAAGGAAGCATGCTTATGCAAAGGCTTCGGTTCAACTTTAACAGGATCGGCCTTCAAATGGCTTTTAAATGTCACACCTTATTCAATTACATCATTTTCTCATTTAGTTAATTTGTTTATCAGTCAATTTTCTTGTAGCAGGAGCTTTGAGAAACTAACAAGTGATCTTTACAGGATAACACAAGGATCACAAGAATCCCTATGGGATTATGTTAACAAATTTAGTGGAGAATCCGTGGATATCCCGAATCTTGATGTTGCTACGGCAGTACAAGCGTTTAAAATGGGGTTACGGAAGGATTGTCAATTTTATCAGGATCTTGTAATGAATCCTTGCAGGAATTTAGATGAAGCTCGGAATAGGGCTTTGAGATACATAAGGCTTGAAGATGACAAGAAAATGCTTGAGAGGATGAACACATCTTCAACATATGAATTAAAAAATAGGAAGTCAGAATATTCGTACAAACAGTATCGTTCAAATCCATATGCTAAGAACGATAATAAGAGAGTGAATGTTGTTGAAGATGAGGACCATGAAGAATATCCTGAAATATCAGAGTATTGTTTTTCTGTAAATGTTCCTGAGTTAATGTATGTTATGCAGGGACTGGGGGACAAAGCTAGGTGGCCGAAAAAGAATCCAAGGAATACAGATTGGAAGGATAAATCTAAATGATGTGCCTTCCATGAAGACTTTGGGCACATAACAGATGATTGCATAGCCTTGAGAAAGGAGATAAGCTACTTGCTGAGCAAAGGATACTTGAAAGAATTCCTCGGTAGAAAGAAGAAAGCTCAGGATACTGACCAGGATCCTGAGAGAGCTGCATCTCCACCACCAGATGCCAAGATAATTAACTTTATCTCTGGGGGATCTGACATATGTGGAACTTCTTACTCTACAGCTAAGAGGCATGCCAGGAAGGCTAAGGAGGAAATAGGAGATAAGCCCACAAGGATGACCATGCTTACGGATGATAAAGTCATTACTTGGTAAAGGGTCACGAAGGTCAGCAGTATCCTGTCTATTATGTTAGTAAAAGTTTACTAGATGCTGAGACTAGATATTCACACTTAGAAAAATTAATATTAGCTTTAGTTATGGCATCGACTAAACTTAGACATTACTTTGAAACATATAGAATTCCTATTAAATCTAATTATCCTATTAAAAATGTGCTTAGGAAACCTCAGATGTCTGGTAGGGTGGCTAAGTGGTCTGTTAAATTAAGTGCTTATGTCTTAGTTTACGAACCTAGAAATGCTATAAAGTCTCAGGCTCTAGCGGACTTTGTGGCTGATTTTAGTAATGATTTACAAGAAGAAGCCGACCTAGAAGTGCAACAGTTAGGAGAAAACTTAGAATCCTGGACGTTACATACTGATAGTGCGTCTAATGTAAGAGGTGTAGGTTTGGGTATACTACTAAAATCGCCACAGGGGGATATACTACCCCAGGCTATTAGATGTGAATTCACTGCTACGAATAATGAAGCTGAGTATGAAGCTTTGATAGCAGGACTACAACTAGCCAACGATATGCATATTAAATGTTTACAAATATTTGTTGATTCCTTGTTAATTACTAACCATTTCAATGGATCCTATGCAGTAAAATGCGAAAAGTTAGCTGAATATTTTGAAATTGTTAAAAAAATTAGCAGGATATTTTGAAATATTTTCACTTGAACAGGTACCAAGGGAAGAGAATGATGAAGCAGATGCATTAGCAAACTTAGGATCTGCTGTCAGGATACCAGAAGGAACACAGATACCGATAATCCATATCCTACACCCTGCAACGGAACATTTTAAGTCCCAGGATAAGCAAGTATCAAGTATCAGTGATCCTGATGGATATCCTGAATCCTGGATGACACCAATTATCAAGTACCTACAAGAGGGAGATATCCCTAAAAAATCCTAGAACATTCAGGATGAAGGTATCTCGTTTTTCTTTGATAAATGACATCTTGTATAAGAAATCTCTTGCAGGTCCATACTTAAGATGCTTGGAGGATCCTGAAACTAAAGAAGTTCTCCAAGACATACACGAAGGAGACTGTGGCAACCATACTTGGGACAGAGCTTTATTTTCAAAGGTGTGAAGAACAGGTTATTACTGGCCAACCATGAGGAAGGACGCTATGGAGTATTCTCAGAAGTGTGATGCATGCCAAAGACATAGCAACATACTACATCAGCCTGCAGAGCCATTATATCCTATTGTATCCTCTTGGCCGTTCATGAAATGGGGAATGGATATAGTAGGAAAACTCCCTGTAGCTCTAAGAGGAAAAGTCTTCATGTTAGCAATGACATATTACTTTTCTAAATGGGTAGAAGTAGAAGCCTTTATTCAAGTCAAGGATCAAGAAGTGTTCATCAGCAAATAAACCACAGACTTTTGTAAGAGTTGGGGCATAAAAATGATCACATCAACACCAATACATCCTCAAGCTAATGGGCAGGGAGAATCTTCGAACAAGATAATCGTCAACAACTTGAAGAAAAGACTAGGAGCAAAGAAAGGAAAATGGGCAGAAGAATTACCTTTTGTTCTATGGGCAGATAGGACAACTGTGAAGAATGCTACTGGGCAAACCCCATTTTCTTTGGTATTTGGGGCAGAAGCAGTGATCCCGACAGAAATGGTGATACCGACAGCTAGATCAAGCCTACGGGACCCTGAATCAAATCCTGAAATCTTATGTCAAGAACTGGATACTATTGATGAAACAAGAGATGCAGCAAAGCTAAGGATGGCGGCATACCAGCAGAGGATAGCCAAATCATATAACAAGAATTTAAGGACTAGAAGATTTTAAGTTGGAGATTGGGTGTTGAGAAAAGCTTTCCAGAATACAACCAACCCTGCCGATGGAAAATTAGCTCCAAAATGGGAAGGACCCTATGAAATTGAGTCAGAATCTGGGAAAGGAGCATACCGACTCAAGAATATGGAAGGGGATATGTTGCCAAGATCCTGGAATGCTATACACCTTAAAGCTTACTTCAAGTGAGTTTAGAATTTAATTTCTAACTCAGGATGGTATGAATTCAATCTCTCTTAAATTCATCTAATTTTATTTACTCTTTTTGAACCCAATACTGACTTAAGCATCGGAGGAGTGTTAGCCAAGCTAACACCCACCTTAGTTTAAAGGTGTTTTGCAGAATATGCTTCGGGATATAGCTCCAGGATACACACTCAGGATACTTCGAAAGATTAAAGGATTGGCCCCCTCTCTCATGTTTAAGGGATCCTGATCCCTTCAAAGGTTTAAAGGAATTCACCTTTCTCACGAATTGGGTTTAAACACCCCGCCTAGAGCGCAAGTTATCCAGGGATAGTTCAAGGTGGCGGGACCAGTTCATGTAAAAGTGGCTGACAATTTCGTTACTGTTGGCTATACCCTGGATCCTCAAGGTATATAAGGATTGATCACCCTCTCTCACGAAAGGGTATTTTCATACTCTCTAAGGGTTAAAGGTTTTCACCTTTCTAAGTCTTGGGGTTTATACACTCCCGCCTGTAGCACATGAAAATTTGGGATTTTCCCCAGAATACTTATGGGTTTATCCCCAGAATATTATGGATGTATCTCCAGGATACTAAGTGTTGGTGCACTAGTGTCTATTAACTTCGTCTTAATCGAGTCTTATGTCTAGATAGGATAAACGAGCACACAACAGGGTTGAAATTAGGGTTTGTTTATGTGTTAATGTGTAATTTCGCTTGAAAGTGACACGGACTAGTTCAAGCGGAATTAACTTGTTAATTCCGCTTGAAATGGGATGTGACAGCTTCAAGCGGAATCACCTCTAGTATAAATAGGTGATGTGTGATTTCGTTTGAGTTAGTTGTAACATTTGAGATTCAGAGCCGAGGTGCTGCCAATTTGTCAAACGACCTGTAAAAAGCTTTGGAATCAATAAAAGAAGATAATTAAGAGGAATCTAGTTGTTTTCACGTCTATTTCATTGATTCCGTCTCTGAAATAGATGCTAAACTCTTCTGATTGACGCGTTAGGGTAACACGACGATCCAACAAGTGGTATCAGAGCTCAGGACGAAGAGTTTATACCAATTCAGCTTGTTTTTATCACTTCTACACCTTCTTTTCTGAATTGAACAAAATTTAATGGACAAAATGGCCTAAATTTCACATATGTCACGTAAAACACTGTTTTAAAGAACCCTTGAAAGAATTGGACCAAAATTCGCTCAAAATCCGGGTCAATTTGACAAAATGGTGGCCGATTTGCTGACATCATCTTAATTCCGCTTGAACTTGCATGTGTGATTTCAAACGAAATTAGCTATTTTGGCTAATTTCGCTTGAAACTGCAGTTGATTTCAAACGAAATTACCTATTCCGTTTGAAAGTTATTGTCTGATTCCGCTTGAAATCAGATTCCGTTTGAAACTGCCACTTGTTTCAAACGAAATTAGATTCCGTTTGAGATTTCAAACGAAATTAGCTATTCCGCTTCAAACTTAATTCCGTTTGAGTGTTATTCTGCTTGAAAGCTAATTCCGCTTAAAAGCTAATTCCGTTTGAAACAGTATTCCGCTTGAAAAGCTATTCCGCTTGAAAAGCTGATTTCGTTTGAGATAATTCCGTTTGAAACTGTCTTTTTCAAAATCAAAAAATTTCTAAGTGTTGTGTTGATCATTTCTGGTACTTGAAGATGGATGAATTCATGAATCCGTTCTGTGATGTTTTTGCTTTTGCTGGAAACGGTGGAGATGATATTTCAACCGACACATCAAACAACACAAATGAGAAAGCTCTGAATGCGAGAAAGACTCTTTCTGATGCATTAAGTGTTGAGAGTGCTTATGGGACGTACAACAAACCTCCCAAGTTGATGGCGATTGAAGATTACAATAAATGGTCGAAAAATTTTGAAGAATGGCTCAAAGCATTTGCATATCCCAGTTGGAGGATGTTGAAGAATGGTTTTGTTATGGGAAGATCAGATTTTGAAAATTTGACAGAAAATGAGGAGATAGATAGATATGTGGCTGAACAAAAGTGCATTGCACTGATTCATCAGTCTGTGAGAGACGATATAATAGCACTAATTGAGTACACAAATTCAACAGATCTATGGGAGAAATTGAGAATTAAATGTGTGGGTAGTGCAGAAATAGTCAAAAACAAAAAGAATTTGTTAAGAAAAGAGTTTGATCTTTTTGGCTGTTTGAAAAATGAGTCTGTTTCTAAGATGATTGAGAGATTTGGACATCTGAAGATGGAGCTGGCAAGACATGGAATCATTTATTCTCGTGAAGAACTGGTTGATTAGCTGTTTGACTCATTGCCGGATGATAAAGACTGGCAATACTTTGCTTTGATGCTGAAGAATACAATCGAGTCGGAAAAACTGACGGTTGATTTATTGATTGAAAGACTGGAGAGTCATGAGCTGGAGATCAAGAAATCATTCAAAGTCAATAATTCTTCATATCAACAAAATGTTGGGTTGTATTACAGAGGAGATGGGATACCGAAGAATGTGTCTCCTAAAACAGCTTTCTCAGCTGAAAGTTCTTACAAAACTAATCAAGAGAGTCCGAGCAGTGGTTTTCATAGTGGTTCTTCATCAACAACTCCAAGCCAATCTGTTCCGAAGAATCTATTCCAGTGTAATATTGCTGTAGACCTGAAGAATGCACAAAATTTTAGTGAGGAATCAGCAAAACAACACATGGTGTTTTTAGCGTCTGTTCTAGAGTCGTACGAGAGCCTGGTTGCAGGTAAGATTGGAAATACAAATCTCACCAAGGAGGATTATGACCAGATCGACCCAGAAGAGATGGAGTTGATCGACATCAGGTGGTGTATGGCTAGTGCGGTAAGACGAGCTCAAAGGTTCATGGAGATTACTGACAGACATTCAATTGGTGGACCTTCCACCAAACTTGGTTTTGATAAATCAAAGGTCACGTGCTTCAGATGCAAACAAAAGGGACATTTTAAACGCGAATGTCGAAACGCACCTGGTGATGATACTGCAAATCCGTTCAGAGAGGATTATTACAAGAGAGCTCTCTACCATCAAAACAAATTTGAACCTCCTAGAATGAAGCAGCTTGAAGATACCCCCAAAGAAAAATCAAGAGCTCTTGTTATTATTCATGATGATGAGGGATACGATTGGAGTGATGTTTTACCAGAAGAGGATGCAGTGGGCTATGCGTTTGCTGTAATAAAAGAAGTTCCTTTCAAAGACAGCAGGAATGAACAAGAGAAATATAATTACAGAAAGATGAAAGCTCAAGACAGGATGATTAGAATGTCTAAGATTTACAACGAAGCAAAGAGAGCAAAAAGATGGGATGCTGATAGAGAATGTTACCTAGATCCCGATGGTAACATAGCTATTGATTCAAAAACCATTGACATTGAAGTTCTCATCAAACAAATTGCTGAAGAAGAAGAAGCCAAATAGAGAGAATGGTGGGGAGGAGGAGAAGTTGAAGTAAAAGTTGAAGAAAAAAAAAGGAAAAGGAGAAAGAGCAGCAGCCAAAGAAAATTGATAATGGGATTATTGATACGACACAAGAGTTTACCGCTGAGAATTTGAAGAAGATGGCTGACAAAGTGTTCGCTGCGAAAGAACTAGAGGTAGTTTCTGGTTCTGGCACTGAGTCCAAAAACAAGGTCAGTCAGAATGATACTATCGATGAGTTAGGTAAGAAATCTAAAACTGAGAGCGACTGCAAAAATTGCATGAAAAACTGCAAGGTTTGTAGTACTATCACTTACCACAGTGGTAAAAAGATTGAGGATCTGACAAAAAGAGTTAGAGATGTTGAGGAACAGATCTTAAACCGTGATAAAATGTTAAAAGCTTCAAATGATCGCATAAAAGAACTAACTAAGAAAATCGAAAATGATAAAATTGAAGTAGAAAGAGTTAGGAAAGAAAACGAAAAGTTGATTCATGAAAATCGTCAACTTTCAGAAAATTTTGAGAAGCTAAAATGAACGGTGAAAGATTCTGATGAAAGAAATGGTAAGACATGTACATAAAATGTGCAATTAAAAGGAGTTCTTAGGGTTAAAGAAGAATTAATCAACCAACAACTGGATGAAATTGCTAAGTTGAAGCTTCAGTTTCAAGAAGCTAAAATTGAAAATGAACGCATCCAGTTGAAATTGAACAGTTACAGCTCCGCAAGTTTTGTTCTTCAGCATATTGTTCCTAAACCGATTGGAAAGAACAAAGTAGGCGAAGATGTATATGCTGATGGAACCGGGGTGGGGTATCATCAGGTTCCACCACCTGTTCTAAACAATTATTCAAAGAAAAATTCAGGGTTGGTTAATGATGAAGATGAAAATGAAGTGAAGCTTCCAGACACAATTGATGTTACATTCACTACATCATCTTTATCATCCGATGAAGGAAGTGTTCAATCTGAAGTTGTTAAAAGTGTGGTTGATAGTGTTTTGAAATCTGATAGTGACACTCCTGAGGATGATGAATGCTTTCTGGACAAATATATTCCAAAATCAAAGTCCAAAAACAACTTACATGAAGAATCATATCTTGTGATGTACAAGATGGCAGGATCGGATAAGTTGTATTCGTATCTTGATTTTCCTTTGGAGAATGTGAATGTAGGGAAACTAAGAAATGTGTTCAAGTTGATTGAGATTGATGTGTCTGAAATAGAAGGTTTGAGAAATGCAAAAAGACAACTAAACTTTGAAAAAGATAAAGCTTACTACAAAAAGCCTGTTGTACCGCCGCGTTTTTATAACAACAATCAAAACATATGGTCGGGTGGTTATCAGGGTAGTAAGAAATATCAGAGAAAGAATTTTCAAAACAAGAAGTTTATTGAGAAAAAGGTGTTTGTAAAAAGCTCGAGTTCTCATTCCGAGCAAGAATCTTAGATTTTTTCAAAATCAAACAAAGAGTTCTTTGAGGAGAAGGCCTCACAGCCTCAAACCGAAGGCACAAGTCGAGTAGTTGATACTCGTACATGCTTTAAGTGCAACAAAGTTGGACATATTGCACGAAAGTGCACCAACTTAAAGCCTAAGTCTGAAGTTGCTGAGAGTCAGAAAAAGAAAGCTGATGCTAAGGGCAAAGCTCCAATGGTTGTTGAGAAGAAAGTTTTGAAAAATGAAAACATCAAAGTCAAAACTGAACCTGTTAAGAAGTTGGAAACTAAAAATAACAATTTTTACAAACGGGTTGCTTCATCTCAACAAACATGGAAGCCAAAAAGTTCTCCAAAACCAAAGGTTTCAGAGTCAGAAAAACAATCGTCTTCTACCACTCCGGTAAAGATGGATGTTCCTTTGGATTATTATGAACAATTGGAGAAACAATTTTCTACTCCACCTGAGAAGAAGAATGTTCAAAAGAAAGATTAACCAACCGGTCAACCTAAGAAAAATGATTTTTTCTTATACAAAAAGGTTGAGGTTGGATCTGAAGATAGCTTGAAGATGAATGACAACAATTTTCCGCCACTTTACATTGCAAAAACTCAACTCAATGTTAAGTTACCCGAGTCAAAAGAGGCTTGGGTGGCATCAAAATCTCACTAAATTTTTTTGAAATGTGTAGGAGCTTCCAAGATCCGTTTCACGATGGATTATGGATAGTGGAGCTTCTCGGCACATGACAGGGAAGAAAGCCCTACTGTATGATGTTAGAGGGTTTAATGGAGGTTACGTGGGATTCGCAGGTAATCAGGTTGGTCGAATAGTTGGAGAAGGAACTTTATCAAATGGGATTGTCACATTTGAAAGAGTAAACTACATCGCCGAGCTTGAAAACAATCTTCTAAGCATATCTCAGATCTGTGATCGCATGTATACAACGCACTTTACAGATAAGGAATGTTTGATCTTGAAACCAGGATTTGTTGTTCCCGAAGAGTGGATTATCATGAGGGCACCTAGAGTGAATGATCTATACGTGTTGGAGATGAGCGTAGCTACTACAACCACGGGTCAGGCTCACTGTTTTGTGTCAAGAGCAACGGAAAAAGAATCAAAGTTATGGCATCGAAAGATGGGCCATATTCATCTCCGAAAAATGAATCACCTGGTGCATAACGACTTAGTTACTGGTGTTCATGTGAAAGGTTTTCATCTGGAAGGGGAGTGCATTAGCTGTGTCAAAGGTAAACAAAAGAAGAAATCTCATCCACATAAGCAAGTTAATTCTGTTTCTAGACCATTGGAGAGGATACATATGGATCTTTTTGGTCCAGTAAACGTCAAAAGTATAACTGGTGATCTCTACTGTCTAGTAGTAACAGACGATTATTCAAGGTTTTCATGGGTATCATTTCTGAAGACAAAGGATGAAACTTTCGAAAGTTTGATGGCGTTGTTCAGAAAAATTGAAAACCTGTACCAAGCTCGTATCAGAAGAATCAGAAGTGACAACGGTACAGAGTTTAAGAACAACATAATGGAATAATTTTGTGATGAGAGAGGAATATTGCATGAATTTAGCGCGCCTTATAATCCGCAGCAGAATGGAGTAGCTGAAAGAAAGAACAGGACGCTAATTGAGACGGCTAGGACGATGCTTGCTGATTCCAAACTACCTGTTAATTTTTGGGCAGAAGCAGTCTCAGCTGCGTGCTATACTCTCAACCGGGTTCTCATAGTGAAGAAATTCAACAAGACATGTTTCGAGCTAATCAATAACCGTAAACCGAACCTGAAGTATTTAGAACTGTTTGGGTCTCCCTGCACAGTTCTAGAGCCTTTTGGTAAATTTGGTGCAAAGAGTATTGAAGGAATATTTGTGGGATATTCAAGTCCATCAAAACGAGTTTTTGTTCCTAGCTTGAAGCGGATTATTGAAGCACATAATGTTGAATGCCAAGGTCACACAATGCCACCGCAGAATCCAGGCGACTCATGGCGTTTTAATTACGATACTTTATGGGATTCGTTTGACATGGAAGAAGAAGAAACTGATTTCTTTGACGAGTTGGATATTCTGAGAGAGTATGAGTCATCGCAGGAAAGGTTCCCAGCTGAGTATTCAAGTCGACCACGACAAACTTCAAATGATGATGAAGTAGGTCCAAGCAATGCTGGAGAACATGATGATATTCAACAAGATGAATTTGCTCATGATAATCAGACGGCAGTCAAAGATAATCAACAATCTGATAACATGCCAGTATTCGATCATGGTGATTCAGATTCTGAGGGGGAGCAGATCCAGATATCACGTCAAACAATTCCAGTCAGTGAACAAGGTGCAAATCAAAATGTCACAAATTTGGAAGGCGAGGTAGATGTTCCAGGCGAGGTGATGCCGAGAACTCTTTCGTACTATCCAGAAGAATTGATCATTGGAGAATTACAATCAGGCGTTCGCACTAGACGTCAAATTGACCAAGGCCTTACATGTTTTTATTCTACAGTTGCTCCTTTACAAACTGAGTTTTCACTAAGTTGTTTTATTTCGCAGATCGAACCGCGAACTTACAAAGAGGCGCTAACTGAAGATTCTTGGGTCAATGCCATGCAAGAAGAGTTGAGTCAATTTGAGAAGTTGGGTGTGTGGAAATTGGTAGACTTGCCTGATGGTCAAAGGAAGATAAACACCAAGTGGGTGTTCAAGTGTAAGAGAGACGATAGAGGAGTTATTATTCGTAACAAAGCTCGGCTCGTAGTCCAGGGTTTCAGTCAGCAGGAGGGGATAGATTTCACTGAAGTGTATGCTCCGGTTGCTAGACTAGAAGCAATCAGAATCTTCCTGGCATTTGCATCTTGGAAAAATTTCAAAGTTTATCAGTTAGATGTAAAATCGGCGTTTCTCTACGGGAAGGTAAAAGAGGAGGTATATGTCGGACAGCCACCGGGCTTCACCGACCCAATCCACAAAGACAAGGTCTATTTGCTAGACAAAGCGCTGTATGGTTTACACCAGGCCCCGAGAGCTTGGTACGAGACATTGTCTCAACACCTACTAGCCAACAGCTTCATTCGAGGAAAAGTGGATGCCACTCTCTTCCCCAAAGAGGTTGACGAACATCTTCTGGTAGTTCAAATATACGTGGACGACATCATATTTGGGTCAACAAATGAGAATCTGTGCAAAGATTTTGAACGAGTTATGAAGCAGAAATTTGAAATGTCATCGATGGGTGACATGAAATTCTTTTTGGGTCTGCAGGTTGATCAACTATCCAAAGGAATATTCATACATCAAACGAAGTACGTTCATGATATCTTGGAGAAATTCGGGATGTCAGGTTCTACTCCAGCTTCCACCCCATTAGCGACGAATCATGGGATAAACCCTGATCTTACCGGAGAGAAGGTAGATGAAACGTTGTATCGTTCTATGATCGGTTCGTTAATGTATTTGACAGCTTCAGGACCCGATATCATGTACCCAACCTGCCTCGCAGCAAGATTTCAGTCTAACCCGAGAGCTTCGCATATGGTAATTGTGAAACGGATATTACGCTACCTGAAAGGAACTCCATCATTGGGGTTGTGGTATCCGAAAGAAGGCGATTTTACGCTCGAAGGGTATTCCGATTCTGATTTCGGGTGCTGCAAAGTTAACGCAAACTCAACAACAGCGGGTTGCCAGTTTTTCGGACCACGATTGGTCACCTGGCAATGCAAGAAGCAGACCTTTGTAGCTTTATCCACATGTGAAGCTGAATATGTATCTGCGAGAAGTTGCTATTCTCAGATCTTGTGGATCCAGCAACAGATGCGCGACTATGGTTTGCAATTTCTAAACACCCCTATCTTTGTTGATAATGAGGCAGCAATAAACATTACTAAAAATCATGTTCATCACGCTAAAACGAAACACATTGAAATTTGTCATCACTTCATCCGAGATTGTTTCGAGAAGAAGTTGATACGAATTGAGAAAATCCACACTGACGAACAAAAAGCTGATTTATATACCAAAGCATTTGATAAAACTCGTTTTCAACATTTGCTAAAATTGAACGGTATGAAGCTTTTATCGGTGTTGGAGGAGATTCTTGGCGTTGATGAAGGAGACATTGTAGATGATGTTGAGAAGCAATCTGCAATGGTTTGTCGATTTTTTACCTGTTTTGGTATTTAGGGGGAGAGTATAGGGTAATATTTTCAGAAAATACAAAAACAGTAAAAAAATTCAAAAATACAAAAACATGAGATATTTCAAAATTTCAAAAACAACAGAAATCCAGAAAAGAGCTTGTGTAAAAAGGGAAAATGATAGTACATCGGCTTGACAGTTACGGTATGCTAAAGATATGTAAAGTTTAAAAGTTTTAAACAGTGTCGTTGATGATGTGCCGATAGGTTTTTCACATTTAGTAGGTTTGTTCGGGATATAAACCTAAATCTTTACTTACTTATTTCGTGGGGAACACTACTTGGATATATAGGTAACCCCTGAAATATTGTTTGAAAGATCCCTCTTTCTGAGATACTAGGTCTTTATACTCAGTGATATCTGGGGTATTATCCCGGGACTTCTGATTTTGCGGAAGCAATGGCCTAGTCCCCGGAGAATACTTTACTGCTTGCTTGAAAAATAGCACCGCCCTCAGCAAAAATGATAAAACAATAAAATTGATAATCATTGCTGTTGTAAAAAAGATCCTCTAAAGGGGACCCACCTAAAGTCGAACCGTCATCTCTCTGCTGAACGGAAGTTCTGACCTGAGCTCTTACGGTCTCTCAATTTAACCCCTTACAGATATCATCTGTGGTATACTCACCTGTAAGACTGAATATTGGGATCTGGATACGGGAGTATATTCAAGAGGTGGGACACATGAATGAGTTTAAGTCTCTAAAACATTTAATACGTATCCTGGACAGATTGAAATTTGTGTGAGAATTTAAGTGGATCAGTATATCGACAATCTAAGTGAATTGTTTAGTTCTGAGAATGTAATTAAAGCTTAACGGTACTTGTGACTTGTCGAATAGCTAATATGATTCCCTAACATGCTCACCAAAAATTATGTTTGTAAATAGTTTACATTTACTGCATTTTATTTCTGTTATTCATTTCTAGTTTAGAAACTTTATTAAAAATAAAAAAGATTTTACATTTCTGCTTTATTTTCCGACAAACCAAAGTGGAGAGTTGATCTTCAGATTCGAATTGAAGCAGATGCAGGAAGTTTCTGAGCTGGATGATGAGTTTGGAGCTAAATATGTTAAACTTGAGAAATTGAAAATTATAAACAAGTTCATTAAGTTGAATGATGTGTGCTAAACAGACTATTAAAAACAAACTAAATTAAACTCTCTATTCTAGACACTATAAAGCTTTACTTCTAGACTCGGCCTAAAACCACACAATCGGCAAGTGTACCGATCAATGTAGTATAACCTAGGAAGTCCGGATATCGAACCACAGGACTCTATGAATTACGTAAACTAGACTCTGACTAGACACTGACAGACACGACTAAGACTTTGTTTATTTGTTTGGGGGGGGGGGTTACTGAAAACTAAGGAAATCTATATTAAACTACTAAGTAGAGTAAAGCTAGACTAAAAACGAATAAAGACTGAAAACTTTACTTATATGAGAACGGGACCACCTAGACAAGAATCCTATATTGTTTTTAAGAGATTACCGATTAAGTTAAATGCACGAATTATGGAACCGGGATCTTAAAATACTAAACCTATTAAGAACCATCGAGGCCCCTCGACCCTTCTCAAGGAGAAACCTGTGGCACTACCTAGGCCGTTAATTCTACCGGTTATTAGACGCCTTCCCAGTTGTCTAATTATTGTGTAAGTACCCTAATGTTGACCTATTCTTTCCCAATCCTAGATCTAGGGTAGTTTGAAGTAGATAGTTTGACTTGATAGACTAATAAGACCGACAGGTAAACCAAGACATAACCTTTCCCAAGGCCTATCTAAAGCAATTCGCCGGGTAAGACCTACCAATAGCCCCTCACTTCCCAGGTATTAGGACTAGTAGAACACTAAGACTTAGTAAATTATTACCACTTACTTCTAGGGGTTATTGCGCAATTCTCCCTAAAGAGTGAAGGTTTTCTAACGTGATATTGACACTCACCGAAACCCTAAACCCTAATATGACTCTATGTTGTGATATAGACCGTCACTAAGAATCATATGAAGCAAATAATAACAATAAACCAATTCAAAGTACGCATACACATCAAACCATTAAATCGAACCTCTTACTAAACACAATCACCCATAACAATCATGCAAATAACGAAAACGGTAAAATCTTTATACTAATCCATTCATCATAGTCTAGGTGGTTTATAAAATTAGCCAAGCATCTCAGTAAATGAAAACAAAACAAAGATGTCAAAAACAGAATTCATTGTAACAAAGTTCCAAGAAAGTAATCGACAAAACAAGGGATTAGAAAACCCGATTAATTCTTCGATTCTTCGCTCTCGACTCGTACCAATGATTCCCGTGCTTTGAAATCTCCAATTGTTCACCAAGAATGCTCCCAGATTGCTCCAAGAAGTCACAAATTCGTAATTAGGGTTTCTAATCAAGTTTCTTGGGAATTAATTCACCAAACCCTAGCTGCCAACATTGTTTAATCGAAATCAACCCCTAGGCGTGACGCGAGGGGGGCGTCGCGTCACGCGGCGCCTCCAAGGGTGATTTTTTCTGATTTTTTATTATTTCCAATTTCCAGCTTCTCCGACGCGCGTACGAATCCCGTTTTTCTTCCGAACTGCTCGTTTTGACTCGTTTTTCATCACTTTAAGCTACGGGACCTGAAATCAAAGCTTAACGTCAGCAGTATCATAATTCTAACCTAAAACAGACTCGAAACGACTGAAAACTAACCAAAATATACACTATAAACATATGTACTTTACAGTACATCAAACATCCCCACACTTACTCTTTTTTCGTCCTCGAAAAAGAATTATGCAACGGAATCAGAAATAAATAGTCACTCGGGTCAAAAGTATAGGTATAATTAATTAAAACCAAGACTTGCGTTAGTAGCGATTGCGAATATACTTATCCACTTTAAACCCGAATCCAATCCTAAGCCCTTATCATGTGAATTTAATTTAAGTGCGGTCAGTCTACCTAGGGTCTCACGCTAGAATCTACGGTCCACCTACTCCCACCTCAAGCTTATAGGACTAAAAGAACGATCACTGGACCAATTCCTAACCGTTTTATATCAAAACCAAGAGAGTTTACAATCAACTTTTTTTTTTCTTTTCTCTTTTTTTTTCTTTTTTTTTTCTTGCTTTTCGTTTCTCTTTTTTTTTCTCTCGTGAGTCTAGACGATGCTTTCCCTAACCAAGCGGTATTCCGGCTGTAGAGTCGCTATCCCCAACCACAGATTACTTAGGTTTCGGTACTTTTATTCGGCAAGTCGATTTCACACATCCCAGAGGCATTCCGGCTGTAGAGTCGCTATCCCCAACTCGGATTACATAGACCTGTGTTACTTTCATTTAGTTTCTAGCTCACTTTTTATTTTTATTTTTCCGCATGACCACAAACTCTAACGGTTTTAACTTATAACGGTGCCCCTTATACTATTATCGGCAGTTTTAGTTTCCCATATTTCCCAGGCGAGAACCCACTAGCAGACCGACAATTAAGGTATATTAGCTCAAAGGGACTTAAAACCAAACCCGGGCCTATCCACATATCCCTAACTAGACGCAAGCTCGATTTATTATAATCTCATATTATTATTATTCGAACCCGAGAAAAAATTCATCTTTTCTATCACTTTCCGCTTTAATTTGCAAACTTCTTTTTTTATTCGAAAGACATTTTCTGATTTTTCAATTTTTTTTTTTCAAATTTTTAATTTTTTTGTGTTTTTCCATATTTATGACTCGATTATTTACAAGTATCTCATCCCCACACTTAGAGATTGCATTGTCCCTAATGCAAGAACGAAAATACGACTCAAAACTACCTAAAAATAAAAACTGCAAACGAAATAAATAAAAAATATACAACAACAACAAAAAGGGAAACGACTTAGCTGGTTAGGACAAAAGTCAGTGCCAGCCGTACGAATCTTGAATCCAATAAACGATCGTATAGCATTCCATTCGCGATCGTTGCCTAGTCTGCTTGGGTTTATCAAAATGGCAAGTCCAAAATCACCCGAATGGAAATTGGGTACGGGTGGTACAATCCAAACCTGCACAATCAAAGCAAAACAGAACCCAACGCAGCACCAACTCTAAAAACGACACAAAAACTACTACTTTAGACTCATGGCGGAACTCAACACAAACCTGCGTACACAAATCGACATCACTTGACACAAATCGACTCGAAACACAGACGTAGACTGAATAAACCGACTTAACTATGACAAACTTTAAACAGACACTACTGAGACGAACAAGAATCCACATTATAACGACTCGCATTTAACCTAACTAAACAAAACATTGACAAAGCGACTGACTCAAACACCAACACCAGACTTAACTGACTCACATCAAAAACCGACTCGACAAACCTACCCCGACTAACATTACCACTCAAAAACAATATCACCGACACAACTGGAACCAGACCTGACTCGAACTAACTCATAGTGAATGACTCAACTTCACATAACAATCACCATGGACACGAACACAAGAATAAGAGAATAATGCGATTATTCGTACCTGGATCGTTGAATAGCTTGAAATTTGTGCACAAAATAAAATCCCGAATCGGAGAATGTAACCGGCGGATGGCCGAAATCGGTTAGGGGTTTTGTGCAGGTTGGAAATCCGATCACAGTGGTGGTCGTGGTGTTGAGAGTGATGGTCGGATGGTGGAGATATGGTGATTTAGGTAAATTTTGCGATTAGGGTTTTGAATATGAAAAGGATTTTGTTTCAGCAACAGGTTCACGTTTTTATGTTTTAAACCGGTTCAATAGGTCCTCGCGCGACGCGTTGGAGGTCAGGGGATGTCTCGCGTCACGCTTCGGGTCACATTTTAATTAATTTGAACCTTTACACCTAGCGCGACGCGACGGCCCTTGGTGTCACGCCAGGGGCTGTTTTTAACAGAATGATTCGAAAATTCTTGTGTCTCATGCCTTAGAAAATTTTTCAGAATTTTTTCAACCATCCAAAACACTTCAAAATTTTTCTAAGTATCCTGAAACCTCTTTTATCATGCTTTTTTCCTGCAAATCCTCGACGATGCACTCCTGCACACAACTCAAAACACAAACAACGACCCGAAAAAACTAGCAAGAATGACCTTTAAATACTCTAAAAAACGAAAACAACGAAAATACAAAAGGTACAAACTCTACAAACGAGTAACAACTTCTCCCATACTTATGGAGGATCATGGAGATGCAGCTCACCTCCAAATACACAGTTACGGGCTGTAGCACCATTATATTTATTGCCCGAATCAACCCGAACACCATTATCTCTCTCATAACCTCTTAACTCCTCATCTAGCGTTTTGAATCTACATTCTCCATATTGAAATCTATCCCCACACTGAGGTTTGCTCAGTGTCTCTATCCTAGATTCTAAACGCTCCACTCTCTCCTCTAATTCCTCTAATTTTTTATCCGGTGGGTCCCCACACTTGAATCCTGTCACTTTCTTTAGACTCAGACCACTTATCATCTTCTCCTCATCTGTTTTATCCTTCTCACATTCCCCCACTAACGAAACCGACTGCACTCTATCACTAGGCCCTTTCGAACTCATAACCTCAAAAACTACTGATTCCTCGCTCGCTCTAAGTGTGATGGTGCCTAAAGAGACATCTATTAGAGCTTTAGCGGTGTTTAAGAATGGGCGTCCTAAAATTAACGGTATGTTTACATCGGCTTCCATGTCAAGAATAACGAAATCGGCTGGAAAAACAAACTTATCCACCTTAACAAGCAAATTCTCAACTATTCCCCTCGGGTGTTTTACGGACCTATCAGCTAAGGACAATGTCATTCGAGTAGGTGAGAGATCGCCTAAGTCTAGTTTCTCGTAAAGCGAAAAGGGCATCAAATTGATGCTAGCACCTAGGTCGGCTAAAGCTCTAGTGTTGGTGTTACTACCGAATAGACAAGGAATAGTGAACACACCGGGATCGGTAAGCTTTTCAGGAAGCTTATTTGAGACAATGGCTGAACACCCCCCATGCAATGGGACATTCGACAACTCCCCTAACTTCTCCTTATTCCTAAGAAGGTCCTTCAAGAATTTTGCATATTTAGGCATGGGCTGGAGTGCCTCTATAAACGGAAGATTAATCTTCAATTGCTTGAAGATATCTAAGAACTGCCCGTATTCCCTTGAGTATTTTTGGTTCTTAAGGCGTGAGGGAAACGAAACATACGCATGATTCACATAGGGTGACGGTCTAACGTCTATGGGGGTTCTTTCAACTTTCTTCTCACTTTGAGACTCACCGGGCTGTGCGGTACTTGCTGGGACTAGCCTCTTTTGCACTTTGCCGGGAGCCTCCATCTCAATCACTTCATCTATTATATCTCCATCCTCATCAACCTCTCTCTCTTCAACACTAGGGTTCCCTACGGTTCTGCCACTATGAGTGGTAATGGCTTTTACATGAGCCTTCGGGTTAGGTTGGGTGTTAGCTGCAAACTGACCGGGTAATCTTTCATCTAACTTCCTAGACATATCACCTACAACCCTAGAAAGGTCTTGGACCGCAGCTTGGTGATTCTTAAGCATGAGGTCATGTTCACTAAGTTTCTTTTGGGTATTTTGATCCCTAACAATTAGTTGACTCATCATGGACTCCATTCTTTCCATACTACCCCCTAAATCGAAACTTGAACCTTGACCTGTTTGAACCTGACTACTTGACCCTCCATCCTTAACCTGCCCATTTAAACCCCCACCGAAGAGCGAACCTAGACCTCTATTTGGATTTTGAGCTATTTGAAAACCAGGAGGTCCATTTGAGCGAAAATTGTTATTATTATTATTAAAGTTATTATTATTATTTCGCCAACCCGAGCCAAGATTATTGTTACCAAACCCACCAGTTTGACCTCTACCGAACCCTCCTCCTACGAAATCAACTTGCTCCTCACCAACTAGCAAAGGACACGCACTCGTATCGTGACCACCTCGAAAAAACTCACACTTATCAACCTTAGCTCTAATCTCCTTAAGCTCTCGAGTTATGTTTTCCAAAACAGAGGCTAAACTAGGGTCCATGGTGACATGGTTCACCCCTCGGGCGGGTGCACTAGTAGTGGTATTTGAATTACCACTTTGAGACCTCTGATCGGATCGTGATTGGGATTGAGACTGAGCAAATGCCTCAAAACGTTCTAAACACTCAGCCACTGTAAGTATACCCATCATATGCCCCCCCGCGTTAGTATCGAACCTATCTCTAGTCTCTTGGGTGAGACCGTTATCAAAATTTCTCACATAAAGCCCAATCAGAAAGACCGTGCTGGGAGCAACGAGCACAAAGGTTTTGGAAACGCTCCCAAGCAAGGTAGTAAGGCTCGTCGGGCTCCATGCGGAAGGAGTGGATTTGGTCTCTAAGACGTGAGGCTTTTGCGGGCGGGAAATATTTGTTCAAAAATGCTTGACGAAGCCCCGCCCAAGTGGTAAAGGTGCCGGTTGGTTGAGAGTCCAACCAAGTAGCCGCACGGCCGGCTAATGAGAATGGGAAAAGCTGTAGGTAGGTGGCATCGTTGGGTGCACCGTGAAGGTTAAAGGTGGCAAGGATGCGGGAGAAACGGTTAATGTGGGCCGGGGCGTCCTCATCGTCTCGGCCATGGAATTGGATGCTATTGGTTATAGCCTGCATGGCATAAGACGGAATCTGCCATGAATTGTCACTAACTATGGGTGGGACGGTGATGGGTGAAGCAAGGCCGGTGAAATCCTGAGTGGCTTGCTGATGGACGGTTTGCCTAGGGTTTGCCATTGGTTCTAAGTTTGCTAGATTGCTAGAGGTACTAAAAGTAGGGCTATTGGGTTGGGAAACCTTAGGTGAGGTTTTAGGTGAATGGTTTGGCGAAGGTGGTGGTGTAGGAGGTGGGGTGGGTAACGGGGTGGAATCGAACTTGGGGAAACGAGATGAAGATGTAGAAGTAACCTGTGGGCCTTCGCCCAATTGAGATGATGACTGCTTGACTGGTGGTGGTGGTCCGTGCGAGCGCAGATGTGGCATCCACTACGAGCAAAAACCTGAACACAAGAAAAGCAAACAATAGTTACTACGACTCAAGATAAAAAGAAAAGACACAAAACAAAGTAAACACGTAGCACGTATTTGTCAAGTAAATCTATCAAAGCTAATGAACGCAATTACCAAGAATCCCCGGCAACGGCGCCAAAAACTTGATATGTGCTAAACAGACTATTAAAAACAAACTAAATTAGACTCTCTATTCTAGACACTATAAAGCTTTACTTCTAGACTCGGCCTAAAACCACACAATCGGCAAGTGTACCGATCAATGTAGTATAACCTAGGAAGTCCGGATATCGAACCACAGGACTCTATGAATTACGTAAACTAGACTCTGACTAGACACTGACAGACACGACTAAGACTTTGTTTATTTGTTTGGGGGGGGGGGGTTACTGAAAACTAAGGAAATCTATATTAAACTACTAAGTAGACTAAAGCTAGACTAAAAACGAATAAAGACTAAAAACTTTACTTATATGAGAACGGGACCACCTAGACAAGAATCCTGGATTGTTTTTAAGAGATTACCGATTAAGTTAAATGCGCGAATTATGGAACCGGGATCTTAAAATACTAAACCTATTAAGAACCATCGAGGCCCCTCGACCCTTCTCAAGGAGAAACCTGTGGCACTACCTAGGCCATTAATTCTACCGGTTATTAGACGCCTTCCCAGTTATCTAATTATTGTGTAAGTACCCTAATGTTGACCTATTCTTTCCCAATCCTAGATCTAGGGTAGTTTGAAGTAGATAGTTTGACTTGATAGACTAATAAGACCGACAGGTAAACCAAGACATAACCTTTCCCAAGGCCTATCTAAAGCAATTCGTCGGGTAAGACCTACCAATAGCCCCTCACTTCCCAGGTATTAGGACTAGTAGAACACTAAGACTTAGTAAATTATTACCACTTACTTCTAGGGGTTATTGCGCAATTCTCCCTAAAGAGTGAAGGTTTTCTAACATGATATAGACACTCACCGAAACCCTAAACCCTAATATGACTCTATGTTGTGATATAGACCGTCACTAAGAATCATATGAAGCAAATAATAACAATAAACCAATTCAAAGTACGCATACACATCAAACCATTAAATCGAACCTCTTACTAAACACAATCACCCATAACAATCATGCAAATAACGAAAACGGTAAAATCTTTATACTAATCCATTAATCATAGTCTAGGTGGTTTATAAAATTAGCCAAGCATCTCAGTAAATGAAAACAAAACAAAGATGTCTAAAACAGAATTCATTGTAACAAAGTTCCTAGAAAGTAATCGACAAAATAAGGGATTAGAAAACCCGATTAATTCTTCGATTCTTCGCTCTCGACTCGTACCAATGATTCTCGTGCTTTGAAATCTCCAATTGTTCACCAAGAATGCTCCCAGATTGCTCCAAGAAGTCACAAATTCGTAATTAGGGTTTCTAATCAAGTTTCTTGGGAATTAATTCGCAAAACCCTAGCTGCCAACATTGTTTAATCGAAATCAACCCCTAGGCGTGACGCGAGGGGGGCGTCGCGTCGCGCGGCGCCTCCAAGGGTGATTTTTTCTGATTTTTTATTATTTCCAATTTCCAGCTTCTCCGACGCGCGTACGAATCCCGTTTTTCTTCCGAACTGCTCGTTTTGACTCGTTTTTCATCACTTTAAGCTACGGGACCTGAAATCAAAGCTTAACGTCAGCAGTATCATAATTCTAACCTAAAACAGACTCGAAACGACTGAAAACTAACCAAAATATACACTATAAACATATGTACTTTACAGTACATCATTGAAATTTGTAATTTTTTCAGGAATTGTTTGAAAAAGTTGAACAAATGTCAGTGTGTTTTATCTCAGGTCAACCAAGGTCATTAAGTTGGACTTGGTAGACAAATTGAGTAATCAGGGTCATTAATTTGGACCTGAATGCTTAAGTGGATTTCTAAATTCTGACAAGACCAACAAATGAAGTTGAATGGTAAGTTTGAATTGAAACTGTTATTGTTATATATCTTATATTTAGGTAGAGATTGTGCAGGTAACAGGTATGAATTTGAGAAAGCAGCTAAGCAAAATCCCAGTCTACTGATAGGGGGAGTCTGAAGACTTAAAGTCAGATACAGTTCCTGGATCTACATTCAAGGGGGAGCTTGAAGGTTATTAAAGATTCAAGATACGGTGATTCATGCTAGCTGTTGATTGAAGAAAAGAAGAATTGAAGGAAGCATATATTGTTAGACAAATTGGAAAGAGACAAAGACTAAAGACTCGACGCCGAAGACTTCGTCAACATCTAAGGGGGAGTCTGTTGGTGCACTAGTGTCTGTTAACTTCGTCTTAATCGAGTCTTATGTCTAGATAGGATAAACGAGCACACAACAGGGTTGAAATTAGGGTTTGTTTATGTGTTAATGTGTAATTTCGCTTGAAAGTGACACGGACTAGTTCAAGCGGAATTAACTTGTTAATTCCGCTTGAAATGGGATGTGACAGCTTCAAGCGGAATCACCTCTAGTATCAATAGGTGATGTGTGATTTCGTTTGAGTTAGTTGTAACATTTGAGATTCAGAGCCGAGGTGCTGCCAATTTGTCAAACGACCTGTAAAAAGCTTTGGAATCAATAAAAGAAGATAATTAAGAGGAATCTAGTTGTTTTCACGTCTATTTCATTGATTCCGCCTCTGAAATAGATGCTAAACTCTTCTGATTGACTCGTTAGGGTCACACGACGATCCAACACTAAGGGTTTATCCCCAGAATATTAAGGGTTTATCCCCAGTGAAACTAAACTTTTTAACAAGTTCCAAAGAAATGACGAACTACGATTGTGTTTACACACGTTCTTCTGTTGGTGAAAAGTTACGGAGTTTAATCACTAAGTGAAGAGATACTCAAGTGTGTCATATATTGATGCAATATCCTGCACAGACAGGGGACATCCGTGATGGAACATGACGTATGCTGATACTATATCCTACTGGGGACATTTATGCTGAAGCAAGAAGGAAACCTATGCCAACATTATATCCCACTGGGGACATTGTCAATGGTCCAAAGGTCTATTACAAAGTGTTTGCCTAAATCTCTCTGGTATGGATTCTTGTTTAAATTTGCTCTGAGTATAAGACCCTTATCTAAAAAAACGGAACTTGTTAACTATGGGAGTTTGTGTTATACCAAATTTTTATATTCGCTAAGTGTTTTTCAAGTTATAAAAGAAAAATATTTTTAAGGATTTTTGCAAATAACACATAATATAAAAACAATAAGATGCAAGAACAACACAAAGATAAGGTCAAAAGTTAGATTTATATTAACGATTCAAAAGGTTGCACCCTTGGTTTTGTTTTAAACCAAAACCCATCCACCAAGGGTACAACAAAGTCTAAAGCATATTAAAGATAACAGTCGAAGGCTTCGTCTTGAAACTCAAAATCCCTCCACCTTCAACTGTTATAATATTCACATCAATGACCAAGGGTTTCGTCCTGAAACTCAGGATCCCTCCACCCTTGGTCATCATATTGTACTAATGTCTAAAGTGCCGGAAAGTAAATCGTTCAACATGCAAGAAAAAGAAAAGTGTTCAACAACCAACAACCATTGAACTTAAAAAAAGCGGGCTCCGGCGTAGGCATAAATATCCATCATTGCTCACTTTGCCACCCGCTCACGGGGTAGCACCAGCTCCACCATCACCAGCTTCTTCCGTCGTCTCACCCGCCTTGGAAGATTCGCCAATCTCCGGCTTGGCAGGATACGTCACAGGACTGCAACCAAGATCCTTCAGTTTCTTCTCCCAGACTTCAACGGTCCAGGTTGGGCATTTAAAGCCCGCTATCCTGGCTTCATAAGCCATCTTAAGCCTGGCCTGAAGGAGGGAAACTACGACGGAACCCTTGAGACCATCCCTGAATGAAGCCATATCTTGCTTATGTTGGACCTCGGCGACAACCAGCTCGATCTCAGCATTCTGAGTGGCCTTCTTCACTGCAGCTTCGGCATCCAGAGTCACCTTTTTTAACTTATCTTCATAATGTTGTGACTTGGCTGCGACGATCTTCCCCTGATCCACGATAGTTATCTTAGCTTTCTTCAACTTGGCCTCCGAGATCTTCACTGTTTCACAAGCTTCGGTGTAGAGATGCGTCAGACGCTCAAGACCCTACAAAACAGAACTCAGGTATTGTTAATATAATCTAACCAGGGTATCGATTCAGCATATGTGTGCAGGATGTAGGATAAGGATATTTACCTGGTTAAGGAAATAAGTCATGAAATGGCTAGATTCCATGAAACCAAGGTTCTCGTAGGAAAAGACTTAAGCGATGACAAGAGAATCAGATTCTTTCCTCTTACGGGAACTAGAAGCACGGAGCTTCGCTGCTGAGGAAGGCTTGGGCATGGCTGCAAGTTTAGAACTAGTTGAAGGCTTGGATGCTATGGAAGGCTTAGAGCTAGGCTCTTTCGTTACTGGAACGGTTGCCGGGAAACTGTCAAGCTCTTCCAGATCGAAAATTGGAACAAGTTTGCTGGAATCTACATAAAAGGGAAGTAATTTCAATTTTTATATGTTAATACATCAACTAACCAAACATGTGCAGAAATGCATTTAGAACATACATCTTTACCCGACGTATTGGAGGATGAATGCTGACTTGAACTTGAGTGACTAAGCCAAAAAACAAACCTACTCAGCTGAAGAAAAATCTGACCGGATGTTCCAATCAAATGACCGGATGACGTACCATCAGGGAAGGCTCCAGAGGCACGTAGAGCGGCCATGTCGGCATTATCAAAATTGCAAACCTCTTTCTTGGGCTTGCCAGGCAGATTGTGTGCCATGAAGGTTGGCTTGGAGTCGCCGGAGCATGAACGAGTGCGTTTTGCCATGAGATCGGTGACGACGGAAAAGATGCACAAAGAAAGAATAGAGAGAGAGGGAATACCTGAATGGTCCGGTACAATGTGATAATTAACAAGAAGAAAGTAGAAGATATAGGGAGAAGATAGCTAACTATGAGAAATACTAGCCTTGAAAGTTGCATCAGGTCACATCACATATCTATCCATTAAGACTTCAGATAACGTCGGAAAAATACATCTGTTAAGATCAAAGGATCCCAACAGCTATATTTTTTGGGACAATTGTTGTGGGTGGAATTTTCTAACCTATATCCCGAAATTATATCCTGACTTTATATGTCTATTTTCGCTGCCAGGATACTGGACTAGGATATTGGTAACATCCTGCGAGGGTATCCTGCGTGCTGTTAACAATTTACTTTGGCTGCAAGGTACAAACGGTCATAAGGCTTGGTCTCCCTGAAGAATAGGTCAAGGTGGTTACAAGAAAGACGTTGGAAGCTTGGAGAAGGGGTTTACAACGGTCAAAAGGGAATATTCGCAGGATCCCGGAATTTTAGCATAATATCCCGGATTTTTAGCATAGTTAGTTAAACTTAGAAACTATATAAAGGGGATGCCAGATCCATAGGGGACACACAATTCGAGTTCTCTAACTCTCACACTCTTCTTTCCAGCAACAATCACACATTAACACTCATCACTTGCAATCATTGTAACACTTAGTAGCGATCTGAGCATTATCCTGCACTGTATCCTGGTTATTCAAGCAATAAGAAGAACAAGGCAGCTGACTATTGTCAGCTCCCGAGGTTTTATGCCGGCGATCTAGAAAGATCAAGGGCTTTCCTCGTACATCTCGTGTCAATTTTTACTTTACTTGCATTTCGTTTACAAATTGATATAGTTCTGTATCCTGGAACTATATCCTGAAACTGTTTACATTTTCAACAAAGTTAACACATTTTTACAAGTTTACATAGCACACTACCTCACAAACTAAGTTTGATCACTAAATTGATTCGGTAATTTTTGACCAAAACAACGATCTTTCATGATTTAAACATATCCATGTTTAAATAATATATTTATGTTCATCATGGCAAGATGAACACTAATCTTGAACACTACAAGAATATACTCACAAGATCATCATGTACATAAACTTTAAATCACTAATATTAACAAGATCAACATAAACAACATGATCATACAAATTAACTACACTAATCTGCACATATCAACACATAATATAGTTAGATTTAGTGTTTATTAGCTTTGAGATTAGGGTTTTTGTTCATGTTTAACTTTAAATTCAAGATCATCAACTTGTACTTTTGAGATTAACTAGTAATAAGAAGCATAAATATGGTGTTTAGAAGTCTTACAACTTTGCACAAGCCAAAATAAGAAAATAAGAAGAAGATTAAGCTCCAAAAGTGCTCCTAGTGATCCTCCATGCTTAAACCGTGCTTAGAAAGTCTTGAAATACTTAGAAAATGTGGAATTTAAGGTGATTTAGTGGAGATTTATGGTGGGTTTGGGGTCTCCTTCTTTGGCCGTGAGAAGAGTGAGAGAGACTAGAGGAGTTTTGAGTTTGCAAAGTATGGTAAGAAAGGATGGAAGGTGATGTTCTTACAAGTATGGTGCACATAAAGTTATAAGCTCAAGATTTTCAACAACAACTTCCATCATCTTCCATGCCTCATATCTTCATTTTTCAAACAAATCAAGGGGTGGGGTCCACCCTTGATTTCGGCTCATATAGGGGGGGTAAAATGAAAATTTTTATAAAAAAATTGGTTAAACTAGTTAAAATTCAAGATATTTTGGTCATTACGTTAATTATGGTGATTAGTGGTTTAATTACACCATTAGAGGGTAATTAGTGATTCGGAACCAAAATTATTATTATCTAGTTAATTAAACTAGTAAAAATTGTATTTCGACGCTTTAAATGTCTTCCGTTTGGTCGTCGGTGGGTTTACGGCACTTTTGTGGCGTACCGACGGAACTTTGCCGAAAGTTGTTTTCTCGCATCCAAGTGATGTATGAAGTGATTCCGAGTTCCAAATTAGGCTTAACTAGTTCACTAGCTTCTTCGTTTGGTTGTTATAGTGGCGGAAATATCGTTTGTTAATTAGTTTGTCGGTAGATATACGGACAAGTTGTGGGGGTTGCGACGCCGCGCCGAAAGCTTATGTTTCGGGCACCCCATTATCATTCTCATATTGTTTTCATATGCTTGATATCATTTGTCATAATTCTGAAGTTCCGAAAATGCTAAATTATAGTTTCGGACGAGTTAAAATGTTATATTTTTAGCCGAAACGGACATTTTTGTAATTAGGGCGTCATACCGGAAAGTCTTGTTATCTTAGCAAGATATGTCTTCGTATTATTGTTTTCTTATATAAATGGACTCAGTTATCTTATCCGTGTGTCGTTTTTCAGTGTTTCGTTCTGATTTCACGGTTTTGCTAGCATGAATAGTGTAACCGTGAATAGTGCGCGCAACACTTTCTACCAACACTTTTAGGACATTGTTTGACTGGTTTCGAAATACGACTAAAACCAGCATATGTTTTAGCATTGTTTTCTTGTCCTAACACTGTTACCTGGTTTACGACACAGTTACGTAATTAAATTACGCTAAATGCATGAGATTATGAAATAAAAATAGTGATTAGTTTGTACGGAATTACCGGTTATTTGTCATTTGTCACAATATTAGCTTGATTAGCAACTTCTAACCATGTAACTTCAACTCAACAAGTAGGTACCTTCATTATAAACATATTAGCATCTAAATTTCAGTTTATTATATGTTGACACAAAATTTGAGTATCTTGATTTCATGGATTCTAATTTCTCATCAAAACCCACCTCCTCATACATATACATAATAACCCTAGCACCTTGTTCATGTTAAATACTTCACAACTTTAGCAAGTATGGTGGCCCTAAGCGATCTATACATTGTCAATACTTCACAACTTTAGCAAGTATGATGTCCTTAAGCGAGCAGGGATCTCGGCAAAAAAGGAAGCTCCGGTGAACTTCTTGACTGATCCATTAGAAGGGAGATCTACGCTACGGCCCGCTGACATTCTTGTTTTTGGATGGGAAGGAGGGAAACACGCGTGTGTCGATTTGACAGGTGTGTCCCCCCTCGTTGGGCTAAGGGACCACGGGTTTGTGGCCGGACAGACGATAACCAAGGCAGAGGCGGGCAAAGTAGCTAAACACGAAAAAGCTTGCATCGAGAATCAGCACATGTTCGTCCCGTTCGCTTTCGATACATTTGGCGCTCTCGCCCCTGACGCGGTGCGGTTCCTAAAGCGGGTTCAACAGGTGGTAAGCAGTAACACCGCACATGTTAAGGGGCAGAATTTTGTGTTTAGCAGGGTAGGGTTTGCTATTCAGAAAGGGGTAGCGGCGCAACTTGTTGCTCGTCTACCTGCCATTAGTTTGTAATCGTATTGAGTTTGTTTATAATAAAGGGCTCTAACCTATTTCTTCATACTTATATTTTATTTGAAAAAAAAAATCATAGAGTTTATTCTCATTCACTACTTTACCAAAAGCAACATTTTATCATACCTTATAATCTCCTAGCTTAGGTGATCAATAATTTAGACACATGCATGTGATTTGCCCCAATTCACTTCTCAATTTGCTTGAATTAGATGGATTAGGTTTTTGGCTTGTGCACCCTTCCCTCTTTCTCTCTGTACGTCCACACACACGGTTTTAATTTCTTATTTTAAAACATCAAGTTTCCATTTTACCCGCTTTAGTCCCTCAAATTTGGTTTTGTTATTAAAGGGCTAACATTCATTCTTTTATTATGTGTGAAATAAATATACAAGCACATATATTTATATTTAAGTCTATTATTTTTAGGGTGTTGCAGAGAACTTGTGATCAATCATTCCAAAACTGCTTATACGAGGATCAGCAATCCAGAATTCCTTTTGAAGTACCTCTATATGATTTAATTGAGTATTATTTAAATAGACTTGTTGACCAAGCAAATTATCTAAATATACATGTTGATCAAGCAAATTATCAAAATAGTTTGTCGGATTAGCAATTAAAAGTCAATGTCTATTTTGTTAAAAAGGGAGTCAACTTGTCTATTTGACAAATTTCTAATGAGATTTTCAAGCTAAAGTAAAGACTGCCACTTGATCAGTTGCTCTTGTAAACCAATTACACAAATCCAATTTACTTGAATTTGAAAGGATTGAAACACAAATAAATTGAATCCAAGTGTGAAGTTACAACTCGGAGTCCAAATTGATCGAGTCAAATAAAGAATGAAATACACGTAATCATAATTCAGCAAATAATTTGTAGTTATTGATTGTTTAATTACAAAACACAATACAAATTTTAGTGTGTCCAGCTCTCCTGGTTAGTGTTGATGCGTTAAACACAAATAAATATATGAGTCGTGTCTAAATCACCCTATGAACCTGTCAACCCGCCAAATTATATCATTAAATCTATTAAAGTGTCAACCCGATACATCTGCAACTGCAACCAAGACCACTAGTTCTATATTCATGTTTCTCAATTAGAGATATCCTTCTCACCCAAGATACACTTTATCGTCTAAGACTGGTGGATGTGGGCGTGGCCAAGGGGCGTTGTTGGCTCTTTAACACCGGGTACACCACCCCGGGTTGGCGTTTTGGTGGGCGTTGCCCGCTTGGCGTGGCAATAGTGCTTGGCGTGGGGCGTTGCCCTGGGTTGACGTGCCTGACAATGGTTGACTGGGCGTTGATGACCGTTTGGCTAGCCGTGAGGCATAAAGAAAATTAGGTGCCACATGGCACCCCAACACCGGCCTGGCCACGCCCCTTCCACACCCCACGTTTTTGGGTGTGAACTGGTGAAGCTCACACCTACCACCAGTGGCGTAGCTTAGTGTGAAGTGGGGGGGTGAACCCCCCATGTTTTGGTTAAAAGTGTAAAATTTTCTAGTTTTCGTCCAGAAATTTTAAAATTATATAGGATTGTTCCCACAATTATTTTGTCTAAATATTTATACAATAAACAAATTGGGTCCCATGACTTTCTGCCCTCTCAGAACTTTTGGTTAACTCTGCCACTGTCTATCACATGTCAAACAATGCCCCAAACTCAATCCCTTCCATACCCCATATTCTAATATTTCAGTTTTAATGTCACACACAAAACATGATAAGTAATTTTAACCTACTGATCTCAATCAGGATATATGGACATATTGGTCATTGTAACCACATATGGTAACTTTAACTTTATACATAAAGTATATAAAGTATATAATAATTGACATAACCATTTTTGACACCAAAATGTCACCCACTCAACACTTACATGATACATCAATGGATGGACCACTTCATCTTTTCCTAACCCTCACCTTCAACCCATCCTTCATCCTCATCGTCAACGACAACACATGCTCCGGCACCTTCTTCTCCACCACCTCCAACTCCACGTCAAACACCTCCATAATCGTTGCCGCCACCAGCTTCATTTGCGTATACGCCATTTCTTTCCCTAAACACACTCTTGCTCCACCATGAAACACCGGATATTTAAACGGATTTTCCGGCCTATACACCACCGTTCCACTACCATTCTCCTCTTCCAACCACCTCTCCGGCCTAAACTCGTTGCAATCCGTCCCCCAAACACTCTCCATCCGTCCCATTGCATATGTATGATATGTAACAAACCACCCTTCATCAACAAACGTCCCGTCTGGCCACACGTCGGATTTTAGGCAAGCTTTTGTGTCCACTGGAACCGGTGGGAACAGCCTCATTGCCTCTGATATCGCGGCGTGTAGGTAATGCATCTGTCGCAGGTCGTCAAACTCGTAAGAGTTCTGATCACTTTTGCTAAGGCGGAGTGTTTTAAGTTCCTCCATTATTTTCAGTTTTACTTCTGGATGTGAAGATAATATCCAGTAGAACCATGTGAGGGCGGACGACGTCGTATCGCGGCCTGCTAATATGAAACTTATGACTATGTCCCTCAGAAACTCTGGGGAGTACTCGGATATGTTCATGAACCGGGATAACAGATCATCGTTGGGTTCTTTCGCGCTTTCTGTTATTCGCGATTGTATAATGTCGTCCGCGAATTTATGAACAGTAGCGATTGATTTTTGTAGCTTTGATTCGGAACCGAAATTCAACAGTTTTTTGATCTTGTAGAGTCCTGAAAACATGTTAGTAGTATTGTTATACATTGTATTTTCAATAACAAAGAAAAATTGGACTCGGGGTGCCACCTCACTATTTCACGGTTTTGTTCAGTCAGTTTTGATGAAAATTTTGGACCAAACCGGTAACTTTGTTTTTACGTTTAACAATTTGGTTTTACGGTTTTAGAAAGAAAACATATATTCTATATATTTTTTAGTAAATTTAGAAAAATATAAAAACTGTTTGTGAATATAGCATATACACATAAGTTTATATTCCTAAAATAAAAAATAAACAAATAATAAATGTTAATGGTAAGTTTTTAGTTTCAAACCGTAAACCGAACCATAAACCGTCTATACAACTAAACCGAATTGGGCCATACATATTTCAGACCGGTTTAGGCGGTTCGGTTGGTTTCAAGCAGTTCATGAACACAACCGACCGCAAGTGAGATTATACTAGATAAGTTTATTTGCTTACAAACCTGGTAAAACATACATAAATCTTCCAGAACTAAGCGTTGCAGCTTCTTCAAAAGCTTTCATGAACTCACTACCGGAAGTTCCATCTCCGGCGAGACAACCGGGGTCGAAATTGAAGGCCACCTTACATATATTATCAAAAGAGTACCTTTCAAGAAGATCTTGAAGATCAACAACCTTGTTCAAAGTCGCAGCCCTTTCAAGAACCGGCACGAACCGTGTATGTAGCTCTACGGCCGCCGTTTCCATCACAAAGTTCCGGAGGGACCGCGTGTTGAACTTGTAGCTAGCGGTTTTACGCTGCGCCCGCCACGTTTCGCCATCGGAGTTAAAGATGCCACGGCCCAAGAAGTCTTCAAGTAGAGAAATAAACCGGGTTCCTTTATAATTAGAGAATAGATTGTTAGGATTGAATATTAGTAATCAACTAATATATAGTATACAAAGCATATCTAATTAAAAAATATTTCTTAACTATAGTCTAATATAATAATAAACCCTAGCAATATATTCTCTAAATACCTTTCGGGTAGTTTTCAAAGTTGGTCTTGAGCATATGTTCGACGTTTGCCGGGTTGGCGGTTATGACGCCATTGACTTTTCCGGGTCGCCTGAAGACGGCCGTGTTCGTTGGACATTGAGAGAGGACTTGGGTGCTCCAGTCGAGAAACCGGTGGCGGTTTAGGAGGAATTCGGGTAGGGTTCCGAATATTGGATAGTGTTTGAAACCGGATTGAGGGGTGGATTTGGATTTTGTTGGGTTGAAGAGGAAGAAGAATGAGTAGATGAGAAGAATGATGAAGAAGATTAAAAGGAAAGATGTCATCTCCATGGTTACGATGATGTTGTAGGAGAACCGTTCGTTTTACTTTATATTTAGTAGGTTGTGGAATTCAAATTGGAATACTGTTTGGTGTTAGTAAAAGATAAAATACAAATGCTCTTATAATACAAAACCTATTAATATGGTGAAAATGTAAAAAAAAAACATAGGAACGTTTTTGTAATTATTTATTCGTAGAGTAATTAACAAAATTACTCTACAAATGATCTTTTAAAGTAATTTTATAAAATGTTCTTGTAAGACAATTTTAATCTTATAAAGTAATTCTGTAAAATATTATAATTACTCTACAAGGGTAGGCTTCATGTGAGAACCACTGGAACTAGTGTGAACACAGCAAAAATAAAACCAAAACAAACAATAAATCCCCCGTCCCACCCCCACGCAAAAACATAAACATCTACCTCCCACCCCCAAAAAAACCTATATCCCACCAAACCCCAACCCCCCCCCCCCCCCCCCAAAAAAAAAAAATAATCTTTAAAAAAAAGAAAATTATAATCAAAGTTTTGCGATTGTTAATGGAAAATTTAAAAAAAAAATGTGTGTTTTTAAGCTTTTTTAAATGGTTTTAGCTGTGTTCACACTGGTTTTCACAATAAATGGTCGTTCTTAAATGATCTTCACTCTCTATATATAGGATTAAGATTAAGGGAAAATCATTCCGAGTTGTGAGAACTTAGAGAACTCGTGTAACGCTCCGCTCTTTCCGTATTTCCATTTTTAGAAAATTCGAATTCGTTTTCTATTTTTAGAATCACAGTCGAAATCAGATCGAAAAAACGAAACTAAAACGAAAAACGACACATTTTTACGCGCTTTAACGAAACCACAAACGAACACGACTAATATCGATTACCGGCACTATTTACGTAAATTTTCAACTTTAAATAATATACTATAATATTTCGCTTCGATCGGTTGTGAGAATAGGCTCCAGAAACGCAATTGGGCCGCTCAAAAAAACACTAGAAACCAGTTAACGGGCCCTGGGCCCAACACACAAAACCCTAGCTATAAAAGCTCACCCCCACACACTCAACACACACACACCCGCCACACACACACACCTCTCGGTCTCTCTTTCTCCCTCTCTGATTCCGGCGAAAGTCCGGTAAGACCACGACGGTCGGCCACCGCCTACGGTGGTCCGGCGGCGGCGACTCACGGCGGCGGAAGGGTTTTCCGGCCGCTTTTCACGGCGGAACCAGGGTGTACCCCCCTTAAACCGCACCTCCCGAGTCCTTTTCCAGCGTCGGTTTTCCGATTCGAGCAGCGAGCATGACACTTTCAGCTCCGGCAGCCGCGTTTCAACAGGTTCACTACGGTAACATCTGAACTCGTCATCTTCTTCATCTCGTTTTTCATTAGATCCTTTTGGATCCACCCCTTTTCTGGTTCCTTACGTGATATACAGGGGTGTCGATAGTGGTGGTCGGTGGAGATGACGATGGTAGACAGTGGTGGCGTTCCGACAACAGCAGCGCCGCTCGCGGCGGCGGTGGTTTCTACGGACTTCAAGTTTTGGTTTCATCTAGTTCAACTCAGGGTCTCGTCGGTCCAGGTTTGGAGTCTCGGCTCGTGTCTCGGTTCGATACTAGGTTCAGTTCCTGCTCGGATCAGATTCAATGTTCGGTTCCAGCTCGAGTCTCGGTTCAATTTCTGACAAGTGATTCCGGTGCAGGTTAGTCTTGGTTCAGGTTTTAGTTTTGAGTTTACTCGGTTCAGTCTCCGGTCAGTTTCATTTTAGTCAGTTTTTGTTCGATTCGTTGCAGGCTCGGTGCAGTGGTGATGACTCCAGCTCGAGTGGTGATTTGGTTCAGTTTTAGTGTCTTAGGTCAAACTCGGTCAATTCTGGTCAACTGCCTGTCAACTGTCGAGTCGACACAAGTTTTGGTATAAAATAACGACTCGAATATTAACTTTAGTGTTTTCTTAATTATTTATTATTTTGATCGCGACACCAAACTTGTTATAGTTTGTATTTTTTTTTACATAGAAATCTTATTTTTATAAATTGGGTTATCGAATTGTTTATTGATTTTTGACAATTTTATCGACAACTAGTATTGTCGGGACCGTCCAAAATCAGAGGAAACTCTGCCCGATTTTCGTTAAAATATTTATACATACTTTATGGTCGAATCGCTAACGAAAACGTATCGGATTCAAATAATTATTATAAAAATATATATAAATGTATAATTATTTTTGGCAATACTTCTAATGTAATATATATATATACACACACACGTATACATCAGCGAGATAGACTCTAAATTCCAATTCAATTCCTCCGTCGTAATCCTGATTACTCGTTTGCCCATATAGGGTGACCTCGGTGTTCCTTCCCCCTAATCTCGTACACTCGTCAACACTTGGATAATCGGAAGACTTAGCAATTATGTGAGTTTACTCGATCCCATTTTTACTTTTAAACACTTTGGGATGCAACATATATTCTATATTTTAAACGCACTTGAAACTATATGAATCACTCTCTATCCATATTTGAAACATGAAACTACATGATTCTTGTTAATCTCGTATGTGATGTTAAACTTTTCGTGTCTATATGCTCATTAACTTCGTACAAGCCTACCTTAACAATTATAGCGCTATAGGAGTAATGCACCGCCCACGATTCTTGGGGTAATGTAAAGTCAAACATGTTAACCTCCCTTTATTCTAACCGGGGATAGGCTATTTTAACGCATTGGATTCTTGGGTTTGAACATATACTTGACACCGTTACGACATACTGGTAACTTGCATTTTTGTGATTCATGTTTGATACGAGCCTTAGACTGTTTTAAAACTATTTTCATGCTATGTATCAAACTTGTATACTCGCCTTTGTTTTTGCATTGAACTCTATTTTAATACATGTTGCAGGTTGATAGACAAGATGATGAAGAAATCAAGTTAGGACGGACTTATATACTCATTTCAATAATAAACAATGTTTGTTGCAATTTGTCTTTATATGAAACGTTGTTTTTGAATTTTAGTCATTTATGAAATTGGATTTAAATAATATTGGCACATAGTGTTATGATGTCTCTTGCAATCTAGTTTTCGTCTCATCCCGATGTTTACGCCATCGGTTGGGGTGTGACAACTCGGCATTCCCGTACAAGTTTCGCCCTTATTTTTTACACCGTTAGATAAAAATGTTTAGAAATACTGCCGTATAAAAATGGAAGTGGTGTTTTTCGGCCCCCTACAGCACCTGTAAAAAGCTGATAACATAAGCATTACATTACTTTTTAAAGCATTTACGGCTGCCGTAAATGAAAAAAAAAACTATTTTTTTGGAAAAGTTGATTTTTTTTTAGAAGAGAGAAAAGTGCCCGGATAGTCTCTATGGTTTGCTTATTTTTCACCTTTTGTCCCTAACTTTCTAAAATTACACCTATAGTCCCCAACTTTTTTAATTCCGTTTTTGAATAGTCCCTGACACGTAACTAGGTTAGTTTTTGGTGTTAGGTACGTGTGAAATGACAAAAATACCCTTACTGTCAAATTAATAGATAAAAAGTTAAAAGAAATATAAGTAATACCCACCACCCACCCCATTCATCTTCCCAACTCCACACCACCACCACCATCTACCCCCCCCCCCCCCCACTTCACCGTAACCACCACTACCACCACCGCCATCATCATCGTTGCGTCAACCACACTCATCGGAATTCCTCCTCCATCAATCCCCTCTAAATTTTTTTCTATGTTTCTTGTCACTTCAGATCTATAAAACCTACATTCTGATTCAGTCATTTCCCCTGTTTCCTTTTTTTTATTTTCTTTGTTAGTTTGTCAAAATTCAGGTACACACTTTCACTGATTTTATTTATTAATGTGTGGAAAAAGGTTTGAAATTTATGGTTTAAGTTGTACTAATTTGTGTGTTTATAGCTTCTTTCAATGCTTTCCGTGTAGTCAAATGTGAACTTAAATATCTTTCATTTAATTCATGCTAAAGTGTGTGATAAAGAAATTAGAATAAAAATCACCCCTTTTTGTTCTTGAATTTAATGTTGTTTAATTGTTCTTGAATCTTGAAGTTGACTCTTTGTGCATGCAGACTCGTTCTTTGAAGGTGAGCATCCACTATGATGGGCGTAAGAGAAAAGAGAAGAAAATTCTACAGAAAGTTGAGGGTAATGTGTTTAAATTGTGTAAATTTCATGTCTTTTTGTTGAATCTGAGATGGGTTTTGTGTAAAGATTGTAACTTGATGTTGTTGATGGAGGAGAAATTCCGGTGAGTGTGGTTGAGGTAGCGGTGATGATGGCGGCGATGGTGGTTATGGTAGTGATGGTTATGGTGAAGGGGGTAGATGGTGGTGGTGGTGGTGGTGATGGTGGTCTGGAGTAGGGAAGATGAAGTGGGTGGGGGGTATTAATTATATTTCTTTTAACTTTTTATTTGACAGTAAGGGTATTTTTGTCGTTGTAAAAGTCGCTAGGCCCTCCCTAGTCGGACCGGGGAGTCGAGAGTACTCGGCCTAGGCGGAGAGTACTCGGGGAGTACTCATACATGTTAAATTATAAAGAAATTAGTTTTTGGAAATTAATATATGTCAAATAACATAAATTTACTAATATCTAGAACAAAATATGTGAAAATGATATTCAAACTTTAATTCTTTAATATGATAGGCATAGAAACTATGTTTTATTATTTTTTAAGTCAAACTCGGCCCAGGTTGACCTACTAGATACGATTTTGGCCGAGGTTGACCGCGTTTGACCGATTCCGAGTAATTAGGCGGAGTCAAAGAAAGTCGCCTCGGCAGCCTACCTTGTAGCGACTACTCGGGGACTACTCGGCCTTGGAAACCTTGTTTTACAACCATGGTCAAATGTGAACTTAAAGATCTTTCATTTAATTCATGTTAAAGTGTGTGATAAAGAAATTAGAATAAAAATCACCCCTTTTTGTTCTTGAATTTAATGTTGTTTAATTGTGTTGGTGCATACGTCTGTCGACTTCGTCTTGTATCGAGTCTTGTATTGTATTAGATAGATCAGGGCACGCAAAACGAGAAAAGTGTGTTTGTGGGTATTTCGCACGAAATAACACATAGGTTATTTCGTACGAAATTAAGTGGTAATTTCGCACGAAATTAGATTTCGTATGAAACTAATTTCGCTTGGGTTATTCCGTGAGAAATTAGCTCTCCTATAAATACCTTTGATGCCTTGTCTTTTGTAACTTTTCGGTTTCAGTGCCGAAGTGTCTACTCGCTGTAAATCGTTGTCAAATTAATCAAAAGACAGTTTAAAGTGAATTGCAAACTGAATTACCTGGATACGTTTGTTTCCGCCTCTCGTATTGAGTAAAACTCTTCTGAACGACTCGTTTGGTCGGTAAAACGATCCTACAAGTGGTATCAGAGCTCAGGAGGAAAAGTTCATACCAATTCAGCTGCAAAATATGATTTCTACACCTTCTTTTTCAAAATTAACAAGTTTTCACGGTCAAAATGCTTTGAATTTCACATATTATATGCGAAATTGTGTTTTAACAAAGCCTTGAAAGAATTGGACCTAAAATCAGCTTAAAACCTGAACAATTTTGGCAAAAACAGCTCGAGATGATGACATCCGCAGTATTTCGCACGAAATAAGGTTCTAATTTCGCACGAAATAGCCTTATTTCGCACCAAATTGTTATTCCGTTTGAAAAGGGTACTTCATTTCGTACGAAATTAACTATTTCGTACGAAATCACGTAATTCCGCTTGAATATTCAGCTATTTCGTATGAAATTGCATAATTTTTCTTGAAGATTCAGCTATTTCGTACGAAATTACTTATTTCGCTTGAAACCAGTGTATTTCGCACCAAATCAGTATTTCCTTTGAACAGGGTTATTTCGCACCAAAAGTCATTTCGCTTGGAAGTGTATTTCGTTTGAAAAATAAGTTTGTGAAATTTTGAAACCGAATCATGGAAGACGAGTTTTACAACGCCTTTGCTACTCCGATAAGTATTGTTCAGAACACAATGTTAGAAAATGAAACAGGAACTATGCAAAAACCGCCAAAACTTATGAATATCGAGGAGATAAAGGATGGGAAGAACGATTTGAGAACTGGGTACAAGCAAATTACTTGGATGCTTGGGAATGTGTTGAGACAAAATATGTTAGACCGATGAATGATGATGAGGAGATTATTGCAATTAAAGATCTTAGTGCTGAAGAGAAAAAGAAATACAAAGATGAAAAGATGATGACGAGTTTGTTGCATCAAGCTGTTAAGGAAGATATCTTGGTTTTATTGCAACACAATGGAACTGCTTATTCAATTTGGAACGCTTTAAAATCAAAGTTTGTTGGAAGCAAAGAAATGATCAAGAACAAGAAATCGCTTTTGAAGAAAGAATTTGATCTATTTCGTGGTTTAAGGACTGAAAGCACTAAGCAGATCATTGAAAGATATTGTAATTTGTTAGTCAACATCAAGAGAGTGAGCATCACAAAGGATAATGAAGAATTAATTGAGAATCTAGCTGATGCGTTGCCACATGAAACTTGGGGCACATGCCTCATGATGTTGAGAAATAAGAAGGATTTTGGGAATCTAATACTTAGTAAGTTCATTGAAAAGCTTGAAGCTCAAGAGATGGAACAAAGGAAGATATCAAGAATGAAAATTTTTGATGGTGAACAAGATATAGGACTTTATTACAAAGGAGGTATTAGTGATAAGACCAACATGTCACCAAAAGTTGAGACTGCATTCAATGCTAAAACTTCATCAGAAGGATCAGTCTAAGGATCGAGTAGCAAAATTGGATTTTCTTCATATCCATCGTTTGATCCAAATTCTTCAAAGTCAAAGAATAGCAAAGTTATACAATGCAACATTGCCCTGAACCTTGAAAATGATCAGAATTATTCAGAAGAAGTTGCAAAAAAGTCACATGTCTTTATTAGTGACTGTTTTAGAGTCATATGGGAGTTTAGTTGCAGGAAAGATCGGGAATCCAATGTTGACAAAAGAGGATTATGATCAGATAGATGATGAGGAGGTGGAGTTAATGGACATAAAGTGGTGTTTGGCGAGTGTCTTGAGAAGAGCTAAAAAATTCAAACAGATTACAGGAAGAGATGACTTCCGTGATGCTAATGTTTCTACTTTAGGTTTTGATAAATCTAAAGTTACTTGTTTTTGTTGCAGGGAAAAAGGACACTTCAAAAGGGAGTGCACAAACCGCGAAGCAAGTGGAACTCAAAATCCGTTCAACAACAATGATTATTATCGGAAAGCAATTTATCATCAAGTTGCTCAACAATCACATCAACAACAACCACAAACTGCTCATGCCAGGAAGGAGATTGAAGAATCATCAAAGAGAGCTCGTATGGTGAATCAAGAAGATAAAAAATCATCAAAAGGATTCAGTTGGGACAAATATGTTTCAGCCAATGGTAAAGCATGTCTGATAAATCAAGATGATGAAAAGTTACCAGAAGGATTTAGCTGGGAAAATTTCAGTTGGGATGATTATGATCCTAACAAAACTCCAAATCACAAAGCTTTTGTTGCTCGAGTTGCTGAAGACAGTGATAATGATGATGATTATTATGCAAAAAGAATGGAAGAGCACTTAAGATTGATGGAGGAGAGTGACAGTGATGATGAAAAAGTTAGAAAGAAAAAGAAGAAAGTTAAGAAACATGTCAGCAGTGATGATGAAGAAGTTCCTGTGATCAAGAGAAAAGTAAAAGAAGTTCTAGATTTCAAAGTTGAATCAGAAGCTGATGCACAAAAGATTCATGTGAAATGTGAAAACTGTGAAGCAGTGAAGAAGCAAAACAGTACTTTGATTCACAACATGAACCGCTTGAAAGAATCTTATGATGTTCTAAACAAATCAATGAATCTGTACAATCAATCAAGCAGTGAACAAGCAACAGCCATGAAAACACTTCAAGGAGCTTTCATGACAAAGCAGAAAGTTGTCAACAATTACATTGAGAAGTGTGCTGTGCTAGAACAAAAACTGGAAACACAAAGAATTGAAACAGAAAGAGTTAATAGGTTGTTAAAAAGTTACTCATGTACTTCTTATGTTATTGACAGGATTTATCCAACCGTTGAAGGCATGAAGGCATTTGATGAAGAGAAAGTATCTGAAGACAAGAGCTCTGAAAAGAAGAAGGATACTGAAATGAAAAATTCTGGTAAGAAACATAGTGCCAGTTACAACAAGTGTCCACCTCCGCTTGAAAATGGATATTCTCCACGAAATCCAAATTCAGAAAGAGTTAAAAAGGCAACTAATTTACAGTGGGAGTCTGAGTCTTCAGAAAATTTGCCAGACAACATCGATGTCACTTTCACATCGTCTGACACTGATCATGAGTCCGAATTAATAAAGAAAGTGGTCGATCAGGTGTTGGATAAAGATGAGGTTGAGGAGTTAAAGTCGGAGTCAAACTCAGAGTCAAAGTCTGAAACTTCAAGTCAAGCTGTCAAAAATGACAAAAGGGTTTATATTAAAGAATTTCTATTATCAAAAAATAATTTGAATGACGAAACATTCAAAGTTGCATATACTTTGAATGATTCTGACAAATTATATTCTGATGAAGAATTTCCAATAAGAGGTGTTAGAACTGAAATGATAAAAAAGGTTTTCAAACTAACAGAAATTAATATTTCTGAAATAAAAGATGTAAATCTTTCTGAAAAACCTAAAACATACACCTGAAGAGTACAACAAAGGTTAAACAAGAAAAAGGGTTACAGTTCTGGTTCAGGTTTTCAAAAGAAACCAAATCATAACGGTAATTTCAAAAGAAAAGGTCTTGGATTTATTCCACCGAAAAATCATAAAAATGAGAAAACTTATAAAACAAAAACTGTGTTTGTTTCAGGAATATCATCTGAAGAAGAAAATGAGCAATTGTTCAGGAATCAATCAAACAAAGAATTCCTTGCAAAGAAGAAAGAGGAAATGAAGAAAGAAGTTGCTCAGAAAAAAGAAACGAAAACCTGTTTTCAGTGCAAAACAATTGGTTATATTGCCAGGAATTGTCCAAAGGCAATTCAAACAAAACAGGGAGTTTCACTTAAAATGAAAGATAAGTTGGTTGAGAATGAATCACCAACCAAACAATTTAAAATTTTCAAAGATTCAAAATTTGAGGTTGGTGAATGTTCAAAAAGTTTTTACAGAAGAAGAGTGAAGCTTGACAACCAAAAGTGGATTGTTAAGAAATCTGATGATAGTTCTAGCAATGATTCTGATTCATCAAAATCAGAGGAGCTATCTTTTGGCGATGAATCTGATTCCATAAAGTCAGATGAGCCATATGTTGTTTTAAAAGATGAAAATTCGGTTCCACCAATGGATGATGCAAATTTTCCACCATTGAGGGCTGAAAATTTTAAACAGAAAGTTGGTAAAGTTGAGATTTCAAATCATTTTTTTCTTGAAAAGAAAGATTTTGATGTTGAAAAAGCCTTTAGCCCCAAAGTTCAAAATATTTTTGGAAAATGGTTGACGGGAAGGTCAAAGGGGTAAAGGAATTCTATGAAAAGAAAACGAAGAAACCAGGTAAGAATGGGTCATCCCAGGTTGGTAACTGGGATAGAACCTATTATGATTAAACTCTGGACTTGTCGGAGCTCCTAAGTTGGTAATCGTGGAGCAGGAATCGGCATCATTCTTGGTAAATTGTATTTGTGAAATTTGGGAGGTATTTCTACAAATGGTAAATCAGGGACATTAAGTTGTACTTGATTTCCTATAAGTGGTATTTGTTGATTGAACTTAAAATTGTTAAATATTTCAAGTGGTTAAAGAAGAACAAGGTGATGAATTGAACCCCTAACCTACAAATGGTTTGTAAAATCAACAAAACTAATGGGAAAATAGTTTGTTGAAAGGAGGAGTTCTGATTGTTTATTCCAAGTGGATGGCGATTTGAAGCGATTTGATATCAGTTGTCACTTTATGTTGTACAGTTTGTTTTCAGATTTTCTTTAAATGGTTTTGAATTTTAGGGGGAGTAAGAATTTCAGAAAATCCAAAAACATTTGAAATTTTGAAACAGCCAAAAACATGATAAAATTAAAAAATGAGTTCTGTTGTGAAAAAGAGGAAATGATAGTACATCAGTGGACATTCACGGCATGCTAAAGAATTGGAAAGTCAAAATGTGATAAACGGTCTCACTGATGATATGCCAGTAGGTTTTTACACATTTAGTAGATTGTGTTCGAGATATAAACCTAAATTTCAAACTTGCTTATCTCGTGGGGAACATCTCTCGGATATATGGGTAACCCCCGAAATCTTGTTTGAAAGGTCCCTCTTTCGGAGATACTAGGTCTTTATACTCAGTGATATCTGGGGTATTATCCCGGGACTTCTGATTTTGCGGAAGCAATGGCCTAGTCCTCGTATAATACTTTTCGCTTGCTTGAAATATAGCACCCCCCTCAGCATAAAAAATGATGAAACATTGCAAAATGCTAATCATGTGCTGTTGAAGAAAAGATTCTCTAAAGGGAACATACCAAAAGTCGAAGCCATCATCTCTCTGATTTTGCGAAAGCAATAGCCTGAGCTCTCATGGCCCTCGCATTTAACCCTTTACAGATATCATCTAGGTATACTCACCTGTAAGACTGAATATTGGGATCTGGATACAGGAGTATATTCTGAGGTGGGATACGCGTATAAGTTTAAGTCTCTTAAACATTAATCTCGTATCTCGAAACAATTGAACTTTGTGTGAAAATTTAAGTGGATCAGTATACTGACAATCTACGTGAATCGTTTAGAACTTAAAATGTTTAAAGCTTAACGGTGTTGATGATTTGTCTCATAAACTGATATGATCCTCTTACGCAATCTCACAAAAATATTGTATGTAAATATTTCTTTACTGCATTTTCTTTCAAAATCAAAAATCCAAAAAGATTTTTAGTGTGTTTTAGCATAAAATTTTGAAAAATATAAAAAGTTTTTCGACAACTGATGTTGAAGAGCTGATTTTCAAAATTCCAAGTGCTAAACATGATGAATAGGTTTGGGAGAGTGTGTATGAAGAAATTCTTACAAATGGTTTTCAGAGTATAAATGAGAAAAGTTTTGAATGATTGCTTACAAGTGGTCATCAGAAACTTTTAAATGTTAAATCTTTCTTTTCCTGCTAGTGATATAAATTTGTCAAATTGTAAATTTGTGAAGTTTATTGTGAGGTAGAGAATGTGCAGGAATGAAGATAGGATAAGAGCCAGGATTATGATTCTTGAGTTCACGTAATCTGCTGATGCTGATGTTCTTAAGGAATTAAGAGATCTGATCAAGAGAACATAGAGTCAGGTTGAGATTCTGGAAGAAATAGAAAGAGAGAGGATTGAAGATGTTTTACATTGTTAGATACTTTGGAAGAGGTCGGGAAGACTGATAAAGACTGAAGATTAAAGACTCGACACCGAAGACTTCGTCAACATCCGAGGGGGAGTCTGTTGGTGCATACGTCTATCGACTTCGTCTTGTATCGAGTCTTGTATTGTATTAAATAGATCAGGGCACGCAAAACGAGAAAAGTGTGTTTGTAGGTATTTCGCACGAAATAACATATAGGTTATTTCGTACGAAATTAAGTGGTAATTTCGCACGAAATTAGATTTCGTATGAAACTAATTTCTCTTGGGTTATTCCATGCGAAATTAGCTCTCCTATAAATACCTTTGATGCCTTGTCATTTGTAACTTTTCGGTTTCAGTGTCGAACTGCTGCCGAAGTGTCTACTCGCTGTAAATCGTTGTCAAATTAATCAAAAGACAGTTTAAAGTGAATTGCAAACTGAATTACCTCGATACGTTTGTTTCCGCCTCTCGTATTGAGTAAAAACTCTTCTGAACGACTCGTTTGGTCGGTAAAAGGATCCTACAAATTGTTCTTGTATCTTGAAGTTGACTCTTTGTGCATGCAGACTTGTTCTTTGAAGGTGAACATCCACTATGATGGGCGTAAGAGAAAAGTGAAGAAAATTCTACAGAAAGTTGAGGGTAATGTGTTTAAATTGTGTAAATTTCATGTCTTTTTGTTGAATCTGAGATGGGTTTTGTGTAAATATTGTAACTTGATGTTGTTGATGGAGGATAAATTCCGGTGAGTGTGGTTGAGGCAGCGGTGATGATGGCGGCGGTGGTGGTTATGGTAGTGGTGGTTACGGTGAAGGGGGTAGATGGTGGTGGTGGTGATGGTGGTGTGGAGTAGGGAAGATGAAGTGGGTGGGGGGTATTAATTATATTTCTTTTAACTTTTTATTTGACAGTAAGGGTATTTTTGTCATTTCATACGCACCTAACACCAAAAACTAACCCAGTTACGCGTCAGGGACTATCCGGGAACGAAATTGAAAAAGTTGGGGACTATAGGTGTAATTTTAGAAAGTTATGGACTAAAGGTGAAAAATGGGCAAACCACATGGACTATCTAGGCATTTTTCTCTAATGTAAGGGTACAAAAGGAATCCCACATTCATTTACTTTCTCTTTCCACATGCAAGACACATGTGAATTAACCCATCAATTTAAAACGTCCATAACTTTTTCATACAACATTGAAAAAAAAAATTCACCATAATAACAAACATTTTTTTATCTTTAATATGAGTATGATATTGTTGTATAAAAATAAAATAAAAAAATTTATTTTTACTGGGTTTTCTTTGCATTGTGTTAAAGGTTCCGATCATTGTGTCTTTTAACTGGGTTTTGATCATTACGTTTTTACTAAGATTTCTATACATTGTGTTATTATCAAAACTTATAATACAATGTTAATTTGGGTTTAGGCTACCGCATTTTCATCAAAACCTGTAACACAATTTTTGTCATAATGAATGATGGTGTTATATTTGAGTTTTCTATACATTGTGTTATTGGTTATGATTATTGTGTTTTGATATATTGTCCATTGTGTTTTTGAATTGTTGTTTATTGTGTTTTAATCTGTTTTTTATTGTGTTTTATTATGTTGTTCATTGTGTTTTTAGTCTGATATTCATTGTGTTTTAGTATGTTATTTATTCTGTTTTTTGGCTGTTGTCCATTATGTTTTTGTCTGATGTTCATTGTGTCTTTTATCTGTTGTCCATTGTGTCTTTTATCTGCTATTATCAATTATGTTTATATACTACTTGCCATTGTTTTTTTTAGTTTGATACTCATTGTGTTTTACATTATGTCCATTGTGTTTTAATCTGTTGTCCATTGTGCCTTTTATCTGTTGTCATCGATTGTGTTTTTGGTTTACCTTCCATCGTGTTTTTAGTTTGATACTCATTGTGTTTTACATTATGTACATTATGTAATACGCAACTGGGTTTTCGATTTTTTTTTTGAAAACTATAACAATATGGTACTCATATTGAAGATAAAAAGTCGCTCGAAGATGAAGTGGTAGTGGTGGTCACGGTGAAGGGGGGTAGATGGTGGTGGTGGTGGTGGTGGTGGTGTGGAGTGGGGAAGATGAAGTGGGTGGGGGTGTTAATTATATTTCTTTTAACTTTTTATTTGACAGTAAGAGTATTTTTGTCATTTCACACGCATCTAACACCAAAAACTAACCCAGTTACGCGTCAGGGACTATCCAGGAACGAAATTGAAAAAGTTGAGGACTATAGGCGTAATTTTAGAAAGTTAGGGACTAAAGGTGAAAATAGGGCAAACCATAGGGACTATCCGGGCATTTTTCTCCTTAAAAAAAATCTAAAAAACACACAAAAAAATTTTGTTAATATATTTTTTTATTAAAATCGCTACTTTTAGTATCCAATTTTTTTTTATTTTTTTATTAACAAAAAGTTGTGATTTTAATAAAAAAAATATTAAAAAATTGTATGTTTTTTAGATTTTTTTATGTATTTTTGGTCGTGTTCACACTGGTTCTCGCAATAAAGGGTGGTTCCTAACGGATCAATCTCCTATATATATAATTAGATATGACACATATATATAATTTGGCTATTACACATATGTAAACTATTTTTAACATGTATGTAATTAAAGAAATACATATAATAGATGACAAAAAGATCCTAAATACAAAAAAATGTATATATAAAATGATTGTTTATTAGGAGTTCTGAAAGTTCTGTAGTTATTTAGAGTTCTGAAATGATCCCAACCATATATATATATATAGGGAGAGGATCATGAGAAAACTTCATATAAATGAGAAAACTACAAAAATAACTAAAAAAATCTAAAAAACATACCAAATTTTTATTTTTACAATTTTTTTATAAAAAATCGCTATTTTATATATATAAAAAAATAAAAAAACAAACTTATACTGCACATTTGCATTATATGTGTACTACACACGTGCATTACATGCTTAACATTAGCTTTTGAGTTTAGTTTAGCTTTTAGGGTTAGGTTTTTTGGAGGTTTAGGATTAGGATTAGGTTTTAGGGTGTGGGGGGAGGGGGTTTCGGTTTTTGGGGGTGAGGGTGAGGGTGGGGGGTTTAGGTTTTTTTCGAGTTTATGTTTAGGGTTTAGTTTTAGGTTTTTGGGAGGGGGTTTGGGGGGGGTAGGTTTTTGGGGGGTTTAGGCTTTTGGTGGGAGGGAGAATTTAGGTTTTTTTTTGGGGGGGGGGGGGGGTGGGGGGTTTAGGTTTTTGGGGGGTGTCGGTGGGGGGTGGGTTAAGTGGTTTAGGCTTTCCGTATTAGTGCACATGTGAAGTTCTTTTTTTTTTTTGAAAATTTTTTTATATATAAGAACCTGCGATTTTTTATAAAAAATTGTAAAAAAAATTGGGCATGTTTTTTAGTTTTTTTAGTTAGTTTTTTGGTTTCTCATTTAAACTAGTTTTCTCATGATCCATCCCCTATATATATATAGAGAAAGTGTACTGTACAAAATGGCTTAACGTACGCTATGTACGCGATGTGAAATCGCATGTGATATTTTTTTTATGAAATCGCATGTTGGTTTTTTGTAACAATTTCGCATGTGATAATTTTGATGAACTCGCATGTTAGTTTTTTGTAACAATTTCGCATGTGGTAATTTTGATGAAATCGCATGTTAAAAAAAACAACATGAGAAATTGTTACAAAAAACCAACATGCGATTTCAATGTGGGATGAAGATCTGACGGCTGAGATGATCGCGTACGTAATGTAGGATAAGGGCTCTTGTACGTTAACCTAACCCTATATAGAGGCCGGTTATTGTACAATAGCCCTAATCGTACATTATGTACGCTATAACCACAACCGTCGCATCATCTCATTTAAACCACGTGCTTAACAAATTTACGTCATTAAATTCATGCGATTTTATAAGATTAGTTAGTTTTGTTATATGATTAAATGATACATGCGATTTTATAAATGTTTTTTGTCTGAAGCATGTGATTTATAAGATTAGGCAGTTTTGGTAATGGTTAACTGATACATGCGAATTCATAACTCATTCATGCGATTTTATCAGATTAGTGAGTTTTGGTAAATGGTTAACTGATACATACGATTTTATAAGGTTTTTGTCTGATAGCATGCGATTTTGTAGAAATAGAGTCTGATGATGACTTTGAAGAGCCCATATCAACATTGAAAAACATGAACAAAAATAGAAAAAGAAGGGTTGTGGAAGAAAGTTTTGAGGATGATGACTTTGTTGAGTCACTGCCAAAAAAAGAAGAAAGATGACAAGAGATCTAAAATACAAACAAAAAAACCTTCAAAAAAAGTGGAACAGGGAAAAAAACCAAGCCAGCCGGAACCACCTAGAACAGAACCTAGGGCTTTCTTTGAATACAGCAACGAAGCAATACTGTTGAGATGTCAACCTACATCATATATGGATACTGTGAAAAATTTTTCAAAAGAACAGGTTGATGAGGTAAAGAATATGGGCTTTGGGGCTATTCTAGATATGAATATCAACCATATTTTGACACGTATGGGATATTGGCTAGCCAGAAACTTTGACGAGATGTTCAATAGGCTAAACGTAAGTAAACACCAAATAAAAATTACATCGGACACAGTTTATGAGGTATTTAGAATACCAAAGGGACCTAAGCTAGTTGTCATAATAGTCGATAAAAGAAAAGTTAAAAAGGTTGAGAAGATTGAAAAAAGTAAAGAACCCAAAAGTGGAGATAGTGTTATGGATAAATTCATCAGTCAATGGGGGGAAACGAGAGAATTACCCATGGCTTAATTGCAACAACAATGGATAATCAAAGAGACGGGGGGAGCCTGTTTAGAATAAATTTCCTGTTGTACTGGATTACGTTTTTTGCGGTGATTACAAAAGCCACAACTGCAAATGATAGATGTTTGCTTGAGGTAGAGGCTGTTGAGGATATACCGCATCTAGATTGGTGCTCATATCTACTGGACACTTTGCGTCATACAAGAGCGGGCTGGAAGAACACCAAAATACAGTTCGTGGGACCTGTTGCCTTTCTTACAGTATGCTTTACTACATTTGATAACATATTTACAAGAAGATAAAATAAACACATATTTTAAGTAAAAATCAACTCCTTTTTATATTTATACAGCTTTTATACACGCATGAGTACAACAAGAGGCTTCAAATGTTCGAGAAAGTCATGGAAATACCGGTTATTCGTTATATCACATCTACGGAGATTGATAAAGTCGAGGAACATATTTCGGATAACGGACCTCTATGAAAAAATGAAAGTGAAAATGAACAGGGTTGTTCAATGGAGGACTATACAATACGACCCGTTGACACCACAAAAAGCTACAGAAGAAGGACTGCATGTGCAGTAGAAAACGTAGAAACCGAGGAGGACCTTAACGAGAACATTGATGATATGATGGATTTCAGTTTTGACATTCAGGAAATGTCTTAGTTGAACCTTGTGATGGGAGTTGGGACACAGACACAGAAAATGCTGGACTATTGTAACACTCCTGTTCCACTTTCACCAACAGTAGTCTACGATTCAGCCCAGCAATGAAATCGAGAGGCTTCGAACATCAACAAAAAGGTAAGCCCATAAAATATTAATTTCATTTAATCCATTTATTTTAACATCTAGATTGATAGTATTTTAACTCAAAAATATTACAGAACCTGTTGAAAAAAATGAGGATCAATGTCAAAAAATACATTGAAATGGTTCAAGTTGTTCAAAATATGAACAACTTAGTTTTAGATGCAAAAACCAAGTGTTTTTGGGATCCGAATATTATGGAGGCCTGTAATCAGTGGGATGGGACACTTTGGAATAATCCCATTTGTGTGCCGCCTGATTCGGTTCAAGAGCCTGGAACTGCACCGTCTGATGTTCATCAAGAGCCTGGAACTGTACCTTCTGATGTTCATCAACAACCTGAAAATGCACCTAATGATGTTCATCAAGAAGATAAAACAAACGAAGAATGTAGATAGAATGAAGAAGCTCAACAAATAATATCCAATGTTTTGGACAGTGTCAGACAAATGGAATCAGAAGGTAAACATGCGATTTCAAATTAACAAGTGCGAATTTATATAAACATTGTATTTCCTATACACATGTGATTCCTTAAAATACACATGTGATTTCATGCATACAATTGATACTTGATTTCCCATGCCATATCATGTATAGCATGAGATTTTGATTCTGAGGTATTAAAATTCAATAATTTGTGTCTATAGGGGTACTACATCCAGATGATGAAGAATTGACAAATACAGATAATGGAGGAGTAACAGACACCCTTATTGCAAATATTCAAACAACGGGTGTATACACTTACAAACCACCTGTCCAAGGTAAAAAAACACTTTATATTAGAAAAAAAATAAAAGAACAAAATATTATATTTTTTAACTTAATCTGGCCTGCAGAAAGTGGTGAAACTGAAACTGGGATGCAAGAAACAGTGAACTTAGCAGAATCTACACAAAAACTTCCAGAAAAAGTTCAAGAAAAGGAGCCAGAAGTGGACGCAGTTTCTTTAGGAGAAACTACACAGAAGAGCCCACAACAAACCGATTCAGGTATCGAAGTTGAAAAGGAGCCAGAAGTGGTATGCCCTTAGGTGACGGCTGAAGAATTGAAATCGGTTGAGTCACTTTTGAGCCTGGCACACTGGTAGTAAATAAGGGAAAGAACCCAGGTAGGGGGAGAAAAAACTCAAAACCAACTCAAGCTGCAAAAACAAAAAGCAAGTACAAAAGTTGTACCAAAGGGGTTAAATGAACTTCTTTATAAGAAAATAGAAGCCGCTAGGATTCGAAATGAGAAAAGATGTGCAGACCTCGGAGAAGCATTTTGTTCCCCTTTCTGCAATAGAGTGGTAAACATGCACGAAGCACTCTTAAATCAAGAATTGAGTGTGATCCGATACACATTTGCCACATTTGCAAATATAGAGTTGTAACGCCCCGCGTCCCTAAACTTTTAACTTTTGACAAGTTTAGTCCATATACTATGTAAAACATTACACTATGTGAAACTTTGTGATACTTGAATCATATGAAACTTTGAATCTAGACACTTTGATACTTTGAAACTTGACTCTTGATGCTTGATACTTATGGATCTTGATTCTTGGTGAAACTAGATACTTGATACTTGAAACTTTGGGATACTTTGAAACTTGATTCTTTATGGTAGATACCTGATTCTTGACAGTATTGAACGAGACACTTGACACTTGATTCCTGATACTAAATACTTGACTCTTAATACTATTGAAACAAGAAACTAGCACTTTGAGGCTTGAAACTTGAAACATGGAAACTATTGTAATCTTGTCATGTGATAATCTTACACAATTATACGCAACGCAACACTTAAACATCGCACGCAAACCGAATCGAAATTGGAAAACTAACCCGCATGAATCGGCTGTCCGAATGGACATCCGATCGGATGGCAATCCCTCTGGATGACCATCCGTCCGGACCACCATCCGACCGTGCGAGCACCGCCTCACTCTCCTTCTTACACTATAAATACCCACTGTCACATCATTCATCACTGATGTGACAGCCTCCTCCGACCCAGAACGCACTCCTCTCATTCTAAGGCACTTTTCTTCGATTTTCAAGCGATCCTTGTAAGTTTTCTTCATGATTCTTGAACAACTTTCATCTATACACACTTTCACACGAGATTCCTCATCAAAATCCTACTCTTCACCATGAAATCACTGAGTTCTGGACTCATGAGGATGACGTCATCATGGCTGTTGTACAATCGGCTAGGTGATGTCATTCTGTCAAGAATCTAGTCCAAATCTAAGAGATTTCTATGCTTTTCACTACAAATCTTTACATAATCTAAGCGTTTTTTGTTAAATTCACGTTTTTCTTAACTTATCTACTCAAACACGATGGAATCTGGATACAAACAGGCTGTAGACATGATCTTTAGTCTAGAGTCGGCTTTAAAACAGATTATCACTAGGGAGATGACCAACTTACGAGTCAGACATGAAACTCCATCAAGAATAGTCATCTGATCAAACGGGGTGATTCCCACCCGATTAGATGAGTTGAACCATAATGGATTTCTATTGCCTTGATACGTTACCCCGTCATCTCCGTTAAACACAAACTTGGGAATCTACGAAGGTTTCAAAGGAACAAGATCGTGACAGCCGAATGACCATCCGATCGGACGACCCTCCAATCGAACGGCCATCCGACCGAACGACCTAATCCCCTATAGCCTTCAACAAGTAAACTATTTTGAATCAGAACTTAAAACTATTAAACCTTCACTAAAATAGCCATCCGACCGAACGGTCATCCGACTGGATGACTATTCAATCGAATGACTAGGACTTATACTACAACGAAAACTTCAAAAGTTTGAAACATTTTGCAAAACACACTAACTGATCGAACGGTAGTCCGACTGAATGGTCATCCGATCAGATGACCATCCGTCCGGATGACCATCCGTCCGGATGACCATCTGATCGGGAGACCAGTCAGACACTTTTATTCGACGTTCGTACGATTCAACATCCTATCCAGCGCTTACACTGTTAAACTATAATCAAGCTAACCCTGGAGCTCCCTTCGATCCAACTAGTTGGTGTTAATACTTAGCACCCACTGTGAGTATACTCGATCCCTTTTTGTTTTAAACACTTTTGGGATGCAACATGTATTCTATAAACTTGACACTTGACACTTAAAACTTATTTGAAACTTACTCTATCAGCTGTAAACATGAAACTTGATACTTGGAAACTTGAGACTTGAGACTTTTATGCTATGTGAACGTTTAATCCTTGTGTGTAGTTTCGCCTTAACAATGGTAGAGCTATAGGGGTAATGCACCTCCCCGTTAGTCTTGGGGTTATTGTTAGGAGGAGACATCTTTGCTTTCCTTGAGTCTTGGGAAAGCGCTTAACGAATTGGAAACTTGGGCTATCACTTAGGCTGCGTAAACTAGCATGGCAAACTTTTATGTGTTTACGTGATGGATATGCGCATTTTAAACTATTATGCTGCTATGCATTCAAACTTGTTTACTCGCCAACATTATTGTTGATAGTATTTTAATACATGTTGCAGGTTGATAGAAGCTGAGGAAACAAGAAACTTGCTAGGATGCTGCTTAGAAACACATCATAGTTAATTGAGAAACCTTGAACAATGTTTGGTTATTGTATTTGGTATTTTGTGGATGCTATTAGACGATTTCTATGAAACTTGATTAATTACTATTGAAATTATTAGTGTTATGGAAACTCTTGAGCAATCTCAACGCTTAGTGTCGCGCCCCGATGTTTCCGCCATCGGTTGGGGTGTGACAGATTGGTATCAGAGCATTGGCTATAGGGAATTAGGGAAAGTAGGAATACTTTGCCTAGTCTATAGTACTAGGAAACTTGACTCTTATTTTTTGTTTAAGACTTATGCATCCTACCGTACTTGCTTCCTAGCAATACATTTCATGTTAAACTTACATGCCTTTCCTAAGGCTAACACGATATACACTTGAACACTTTGAAAACACCGCTGAGTAGTGTTTAAATTCTACACGAGATTTACCCTCAAGTCAGGAGTGACATCCGAACCTTGAAGGGAAGTTTCCATATCATATGCTAGTGGGTCTTATCTATTGATAAGTACCAACACATTTAGGGTACGAAGTTGTCAAGTCAGAGGTGAAACTCACACTTTGATAACTAGTCCCACCCTTTGATTTTTTTCAGTCTCGCCAAGGTCTCGAAATTCCCAATCAATTAGGGACGTGTAATGACCGAAATGACAAATATCGTAGGCCTAACATCGATGACGTATTTGTCTAAGTAAGCCAAGGCACGTTGCCTCAATTCGAGAGGGGTTTGATTTACTTTGGTTAGTCAACATTCCTCTACCCAGAACAATCCTATGCTTTATGAGCCTATCTTTTATGTTAACTCGATTTTACTTGTGATTTTAAACTTGATTCTTTGTTTGTTTCGAGACTTTTACACAAATCGCACGTATCTCCGCAATCTAAAATCATAAATCATAAATCTCTCATGATCGAACTAAATTTACGATGCTTTACTCGTTATGATAAACTACCTGGGAATCTTGATTAAACTATGGGAAACATGATTGAATGTGATGCTATGTGAAACTACTTACTTAATCGATGTGGAATGTGTTGTTATGGGTAGCAAAACACTATACGTAACATGGCACCGAATGACGAGACGGAAGTAACATGGACGAAACATGGTGGATACGCCGCTAGTACTTCCTATATATAAGTTTTCCAACATGTTATCAACTTTCGTACCACGTGCCATGCAAAATTTGGTGTTTTGCAGACCTGGGATGAGAATGTTGAACGTTGAGCTATGTGAAACTACTTAATTGATCTATGTGTACGTAACCGGTTGAAGCGCATGAAAATGATGGCGTGTACTGTTACGGTTGGCAAAACATGACACGTAGCATGACATCGAACGACGAGACGGACGTGACATGGTCGAAACATGGTGGATACGCCGCTGGTACTTCCTATATATAAGTGTTTCAAGCATGTTACCGAACTTTCGTACCACGTGCCATGCGAAAGTCGTGGGTTTGCGGACTTGTGATGAGAATGTAGAATCTTTGTGAAACTTGTTGAACGCTTTGTGACATGTGAAACTTGAGTCTCTATGCGATCATGTGTGAAAATTTATGCTATTTTACGTGTCTGTGAAACTATGATACTAAGACGGAACTTTACGGTCGAGTCGCATCTGATCCTTGTTTTTGGACCTTCAGATGTCTTCTAGTCGACATCTCCAATCCCACAAGAAGTCTAAGGCTCACTCTCATAAAAAGATGATGTCTTTTATGGCCGATCATATTTCCCGCATCATGCCTAAAACCGTCTCTAAGATCCAAGGATCAAACACTCATCCCTCCTCTGTGGATTCTAAAGCGGAGAAGCCAAAACCCATGAGCTTCAGCTACAAACACTTTGTCTCTTGCAACCCTAAGCCTTTAACAGGCAGCGATGGGGTGACTGCTATGCTGGAATGGTTCGACAACATCGAAATTACTTTCATCAACAGTGAGTGCCCAGAACTCTTGAAGACTAGGAGTGCAACTGGCATGTTTCAAGGCAGAGCTCTATAGTGGTGGTCGAACGAGAGAAACATCCACTCCAAAGAAGAAGCTTATGCTCTTCCATGGCCTGAGATGCGAGAATTGATGATGCTCGAATTTTGCCCTCCCCATGAACAGCTGAAGCTTGAGGAAGAGTTCTGGCACCTCAAGCAGATTGGTGATGACAACTTGGCTTACACTACCCGTTTTAAACAACTCAGCTTAATCATGCCTCACTTGGTTTCTACTCCGAAGCGCATGATAACCAAGTACATTAATGGGTTACCTCCCGCCATGCGAGACTTAATTGAAGCAACTCAGCTCGAGACTATCGGAGAAGTTTATCGTCTAGCAGCAAGTTTGAACAACAATCGTGTACGTGATAAACAATTTGGGAACCCCGCTCCCTCGAAATTAGCAAACCAAGTTACTCAGCAGCCAAGTGGGAACAGAAACAAGAAACGAAAGTCTCAGGGTTCTGGCTGTAACGCCATTATCCATGCTACAAATGCTAACCATGCAAGCAATGCTATTGTGCCTGCTACTGCTACTGCTAACCCTCCTGCTCCAGAAAACAACAAGAAGTTGTGCACTGGAGTGCATCCCAAGTGTGCAACTTGTAACTACCACCATCCTGTAACCTCTACTTGCCGTTTGTGTACCAACTGTAATCGCTATGATCACACGACTCCCTACTATCTTCAAGTCAATCAGGCCCAGCAAGCACCAGCTTAGGCAGCTCTACCAGCTCCCCCAGCTCCTCCGCAGAATCCTAGACAAGTCAACGCTGTTCGTGCATGCTACAAGTTCGGAGACACTACTCATCTCCGTTACCAGTATCCCCAGCTGAATCAGGAGCAACAGTCGGCCGGTCAAGGATGAGCATTCAACCTCAATGCTAATCAAGCTCGTAATAACAATAACGTCGTTAATGGTACATTTCTCGTCAATAATCTTTACGCTTCGATACTATTTGATACTGGTGCCGATAGGAGCTTTGTGTCCGTGGAATTTGAATCTTTGTTAAACTGTACACGCTCAAAACTACCTAAGTCGTTCTCGGTTGAGATTGCCGATGGTAAGTCTATTCTAGTTGATTCTATCCACAGTGGTTGTTCCCTGACTCTTAACGACCATGTCTTTACTATTGACCTCGTATCCATGCAATTGGGTAGTTTTGATATCATAATAGGCATGGATTGGTTGCGTAAGAACCATGCTGAGATCTTTGTCACGAGAAGTAAGTTCGTCTACCTCTTCCGTCCGGTGAAACTTTACACGTTTATGGAGACCGGCCTTCTAGAGGACTGAAGCCGATGTCCTGCACTCAAGCGAATAGGTGCTTACGTAAACCGTACTTTGCCTTCTTGGCCCACATAGTGGAACAAAAGGGCGAGGGAAAGAACATAAGCGATGTTCCCATAGTGTGTGATTTCCCTGACGTCTTTCCTGAAGATCTTCCTGGTCTTCCTCCTCCTCGATCTGTTGATTTTTGTATTGATCTCATACCTGGTTCAACTCCTATTGCTAAGGCTCCTTACCGACTTGCACCCTCTGAAATGCAAGAACTATCTAGTCAACTCCAAGAACTACTCGACAAGGGCTTTATACGTCCAAGTACCTCTCTGTGGGGTGCTCCTGTGTTATTCGTAAAGAAGAAAGATGGTTCGTTTCGTATGTGTATCGACTACCGTGAACTCAATAAACTCACCATTAAGAATCGTTATCCTCTTCCCCGTATCGATGATCTATTTGACCAACTATAAGGCGCGTCCTGTTTCTCTAAAATCGACCTTCGATCTGGTAATCATCAGCTCCGTGTTCTCGAAGAAGATATTCCCAAAACCGCGTTTCGTACTCGTTATGGGCACTACGAGTTCGTGGTCATGCCTTTTGGCTTGACCAACGCACCCGCTGTGTTCATGGATCTTATGAATTGTGTCTATAAACCCTATTTGGATCGTTTTGTGATAGTCTTTATTGACGATATTCTTATTTATTCAAAAACTAAAGCTGATCATGAACGCCATCTACGTCTTATGCTAGAGCAATTACGTGGTGAACGCTTGTACGCTAAATTTTCTAAGTGTGAATTCTGGATCAATAATGTAAAATTTCTCGGGCATGTTGTTAGTAAACAAGGAATCCATGTTGACCCTTCTAAAATCGAGGCTGTGAAGAATTGGTGTACTCCTAAATCTGCATCTGAGATTCGTTCCTTCCTAGGATTGGCGGGTTATTACCGTCGATTCATCTCAGACTTTTCAAAGATAGCCGTCCCTCTCACTACGTTGACTCAGAAAGAGAAGCCTTTTTCTTGGGGTCCCGAGCAAGAGGAATCCTTTCAAACTCTGAAGACTCTACTATGTAATGCTCCTGTACTCGCCCTCCCTGATGGGAATGATGATTTTGTGGTATGTTGTGATGCTTCGAACCATGGCTTGGGCTGCATGCTCATGCAGCGGGACAAGGTCATCGCTTATGCCTCTCGCCAGCTCAAAATACATGAGAAAAACTATACTACCCATGACCTTGAGCTAGGCGCAGTTGTTTTTGCATTAAAGATCTGGTGACACTACCTATATGGTACTAAGTGTGTGGTTTTCACTGACCATAAGAGCCTACAACATATCTTTAATCAGAAGGAACTAAATATGCGTCAGCGACGATGGGTGGAATTGCTTAACGACTACGACTTCGAAATTCGCTACCATCCTGGCAAGGCGAATGTTGTGACCGATGCTCTTAGTCGTAAGACCCATGTCAGCAGTATCCATTGCTTTCAAATCTCTAGTAATCTTCAAGCTTGTATCTGTGAAGCCCAATACTCGTCAGCAAACGAAGGAAGTATAGAAGTGGAAATCCGAGGCGCTAGAATTGATCAACTTGAAACAAAGTCTGATGGACTTCAATACTACCTCAATCGCATCTGGGTGCCGGATCGCGATAACCTTCGAGAGCTCATCATGAATGAGGCTCACAAATCTCGATACTCTATTCATCCTGGTGCTGGTAAGATGAACCATGACTTGTGTACGACTTATTGGTGGCCTAGCATGAAGAAAGATATCGTTGCCTACGTTTCGAAGTGCCTCACTTGTTCAAAGGTGAAAGCTGAACATCAACGTCCTTCGGGTCTTCTTGAACAACCCAAAATACCTGTTTGGAAATGGGATAGTATCACTATGGACTTTATAACTAAACTACACCGTACACCTGTTGGTCATGATAGTATATGGGTAATCATTGACCGTTTAACCAAATCACCCCACTTTCTTCCAATTCATGAAGATTTCAAAGTGGAGAAACTTGCTCAAATCTACACCGATGAAATCATATGCCGTCATGGGGTACCCATCGACATTAACTCCGACCGCGACGGTCGATTCACTTCACGTCTTTGGCAAACTTTCCAGTCCGCTATGGGTTCCATTTTGAATCTTAGTACAGCCTTTCATCCTCAAAGGGATGGACAGAGTGAAAGCACTATACAAACCCTGGAGGATATGCTCCGTTCTTGTGTCATCGACTTTGGTGGTTATTGGGGTGTACATTTACCATTGATCAAGTTCTCGTACAACAACAGCTATCATTCCAGTATTCAGATGGCTCCTTTCAAAGCTTTATATGGTCGCAAGTGCCGATCTCCTCTCAGTTGGCATGAGATTGGTAACAAGCAACTTACTGGCCCTCAGATCGTTCAAGAGACGACGGATAAGATTCTTCAGATCTGTGATAACTTGATCAAGGCTAGGAGCACACAAAAGAGCTATGCTGATAAAAGGTGTAGGCCTCTGGAATTTGATGTTGGAGACCGAGATCTTCTCAAGGTATCTCCCTGGAAGGGAGTAGTTCGTTTTGGTAAGAAGGGAAAGCTCGCCCCTCGCTATGTGGGTCCTTTCACGATACTCGAAAGGATTGGCAAGGTGGTGTACCGACTCGACCTGCCACAAGAGCTTAACAATGTACACCTGGTGTTCCACGTATCTAATCTCAGGAAATGTTTAGCCGACGAGGAACTGTAGGTTCCCATCGAAGATTTGCAAGTGAACGAAACTTTACATTTCGTGGAGCAACCGATCAAAATCATGGACCGAGGTGTCAAGCGATTGAGACGCAGCAAGATTTCCATAGTTAAGGTACGATGGGATGGCAAGCGTGGCGCTGAATTCACTTGGGAACTCGAGGATGAAATGAAGACCAAGTATCCGCAGCTCTTTGAGCAGTCTTCCTCTTAGATTTCGGGGACGAAATCTCCTAAAGGAGACTATATGAAACTTTGTGATACTTGACTCTTTATGATACTTGAATCATATGAAACTTTGAATCTAGACACTTTGATACTTTGAAACTTGACTCTTGATGCTTGATACTTATGGATCTTGATTCTTGGTGAAACTAGATACTTGATACTTGAAACTTTGGGATACTTTGAAACTTGATTCTTTACGCTAGATACTTGATTCTTGACTCTATTGAACGAGACTCTTGACACTTGATTCCTGATACTAGATACTTGACTCTTGATACTATTGAAACAAGAAACTTGAACTTTGAGGCTTGAAACTTTAAACATGGAAACTTTTGTAATCTTGTCATGTGATAATCATACACAATTATACGCAACGCAACGCTTAAACATCGCTCGCAAACCGAATCGAAGTTGGAAAACTAAACCGCACGAATCGGCTGTCCGAATGGACATCCGATCGGATGGCAATCCGTCCGGATGACCATCCGATCGGATAGCCATCCGTCCGGACAGCCACCCGACCGCGCGAGCACCACCTCATTCTCCTTCATACACTACAAATACCCACTGTCACATCATTCATCACTGATGTAACAGCCTCCTCCGACCCAGAATGCACTACTCTCTTTCTAAGGCACTTTTCTTTGATTTTCAAGCGATCCTTGTAAGTTTTCTTCATGATTCTTGTACAACTTTCATCTATACACACTTTCACACAAGATTCCTCATCAAAATCCTATTCTTCACCATGAAATCACTGAGTTCTGGACTCATGAGGATGACGTCATCATGGTTGTTGTACAGTCGGCTAGGTAATGTCATTCTGTCAAGAATCTAGTCCAAATCTAAGAGATTTCTATGCTTTTCACTACAAATCTTTACATAATCTAAGCGTTTTTTGTTAAATTCACGTTTTTCTTAACTTATCTACTCAAACACGATGGAATCTGGATACAAACAGGCTGTAGACATGATCTTTAGTCTAGAGTCGGCTTTAAAACAGATTATCACTAGGGAGATGACCAACTTACGAGTCAGACATGAAACTCCATCAAGAATAGTCATCTGATCAAACGGGGTGATTCCCACCCGATTAGATGAGTTGAACCATAATGGATTTCTATTGCCTTGATACGTTACCCCGTCATCTCCGTTAAACACAACCGATCGAAACGACCCTCCGATCGAACGGCCATCCGGCCGAACGACCTAATCCCCTGTAGTCTTCAACATGTAAACTATTTTGAATCAAAACTTAAAACTATTAAACCTTCACTCAAACAGCCATCCGACCGGATAACTATTCGATCGAATGACTAGGACTTATACTACAACGAAAACTTAAAAAGTTTGAAACATTTTGCAAAACACACTAACTGATCGAACGGTAGTCTGACCGAATGGTCATCCGATCGGATGGTCAGTTAGACACTTTTATTCGACATTCGTACGATTCGACATCCTGTCCAGTGCTTATACTGTTAAACTATAATCAGGCTAACCCCAGAGCTCCCTTCAATCCAACTAGTTGGTGTTGATACTTAGCACCCACTGTGAGTATACTCGATCCCTTTTTGTTTTAAACACTTTTGGGATGCAACATGTATTCTATAAACTTGACACTTGACACTTAAAACTTGTTTGAAACTTACTCTATCCGCTGTAAACATGAAACTTGATACTTGGAAACTTGAAACTTGAGACTTTTATGCTATGTGAACGTTTAATCCTTGTGTGTAGTTCCGCCTTAACAATGGTAGCGCTATAGGGGTAATGCACCACCCCGTTAGTCTTGGGGGGTTTTGTTAGGAGGAGACATCTTTGCTTTCCTTGAGTCTTGGGAAAGCGCTTAACGCATTGGAAACTTGGGCTATCACTTGGACTGCGTAAACTAGCATGGCGAAACTTTTATGTGTTTACGTGATGGATATGCACCTTTTAAACTATTATGCTGCTATGCATTCAAACTTGTATACTCGCCAACATTATTGTTGATAGTATTTTAATACATGATGCAGGTTGATAGAAGTTGAGGAAATAAGAAACTTGCTAGGATGCTGCTTAGAAACACATCATACTTAATTGAGAAACCTTGAACAATGTTTGGTTATTGTATTTGGTATTTGTGGATGCTATTAGACGATTTCTATGAAACTTGATTAGTTACTATTGAAATTATTAGTGTTATGGAAACTCTTGAGCAATCTGAACGCTTAGTGTCGTGCCCCGATATTTCCGCCATCGGTTGGGGTGTGACAAGAGTAAGTAAAACAATTATATCAACTAAAAACATATATATATATATATATATACACTCAAAATATTTAATTATTTATTTTTTTATGGCAGAGATGTATTTTACCGATCAAAAACTGGGGTGTTCACCGTAAAAGGTATCTTCGAAAGCTTCTTCAGGGGTCAGTACGTAGCATCAAATGGAATCGATGCATTTGTGGATGTTCTCAACCTTGAAGAGAAGAAGAGGGATAGAAAATCATCACCATACAGACTCTTCTTGTTTAGCACAATGATGGTATGTTTTTCTAAACATTTTTGCATTTGATATCAAAACAAAAACTGCATATTCGTTGATTTCGCATACTAAGTATAGGCAAATCGCATGTAAAACAGTTGAGACATTTCCTGTCAACAAAAAATAACATTTCGCATACTAAAGAGATTTCGCATACAGTATATAAGCAATTCGTATGTGAAGTATTTTCACACACTATTTTGCATGTACTAATTTCGCATGTATAAATACCCTGTAATACATTACTTAACATTGATTCTAGTTACATAACATACAGCCGGATGCCATGTATAGGGATACTTACACAGACAACCAACGGCTAAACGTATTTGCCTCAAATTTTGAAGACATAATACTGAAATATGAGGTAAAAAAACTTGAATCGGTTGACCTCGTGTTTAGTCCGATACTTCATGGTGACCACTTCTATGTCTTGTGCTTCCACTTGAAAACCGGCAAAATTGAGCTAATTGACAATTCAGCAATTAAACAAGATTTTGAGGAAAGATACTTGGGGCTTCCAGACACACTGGTAATACAAAAACTTCTTCATATACATGTTATATTTATGTAAAGCAACTGACACAATGTTGCTATATTACAGAGAAGGGTACTGGTTTTATACCTAAAAAAGGCCATAAATCCGACACCAGGTATAAAAGCACTTGAAACATCGGTGATAGAAAGAAAAGAGATGGAATGGAGGACGCTTACTAACGGTATAGACTGTGGGGTGTTTACGATGCGTCATATGGAAACATACAAGGGGGAACACCATGGTTGTCTGGGTTTGTGAAAGAAGATGAAGTAAACAATAGACAGAATTCACAACTTCATCTCCTGAGACACGGATATATCAGTAAGATCATTCTATCCGAGTACAATTTGGAGCGTCAATGAATAATTAAAGAGACAATTGCTTTCGATAAAAGGCCAGACAAATAAAGGTTTATCAAAGATTTAGACAAAGTAATCCCAGATAGGTTGAAAGCATTTATTGGAAATGACAAATAGACTTGTTTGATGTTGATTTTCTGTTGCATTATTAGACTTGTTAGATTACATTAATGTTTTTAAAATCGCATGTTTTAATTATAAAATCGCATGTTTGACATTGAATTGCTTATAATATGCAAATATTAAAATTACACGTGCGAAAAATAAATCACATGCATGTCTCACAGCATGCGAATTATATGGAACATAAGAAACTTGCATGCTTTATTAAATAAAACACTAAAACAGAAAACTACAAAGATACAAAATAAATAACTTCATTCAAAAGATGAAAGGAACTTCATTTTCATCTCCATCGGGCATCTTAAGATAGTTATTGCATCCGCCAACTCTTTCAACTGCTTCTCATCCCTCTCACCCAGATCAACCATGAACATAACAACAATTTCTCGAAGACTACTCGCTTGCATCTGAGATAGCAAGTTCACAATTTCTTGTCTTCTCTTCATGTTTTCTGTTATACGAGAAATGTTGGTTTCCAGCATCCCTTGACATGATCGATCCTCTTGAATTTGTTCCTGAATCCTTTTTCACAAAGACTGTTTGATACTTGAGTCAGAAGAGGATCTTGGGAGGTCTACTATTTTTTATAAGATAAGATATAGGTGGTTTGAAATTGTGATAAAAAGATAAAATTTATAATAAAAGAAAAAGCATTGTAATATTATTGATATAAATTACTGATATCAATTATTGAACTGAATTATTTGATATGAATTATTGAACTGAATTATAAAACACACTGTGCGAAATAACATATCATTACTTTTATAGCGTGAGAAATATTGAGCTCAACATGTTAAAGACTTTATAGTGTGCGAAATGTCCAACTCAACATGCGAAATTACATTTATTGTGTGTGAAATGTCCAACTTAAACTTGCGAAATTATCCTTATGATCCAATCTTTAATACCTGCGATATGTTAAAAACAACACATGGGATATGTTAAAATCACTAAATAAAACCTGAAACATCTTCTCTTCAATCTCTTTACAATCTAATAACATGAAAACACCTTCAAATCAAATAAAACCCCATCCATCTACCGTAACCCTCTGATGAAAACCCAAAATAAACAACATAAAAGACGAATTCAGCATTTTCGGTATCGCCATATATGTTCGGTATACGAATCAATCAAAAACCTACAAATCGAATTGATACGAATGATAATTAGATAGATGGTTTTGTAACGAACTCGTAATCTGCTTCATTGTTGACGGAATTACCTAATTAGCCTTCGGATTATTGAACATAATGTCTGATATACCCTTATCTAATAAAAATGAATCAGGGACATGTGTATGGCTGTGGGAATCGCGTACGTAATGTAGGATTTGTATTCTACACTTCCTCTCTCTCTCTCTCTCTCTATATATATATATATATATAGGGGATGGATCATGAGAAAACTAGTTTAAATGAGAAAACAAAAAAACTAACCAAAAAAGCCTTAAAAAAAAACCTAAAAACATACCAAATTTTTTTTATAGAAAAATCGCTACTTTTTATGTATGGAAAAAATTTTCAAAAAAAAAATATGTTTTTATTGTTGTACTGCACATGTGCACTAATACATAAAGCTTAAACCACTTAACTCACCCCCCACCGACACCCCCCAAAAACCTAAACCCCCCACCCCCCAAAAACCTAAACCCCCCACCCTCCCGAAAACCTAAAACTAAACCCTAAACATAAACCCGAAAAAAACCAAACCCCCCCCCCCCACCCCCCAAAAACCTAAACCCCCCTCCCCCCCCCCCCCCCATACCCAAAAACCTAATCCTAATCCTAAACCTCCAAAAAAACTAACCCTAAAAGCTAAACTAGACTCAAAAAGCTAATTTTAAGCATGTAATGCAATTGTAGTACATGTTATATTGCACATGTTCACTACTATAATAATAGTATTGAAAACAAGACGACACCATAAATCTTTTTTTATGTCATAAAAAATATGCTCGTATATACTTGAATGAAAGATACAAAAATTTGTGATCTTATGTTGTCATTTTTGTTTTAAAATGATAACGTATGGAGAAATGGGAAATGTTTGAAAAGTTATTTTTTTTTCCAATTTTACCCCTCCATCATTAAAAGTCCCCCCCTCCTTCATTAAAAGTCTCTCCCCTCCTTTTTAGTGGTTTTTAGTTAGTTTTCTAGTTTTCTCATTTATATCTAGTTTTCTCATTTGTATGGAGAAATAGAAAACTTATTTGGCTTGAGAAAACCTAGTTAACCTTATTGTGACCATTGATCTAGATGATCTAATGGTTGGAGAAATAAGATGTTATTTTGATTTAAATATATTACTTTCCATATGTTGAAGAGTGGTTTGAGGGGTATTTTTGTACATCTACATATCTCTCTCTCTCTCTCCTCATGTGTAATTCTCTTGAAAGTTGTTTTTCATTCCTTTTCATGGCATTCTCTCTCCTAATGGCATCTCTCTCAAGATCTGATAGTTTTTCTTTGTCTACTTCCCAAAATCTTTCACCATCAATGGAAAAGAGAAACCAAACCAATCTGTTCGTATGAGTTCCTTTTTCATAATTCCGATCGGTGGGTGAACCGTGGCATGATAAAGTTTTTTAGAGAGAGAAAGTTGTTGTTTTAGAAAGAGAACCAACAATCTTCATCATGTTCATTTAGAACACCAAGAACACACACATAAGTGTGTGAGAGGGAATCAGGTTTGAACCTAATTTACCACGATTTTAGACAGAGAAACAACAATCTTTATCGTGCTTATCGGACGTTTATAGATCAGGTAAGTGTTTTAGAGAGAGAAAGTTGTTGTTTTAGAGAAGAAACAACAATCTTCATCGTTTTCATCTGGAACACCTGATGGATGGGTTTAGGAATGTAATTTATATGTGTTTAATGTCTAATCTTATGCATATTTGATTGTTTATGTGAGTGGAATTAGATAACTATGAGAAAATGATATTTTGCAGGTTAAACACGAAGATTGGATGTGATTTGGGGGATGTGAATGGATTCAAAATGAAGATATTGGAAGATGGCATGATAGAGGGCGGAATTACGAAGATGTGGGCAAAAACGGCGAAGAAAACAAAGTTGAAATGAAAAAGTTATGAAGAAAACAGTTTTGGGAAGAATTTGTCAGATGTAGGCTACGGATCAGGTGTAGCCTACGGGTCAGTATGGACGCAAATTCGCATACAACCCATAAAAATTAGGTTTTTAGATATCTTGAACACACTATTCTCTAGAGGAAGGCAAGAGACGAACCTAGGTGACTTGGAGCAGGTTTTTACACCATTCCACACTTTCCAATCCTTCCTCAATCATCAATCATGCTTTCCAACATCGAATCTGAACACAAGCATGAGCGGCTAATTTCTCTTTGGTTTCCTCCAGGGCTAGGGTTTTGTAAGTAGATAAACTGATTTGATTTCTTTTTATGTTTGGGATTAGCAATCTAAGCATTCGATGCTTTTTGCTATTTGGTTCATTAAACTAATTGTAACTGGTTGAGTTTTTTTCAATATCTATTCGTTCATCTTTAAGTTCTCGAGATTTCTAGAAATTAGGATATATTAGAAAACGAGTAGGCTTGATATTACGAAATTGATATGTTCATGATAGCCTTGCATTGCCAATGCAATCCGAGTAAATTGTCTTTTCATATCACAGTTAGTTAATCAAATTATATAGGTCATGTCTATGTGATTGCCCAAACTGAATTGAATTAGTGAAACTGCTGAAAACCTGAATACTAGAGGAATCACCTTTTCTCCAACTGTTACAAACTCGGTTTACTTAGTATTTAGTTTAATCCAACTTTCAAACAACAGATTTTATATTTCTGCAATTAGTTTCTTGTTACTTAATCACCACGCTTTCCACCATACTCCTTTGGTTCGATATCTGACTTACCCTAGCTACCTAGGTTATTTAGGTTTTTGCATGACACTCACAACAATCATCAAAATGGCGTCGTTTCTGGGGAGTCGTGCGCAAAGTGTTTTGTGTTAAGTGTTTTTAGAAAAATAGTTTAAAATCCAAAAATATAGTTTATTTTGTTTTGTTCAGAATTACATGTAGTTTCTTGTCTATGTTTGTGCAGGTGAATTCATACGTGTATGCATCATACCAGAAATTCCGAAAAGTCTTCGCCATTAGTATTTGATCTGGAAATTTAGAGAACAGTTCGGAAGACCCGAGTAATTCATCGAGAGAATAAGATACTGAAATCACCAACACCGACACTCAAATCAATGGAGAACTCAGGAAATCCGGATAAGCAAGCTGCAAACCCGCTTCCACAATCCCATTTCTCACCAACTCCCACTCAACCTTCACCTAACACTTCCAGACCATCGCAATCCACCCAAACTACTACTACTCAAGTTCCACCAATTCCACCGCCACCGGTTCATAACTTGGACAACTTTCCACCTTTACCAAATGTAACGCCCAGATTTCCTAATCCGACAAAGTAATATTATCATACTATTATTTAACAAAATTCGGGCATGACCCATTCGTATTATGAACAATACCCTGTATGACCAACTTGTAAGAACTTAAATACGACACAACGGAAAATATGAGCCCAAAAATTTTGTTCTTAAAAAAAAGTCATATTAACTACATGGAGACCCAATTACAAATTGTAATTCATTCATTAGAAAGGATTAACAATGTTACATTATATCAAGGCTTCATGACCTATTTAAAACATTGTGTTCACATTGGTTCTCGCGGTTCTCGCAATAAAGGTGGTTCTCGCATGAACCTTACCCTATATATATATATATATATATATATATATATATATATATATATATGTTCATGCGAGAACCACTTTTATTTTGAGAACCGCTAGAACCAATGTGAACACAACCTAAAATAGCTAAAAAACCTAACCCCTCACCCCCCCCCCCCCCAAAACCCAAAACCTAAACCCCCCCCCCCCCCCAAGCTAAAATGCTAAAAACTAAATCCCTAAAAAACAAAAAAAAACACACAAATTTTTTTTAAATATTTTTACATTAAAATCGCTACTTTTAGTAGCAAAAAAATTTAAAAAAAAATTTGGCTACTAAAAGTAGTGATTTTTTATAAAAAAATATTAAAAAAAATTGTGTGTTTTTTTAGCTATTTTTAGGTATTTTTGGTTGTATTCACATTTGTTCTCGCGGATCTCGCAATAAAGGGTAGTTCCTAACGGATCCTTGTCCTATATATATATATATATATATATATATATATATATAGGGAGGGGCTCATGCGAGAACCACCCTTATTGTGAGAACCTTGAGAACCAATATGAACACAACCTAAAATAGCTAAAAAAACCTAGCCCCCACCCCCCTTCCCCCAAAAAACCTAACCCCCCCCCCCCCCAAAAAAAAAAAAAAAAAACTTAAACCCCCCCCCTCCCCAAACTAAATGCTAAAAAAAACCTAACCCCACCCCCCCCCCCCCCAAAAAAAAAAACCTAAACCCCCCTCCCCCACTCCCCCAAAAACCTAAACCCCCCCCCCCACCCCCCAAGCTAAAATGCTAAAAACTAAACCCCCAAAAAACCTAAAAAAAAATCTAAAAAATTTTTTTTGAATTTTTTAATATTTTTTATGTTAAAATCGCTACTTTTAGAAGCAAAATTTTTTTTTTTTTTTTTTGCTTCGAAAAGTAGCGATTTTTTTATAAAAAAATTTGTGTGATTTTTAGCTATTTTTAGGCATTTTTGGTGTGTTCACATTGGTTCTCGCGGTTCTCACAATAAGAGGTGGTTCTCGCATGATCTTCTCCCTATATATATATATATATATATATTACCATCGTCATTACGTGTACTAACGTTACATAATAAAACATACTCTTATTTTGACCCGTTCGGTCATCTTAGCAAACACCATCACCTATAATAACTGAATCCTAAATGGACTTAAATTACCATACTTAAGTGACTCGCATAGCCTTCCTAATTAATCTAGGAAGTGATTCGGAAATCACTTCCTTAATGCTCTTTATTTGCTACCAACGTCATAAAAAGGCATTTCACATAATTTCTAATATTTATCATACAATAACCTCTTTTATTACTAAGGAGGGAGTCGGGGAGTTTACTTACCTCGTGCATCCGAATTTATACATAGCTTCCGTGTTTGCCCTTGACCCGTTGTCCTTCCGTGCTTGTGTTCATGTTGACATGGCTCCTATCCATATAAGTAGTCACATTCATAACATGATTAGCACACGTAAACCCATTCAACTATGTCCACAAGCTCATTCCTGGCATTTATACGTAATTGACTCTCACAAAGTCAAATGTCCAGCTTAATAATTTCATTCGAATTAAGATTATGAATTCGTCTAAATAGTAGGATATAGTATGAACATCATTCGCATTTCACACTCATAATGAATGATATGTAAACTCACAAGATCATTTGATTATATACACACACATTCCATTCCGTTCATACTAGGATCCTCATAACTTCATAACTAACAACATTATCATTCAAGATTGCCTAATTTGACACTATCCTTGAACCCGACATGATTCTTACCACAACATCAACTAATGCATAAGATGCATCATAATCACTTTCTGTCACGGCCCCCGTCCCGGTTTTACCCGGTCCAGGAGCCGCGGGACAGAAACCCGTGGTATTTATTAATTGAGTTGACAGCTGAAGTTTAAACAGGATCTTTTAAGACTTGAAAATTTGCCCGAGTATCTTATTTCATAATTTGGGATAAACCCCGTAATTTACAATAGAGGAATTTTACTAGGAAATTCCCTGTTTTACAAAACATGTTTATTTATTTATTTGAGCCAATACTTCAAGCTTGTTAGTGCTCCATAGCACCTTTTCTTGCTTCACAGTAGGTCACCTGAAACATGTTTTAAAAAATATTTTATCAGCGGGGAAATACTGGCTGTTAGGCCCTAAAGTGTGAGACTGACGCATCAAATTAACACAACGAGTTATGGTTACGAACTGGGCTTTACCGGGTTAGTTATATTAGGTTTTGGACCTTTATAGGTCACTTGGGCTAAGCTTTAGGCCGTGTGGGCCAAGCAGGCCCAAGGGGAGCCCATGTGGGAAATGGGCTAGTCTATGTATATAAACAAGTTTTTGACTTGTTTTAGGGTTTTGAACCTTTGGAGCCTCATTGTTTCCAGAATTTCCTACAAAGAGTCAGAGAGAGGCGATTGGTGGTGTGTCAACTTGTACTAGACGTTTTGCTTATTCAAGTAATAGAACGTGTGCAAGTTTGAAAGTGATTTGGTATTGTGTTCTTCGTTTATCATATTTTTCGGTCTATCTTGAATCATCTTGTGTTTGGTTTCCGCGCTCTCACAAGATTAGGTTTGATATCATTGAAAGATCCGGTTTTCGGGACTTACAAGTGGTATCAGAGCCATTAGAACCTTTTTCTAGGCTCGGTGTGATATCAAAGATTCAAGATTTTCGTTGTTTTTGGATTGGTGTTCTTCGTGTTCTTGGCGGTGTTCATCGAATTTTTATCAAAAATCAATATAGTTTGGTGTTTCAATCTATTTTGAAACTGTTAAAAGATATTCGACGATTTTTGAATTTTAAAAGGGAATATCTTTTGTTTGTAAAAGGATTTATATTTCCAAAATTTTTGGACTTTGTGTTTTGTCAGATTCCAAAAATCTTTTTTTAAGATTTCGATACATCAAGAGTTTTTAGTTGCAGCCTTGGTTTCGAGTGCCATCTACTTGTGGTTTCGAGTCAGCATCTTCATTGATCATCTCTGGTCTCGGGTCCTGTGTCGCAATCAACACATCATCATCTTCTCCGATTTCAAGTTCCGATCTCGAGTCATCACAGTTTGGACTCAGCGGTCTCGACTCACATCGTCTGCTTTCAAGGTCTCGAGTCATCTTCTTCCCCAGCTGTCTCGAGTCGCAACCTTCAACCATCATTTCGAGAGTCGGTCTCGAGTCGCAACCACTGTCTCGACTGAGGTCTCGAGTCTTCAAAAAATTTGGTCTCGACTCATCAACTTTCCACGGTCTCGACTCATCAATTTTCAGTCTCGAGTCGCAACGGAGATCTCGAGTCATCATCATCCTCGGTCTCGACTCATCTTCATCGTTCATCTTCTTCGTCACAGCACCGTCATCAACTCCGGCGAACACCTTCATCTTCTCCGTTGATCCCCGTCGCTCATCATCTTCTGATCACCTTTCTTTTCAACCACCTCAAGTCACCATCAACCACCGCACATCCACCACAACCTGCATCTCCACCTCCGACGTTCATCATCGTCAACCGCCGTCCTCCTCCGACCACCACCTTCGTCTTCATCATCTTCGTTCATCATCCAGTTACCATCGTCACATCATCATTCACCGACGTAACCTGCAACTCCGGCCGTCGTTCATCGTCATCACCATACTTAGCATCTCCGATCACCCTCTTCCGGTCGACGCCACTTGCAACAGGGAAAGTGCTTTGATTGTTATTGGTTTTGGCGGCTGAAATCTGATTAGGGTTACATTTGAAATCGACGAAGAAGACAGTTGTTTCATTTTTTATTAATAATAATAATTATAATATTTAATAATCATTAGGTCATCATTGCATAATTAAAATAATAATAATAAAATATATTCTAATTAAATATTTAAAAAAAAAGGGTTTGTTTGTTTGTGATATCGGTTTGACAGATTTTGAGGTGCAGTTCAGAAAGCGGGTTCACGGGTTTGAGTTAGCAAGTACACGGGTTCTCGTTTGATTTGTGTTTTGAGGAGAAGAACAAAATTATCAACCACCCGCTAAAATTATGGCATTCATATTTCACAAACCCGTGGTTCAAGAAATGACTGTTGAAGATGTACTTTCTGTTTTCTGCACTCCTGAGTGTCGAGAAAGGGTTGAGGCATATAGAATACACAGCGCTGAGCTAATACAAGATTATCAAGACACAAAAAATAAAAATTTTACTTTATCAAAGAATGAAAAGCTTTATAAAGATAAAATTGAAGCTCAGCGAAAAGACATCGTCAAACTCAAGGATGATGTAAGTGTGAAAACAACTCAACTCTTATATGTTCAGGAGAAACTGTGCACTGTGACTAAGGAACTGGAAGATATCAGAGATAGATATCAAATAAATGAACTTAACATTAAGAAATTTGATTCTTCCAGCAAATTAGTTAAAAACTTGTGTGATCAACAACTTGCATATCAGAAAAAGAAAGGGTGTGGATTGGGTTTCAATCAGGCTCCTCCTCCTTACAATGATAATTACACATATTTACCTATGACTGAGGAGGAGCTGATGAATGAATGTAAAATGACTTATGGTCCTAAAACTGATAAGTCATCAATCAACAGCAGACCTGTTGATAAATGAGCGACTCCTCCAATAAATTTTGTTACTAAGGGTACAATTGATCCTAATGCTTCGTCTACATGTGCAGATGAAGTAGTTGAAGTAACGGTTGAAAAGGTAGTTGGGAGTGAACCAGTTGTTCATTCTAATATTTCTGAAAATTATTTTGAACAAACTGAATCTGATATTGCTTTTAGTAGATCTTTGTTTGAGTCGTTTTGTGCTTATGTTCCGTCAAGTGAGCCTGATGTTTGGGGAAAAACTGATGATGTTTGTGTTGAATCCTTGAACAATAAGTGTGGTGATGATTGTTTTTCAGTAAATGCACATGATTGTGATGTTTCTAATATTTTAGTTGTTGACAATGTTACAGGTGAGGTCCCTCAGGACACATTCAGTGAAACCACTGAAACTTCTTCTCAAGAAAATCAAGAGTATCCTGATTCTTCTTCTAAATCTGTCTCAGTGGGTGTCCCTAATGTTGAATCTAGTGGGACCCCATTGGAAACTGTAGCTGAAAGTGAACCACGTGTAGATTCACATGATACGTGTGTTGATGAAACACGTGTTGATGAAACTTCTACATCTTCTGAAATTAAAACTGAACCAGATTTTGAAAAAGAAGAGGTGGTCACATTAAATGAAAAGTCACAAGAAAATGTTTCTGAAAAGGAAATTAAAACAGAAACTGAATCGTCTTTTCAAAATGATCCTGATAAAATTATAAAAGACGAAAAACATCATCTGTCTGAATCTCATGCTAGTGCTAGTTCTGATCAACAGGTACAGAAGAATTCAGAAAAGGCACACGGAACACAACCAAAGCAACCTAAGCTCGGTCATCTAGACCAATCAGATCGGCTAATGCTGCTTGCTCTCAGAATCTCCATACATTGAAACGACAGATATGTTTCAACTGTGGAATTCCTAGACGCATTGCTAGAAATTGTGTTCATCGTCCAAAAGTGCAACAAAAAGTCAACACTCACTCTTGTGCTGGTGTTTGTGAGCCGGTTCACAACACACAAAAAGAGCCAAAATGAGCAGATCAAAGTCGAGAGTATAAGAAGTCTGCTCACCAAGGACAATTACGATCTCATAAGGCTCCTGACAAGGTGATTGAAAGCTCCAATCAGAGAGAAAAGACGAAGAATGGTGCTCAGAGTAACAAGACTTCTGCAAATAGCAAATACAAGCACCCAAATTCGTCTTCGTCTGAAATTAATGTGCAGGCACATCCAACACAAAAAGGACCGGTTTGTCCTTCAGGACCTGCTAGAGCAAATCAAGCTGCTAAAAATGTCTTTCCGATGAAAAGACAAACTTGCTACAATTGTGGCATTGCGGGTCATATTGCTAGAAACTGCACACGGCGTCCCTATGTGCCCTACTATATGCAAGATCAGAGGGTTACACCTAAGGAAAACTACCATTCTAAGCCAATGAAGGTATCATCACCTAAGGCAATGAAGAAAGTGAATCCCAAGGTTAAACCTTCTGATGGGGATTGGAACGCTGCTAAAAACAAACGCAAGGCTGTTCAAGAACAAAAATGTCTTTCTAAAACTGAATCAGCTAATGTTGCTCAACCGAAGGCAACAAACACGTTTGTTAAACCGAAACAGATTTGGAAACCCAAATCCAAAGCAGCAATATCTCCAATCCTTGAAACCAAAGGGGACCTATGTTTAAAAGAAGTGTCTTATTTTGATGCTTTAGGAAATCCCAGGACCACGATGGCCTGGGTACCAATGTCTTACTAATCTCCTTATTTTTCAGGAACAACCAAGGAGGAGCTGTTGACAATCTCTGGAATGTTGATAGCAGTTGTTCCAGAGATAAAAACGGGTAACATTTCACTGTTGCAAAAAGTTCAAATTTTTTTTACAGATGATATGTTTCCTTTGGAGGAGATTAGAGAAGTAAGATAAGATCAGCAAAAGGTACCGTTTAAATTCAGTACTTTGATTTGAATATTGATTAGTCTTCAATCTAATGACGGAACGGTTAAGCAAAAATATTTTTTCTCTTTCTTAGTTCATTACTTTGTATATAAATTGTCCTTTCTCTAGTAAATGGTAAATTTGCGCAAAAATACAAGATTTATGCACAAATTTAGGGGGGGAGATATAGATAGATATAGAGTTTAGGAGGAAAAAACTCAGAAAAAGAAAAATACAAAAAGAGTTTGCTGTATATATATGCATTGTTTTAGGGGGAGAAATTGATAAAAATACAAAATCATTAGAAAAATGAAAAAGCCAAAAAGAAAAATTGCATGATATGGGAAGTGAAATAAATGTTTGTGTTAAAGGGTTTGACTAACACATGTAAGGTATCATAGCTGAAAAGACTAGGATCTACTGCGATATGTTGATAGGCTTGACGCTCAAAATGATAAAAGATACTAAGTGATATAAACATAACGAACTATGTACCATGTGGGTAACATACCAACGGCGTATGATTTTATGGTCTTAAATCTTGCGTTGATAGATAGACAATATCTGAGGTTTCGGGTCTTTATATTGGTGAATCATCCGGGGATATCTTGGCTGTCCTTTTGTTGCATCCAGATTATATGCAGACCTAGACACAGTCAGGATATCTTAAAAGATCCCAAGAGGACAAAAACCCAAAGGAATCAAAATCTCAAAATGAGAAAATTCCAAATGCTCAAAGAGCCAAATTCGTACCAAAATGGTATTTGCCTCACCCTCGTTGGACAAAATCATTGGTCGCTCTCCTGTACGAAAGTACTGACCTGTCACCAATGGTCTGACGTTGTAAATAAAAAGGATGACATCAATATACTCACCTGCTATGATGAATCGTTGTGCTTACCTTGATCGCGGGGGTATGCCTTGGAATAGGACACACGGGTATAATAGTATAATATTACCTTAAGCATATCACGAAGTTGAAAAATTGAAAGTTGAGCGTTAAAGTTTAAGTGGACAAATATATTGGCAATCGCATAGACCAGTTTGATTAGGCTCGTACTGAAAAGTGTTCCTTAGTCTGCCTGAGAACGAATTTTGATCCCATTGCAATTGTAATTGTATATTATATTATGGTAGTTGTTTATATTTTGAGTTTTATTTGTTTCAAAAATAGTGTCTTGCTTTTCTATAAAACCAAAAATCCAAAAATAGAGTGTTTATTTGTTTTTCTTAAAATAAAAAATGTAACCGTTCTTGAAGATTTGACTGATCATCAAAAGTTGAAAGAATTTAAATTGTGAAATCCGAGTATAAGTACTTGGGTGTACCTAGTGTTCATATGGTACTCTCCCTGTTGCATAAGAAATGTTTGCTTATGAGTTTGTGAGTTTGTGAGCATGTGCAGAACTTGATTTCAATCAAGAACAGGGATTGATGAAGACTGAGATGATGTTAGTTGCTGAAGAAGCCTGAAGCAGCACAACAACAAGATATACCTGAGTCAGAAGAACCGGATACGAAACGCCGTCTGACAGTGAAAGTACATTTGTAGAAGTACCGTGAACCTGCTTGAAAGACAAAGATTGAAGAAGAAAAGAGTTGCTGAGAATCCTCCTCTCACATTCTTTTTGACAAAGATTTTTCAAGCAAAGCTGATCGTGATCCTGATATGAAACTAACTACAAGAGCTGAAGAAAGAGACCCAGTGCTGAGAGTTCAGAAGTCAAGCACTTTCACAACATCTGCAGCATTGTGACAACCATAGACTTCGTTGAAGACGTTGCTGAACTCATGCTATGAAGACAATTTGATGGCATCAGTCTAGGGGGAGATTGTTAGGCCCTAAAGTGTGAGACTGACGCATCAAATTAACACAACGAGCTATGGTTACGAACTGGGCTTTACAGGGTTAGTTATATTAGGTTTTGGACCTTTATAGGTCACTTGGGCCAAGCTTTAGGCCATGTGGGCCAAGCAGGCCCAAGGGGAGCCCATGTGGGAAATGGGCTGGTCTATGTATATAAACAAGTTTTGACTTGTTTTAGGGTTTTGAACCTTTGGAGCCTCATTATTTCCAGAATTTCCTACAGAGAGTCAGAGAGAGGCGATTGGTGGTGTGTCAACTTGTACTAGACGTTTTGCTTATTCAAGTAATAGAACGTGTGCAAGTTTGAAAGTGATTTGGTATTGTGTTCTTCGTTTATCATATTTTTCGGTCTATCTTGAATCATCTTGTGTTTGGTTTCCGCACTCTCACAAGATTAGGTTTGATATCATTGAAAGATCCGGTTTTCGGGACTTACACTGGCGAGTCATTCAAATTTAATAAAACGACACATAGTTATAAATTACAACATAAGAGCGATTACAATGGCTTCTATCTTATTTTTATCTGGCGCCATGTCACCTCCTGGTGACGATGGTCATACCACTATTGGGTCCTTTCACCCAAGTAGTGATGATTATCACTGTTAGGATTTATTAGCCTAACCGTGAGAACTTAGTAATGTGCACAATACCCCACTAGCCAGTGATTGAAGATAACCACTACTTAATCCCTGTAATTATAACTTTTGAAAATGATTGGAGTATTGTAAAACATTGTTGATAAAGAGAATGACTCACATTGCAGATTTAAACGGGCAGAGTTTAGCCTACTGATAAGCCTTGTAACCTAAAATGACAATGCACACGAACTAGGTCAGTAACAAATACAACATTTACGATAACTCACAATATTATAACCCTCACAACAAATGACAAAGTGCAACACTTAAACATCCATCGAATTCACGACGAATGACAAAGTATAGCCCTAATGTGGGCAGCACTTAAACATCCATCGGATAGTTTCAATCGATTGGACATTGAATCGTAGCAGCGATCGAGTTAATACCCTGTATCGTAGCAGCGCCTTGATATCTTAATTTTCGATTTCGAGCAGTATAACTCCGTTTTTGACTGAAATCTCGAGCACAGGTGAACTGCTCATGGCCTAGCAATTTATAGCAAAATTTTAAGTCTTACGCGGCCCGCGTAAGCCTCCTCTTGATCTTACACGGCCCGCGAGGGCCACCTATGCGTAGACTAGGGCTAGCTTGTCACACCTAGGTCTGCCACGTGTGTGACACGTGGCCTGGCAAGCTGATCCGGAGATTTTATGATATGTCGCGGCCCGCGTAAGCCTAGGCTTGATCTTACGCGGCCCGCGTGAAACCCAAAAATCTGTTTTTCTTGGTTTTTCATGCACATTAGGGTTTCAGGGGTCCGTGTTTTCACTTACGGGTCATTTTGGGACATTTTTGAAGATCCTTACATCCTCCCCACCTTATTTAAAATCTCGTCCTCGAGATTTATTGAAATAAGTGAGGATACTTTCGCTTCATTTCCGATTCCAGCTCCCAAGTGTATTCGGGTCCTCTTTTTGACTCCCACTTGACTTTGACCAATACTAGTCTTTTGTGCTTGAGAAACTTGACCTTTCTGTCTTCTATTTGAAGCGGTTTCTCTACGAACTTTAACTTTTCATTTACTTCTATATCTTGAAGAGGTACTACCAGGGATTCGTCAGATAGGCATTTCTTGAGGTTGGATACATGAAATACGTCATGTACCCCGGCTAACTCCTCTGGTAGTTGTAAGCGATAGGCGACTGGTCCTATACGTTGGATTACTGGGAATGGTCCTACGTACCTTGGACTTAGCTTTCCCTTCTTCCCGAATCGAACTACTCCCTTCCAAGGAGAAACCTTCAAGAGAGCCTTATCTCCAACTTGAAATTCCAACGTCTTACGCCTATTGTCTGCATAACTCTTCTGGCGATCACGAGTTGTCTTTAATCTCTCCTTGATTTGAGTGATCTTGTCGGTAGTTTCTTGCACTATTTCAGGACCTGATAATTGACTTTCTCCTATTTCTGCCCAGCAAACTGGACTTCTGCACTTTCATCCATACAGTGCTTCGAATGGGGCAGCTTCAATGCTTGAATGGTAACTATTGTTATAGGAGAATTCGATTAAGGGTAGGTGGTCATCCCACTTGCATACAATTTCACATATTTGTTCTCTTAGGCATTTCATCGAACACTTGGCGGGTTTCGCATTTATGAAATATTATGTACAAACTTTTAAAGCATGATTCTTGCTAATTCTTCACATAACTTTCATTTTAATTCAGATTCAAAATCAATAATCTAGAACATCCATTGCCATACACCTCAAGCATCATCAAATTAACATAAAATACATCATCATCATCCTACATAAGAACCACTACAAATGGGTTTTTCATAAATATATATAACAATCAGAAATCTAAGCATAATTCAAGTTTCATAAGGCGTTTCTATCACATATCCATCCTAACTTCACTTAGATTCACGAGTTCATCAACACCCAATTCACCCAACATCACCAAATCATAAAATTTAACTTACTTGATAGTGAAGAACACTTAGGAGATCGATAATCTTGACACATGCATCCTAAAAACCTTCAATTCCCTTTTCGATTTGGAGATTTCTTGAAATTTAGGGTTTACCCCTTTTTCCCATGCTTGTGCGATCGACCACACACGCACAGTGTGTGTGGTTTTTATTTTTTTCTTTCTTTTAATGTTTTAAGGTTTATCACTTTACATATTTGGCCCTTCAAGAATAATATTCATATTAATAGGACCAAAAAATATCCCTACTTATTCATATCTAACTTAAATTAAAAATCCCATGGAATTTAGGGTGTTACACCAAATCAGCTAACATTTTCTCAAAATCCACCTTTCACCCAAACATCTACTACTTGTCGTATGTGAGGATAGTATCTAATGAGAACATCATTCCGCCCAACAAAAGTCAACCTGTTAACTCGTCAACCATATATTCCCTACCAAACCAACCTTCAAAGTATCAGTCGTCTCAACAACAACAATTCTTTTATAGAGCTTCGATGTTTGACCAAAGGGATGGTTCAGGGGAATTTGGAGATGGGTATGACCAATACGATAGTTATGTGGGGATTCAGGGTGATATACAAGTGATGAATATGGGGAATTTTGAGAGGTATAAAACGGGGTTAGGATCTACAGAAAGAGGGAACCAGGATACATCTGGGTATCAACAACACAGTCATCCTCCTGATTCGGATAACCATCAACTAGTGAATGTAAGACCTATAAACATTCCAATACCACCACCGGTACGGAAAATGCCGGCTCAACAAAGACCACTTCCATGAAATATAATTCCACCGATCAACCAATACGAGGGTATTCTGAGAAGATATGATCGAGGACCGGTGTGCGGGGTCGAAAGCCATTTCAAACCCACAATTGTTAACAACCCATCACCGGTGGTAATACCTCAATTACGAGGTTGTTTAATGACATACAACAAATTTTAATGACATACAACAAATTTTAGAGTTGTATGACGAAAGACATGGTTTCCCTGGGATGTTTGGTAGTTTAGATTGTATGAAATGGGAGTAGAAACTTTGTCCAACCGCAAGGCAAGGCCAATGCACGAGCGGATATCATGGAAAACCGACTATGATGCTTGAACCGGTGGCATCACAAGATCAGTGGCGGACCCAAGAATTTTTCGCTGGGGGTACGGAATATTTTTAAAGATTTTAGGACCCTAGCTATATAAAAAAATCGGTTCATAGCATGTCGGATCGAGTCGGATCATGTAAGACAAAAGAACATTAAACTAAAATTTATATAATCATAAAAAATACGTCAAACGTCATTACAAACGTATTTAAAATTTTACCTTACATGTTTTCATTTTTTGAAAGGAAAAATTACAAGTTTTGTCCTTTATCTTTATAGTACTTTACAGGCGGTGTCCTTTTTTTCAAATGTTGACAGGCGGTGTCCTTTATGGGGAATTTTGTTGCAAGTTTTGTCCTTTGAGCCTAACCTAGTTAGATTTTTTTGTTAAATCTGATTACCCAAGGGTATTTTAGTCTTTTTACCTCTTTATTATTATTGTTATTAATATTATACCACTGTCTCTCTCTTTACTTCTCTTTCTCTCTCCCTTTGTTGCTTTCTCTCTACCCACATACTCTCACACATTCAGATCCCACCACCACCACCTCCCGCCTCTCACCACCATTAACCCACCGTTTCACCATCCGACTAAAGCCCCAACCCAGAAACGGTGGTGGGAGCGGCATATGGTGAATACCATCACCGGTAAAGCTTCAATTGGTGAATACCATCACCCCTCGTCGGTTGCCATTTTCTGGTCACCACACATCGGCACAACAAAACCACTGCTGCTAAAACCCCATGGTCCATGGATGTCTGTATTTAAACCAGAAATGTGACCACGATCCTAGCCGCCACCGCCGTCTGTTTTGCTTTAAACCTCCACAACCGTCGTCTTCGTCTTCCCTTCATTTTTCCAGATTCAGGCGATGTGAACCACCACCGTCGTATTTTCTTCTTTAAACCTCAATATTTAGTTTGATGTTGAAGTACAAACTCATGTATTACCTTTTCTTGTGTGCAGGGTTTTGAAATTTGAAGTCGCAAAAAGACCAAATGTATTTCACTCACATATGGATCAGTTCATATAATAATGATATTCAAAGTTCTTTAGTTTAGATTATTGATTTTACCTTTTCTGTTTTTGGTTTGATGCGGTGCAGAACCAAATTAAACTGGCCTTCGTTTTTGCAGATTCAGGCGATGTGGGAATCTCCACCGCCGTATGTTCTTTAAACCACCACCGCCGGTGACTAAAATGATTTTGGGTGTTGATTGGCCACCCACCTGCAGATCGCCGGCCTAAGAAATTAACCCACCTCCATTGTAGTGGGGTTTTAAAAAGTTGTTCATGGGTTTTGAAAACGGTGGTGGCAGCGGCATATGGTGGTGTTGGTGAAGACGGTGGTGGTTGTGGTGGCGGCGGCATATGGTGGTGTTGGTGAAGACGGTGGTGGTTTGGGGGTTATAAAAGGGGGAAATGAAGTGGTGGGGTGAAAAAGACATAATTACCCTCATGTGTTTATCATGTGCCACAAATTAACTGAGTTTTCTAACTAGGTTAGGCTCAAAGGACAAAACTTGCAATAAAATTCCCTATAAAGGACACCGCCTGTCAACATTTGAAAAAAAGGACACCGCCTGTAAAGTACTATAAAGATAAATGACAAAACTTGTAATTTTTCCTTTTTGAAATCTATCCAAAACATTATCTTGAGATACTAAACACTCCATAAGTTCATTACATTCTTACTCGTGGTTCCTATCACATATAAATCGCTCCATAAGTTCATAAAACAACACTAAAAACTTAAACGAAATAAACAATCATGTTCAACCATAGTCTATAATTTTCAATTTTTTTCAAAGATTCAAGCCCTAGTATTAAATGTTGATTACTTGTAATTTTTCATTTAAACAAACAAAGATATAAATAAAACAACAAAAGTATTTAACTACAAGTCTAGAACAACCAAAAAAACATAAAAAGATCAAACCCTTATACGTCTATATTTTCTCCTAAACATCACATAAAAAAACAAAAAATCAATAAAGAAACCATACCAGTTCTATATCGGGGTTCAGGAGTAATATGGGTCGGTCTTGCCGGAATTTTGGTTTTTCCGGCAAAAAAAAGTCGTCCAATCGTGAGCAGTTGCGTCAAATCGCTAAGAATTTTTTTGTTTTGGCGGGATTTGGAATTGGAATAGGTGGATGGGTTTGGGTTATTTTATTTAGTTGAAATTTCTTTGGGTTGGGTTTGGGCTTGGGTTAATAAAAATATATTTTAGATTGGGTTTTGATTGGGTTAAGTAATTAAGTGAATAAGTGGCTAAAGAATAATTACATAAACACAAAATTGCAGAAAACAACCTTTATGTATACCCCAAACTGCACTTTATACCTTTCACTATGAAATCTGCCAAAACCAACCTTTACGTTCATGTTTTGTTACACATCACAACCTTTACACCAAACCTAGTCAAAAAAGTCAATTAAGTTGCCCCATGTGCGATGCATGTGAGGGCATATATGTCTTTTCCTTTGAATAATATATTTAAATAAATAATTAAATCAGATTTTAAAAAAATAATATATATATACCCTTATCTTTGAATAATATATGTATACCCCACAACCACCGGTTACTCCTCCACCTCCAACAATGGCAGCCATCACCACCTTCCACCGCTACCACCACCTTCACCCTCCTCCACCAAATCCGTGAACCACACACCGACATCACCTACTTCCGCCACCCACCTTCACCCTCCACCACCATCGGCACCCACTTCACTACCTCCACCCACATCCACCACCGACACCCACCTCTGCCACCCACACGCCCACAACACCCGTCTTTAAGAAACCCACTAAACTATTTAAAAAACCTTTAATCCCACCATCTAGCAACCACATCTATTAAACCCAATTCAATTGGTGAAATTGGGGCAAAAGACCACCACACAGCCGTCCGACAACTACAATGGTCACACATCATCGGCCAGTAGTTCCTGCACCGGAACAAAAAGAACATGGTGGCAGTGTTCAGATCTGATGATGATGATGATTGCTGGAGGTGGGTGTTTGTAGGTGGTTACCGGTGGTGTTTGTGGTGGGGATTATGGAGAGAGAAAATAGGGTGTAGTGTTTCTGTGACGGAGTTGTGGTGGTGAGTGGCGGAGATGAGTGACGGTGGTGGAGGTGGGTAACAGGTGGTGGTTCTGGCTTTGGTGGAAGTGGCAGTCAAAAGTCAAACTACATATATGCCCTCACATATAATTAGATAATCAAATATAACTTTATTTAAATATATTATTAGATAAGGTCAGCGAATTGGATACCAAATATAACTTTATTTAAATATATTATTCAAAGGAAAAGACATATATGCCCTCACATGCATCGCACATGGGGCAACTTAACTGACTTTTTTGACTAGGTTTGGTGTAAAGGTTGTGATGTGTAACAAAACATGAACGTAAGGGTTGGTTTTGGCGGATTTCATAGTGAAAGGTATAAAGTGCAGTTTGGGGTATACATAAAGGTTGTTTTCTGCAATTTTGTCTTACATAAATTGTGTTATATAGTTGTATATTAAATGATAATTAGTGTTTAATTTTTTTTATAAATTCATAATATTTTTTTCAAGTGGGGCGGTTGAAAATTTTCAAGGGGTGCGGTCGAAATTTCCAGCGAAAAACAACACTAAAAAATATTTTTTTTCAATGGGCGTGCCCATCCACCCACGCCTTAGGGTGGGTACACCCTTGCACAAGATCTTTGGATTTGGCATGCATTTTTTGGTGTGCCTGATGCGCATAACGATATAAATATTCTTAATCAATCGTCCATTTTCAACGATCTTATAAATGATGTTGGACCGAAAGGATCTTTTTTTGCAAATAGGGTCGAATACAAGTATGGATATTATCTAACAGGTGGAATTTAGCCTAAGTATGTTGTGTTCGTAAAATCATTTTCACGGGATACAACGTTTGATGAAAAGAGAACAAAGTTCAACATAACTTAAATGGCGGCACACAAAGACATCGAGCGAGCTTTTGGTGTTATACAGAAAAGATGGCCTATTTTGAGCATGCCATGTCGATTGTGGGACAAAGAAAAAATAAGAAATATGATGTACGCATACGTTATTTTACACAACATGATTTTAGAGGATGAAGGACGTGCAATTTGCGAGTACTTTGGGGAGGTAGGAAATCAAATAACGAAGATGTTAGTGAGGATGCGAGAATATTAAACAGATTTGAAATCCAGAACAGACAGACGCATCACAACCTTCAAGTGGATTGGTTGAACATATTTGGACGGTTCCGAGATACAACCTCGATGACGATGAAGCTGGTGATAATTAAAAATATGAGATGTACTATTTTTATTTTATTTGATGTATTTTTTTTATTTAATTTTATTTCATTGTCTTTTTTTAAATTAATATAAATGTGTTTTTTTAATAAATTTAATTCATTTATTTAACAAAAGAAAATATAAAAAAAGAATATAATAATGCCACATATGAACTCATACCCCTAACCTAAGTCCCTCAACTCCCATCTCTTTTGCGGCTTGAGTTAGACCATGGGGTATGGTGGGGCGTGGCCCGACACGTGGCTTGGGTGGGCTTCGCTGGACTGACCCACATTGAAGACGGTATGGTGGGGCGGGGCCATGGGGGTTTGGGGCGTGGCCAGCCCAAACCTCCATATTTATATTTTTTATAAACAAATTTATATTTTTTTAGTATACAAACGATTCGAGATAAATGATGTGTAATCAGCCATATCCGGCATAGTGGAGTGTATTAGAAAGGGAGCAATTGAACGATTGGATGGTGGGCTAGGTGTTTCTTGAAATGCCCACGGATTGTTCGGGTCAAAACCGCGATTATGATGAGGATTCATTTTTCGTATTGTAATTTTTTTTAAAAATAAGATAGAGATGATTATAGAAGAGGTCGAGTAGTTGTGGTAAAAAATAAATAGAAGTGTGAGTATTTATAATGAAAAAATATTTTTTTTTAAACACTTAGCCGTTGGCCAACGGCTACTTGTCTTGGCCAATGAGATCCCGCCATGTCATCTTGATAGCCCCGCCCAGGCTAACCCCCCCCCCCCCCCCCCCCCCAAGGGGCCACGCCGAAACCCAAGCCCACCCGGGTGGTGACACCCAACCCATGCCACAACCCCGCCCCATAGTCTTAGAGAGCTCACACATGACAGATGTCAACTCATGCCACTCCACTCCCTTCAGTCTTGCAAGTAGCCAATCTCAAACTGCAAGCGATTGCTTTGTCTCAGTCTTGTTTGTTCTTTGTGTGTTGTCATCTTAACTTGATCTCCAACTTAGTTTAGCTTTAGAATAATTTCATTATCATATGTTTACACTTTTATAATGAATATACTACCCTATCAGTAAAAAAATCTAGATAATAACAAAGTTTCATAATTATTACATTTAGGTCATTCAATGCCGATACCCGAAACAAATGATGTGGGCGTTCTTGTACAGTCTTCAAAATGCAAGTCATTTTGAGATGAAGCATGTTCAGCTATGCCAACAACTATTCGGTTCAAAAAAACAGGTCTATTAGTTGACAACAGTGACCGGAAACTGTCTCCAGCTTCATAAGCATCAACTTCATATTAATCGTATAAAGCTATGCCCGCGTCAAGAAAGCAATGGATTCCCATTCCAAACCACATATCACATCCTGTAACAGATGACAATCAGTATATGCATAGAATTCAATACGTTTGTTAACATGAATCTGGTCATCTCATCTAGAGGTGCGAATGGATCAATTCGAGTAATGTATAGTCAAATGAGTAAAATTCAAACAAAAAATCAGGCCACAAGTCATGCACATTGTACTTTAATCAAAACCTCCAACATTATTTTATTATTAAAAAAATAGATTAATAGTGAAGAATATAATTTTTGTAATCATATTTGACACTAACTGTTTATTTTTATAATGAACCTTTTTATAGAATTTGTGTTTCTAGTCAACCAAATATGATCAGACCAATCTCAACCTTTACATGTAGATTCGTGTTTTGACCCGCTACCCAACCCATATAGTTGAGTAAACAAGAAATGAATCTCAGCAAGCAACTTCAAGTACAACGAGAATAAAAAAAGTATAAATATAGCAAAGAATCAACTATAGAAAACCTGTCACTTGATGTTAACTTCCACTTACCGAGGGGTTGTGTCGATCAATGTCAAAGCAATTAATGGCACAATTTTCAGCCAGTAATTCAGTAGGCTCTTCACCTACATAAATTACGATGTAGTTATTCAGAATCATAGCATATAAAAATTTAAAAAATAATATATTTAATTATACTATACCTTGTTTAATGACAGCAAGCATCCCATCTTCTGAGCAAATCATAGCAGGCAAGACTCCTTTGGATGATAGGTTAGCATGATCCGAAGCACTCATAAAGGTGTCGTATTGAACCTCCCACACGTCACTTTCAGATATACATGTTGCTGTCTCACCATTATCCACTCCTGAAAGAACTATTGGCTGTTGTGGCCTCCTAAGATCCCATGCAAATACATTACCATACGAGCCTCCTGCCTTCAAATTGTGATAAATTTAGGCACATGCCCTTTTAAATTGGACTTACATAGTTGCACTTAATAATGTACAAAAAAAGGCAAAGCAGTGTACTCACCAAACAGGTGTGCTTTCGTGATGGATGAATATCAATAGAATGGATAATCCCGGAAGTAGCTCCTTGAGCCCTGCAATAGACTCTTACATAGTTATAAGATAATAACAGGTACGATACAAGTGACCCTTGGATTCTTGTGCAGGAGGTTTGTAAAAGAACAAACAAACTTTTTGGTGAGAAGTTTGCTGCATAGGTTCAAGAGTAATTGTTATTTTGTTTGATATCAAGCAAATAGCTTGATTATGGTCGTTTTACACAGGTTCTCATTAAAAAAATTAACGAATATAACAATCAACAATTATACCCACAAATCCACAATAGTCACACATACAACTGTTATCTACAATGGAAAGGGACATTTACTCATTTATATAACAAACAGATCGAACGGAATGTCAAAATTGCCCACATTTTAATGTCTCAAAAGATAATAATTACTCATTTTCTACAAGCACAACAAGACAGGGACAGTAGACAAGTAAAGTAATGTATCTAACGGTTAAGCACCAGAAAAAACTTAGCCATTCCAAGTAACTATATAGTTTGACCGAGAGAGAGGTCGTTTGTGAGTATCATCTCTACCTATGCAGTTATAGCGGTCCAAAATCAAATAGCGGTTAAGGTCCGCTATATGATATATAGGTTATAGCGGTAATTTTTATATCATGCATATTTTTTTATATATATATAAATATATATATAGGATAGGGATAGTGTACATTAATTCAGAAGTGTGAGAAGTGTATTATAACACTATATAACACCATATAAACACCGTATAACACTATGTAACACTATACAACATATAACACTATGTAACGCTATATAACACTATATAATAATATATAACACTATACATCTATCATAGACATGCTAACAGACAAAATATAGTGTTATATTTGTTATATAGTGTTATATTTGTTATATAGTGTTACATAGTGTTATATGGCGTTATATGGTGTTACATCGTGTTATACGGTGTTTATATGGTGTTATATAGTGTTATACGGTGTTTATATGGTGTTTATATAGTGTTATATGGTGTTTATATAGTGTTATAATACACTTCTCACACTTCTGGATTAATGTACAGGATCCTCTACCTATATATATTGAAAAATATTAATACTAATAATATAAAAATTTATAGTAATATCATTTATCATGCAAAATATTAGTAGTAATATCAAAATCCAAAACATGAACTGAGAAAGTCCAGCGATTTAGAGATTTAGGTTTAATTTTGTTGAATGATGAACTGATAAAGAACCAGCAAATGAAGACTTTTGGTCTCAATTTAGGTTTAATTTTAGGTTTGGGCCTTTACTTTTGGGTTTATTTATAAACAAAAAGTTGATTAATGTGAGCTTTACCTTACTTTTGGGCTGAAATAAAAAAAAACCCGCTAAAAGCAGTGCTACAGCCTCTATACGGGTTTCAAAATAGCGGTCCAATGGCGGGATTTAGCACCGCTAGGGGCGGGACCGCTATAAGGAACCACTATAGGTTTGTATGTCCGCTAAGCGCTATAGCCGTGCTATAGCATGCTATTGACTGCATAGATCTCTACATAAAGGATCATGGAAAGAACCTATTTATTTTCCTGACTACTAATAGAATCGGTTTATATCACATCATCCCAAGCCTACACAGTCATAAATAACAACATTAACTTTATACAGCCATTTAAACCTAAAACATGATCATCATTAATTTTAACCGAAAAAAACCGTTTCATTTGACATACCAATTCCCCTTAAACTGCGAAACCGGTGCGCCACCCCTCCTCAAATCCCACCACTGAAGACAATTCCCCAACCCACCCGTAGCAAACTCCATCGGGGACGCCCACCTGACCGCACTATACGAAACCAAGCCTTTCCCATCAACCACCCTCCGATAATCCAAACCCGAATCACCAACACTAATCACATTCACCCTCCCATCCTCCCCAACACTCACACACTCCAACCCACTTTCCAACAAATCCAAACACGTTATTCTCCCCAAATGCAAAACATTATCAGGCACCGAAACCTCAGATTCAAACGACCCATCAACAGGGTTTGGGAACAGAATGTGTACGGATCCTGTAGCGGTTGAGGCGGCGATTAGAGGGTTTTGTTGGGGGGTTTGGGTGGTTTTTAGGGAGGTGATTCGGGAGGAGGGTGTGAAGGAGGATTGCGGGGTTAGGGTTGGTGGGGTTGTGGGGGTTGGTGGGGTTATGGAGTTGAGGGTGAGGGTGGGTGTGGAGGTGTCGGAGTTGAAGGAGGCGACGGCGATGTGGCGGTCGAAGGCGGAGAGAGGGGGGAGGAAGCGGAGGGAGTCGACGTAGGTGGGTTGTGGGAGGATGTGGAATTGGGTTAGGGTTTGGGGGTCTGGTTCCATTGTTAGGGTTTTAGAATGGAGAATAAGATGGGAAGAAGAGGTCTCTTGGACTGGACAAAAATGTATGTTTAAAATGAAACTATGCACTATGTTTAATACCGGTGGACACTAACAATAGACTCAAGGAAATTTGAGTTTGATTCTTGAGCTTAACGGGTTTTATCGGTAATTTTATTGTCGTACTTACGAGCGGATGGGTTATCAGGTTTTCCCTGAATTGATGGTGGACGACTCGGGTTATACTCGGAGTACTCCGTTTGTCCAGTGAGTGCTCCGAGAGTATTCGAGATTGATTTATTGACCGTTAAAAAAATGCACTATGTTTAATGTTTGTTTAGAGAAATCAAACCATGTACTATTTCTTCAATCACATTTACTCGCAGCCACTCTATGCAATATAGAGAATCTCTTTATATTAATATAGAGGATCCAATGTAAATGCTATGAAGGCATGAGTGCACAGGGGCGTAGCTTTCAAGGGGCCGGGAGGGGCGCCCGACCATCCGAACTTTTCGCTCAATAATGTTACGTATGTACGTTTCGTATAGAACTTTTTAGGTATATACGTTTTCGACCCCCCGGTTTTATAAAAAAAAAAAAATTATGTAGAATTTTTAGGTCCGGTGACTTCCGACCCCCCGATGAAAATTATCAAGCTTCGCCACTGTGAGTGCATGTACCGGTTTTATTATTTTCGATCGATATAAAGCACATGTTGGTTTTATACTAAGCGTGTGTATTGTGGTGGCACTGTGATGAACTGATCTAATACTGATCGGATGCTAGCGGTAATGTACCGCCTCAACCCACGGGCTAATATCATAGTTATTTTTAAAATTGAAACCAACATGATGCTAGAAAAAAGATATAAAGCATTTCTAATTACGGAAAGTAAAGAGTGACGCCACTCTAATCAAGACAATTTATATAACTTTGTTGTAAATTATATTAAGGGTGAATTGCACTTTTCGTCCTTTATGTTTATACCGGATTGCATCAGATAGCCTTTAACTTCAATAATTACAGTCACAGTCTTTTTTTGTAAAACTCATAACACCTTACGTCCTTTAACACTAAGTTAAATTTTTCAGTTAAATATTACATGTCCCTTGAACATGAGGGTAGGTTAGTAATTTTAGTATTATACTTAAAATATATTTTAAAAAATAAACAATTCTAATCTAATCCTCTACCACTCTATCTCAATCTGTCTCTCCCATCTTTCTTTCTCTTGGACCAACCCCCACCACCACCAGATCCACCACACCACCACTTCCATATAGATCACCACACCACACCACACAACGCCTCCATCCAGATCCGCCACACCGCCACCTCCATCCATCCAAATCGCCACACCACAAAGTCTCAACAACCCGACCCGACTCATCTCCAGAACAACTGTTACACCCTGACTTTTGCTGAAGCGTATGCGTGCGACTAGATCGGTTCTCATTGCATTCGATTATAATAACAACTATATGATCAAAATGATGTTCATCCATTCATAGAGTTTAAAATATTACAAACACCCGTCATTTAAGTTTCAAACAACACAATCTCTGATTAAATTACAAACCAACAAAAGTGGATGACATCTAAACTTGAACTTTACATCCCGAAACAACACCAGCGCCCAAGATCCAACTTGTTTCCAGAAATACATGTAATTTTGAAAACATCAACAAAAGTTGAGCGAGTTCATGCGTTTTGTATGAGTACTGATAAACTTGTAAACATTTGGGAGACTCCTTTGAAAACAGGTATGAAAAGCGTCTATGAACAGATCAATTAATGTTTTCAAGGACATTAATGTATGTGAAGACATAGGGAGTACTCAATCCGAGTAGATAATTGTCGGCGTCGAATCCCCTCGACTATGTCGAATTTCCCCTCGACTGTATCAAATCACCTTGACTGTGTCACACCCCCAAAATACCACATGCGGAAAAACCGCGAGAAGTGTGACGTACCAGGATCCAGCCACCAATCACATTGAACCATAACATAGTATTTTATAAAAGTTTCCATTTATTTCATCAAGTAATTCCAAAACACAATCTAAAACAAATACGTTCAGCGGAAGCATAATGTAAATAGTTGTTCAAGTATTTCAAAACAATGTGTAAAACCAATGAACAAGTATTCAAGAGCTATGACCCATGACCACTCCAGCACTCCTAGATAGCAAGTTCCATTCCTTGAATCTAACGTCCTGCAAGCATGCAGACAAGTGTATCAGACAACGCTAGTGAGTTCAAAGTTTGTTAACACGTTTTAGTTACCAGATATAAGTATAAAACATTTCAATGATTTGATGTTGTTATTAACTCGATTACCGCAGATGGCTCTAGATTATTTACCCTTCCCCAATGCTCTATCAAACATTGGTCAAGTGGTTAAGGTAATTAGTTCACGACTGTCCTCCCCGGTACGGTGTGAGGGTGCCAAACCTAATAGCGCTATCAACTAATAACCCCGTTGCCTCCCCGGCAACCAATCGGTATATGATGGGACATAATGATAGAAATGAATGTAATAACCAACATCCCAGGTTTAACATTCCAGTCAAACCCAATTACCCGACTGAAGAAACACTAACTAAATGGTCGGAACCGAAATAGTTAGGGGGTTTGAATCCGCATAAAAGGTTAGCTCTCTCTCGGTTGATTCAGTTGTAATGGAATTCCTTCTCCGGTGGTTCTGCAAAAAAGAACACCGTTAGCCTCGTCAAGGGGAGAAGAGGGTTCTCTCCTTGACCCGACTCCGGCGTGAGAATAAGTATTGGTATCGGAGAAGATAAATATTTGAGGAGTGAGAGTAGTCTGGGTTTATACCTGAACAGTTCTCTTATTTATAACCGGGAGTTTGGGAGGGAAAACCTGTTATTGAAAAGATAACGGAAAATGCTTAACGCCGTAGCGGTTATTTTTCCTCCGTTTGAGTTCTTTGATCTGACGTCAATTAGCCTCGATCCGATGTGAGTGCACACGGATCGTGGTTTGATCTGTGGCTGAGGGATCGCCACGTGGAAAGTGATTAATTGGAGATTACTCTCCAATTGCATGCCTTCGTTAGGATTCCAGGGTTGTCTGTGGTGATGACACGTGTCCAGGCGGTTATAACCGTCTGGGTGGTGCATGATTGTATTCTTTCTAGAAGACTACTGCTGCAATCCAGTGTGATACCTTACTGTGTGGACACAGACAAATAAACCCCAAGCCTGGGTAAGATAATATCTAAGTCTGGACGTTGTGGCGGAAGTACTGGACAAAGGCTTTTTAATCCTTTGTTGAATGGGAGAAGGCGCAAGGATTTATGTTATCCTTTGGGCGCGCGGCTGTAAGTTACTGATCTCTTTGTTCCTTTTAGTAAGACCAGTGCGTGGCCGCGCAAGGTCAAAAGGCTAGAAAGGTTAGTTTGTGGTATGGTCCAAATCCTTTTTTATGAGGTTTTTGAGACCTTACCCCTTCAAGTCCCCCCAGTCTAGTGTTGTACTTATGCAAGTAAGTGGAGCACTGGACTTATGAGAGGGAAATGTTTTTGGGCGCGTTAAAATAAGAAAGCTTCTATGAGAAGATTTATCCTGTTGGAAAAAGGAAAAAATCTTTGTAATCATGCTCTGACACGTGATGACGTCAACTGGCAGTCAGAGTGGGTATTTTTCTCTTTGTCTTGAAACTCGTAGTGGCGCTTGTCAGACCTCATTAATGAGGATATGACCCTGGTTCCTGTAGCGCCGTATTGTGATATAATTCTGATAACTAATGATGAGCAGGGTTCCCGTTTTCCGAGGTTGAGCTTTTACATATATATGTATTGGGATTCCTTTTATCATTAACTTGGAGAAGATGAAGGGAAAAAGTACCGTTCGTTCCCGGCGTCTTTCAGATATCTTAAGGGTTCGAGAAGCTGCTGAAGCTCTTTTGTTACTTGCCAATTCTCCGTCACCGCTGCTTACCGGAACTGGTAAGATGATGGCAGCTGTTAGGTCTGTTGATGTTGATCTTTGTTTGTCGGAGGCTGATAATGAGACTGTTGTGTTGTCGGTTGAAGATTTAATGGCTCGTTTCCCAACTCTTCGTCCGAGTACGTGTCAGTTGAGGTACCAGCGTCGTCGGAAGAAACCTCCGGTGAACATGGATGTTGAAGATGAACCTATGGTTGGTTAGGTTTGGGAGTTGTTTGTCCCTGATTTTGATTGTATATATAAGTCTGTTAGTATAAACTTATCTTTTGAAGATCACGGGTGTGATTGGTGTTAATGTCTGTTGTTTGATCATCTTGCTATCTTGCAGAAGCAAGGTTTTTTGTTTGAATATTTTAGTTTCTGGAACTAAAATTGTCATGATCTTGTTCCTGAAGTGTTTTGTTGCACTTTGGTGATATATTGATAATGTTTTTACTTCATACGTGTTTGAATTACAATATGTTGCATGTTTTTTAATTGCTTTTGGATAGGTAAGGCGAATGAGAGATGGTATTGTGCTCATGTTTGAACGTTCGTCTAAAAGGCGTAGTAGCTTGCCTTGTTTTTAGACTGTTCATGAGGTATACAATGTTTGACCATATTGTTTTCGCGCGAACCCCAAAAAATTACATGCAATTTGTAATAAACAGTACTATAAGTAGGAATGATGTTTGTATTGATAAGAGCGTAAGGCTTTGTAATACAAGACATAATAAAGAAAGACATTGCCTGTATATTCTTTCCGCTTTTGAAGACTTAGTTCATATGTAACACCTGCGCAACTGTTGTGCGTTCCAGGTGCGGGGGACAAGGGTCCCATCGATCCTTTTTAGGGTGTATGCCCCTTTGCCTAAGACCTCGTTAATGACGTACGGTCCTTCCCATCTTGGCGCTAATTTGCCCGGCTTTTCAGCGTTTGACGCCTCGTTGTCGCGCAACACGAAATCGCCGGGGACAAATGTGCAAACGCGGACGCGCGCATTGTAATACTTTTCGAGCTTGGATTTGTACCTTGCTTCTGTTATTGCGGCGTTCTCGCGTCTTTCTTCCAAAAGATCCAAATCCATTCTTCGCTCTTGTTCATTGTTCTGAGTTTCCATGGCTATCATGCGCGGTGATGGTAAACCTATCTCAGCTGGAATGACGGCCTCAGATCCATAGACTAGACTGAACGGAGTTTCGCCGGTGCTAGTTTTTGGCATTGTTCGATGCGCCCAGAGGATGCTGGGGAGTTCGTCAACCCACCCTCTGCGTGCTGTCCCGAGTCGTGCTTTTATGCCGTCAACGATCTGTTTGTTTACGCTTTCTACCTGTCCATTCGCTTGGGGATGCGCGACTGTGGCGAAATTATGCTCGATCTTCATTTCTTTAAACCATTTTTGAAGATCTTCTGCGGCGAAGTTTATACCATTGTCGGAAATAATGGGCAATGGTAATCCGAATCTGCAAATGATATGTTCCCATATAAATTTGCGGATTACCATCGCTGTTGTTGAGGCCAAAGCTTTAGCCTCTACCCATTTTGTGAAGTAATCCACCGCGACGATGATGAACTTTACCGCACCTGGCGCGTCAGGAAATGGACCGACAAGATCGATGCCCCACTGTTGGAATGGCCAGGCGGAAGTAACAGGAATTAGTGGATTTTTAGGTCGGAGTGTCTTTGGTGCGTGGCGTTGACATGCCTCGCATCTTCTTAATAGATCCACTACGTCCATGTGCATTCCTGGCCAGTAATATCCAGCGCTCATTATTTTTGCCACGACCATGCGCGGTCCCGCGTGTATCCCGCATAATCCTTCGTGGATTTCTCTGACCAGGTACTGGGCGTCTGTTTTATCGACACATCGTAGTAATGGGCCCATGAATGATTTCCGATAGAGGACGCCATCGGCCATTTCGTAATTTACTGCCTTGTGCTGTATTTTTCGAGCTTCTGCCTTCCCTTCCGGTAACTTTCCGTGTTGAAGGTACAAGATAATCGGAGACATCCAAGATGGATCTCCCATTTCTATAACGTTTACTTGCTTGAGATGAATGGAAGGGTTGGATAATACCTCTATGCGTACTTCTTTTGCTAAGTGCTGAAAGCTGGTAGCAGCTAGCTTGCTTAGCGCGTCAGCATGTTTGTTCTCGCTTCTGTTTATGTGATTAACTTTGAATGTTTGAAATTGGCTGATTAACATCCGCGCTTGTTCAAGGTACAGTGCCATAGCTTCTTTTGCATCGTAATTGCCATTAACTTGCTCGGCTACCAGTTTTGAATCGACGTTAGCTTCAAGATTTCTTGCCCCCATTTTTAACGCTAAGCGAAGACCTGCCAAGAAGGCTTCATATTCGGCTTCGTTATTCGTACTTTTGAAATCTAATCGTATAGCATACGTGAGCTCGTGGTTGTCTGGGCTGATTAATCGGAGACCTGCTCCTGCTCCATCGTCATTGGAAGCACCATCTGTGTGTAAGGTCCAGACTCTGTCATCGAAAACAGGTGTTGGGTTCTGGATTGTCTCACATTCTTGTATTTTATCGATAGGAACTTCAGTGGCGAAGTCTGCTAACACTTGCCCTTTGATTGCGGGTCTTGGTCTGTAAAAAATGTTGTAACCTCCCAGTTCAATTGCCCATTTGGCCAGTCGTCCCGCTATGTCGGGCTTGGATAAGATCTGGCCTATGTGGTAATTGGTAAGAACTGTGATGACGTGACCCGAAAAATACCTGCGTAGACGTCGGGATGCGTGTACTAGTGCTAGGACTAGCTTTTCTATCATTGAGTACCGAGTTTCTGGGCCGGTAAGCATTTTGCTGATGTAATAGATTGGAGTCTGGATGTTCTCGCGCTCTACCATCAATACAGCACCGACCGCTACTTCCGCGGCAGATAGATATAAAATTAGTGGCTCTTTTTCTTTTGGTGCTGTCAATGTTGGCAGTTGAATTAAACATTCTTTCATTTGTTTGAATGCGGTTTCCGCTTCAGATGTCCACTGAAAGTCAGTTTTCTTTGCGCAGTTTCGTAGCGTACTGATGAATGGATAAGACTTTGCTGCGTGATTAGCCAAAAATCTGTTTAAAGCCGCTAAACGTCCGGCGAGCCTTTGCATTTCTTTAACTGTTGCGGGTGACGGCATTAGCTGAATAGCCTGCACCTTTTCTGGATTTACTTTAAAACCATCTTTTGTGACGATGAATCCCAAAAATTTCCCTTCCTCCATGCCGAAGGAGCATTTGGTTGGGTTGAGTTTTAGGCTCACGCTGCGCAAGGAGTCGAATGTGCGCTGGATATTATCGAGCATTGTGCCTTCCTCATGACTCATGATGACGAGGTCATCCATGTATACCTCGACAGTCTTGCCAATGTCATCTTTGAAAATTGTGTCCATTAGGCGTTGATAAGTTGCGCTTGCGTTGCGCAGGCCGAACGGCATTTTGGTATAACAGAAAATGCCTTTATCTGTGCGGAACGCCGTTTTGTCTTCGTCTTCTTCTTTCATCTGGACCTGATGATAACCCTTGTAACAATCAAGAAAACATTTCCATCTGAATGACGCTATAGAGTCGACTTTCTTGTCTATCTCTGGAAGTGCGTAACAATCTTTTGGGCATGCTTTATTCAGGTCTTTGAAGTCAACGCACATTCTCCACCCGCCGCTATGTTTCTGTACCATCACTGGGTTGGCTACCCATGTATGGTATTTTACTTCGCGCAAGATGCCCGCATTAAGTAACTCTGCTACTTGCTCGTCCATTGCTTTTGCTTTTTCTTCACTGAAACTGCGCCTCCCCTGAGCAACAGGTTCTACTGATGGCTTGATGTTTAGACAATGTTGCGCGATGTCGCGTGGGACTCCAGTCATGTCCGTTGGGCACCAAGCAAATATGTCTTTGTTGTTAGACAATAATTCTTTTAGTTGTATGCGTGTTGCTGGTGAAATGGCTGGTCCTAGCAGAATGGTCTGCTCTGGGTACTCGTTGTTTAGAACCCATTTCTCTGGTTCATTTGGTGCCGAAGGTTTGACCACCTTTGTTGGTGGTTCGTCGTCTACGAACATGACTTCTTTGCTTGAATAGAGTATTGCAACTCCAGTTTCTGTCGGAAATCCGCAAGCAGCGTGTGGAATGGAAGTGATCATGCTAAATTCCCTTTGTGACCTTCTCCCGAGCAAGACATCATGACGTGATGTCGCCGGCATGACCATGAAATTGACTGTAACTGTTCGTGAGTGCTCGCCATCGGATAAGGTCACCGGGAAAACGATTTGCCCTAATGGGAATACAGCTTCATTACAGAATCCGGTGAGAGGGAAGTCGACCGGCTCTAACCGTGCTTTATCTTCTGGATCGAGTTGTTTAAAGCACTGTTCGTATATGATGTCCATCGAGCTTCCTGGATCGATGAACATATAGTCAGTTCGGTAATGACCGAAAATACCAGTGATAATCACTGGTCGTTCTTCCTGAGGGCCCCCAGGAACAACGAGGAACACCACTTGCTGTTCTCTCCAATGTTGATCATAGTTTCGTTTATTTGGTCTTCGTGATGATCCTCCCTGAATCATGTGTATTTGTTTTTGATAACTGCTATATTGGCTGGATTGGATGTCCTCCCTACGTGGTGTTGGTGGATCCAATACTGAGGTATTAATTTCTTTTCCAGATCTGATGTTTGACAAATCAGATCTGGCGATTTGAATAACGATTGTGTTTATAGCAGCTTGGCATCTGCTAAACCAATGTTCTGGAGATTCTTCTACCAGTAAATTGTTTCCGATGCTTGGTCGAGGACCAGGTTGCCGGTGAGATGACGAATTTTCTGCCATGTGCAAAAACAGGAAATGGAATGAACTGAATCGAAACGAGATAGAAACTAGAAAAACTGAGAAAACGGTGGGCGCCAATGAAGAAACACTAACTAAATGGTCGGAACCGAAATAGTTAGGGGGTTTGAATCCGCATAAAAGGTTAGCTCTCTCTCGGTTGATTCAGTTGTAATGGAATTCCTTCTCCGGTGGTTCTGCAAAAAAGAACACCGTTAGCCTCGTCAAGGGGAGAAGAGGGTTCTCTCCTTGACCCGACTCCGGCGTGAGAATAAGTATTGGTATCGGAGAAGATAAATATTTGAGGAGTGAGAGTAGTCTGGGTTTATACCTGAACAGTTCTCTTATTTATAACCGGGAGTTTGGGAGGGAAAACCTGTTATTGAAAAGATAACGGAAAATGCTTAACGCCGTAGCGGTTATTTTTCCTCCGTTTGAGTTCTTTGATCTGACGTCAATTAGCCTCGATCCGATGTGAGTGCACACGGATCGTGGTTTGATCTGTGGCTGAGGGATCGCCACGTGGAAAGTGATTAATTGGAGATTACTCTCCAATTGCATGCCTTCATTATGATTCCAGGGTTGTCTGTGGTGATGACACGTGTCCAGGCGGTTATAACCGTCTGGGTGGTGCATGATTGTATTCTTTCTAGAAGACTACTGCTGCAATCCAGTGTGATACCTTACTGTGTGGACACAGACAAATAAACCCCAAGCCTGGGTAAGATAATATCTAAGTCTGGACGTTGTGGCGGAAGTACTGGACAAAGGCTTTTTAATCCTTTGTTGAATGGGAGAAGGCGCAAGGATTTATGTTATCCTTTGGGCGCGCGGCTGTAAGTTACTGATCTCTTTGTTCCTTTTGGTAAGACCAGTGCGCGGCCGCGCAAGGTCAAAAGGCTAGAAAGGTTAGTTTGTGGTATGGTCCAAATCCTTTTTTATGAGGTTTTTGGGACCTTACCCCTTCACCGACATTCCTCCTCGGAACGTTTACCAGATGTCCCTCCCCGGGACGCATGCTTGGAAAAAGAGCAGTGAACTCACCTTAGATTTGCTTGGTATTTTGTGTTACCCGTTCCAGTTAATCAACCAACCCTACCGTGGTTACCAATGAAATCAGTATCATAATCAATCAAGTCACGTATATCCACAGTTTGCATACATAGCAAAGATCACCGTATATCTCATAGCAGTTACTCAGTCACTTACATGTCATAAACTACATAAGACTCTACTGTTTGAAAGGTTCTGTTTGTATGTTCAAATTGAAGCATCTCCACGAAGAACCAGTCTTTCGTGGAGTGCTTCCTTGACGAAAAACCCTATGGCGAAGAACAATTCTTCGTCACTCAGGGGTGTGACGAAGTACCCTCTGGCGAAGAACTATTTTTCGCCGAGAACGATTGTGACAAATGACCCAGATGGTTTGTCCGACAAAGAATCAAGTTCTTCGTTGAGCCTTGTTCTTCGTCGAGGCAGTCCTTCTTCGCTGCCTTCACAGACAGTTACACTTCCCTATTTTCCAGCCGTAACTATTGCTAACAGTTTGACAGTTTCCCTAATCAGATCAAACAACGGATTAAACGATGATCGTGCATTCTAGTTACGAGTAATCATCACTCATACAAAATGTAACAGTTAATCATCACACATCAACCTTGAACCCTATGCATAACCGTTTACAATTAACATCATTAATCAATAACTTGATCTCATGAATTCTAATCGTGTCATAGCAATGTTCACCATTATTATCAAATGCATCAATTACAGTTCATAATTATTGATTCCCATACTCATGTTGTCCAAGCCAAAACCCTAAGACTCATACAACACTACTCAATCCAATCATACAGTTTGTTACAATCATCACCGGCTTTCTATTAACACGCATCCCTAATTACTCATACAACATATCGCTACACGTGATCATGTATCGAACATAAATCCAATGAACGAAACAAAACACTAACCTTGATTCAAGATAGAACAACAGTGCTTAGGGTAATTAAACCGAGAAGATGATGCTTCGAAGGGGGTTTGCTGCCGTCGTTAGGTTTAGAGGGAGTCTAGGGTTTGCAATTGATCAGTTATGTGACATATATACACGTACGTTCTAAAGGGAGTGGGTTGGGCCTGTATAAGGAACTGGGCCGCTAACCATTCTTCGTCGAAGAACATGTTCGACGAAATACACTCTCTTGGCGAAATACCTCTTGGCGAAAGACCCATTCTTCGCCGAAGAGTGTTGTGACGAAGGATCTGTTCTTCGTCAAGAGGTGAGGTGACGAATATCCCATTCTTCGCCGCCTAGGGTTTTTATCACTCATAAAACAGTGAACATTAAACATTCAACTAATCAATTAACCAACAAATACTCTAATCAATCACACAAACTACACATGCCATAATATAAAACAAAATGTTAAAACAAGATTACAAAACAAGTGGTAAGTAGAGGAAGGAGCTTGAAATCTCGGATTGTCACATCATCCCCAACTTGAAAGAAATTTCGTCCCGAAATTTGATAAGCAATCCCAAAATGGCAGGATGTTAAATCAGGATGACTGTGGATTTTCCGCAGGTGCCACATCATCCCCAACTTGTAAGGGAATTTCATCCCGAAATTCACTAGTTTTATCAGAATGAGATTTGTCAGTTGGGAAAAGATGAGGATACTTAAGTTTCATTTGATCTTCGCGTTCCCACGTGAACTCCGGTCCATGTCTTGAGTTCCAACGAACTCTCACGATTGGAATTCGACTATGCTTACGAACCTTGACTTCCCGATCCATAATTTCAATAGGTTCTTCGACAAATTGCAATTTGTCATCGGTTTTCAGCTCTTGTAACGGTACCACAAGTCTTTCATCAGACAAACACTTCTTTAGTTGCGACACGTGGAAAACATCATGAACGCTACCCAATTCCGTAGGTAACTCGAGCTTGTAGGCCACTTTACCGATACGCTCCAGAATTTTGAAAGGCCCTACATAACGAGGATTAAGCTTACCGCGTTTCCCAAACCATACCACACCCTTCCAGGGTGAGACTTTCAACAAGACACGATCGCCTACTGCGAACTCCAAAGGTTTCCTACGCTTATCAGCTTAGCTTTTCTGATGGTCACGCGATGCCATTATACGGTTCCTGATCTGGATAATCTTCTCTGAAGTTTTAAGTACAAGTTCTGGACCCGTGATCTGGCTGTCACCCACCTCAGCCCAACAAAGAGGAGAACAACATTTCCGTCCGTACAGGGCTTCGAACGGAGCAGCCTGGATACTGGTATGGTAGCTATTGTTATAAGAGAACTCTATCAAAGGCAAGTGCTTTTCCCAACCCTTTCCAAAATCAATCACGCACGCACACAGCATGTCTTCAAGTGTCTGGATGGTTTGTTCACTTTGACCATCCGTCTGTGGGTGATAAGCAGTGCTCATGTCGAGACGTAAGCCGAACGATTTGTGCATCGACTGCCACAAATTCGAAATGAAACGCGGGTCACGATCAGAAATAATAGAAGTTGGCACCTCGTGCCTAGAAACCACCTCCTTCAGATAGACAGCTGCAAGTTGTGAGAACTTATCCGTTTCCTTGATTGCAAGGAAGTGTGCTGACTTCGTGAGACGGTCGACGATCACCCAGATGGTGTCGTTCCCGTTTTGAGTTCTAGGTAGCCCAGTGACAAAATCCATGGCAATCTGCTCCCATTTCCACATGGTTATTTCTGGTTGTTGAAGCAATCCAAATGGTTTTTGGTATTCCACCTTGACCTTTGAACACGTCAAGCATTTACTCACATACATCGCGATGTGAGCTTTCATCTTCGGCCACCAATACATGACTTTGAGGTTATATATGTAGGTATCGAGTTCAATAAAAATATACCTGATACTACATTTTGGAGGGCCTTGGCTTCTTTAGTTGTAATCTGAAACATCCTTCCTTTGGCTCTTGTGTCACACCCCGATTTTCCACGTGTCACCGGTGGGCCCGGTGGGGGAGTATCGTGACGTGGTTGGCAACATCATGGTCAAACAACACAATATAATAATGCACAGCGGAAGCAAAAGATAAATATATTACATTCCGAATATAAGTAATGTCAAAGTATTACAACGGAAGGTAAAGGATCCACACGCGGATCAATAAAAGAAAACTGTTCAACAGACTTTAGGCATCTAGAACTTGCAAGATTCCCTAGTGACGCCCTGAGCTCCCAGCCAATTACGCATAGTACCTGTCACTTAACCTTTTTGGAAAATACGTCAGTTTTCACTGGTAAATACAATTAACTGACTCATTTTGGAAAAAGAGTTTAGAAAGTGATTCGAGTGCAAACGGCACAAAATATCTTGACACATTGATTAAAATGCACAGAGGCAAAATTAATCTTTTATACTTGGGACAATTCTATTAATAAAAATCTTGTATCCGATTTACATGGTTGTCCAACATTTAGGGCCGGTGATTATACAATACAAGCCGGACAAGATTAATCGACACACCACAAATATAATCTCACAAGAAGATACCCTTACGAGTGAGTATACGTTATACATATGCAACAGGAGGTGTTTTGCCTACACCTTGTGCTTACGTCGTGGCCATTCACTTTTTAAAATGAGCCAAGGATATCCAGGACACGGTCATTAACCCCCAATGTTATTTGTTATCAATCAATACAGATTAAAACGGGATTATGCAATTTAATCATCTCCGATTAAAAGGTTTCTACACCCGACCAAGCGGTATTTTTATAATACCGTATCCCAAGCCCGTATAAGGGAAAATAAGTTAAAAGTATTTACCTGAGCTAGCAATGCAATTTATACTCAGCCGTATATTCTAATCAGCAAGCACGAGTACTTCTACTGGGGCTCTCAATCTGGAACGAAGGTTTTATTAACCTATTAGATTCCTAACGGGTCTTATTTAAGTCGTAACTTAGACCGGTTAGTTTTAAGAGAGGTTTACGGTTCAAACGCATGATTAAGCGAAGACCGGAATAGAATGGGATTTAGACCCGACAAGTTCGAAGACTTGTATAATATGGGTAAACTAAACACATTCTGGATTTTGAGATAAAAACGATAACGTTTGACCCGTTGCGGCTAATTTATATAAACTAGTTTTATAAGCCGAACCGAACGCGAATAATGCGTAACGGGTAACCGAATGGATCACGAACAGGTTTCCTAAGTTAATATGCTTTAAATATGTTGTGGTATCATAATGACACCTTCCATAATGCCCAAAACGAGTTTAATCCTTAATTATGCCCAGTAGGGGTATTTCGGTCATTTTGAGATTATAAAAGGGATTTAACGTAACCCCGATGTTCGGGACTGAAGTAATCAGTAAACAACTTATTTTTAACAGATTATATTAGTTGGTAATAATCCTTATGTGTCAAAATGGTTTTAAGCCTAAACTACGCGTATATTACGCGTATAAACCCGTTTTAAGCGACGTACGATTAAAAATACGATTCTGGGTTTTCTGATTAGTTAAACAGGCTCAAAACATTACATTTATTATTTAAAATCAGTAGAAATTGGATTCTCGTCAAAATTCCTTGTAGAAATCATTTTATGACCGAAAAGGGTAAATTCGGTATTAACCGAATTAAGGCGATAAGCCTAGCTTAAGACCAGTTTAAAAATAATTAAAAATCTTCAAAAATCCCAAAATATTATTTAACATTAGTGGGTAAAAGTTTTGGTACCGAAAATCGGGTTTAGATAGGCTATGCGCTAATCGCGCCGATTAATTAATAATAGTTTATTATTTACGCTAATGCGCATATCTCCTAATCTAGACTTCCGATTGACGTGAAAATTTACGTACATGTTTAATAATCAGTAACTAAGATTATTGTACTTCCACATTTTAGAAATTCTCGTTGTATGGTCATAAGGGCATTATGGTCCAATTTAAGCGTTTAACGGAACCGCGCGAACGAATCGGATAATCAACGAAACAAGTACGGAGACTTATACTATCATGCAACCCTACTCTAATGAAGCACTAAGGCATCTTCGAATCAAACTAAAACGAGTCAGAACCGAAGTCAAAGCAAAAGTCAAGGTTTTGCGCCTTTCGGTTCCGAACCGGGTTTAAACAGAAATTTGTCGAGTCGGGCAAGCGTAGACAAGTTTTTATATTTATTACCATGTTATATTAAGGTTAAAATAGGTTACACGTCTCTCGGATTGCATTTCGTGCATTAAATCATGTTTTTCATTTCTGTTGACTTTTTCGGTCAACGTTTGACCCGACAAACGACCTAGTTAGGTCTGGATTCGGTACGTGCCCTTATAAGGGTTTAATACCCACATAATTACCTATCTAACGGTACTTTTAATTTGAGATACGACTGAGCTATCGATACTTAATCACGAAGTCAATCGTTAAGTACGATATATTGACTTTTTAAGCTAATTTTAAAGCAAAACTGAATTTAGAAGGGTTAGGCAACTTACAAGGTGATTAATGGTCGACTAGGGATGATTAGAAAGACTTGGGATCAGCTCTTGTGCTTCACAATTGCTCAGAAGATGAATGGTGAATGTTTGCAAGTTAGTGGGTCTTATATAGTGCCTTCAATCACCATAATTTGTTGACAAGTATGTCTATGATCCACCACAAATGATAAACACATGTCCCTAGTGTTCTAGAGTAGTTTAGGGGTGCCAAGGGGTGATGAATGATCGATCAAAGTTGCATCCAAGTTCAATGTGCAGACAAAGAATCAAGGAAGATAACATTCTGTCCAGATATGGCAGTCGCGTAGCGCGACTGCCTGAGCTTATAAGCTCGCGCTACGCGAGCCCCTATGATCATCCAACATACTTTTGTTTATTGCAGTTTAGGTCCCTGGCTCTTCAAACTTCGTACAGACACTTGTTTATTGCGATATGGACCCTCAATATTGATCTATAAGGGCCTCAAGATATATACCCACTTCGTTAAGTCCCCGGGTAACTTTATTGTTACCCGAAAAGGCCTAATTTTCAACGTTGACGCTTTAACCCCTCGCACACGAATTCGATCATAACTTTCTCATACGTTAACGAAACTTTATGAAATTTGAACCGTGCATTCTAGTGAGCATAATTAACATTTAAAAAGCTTCGGGTTTGTCAAAAGGTCACTCAGAGGTATATCTTTAAACATGTTGACACATTTAACCCCTGTAGTTTGTAATCTCTCACCTTTAGCTTCGTATGATCCATGATTTATTCGTTTGAAGGTATGAGCATCGTGTAGGGTTAATGTACATTATTTTTATTCACGGTTGACACTTAGAATACGTAATCTCACATACTTTCCATGTTTGTCAACTTTAGTCCTTCTATAATATTTCTTTCACACGTTTAACATTTGACACGTGTCTACACATTATAGGACGTGAATTTTCGAGGTGTTACATCCTCACCCCCTTAAAATAAATCTCGACCCGAGATTTACTGAAATAAGTAAGGGTACTTTTCTTTCATCGTGGATTCCAAACTCTCACGTGAATTCGGGACCTCTATGGTCATCCCATTTGACCTTTACAATAGGTACATGCTTCTTACGAAGCTTCTTTACCTATTGATCTTCAATCGACAAGGTTCTTCCTCAAATTTTAAGCTCTCATCTTTATGCACATCCGTATGCGGTATAACCAGTGATTCATCAGCGAAAACACTTCTTCAGATTGTAGATGTGGAACACATTGTAAATTCCACTGAGCTTTTCAGGTAGGTTTAGCTTATAGGCAACTGAACCGACGCGTTCGATAACCTCGAAAGGCCCTATGTATCTCGGGTTTAGCTTGCCTTTCTTACCAAACCGCATCACTCCTTTCTAGGGTGATATCTATTGTTGAATCTTATTCTTTAATAAGAATTTAGGAGGTTTGCTATTTTCATAATCCTTAATTTTCTGTCGAATACTGGCATCTTACTGATAATTAGGGATTTGTGTGATCTGGTTTGTTGTTTCCACTGCAACTTTCAGATCCTGATAATTGAACTTACCAATCTATTGTCCTAACAACAGATGTTTAACATTTCACCTATACAAGGTCTCCTAAGGAGTGGCCTTAATACTTACATATCCATTATTAAAGAAAAGCTTATCTTAAGGTGGTTATTCCAACCATTACTTAACTAATATTAAGGAATAGCTAACCCTTGTCGTTAGTCGAACAATTCGACGATCCTGGGTAAATGATGGCGATTCTTAATCGTGGTCTAAATAGGGTTTCGGTAATGAGTGCATAAGCAAAATGAACCGTCTTTCTTATCTAACTGGTATCATACTCTGAAAATATCGAGTTAGGCTATATGAATCTCCTATCTTAAAATTTACTTAATCAGGTTTCCGGTTATCCCATAATTAACATGGAGTTCTTACAACACTCTAACCCAAAGCGGGAAGTTAATCTTAACTCTACCTGCCTCTAGGGAGGTAAACAGGGTAAACTTAGGAGAAGATAATCAAAGTACAAGGAGGTTGCAGAGATTTTTCATATCTCAGGCTCCAGTTCACTCATCGTTACTTGTGTCGAATAAGTGACACATTTATGTTACTAGTCCACGAATTCCTTAATCGGGAATATTTACTTGGACAATTTCATCTTGGATATCTTCTTTGAATACCATTAGTTGACTTTAGTACCATATGATCATTGGGATATCTTTGTGGTTCCATGCATTAAACCTCCATACTGATCAGGCATGGAAGCAATCTATGGAATTTATTAAGATACACCAAATCCTCATATGGCGCTTTTGTCATTCCGTTTGGTATTCGAAATCAATAGAGATCAAGAGATATCAATTTCATAAGATGATGTATTTTATCTGGAGAGAGGGTATATTAGGATTTTATGATTTGAAGATTTCAGAAAGGAATAGAAGAATTAGTCCCTGTGTATTTCCTACCTGTAGGTTTTTACCTCACACTTAATATATATAGGGTTCTTATGAAAAGTTTTTAAAAGTTTGTTATACTTATAGTTTATGAAGGATTTACTGGTATCCGAACCAAAATAAAACTCTTAGTATTCAAATTACTGATAAAATGCCAAGGAATGTACCTGATGTCGTTATTTATGGACTAGTTCAGGCATTTTAGGAGCTTTCAATTTTAGGCTTTACTTCCTCAACCGCTTTTCCTTTGACAGATTTAGGGCACGTAGTCTTGATGTGGCCCTTCTCATTACAGCCGTAGCAGACTGCATTCATCATGCCTTTACAGTCCAACGTTTTATGTCCCTTAGACTTGCAGATCCCGCAATGTAGAGGTCGAGGCTGCGAATTGGATTTTGGTTCGAACCTGCATTTCCCATGATGGCGCTTCTTGCAGGTCTCACATACTGGTTTCTGGTCGGACTTTTGTTTGTTCTTTTTCTTAGAACTCTGGGAGTTATCTACCTCCCTTTTCCTTTTTAGTTCATCCTTTGCAACAGAGGCATGAACGGGATCCTCCTTAAGAGTAAGGAAGTGTGGTCCTAGATAAAACTTAGACCGAGCAGCATGGGGCTCCTTGAACTTTTTCACAGCCTTCTTCACAGCTTTTCCAACAGCTGCGTCTATCATAGTTTGAAGGACATCTTTGGAAATTCTAAGGTTCACAATTTCAGCATCATTAGCATGCGTCGTGCCATCAATGGCGCGATCGACTGTTGTCTTATCCGAGTTTGCCATACTTCCTATTGGTTCCTAACACCAATAAAACGATTTCTTAGTTGAAATTAAACAACTGCTATTTCTCATTCTGATGGCCTTAATATATACTAACCATGGTGCCAATAACCTATACAGGCTATTATAGCACTAACATTCTTAATGAACATTATTTAAAATATAGCAATATTACTTAGCCTAGGTCACAAAAGACCATCAATGGCATTAAAGATTTGGACCTAGTCCATCACTTTTCTGACAGAGGATCAAAATGTCGCATCTGTCTTTATTATATTAAAGAATTTAGGTAGCTTGAAAGCTTGCCATAGGAATATCAGAAAAGAGTGATTCCTATTAGATATAAAATATCCATCTAAGGTTTGTTGGAGCATTTTCTAAAGTATCATCGGCCAATTTCTACTTCGTATAAAATAACCGAAGTCCTAGTCGGACGGAGACAACAGTTCTCAACAGTCATCGTTCATTATTGAATCACATGTGTCAGCATCAAATAAATTTCTGCATAAACTGCTTGATAAGGAAGAGTACCTGCTATTTAGTTATCCTTCTGCACCATCTCCTGGCGTTCATCCGGAAGACTCATGCGCTTATTTCCCTGGCCTTTCCCGGCTTCTTTATAAGCTTTGGGCAATTGGTTTTGATGTGCCCTTCCTCGTTACAATTGTAACATGTGGCGTTCTTTAACCCCTTGCAATCTAAGGTTTTGTGACCCTTGGTCTTGCAAATTCCACACAATTTAGCGCGTGGGTCTATTGTACATTTTCCAAAATGTTGCTTTTTGCAGTTACTGCATTTGGGTCTGTTATCAGGCTGTCTCGAGTTCTTCCTAAACTCGGAATTCTTCCCGCGCTCAGAGTTTCCCTTCTTCTTCTTCTTGTTATATCGTTGAGAGTTTTCCTCCTCTCTTTCTCTTCTTCCCTCGTCAGAAGCCTTAACAGACTTAATTCTGATTGCGTCTAAGGTGAGAGATAAGGATAAGTCCACCGCGGACCTATATGTGGTTGGCCTAGATGCTTTAACATTCCCTTTTATCCCTGGTGCTAGGCCTCCAATGAAACGCGCTATGCGTTTAGGTTCAGGGGTGACTAGATAAGGAACCAGGCGGGACATAGTGTTGAAACTTGTCACATATGCCTGACAATCCAAATTCTCCATGACCAGAGTCAAGAAGTCTGATTCTATCTTTTCTACTTCATGCTGGGGGCAATAGTTTTCCTTGACTAATGCAACAAATTGCTCCCAAGATAAGTTGTAGAGTAGAACCTTTCCCGTGGCTTGGAGCAATGATCTCCACCATGCCAACGCTTCCCCTTTGAATGATTGTGAAACAAATTTCACAACATCTTGCTCCGCACAACCGCTGATGTCGACAACAGCGTCCATCTCATCGAGCCATGTCATGCAATCGATGGCCCCTTCTTCTCCTGTAAAGTCTCTGGGCTTGCAGGAGACAAAATATTTATACGAACAGGTCTTAACTGGTGCCTCTTGATGAAACATAACCTGTCTAGGCGGAATACTCCTTTGATTTGACAAGTCATGAACATCGTCTTCCCTTAACTCATGTGGGTTAGAAGGGGGCGTACTACGAGCCGCAGATAGAGTCTTAGAGTGGGTATCACTTGACTCATCATACTGCCGATCAAGTGCTCGAGTAACAGCATAATCTATTATTGCCTGTAGTTCTGCTCCAGTTACATTAATTCTGGTAGTATCATTGCTTTCCTTCATGTGGCTATTAACTTCATCTAATCCAGTCATGTAGCTTGATTGCTACATAAATATTAACAATGATTTATTCAGAGATTAATATGGAATCATCATCTTTGACGATTTATCAACCATGGTAATATAAACCATATTGGTTAACTTATTAGTTATATTAAATTAGTATTTTCCATTATAATTTATCCTAGTTATAAAACATTAAGGATATTAAAGTGGCGCATAAGGCCTAGTCACAAGGACAGTTCTAAATTTTATAAGCCATGATTTCAGAGAATCTAGGCATTAAGGTTTGAATCACGTTCATTACCTTGACAGGGAGTTGTAGACTTCAACTGTCTTTTGTCTTTTAGGACAATAGATATAGCCCGTGGACATTTCCCTTCTGAGGGATGGTTATAATATGATCATCTTCTCAGATGCTATTAGTCGAGATCGTATGGATCCTACCGACTATTATGTTTGGACCTAGTCCAACATTTTTGGACAGGAGGTCAAAGACCACCACTGTCGTTGCCTTATCGGAAAACAAGTTTAGCCCGTAGGCACTTCATCACTACTGGATGTTTATAATGTGATCATCTTATAGGATGACACAAGCCATGATTTCTAAATCATTAGGCTAGATAAGGAAATTGGAAGAATCTAATATAAGGATGACTGTTGTGATTTTATCGAATCACATTTGTCAGGAGTGCTAACACGTTCTTAGGTGTTAACAAGGATTTGAATCTCTTGGGTAGGTTTCACCATCTTGGCCGCATAAGCTAGATTTCACCCTTAAGATTCTTTTTAAAATGCCTACTGGCAGGGAAGGAAGGATATTTATTTTATTCAGGATTTTTATCATAAATCCTAATTTATAATTTAATAATAGCACAAATGGCCTAGTCGCGTAGACAAGTTTAATTTATAAGCCAAGATTTCAGAGAATCAGGGCAATTTATGAATTTGTAATGGCACAAAAGGCCTAGTCACGTGGACAAGTTTAATTTATAAACCATGATCGTCTGGGATCGAGGTATTTAGTAATAGCACAAAAGGCTTAGTCACGTGGACAAGTTTAATTTATAAACCATGATCGTCTGGGATCGAGGCATTTAGGTGTGAATCAAAGTTCATTACCTTTTCTTGACAGGGAGCTGTAGGCTACCACCGTCTTTAGTCTCAGAGGACGTTAATTATAGCCCGTAGGCACTTCCCTTCTAAGGGATATTATTTTCCATTCATTTCCTATTTCATGTTTAGAATGAAAACTTAATTTAATCAATCCATTATATGAAAATAGAAGTACAGAGTTGCCCTAAGCGGGTCTTTGAAAGGATGATGTGTCCTTAAAGGGACTGAAAGATAAGTATGTCCTTATAAGGACTAATAAGGAAACGATCTTCAGTAAAAGGAGTTTCTTCTTCATTTTATTTCTGAATGCATTCTCCTTGGATGCTCGTTTCATTCTAGCCGCGGTACGAAGCTCAGCATCTCAAGGCTCCGGGTGTGGAGGACTCCTATTACGGCTTCTTCGCTTGGCGACGTATCCCATAAAAATTTTGGAAGTAAAATTTCCAGATTAGGATTGAAAGTATTCCTATGTTAAGTCTAGACTCAGAAGATTTAGGAATGTGCAATTGTGTCATTGAGATTAAACACAAAAAGCTAGTGTTTAATTCACTCAATGTTGGCTCTGATACCAACCTGTCACACCCCGATTTTCCACGTGTCACCGGTGGGCCCGGTGGGGGAGTATCGTGACGTGGTTGGCAACATCATGGTCAAACAACACAATATAATAATGCACAGCGGAAGCAAAAGATAAATATATTACATTCCGAATATAAGTAATGTCAAAGTATTACAACGGAAGGTAAAGGATCCACACGCGGATCAATAAAAGAAAACTGTTCAACAGACTTTAGGCATCTAGAACTTGCAAGATTCCCTAGTGACGCCCTGAGCTCCCAGCCAATTACGCATAGTACCTGTCACTTAACCTTTTTGGAAAATACGTCAGTTTTCACTGGTAAATACAATTAACTGACTCATTTTGGAAAAAGAGTTTAGAAAGTGATTCGAGTGCAAACGGCACAAAATATCTTGACACATTGATTAAAATGCACAGAGGCAAAATTAATCTTTTATACTTGGGACAATTCTATTAATAAAAATCTTGTATCCGATTTACATGGTTGTCCAACATTTAGGGCCGGTGATTATACAATACAAGCCGGACAAGATTAATCGACACACCACAAATATAATCTCACAAGAAGATACCCTTACGAGTGAGTATACGTTATACATATGCAACAGGAGGTGTTTTGCCTACACCTTGTGCTTACGTCGTGGCCATTCACTTTTTAAAATGAGCCAAGGATATCCAGGACACGGTCATTAACCCCCAATGTTATTTGTTATCAATCAATACAGATTAAAACGGGATTATGCAATTTAATCATCTCCGATTAAAAGGTTTCTACACCCGACCAAGCGGTATTTTTATAATACCGTATCCCAAGCCCGTATAAGGGAAAATAAGTTAAAAGTATTTACCTGAGCTAGCAATGCAATTTATACTCAGCCGTATATTCTAATCAGCAAGCACGAGTACTTCTACTGGGGCTCTCAATCTGGAACGAAGGTTTTATTAACCTATTAGATTCCTAACGGGTCTTATTTAAGTCGTAACTTAGACCGGTTAGTTTTAAGAGAGGTTTACGGTTCAAACGCATGATTAAGCGAAGACCGGAATAGAATGGGATTTAGACCCGACAAGTTCGAAGACTTGTATAATATGGGTAAACTAAACACATTCTGGATTTTGAGATAAAAACGATAACGTTTGACCCGTTGCGGCTAATTTATATAAACTAGTTTTATAAGCCGAACCGAACGCGAATAATGCGTAACGGGTAACCGAATGGATCACGAACAGGTTTCCTAAGTTAATATGCTTTAAATATGTTGTGGTATCATAATGACACCTTCCATAATGCCCAAAACGAGTTTAATCCTTAATTATGCCCAGTAGGGGTATTTCGGTCATTTTGAGATTATAAAAGGGATTTAACGTAACCCCGATGTTCGGGACTGAAGTAATCAGTAAACAACTTATTTTTAACAGATTATATTAGTTGGTAATAATCCTTATGTGTCAAAATGGTTTTAAGCCTAAACTACGCGTATATTACGCGTATAAACCCGTTTTAAGCGACGTACGATTAAAAATACGATTCTGGGTTTTCTGATTAGTTAAACAGGCTCAAAACATTACATTTATTATTTAAAATCGGTAGAAATTGGATTCGCGTCAAAATTCCTTGTAGAAATCATTTTATGACCGAAAAGGGTAAATTCGGTATTAACCGAATTAAGGCGATAAGCCTAGCTTAAGACCAGTTTAAAAATAATTAAAAATCTTCAAAAATCCCAAAATATTATTTAACATTAGTGGGTAAAAGTTTTGGTACCGAAAATCGGGTTTAGATAGGCTATGCGCTAATCGCGCCGATTAATTAATAATAGTTTATTATTTACGCTAATGCGCATATCTCCTAATCTAGACTTCCGATTGACGTGAAAATTTACGTACATGTTTAATAATCAGTAACTAAGATTATTGTACTTCCACATTTTAGAAATTCTCGTTGTATGGTCATAAGGGCATTATGGTCCAATTTAAGCGTTTAACGGAACCGCGCGAACGAATCGGATAATCAACGAAACAAGTACGGAGACTTATACTATCATGCAACCCTACTCTAATGAAGCACTAAGGCATCTTCGAATCAAACTAAAACGAGTCAGAACCGAAGTCAAAGCAAAAGTCAAGGTTTTGCGCCTTTCGGTTCCGAACCGGGTTTAAACAGAAATTTGTCGAGTCGGGCAAGCGTAGACAAGTTTTTATATTTATTACCATGTTATATTAAGGTTAAAATAGGTTACACGTCTCTCGGATTGCATTTCGTGCATTAAATCATGTTTTTCATTTTTGTTGACTTTTTCGGTCAACGTTTGACCCGACAAACGACCTAGTTAGGTCTGGATTCGGTACGTGCCCTTATAAGGGTTTAATACCCACATAATTACCTATCTAACGGTACTTTTAATTTGAGATACGACTGAGCTATCGATACTTAATCACGAAGTCAATCGTTAAGTACGATATATTGACTTTTTAAGCTAATTTTAAAGCAAAACTGAATTTAGAAGGGTTAGGCAACTTACAAGGTGATTAATGGTCGACTAGGGATGATTAGAAAGACTTGGGATCAGCTCTTGTGCTTCACAATTGCTCAGAAGATGAATGGTGAATGTTTGCAAGTTAGTGGGTCTTATATAGTGCCTTCAATCACCATAATTTGTTGACAAGTATGTCTATGATCCACCACAAATGATAAACACATGTCCCTAGTGTTCTAGAGTAGTTTAGGGGTGCCAAGGGGTGATGAATGATCGATCAAAGTTGCATCCAAGTTCAATGTGCAGACAAAGAATCAAGGAAGATAACATTCTGTCCAGATATGGCAGTCGCGTAGCGCGACTGCCTGAGCTTATAAGCTCGCGCTACGCGAGCCCCTATGATCATCCAACATACTTTTGTTTATTGCAGTTTAGGTCCCTGGCTCTTCAAACTTCGTACAGACACTTGTTTATTGCGATATGGACCCTCAATATTGATCTATAAGGGCCTCAAGATATATACCCACTTCGTTAAGTCCCCGGGTAACTTTATTGTTACCCGAAAAGGCCTAATTTTCAACGTTGACGCTTTAACCCCTCGCACACGAATTCGATCATAACTTTCTCATACGTTAACAAAACTTTATGAAATTTGAACCGTGCATTCTAGTGAGCATAATTAACATTTAAAAAGCTTCGGGTTTGTCAAAAGGTCACTCAGAGGTATATCTTTAAACATGTTGACACATTTAACCCCTGTAGTTTGTAATCTCTCACCTTTAGCTTCGTATGATCCATGATTTATTCGTTTGAAGGTATGAGCATCGTGTAGGGTTAATGTACATTATTTTTATTCACGGTTGACACTTAGAATACGTAATCTCACATACTTTCCATGTTTGTCAACTTTAGTCCTTCTATAATATTTCTTTCACACGTTTAACATTTGACACGTGTCTACACATTATAGGACGTGAATTTTCGAGGTGTTACATCCTCACCCCCTTAAAATAAATCTCGACCCGAGATTTACTGAAATAAGTAAGGGTACTTTTCTTTCATCGTGGATTCCAAACTCTCACGTGAATTCGGGACCTCTATGGTCATCCCATTTGACCTTTACAATAGGTACATGCTTCTTACGAAGCTTCTTTACCTATTGATCTTCAATCGACAAGGTTCTTCCTCAAATTTTAAGCTCTCATCTTTATGCACATCCGTATGCGGTATAACCAGTGATTCATCAGCGAAAACACTTCTTCAGATTGTAGATGTGGAACACATTGTAAATTCCACTGAGCTTTTCAGGTAGGTTTAGCTTATAGGCAACTGAACCGACGCGTTCGATAACCTCGAAAGGCCCTATGTATCTCGGGTTTAGCTTGCCTTTCTTACCAAACCGCATCACTCCTTTCTAGGGTGATATCTATTGTTGAATCTTATTCTTTAATAAGAATTTAGGAGGTTTGCTATTTTCATAATCCTTAATTTTCTGTCGAATACTGGCATCTTACTGATAATTAGGGATTTGTGTGATCTGGTTTGTTGTTTCCACTGCAACTTTCAGATCCTGATAATTGAACTTACCAATCTATTGTCCTAACAACAGATGTTTAACATTTCACCTATACAAGGTCTCCTAAGGAGTGGCCTTAATACTTACATATCCATTATTAAAGAAAAGCTTATCTTAAGGTGGTTATTCCAACCATTACTTAACTAATATTAAGGAATAGCTAACCCTTGTCGTTAGTCGAACAATTCGACGATCCTGGGTAAATGATGGCGATTCTTAATCGTGGTCTAAATAGGGTTTCGGTAATGAGTGCATAAGCAAAATGAACCGTCTTTCTTATCTAACTGGTATCATACTCTGAAAATATCGAGTTAGGCTATATGAATCTCCTATCTTAAAATTTACTTAATCAGGTTTCCGGTTATCCCATAATTAACATGGAGTTCTTACAACACTCTAACCCAAAGCGGGAAGTTAATCTTAACTCTACCTGCCTCTAGGGAGGTAAACAGGGTAAACTTAGGAGAAGATAATCAAAGTACAAGGAGGTTGCAGAGATTTTTCATATCTCAGGCTCCAGTTCACTCATCGTTACTTGTGTCGAATAAGTGACACATTTATGTTACTAGTCCACGAATTCCTTAATCGGGAATATTTACTTGGACAATTTCATCTTGGATATCTTCTTTGAATACCATTAGTTGACTTTAGTACCATATGATCATTGGGATATCTTTGTGGTTCCATGCATTAAACCTCCATACTGATCAGGCATGGAAGCAATCTATGGAATTTATTAAGATACACCAAATCCTCATATGGCGCTTTTGTCATTCCGTTTGGTATTCGAAATCAATAGAGATCAAGAGATATCAATTTCATAAGATGATGTATTTTATCTGGAGAGAGGGTATATTAGGATTTTATGATTTGAAGATTTCAGAAAGGAATAGAAGAATTAGTCCCTGTGTATTTCCTACCTGTAGGTTTTTACCTCACACTTAATATATATAGGGTTCTTATGAAAAGTTTTTAAAAGTTTGTTATACTTATAGTTTATGAAGGATTTACTGGTATCCGAACCAAAATAAAACTCTTAGTATTCAAATTACTGATAAAATGCCAAGGAATGTACCTGATGTCGTTATTTATGGACTAGTTCAGGCATTTTAGGAGCTTTCAATTTTAGGCTTTACTTCCTCAACCGCTTTTCCTTTGACAGATTTAGGGCACGTAGTCTTGATGTGGCCCTTCTCATTACAGCCGTAGCAGACTGCATTCATCATGCCTTTACAGTCCAACGTTTTATGTCCCTTAGACTTGCAGATCCCGCAATGTAGAGGTCGAGGCTGCGAATTGGATTTTGGTTCGAACCTGCATTTCCCATGATGGCGCTTCTTGCAGGTCTCACATACTGGTTTCTGGTCGGACTTTTGTTTGTTCTTTTTCTTAGAACTCTGGGAGTTATCTACCTCCCTTTTCCTTTTTAGTTCATCCTTTGCACAGAGGCATGAACGGGATCCTCCTTAAGAGTAAGGAAGTGTGGTCCTAGATAAAACTTAGACCGAGCAGCATGGGGCTCCTTGAACTTTTTCACAGCCTTCTTCACAGCTTTTCCAACAGCTGCGTCTATCATAGTTTGAAGGACATCTTGGAAATTCTAAGGTTCACAATTTCAGCATCATTAGCATGCGTCGTGCCATCAATGGCGCGATCGACTGTTGTCTTATCCGAGTTTGCCATACTTCCTATTGGTTCCTAACACCAATAAAACGATTTCTTAGTTGAAATTAAACAACTGCTATTTCTCATTCTGATGGCCTTAATATATACTAACCATGGTGCCAATAACCTATACAGGCTATTATAGCACTAACATTCTTAATGAACATTATTTAAAATATAGCAATATTACTTAGCCTAGGTCACAAAAGACCATCAATGGCATTAAAGATTTGGACCTAGTCCATCACTTTTCTGACAGAGGATCAAAATGTCGCATCTGTCTTTATTATATTAAAGAATTTAGGTAGCTTGAAAGCTTGCCATAGGAATATCAGAAAAGAGTGATTCCTATTAGATATAAAATATCCATCTAAGGTTTGTAGGAGCATTTTCTAAAGTATCATCGGCCAATTTCTACTTCGTATAAAATAACCGAAGTCCTAGTCGGACGGAGACAACAGTTCTCAACAGTCATCGTTCATTATTGAATCACATGTGTCAGCATCAAATAATTTCTGCATAAACTGCTTGATAAGGAAGAGTACCTGCTATTTAGTTATCCTTCTGCACCATCTCCTGGCGTTCATCCGGAAGACTCATGCGCTTATTTCCCTGGCCTTTCCCGGCTTCTTTATAAGCTTTGGGCAATTGGTTTTGATGTGCCCTTCCTCGTTACAATTGTAACATGTGGCGTTCTTTAACCCCTTGCAATCTAAGGTTTTGTGACCCTTGGTCTTGCAAATTCCACACAATTTAGCGCGTGGGTCTATTGTACATTTTCCAAAATGTTGCTTTTTGCAGTTACTGCATTTGGGTCTGTTATCAGGCTGTCTCGAGTTCTTCCTAAACTCGGAATTCTTCCCGCGCTCAGAGTTTCCCTTCTTCTTCTTCTTGTTATATCGTTGAGAGTTTTCCTCCTCTCTTTCTCTTCTTCCCTCGTCAGAAGCCTTAACAGACTTAATTCTGATTGCGTCTAAGGTGAGAGATAAGGATAAGTCCACCGCGGACCTATATGTGGTTGGCCTAGATGCTTTAACATTCCCTTTTATCCCTGGTGCTAGGCCTCCAATGAAACGCGCTATGCGTTTAGGTTCAGGGGTGACTAGATAAGGAACCAGGCGGGACATAGTGTTGAAACTTGTCACATATGCCTGACAATCCAAATTCTCCATGACCAGAGTCAAGAAGTCTGATTCTATCTTTTCTACTTCATGCTGGGGGCAATAGTTTTCCTTGACTAATGCAACAAATTGCTCCCAAGATAAGTTGTAGAGTAGAACCTTTCCCGTGGCTTGGAGCAATGATCTCCACCATGCCAACGCTTCCCCTTTGAATGATTGTGAAACAAATTTCACAACATCTTGCTCCGCACAACCGCTGATGTCGACAACAGCGTCCATCTCATCGAGCCATGTCATGCAATCGATGGCCCCTTCTTCTCCTGTAAAGTCTCTGGGCTTGCAGGAGACAAAATATTTATACGAACAGGTCTTAACTGGTGCCTCTTGATGAAACATAACCTGTCTAGGCGGAATACTCCTTTGATTTGACAAGTCATGAACATCGTCTTCCCTTAACTCATGTGGGTTAGAAGGGGGCGTACTACGAGCCGCAGATAGAGTCTTAGAGTGGGTATCACTTGACTCATCATACTGCCGATCAAGTGCTCGAGTAACAGCATAATCTATTATTGCCTGTAGTTCTGCTCCAGTTACATTAATTCTGGTAGTATCATTGCTTTCCTTCATGTGGCTATTAACTTCATCTAATCCAGTCATGTAGCTTGATTGCTACATAAATATTAACAATGATTTATTCAGAGATTAATATGGAATCATCATCTTTGACGATTTATCAACCATGGTAATATAAACCATATTGGTTAACTTATTAGTTATATTAAATTAGTATTTTCCATTATAATTTATCCTAGTTATAAAACATTAAGGATATTAAAGTGGCGCATAAGGCCTAGTCACAAGGACAGTTCTAAATTTTATAAGCCATGATTTCAGAGAATCTAGGCATTAAGGTTTGAATCACGTTCATTACCTTGACAGGGAGTTGTAGACTTCAACTGTCTTTTGTCTTTTAGGACAATAGATATAGCCCGTGGACATTTCCCTTCTGAGGGATGGTTATAATATGATCATCTTCTCAGATGCTATTAGTCGAGATCGTATGGATCCTACCGACTATTATGTTTGGACCTAGTCCAACATTTTTGGACAGGAGGTCAAAGACCACCACTGTCGTTGCCTTATCGGAAAACAAGTTTAGCCCGTAGGCACTTCATCACTACTGGATGTTTATAATGTGATCATCTTATAGGATGACACAAGCCATGATTTCTAAATCATTAGGCTAGATAAGGAAATTGGAAGAATCTAATATAAGGATGACTGTTGTGATTTTATCGAATCACATTTGTCAGGAGTGCTAACACGTTCTTAGGTTGTTAACAAGGATTTGAATCTCTTGGGTAGGTTTTCACCATCTTGGCCGCATAAGCTAGATTTCACCCTTAAGATTCTTTTTAAAATGCCTACTGGCAGGGAAGGAAGGATATTTATTTTATTCAGGATTTTTATCATAAATCCTAATTTATAATTTAATAATAGCACAAATGGCCTAGTCGCGTAGACAAGTTTAATTTATAAGCCAAGATTTCAGAGAATCAGGGCAATTTATGAATTTGTAATGGCACAAAAGGCCTAGTCACGTGGACAAGTTTAATTTATAAACCATGATCGTCTGGGATCGAGGTATTTAGTAATAGCACAAAGGCTTAGTCACGTGGACAAGTTTAATTTATAAACCATGATCGTCTGGGATCGAGGCATTTAGGTGTGAATCAAAGTTCATTACCTTTTCTTGACAGGGAGCTGTAGGCTACCACCGTCTTTAGTCTCAGAGGACGTTAATTATAGCCCGTAGGCACTTCCCTTCTAAGGGATATTATTTTCCATTCATTTCCTATTTCATGTTTAGAATGAAAACTTAATTTAATCAATCCATTATATGAAAATAGAAGTACAGAGTTGCCCTAAGCGGGTCTTTGAAAGGATGATGTGTCCTTAAAGGGACTGAAAGATAAGTATGTCCTTATAAGGACTAATAAGGAAACGATCTTCAGTAAAAGGAGTTTCTTCTTCATTTTATTTCTGAATGCATTCTCCTTGGATGCTCGTTTCATTCTAGCCGCGGTACGAAGCTCAGCATCTCAAGGCTCCGGGTGTGGAGGACTCCTATTACGGCTTCTTCGCTTGGCGACGTATCCCATAAAAATTTTGGAAGTAAAATTTCCAGATTAGGATTGAAAGTATTCCTATGTTAAGTCTAGACTCAGAAGATTTAGGAATGTGCAATTGTGTCATTGAGATTAAACACAAAAAGCTAGTGTTTAATTCACTCAATGTTGGCTCTGATACCAACCTGTCACACCCCGATTTTCCACGTGTCACCGGTGGGCCCGGTGGGGGAGTATCGTGACGTGGTTGGCAACATCATGGTCAAACAACACAATATAATAATGCACAGCGGAAGCAAAAGATAAATATATTACATTCCGAATATAAGTAATGTCAAAGTATTACAACGGAAGGTAAAGGATCCACACGCGGATCAATAAAAGAAAACTGTTCAACAGACTTTAGGCATCTAGAACTTGCAAGATTCCCTAGTGACGCCCTGAGCTCCCAGCCAATTACGCATAGTACCTGTCACTTAACCTTTTTGGAAAATACGTCAGTTTTCACTGGTAAATACAATTAACTGACTCATTTTGGAAAAAGAGTTTAGAAAGTGATTCGAGTGCAAACGGCACAAAATATCTTGACACATTGATTAAAATGCACAGAGGCAAAATTAATCTTTTATACTTGGGACAATTCTATTAATAAAAATCTTGTATCCGATTTACATGGTTGTCCAACATTTAGGGCCGGTGATTATACAATACAAGCCGGACAAGATTAATCGACACACCACAAATATAATCTCACAAGAAGATACCCTTACGAGTGAGTATACGTTATACATATGCAACAGGAGGTGTTTTGCCTACACCTTGTGCTTACGTCGTGGCCATTCACTTTTTAAAATGAGCCAAGGATATCCAGGACACGGTCATTAACCCCCAATGTTATTTGTTATCAATCAATACAGATTAAAACGGGATTATGCAATTTAATCATCTCCGATTAAAAGGTTTCTACACCCGACCAAGCGGTATTTTTATAATACCGTATCCCAAGCCCGTATAAGGGAAAATAAGTTAAAAGTATTTACCTGAGCTAGCAATGCAATTTATACTCAGCCGTATATTCTAATCAGCAAGCACGAGTACTTCTACTGGGGCTCTCAATCTGGAACGAAGGTTTTATTAACCTATTAGATTCCTAACGGGTCTTATTTAAGTCGTAACTTAGACCGGTTAGTTTTAAGAGAGGTTTACGGTTCAAACGCATGATTAAGCGAAGACCGGAATAGAATGGGATTTAGACCCGACAAGTTCGAAGACTTGTATAATATGGGTAAACTAAACACATTCTGGATTTTGAGATAAAAACGATAACGTTTGACCCGTTGCGGCTAATTTATATAAACTAGTTTTATAAGCCGAACCGAACGCGAATAATGCGTAACGGGTAACCGAATGGATCACGAACAGGTTTCCTAAGTTAATATGCTTTAAATATGTTGTGGTATCATAATGACACCTTCCATAATGCCCAAAACGAGTTTAATCCTTAATTATGCCCAGTAGGGGTATTTCGGTCATTTTGAGATTATAAAAGGGATTTAACGTAACCCCGATGTTCGGGACTGAAGTAATCAGTAAACAACTTATTTTTAACAGATTATATTAGTTGGTAATAATCCTTATGTGTCAAAATGGTTTTAAGCCTAAACTACGCGTATATTACGCGTATAAACCCGTTTTAAGCGACGTACGATTAAAAATACGATTCTGGGTTTTCTGATTAGTTAAACAGGCTCAAAACATTACATTTATTATTTAAAATCAGTAGAAATTGGATTCTCGTCAAAATTCCTTGTAGAAATCATTTTATGACCGAAAAGGGTAAATTCGGTATTAACCGAATTAAGGCGATAAGCCTAGCTTAAGACCAGTTTAAAAATAATTAAAAATCTTCAAAAATCCCAAAATATTATTTAACATTAGTGGGTAAAAGTTTTGGTACCGAAAATCGGGTTTAGATAGGCTATGCGCTAATCGCGCCGATTAATTAATAATAGTTTATTATTTACGCTAATGCGCATATCTCCTAATCTAGACTTCCGATTGACGTGAAAATTTACGTACATGTTTAATAATCAGTAACTAAGATTATTGTACTTCCACATTTTAGAAATTCTCGTTGTATGGTCATAAGGGCATTATGGTCCAATTTAAGCGTTTAACGGAACCGCGCGAACGAATCGGATAATCAACGAAACAAGTACGGAGACTTATACTATCATGCAACCCTACTCTAATGAAGCACTAAGGCATCTTCGAATCAAACTAAAACGAGTCAGAACCGAAGTCAAAGCAAAAGTCAAGGTTTTGCGCCTTTCGGTTCCGAACCGGGTTTAAACAGAAATTTGTCGAGTCGGGCAAGCGTAGACAAGTTTTTATATTTATTACCATGTTATATTAAGGTTAAAATAGGTTACACGTCTCTCGGATTGCATTTCGTGCATTAAATCATGTTTTTCATTTCTGTTGACTTTTTCGGTCAACGTTTGACCCGACAAACGACCTAGTTAGGTCTGGATTCGGTACGTGCCCTTATAAGGGTTTAATACCCACATAATTACCTATCTAACGGTACTTTTAATTTGAGATACGACTGAGCTATCGATACTTAATCACGAAGTCAATCGTTAAGTACGATATATTGACTTTTTAAGCTAATTTTAAAGCAAAACTGAATTTAGAAGGGTTAGGCAACTTACAAGGTGATTAATGGTCGACTAGGGATGATTAGAAAGACTTGGGATCAGCTCTTGTGCTTCACAATTGCTCAGAAGATGAATGGTGAATGTTTGCAAGTTAGTGGGTCTTATATAGTGCCTTCAATCACCATAATTTGTTGACAAGTATGTCTATGATCCACCACAAATGATAAACACATGTCCCTAGTGTTCTAGAGTAGTTTAGGGGTGCCAAGGGGTGATGAATGATCGATCAAAGTTGCATCCAAGTTCAATGTGCAGACAAAGAATCAAGGAAGATAACATTCTGTCCAGATATGGCAGTCGCGTAGCGCGACTGCCTGAGCTTATAAGCTCGCGCTACGCGAGCCCCTATGATCATCCAACATACTTTTGTTTATTGCAGTTTAGGTCCCTGGCTCTTCAAACTTCGTACAGACACTTGTTTATTGCGATATGGACCCTCAATATTGATCTATAAGGGCCTCAAGATATATACCCACTTCGTTAAGTCCCCGGGTAACTTTATTGTTACCCGAAAAGGCCTAATTTTCAACGTTGACGCTTTAACCCCTCGCACACGAATTCGATCATAACTTTCTCATACGTTAACGAAACTTTATGAAATTTGAACCGTGCATTCTAGTGAGCATAATTAACATTTACAAAGCTTCGGGTTTGTCAAAAGGTCACTCAGAGGTATATCTTTAAACATGTTGACACATTTAACCCCTGTAGTTTGTAATCTCTCACCTTTAGCTTCGTATGATCCATGATTTATTCGTTTGAAGGTATGAGCATCGTGTAGGGTTAATGTACATTATTTTTATTCACGGTTGACACTTAGAATACGTAATCTCACATACTTTCCATGTTTGTCAACTTTAGTCCTTCTATAATATTTCTTTCACACGTTTAACATTTGACACGTGTCTACACATTATAGGACGTGAATTTTCGAGGTGTTACATCTTGGGGTCTCGTCTTTCTTTCCACCCTTATCCGTCTTCTGTTGAAGTTTTGGTCATTCCGCATTTATATGACCTGGTTGAAAGCAATTGAAACAGGTCCTCGAAGGATTGGGACATTTATAGTACTGGTGTCCCTCTTGACCACAATTGTAGCATCCCTTCTTACCCATTAAACACTACCCTGTGCGGGGCTTTCCACAAGTCTTGCATTTGGGCATACTAATCTTCACTCTTTCTTTCTTGCCATGGTCTTGAAACCTCAGCTTCTTTGACGGGCTTGGATTAGTGGTCCTTTCTAGTGTTGTCTCTTCTCCCTGTTCCTCTAGTCTCTTTAGTTCAATCTCCCTATCCCGGACCCAATTTATGGGCTAATTCAAAGTTTCACACTTTGAGGGAGTGATGAACTCCCCATATTCAGCTTTGAGTATGTCATGGTAAGATTGAATGATTGATCTTAATCCGCTCCGTCTTCACAAAGTCTTGACAAAATTTTAACTTGTCAAGAAAGGTATTTGTTATCTCATCAATCGATTCCCCCTTTTGTTAAAGACATAGTAAGTCTTCTTGGATTCTGTCAACCGTAGACTGTGGGCAATGATACTTTAGAAACGGCTTTTTAAATTCTTGCCATGTCAGAGTCTGAAGTTTGTCTTCACCCAACTCTTTGCAATGGGTGTCCCACCAATCCTTAGCTTGGAGTTGGAGCTGGCCCATTTCAAACATAACTTGATCCTCCTTCTCACAAAAACTGCCTTTGTGTTTGCTATCCATCGTTGACGTACTATCGAATCAATCTCCCCATTATACGACGCGATGTTACAGGTTATGAAGTCTCTACACGTGCACCTACGAATTCCCTTCTTCTTTGAGACTCCCCTATTAGTTCCTTTAATTCTCCCATTTTACTTGTCACCATAGCCTCGAGTGCTTCTAACACATGACTTTCCACCTTTTTGCTAGTTTGGGAAGGTTGGCTTGTATAGCCTTTCCCACTTCTTTAGAAATTTTCTCGTTCAATGTTTCTTGGCGTGCCAAGTCGTCATCATTCAAGTCCCTATCATCCGCCATTTACACAATCACATCTTTCTTTCATTAGCATTCCACATTCATTAGTTCATAACATATACTTTGACAATTATATTAGTTCATCGCATATACTTTGACAATTATGGTTGTATTTCATACTTATGCATTCTTTTTTTACCGTATGGCCAAAAACGGCCTAGTAGCATTTATGTGTCATCATATGGTTGGTTGACTTATCATTCCATACATTCTCAATCTTCTTTCTGAAACATTTTGTTTCTAAGACATATTAACATAGCACAATTACAGTTACACGACTTCTTATCAGTTTTTATCACTTTTCGGGGTTCTAGTGGGGTCACGGAACATGTTTAAGGAGGTAAGAGACTCATGGTATGAGTAATGAACAAAAACAGCGATCCAGGTCTGCAGGCGGCATCGGCGATGGCCTAGGGTCGCGTCGGCGACACCCCATGCATCATCGCGTCTTCAAGAGAATGGCGTAGGCAGTAGTTTAGAGTGTCGGGACACAGGGGCAGCGTCGGTGACGCCACAGTGGGCCGTTGGCAACGCCTCGTCTGTGTTGCCGACGCTGTTTTCCTTTGTTTCAGCTTGTAAGACTCGTTTCAGAGCCCCGTTCCAACCCGAACTGACCCATGACATCCCGTAATCATCCCATAACACTCCATATCATCCTATAATATCCTGTAACATCCTGTAACATTATCCGTTATACGTAAATCATTAAATTTTAAATGTACCTACTTGCTTTGCGCCTCGGAGTGAACACACACTATGCACGAGCTTTCGATTTAAGTTCAAGCACCTTGGTCCTTATACTTGAATCCCTCAAACATTGGCTCTGATACCAACTTGGAACACCATTCTTTTAAGCTGTCAAACCAAAGTTAAAACGAACGAAATTGTACGACCAAATTTGAGCTTTTACACATTTCTAAAGAAAACTTGGTTAAACTTACAAGTTTAACCTTTTTAACTAATTACAAACCATATCGACATTTACAAAAGTTTTGAAATACATGTTAAAGTTAATTTAATGAACTACACTTTAAATATATAACAACAAAATGTTTGACCCATTTGCATAATCAAGTTCGGAAGCATGTCGATGGCGAGAAGTGCTAGTGTGTTCATTCCAAGCATCGCAAAACACCTAAAGTTGAGCTTTACCTATAACATAACGACAAGAATTGTTATCATCTATATATAATAATAATACATGCTAACATATAATTCTAACTTCCAACAAACATGATAACCATACTATTTATCACTTTCATTATTGATCTCCTTTTTAGACTACTACTAACATTCTTTCTTCGGATCCATTCATGGTGGATCATCATACGACCATCCCTTTTTACATCCTCAATATAGTTCATTTGACTCGTTCGTAAATGGTCTATTACATGATCATTCTTTAATGTGACATTCTCGTTCGTTCGACCTGTTCGTAAATGGTATATTACATTATCATTCTTTAATGTGACATTCTAGCTCGTTCGACCCGTTCGTAACGAGTCTATTACATAACCATTCTTTATCATAACATTCTTGTTCGTTCGACCCGTTCGTAGTGGGTCTATGGCATGATCATTCTCTATCGTAGCATTCTAGTGCATTCGACCCATTCGTAACGAGTCTATTCTAATTCGTTCGTAGTGGGTCTATGACATGATCATTCTCTAACGGAACATTCTAATTTGTTTGACCCATTCATAGCGAATCTATTTCATAATCTATCTCTAGCGAATTACAATTACTACAATATATAACATTGAACAATACTAAAATAACCTTTAAACGTACACGTAGCGTATCTCGATCTTGAACGCCTTGTGCTTTCTTGTTACTCGGGCCTTCTTCTTTCACACCTAAATTTTACAATTAACATGTTTTAATCTCATGTTCTCATTTCATACTTTCCTTAACATAACACATTATTAATTTCTCACCTTCTTGACATTAACCGTTTAGCATCATAATCATTTAGGATCATTGAAATCACATAATATTCTCTATTCTAAGCATTTCATCAAACACTTGGTGTGCATACCTAAATTAAAGCATAAGGTACAAGTAGTTTATGCATATTCTTCCTATTTCATAACTTGGATGATTACAATCAATCAATTTATCTAACAATACTCCATTATATACAAGTTTATACATCAACATTACACCTATTTACACCTACATGATCATCATATTTCATCATACTAATACTACAAATGGGTTTTCACTTTTAAGTCATCAATTAACCAAATTCAAGCATAATTCTTGTTCTATGAGGTGATTCTAACTCACAACCACACTAATTTTCACATGAACTCAAGGATTGGTTGAAATCCACTTTCTATAAAATCACCAAATCATGAAATTTAATGTACCTTTATATTAAGAACACTTAGATAATGGAGAATTAGTGTTCATGCATACAATCAAGCTTCGATTTCCCTTTCAATTTTACTGATTTTGCTAAGTTAGAGGGTTTTCCCTCTCTTTCTCTTGCTCCTGTCAACACAAACACACACCAGTGTGTGTGTTTGGGTTTTAAGTTTTCTTGTCATATATTATCTTTTAATTTATCCTAATTTGACCCCTCATGTTTGGATATTTGTATTTTATGGGTAAAATCTTTTCTTTAAGTTAAGATTTTTACTTACACTTTAACTAGGTTTATACTACTAGTTACCATTCTAACAACGATTATGTTTATAAATACTTATCTTTAAGATATACACATATAAAAAGACTCTGGGGTGTTACAAAGAGGCTTTTTGACAATTCCTGTATCTACTGTCACATCGGATCTGCATTCAGTGCAAGTGGAAGAGTACTTAACAAACATTGAAGTTCATTTAGTAAAGATACCAGTGAGGCTCTAAATTGCATAAGATATTGGTTATTTGCATATTGTTGTAATGTCCATTTCCCTTTATTTTTATAAGTTTTTTACATAATATTATATTAATGGTATATGTTTGTTTGTACTTTATAGGATCTAACCAAATTAGTATAGATGAGCTCACTGTAAGATATATTGTCATTGGACATTAAACCTCAATCAGATGTTTCAAACTTAGTGAATAATCCTAAGGTATCCACTTCAAATGCTTCAAGTAATGTGGCTTGATAAAACTAAATGAATCAGTGAATATCCAATTGTCCATGCTTTATATGAGTATAGCTATTTGTGTGCAGGTTTGAACAATTGTAACATCCACAAAGTTGTTGACAATATTCGTGTTCATGTTTGATTCTTTGGAATTAAAGATTTGAGAAGAAAGACCTATGGAAACTTGATTTGAATTTTTAATGGATGTTATGATTTGACTTGTATGGATTATATATTATGTTTTATATTTGTTAAGGATTATGTATTTATGCATTATTTAAGAATTCTATAAACTTTTGGCAACTTTTGTTTCAATAAACAGGTTCCTAAATATGTGATATTTATCGTGTTCCTTAACAAGTCTCAAGCATTCATATTTTTCATTGTTCATCACCTAAGCACTCCACCTCAGTTTACAAATTTGGTTACATTATCCTTAATCAGATTTTTGACCAAAACACATTATAGTGCCAAGATTCGATACAACAACAAAAAGAGAAAACAAAAAATATATTGATATGCCCAAAGGAATAACAAAACGTGTTTTACATCGATCGAAACCATAAACTAAATATCGTTACCGGTTTTAAAAGAATTCGGTAATACCGGTTTTGTTTGTTATGTACCAATGCGATACCAACACTTGGTACAACAACCAAAAGAGAAAATCCAAAAAATAAAGTCACGATATACTCAAGAGTATAGCAACACATGTATTACATTTATTGGAAATCACAATAAACAAATACTAGGATCAGTTTTTGTAACACCTCGAAAATTCACGTCCCATAATGTGTAGACACGTGTCATATGTTTGAACGTGTGAAAGAATGTTATAAAGGGACTAAAGTTGACAAACTTGAAAAGTATATGAAAAATATGAGTTCAAAATGTAAACAATGAATAAATATACTTCATAATAACCCTACAAGATGTTTATACCATCACACGAATAAATCATGGATCATACGAAGCTAAAAGTGAGAGATTACAAACTACAGGGGTTAAATGTGTCAACATGTTTAAGTTATACCTCTGAGGGACCGTTTGACAAACCTGAAGCTTTGTAACGGTTAATTATGCTCACTAGAATGCACGATATAAATTTCATAAAGTTTCGTTATCGTATGAGAAAGTTATGATCAAATCCGTATGCGAGGGGTAAAGCGTTAACGTTGAAAGTTATGACTTTTCGGGTTAACTGGAAATGTCCAGGGACTTGGCAAAGTGGGTATAAGTCCTAAAGCCTTTGTAGGTAAATAAGAAGGGGTCAAATTGCAAGAAATAAGTCGGTTGCCCTTTCGAATGCTTGAAAGGCCAAGCTTTTGCATTCTACCTATTTATTGCGCACCGCAACAAATATTTGTTACGGTACGCAAGCATGTTGCCAGCGACAGAAAGTTGCTATTTGCTGTTTTAAACGCGAATTTCGACTTTTAAACGGTTTTCCACATCTCCCTTGGCCCCTAAACAACCCCTAAACTTATAGGACACCTGTGGGAATGTTGTGGTTAGTGGTAGACTAAGTTGTCAACACCTTATGGTGCCTTAGTTCACTATATAAAGCTCATGAGTTGCAACATTCCAATCACACCTTTATTCTGCAATTGAGGAGCCTTCTGGAGCTTCAAAGCAGACCCAAGTCCTTCCTAATCAAGCTTAGGACTTCAGTAAGTGTTCTAATCCTTTCTAAATTAAGTTTTAGCTTAGTTTTAGCTTAAAAGTCAAACCGTCGTAATTAACGGTTGACTTTAAGATTAATCACTAATGGTCCAGTGATTAGTCGAAGTTAAAGTAATTATAAGTTGGTAATTATGTGGGTAATAAACCCTTAAAAGGGTTCCCCCTGATTCCCACTCTAAATAGGTCTAATGTCGGGTCAAACTTGTTAATAAAAAGTCAACAGGATGCTTAGTTTCTAAATTATGCATAATTAGTAATGTAGAACACATACAACCTGTATGATCATTAATATAACTTAGTAATTAGAGTAAGAAAATGTCTAAACATGTTCAACCCGACAATTTTATGTTTAGACCCGGTTCGGAACCGAAAGTCGCAAAGCTTTGACTTTTGCTTTGACTTCAGTTCTGACCCGCTTTAGTATGATTTGGAAATGCCTTAAAGCTTCCTTAGGACCAGGCTACATGTTAGCATAACCCTCTGTGGTTGGTTCATTGATTGACCCATTCGTTTACGCGTTTCCGTTAATTGCTCATATGTTGACCATTATGCCCTTTTCACCTTAAGACGTGATTTTTGAAAAAGTAAAAGAGTAGAAATCTTAATTACTGATATATAGACTTGTATGCAAAGTTTGACATCAGTTTGAGGTGTAGAATAAGAGTTATGCTCGTTAGCGTAAAATTAAAGCTTTATGTAAATAAAACGGCATAATTAGCGTATAGCCTAGTTAAGCACACTTTTTGATACCAAATCTTTTACCCACTGATATAATATATTATTTTGGGATTTTTAAAGATTTTTAATAGATTTTAGGCTAAGCATAACTTATAGTCGTAGGCTTAATCCGGTAATTGTCGGTTTTGCCCTTACGGGCCATAAAATGAGTTTTACATATCTAAACGACTCCAAACCTTTTGCTACTGATCACATATGATAAATAAATTATTTTAAGCCTTCTGGAAATATAAAAATATCAGATTTAAGTATCAAACCCGGAAATGGTCTTTAATAGCCTTTTTAAGCGTTTTTAACGCATATTATGTACTAGAAGTATTTTAAACATACAAGGGTTGATACCTACTGATATTTGAGGCAAATTATAATATTTTAACAGTAAGCAAAGGTTGTTAAACTCAGACTCCAGTTTTGAGCTTTTCGGCTTATGTGAAATTACCAAAATACCCCTACGGGGCATAGTTTGGTTATAATTGATAAATTTCACATATGTACTTTACCCTACTGTTATAACTCATTAATTTGAGTATTTTTACTGATTACATCAGACCTGTAACTCACTTAAACACTTAAACCCTTTTTCAACCTTTAAAATGACCAAACTACCCCTACGGGGCATAGTTTGTGTTTAAATTCGTTTCGGGCATAATGAAAGACATCTTACTGATGTCACAACATATTTGAGGCATAATTAACTTAGGAAACCTGTATATGGCTCTCATGAATACCCGTCACGCTTATTACGCGTACGGTTCGGTTTATGTAACAAGTTTACATAAATTAGCCGAAACGGGTCAAACCTTATTGGTTTTATCCCAAAATCCAGAATGTGTATGAAATACCCATTTAAGACAAGTCTTCAAACTTGTCGGGTCTAAAACACATTCTATTCCGGTCTTCGCTTAATCACGCGCCTGAACCGTATATTCCCTTAAGACTAACCGGTCTAAGCTTAAGCTAAATTAAGGACCCGTTAGCATTCTAATTGGTTATTTATACCATCATTCCAGACTAGAGCATTTCGGTAAATGGTACCTACGCTTACTTAAGTGAATACGGCTGAGTTATTAGATTCTTGCTATTTAAGACAGGAGCTAGCTCAGGTAAATACTCTTAACTTATTTTCCCTATACGGGCTTGGAATACGGTATAATAATACCGCTTGGTCGGGTATTGAATATTTAATCTTATTATGGTTAAATTATTGAGGTAACCCGGTTTAATCTGTATTGTTTGAAATAAAGACCTTTAGAGGTTAATGACCATGTCCCGGATATCCTTGACATCATTGTATTATAAAATGGCCACGTCTTAAGTACGGGGTGTAGGCATACACCTGACAGTTACTTAAGTAATAACGGTATCTCGCTTCCATGTGGGCCTATACTAGTGGTGTGTCTGTTAATCTGACTCGGTTTCTACATCGGGCCCTGAACGTACAAGGAACATGTAAATCTGTATACAAGGTTATAAATATAATTGTTCCAAGTTAAAAAGTTTAATTTTGCCTCTGTGCATTTTAATCAAATTATAAAAGATTTTTGCCACGTGCATCCAAATCAATTTTCTTAAACTCTTTTCAAATGAGTCGGTTGAGTGTATTTACCAGTGAAAACTGACGTATTTTCCAAAAAGGTTAAGTGACAGGTACTGAACGTAATTGGCTGGAAGCTCAGGGCGCTAATAAGGAATCTTGAAAGTTCTAGGCGTCTAAAGTCTGTTGAACAAATGATATGTTTAAGATCCGCCTGTGGATCCTTTACTTTCCGTTGTAATACTGGATATTACTCTAAAATTCGGATTGTAATATATAATTTATCTTTTGCTTCCGCTGTGCATTTATATAATTGTGTTGTTTGACTATTGTGTTGCCAACTACGTCACGATACTCCCCACCGGGCCCACCGGTGACACGTGGAAAGTTGGGGTGTGACAGGTTGGTATCAGAGCCAACATTGAGTGAATTAAACGCTAGCCTTTTGCGTTTAATCTCAGTTACACAGTTGCACATTCTTGAGTCTAGACAAGAACATAGGACAAATTCCAATTTGTTTCATTGTCTTTTAATTATTTCCTTGATTATTTTTCAGATTAGCCCTTGCATGGGCAAGTCATTTTATTAAAAAGTCCCATTTAGGGCAACCATATACTTGTTTAAATTTTAAAGGAACGATTATATTTAAATATCATTCCTATATTATAAGATCTACCATTATAATAAGATGGCAAAATCTAAAAAGGACAAGACCTAGCCTCGGGTCATATTAAGACCGGCCAAGATGGCAGTTCCTCAATTTAGATTCAGATCCTTATTAACATTCCTTTTGCAAGACCTACCATTATAATAAAATGGCAAAATCTAAAAGGACAAGACCTAGCTTCGGGTCATATTAAGACCGGCCAAGATGGCAGTTCCATAATTAGATTCAGATCCATATTAAAGACCTCAATTTAGGATTGCTCTGCGTAAAATATTAATAAGAATCTTAAGAGTGAAACCTAGCCTTCGGGTCACTTTAAGGCCGGGCCATGATGGTAAGACATGTTTAAAAGATTCGAATCCCTGTTAACATCTGTAAATAGGTTAACGCTCCTGGCAGACGTGATCCATTAATAATCACACACGTCATTTTTATAGGATTCTTCAAAAGATTCCTAACCCAGTATAATGATCTCCGAGTCCTGGGTTTTTCATCATCAATTAAGATGATCATATTTTTAACCATACGTGGTAATATAGTGCCTACGGGCCTTGCTCATTTCTACATGAGCCAAAATACAGTGTTAGCAATGACTCCCTGTCAGAAAAAGGTAATGAACTAGGTTCAAACCTCAAGGCTTTGATTCTCTGAAATCATAGCTTATAATTTAAAAGTGTCCATGTGACTAGACCTTTTGTGCCATTACTAAATTGCCTCGATTCTCTGAAATCATGGCTTATAAATTAAACTTGTCTACGTGACTAGGCCATTTGTGCTATTATTAAAACCTTAATGCCTCGATTCTCTGAAATCACGGCTTACAAATTTACAACTGTCCTTGTGACTAGGCCCTTTGCGCCACCTTAATATCCTTAATGTTTTATAACTAGGATGAATTATAATGAAAATGCTCCAACAAATCTTAGATTGATATTTTTATATCTATTAGGAATCACTCTTTTCTAATATCCTTATGGCAAACTTTCAAGCTATCCAAATTCATCAGTATAATAAAGACAGATGTGACTTTTAATCCCCCGTCAAAAAGGTGATGGACTAGGTCCAACCCTTAACTGCCATTGATGGTCTTTTGTAACCTAGGCTAAGTGATATTGATATAAATTAAAAAAAAATGACGTTCATTAAGAATGTTAGTGCCTTATTGGCTGGAATGGTTTGATGAAGCCATGGTTAGTATAAAGCCATGAGGATGATGAATAGCAGTTGTCGGATCGCAACCAAGAAGTTGATTCGTTTAGTAATAAGGACTATTTTCTGTTCCTGTAAGAAATCGGTAAGTCGCAAAAAAAAATGGTGGAACCAGCCGTCCCCGGAATCGAACCTGGGTCTAGGCCACACCCTTTCGCACGCCTAGCCAACCGAGCTAGGTGCCTAGTTTGTGAAAATTTCCATTCTGATTAAATATAAGCACATATAGTTGATATCTCTTTAATCTCTATCGATTTCGAATACCAAATGGTATGACAAAAGCGCTATATGAGGATTGGTGTATCTTAATAAGTTCCATAGATTGCTTCCATGCCTGATCAGTATGGAGGTTTAATGCATGGGACCACAAAGATATCCCAATGATCATATGGTACTAAAGTCAACTAATAGTATTCAAAGAAGATATCCAGAATGAAATTGTCCAAGTAAATATTCCCGATTAAGGAATTCGTGGACTAGTAACATAAATGTGTCATTTATTTGACACAAGCAATGATGGGTGAACTGGAGCCTGAGATATGGAAATCTCTGCAACCTCCTTGTACCTTGATTATCTTCTCCTAAGATTACCCTGTCTACCCCAGGGAGGCAGGTAGAGTTAAGTTTAATATCCCATTTAGGGCTGCATTATTATGAAATCCCCAAGACAACTAGTGCCATATTGGCAGAATCGAAAACCCTGGTTAAGTAAGTTTTAAGATATAGAGTCATAAAGCCAAACTCAATATCCTGAGAATTCGGTATAGTAAATTATGAAAGACGGTTAATTTTGCTAAGGCATTGCTTACCGCAACCCTAATTAGGCAACGATTGAGAATCGCCATCAACTACCCAGGATAGTCGATTTGCTCGACTAACTGTAAAGATTAGCTATTTCTTAATATTAATTTTGAGCAATGGTTGGAATAACCATCTCCCCTTAAGATAAGCTTTTCTATAAATAGCTGGTATAAAAGTATCAAGGCTACCCCTGTGGAGACCATGTATAAATGGCATGTTAAACGTTTATTGTTAGGATAATAGATTGGTAAGTTCAATTATAAGGATCTGAAAGTTGCCTAGGAAACAACAAATAAGATCACATAAATCCATGCTCGATTGTAAGTTGCCAGTATACGGCAGGATATCGAGAATTCATGAAAATAGCAAACCTCCTAAATTCTTGTTAAGAAATAAGGTTCAACAATAGATATCATCCTGGAAGGGTGTGCTAAATTTGTTAAATTATCGGGCTAGTTAAGCTCCGAGTATATAGAATCATTCGAAGGAAATCGAATGTATCAAGATCAAATAGCTTACGAGCTAAGACCTAATTAAGGGGTTTGGTGGAACGCGCAATGTGACCCACACTAATGATTTAGCGACGTGTCACCAATAAGTCGAAAAGCGCTATCACATAATGATATGCAGGACTATGACAGTAAGAGCAACCTGTTTCGATTGAGGATCGACAGGATTAGAAGCTCCAAAAAGATACATGTGCCTATTATAAAGGTCAAATTGTAGTGCCTTAGAGGCTCAAAGGTACTGGGGGAAGATTAAGCCCAATTTAAGGCAGAAAAATACTTCCTTTACTTTAACAAATCTCGAGGTCGAGATTTCTTTTAAGGGGGTGAGGATGTAACACCTCGAAAATTCACGTCCCATAATGTGTAGACACGTGTCATATGTTTGAACGTGTGAAAGAATGTTATAAAGGGACTAAAGTTGACAAACTTGAAAAGTATATGAAAAATACGAGTTCAAAATGTCAACAATGAATAAATATACTTCATAATAACCCTACAAGATGTTTATACCATCACACGAATAAATCATGGATCATACGAAGCTAAAAGTGAGAGATTACAAACTACAGGGGTTAAATGTGTCAACATGTTTAAGTTATACCTCTGAGGGACCGTTTGACAAACCTGAAGCTTTGTAACGGTTAATTATGCTCACTAGAATGCACGATATAAATTTCATAAAGTTTCGTTATCGTATGAGAAAGTTATGATCAAATCCGTTTGCGAGGGGTAAAGCGTTAACGTTGAAAGTTATGACTTTTCGGGTTAACCGGAAATGTCCAGGGACTTGGCAAAGTGGGTATAAGTCCTAAAGCCTTTGTAGGTAAATAAGAAGGGGTCAAATTGCAAGAAATAAGTCGGTTGCCCTTTCGAATGCTTGAAAGGCCAAGCTTTTGCATTCTGCCTATTTGTTGCGCACCGCAACAAATATTTGTTACGGTGCGCAAGCATGTTGCCAGCGACAGAAAGTTGTTGTTTGCTGTTTTAAACGCGAATTTCGACTTTTAAACGGTTTTCCACATCTCCATTGGCCCCTAAACAACCCCTAAACTTATAGGACACCTGTGGGAATGTTGTGGTTAGTGGTAGACTAAGTTGTCAACACCTTATGGTGCCTTAGTTCACTATATAAAGCTCATGAGTTGCAACATTCCAATCACACCTTCATTCTGCAATTGAGGAGCCTTCTGGAGCTTCAAAGCAGACCCAAGTCCTTCCTAATCAAGCTTAGGACTTCAGTAAGTGTTCTAATCCTTTCTTAATTAAGTTTTAGCTTAGTTTTAGCTTAAAAGTCAAACCGTCGTAATTAACGGTTGACTTTAAGATTAACCACTAATGGTCTAGTGATTAGTCGAAGTGAAAGTAGTTATAAGTTGGTAATTATGTGGGTAATAAACCCTTAAAAGGGTTCCCCCTGATTCCCACTCTAACTAGGTCTAATGTCGGGTCAAACTTGTTAATAAAAAGTCAACAAGATGCTTAGTTTCTAATTTATGAATAATTAGCAATGTAGAACACATACAACCTGTATGATCATTAATATAACTTAGTAATTAGAGTAAGAACATGTCTAAACATGTTCAACCCGACAATTTTATGTTTAGACCCGGTTCGGAACCGAAAGTCGCAAAGCTTTGACTTTTGCTTTGACTTCAGTTCTGACCCGCTTTAGTATGATTTGGAAATGCCTTAGAGCTTCCTTAGGACCAGGCTACATGTTAGCATAACCCTCTGTGGTTGGTTCATTGATTGACCCATTCGTTTACGCGTTTCCGTTAATTGCTCATATGTTGACCATTATACCCTTTTCACCTTAAGACGTGATTTTTGAAAAAGTAAAAGAGTAGAAACCTTAATTACTGATATATAGACTTGTATGCAAAGTTTGACATCAGTTTGAGGTGTAGAATAAGAGTTATGCTCGTTAGCGTAAAATTAAAGCTTTATGTTAATAAAACGGCATAATTAGCGTATAGCCTAGTTAAGCCCACTTTTTGATACCAAATCTTTTACCCACTGATATAATATATTATTTTGGGATTTTTAAAGATTTTTAATAGATTTTAGGCTAAGCATAACTTATAGTCGTAGGCTTAATCCGGTAATTGTCGGTTTTGCCCCTACGGGCCATAAAATGAGTTTTACATATCTAAACGACTCCAAACCTTTTGCTACTGATCACATATGATAAATAAATTATTTTAAGCCTTATGGAAATATAAAAATATCAGATTTAAGTATCAAACCCGGAAATGGCCTTTAATAGCCTTTTTAAGCGTTTTTAACGCATATTATGTACTAGAAGTATTTTAAACATACAAGGGTTGATACCTACTGATATTTGAGGCAAATTATAATATTTTAACAGTAAGCAAAGGTTGTTAAACTCAGACTCCAGTTTTGAGCTTTTCGGCTTATGTGAAATTTCCAAAATATCCCTACGGGGCATAGTTTGGTTATAATTGATAAATTTCACATATGTACTTTACCCTACTATTATAACTCATTAATTTGAGTATGTTTACTGATTACATCAGACCTGTAACTCACTTAAACACTTAAACCCTTTTTCAACCTTTAAAATGACCAAACTACCCCTACAGGGCATAGTTTGTGTTTAAATTCGTTTCGGGCATAATGAAAGACATCTTACTGATGTCACAACATATTTGAGGCATAATTAACTTAGGAAACCTGTATATGGCTCTCATGAATACCCGTCACGCTTATTACGCGTACGGTTCGGTTTATGTAACAAGTTTACATAAATTAGCCGAAACGGGTCAAACCTTATTGGTTTTATCCCAAAATCCAGAATGTGTATGAAATACCCATTTAAGACAAGTCTTCAAACTTGTCTGGTCTAAAACACATTCTATTCCGGTCTTCGCTTAATCACGCGCCTGAACCGTATATTCCCTTAAGACTAACCGGTCTAAGCTTAAGCTAAATTAAGGACCCGTTAGCATTCTAATTGGTTATTTATACCATCATTCCAGACTAGAGCATTTCGGTAAATGGTACCTACGCTTACTTAAGTGAATACGGCTGAGTTATTAGATTCTTTCTATTTAAGACAGGAGCTAGCTCAGGTAAATACTCTTAACTTATTTTCCCTATACGGGCTTGGAATACGGTATAATAATACCGCTTGGTCGGGTATTGAATATTTAATCTTATTATGGTTAAATTATTGAGGTAACCCGGTTTAATCTGTATTGTTTGAAATAAAGACCTTTAGAGGTTAATGGCCATGTCCCGGATATCCTTGACATCATTGTATTATAAAATGGCCACGTCTTAAGTACGGGGTGTAGGCATACACCTGACAGTTACTTAAGTAATAACGGTATCTCGCTTCCATGTGGGCCTATACTAGTGGCGTGTCTGTTAATCTGACTCGGTTTCTACATCGGGCCCTGAACGTACAACGAACATGTAAATCTGTATACAAGGTTATAAATATAATTGTTCCAAGTTAAAAAGGTTAATTTTGCCTCTGTGCATTTTAATCAAATTATAAAAGATTTTTGCCACGTGCATCCAAATCAATTTTCTTAAACTCTTTTCAAATGAGTCGGTTGAGTGTATTTACCAGTGAAAACTGACGTATTTTCCAAAAAGGTTAAGTGACAGGTACTGAACGTAATTGGCTGGAAGCTTAGGGCGCTAATAAGGAATCTTGAAAGTTCTAGGCGTCTAAAGTCTGTTGAACAAATGATATGTTTAAGATCCGCCTGTGGATCCTTTACTTTCCGTTGTAATACTGGATATTACTCTAAAATTCGGATTGTAATATATAATTTATCTTTTGCTTCCGCTGTGCATTTATATAATTGTATTGTTTGACTATTGTGTTGCCAACTACGTCACGATACTCCCCACCGGGCCCACCGGTGACACGTGGAAAGTTGGGGTGTGACAGTTTTGATGATATAAGTGTTGGTACTATTGTCATTCGAATGGTATCGGTTTATTTCATCACGGTACAAGTATGATATCAGCACTCATTATAGTTTACAATAGCAAAAACGTAATCTATTACGAATAAAACTGCTTTTTCAACGAAATTTATACCGGAACATCAAGAAAAAAAGTAATACAACTATTATTCAACTTTAAAAATAAATAGTTTAACGGATGTAAGTGATTAGAGAGAAATTAATATAAAAATAAACTAAATAAGCTAAATGCATATCTATCTATACTTTCTATAAAAGGAGAAATCTCAGTCACATAAGAAAAGCTGATGGGGCAGTCATAGAGGCTGTCCAACAATGTCTTTCTTATATCATTATTGCATCATAAAGCTTAATATATAAAATCACTTTAATTTTCAAATCTCTGCTCCACATTCAAACTCAAAGCTCTGGACTACATCTATACTTTCAAAGCTCTGCCCACATACAAAAGGGCAAAGCTCTGCCCACATACAAGTTTCAAAGATCTGCCCCACATTCAAAATTCAAAACCTCTATCGCATTCAAAATTAAAAATTCCGGCTCCACATATATAAGATAAATCATTCAGGCTCCACATTCAAGATTCAAAACACATATTCAATTCATCTCTTCCTCAAATCCAGATCCCTCAAATCCCCTCTTCCAGGTATGACATCATCCACACCGGTGAAAAATGGAGAAGAAGACGCCAGTGAGAAAACCTAGAGTTTGATTCAAATATCCCCACCCTATTTGACGATGATAAGAAAATTGACTAAGATATTTATATTTCATCAGTTACATTTTGATGTTATTTTATGTGATCCGAACCTAATAATCATTATTTTTCTTTTTTGATTTTGTAAAACCTAGATGCTCAACGTTTACAAAAGGTCATCAATCAGATCATCCCTGCTGGTTGCGAAAGTAGGTGCCGAAGGCGATAAAAGCGATCAGAGCTCCGAGAATGAGAGAGGTGACTACGGCGATTGATACGGTCGGTTCCGTTTTCAGTTATATCAGCAGAGTATTATGATCGACGACTAGAAGATTCAGGAAACAGTACGCATAAGAACGTGTGCTCACAGCTTCAACAGAAATGAACACTATTTGGATTTGGGATTTGGGCTTCTGATTTCTATAAACCCTAGATGCTCAACGTTTACAAAAGGTCGTGGTTAAATCACTCGCTACTGGTATCAATTCTCCACCGTTTGGCCAGAGTACGATACACAAACATTTGTAAGTTGTTTTGTTAGGTTTTATGAATTATGATTTTGTTTTGAAGTTCATATTGTTGAGATCTGTGAATCTGTTAATGTGATCCAGATGCAGTTTGTGATAACTGTCAAAAATTCAGGTATCCGTACAATTAATTAACCATGATTAGTGCTTAATGACTGTGCTGAATTACAATTAACTGCTTTCTGATTACTGCATTATACTTACATGTGCATCACATATTGCATAATGTCATATCATTACTGCATGCAAACTTATTGAAATAAATGATGCACGAAACACAGCTAGCACAGTTATCAGATAAATCAGGAAAATGCTGACAGAACTCAGTACATAGACAGACAGTGTTTTGAGACACAGAATGAGCCAAAAACTAAGTACTACACTAGCATAGTGTGAAGGAAAGTAAGGATCACAAAACTGCCTTTCTAAGTGATAGTTTAAATGCCGGAAAGTGCCTAAAACTAACCCAAAGTGCTGAATTCAGCAAAAATCAGCATTTTAACAATCTAATTTTATGCAGAAACATGGTTCAATGGTCCTAAATGCTTTCCTAAGTGTCGGGAATCAAAACTGTCACAAAAGGTAACATAAAGCACACTAAACTGCATAGTTTAGCACCTTAACGAACCGGTAACCCACCGAACAACCGGACACTACCCGAAACATCAAATTTACACGAGAAGTACTGTTTTAACATTACCAAGCTAGTTATGGTCCCCGAACATCATAACACCCCATACAAATATCTAATAACTAAAACACTTAACTAATTCTTGGATTTCAACTAGTAAGTAACTAGTTTAGTTAAAACGTATCCTACTACCCCCCCCCCCCCACTATTTACGGCCCAACAAGGGTCCCACAAGGGTGATTTGTTTTAATATTTAATTAGATTATGTTGGCACCATGAGAACATTAGACCCAAGAGTTAAACACTTGAAATGGTTTATAAAAGGACATGTAAGATCATAACTTCCTGAACTTCACACACCAAACACACACTACTCTCCTCTCCCTCTTGTCTTGCTCTCGGCCGAACCTCATCACCCATACATCCACCATTATTTAATCTTTCTTATACAATCCAAGCTCATACAAAGGTGTTAAAGATCATACAAAGAAGCTAGGAGCTTACGGAAGTGCAAGGACCTTCCCTATTTGCTTTTACCCACTTGTTTTCTACACTTGATCATCCCTAGCCTTGTGCTAGTGGTAAGAATCTTGATCTTGCTAGTTTACTTCTATTTTAAGTGGTTAAAATAAGAATCATACTTATAATCTTGAAGAACACTAAAGATCACAAGAAGTAAACTTGAACATAACATGTATAATGAAGAAACTAAGTTGTTTTTGTGTTAATTTACTTGATGATTGTTGTTTGTTCATATATTTGATATTGATCATCATATGATCTTGCTAGATCATGATTAAAAACATAATCTAGCAAGATGAGAAAGTAGAAATATTGTAGGATGATAGATCATCCACATAAAGATCATGAACATGAAAAGATACATTGATTTCTTGAAAAATAATGATCAAAGTAAGTTGTTAATCATATAGATCTAAAGATTTATGAATGGTTTTCCAAAGAAACCAAGTTAAAAATATGAGTTTCATTAAATCTTGGTTCTTACATAAACCAACATTATTTTTTGTGGTTAAACAAGTATAGAAACACTTGTGAAACAAGAAGAAATCATAAAGAAATATTTTTAGAAATGATGATCACAAGTTGTAAACATCTATATTCTTTCAAAATAAAGTTTTTAAAGAACTAATCACACTTTAAAGGGTAACAGGGCTTACTAAGAATAGTAATAAGTTACTATAAATTTTTACAAATATTCAAGTTCATGAAGTAGTAGATTATGCATGATTTTGGCAAAATTGGTAAGTAAAGGTTGTTTATTGTTGATTGTGAATTGATTGTGATGATTTTTACAAAAGAAAATGATATGCTTGAAAGCATGGAAACCTCCATTTTTAGGGGAAACTATGGCAAAATTTTCTAAAAATCCAAACACTTAGAAAAATATTTATAAACATGCACTTACAAGTGTATTTTCAACAATAAGTTGTTACATAAACTTTGCCATAATTTTGCTACAAAAATTATAACTATTGGAGGTTGGTTTTTATAAATAAAAGTGACTAAATATGTATTTAGGAAAATATATATTTAGAAGACACTATGTGTGTGATTATTTGTATACTATGTGTATTAGTTATATTATTTTAGAAAACTTGAAATAATATAACTCATCAAAATACCAAGAATTACAATCCAAAATATTACCAAAATTCCAAGAATATGAATATACAAGTTACACACAAAATATTGGTGAAACTGAACAAAGGAATGTAATTTATAAAATATTCCGGAAAATTGATTCACAAAGTATATTTTGGATAAATAATATTTTGGACACCAAGGAACAAAAATATGATTTTTACTATTATTACAAAGTTATATCATGTTTTTGACAAGAAGAAAATATATTATTTTTGGGAAGTAAATATACATATTTTCTTGGAAGTATTATAAGATATATTATTTTTGGGAAAAAATATATTTTCTTGAGTAAACTTGAAATACATTATTTTTGGATAAAAATAAGGTTATATATATTTTCAAAGATAGACTTGAAAATATATTACTTTTGGAACTTAAATGAAAATACAAATATTTTTGCCAAGTGAAAAATTATAAATAATTTTTCTAAGTAGTATTTCTTAAATATATATTTTGGAAATATATATGGATTTATTTTTTTAGGGATATTATTCCAAAAAAAATAATACGAAATTAAGTATATGAATACTTGATGAATACAATAAAAATACGTATTCTCATACCTATAAATACACAGCAGAATACGACCACAATATATGGCAAAAATATACAAATACAAGAATACAAATACAAATACACCCATCCTTGGGAAGGAAATACAAGTATGAATACTTGGGAAGTATAAAGTTAAAATATATTGTTTTAACAATTATTCCAAAATTTAATAAATATAATTTAAGTTAAAATATTAATTATTTTAACAAATAATTATATAACTTGGAATAATATCGAGTACACAAAGAACGTAACTCAAAGACACATACATTAATACTAAGACAAGGCACGACCCGCTCGTCTAATAAATCATAGTACGTTGTAGGTAGTCGTGTTGGTCCGAAGAAGCTTGAGTTACGGTGATTGAAGATGCAAGACTGTGAGTTCATGTCCCCCTTTTCTCTTAATTGTTTTTGGTTTTATAACTTCGGGGGTGAAGTTACAAACATTTATACGTGGTAAGGTTAGCTAAGGAAGGGTACTGCTTGATCATGTTAGTGGTGGGTATGAGGCTTAAGGCAATTAATCCTTGTTTTAGGACCGAGGGACATGAGTGATAGATCTATTTGGGTGTAGCGAGCCCACACCCATGCGGACCAGGGTGGCCCATGTGGTGACTATGTATTATTCCCGGAGACAAATCTGCTAGGTTTGAGTTTTCCTGCATCACTTCACACATATCAATGGCCTTGCAAACCATTGGTGATCTGTTTTCCTTGTTGCTTTCATACCAGGATTTACAAACATACATACATACTTACAATGATTACAAAGGTTTATTCGTACACACAAACAAACACATGAACTCGCTCAACTTTTGTTGATGTTTTCAAACTACATGTATTTCAGGGAATTAAATGTGGATCTGGCGGGCGTTCGGAAGTCCAAGTGTGGTTTGAGAATAAGGGATGTCATCCATGGTCATAGGGTTAGGTTAGTGTGTCTTATTCCTGAACGAGACACGTCTTCCAAAGCCTAATGTTATTTAGAGTCTTTTGATGAGTCCTTAGGGAACTCTAAACAATTCGTTTAGTTTGTGTAATTTGAATTTGAAGTCTATGTTTCAAACAATGATGTTTGTGATGTTTTTAAACTTAATTAATGGATGACCATCTATGGTTTTTATCACATAGTTGTTGTTATGATTGAATGCAATGATATTAAGAAAGTCACACCATAATCACGCTTCCGCAAAAGTCAGGGTGTGACAGCTTGGTATCAGAGCTTCGATTGTAGTGAACTAGGATTCCTTCTCGAGTCTAGACTACAATCATTAGGGCTCTCACGAAAATATTATTACAACATGTTTTCATTGCATACACAAAACGCCCAGATCCAGGGAAACAAACATTTTTACAAACAAACAGACACGAAACACATTTCGAGGTTTATATTGGTGATTCAGTCTGAGTGACTGGGTGGTTCAGTCTGAGAGACTGGGTGGTACAGTCTGAGAGACTGGGTGGTTTAGTCTAGGAGACTAGGTGGTTAAGTCTGAGAGACTGGTTGGTTTAGTCTGAGAGACTAGGGTGTTTAGTCTGGGAGACTAGGTGGTTTAGTCTGGGAGACTAGGAAGGATACAGGATTACATGATTATATTGTCATTGATTACATGCTTAATGTTAGTAGTTAATATATGTGCATACATTATGATTGTTTTGTTACAGACACCATATCATCATCCGAGAGTGGATTGTCCGATACTGATAACCCCATGGCTATTGTTTCTGACGATGAGATCGTCCCTGAGCCAGAGATCTTTACTTCCGATACCGAGAGTGACTCGGAGATGATGTCCGGCGACGACGATGTCGCAACCCCCGCCCCCTATCTGTCCCGGGAACGGGCGGCCGTGAACTCAGTTTCGATGGTATCGGTGTTTATTAATTTGGCAGCGGAAATTTCATCAGGACCGTAGTTAGGAAATATTTTATCAGAGTAAAACACCACATTTTATAGAAATACACACATCGGGATAAAACCCAAGTTTTTATTACAAACTGATTTAAAGGAATAAATCCCATTTTATTGAATTAAAACGCCTTCTTTATTTAGGTAACGTTTATAGCCACTTTTCTAAGCCTTCAGTGCTATCCAGCTGGCTTGTAATTGACTTTCACATTGTGTTACCTGAAACGCGTTTTAAAAACATTTGTTAGTGGGAAATACTGGTGAGTGATTCCTAGTTTAATCAAGAAACATTAATTTAATTTAATCTTAACAATATTGAGGGCGATTACAATGTTTATATCTACCAAATTACTCATTCAGTACTGTCAATCCTGACTGGTGGGTCATATTACACATTGGCTAACTCTTCGTCCAATGGTAACGTTACTCACATTTTGTATACAAAACCCCAACATACCGGCAGTAATCGTAGAATTACAAAGACTCAATCACTGCTAAATTGCATTGTAAAATAGTTAAGGTTTTGTAAAAACAGTTTACAAAAAGGAGATTACTCACATTGTCGTCTTAGATTTTTCGTAAGGGTTTCCTGGTGATAATCTATAATTTACATAAATGCACGCATGTTAGTATAATAACCCATTTTAACATCAGTAATACCCTCCCCGAGACGGCATTCCAACGACTACGTCGGGCAGAACCACGACAGCCGTTACGGAACCCTGGATCAATCAGGCAGCGTATCTAATACGTATCCAGGGGTTATAATACTTACAACGGAGCAGAACTTCGCTATTTACGGGGGTATAATACCCGATTATAATGCCTATTATTCAGAATAGAGAGAGAGAGAGAGATTTCGAATTTGAACGAGCAGACTGAAGATCCGATGGCCTCTATATATAGTGCTGGTTTTCGACTTTTACGCGGCCCGCGTAAATGTTAACACAGGGCTACGCGGTCCGCGTCAAACCCTGGTCAACGCGTAGCTGATCCAGGTCAGCAACTAGACTCGCCACGATGATGACACGTGTCATCACCGGGCTGCGCCACCTTCTTGATCTCTAGCGGCCCGCGTAAGATCCTGATAAGTGATAAAATGCACATATTTATCCAGTGTAAAGTGTATAATTATTGTATAAGTTTTATTTATTTTTATTTAGTTTTAGTGTTATATTGTATTATTTTGTGTTGGGCCAGGATCTAATGCAAATGGAGCGAAAAAGAATAATAAAGAAATATCCAGCTAGTTGAGTAGAATAGACCGCCAATGACTGAAGTAAAATTGCCGCTATTTTCTGCCGCATGAAGTTTAGATTGTCAAGAGACCCATCAGATGAAAGCTGCTGTCAATCCATATTATAACCTTATAAAGAAGCAACAAACTTATGCATATCAAGGTTGTACAATTGGCTTTGGGAGATTTTAAAAAAAAATTGGAATTTTCCTTTTTAACCCTAAGGTTTTAATCTTTCACAATTTAAGTTTAAAGTTTTAATCTTTGTTTCATTTTTAACCTTAAAGTTTTAATCTTTGACAATTTAAGTTTATAGTTTTAATCTTTGTTAATTTAACCCCTTTGATTAATTTTATTTTTCACTTCTAATTCAAAAGTTTTCATCTTATACAATTTAACCCCTTTGATTAATTTGATTTTTCACTTCTAATTCAAAAGTTTCCATCTTTTGCGATTTAACCACTTTGTTTTTTTTTACTTATTTGTTGTAATCTTGCCTTAGAGAGTTTTCCAAAGAAAAAATGGTTATGCATATGGTTGTTGTAACCTTGGCTTTGAGGGTTTTTAAAAAAAATGATTTTTTAACTTTTCACTCAAATGTATTTCATATGGTTATGCATATGGTTGTTGTAACCTTGGCTTTGAGGGTTTTTAAAAAAAAATGATTTTTTAACTTTTCACTCAAATGTATTTCATAAATTACCTTTAACGCAAAACTATTTGTTTTTTACTTTTAACATAAAACTTTTTATCTTTTGCAATCTATCCTCACGACTTTTTTACTTTCAACTTTGGTCCTTTATAATTTTTATTTTCCGCAAATTTTTTCGCTTTATGCTTCGTTCTAAATTTTGTGACTAAACACATCGAAACGTGCGTCTTTGGTTTAACGTTTTTACGTTTCGTTCTAAATTTTGCGAGTTAACACGATGCAACGTACATGTGTGGGTGAACATTTTTACATCGTCTATTTTTTCCCGTTTGAAAGGTTCAACATAACGTGCGCGTCCTAAATCGACTTAGTTATAACTAAAGAATCCCCGCCGCATTGCGGCGGGTCGTAATTCTAGTTATAGTATAATTATTAAAAGGTGTGGGGGAAGTGAAAAATTCATAGTGACATGTTAAAAAAACAAGGGACTAAACTTGCTAAGAAACATGAAACTTGAAACTTGAATTAAATGCGCACTTAGTCACAAAATAAAAGAATTGGATGGTGTCTCGTGAAGGTGTACAGGTGTTGACCAACTACATTGTTAAATGAGAAATAAAATAAAATAATAGGTTCTATGTCTTCACCGACTTTGAAGGTTTGACCGCCCATTATTATTAGTACATGGGCTACTGTTTAGATATCCACATACCAAGCCCAATCCTCTTAACTTTAGGGATCCACTTAAAACCCAGTTCGGGGAAGAATTGTGGGGGGATGCAAATTGTGACAAAAATTATTAGGAAGTATATATATAGATAAATCATCACGGCAGTGGGGATCACGAATTATTATCAAGAGGGAAGATCAGACGAACACATAGACAGAAAATTCTAAATCCCAGAAAATTCTGGCGAATGCCTTATATGGCGAAATTGTCAAGAGGTTTGAAGAGAAGTTTGTTGTATCCCCTCGGCAAAGAGCTGTGTTTGAATGTCTACGTGCCCCACATGCTCAGGATTTTCTGTCTGTAGCACCTATTGAAGGCTTGGGGCAACACATGTCGGCGGTGGAATACCGTGCTATCCTTAGATACCGACTGATGATTCCTTTGTTCCCAGTTGACGAGCCATGTCCGGTATGCCGCAAAGCGTGTTTGGATTCTTTCGGCGAGCACGCGATCCACTGTAAAGAGCTACCAGGGTTTAAATATCGGCATGATTGGGTGAGAGATGTGTTATGTGATATTCTTAAGCGGGCCGGGATCTCTGCCAAAAAGGAGGCTCTAGTAAATTTCCTGACTGACCCCTTAGAGGGGAGGTCCACTTTACGCCCGGCGGACATCCTTGTGTTTGGATGGGAAGGGGGGAAACACGCTTGTGTAGATCTAACTGGAGTCTCCCCCCTTGTCGGGCTCAAGGACAAGGGCTTTGTCGTAGGGCAAGCGGTGCTCAAGGCAGAGGCGAGCAAAGTGGCAAAACATGAGAAAGCCTGCCTGGAGAATCAACATGTGTTTGTCCCGTTTGCGTTTGATACCTTTGGTGGTCTCGCTCCTGACGCTGTGCGACTTTTGAATCGGGTTCAAAAAGTCATTAATAGTAATTCTTCGTCGCTAAAGGTTTCAAACTTTGTATTTAGTAGAATTGGTTTTTCTATTCAAAAGGGGGTGGCAGCGCAACTTGTTGCCCGACTACCTGCCATTGCTTTGTAATTGTCTTTTTTCGTGTGAAATAATACTAGTACTTTTGGATAAAAAAAAAAAAAAAATAAATAAGACAGAATAAGGAGAAGATATATACAACATCGACTGGACGTTTGTGGGAGGATCTTTTGCAAGAGAAAACGGCCTAGGGAATCGTTGGAGTAAAGCGGGGAGCACACGGAACGAAGATTGACGGGTTTTACCACTCTGATTTCTCTTGTTCTTAGTTTTTCTTGTTTAATTCAATGAATTCTTGTTTGAGACTTTGTGTTTTTATTTTTAAAACCATGATTGTCGGCTAAAACTCTTAACTACCTAGGTGTGACAATGGTTTAAATAAAGTTTGGATTTTTATTCGGTTTTTAAGTGGTTTATGGATTTTCTTGTATTGTAACGGCTATGGAATTTTAACTTGGTGTATATGCATGCATGATATTGTTTTATTGCTGTTTGTTGCTTCGTATAATCCTTGGTGACGGTCTTTATCACATAATAGGGTTGTGCTAGGGTTCTTGATTTAGGTGAGTGTCTATATCACATAATAAGTCATTAATCCTTTACGGTGAAAATTGCATAAGTAACCTTAGAAGTAATATTCGGTAATTTAATAAAATCAAGTGTTCTACTAATCTTGTCGCTGTGAGGCTCGAGGTTATTAATAGGTCTTGGTTTGGTTTATAGCTAGGTCTAAGAAATTGGTCTAGTCCTTAAACATTCTCTTGTCTATTAAACCAAGATTAAAACCCATAGTTGCCTTAGACTTTCGCGCTGTGAGGTAGATCGTCTTATTTAGGCACTTTCAAGAAGTTAGAGGACTGTGGGGAAATCTAAAAACCGGTAAGCGTAACAGCCTAGGTAGTGCCACAAGAATCACCTTGAGAGGGATTGAGGGGCTTAGTTGGTATCTTAATAGGTTTAGCATTTAAAGATCCCGGTTCCATACCACAAAACTATCGAATAGAAATCCATTCTGAGTTAAACTTGCGTCTAGCCTAGGTAGTCTTCATCGCCACTGGTTCTAGTCTTCGTCAAATTTCGTGTCTAGTTATTTAATATTATTTTAATATTTTATTTAGGATTTTTAGAACCCCCCCAATCAATAAACAAATTAGTTAAGTTGTGTCAGTCCTAGTCTAAATAGAGTCTTAGCGTAATCCTTAGAGTCTCGTGGGTTCGATACTCGGACTTACTTTAGCTATTGTACATTGATCGGTACACTTGCCGGTTGTGTGGTTTTAGTTTTAGATCGAGTCTAAGTTTATAAATGTAAAGCTTAGAGTGTCTAGATTTAGGGTAATTTTAGTTGTTTTTAATTAACCACTTCGTGCACATCAATCCCTAAGGGGTCTACGCGGCCCGTGACAAACCCAAAAACTCAATTTTTAATTATTTTTAATAATATTTAGGGTATTCGGGGTCCGTTTCACGTATGGGGTGTATTTTGGGACACATTGGGATATTTTAAAATATATTAGGGTGTCGGAACATTTATGAGGGTGTCGGTTTTCTATAGGGTTGTTATATCCTCCCCACATTGTTTTAGAGCTCGTCCTCGAGATCTACTGGAATAGGTGTAGATATTTCCTTTGCATTTCTGATTCAAGCTCTCATGTGTACTCAGGTCCTCTTTTGGAGTCCCACTTCACTTTGACCAGAACTAATCTCTTATGCTTGAGGTTTTTGACTTTCCTGTCTTCAATCTGTAGAGGCCTCTCAACAAATTTGAGTTGTTCATTTACCTCTATATCCTTAAGAGGTACCATCAGCGATTCATCGGCTAAGCGTTTCTTGAGATTTGATACATGAAATACATCATGTATTCCTGCTATTTCCTCTGGCAGTTGTAGCTGATAGGCTACAGGTCCTATTCTTCTAATAATCTCAAAAGGTCCAACATACCTGGGACTTAGCTTTCCCCGTTTGATGAATCTTACCACTCCTTTCCAAGGAGAGACCTTTAACAATACTTTATCTCCTACTTGAAATTCCAAGGGTTTGTGTCGGTTGTCAGCATAGCTCTTATGTCGACCACTTGCTGCTTTTAGTCGTTCCTTGACTTGAATAATCTTGTCGGTTGTTTCTTGTACTATCCCAGATCCAGATAGTTGCTTTTCCCCAATTTCTGCCCAACAGACTAGGGTTCGACATTTTCGTCCATAAAGTGCTTCGAATGGTGCAACATTGATACTTGTGTGATAACTATTATTATAAGAAAATTCTATTAAAGGTAAGTGATCGTCCCAATTACCTCCGAAATCAATTACACAAGCTCTAAGCATGTCTTCCATCGTCTGAATTGTCCTTTCGCTTTGTCCGTCCGTTTGAGGATGATAAGCTGTGCTTAGATTCAACTTGGTTCCCATTGCTTTTTGGAAACTTGTCAAAAAATGAGAGGTAAAACGACTATCTCTGTCAGACACAATTGATAAAGGTATTCCATGTAAAGAAACAATTTCATTTACATATAATTTAGCTAGCTGTTCCATACTGAAAGTTTCTTTCATTGGTAGGAAATGAGCTGACTTAGTTAGTCTATCTACAATCACCCAGATTGTATCATTACCTTTCCTTTTTTTGGGTAATTGGGTAACAAAATCCATTGTTATCAATTCTCATTTCCATAAGGGGCATTTCTAATTGTTGCAGCAATCCTGAGGGTTTCTGATGTTCAGCTTTAACTTGTGAACAAGTTAAACATTTAGAAACATATGTTGCTATGTCCTTTTTCATTCCTATCCACCTGAAATTCTTTCTTAAATCTTGATACATTTTATCATTTCCTGGATGCATCGTATATTTGGACTTGTAGGCTTCTTCTAATATACGATGGTGTAGGTTTCCTAATTTAGGTATCCACATTCTCTTCTTATGGAATCTCCAAATTCCATCTGTTCCTTGTTCTAATTCCTTAATCAATCCTTTTAGTTTTTCAGTATCATCCTTGATTACTGATTCTTGTGCTTTTCTAATTTGATCATTTAAATCTACTTATAGATTTAATTTAAGAGAACGTAACCTTTCTGGCTTTTCATGATACTTTCGGCTTAAAGCATCAGCAACTACATTTGCTTTTCCTCCATGATACTGGATATCACAATCATAATCACTAAGCATCTCCATCCATCATCTTTGTCTCATATTCAATTTCTTTTGTCCGAACACATACCTTAAACTCTTATGATCAGTGAATATGGTAAACTTACTATCATCAAGGTAATGTCTCCAAATTTTCAAAGCAAAAATTATTGCTCCTAATTCTAGATAATGGGTTAAATAATTCTCTTCATGATTCTTAAGTTATCTAGATGCATAAGCTATAACCTTTTGGCGTTGCATCAACACACATCCATAACCTAGTTTGGAAGCGTCACAATAGACTACAAAGTCTTCAGCTCCTTCTGGTAATGCTAATATGGGTGCATGGGTTAATCTATGCATAAGAATTCTAAAAGCTTCTTCTTGCTTTGGTCCCCATTCAAACTTAATGGATTTACAGGTTAACTTAGTTAAAGGGATGGCTATTCTAGAAAAATCTTGAATAAATCTTCTATAATACCCGGCCAATCCTAAGAAACTTCTAACCTCTGTTGGTGACTCAGGGGTTTTCCATTTGGTAATTGCCTCAATCTTTGTGGGATCCACATGAATTCCTTCATGATTGACTAAGTGTCCAAGAAACTGTACTTGTTGTTGGTGCAGTTGTCTGTCGACTTCATCTTCGTTCGAGTCTTAGATTGGAACTAATAGATTAGGGCTTGTAATATGAGAAAATATCATGATTTAGTGTGTTTAGAGGTTGATTTCGCTTCAAGGGTCATTTAGAGATGATTTCGCTTCAAGCAGGTTCAAGCGAAATCCACATAACATGATTTCGCTTGAACAGTGCTCAAGCGAAATCCCAACTTCTATATATACCCTGAAGCGTAATCAGTTCATGGAGTTCAGTTCAGTTGTTAGTTTCCGACACAGAAGTGCTGTCGAGGTGTCTCCAAAGCTGTAATCTTTCATAGATCAATACAAGAGACAGTAAATAGTATTTCTGGTGTGTTACAAGCTAAACAAAGACAGAATCAATGAATTCCGCCTCTGATTCTGTCTAAGCACTCTTCTGATCGACTCGTTAGGTCATTTCACGATCCTACATGTGGTATCAGAGCTCAGGAGGAAGAGTTCTTACTGTTTAGCTCGTTTTCGCTGGAAAATTCTGACTTCTACACCTTCTTTTAAAAATTAATCAAGTTTTCATGGTTAAAATGGACTGATTTTCGTATATAGTGTGCGAAACATTGAATTAACAAATCCTTGAAAGATTCAGACCTAAATTCAACCTAGAACTTGATCAATTTTGCAAAAATCAGACCGACTTGATGATGTCAGCATGATTCAAGCGAAATTGAGAGGTTGATTTCGCTTGAAATCTTGGTCTCGCTTGAGAAATTAATCAGATTCTGTTTGATTTCGCTTGAAGATTGACCAGATTTCGCTTCAAGAGTTTCAGGATTGAATTGTATTTCAAGCGAAATCATTGTTTTCGCTTGAAAGGGTTTCGCTTGAGGCATTCTGTTTTATCAAGACTATTTAGCTTGAAAGGTTATTGAGTGGTTGAAGCGAAATAGTGATTTCGCTTGAGTTGATTAGACATTTGATTTCGCTTGAAATCAAATAATTGATTTCACTTCAGGTGAAGTATTTCGCTTGAACTTATATTGTAGTTAATCTTTTGATCTCGCTTGAAGGTTGTTTGCAGGTATTTCGCTTGAAGATTGTTTGAGTGCAAATTGTTTTTTAGAAAAATGACAATGATTTTTGATGAGAAGGAAAACAATGATCTTGAAAGTTTTAATAATTGGTATATTAGAACTGTGGATACCAATTACAGGAATGTAGATGTGAATGTTTGGGTAAAAAGTTATGAATATTTCATGTGCCAAAAGAATGAAACTTTAGATGAGTTGGAAAAACGATTTAAAGTTCTAACGGATAATTTGTGGAGTAAGGGTATTAGAATGTCAACTGATGAACATATATTAAAATTAACAACTGCATTACCTGCTAAATGGGATGAATTCATGGTTGAGCTAAAAAGAAAAGATTTTTTCCAAGAGCTTAATCCACATCAGTTCTTTAATGAGGTTCATGCAGAGTGTCGTAAGGAAGAAAAGAAAAAAAGGGAGTTTTTGAATGAAATGGAAAAGAATTTACTAAAATTGGAATTGAATGTAATTGCTGAAATAGATAGAAGAATTCGTGTGTGTCTTGCAACAAAGAATATTTTGAAATATGATATTAAAAGGAAATATTATATTGATGAAAATTTAAATCCTTTTGATTTCGTTAAACTCTTTTGTGCAGGAACATACAAGATGGAGACAGAACAAGTTCAAAAGAATGAAGAATCTGTGAAGCTTGGATCTTCAAGTTCAGAATCAGTGTGCTCCAAATGTGACAACTTTAAGATTGACAATGACAAACTCTTGAAAGATGCGGAAAGTTTGACACTGGAAGTCGAGAAGTTGAGAAATGAGAAGCAAGCTGATGATAAGCAGATTCTTATTCTGAAAGAAAATTGTGAGAAGTTGAAAACTGAAAATGACAAACTGTTGGGTAATTTGAACAGTTTGACATCAGAAAACAAAGTTTTTAAAGAAAAAGAAAAAGAGTTTGAAAGTAAACAGAAATTTTCAGAAGATGAAGATTTCTGGATCAAGCTTGAGAACAAAAATCTAAAAGCAAATGAAACAAAACTTCAAGAACAGATAAAAGTTTTGGAAAATGAAAAGTCTGTTCTTGAAAACATGAAAAATGAGAATGAGAAATCAATCAAGTCTCATCTTGAAAGAATCTCTCAGCTTGAAAACGAAGCTGAAAATTCGAGAATCAAGATTGATGAACTTGAAAAGAAATTGAAAGGTTTTGTGACTTCATCTGAGTTCCCCTGTCCAAAACCAATCAATTCCGTTCCAATAAGTGACAATGTCACAAACTTTGACAATGTCAAAGTTGAAGATTGCGATGAAAAATCTGATGATGAAAAAGTAAAAATTCACAAAAAGAATTTATCTTTGAAGTTAAATGAAAAATTTAAAAAAACTGTTCCACAACCAACCGAAAAGGGAGAATGCTCTAAGCAAAAACCTTTGAAGAAGAAAGTGGAACAGAAACAAAAAATTAAAAATGTGAAAAATGTTAAAAAAGAAAATAAAAGTTCATCAGATCAATCATCCAATCGCAATCAAAAACCACAAAAAGTAAAAAATGAAAATTCAAAAATAGTTGGTGAAAAGTGGTGCAGGACGGGCCACAGTGCTTCAAGGCCAAATCAAGCTTACAGGAGGAGAGAGGATTATCACCAAGCCAAACAGTGCTTTGATCTAAATGTTTGGGCTGAAAATGGTGATTGGTACAATAACAGAGTGTGTTACCGATGCGGTTATCAAGGACACATTGCTGTTAACTGCCAGAGTTGGAGTTATGAGACGAGGAGATGCTATAACTGCCAAATCAGAGGCTACATTGCTAGAGATTGCTCAATGAGATCAATGAGAAGATCGAGGGTTGAATCTCAGAAGCAAGTAAAGATTCCAGTCTCAGTCAAGCCCAAAGAACAGAAAGTTCAAGAACGTAAAGTTCAAGAACCTAAAGTTCAAGAAAAGAAAGTGAAGCTTTCTCAGGGGCAAAAAGACAGACTGAGGAAGAAGAGGAAGAAGGCCAGAGAGTATCTGGAAAGGATTTTGTCCTCGGATACAACTGGTAAAACAGATAAAAGTTCTGATAAATCGTCTTGCTCGCCAAAGAATGACAAATTAAGCAAAACGCATTCATCAGATACAAATCTGAGGACAGAAAAGAGAGTAAAGAAAGAGAAAGTTGGTGGTGATGAATTTGTTTATCTGAAAACAAAGGAGCCACATGTCGGCAATGAATCTGGCTCATCAAAGTCAGACAAGCCACATTCAGGCAATGAATCTGATGTGGTAAAGCCAGAAGAGCCAGTTGTTGAGGTAAAGACTGAGAATTCTAGTTTAACAATGGATGATGAAAATTTTCCATCGTTGTTAAACAAGAATTCAAAATCACCCAAGAACGGTCAGGCTTGGGTGGATCTGTTTAAATGAAAAACCTGACTTGCCGGAACTCCCAGGTTGGTAAGTGTGGAGTAGGAATCGGCACATTTCTTGAGAAATTCACTTCGGTGATATTTCGACTTAAAAGTGGTAAATCAGGGACATTAAGTTGTACTTGATTTTCTACAAGTGATGTTTGTGGATTGATCTTACAAATGTTAAAATTTTTACAAGTGGTTGAAGAAAACAATGTGATGAATTTAACCCCTAACCTACAAGTGGTAAAATCAACAAAACTAATTTTCCGGAAAAACCATTTGATTAAAACAAACTTAAGTGTTTTGAAATCATAATGGGAAAATAGTTTGTTGTGAGGGGGAGTTCTGATTGTTTATGCCAAGTGGATGGCGAATTGAGCCAATTCGATATCAGTTGTCAAGTTTATTGTACAGTTTGTCATATTTTCTGTATAGTTGTTTTCAAATTTCCTAAAATGTGTTTGCATTTTAGGGGGAGTAAAAATGTTCAGAAAATCCAAAAACATTTGAAAATTTGAAAAAGCCAAAAACATGATAAAATCAAAAATGAGTTTTGTTGAAACAAGAGGAAATGATAGTACATCAGTGGACTATCACAGCATGCTAAAGATATGTAAAGCCTAAATGTGATAAGCGATCTCACTAAAGATGTGATGGTAGGCTCAGCTAGACTAGTAGATTTGCGATAACGATACAAACTTAAATGAAAAAGCCTAGTTCTAGTGGGAAACATGGTCGAAAGCATAGTACTTAGTTTTGTCCTTCTTGATTGTGTGCCTACTCAGTAATCGCTGATTGTCGAAAGACATAAAACTGGTTAAGTTTGTGAACTTTCACAACTTTGCTAAAAAGTCGCTGTGATTGTGCATTTTATTTTGCAAAGATTTAAACTTGTTTTATTTCTTTATTTTGTTTAAGCATCGGACATTCTCTGCGTATACGTGAGTATCGACCTGGATGTTGTTGCCTAAACGTTCTGCTTTATTTTCTTTGGTGTTTCGTTTAAGCTTTGGATCACCTCTGCGTATACGGGAGTATCGACCTGGTGGTTAAAGCCTAAACAACTTCAACTTATTTTTATTTTCTTATTTTGTTTAAACATTGGACTTTCTCTGCGTATACGGAAGTATCGACCTGATTGTTAATGTTTAAACATTCTGCTTTGTTTTTCGCATAAATCACAGTCGATAAAAGTTTAAAGGCATTACTTGAGATAGTGTATTGCATGATGAGGGGATATGCTGAGATCGTGGGGTCCATAAGAATTTAGTGCTATCTAAATATACCTTAACGTATCGGTAAGCATTTCGAAAGTTTTTAGATTGAGCTTAAGTGGACAACAATATCGTCAATCAATGTGAATCGTTTAGAGCTTAAAATGAAATCAAGCTTAACGGTGTTGGTGATTTGTCTCATAAACTGATATGATCCTCTTACACAAACTCACAAAAATAGTGTTTGTACATATTTTATTTCTGCATTTAATTTCTGTTTTTGCATTTGTGTTCTATATTTTGAAAAATCCAAAAAGATTTTCGACAACTGATGTTGAAGAGATGATTTTCAAAATTCCAAGTGCTAAACAAGATGAACTGGTTTGGGAGTGTGTGTGCTAAAATTGAAAAATGTGTTTTGAAAAAGAAATTGAGATTAGTTTATCAGGGTCATTAATTTGAACTTGATGTAACTATTGCTAGTAAGTTTTTCTTATTGGTTTAAGTGAAAACTTATGTTTTGGTAGAGAGATGTATGTAGGTGAAAGGAAGGTTTCTGATCCTGTTGCTACGAAAAGCCAGGAGATGTATCAGAACCTGTGGAGAGCTTAATCTGAGAAAAAGCCAGGATTTAATTTCAAAGGCGATAGCTAATCCCAGACTGAAAATCCCAGCTTGATGAAAGGGGGAGTCTGACGAAGTTAGAGCTAAAGAAAAGATCCGGGTACTTGATTCCAGGAGAAAGTCCTGAAGAAGATCGATCAAGATTGAAGAGTCGTCACTATGAAGACTCTCACTGAAGATTCCGTCAACATTCAAGGGGGAGTCTGTTGGTGCAGTTGTCTGTCGACTTCATCTTCGTTCGAGTCTTAGATTGGAACTGATAGATTAGGGCTTGTAATATGAGAAAATATCATGATTTAGTGTGTTTAGAGGTTGATTTCGCTTCAAGGGTCATTTAGAGATGATTTCGCTTCAAGCAGGTTCAAGCGAAATCCATATAACATGATTTCGCTTGAACAGTGCTCAAGCGAAATCCCAACTTCTATATATACCCTGAAGCGTAATCAGTTCATGGAGTTCAGTTCAGTTGTTAGTTTCCGACACAGAAGTGCTGTCGAGGTGTCTCCAAAGCTGTAATCTTTCATAGATCAATACAAGAGACAGTAAATAGTATTTCTGGTGTGTTACAAGCTAAACAAAGACAGAATCAATGAATTCCGCCTCTGATTCTGTCTAAGCACTCTTCTGATCGACTCGTTAGGTCATTTCACGATCCTACACTTGTTCTAACCAAAATTCGCACTTTGAAAACTTGGCGTAAAGCTTTTCCTTTCGTAATAGACTTAGTGCGTGCAAATGCTTTGCATGTTCCTCTTTACTTTTAGAGTAAATTAGAATATCATCAATAAAAACAATTATGAACTTATCAAAATATGGCTTACATATTCGGTTCATCATGTCCATAAATGTAGCTGGGGCATTGGTTAAACCAAATGGCATGACAGTAAATTCATAATGGCCATACCTTGTTCTGAAGGCGGTTTTAGGAATGTCCTCTTCCTGTACCTTTAATTGATGATATCATGACCTTAAATCGATTTTAGAGAAAAATCGAGCTCCTTGAAGTTGATTAAACAGATCATCGATTCTCGGTAATGGGTACCGGTTCTTAATCGTGACCTTGTTTAGTTCACGGTAGTCAATGCACATACGCATTGATCCGTCCTTCTTTTTAACAAATAAAATCGGTGCTCCCCACGGCGATGAGCTTGGCTGTATAAATCCTTTCTCCAACAATTCGTCTAACTGTTTCTTCAGTTCCTGCATTTCGGAAGGTGCCAAATGGTAGGGTGCTTTGGCAATTGGTGATGTTCCGGGTAGTAGATGAATTCTGAATTCAACTTCTCTGTCCGGCGGTAGTCCTGGTAATTCTTCTGGAAATACATCTGAAAACTGAGACACTACTGGAATGTCTTTTAGTTATTTTCCTTTAGTGTTAGTGATTATGGAAATCAAATACACTATAGATCCTTTTCTTATATAACTTGCAGTTTTCATCACAGAGATGAATTTCGTGGATCTAGAGGATTTATCTCCTTTAATTATGATCTTTTCACCCTTTGGTGAATTTATTTGAATTGACTTTTGATCAAATAAAATATTAGCTTTATTGGCTATTAACCAATCCATTCCTAATACGATATCAAATCCTGCCAGATTCATTGGGTAAAGGTTTGCAATAAACTTTCGGTTTAAAAATTCTATTCTTGTTCCCTACAAGATTTCAGAAATCCTAACGGTTTCTCCATTAGCTGTCTCTACTAGACATTCTTGTGGTAGTCTAGTTAATGACTGATTTAGAAGTTTGCAAAATGAAGTATTAATAAAAATTTGGTTTGCACCAGAGTCAAATAATACTTTAGCAAAAACATCATTAACTAAAAACGTACCAGCTATCACGTCTGGAATCATCTTGGCTTCATCTGCAGTCAGAACGAATGCTCTAGCATTTTTAGTGTTCTTGTTGTTCGTAGCTGGAGCCAATTTCGGACAGTTCGGCTTGATGTGGCCTTGTTCCCCACAGTTGTAGCAGATTCTGTTGTTGGCCTTCCTCCTGCAGTCTTCTTCCTTGTATCCTGATATTTTGCAGAAATTGCAATATATGGAGCATCTTCCAGAATGCTTCCTTTTGCAATACTTGCAATAAGGTGCAGATGTGGAACCTACATTTTTTCCACGGTTGGAATTTCCAAATCGGAATTCCTGGGTAAGTCTTTGAGCTAGATTCCTTTTCTGATCTTCTTCTCTAGTACGAATTAATTCATCTGTCAAGGTATTTGCTAGTTCTACAGCTTCTTCTATAGTTTGGGGTCTAGCTGCCTTGACTACATGCCTAATCTCTCCAATTAATCCCCATATATAGCGGGAGATTAATACTGGTTCAGGTGATGCAAGGGTTGGTACTATTCTGGCATATTCAAAGAATGTGGTAGTATAACCCTTACTATCTACCCCGGTCATCCTTAGGTTCAGAAACTTATTCGCTATCTGTTCTTTTTCATTGGGGGGCAAAATTTCCTTTCTACCATACTTTTAAATTCTTCCCATTCCATGTTGTATAACTTATCACTTCCTCTTGATTGGAGGATAGTGTTCCAGCATTCTAAGGCTGAATTTTTAAATAGATTAGAAGTAAGCATTATTTTGTCTTCTTCGGCACACTTGCTTATTTTTAAAACAGCCTCAGTCTTTTCTATCCAGCGAAGAGCTGTAATGGGTCCTTCATTTCCCGAGAATTCTATTGGTTTGCAGGACCAGAATTCTTTGTAAGAACAACCATAAGGCATGGTTCTTCTTCTTTTGGGAATGGGCATTTGAAGTACGGGTCCATTGTTCATGCTGTTTTCTGGTTCAGTTGGTCGCTTACTGCTATGTTTACTTTTATTATCAGCATCCTTAACAGTCTGAAGAATAAATGACATTGCATCTATAATTTCTTGTGCCACTATGTGTTGGATAGCACTATTATCCACTTGGTTTCCATTGTTATTGATGCTCGGATTCTCATTAACCAAGTTAATGTTACTCTGGTTATCGTTATTCAGATTTCCTTGATTTCCTTCATCGGCCATCTGGATTTTAAACATTTACCACATATTAATATCACAAAGTAATATTTAATATAGCCAATCACATGACACACATTTTGGTCAAAATCGTCGATCATTGCGACTTACTCTATTCATATACTATGTATCTATTATACACCAGTACTGAAATTAAAATTACAATACCGACTGAAATTTAAAGTTACACTACTAGTAATAGGCATCCGTAGTTTTTTTTTCATACACATACACACATATCATATTATTTTATTATTAATATTATTATTATTACTACTACTGTCTCCACCATCGCATTCATGGGTATGGATTCATCCAGAAATCCATATTGCGCTCGTCATATTTCCAGATGAGTTGCTCTCCCACCTGTCTCATCCGTTCACTACTCTCTAAAATTTCCTCACCAAATGTCCTTAGTTCTTGTATGTTTTCTGCACTCATTGGGGGTGCAGGTTCTAGGACTGGGTTCAGAAGCTGGGGTGCGGGTTCTTGATATGGGGGTGTAGGGGCCTGAAATTGGTAAGGATTCTCTAAAATCTCCCTAATGAATACATCGTGGTAATAGGGATCTGAAGGATCCAAACCTGGGTAGGCTCCTATGTTTGGCATGGGCATGTCTTCGTGTATCGGGTAACGTTGCACACGTCATCCCACCAGGGGTCGTAATTTGGGTCTAAGGGTTTTGGTGTTGGTACCCTAGGTATTTCTTCCGGATTGAAGTCATGCCTTTCTACTTGATTTTCAGGGTTTTCTATTTCCATTGGTTGGTCAGGAATTGGTGGTTGTGGTTGGGGTGCTATTATTTGCTCCAGATTAGGGTCAGCTGCAGTGGTTGCTAGGATGTGGATATTGGCTATACCCCTATTAATCATATCCTGGGCATAGGCATCTGTCTCTCTCTTGACTGCTGCTAGTGCTCTCTGGTCTTGTAACTTTTTCTTACGTTTTCTACGCTCGTGTGCCCCTCGACTGAACCATCCCCTCTTTTTCTGAGGAAATGGCTCCTCGGACTGAGCCTTAAACACGAATAGTCCTCCTTCCGTATCAGCAGAGTACCCCGAGAGGGCAGGCTGAGAAGAGGAGGTGCCTTCGCTTCTAGGCGAACCAGACAATTGACGATACGAGTCAGATGGTCCTTGGTCGCTCATACTGTAAACTAACAAATAGACAAATAACACATAACAAGAAATACAATTATGCACGTAGTTCCGTAATTTATTTCCTAACATATTGAATTTTGATGTCAGCAGAACACTTCAGTGGCTGAATCAGTGGCTTAGCTCTGATACCACCTTCTGTCGCAACCCCCGCCCCCTATCTGTCCCGGGAATGGGCGGCCGCGAACTCAGTTTCGGTGGTATCGGTGTTTATTAATTTGGCAGCGGAAATTTCATCAGGACCGTAGTTAGGTAATATTTTATCAAAGTAAAACACCACATTTTATATAAATACACACATCGGGATAAAACCCAAGTTTTTATTACAAACTGATTTATAGGAATAAATCCCATTTTATTGAATTAAAACGCCTTCTTTGTTTAGGTAACTTTTATACCCACTTTTCCAAGCCTTCAGTGCTATCCAGCTGGCTTCTAATTGGCTTTCACATTGTGTTACCTGAAACGCGTTTTAAAAACGTTTGTCAGTGGGAAATACTGGTGAGTGAATCCCAGTTTAATCAAGAAACATTAATTTAATTTAATCTTAACAGTATTGAGGGCGATTGCAATGTTTATATCTACCCAATTACTCATTTAGTATTGTCAATCCTGACTGGTGGGTCATATTACACATTGGCTAACTCTTCGTCCAATGGTAACGTTACTCACATTTTGTATACAAAACCCCAACATACCGGCAGTAATCGTAGAATTACAAAGACTCAATCACTGCTAAATTGCATTGTAAAATAGTTAAGGTTTTGTAAAAATAGTTTACAATGTAGGATCGAGATTCGATCAAATACGAGTCGGTCTGAATCAAATCCAGTCACTAGAGAGTTCTAAACCATTCAAAGCACTGATTCAGCCGATTTGACTCATCCTGAGCTCTGATACCACTTGTAGGTTCGAGATTCGATCAAATACGAGTCGGTCAGAGTTAAATCAAGTCACTAGAGAGGCGTAAACAATCTAGTAACCTTGAATCGATGTTAGAATGTGAGTAGAAGCAGAGAAATACACTTAAAACAAGTTTTCCATTGATATTAGACGTTAATACATGCAGAGAATTTGACAGCACTTCGTGAGAGATTCCACCAGAATGTCTCAAATGAAAAACCCAACACCCCTATTTATAGGGATTCCAATTCGCATGGAATGGACAGTCCATTTCGCACGAAATGGCAACATCCATTTCGTGTGACTTGGACATTACAAGTCCATTTCGTACGAAATGGTCATTACAACACATAAACTTAAACTTTTACATTTTAACCCCTATTAGATTCCACTGACACGACCTAGACTGATGACGTAGGCGATAGACATTGTGCACCAACATACAAAAAGGAGATTACTCACATTGCTGTCTTAGATTTTCCGTAAGGGTTTCCTGGTGATAATCTATAATTTACATAAATGCACGCGTGTTAGTATAATAACTCATTTTAACATTAGTAATACCCTCCCCGAGACGACATTCCAACGACTACGTCGGGCAGAACCACGACAGCCGTTACGGAACCCTAGATCAATCGGGCAACGTATCTAATACATATCCAGGGGTTATAATACTTACAATGGAGCAGAACTTCGCTATTTAGGGGGGTATATACTCGATTATAATGCCTATTATTCAGAATAGAGAGAGAGATTTCGAATTTGAACGAGCAGACTGAAGATCTGATGGCCTCTATATATAGTGTTGGTTTTCGACTTTTACGCGGCCCGCGTAAATGTTAACACAGGGCTACACGGCCCGCGTCAAACCCTGGTCAACGCGTAGCTGATCCGGGTCAAAAACTAGACTCGCCACGATGATGACACGTGTCATCACCGGGCTGCGCCACCTTCTTGATCTCTAGCGGCCCGCGTAAGATCCCTAAGGGGTCTACGCGGCCCGCGACAAACCCAAAAACTCAATTTTTAATTATTTGTAATAATATTTAGGGTATTGGGGGTCCGTTTCACGTATGGGGTGTATTTTAGGACATATTGGGATATTTTAAAATATATTAGGGTGTCGGAACATTTATGAGGGTGTCGGCTTTCTATAGGGTTGTTATAGACGACATCTTTCAGCCGTTTGCGGCGCTTGATTTCGGAGATGATCCACCGCTTACTAATGGTATCCCCGACAAGGATCCCTTTCTTATTCCTATTCCTGTCCAGGGCCATCTCATCCTCGGACATCCCGATGGTGAGCATACCGTGGCACCGATCCTCGCCCCTACGCCTCTTGCGGCCATTCCTTTTGAGGACTTGCCTTTTGATGACTTGTTGGACGATGGCCTAGATATTTTTGATGGTCCCCCTGATGATGCCCAGGGTGATGGAGTTTTGGCGGAGGATGTCATTGCTATTCCCCTCATTGAGATTCTTGTTATTGAGATTTCCTCTGACTCTACCTTACACTCTGTCTTAGATTCCTTTGCGTCTGTGACTTCTTCAGCCTTACGGGCAATTGGATTGTAGCGTTACCCTACTGATTTTGATGATGATACGGCCTCGTCAGCCGCATCGACCCATCCACATGACTTTGAGCTTGATCTTGAGCTAGACTTTGTTCCAGATGACCAGCCTGATCCTGTACCTGCTAATCCTGAGCTGATACCTGCTGATCCTGAGCCTTTGCCTGATCATGACCCTTTCCCTTTTGGCTTACCTAACATTGCACCTCTCATACCTGATCCAGTTCCTGCACCCGTTGACCCTCCTGCTATCGAGCCGTTTGTTCCTCCACCTGCACCTGTTGACCCTCCTGTTATGGAGCCAGTCATACCTCCACATGCACCCGCACCCGCTGATGTTGCTCCTTTTCATCCAGTAGAGTCCGATGTACACCGTGTTGATCTACCTATTCTATTCTTGCAGGATATACTCGCACCCCGTCCAGGGGAAGGCACTTCTAGCCAGCAGCCTAGCCACGATCCTCATATTTCATCAGCTTTTCCCCACATACCACAGTCTGCACCTTCTATTCATTTTACTTCTTCACCACTGGATGAGCCACTCAGATGGTTCCCACCGTACACCATGCCGATTTCTGATCCCTACCATCCCTCGCACTTTACTGGTTATACACGGGATGATATGCTTTTATCACTTCAGCTTCAGTTCTAGATTATGAGTCGCAGGATTATGGAGCTTGAGTCGATTCCACATCCCCCACCTTGTTCATATCCGTCACCTTTTGCGACTCCACCTGCTCCACTTTTGCCTTATCCAGATTTTGATGTTCGATTCCTGACTGCCGAGCAGTAGATCAGTTATCTGCTGCGTCATGTTTATGATCTTGAGGAGGAGCTAGCGCATGTGCGCAGCTTGCTTTTCGTTCCTCCACCACCATCAGCATAGCCGGTTTTTGGTTTTATGTAGGTAGTTTGCTTTTTATGAGAGCACCGCTATTGAGTTGAGCTAGTGAAGCCTTTTGGAGACCACTTTTGATTGTATGACTTATGGTAGATTGATAGACAGTTTGGACAAGGGTAGTGTGACCCTGTGTTCCTCTTGATACAATATCTATGTAAAACATGTAACTGTGTTTGTGGTCGATGATTAATGGAAAGCTCAATCGTAATGTTCCCATTAAAAACGTTGTTAATTTACATGGTTGTAAATGGTTGTGATGTTATATGATTGCTGCTATGATAATTACTTACATACCTACGTATATACACTCTTAGGTCTTATTTGTATAATAGATGCTTATGTGCTTAAATCTACATTAAGACCTGACCTATACAATCTTCTTTTAGAAGATGCCTCCACGAAGGAACACTCAGTTGCCCATAACAGAGGCAGAACTGTATGAACGGATTTCACAAGCAATCGCACAACATGAGGCCTTACACTCTGAACACAGCGGAGGTACCTCAGGAAATAACCCACCTCACGGTAATGTTTAAGTCTTAAGACACATTACGATACATTTGGACATTCCATGTGTGTTTGCTAATACTTTCTGTGAATGATGTTGCTTGTACAGGCTGTACTTACAAGCAGTTCCTTGACTGCAAGGCTCTGAACTTTGACGGCACTAGAGGTGCTGTTGCTTTCGTTAGATGGGCTGAGAAAACAGATTATGTGCTACGAATGAGCAAGTGTGCGCCAGAACACCAGGTCACCTACATTTCTGGATTATTCCTAGACGGAGCTCTATCATGGTGGAACCTTCAGGTTCAGACCCTAGGTGAGGCTGTAGCATACGGTATGACTTGGGATGAGATGAAAGAACTAATGCGTAAGAAGTACTGTTCAAGGGTTGAGATTCAGAAGTTGGAAACCGAGTTCTGGAATCTGAAGATGGATGGACCCAAGATTGCTGAGTACGTACAGAGATTTCATGACCTGTCTCGCGTTGTTCCCTACATGGTGGAACCGGAGTTCAAGCGAATTGAACGTTTCATTTGGGGATTGGCACCCCAAATCATGAGCATGGTGACGACATCCAAGCCCCCAACAATCACCGAGGCCATTGATTTGAGCGTAGCGTTGACTGAAGAAGCGATTAGGCTGAACAAGTTTTCAATCTCTGAGGGAAAGAAGAAGGAGACTCATGTCGAGTCATCAGGAGAGAACAAAAGGAAGTTCTCAAATTTCAAGAAGGGTACCCAAGGAAACGACAACGGTACTAACAAGTAAAGAGATACGAACCCACCAGCCGAGGCCAAGACGATTGCCGCAAGTTCTGAAAACAAGGGGAAATGATACATGGGAACCTTGCCTAAATGTAATGTATGTCAGTTCCATCACGCCGGCCAGTGTAGAGTTAGGAAATTGGAATCTTGTGGAAAGAATGGTCATTCAAAGGAGACGTGTTGGGCTAGTACTGGTCGTGGAAATGGTGGCCAGAGAGGAAATGGGAATGGCAATGGTAACCGTAATGGAAATGGTAATGTGAATCGTGGTGGTTGTGGAAATCAAGCTGGTAATGTGAACCGCAACCAAAACAACAACCAAGGTGGTACTGGAAACAAACAAGGATGCTTTAGCTGTGGAGATGTTGGGCATTTCAAGCGAGATTGCCCAAAGAACAATCAAGCCCAAGGAAGAGTTTTCAACATTGGAGCTAGGGAAGCTCGCCAGGATCCGAACGTAGTCACGGGTACGTTCCCTATCAACCAACACTTTGCATCTGTACTATTTGATACTGGTGCCGACTATAGCTTCGTATCCCTAGAATTTAAGGATATACTTGGGTTAGTTGCTAGTAAGTTAGAAATCCTATACTCAATAGAACTAGCTAATGGGAAGCTAGTAGAGGCAAACGAAGTAATTAGAGGTTGTATGATAGAACTTGGAGAGCATGAGTTTACGCTCGATCTCCTACCAGTTGAGTTGGGATGTTTTGACGTGGTAGTCGGAATGGATTGGTTATCAAGTAACCGAGCTGAGATTGTATGTCATGAGAAGATCATTCGAATCCTGATGGTGAATGGAGAGACGATTGTAGTTCATGGAGAAAAGCATGATACGCCTCTAAGGATTATCAGTTGTTTGAAGGCACGAAAGTTCTTGCAGAAGGAATGTGTTGCCTTTTTGGCGCACGTAGCTGATAAAGAAGTCGAAGGGCCGAAACTGGAAGATATCCCGGTGGTAAGGGAATATCCTGAAGTCTTCCCTGAAGACTTGCCAGGATTGCCGCCGCAATGACAAGTCGAATTCCATATTGACTTGGTTCCAGGCGTCACGCTTGTAGCCAATGCACCCTATCGACTTGCGCCTTCCGAGATGCAAGAGCTGTCGACGCAACTTCAGGAACTTTTGGACAAAGGATTTATTCGACCAAGCTTTTCACCTTGGGGAGCTCCAGTTCTGTTTGTCAAAAAGAAGGACGGTAGTTTCCGTATGTGCATTGACTACCGAGAGCTGAACAAGTTAACCATCAAGAATCGGTATCCCATGCTGAGGATTGATGATCTATTCGATCAACTTCAGGGTTCGAGTTACTACTCCAAGATTGATCTTCGATCAGGATATCACCAGTTGAGAATTCAAGAAGAGAGTATTCCAAATACTGCTTTCAGAACTCGTTATGGACCCTACGAGTTTCTAATAATGCCGTTTGGACTGACAAACGTGCCAGCAGTGTTTATGGATCTGATGAACCGAGTTTGCAAGCCATATCTCGATAAAATTCGTGATTGTCTTTATCAATGATATTTTGATCTACTCACGGTCGAAGGAAGGGTACGAGCAACACCTTAGAGCCATTCTAGAGCTGCTCAAGAAGGAGAAACTGTACACAAAGTTCTCGAAGTGCGAGTTCTGGTTGCGTGAGGTACAATTTCTCGGTCATGTAGTGAACGGAGATGGAATCCATGTGGATCCCACCAAGATTGAGGCGATTAAGAGTTGGGAAACCCCAAAGACGCCGACCGAGATCCGTCAGTTTCTAGGTTTAGCTGGGTACTATCGCCGATTTATTGAGGATTTTTTGAAAATCGCTCAACCGCTGACCTCCCTTACTCAAAAGGACAAGAAGTATGAATGGGGAGATAAGCAAGAAGAAGCTTTTCAGTTGCTAAAGAACAAGCTTTGCAATGCACCTATTTTATCCCTACCCGAAGGCACCGATGACTTCGTGGTATACTGTGACGCCTCGCGTTAGGGATTGGGCTCTGTGCTTATGCAGCGACATAAGGTTATCGCTTATGCTTGCGCCAATTGAAAGTTCATGAGAAGAACTACACCACACACGACTTGGAGTTAGGCGCAGTGGTGTTTGCTTTGAAGATCTGGCGACATTATTTGTATGGCACCCAATGCACGATATTTACAGATCACAAGAGCCTGCAACACATATTCGACCAGAAGGAGCTCAATATGAGACAACGACGATGGGTTGAGTTGTTAAACGATTATGATTGTGAAATCAAATATCACCCAGGAAAGGCGAATGTGGTGGCAGACGCCTTAAGTCGAAAAGAGAGGATTAAGCCCATAAGGGTTAGGGCTTTGGAGATGATCATTCAGACAGACCTCTCGTTACGCATTTGTGTTGCGCAGAGAGAAGCTCTTAAGAAGGAAAACCTTAAAGATGAATATCTCCGTGGAATGGAGAAGAAGTTGGTACCCAATGAGGAAGGAACCTTGTGTTTCATGGGACGAATTTGGGTTCCCCTCTTTGGTGGTCTTAGAGATGTGATCTTTGATGAAGCTCATAAATCAAGGTACTTGATCCACCAAGGATCGGACAAGATGTACCAAGATTTAAAAGAATTCTACTGGTGGACGAGATTGAAAGGTGATGTCGCAACTTATGTTGGAAAATGTTTGACTTGCGCCAAGGTGAAGGCTGAGTACCAGAAGCCTTCAGGTCTCCTGCAACAACCTGAGATACCCATGTGGAAGTGGGAGCAGATCTCAATGGATTTTATAACCAAGTTGCCAAAGACACCCAGAGGTCATGATACGATTTGGGTAAGCATGGACCGTCTGACAAAATCTGCACACTTTTTGCCAATCAGGGAGAAGGATAACACATGTAAGCTAACTGAGCTATACCTAAGGGAGATAGTTGCACGTCATGGAGTGCCTATCTCGATTATATCTTATAGAGATGGGAGATTTGTGTCAAGGATTTGCAATCTTTCCAAGAAGCGTTTGGTTCACAGCTGAATTTGAGCACCGCATTTCATCCATAAACGGACGGCCAAAGTGAGAGAACGATTCAGACACTTGAAGATATGTTACGAGCTTGCGTAATGGACTTGGGTGGCAGTTGGGACACTCACATGCCTTTGGTAGAGTTTTCCTATAACAACAGCTACCATACAAGCATTCAAGCTGCACCGTTCGAAGCCCTCTACGGATGGAAGTGTCGATCACCGTTATGCTGGGTAGATGCAGGTGATAGACAGCTGGTTGGTCTCGAATTGGTCCAAAAGACGACATATAAGATCATGCAGATCCGAGAGCGCATTGAGGCGGATCGTGATCGACAAAAGAGCTATGCGGACCAAAGAAGGAAACCTTTAGAGTTTGAAGTGGGAGATATGGTTTTATTGAAGGTCTCACCTTGGAAGGGTGTGGCACGCTTTGGGAAGCGTGGAAAGTTAAACCCACGATTCATCGGACCGTTCAAAATCCTGGAAAGGATTGGTCCTGTAGCATACAAGTTGGAGCTACCAGCAGAACTAAATGGTGTTCATGATACATTTCATGTATCTAATTTGAAGAAAAGTCCAACACAAGAAACAATGGTTATTCCTACCAATGAAGTTCACATTAACGACACACTCCACTTTACCGAAGAACCCGTTGAGGTTACTGATTGGAAAGTTAACAAGACCCGTAGGAGTAGTGTTAGACTCGTTAAGGTTCGATGGAATGCGCGTCACGGCCCAGAGTTTACTTGGGAGCGTGAAGATCGCATGAAAGCTAAATACCCGCATTTATTCCCCAACTCCCCTGCTGCTAGTAGTAAAGCTTAAAATTTCAGGACGAAATTTTCTTAACAGGGGGAGAATGTGACAACTGTCAAAAATTCAGGTATCCGTACAATTAATTAACCATGATTAGTAGGGATGGAAATCGAACCCGAACCCGATGGGTAAACCCGAAACCCGACACATCTGGGACGGGTTTGGGGTCAGTTAATCGGGTTTGGGACGGGTTTGGGACTAGTTTTTATTTTTTTCGCGAGTTTGGGATGGGTTTGGGATTTGATGTTATACCCGTTTACCTGACCCTATTACCCGATAAAGTAAACCCATTTACCCGATTGTATACCCGATATAATTTATTTTATATTTTTAAATATGTAAATGTATAATACATCCTTTTTTCTATACACATAGGTATTTTATCCCGTATACATTATAGTTATTTGATATATTTTTTTAGTGATAATAGTAAATGTAACTGATTAGTAGTTACCCGATGAGTTTTGGGTCGGGTATACCCAACGGGTAAACTTTTTAAAATTAATGGGTTACCCGAAACCCGCGGGTATACCCGATACCCGATGGGTATTTACCCGCTAGAAACCCGACGGGTTTTGGGACGGGTTTGGGACAAGCATATCTAAACGGGTTTGGGGTTGGGATTACCTAAACCCGCCCCAAACCCGACCCATTGCCATCCCTAATGATTAGTGCTTAATGACTGTGCTGAATTACAATTAACTGCATTACTATATTATACTTACATGTGCATCACATATTGCATAATGTCATATCATTACTACATGCAAACTTATTGACATAAATGATGCACAAAACACAGCTAGCACAGTTATTAGATAAATCAGGAAAATGCTGACAGAACTCAGTACATAGACAGACAGTGTTTTGAGATACAGAATGAGTCAGAAACTAAGTACTACACTAGCATAGTGTGTAGGAAAGTAAGGATCACAAAACTGCCTTTCTAAGTGATAGTTTAAGTGCCGGAAAGTGCCTAAAACTCACCCAAAGTGCTGAATTCAGCAAAAATCATCATTTTAACAATCTAATTTTATGTAGAAACATGGTTAAATGGTCCTGAATGCTTTTCTAAGTGTCGGGAATCAAAACTGTCATAAAAGGTAACATAAAGCACACTAAACTGCATAGTTTAGCACCTTAACGAACCGGTAACCCACCGAACAACCGGGCACTACCCGAAACATCAAATTTACACTAGAAGCACTGTTTTAACATTACCAAGCTAGTTATAGTCCCCGAACATCATAACACCCCATACCAATATCTAATAACTAAAACACTTAACTAATGCTTGGATGTCAACTAGTAAGTAACTAGTTTAGTTAAAACCTATCCTACTACCCCCCCCCACCTATTTACGGCTCAACAAGGGTCCCACAAGGGTGATTTGTTTTAATATCTAATTAGATTATGTTGGAACCATGAGAACATTAGACCCAAGAGTTAAACACTTGAAATGGTTTATAAAAGGACATGTAAGATCATAACTTCATGAACTTCACACACTAAACACACACTACTCTCCTCTCCCTCTTGTCTTGCTCTCGGCCGAACCTCATCACCCACACATCCACCATCATTCAATCTTTGTTATATAATCCAAGCTCATACAAAGGTGTTAGAGATCATACAAAGAAGCTAGGAGCTTACGGAAGTGCAAGGACCTTCTCTATTTGTTTTTACCCACTTGTTTTCTACACTTGATCATCCCTAGCCTTGTGCTAGTGGTAAGAATCTTGATCTTGATAGTTTACTTCTATTTTAAGTGGTTAAAAGAAGAATCATACTTATAATCTTGAAGAACACTAAAGATCACAAGAAGTAAACTTGAACATAACATGTTTAATGAAGAAACTAAGTTGTTTTTGTGTTGATTTACTTGATGATTGTTGTTTGTTCATATATTTGATGTTGATCATCATATGATCTTGCTAGATCATGATTAAAAACATAATCTAGCAAGATGAGAAAGTAAAAATATTGTAGGATGATAGATCATCCACACAAAGATCATGAACTTGAAAAGATACATTGATTTCTTGAAAAATAATGATCAAAGTAAGTTGTTAATCATATAGATCTAAAGATATATGAATGGTTTTTCAAAGAAACCAAGTTAAAAATATGAGTTTCATTAAATCTTGGTTCTTACATAAACCAACATTATTTTTTGGGTTAAAACAGTGTTTTGTAGAAACACTTGTGAAACAAGAAGAAATCATAAAGAAATATTTTTAGAAATGATGATCACAAGTTGTAAACATCTATATTCTTTAAAAATAAAGTTTTTAAAGAACTAATCACACTTTAAAGGGTAACAAGGCTTACTAAGAATACTAGTAAGTTACTATAAATTTTTACAAATATTCCAGTTTATGAAGTAGTAGATTATGCATGATTTTGGAAAAATTGGTAAGTAAAGGTTGTTTATTGTTGATTGTGAATTGATTGTGATGATTTTTACAAAAGAAAATGATATGCTTGAAAGCATGGAAACCTCCATTTTTAGGGGAAACTATGGCAAAACTTTCTAAAATCCAAACACTTAGAAAAACATTTATAAACATGCACTTACAAGTGTATTTTCAACAATAAGTTGTTACATAAACTTTGCCATAATTTTTGCTACAAAAATTATAACTATTGGAGGTTGGTTTTTATAAATAAAAGTGACTAAATATATATTTAGGAAAATATATATTTAGAAGACACTATGTGTGTGATTATTTGTATACTATGTGTATTAGTTATATTATTTTAGTACTTGAAATAATATAACTCATCAAATACCAAGAATTACAATCCAAAATATTACCAAAATTCCAAGAATACGAATATACAAGTTACACACAAAATATTAGAGAAACCGAACAAAGGAATGTAATTTATAAAATATTCTGGAAAATTGATTCACAAAGTATATTTTGGATAAATAATATTTTGGACACCAAGGAACAAAAATATGATTTTTACTATTATTACAAAGTTATATCATATTTTTGACAAGATGAAAATATATTATTTTTGGAAAAAAATATATTTTTCTTGAGTAAACTTGAAATACATTATTTTTGGATAAAAATAAGGTTATATATATTTTCAAAGATAGACTTGAAAATATATTACTTTTGGAACTTATATGAAAATACAAATATTTTTATCAAGTGAAAAATTATAAATAATTTTTCTAAGCAGTGTTTCTTAAATATATATTTTGGAAATATATATGGATTTATTTTTTAGGTATATTATTCTGGAAAAATTAATACGAAATTAAGTATATGAATACTTAATGAATACAATAAAAATACGTATTCTCATACGTATAAATACACACCGGAATACGACCACAATACATGGTAAAAATATACAAATACAAGAATACAAATACAAATACACCCATCCTTGGGAAGGAAATACAAGTATGAATACTTGGGAAGTATAAAGTTAAAATATATTGTTTTAACAATTATTCCAAAATTTAATAAATATAATTTAAGTTAAAATATTAATTATTTTAACAAATAATTATACAACTTGGAATAATATCGAGTACACAAAGAACGTAACTCAAAGACACAAACATTAATACTAAGACAAGGCACGACCCGCTCGCCTAATAGATCATAGTACGTTGTAGGTAGTCGTGTTGGTCCGAAGAAGCTTGAGTTACGGTGATTGAAGACGCAAGACTGTGAGTTCATGTCCCCCTTTTCTCTTAACTGTTTTTGGTTTTCTAACTTCGGGGGTGAAGTACATGTTACAAACTATTTACAAACATTTATACGTGGTATGGTTAGCTAAGGAAGGGTATTGCTTGATCATGTGAGTGGTGGGTATGACGCTTAAGGCCATTAATCCTCGTTGTAGGACCGAGGGACATGAGTGATAGATGTATTTGGGTGTAGCGAGCCCACACCCATGCGGACCAGGGTGGCCCATGTGGTGATTATGTCTTATTCCTGGAGACAAATCTGCTAGGTTTGAGTTTTCCTGCATCACTTCACACATATCAATGGCCTTGGAAACCATTGGTGATCTGTTTTCCTTGATGCTTTCATACCGGGATTTACAAACATACATACATACTTACAATGATTACAAAGGGTTATTCGTACACACAAACAAACACATGAACTCGCTCAACTTTTGTTGATGTTTTCAAACTACATGTATTTCAGGGAATTAAATGTGGATCTGGCGGGCGTTCGGAAGTCCAAGTGTGATTTGAGAATAAGGGATGTCATCCATGGTCATAGGGTTTGGTTAGTGTGTCTTATTCCTGGATGAGACACGTCTTCCAAAGCCTGATGTTATTTAGAGTCTTTTGATGAGTCCTTAGGGAACTCTAAACAATTCGGTTGGTTTGTGTAATTTGAATTTGAAGTCTATGTTTCAAACAATGATGTTTGTGATGTTTCTAAACTTAATTAATGGATGGCCATCTATGGTTTTTATCACATAGTTGTTGTTATGATTGAATGCAATTATATTAAGAAAGTCACACCATAATCACGCTTCCGCAAAAGTCAGGGTGTGACAGCTTGGTATCAGAGCTTCGATTGTAGTGAACTAGGATTCATTCTCGAGTCTAGACTACAATCATTAGGGCTCTCACGAAAAAATTTTTACAACATGTTTTCATTGCATACACAAAACGCCCAGATCCATGGAAACAAACATTTTTACAAACAAACAGACACGAAACACGTTTTGAGGTTTATGTCGGTGATTCAGTCTGAGAGACTGGGTGGTTCAGTCTGAGAGACTGGGTGGTTTAGTCTGGGAGACTAGGTGGTTAAGTCTGAGAGACTGGTTGGTTTAGTCTGAGAGACTAGGGTGTTTAGTCTAGGAGACTAGGTGGTTTAGTCTGGGAGACTAGGAAGGACACATGATTACATGACTATATTGTCATTGATTACATGCTTAATGTTAGTAGTTAATATATGTGCATACATTATGATTGTTTTGTTACAGACACCATGTCATCATCCGAGAGTCGATTGTCCGATACTGATGACCCCATGGCTATTGTTTCTGACGATGAGATCGTCCCTGAGCCAGAGATCTTTACTTCCGATACCGAGAGTGACCCGGAGATGATGTCCAACAACGACGACGACTTTCAGCCGTTTGCGCTGCTTGATTTTGGAGACGATCCACCGCTTGCTGATGGTATCCCCGACGAGGATCCCTTTCTTATTCCTATTCCTGTCCAGGGCCATCTCATCCTCAGACATCCCGATGGTGAGCATGTCGTGGCACCGATCCTCGCCCCGATGCCTTTTGCGGCCATTCCTTTCTAGGACTTGACTTTTGATGACTTGTTGGACAATGACCTAGATCTTTTTGATGGTCCCCCTGATGACACCCTCTTAAGTAACATTTGTTTATTTTTTCCTTCTATGAAGTTGAATCTTATAATCCAGCAGATGATCAATGGACAACTTGCCCTCCTCCAAACCGAAAAAAACTGGAGTCTTGCGGGGGATGTCCGTCAATGGTTGTTTTGAATGAAAAACTGTAAGCCTAATAGTTGAACAAGATGTAAATATACTATAACTTGTACTTTAAGGCTGAAAAAGTTGTTAATTTGCAGATACGTTTTAGGAGGTTATGATGGTAAGACAATGGTTTCAGCCGTAGAAATCTATGATTCAAGACGTGGATCATGGGTGTTTGGGGAGCCCATGAACCATGCTCGGGGATTTTCAGCTGCAACAGCTGCTAACGATTCTATCTACATCATTGGTTGGCGCAAAAATGTTGATGAAATTAATGACACCGTAAGTGGCCTCAAGCTTACTAATTTGAAATGTTAGATAGTTATTCCAAATGTGTAGTTTCCGTGTAAACATATTTAAATCAATTATCAATACTCAATAGTGGTTTATATAAAGTTTGCGGTGAACAAAAATCAGCATGACCTGTTTTAAATTTAAATTTACTAAAACTGTGCTTTCTTTTTTAATTATCTTGCGTAAATAATTATAATTCTTATTTGTTATAATTTATGTTATGCAGATTCTGGTGTCATGCTTTGTGAAAACTCCTCATCATGAAGAGTACTTAGAGAAGTGGATTTTGAAGCTGAGGTAATATTTTATTTATGCACTTGATTCCAGTCAACGTCGTAACCATCAGAGGTTGAATTTCTATATAGATTTATATTTTTATGCAAGTGCTAAATATTTCAAACCCTAATATTGGGTATATTTTATAGAGTTTGAAAACATTGGTTCAACCACTGTTGTTATCAAATTGGGCTTGGAGAAAGCAGTGATGGAAACCACTGTTGGGTAATATTTTATTGGGTTTATTAGGTTAAAACAGTGTTTTGTGGAGAAAACAGTTGGTTGAAACCACTGTTGAGTTAAAACTTTGGTTTAAAACCACTATTCGGCTAAAACAGTGTTTTGTGGAGAAAACAAAGGTTAAAACCATTATTGGGTTAAAACTGTGGTTTGATACCACAGTTTTAAGCCAACAGTGGTTTCAACTACAGTTTTCTCCACAAAACACTGTTTTAGCCAAACAATGGTTTCAAACCACAGTTTTAACCCAGCAGTGGTTTCAACCAACTGTTTTCTCTACAAAACACTGTTTTAACCCAATAAAATATTAAACAACAGTGGTTTCGACTACTGTTTTCTCCAAGCCCAATTTGATTATATATTCACTTTAAAGCAGTGAGACGGCTACCAAGAGCATTTATTTGTTCTTCGGTATAGCAGTTTAATTCGTTGTGCTTGTGTTTCCAGGTTCAACAAAGGAGTTGATCAAACAAGAACTTCAGGAGGTTGCTGAAGGTGTGGCTACTTTGCCTTTTCGTTCAGCAATACCCATTCAACCCGACTTAAATAAACATAACTCAGAAGCTAACCCGAGTGGTGAAACTCATAATAGTAACGCAAACGTGCAGTCTGGAGTTGAAGTTGAGGTTCTTTGATTGTGTTATCATTTTGTTAATGAGGAGGTTTCTTTACTATCTTGATACGTAATTGTGTTTTGTTTATACATGATCTGAAAATGAAGATTCCAGAAAAGATTAATCTTAGGTTTCCATTTTCAGATGGCCTCGGTTCTTTGCAGGTAAAGATTTAATCTTTTATCTAATGTCCACCCTTATAACGGTTATCGGTTGAGCAGGCCAAAAGCGGACCGAGTCTTCTAAAACTGAACTAGACCATCCCCTAAGTGTTATTTAAATGTCTTTTTTAAAATCAATTTATTTAAACAAGTAAAATGACATGATGATATAGTTTTTTAGTAGTATTCGAAACATTAACTATTTGTATTTGACCAAATCTAAAAAATATAACCATTTGAAAAGGTTAGTCATTTTTTTAGATTAAAAAAGGAGTAAAATCTTTACCTCGAGAATGTCCTCAAGCAATAAGATGGAGCACCCAAGATTTCATGCGACACTAATTATATAAGTTGCGTTTAACTAAAGGTAAGTGCCCTATCTTTATTGTTTGTTGTTTTACATACATTATTCTGAACTCAAATTGGTGATCTTAGTGTTATGGTTGGTGTATTAAATAATGGATACAATGTGTAATAATTCACATTTATATATTTTTTATTCGAAATTTATAGATGGAACCTGGTGGAATTTTTTATTACTTGAGGTTGCATATAAATATATGGGACTTTGAGTCTCAAAAATGATGATTGACATTGCATAACTATGAATCTTAAAGTAGTTATTAATATGAAGTCACTGAACTTCAAAAGAAGCATGTAATTTGATATAAGAGATTAAAGAATTTTAAAGAAAGGGATATCACTTTAGCATGTTAATAAATTTATAGATATATATGTTGAATAATATATGTTTAAAATCATAAAAGATTATGTCATGTCTGCAAATGAATTAGATGATAGTGTAGGTTTAGAAAAGGAGTGCAAGTATGGGCGTATAATACGCCCATGTTCTGGTCCAGAGTATTATATGTTGATGGAAAATTTTGATTGTTTCTTCTAACAGATAATGATATGATACTTACATAACCTTATGAAAATGACGTAATGTGTGTTTATTCCCAGGTAAAGTACTTCTCTTCATTCTATATATGCTTTTGACACCAAGGATTTATTGGGTCTGCACACGTACATTAATGGTATAGCAAAGGATAAAAAAGTGGTTCATGCGTTATTTTTATCCTCGATGTGGTGTCTATGAATTGCTCCAAATGAAAAGGTTTTTAATCAACAGCCGGTTTCACTAAAGAAAACAACAGGAGATATCAAGACTTTGATTCTTTGGTGGCTGAATTGCAAGTCTAAGGAGAGGGCCCTTAACTGGGAAATATGGAGTAGGTTTAGTTTGTGAAATATTGGATGGTTGATTGTTCTTTTTTGTTATGGTGTACTGTGTCCATTTCTGTTGTTAGTGTAATGGTTTTGGTTTAGCTACCAGCTACTTCCATTGTTCCTTGGTGACATTCTTATGAAATGAATTTGATGCACCTCTTTGTACGCGCCTCTTATGTATCAACATCTTCATTTAACATAACATCTTCATTTAATATAGATATTCAATTCATGTTTTTTATTGTTAATTGTGTGATTTTAGATGTGAATATGAATATGAATATGAATTTGAGCAACTATGAGGAACGGTACATGTGGATTACTATAATATTATTTAGTAGCATATATTAAAACTTCTAAAACTACTCGTGGTTAATAAAATGTGTTATGTAAAATTTCTAAAAACTACCCGTGTTTGCACATGGGTTTTACTACTAGTACTATATAATAAAAGAAACAATTTGCGGGACACATGTCATCATATTAGGCCATTTCTTATGGATAATTATTGTTTTAATTTAATCTCTTAGTTAATTATAGATAACCCTCCTACTAAGTATTATTTAGTTTAACATCTTATGGATAATCATTATTTAGTTTAATCTCCTTCTCATTTATAATATGGAAAAAGTGAATATGGGGCTGTTAGACATCTAAGCTTAGGTGTAAAACCCATCAAAACTATGTCGTTTTGAGTAAATCAAATAAAAATTAATTTTAATCTTTTTTGTTTCAAATAATATCCATCAATTTCCTCCAACCCTATCTGCTACAACGCATCAGTCTCGATAATTTATTTTCTCCAACGATGAATCCAAATTTTTCGTTTATATTCTTGTTCCCATCAATAGCATATTGATTGAAAACCAAAAATCCCCCATAACTGATTCCAATCGATCCCTTCTTCAAAGCAATCAACTATGATTGGTCACCATCTTTGAATTCATCAAGCAACTATAATTTATAATCTTCAATTCATTTGCTGGTAAAATATAACTGACTATATTAAACCACGACTACCGTTTAGGAGAATTAGGAGGAATTCCAAAAATTGATTTTCCAAAAACCCAAACTTGCTACAATAACTATTGAGGTGTGTATGACTATCGACATTGATTCTGTTACAGAAACTTCAACAATTGGGAAGCTACAATAGTCATTCATGTCTGTAAACATTCCTTTTAGAAAATTCATTTTAATTTCTTTACTCTAACAAGTATTTTATTGTAAACGAGAATTGCAACATCAATGGTTAAATCAATTTTGACAATAGTAGGCCTGCAAAACATATAGCAATCTTGATTTGTTTGAAAAGGAAAGTGAAAATTCAATCAACGGATCAAACATTGAAAACTAAAAGAAATTAAAGACAACAGATAAGGATGTCACTGGAGTGAAATTAGGGGGTGTGCTTGATCTTATTAATCGAAACTACGTAGTTTTATGTTAATTTTAATCAAAATGACGTAGTTTTGATGGGTTTCACACCTAAGCTTAGATGTATAAGCGCTTCATATTCACTTTTCCCTTATAATATTGTTTATTTGAATTAATTATTACTTTTATATTTATCTATTTACTTCAAATTCAAACTTAGTTATCTAATTTGATCTAAACTATATATTTGAACGTTTTGTTTAGTTTTGTATCAAATAGATTTTACGGAACTTAAAATAAAAACTAATATTATTTATCATTTATACATTTACGGAGTTTTAAATAAACGTTTAAATTTATTGAGACTTCGTTAACAAATTTTGCTACAACAGAATAATCTATTTATTTCAATTTAAATCTTTATCTATACTATACAATATAATAAAACATTAATTTGTGACACCCGTCGTTCATTGTAGACATTTATTTTATGATTTTCTCGTCTCACTTCCAAACTTATCTTATATTAATTAAATAAATAAATGAATAATGAGCTAATATTAAATTTTATCCTAATTTAAATTTCAAATACCATTCTTCTATTTTTCTAATAAAATATTATCCTAAATTTTAAATTGTTAATTTAAAATATTTTTAAATAAAACAAATTATTTATCACGAAAACCAAACTTTGTATTAATATATTAAATATTTTTATTTTCACTACACAAAATTACATTTACTCGACCCGTGTAATACATGAGGTATTTTAAGATATAATTTTTTATTATTTAATATATAAAAATAGATTTATTCAATTCGTACAATACACAGAGTTTTTAAGGATATAGGAAAATTGGTAATTAATAAACCAACCTTTCACCAGTTGGTAAAGAATAATCCTACCTACAGAATTGGTAAATAATAATACTACATTTCAATATGTTGGTACTCAATGGACCTCCGTTAGTTTTTTTTTAACTAAAGTTAGTTTTTAACTTTTATTTATTACACAAACAGTCCCTGTAGTTATAAGTTACTAGTTTTAAGTTTTATTTATTACACAAGCAGTCCCTGTAGTTATAAAAAAAATCATAAAAATCCTAAAAAATCAAAAAAATTGTAAAAAATCATAAAAATTCTAAAAAAATCTTAAAAATTCAAAAAAATTATAAAAAATCAAAAAAATCAAAAAAATTCTAAAAAATCAAAAAAATTCTGAAAAATAAAAAAAAATCATAAAAATTCTAAAAAATAAAAAAAATTCTAAAAAATCATAAAAATCATAAAAAAAATATCTTAAAAAATGGAGTACAGGCTTCATCTTCATTCCTTAAAAAAAAAGACTTCATCTTCACAAGATGAACCACAACATCCTCAGCCAAACACCCCACCCCCTCTTTCTTCTACAATTTGACCACCGACGGTGGTGGTTGTTTTCAGCCGCGACTCACCCACACACAACCAGCAACCCTCATTCTCTTCATCCTAAACCATCACCCACCCCCTCCTCTCATCGTCTTCCTGATACTCTCCGGCGGCGGAGCCGTTGATAGTGGCGGCAGTGGTGGTGAGCGACGGCTGGCCAGGGAAGCAAGGAGAGGGAAAGAGACGCGGGGATAGAAAGAGACGACGGAGAATGACGACGGCAGTGGCGCCGTCGTTTACGACGGCGACGGATCTGTTCTTGTTCGGGTCACGGCGCCGACATCGGCTTAGATCGAATCCCGGTTCCAGTTCAGATTCATGCTCATTTTGAGTTGATTCGGTTCGAGATTGTGTTCGGTTTCGAGCCACTCACGAAGTCGGTTCAATCAGAATATGATTTGGGTTTGTTTAAATTTCATTTTAGTTTTGTATAAATCGTATAGATATTTTGCTTCATTGATTGTTGCGTTTTGAATATTATATCGACAACTTGTGTTGTCGGGGTCGTCCAAAAACAGTCAAAACTTTGCCCGTTTTTCATAAAATTTCCGTAAAGCGAAACACGTTAATTTTATAAATCGATTTTTTTTTATTTTTTAGAATTTTCTGATTTTTTTTTATTTTTTAGAATTTTTTTGATTTTTTATAATTTTTTTTTATTTTTTAAGATTTTTTTATTTATTTTTTAGAATTTTTATGATTTTTTAGGATTTTTATGATTTTTTTATAACTACAGGGACTGTTTGTGTAATAAATAAAAGTTAAAAACTAACTTCAGTTAAAAAAAACTAACGGAGGTCCATTGAGTACCAACATATTGAAAGGTAGTATTATTATTTACCAATTCTGTAGGTAGGATTATTCTTTACCAACTGGTGAAAGGTTGGTTTATTAATTACCAATTTTCCAAGGATATATATATATATACATATATATATATATATATATATATATATTTATTTTATTATTTAGTATAGAAAATTACATTTATTCTAATCGTGTAATACACATATTTTTAAAGATGTAACTTTTTTTAATTATTTGGTATATAAAATTACATTTTTTCAGTCCGTGTAATAAATGAGGTTTTTTAAAGATGTATTATTTTATTATTTGGTAAACAATATTACATTTATTCTATTCGTCTAATACACGTGGTTTTAAAAATATAATTTTTTTATTTGGTATATAAAATTAGATTTATTTAACCCGTACAATATGGTTTTTATAGATATAACTTTTTATTATTTAATCTATAAAATTATATTTATTCAACCTGTGCAATAAAGGGGGGGTTTTAAAATATATTATTTTATTATTTAGTATATAAAATTTATTTATTTAACCCGTGTAATACACAAGATTATAACATAGTATTAATTATAATAAAGAGTGAAATGAAACTAAAAAAAACAAAATGTTGCCGTAGAAAAAAAAAACAAAGTTGTTATTGTAAATAGCGGATATCTCAAACTTAGGGGTATAAACGAGTTGAGTTGAGACTGAGCTTGAGCTCGTTTAACTTTAGAAAGCTCGAGCTTGGATCGGTTTGAGTTTTGTTTCTAAAGCTCAAGCTCGCTCGTAGTAGTTTTTCAAGCTCGAGCTCGACTCAGGCTCAGCTCGTTTATTATTAATTTATTAATATTAGTTATAACTATTAATTTATGTATAATTTAGTTATATTTTCATGATTTTATAAATAGTAATTTTTTTTTCATCAGCCTCATGTTATTAAAAAGCCAAATGTCTAGCAAGTAACTAGACGTGGCAAAAGAAAAACAAAATTACATAATGGGCTTGTTTAGGTTTGAGGGCCGGCTCGAACCCGATAAGCGAATCTCGAGCTTGTTTACTAAACGAGCTTGTTTTTTGGCTCTGACTTATTTAAGCTCGGCTAGTTTTAAGCTTTTTTCAAGCAGAGCTTGAGTAGCTCGTCTTTTTTGCACCCCTACTTAAGCTTATAATATATAGAATTTTATATTTATAATATATAATAAAGAAACGTACTGGTGCACTACTGAATGGTCGGTAAAGTGTGTAATTTTAAAAATGCAACTACCAAACTTGTGACATGCACATACAAATAGGGATCAGCAAAATGGTTCGGTACCGGTACCGAATTTACCGAACCGGGTACCTTTTCGGTACCGATTCGGTACCCACTTTTGACATTTTCGGTACCGGTCCGGTATGGTACCGGTTCGGTACCGGTATTTTGCTCGTTTTTACCCTCAAATACCAGTACCGAACCGTACCGAACCGGGTATATTCGGTACCGGTACCGGTACCCACTTTTGAGGATTTTCGGTACCGGTTCTTTCGGTACCGGTACCGATTCGGTACCGAACCGGACCGAGCTCATCCCTACATATAAACGTGTCGATGTCTACATTAGATTAGTTACAATTTTTGGACGGTGAATACCACTGTTATAATATAATAACTAAAATATAAATATATATTAGACTGCGGTACAACTTCTTTTAGGCGTTATTTTATGTGTTTTACTAGTTACAAAGAAATAAATAAAATGGTTAATGGTTCGTACACTCATCAACTTCAACTAATACACTTTGTTTCATTAATACTTCAATCAATACACTTGTGGACCATGCCATTTTCAACGAAATTCTAGCACGTTAATAATATCCTTTAGAAACATACAACATTGGTACAACATAATTATACTGATTTCATCAAAATCAGTATTTCCTAAACTCTCATTTCTACCGCACAAACACATTTCCAAAAGTTGGAAACATAACAGATACAAATCATTCATGTCCGTACCAAATATCGTCCCGAATATCACAGTGGATTATATATATTTACGCGTATCACATCCAAGTTGCGCCGTCAACACATAGAGAGGGCGAGCTTTGTCGCAAGTTCATGATCACAAGCGTCGCAGCGGCGTGAGCAAGACCACCACCCACAACAAAAACATGAAAAATCTGATGACTATGTCCCGCGATATCGAAAGCACCCGGCTTCCATCTCTCGGGTATCCGCTTAACATAGAACATTGCTCCAACGGAGTAAAAAACCGCCATAGCAACCTCATACACAAGCGCGATAAGTATCTTCGGGTCCTCCCTATGGAGGTAGACCGCGTGTGTTGCAGGAATAACACCAGAGAACCCCATGGCGAGAAAAATGGTGGCCCTGAAGGAGCGGTAGCGAGGAGCGGACAGTGCTGGAGAGAGGAGGGTGGCGATGGCGAGAAGGCCGAGGGTGGAAATGGCGGAGAGGTAGAAGAGGCGGGAGAACGGGTGGCAGTTAAAGGCGTAGAAGATCGGGGCAAAGAAGGATGAGACGATCATGAGGGAGATTCCGGCGTAGTCCAGACGCCAGAAAAAGAGGTTGAAGGTTTTCGAGTGACATGCAAAGAGGTGGGAGATGGAGCTGCAGATTAGGCAGCCCATTGCTCCGGTTAAGAAAACGAACCATGGCCATATTGGGATTGAGTTGTGGATTAGAACAATTGATGGTTTAAGAATGTCTGATCCTACCATGGATTCCTGCATAATACCATTAACATAATGAGCAAGATAGATTTTCTTTTTATTTGTTTCTAGGTGGTTTAGAGATTTCATAAGCGTTTCGAAGAGTTTTCTGAAACATGTTTAACAAAGAGGCGGTTTGGCACCTTGGGTAGCGAACTCATGCAAGTTCGCTGAGGTGGCAAACAAACTCGAGGCGATAAGCAAACTTGCCTTGAGATCGATGGGAAAAGGAGCAAACTCCGTCCTTTATTCCATTCATAACCACGAGAGTTATGGTTGAGTTTGTTGATTTTGTCCTTATCTAAGTTCGCTTGTCAGACTAGCGAACTCAAAAAAACATAGATAGATTTACTTGAGTTTGTCACTCGTGGTTAAATGTGCATAAATCGTTTTTTTATTTCCAAACAAGTTCCGCTTCAAAACCGGTTTTGGATCGGTTCTGGTCAACAAAAGTCAAAACCGGTTTTTGTTAAAACCACTTTTCAAGTGAAAAATGATCGATTCGGTTCCAAACCACTTGTAGTTATTGGTCTGTTTGGTTCTGTTTAAACTGATTCAACGAATTGAAGGGGTTCATAAACCGGTTTGGTTTCTTGAACTGCCTATTTATAGAACATGTTTCTAGAAACTCATAGAAACGCTTATGAAATCTCTATACACCTAGAACTCAAGAAAATTCTACCAAGATAAGTCACTAAAAAGGAACTATGTCAAAATAGTTGATGTTTTTTAAATATAAAAAATCTACGTCATAAATATTAAATGGTGTTTATATATGGTGCACTTTTCTATGAATGTGTGTGTTTGTTTAAAAGTGAACATTTTTGTAGCAAACAGAAAGAGAATTTGATTTTGAATAGTAGTTATAAAGGGACGTGTCAGGTACATGTTTCAATCAGTAACCATATCATGTGATATGTATCATCAAAACCCAAATCACTTTTAGGATCATATTGTCTCCACCTTTTTCTTGTAAATCATATCTTCAATCCTCATTAACAAAGGAAATTACTTTTTGAGTTCTTAATTTTAATTTTTAGTTGTTTTAATTATTTGAGTCCAAAATTAAAATGTTTAATGCCCGTTTATAATCTTTTGAGTCCTTTTGATTCCAATTTTTTAACCTTTTGAGTACAATTTTTTTAACAAAATTGGACTTAAAACGTTATAAAATGAATAAAATTAGACTCAAAACGTTATAAAATGAACAGTTAGAAGGCATTAAACTTTTTGATTTTAGACTTAAGTGGTTAAAACCACTAAAACATAAGAACTCAAAACGTAATTTACTCGCTCATTTAACTTACGTTCTAAATTGATAATAATATATTAATATTAATATTAATAATTATTATTTAACGAAATCACTCACCGGCGTTAACAGAGAAACAACGGAGCCGTTAGCTTTCGTCATCAAAGTCGTCATCGGTTCTTGAACGCCGTGAGTTCTGCATTTAACCAAGCTCTTAAAAGTTATCAAAAAAACAGAATCATAGAAATCACATTTAAAATTCCACTTAAAAGTTATAAAAAAACAGAATCACAGAACACAACGAAATTAATATTTTTTTAACGACCGATAAAAGCCCGATCCCCTCTGGTAAACCCAGTAGCAAAAAGCCACTCACGCCTACAAACGTGCCTGGACCATCACCCAAAGACCTACTGTGGTAAAACAGAGCAATTTTGCTCCAAACGAGACTAGAACCCATAACCTTCACTTTAGAAGGTCATGGGGCTACCAATACACCTGAAAGTCATCATGACATAAAAATATTTAATTTTTTATGAACAGCTAAGCTTTTCTCCCCCATAAATCCTATACTAAGTTACAACTCTCAGGGATTGAGATTTAGTCTTCTAAAAGACATAATTTTTCTTGATCCCCAGGCCAAAGCCCAAGTGGCAGCAATCAAGGGCGTAGCTTTGTGGGGGCGGGAGGGGGCGGCCGACCCCCGAACTTTTCATTCAGTAGTGTAGAGTATGTAGTTTTCGTATATAAATTTTTTGATATATACATTTTCAACCCCTTGTTTTATAGAAATTTTTAAGTATATACGTTTTCGACCCGTGGTCAAAAATCTCAAGCTTCGTCAATATTTAATTGATTGTAACAACACAGTTTATAAAAAAAATGTAAATGATATGACGTAATTGACGCCATGAACAGACCTTGAATAAAAGCTGGCCACCATTGATTCCACCTTATGTTGGTTCATGATGCTCCAAACTGCCAATGACAAAAACATGAAGAAACCTACCAAATGCCTATACAAAGTGAATCAGTATATACATTCATTCAATTTTAACAATGACAAAAAAATATCTGGCTGGATCGATAACTTACGTCCAGATATTAAGGGTTTCATTATGCCAAGCGAAAATGCTACCGATAACATCCTTTAAGGGCCATTCGCACCGGTAATAATCTAAAATGAACTCGTTATCTTTCAGATACTCGGGTAACTCCTCGTATTTCATCAATCTCTTTTCCGATCTTTTCTTTGACATCTTGTCCGGCGAGATTAATCGGCCACCGTTACGCTTTCTTTCTCGCCTCTTCATTCGTTGCCGGAAAACACAGAGTTATCGGTCTCTCCGGCCTTTCATTCGCCGTCGATTCAATCTCCGATCACTGCCCGATAACTGAAACATTGACATGGAAGCGTCCAGAGCTTCGAGGATTTATAACCTGCCATTTCACCTGTGATGTAAATTTATTACATTTATTATTATTATTTTAAATTTAAAACTTAATTATACATATGGTCCTTTTGGTTTTGGTCCCTTTCGTTTACTAATTTTTTTATTTGATAGGTACTTGAAGGGGTATGGTCCCAGATCTTGCGTCAGCACGACCGCGAGTGACCAATACCCTTATTAAAAACTCTCACCAGCAAGAACGCATCTGTGTCCGCGCGGGCACGCGCGAACACAGCGGTTGAAACCAATCTGCCCATTGATGAGAAGACTTACCTTAAGTACGAGAACGGATGTTACGCATAGAGATGCGGCCTGGCACCACATCCTATGAACATTTTCGTCACGACAAGGGATCTGGACAACAGTAACAGTCACCAAGCGGCGATGCGGCACGGTACCGCATCCCGCATACATCTTATAGCCAGAACAAGAAACGCGGGAACAACATCAGTTACCGCAAGCAGCGATGCGGCCCAGCACCGCATCCTGCCTACAAGGCAAGTGGGTCTGAAACCACAGTGCAAGTGGCACTGGGAACAGTCGCCTATCAGCCCACATGTGTGCAACATTCTGACACCACAGCAGGACGTGACATCACCACCGTAACCGACAGGTCTGACACACCTGCAAGTAGCTGTGCGATGTCAGACTAGCTACTCAACTACCCTCCTCCACTCCTCGGCTATAAATACCCACCCCAAACCAGGTTTGAGATATCACTTCTCAACTCTCTCACTACTACTACTATCACACTTTGCTTCCCAAGCAAATTACTGATTCTCACGCCGGAGAGTGGTAACAAGGAGCACCCCCCACCCCATCCTCCTTGTTACGAGTCACGGCTTGTTTCCTTGTGCAGGAAACCAACCAGCGGACGATCCAGCCAGCGATCCTCGGAAAGAAGGGATTAACCCTACTTGACGAGATCAGTGAGTTAACCACGCCCGGTTAACCATTGTTTCATCATTGGCGCCCACCGCTACTCTTAGCACTTTTTTCCACCATTCTTTTCTTTCCTAAGATTATGGCTGATCGCCTAAACAACACTGCTGGGGATAACCTAAACCCCCTAAACCCAGGGCCTACGGGGAGCACCCCTAGCCCCAAACACTGAACATATTGGCACATCAACGCAAGGGGGCGCATCCCTTACGTTCGGACACGATCTATTACAATACGCTTCTGTGATACCTCCAGGCATGAACCTTCATACCTGGTACGACCAACAACAAGTCCTGCTGACCGCAACATATAACAGAGCTTGCGCCGAAGCGCAAGTACCTGCGGGGCCTACCCCGGCACCGCATACACCTGCGGGTCGTATTTTACAATACGACGGCAGGTCTCCCACAAATCCAGCCTCCCGGAGTAGGCACGAAGACCGCGGTTCCTCTTACTGCGACGTCCGCACACAGGATGAGGATGATTCCTCGTATGGGTCCCGCCGCAGGGGCCCTATACATAGCCGCCTAGGCCCCCATGGCGAAACTAGGCGACAGTCTACAGCCCACCACGGCCCCGACATCCATAGCCGGCTGGGACCTCAGTCCCACCATGAAGGGCAGGGTCGTACCGATCCAGACGACGGTACATATTGCGGGGAGTCTCATGCTACTAGCAGTAGACCGGGAGGACGCAATTATGTTCCTCCCACTCAACCCAGCACCACATACTTCCGCGCTGCAAAGCGCCACCAGAGCCAACCCTACAGGCCGAAATCTGCAGCTGAAAACTCCAAATTTGTCCCGGAGATTGCCAACGCCGATGTCACCACCACCAAATTCCCATTAAACATTAGGAAATACAACGGTTCGGCCCAAATGACCACATGAACATCTTCGTCGGCGCCGGGTGCAACGGCAGGTGGGATGAACCCACTTGGTGTCAATTTTTCCCGCAGACCCTCACAGGTCTGGCCAGGGCTTGGTTCGATTCTTTGCCAGTGGGGTCACTGACCTCATTCGAGGACTTGCAAGCAAAGTTCCTCGCGCATTTTTGCCAGCAGCGACGTCATGAACGTGATTCTATGGACGTCATGAACATCTGGCACAGAGACAACGAATTGCTTGAGGCGTTCGTTGTCCGTTACAATAAAGAGTGCCTGGAGATAGGCGACGTTACAGACCAAATGGCACGTAACCATTTCATTGTGGCCGTTAAGGACGAACAAATGGTTATGACTATCTCCAGCAAGGAAGGCTTGCCTAAGAAATGGGAAGATGTCATGGCTGCGGTCAAGACATACGCCCAAACTCAGCGGTCCCTCAAACCGCACGTATCAAAGGCACAACCCCAAACAGAAGGCCAGTCCTCCCACCAAGAAAACAAGCGCAACAACAAGCGCAACCGGGACACATGGAATCGCGGCAGCGATCCTAGACCATATGTCCTGCGGAACAACCAGCCCGACGCAAGGGCTACAATCAACGCCCAGCGTGAAAACCGGGCGTCACATAAGTTGTCTCGGGACCGTAGCTGGACCGAGATCAACCAGTCGCCAAGCGACGTCCTCCTGACGGACGCGCAATTCTTGCGACTGGCCCAACCGATGAAGTCCAAGAAGAACCAGGATCCCGCACTCTATTGCGAGTACCACAAGGACTCGGGCCACACAACAAACAATTGCATCAGTCTCCAACTGGAGATTGAGCGAGCCCTTAAGGAAGGGAAGCTGCAACATATGTTGCCAGCAGCGCAAAAGAAAACCAAGCGCATTACCCCCCACAACGAGGGCACCTCCACAGGTAAGAGGACCATGCACGTGGCCTCAACCCACATGATCAATGGAGGACGAGGAAGGCCGCGCAAGGCGGCAAGAAGACCGGACAATGACTGGAAAGACGAGCAAGTGGTCTTTCCAAAAGTCCGAGGCGGACCGCGCGATAGGCGCGCCGTCGTTATCACAGGCTACCTGGCTCACTACTGCACCGAGCGACTATTCATCGACCCGGGCAGTACATCTGACATTATATATGAGCAGTGCTTCAACCAGTTCAATCAAGAAGACAAGGATCGGTTGCAGCCGGTAGACTACCCTTTGGCCGGGTTTGCGGGGGAAACCGTATTCCCCTTGGGCCAAATCATTTTTCCTGTGCGCCTCACCAATGGAAGGCACACACGAACAGAGGAGGTAAACTTCATGGTTCTACCCCACACCTCCAAATACGACGTACTTCTTGGGAGGGAATCCCAGGGCGACTTCAACATGATCACATATGTCCCCCACTCTGCCATCGGTTTCCCAACCGAGACGGGGGTTGCGATAATATACGCCCGCAGAGAAGTTATGTCCTCGGATGAGCTGCGTCCGGCCAAGATAGCAAGGCCCACCCCCAACACGCAACCAGAAAAATGGGTTCTTAACGCAAGACACCCAGAGCAAACCATCACGTTGGGCCACGCCTTGTCCCCCACCATCAGAGCGCGCCTGAAGCAGCTCCTCTTCATGAACCAGGATATTTTTGCGTGGACACCCGCAGACATGACAGGGGTACCACGCGAAATTGCGCAACATTTCTTGAATACCATGCCAGGTATCAAGCCGGTGATCCAAGGCCAACGCCACCTTAGATCAGCAAAGAACTAGGCGATGAATGAGCAGGTCCAAGAACTGCTCTCCGTAGGCATCCTGCGGGAAGTCAAATACCAGACTTGGTTGTCCAATCCAGTCATGGTAGAAAAACCAAGCGGGGGTTGGCGCATGTGCGTTGATTATAAAGATCTCAACAAAGCCTGCCCCAAGGATTGTTACGCACTTCCGGATATCGACGAGAAGGTCGATAACCTTGCACCATTCCGATGGAAGTGTTTCCTCGATTGTTACAAAGGCTACCACCAGGAACAGATGGCAATCGAGGACGAAGATAGAACGGCATTCCGCACGCCTACCGGAAATTACTGCTATACGAAAATGCCGTTTGGGTTGCGCAACGTGGGTGCAACCTATCAAAAGTTGATGAACGACACTTTTCGCGGTCAAATCAGCAAAAGTGTCGAAATCTATATGGACGACCTGGTCGTCATGAGCATGGAGGAAGATACCATGCTCAACGATGTTGAAAGAACATTCCAAACTCTGCGAAGCGTCAATATGAAGCTAAACCCAGGGAAATGCTCGTTTGGAATGGAAGAATGCAAGTTCCTTGGATTCATCGTAACCAAAGATGGATTCAAGGTGAACCCAGAAAAAGTTCAGGCGATCGAGCGCATGCCTTCGCCTTCTACGATGAAAGAAATGCAACGACTAGCCGGCAGGCTAGCTGCACTGAATAGATTCTTAGCCAACCATGCAGCTAAGTCTTACCCTTTCATCAAGACCCTGCGGAGCTGCTTAAAAAGGAACAATTCCAATGGACCGCGGAGGCCGAAAAAGCTTTCTGGGAGATGAAAGAGTGTTTAATTCAACTCCCAACTCTAACCGCACCATGCAAGGATGAGCCACTTATTTTGTACCTATTTGCCGCAGACAACGCGGTAGGCGCGGTACTCATAGTGGAGCGAGAAGGAGTTCAAACACCCATCTACTATATCAGTAAAATGCTCAACGACCCAGAGACAAGGTACTCCATCATGGAGAAGTTGGTATTGGCACTAGTGCACGCGTCAAGACGGTTGCGGCGTTACTTTGCAAACCACGCCATTGCAGTGTTAACCAACTACAGGATCGGCCCGATCCTATCAAAACCCGACATCTCTGGTAGATTAGCAAAATGGGCAATTGAGCTGGGCGCATTTACACTGAACTATAAGCCGCGCCCCGCAATCAAAGGCCAGGTCTTGGATGATTTCGTTGCCGAAGTACCAGCAAATCGCATTCAAGAATGCGAACAAGAACAAAACCCTACACCACCACCATCCTTCTCAGAAACATGGGCACTATTTACCGATGGTGCATCCAACGAGGATGGTGCAGGTGCAGGTCTGCGACTCGTCAGCCCCGATGGCCAAGAGCTTACCTATGCAATCCGCCTCGATTTCAAAAGCACAAATAACGAGGCAGAATACGAGGCTCTACTGGCAGGGCTGCGTCTGGCAGTCAAACTCGGTGTCCAACATTTGGAAGCACACGTCGACTCACTATTGGTTGCACGGCAGATACGCGGCGACTATGCCGCAAAAGGGGATATCATGATCCTCTACCTTGAACAAGCCTTGCAACTGAAATCAAAGTTCACCTCCTTCACTATCCGCCATATCAACAGAAGTGAAAACAAACCCGCGGATGCACTGTCAAAACTTGTATCCACCAGTTTCCAACACCTGGCAAAGGAGGTACGCATCGAGATTCTGCAAAATCCCTCAGTACCCCTGCGCCAAGTCAATGTCATCCAGTACGGTACAACATCCTGGATGACACCAATAATTGCATACTTGCAATCAGGTGTTACTCCCGAAAGCAAGGCAGAGGCACGTAAGTTGCAATACAAAGCGTGTCATTACCAAATGGGAGACGGTATCTTATACCGTAAATCATACCTGGGGCCACTATTACAATGCGTCGACCCCCAAGATGCCACATACCTTATCAGAGAAATACACGAGGGAATATGTGGCATACACGCAGGCCCACGCATGGTAGTGGCCAAAATCATGAAGGCCGGGTACTACTGGCCCGACATGCACCTAGATGCGGTCAAAGTCTTGCGCAAGTGTTTCAATTGTCAGCGGCATGCTCCCAAGACCTTGCGCCCCAAGAATAACCTAATCCCCGTCACCACTGCATGGCCATTCCAAAAATGGGCAATCGATGTGGTGGGACCATTTCCAGACGCACCAGGTGCAGTGAAGTTTATCATAGTGGCTGTTGATTACTTTACAAAATGGGTAGAGGCAAAACCGCTCACCTCAACCACCGCTATGATAACAAGGAAATTCGTCTGGGAACATATCATCTGCCGTTTCGGTCTACCAATGTGCATCGTTACCGACAACGGTACCAACTTCGCTGCCGATGACTTTCAAAAATGGCTACAGGAGCTAAACATTGAACACACATTTTCCTCAGTGGCGCATCCGCAAGGGAATGGCCAAGTCGAGAGTATCAATAAAAGTTTAGTCGAAGGCATCAAAGCATGGTTGGGAACAGCCAGACGCAGCTGGGTTGATGAACTCCCAAGTATCTTATGGGCCCACAGGACAAGCCCAAAGACAAGTAACGGTGAGACACTCTTCAGCCTGGTCTATGGCACTAAAGCGGTGATCCCCGCAGAAGTAGGCCTCCCCTCACCTAGAATGTTGGCTATCAACAAGATAGACAACAATGAGGAACGCAAGGTTGACTTGGACCTCCTGGAAGAAAGGCGTGAAAACGCTGCCATCAATGAGGCCAAGTACAAAACTAAACTTGAAAAGTACTACAATGCACGCGTCCGCATTTGTACCTTCAACCCGGGAGACTACGTCCTTCTTGACAATGAAGCATCTAACGCGGAACGCCCAGGGAAACTCGCCCCCAAGTGGGAAGGACCCTACCTCATCCATGAGGTCCTGGGCAAAGGCGCGTATAAACTGCAAACATTAGAGGGCGAAACTATCGCACGCACATGGAATGCACAACAGCTTCGACACTGTTACATGTAAGTCGTGTTTTTTTACATTCACCATGTAACCTATCGGGCCGCAGGCCATTTGCAAATAAATAAATGAACGATTCAATGCAATATTGTTTATTTACTTCTATTACAAATGCGTATTCCACTCTGCGGTATCTGCAAAAACAGATTGGCAAAATCTTCATTCGCGATACCTACACAGAGTGGTGACCACACGCAAGTATTGTAATAGGCCAGCAGTGGCAAACCATCAACTGTCTATCCGGTTGGATATGCAAATACGGTTTTCATAAAGCCTATACAATTCCTAAACCCTAACGGGATAAAAACAGGAATTGACTAATACTCATACGACAAAGGTATAGAGTATACTTAACCGCGCTTTACAGCGGGTAGAGTTCTTCATACTTGCATATCACCTAGATATGCAAAAGGCAAATACAGACTTAGTGTTATAGACAATAACATCAATTCATACAAGTTCAAACATGCAAGTAATAAAAACACTTGTACAACTTGAACAAAACGTTTCTTTATATTCAAAAAAATTCTACACCTATGCGGTGCACAAGAGATTTACATAAGGTTCCTAACATTTACATTGAGGAAACAAAAAAGGATACGCAGGTCATCCTAGTCTTTCTTTGTACCGCTGGAACCCGCACCACCCTTGCTATCACCAGCAGTCTCTTCCTCCTCATCTTCCTCATCAGCATATAATAACCGCAAGCGGTCTACGTAGTCTTCTGCGTCCAGGCATTCGTCAAGTTTCTCAAGGGCGGAAATGGACGTATCGTTATAATCCGCAAGAGCGGCAGCAAGAAGCGCTTCAGTGTCCACGCCATGGAAACCGGAGCTTTCATCGGTATATTTTCCCTGGGCCATAATGTTCATATGACTGATGCACCGGTTGTAGCCAGCTTTAAAACCAGCGTCACGCGCACGCAACCTAATTTGTTCTACACCAGCTGCGTTCTCAGGCGCGTCAAGAATAGCCCTAACAATCTGCAAGGCATAAGCAATAAGGTTATCAATGGTAAACCTAGAAATATAGCAAAGGAAACGGGTACTTACATGCCCGATACCGTGGATACGCATCCATTCGCGATCCTCCTTGAGCTGATCGAATGAAGAAACAAGGCTATCCCTAGCCTCGGCAGCCTCTCTTGCCCGCGCTTCAGCTTCAGCAGCACGGGCAGAGACCTCCTCAATAGTGGCCACTCGGCTCCGCACTTCAGCCTTTTTACAAGGAAAACACAAGTATACAAAGATAATCAATCATACTTGTGGAATATATATACAAATTCAAGAGCAAAAGAGACTCATACCTGGAGGCCTTTAATAGTTTTGGTTAAGTTGGTGCGGTCAGCATTTACCCCTTCAAGAGCCTTGGCAACACGGGCCTCCGCCTCCTTGGCCTTTTCAAGAGCCTTGACAACGCGAGCTTCGGCCTCCTTTGCCTCTTTGGCAACCGCATCAGCTGCGACTTTCTCCTTAACCAAAGCAGCATTCGCTGCCTTGATGTAGGATCGTGTATGAACCCGAACGAGTCGTTCAGAGGAGTTTTGATCAGTTACAGGTGCGGAAAACAAGTAACTGAAGTATAAACAACTAATTCTTCACTTTAACTACTGATTGTATTGATTAGATCACAAATACATTCAATCTTCACACCGGCAGCACTTCGGTATGGAATACAAGGACTAAGTTTTTGATTTCGCTCATGAATGACCTATATATAGGTTCCGTGATTCCGCCCGAAACATAACATACCATTTGGAGCGGAATCTGACTCTTGTGATTCCGCTCAAAATCATCTAAATGACATTAGGAGCGGAATTAGGCTTAGGAGCGAAATCAGACTTTACAACACCCTAAACATGCTACTTTCTCGTAAAATGTGCCCTAATCTATACAATCTAGTCTAAGACTCGATACAAGACGAAGTCGACAGATGTATGCACCAACAGACTCCCCCTCAGATGTTGACGAGTCGTAAGTGTCGAGTCTGACTGTGACATGACTTCGCATCTTCAGTCTTGATCAGTCTTTGGGCTTTACTTTCTCTATTTGCATCAACAGACTCCCCCTAGCAACATGCTGGCATTCCTTTAGTTCTTCAGCATCATTTGCTTCAGGATCGTTGTCTGTCTTTCTCCAGTTCAAGATCTTTATCTACTGAATTGAAATCTGGTTTAATCTCTATTCACCGCATCCTCAGGCATCGGAACCTGGCTCTTTAAACATAAGCTTCTCAGGATCGAATGACCTGTCTTTTACGGAGGTTGTTCCAAGATCGTAACCTGGCTCTCGATCTGCTCAGAATTGTCATCTTGCTCAAACTTAAACCTGCACAATCTCTAACTCAAAGTAAATTTTCTAAATTTAACAATTCAATGTATGCACTAACACTGACTCTCCCTCAAAAATAATTCAATAATCTTGATGAACCATTTTAACATTTGATCAAAATACATTTGATTTTCAAACACAAACTTCTTTTCACACGAATGTCATCATGTTTAGCACTTGGAATTTTGAAAATCAGGTCTCCAACATCAGTTGTCGAAAATCTTTTTGAGTATTTCAAAAGTTTATGCTAAAACACACCGAAAATATTTTTGGATTTTTGAATGTAAAAAAATGCAGTAAAGAAATATTTATAGACAATATTTTTGTGAGTTTTGTGTAAGAGGATCATATCAGTTCTTGACAAGTCACAAGTACCGTTGAGCTTAGTTACACATTAAGAATTAACCAATTCACTTAGATTGCCAATATACTGATCCACTTAAATTCTCACACAAATTTCAACTGATTCAGGATATGAGTTAGATGTTTTAAGGACTTAAACTCATTCATGTGTCCCACCTCTTGAATATACTCCCGTATCCAGATCCCAATATTCAGTCTTACAGGTGAGTATACCACAGATGATATCTGTAAAGGGGTTAAATTGCGAGGGCCGTGAGAGCTCAGGTCGATACTCCCGTATAAGCAGAGAGATGACGACTTCGACTTTTGGTGTGTCCCCTTTAGAGGATCTTTTGTATTACAACAGCAATGACTATCAATTTTATTGTTTCATCAATTTGCTGAGGGCGGCGCTATTTTCCAAGCATGCAGAAAGTATTCTCCGGGGACTAGGCCATTGCTTCCGCAAAATCAGAAGTCCCGGGATAATACCTCAGATATCACTGAGCATAAAGACCTAGTATCTCAGAAAGAGGGACCTTTCAAACAAGATTTCAGGGGTTACCTATATATCCAAGTAGTGTTCCCCATGAAATAAGCAAGTTTGAATTTAAGTTTATATCCCGAAAAAGCTTACTAAATGTGTAAAAACCTATCGGCATATCATTAGTGAGACTGTTTAACACTATTTAATCAATACATTTCTTTAGCATACTGTGACTATCTACTGATGTACTATCATTTCCTCTTCTTTGACACAAAAACTCATTTTGAATTTTATCATGTTTTTTGCCTTTTTCAAATTTTCTAATGTTTTTGGATTTTCAGAAATTTTCTACTCCCCCTAAAATGCAAACACATTTAAAGAAATTTGAAAACAAACTATACAATAAACTTGACAACCGATATCAAATCGCATCAAATCGCCATCCACTTGGCATAAACAATCAGAACTCCCCCTTTCACAAAAACTATTTTCTCATTATGATTTCAAAACACTTAAGTTTGTTTTAACCAAAATGATTTTTTCGAAAAATAAGTTTTGTTGATTTTACCACTTGTAAGTTCGGGGTTTGGTTCATCATATTGTCCATTCAATCACTTGTATCAGGATTACATCAAGTTCAAACTAATGACCTTGAGTAATCACTTTGTCAGAATCAACCTCTTACCATTTGTAAGTATATCCAAAACATATAACCTCATGTAGGAATAAATCATCTACACAAACCATTTTACCAATCAAAATGCCGATTCCTGCTTCGCACTTATCAACCTGGAAGCTCCGGCAATTCACACTTATCCTGTAAAAATTTAACTATTTTTAAGATTCAATCACACAATCAAATACTAAGAAATATGCCGATTCCTGATCCACGATTACAAACTTGGGATCTCCGGCATGACAGATTGTTTAAGGAAAGAGAATTTCCACCCAAGTCTTTTCAGACTTGAGTGTTTTCAATTCTTGCTCAGTAGGGTTGTAAGTTGCCTTTTTAGTTGCATAAAAATCTTTAACCCCTTTCACTTTCCCATCAATCATTTTTCTAAAAATTTTCTTAACATTTCCATTGAATGTTTTCTCAACATCAAATTCCTTCTGATCAGCAAAGAATTGATTTGAGATTTCAACCTTGCCAACTTTCTGTTTAATCTTCTCAAACTTCAGTGATGGAAATTCATCATCATTCACTGAAGATACAAAATTTACCTCTTTTACCTCATCTTGTGGCTCTTCTGGCTTTGTGGAACCAAAATCATCGCCGACTTTTTCATCAACCTTCTTAACAACCCACACTTGGTTGTCCTTGGCTTTCTTTTTATAAATATTTTTCTTCGAACACTCACCAACTTCATAAATTGAATTTTCAAAAATTTTGAAGTTTTCAGTTGGTGGTTCAACAACAACCTTTTCTTTGAGTTTTTCAGAAACTCCCTGTTTTGTCTTGATATTCTTCGGACAATTCCATGCAATATGACCAGCTTGATTGCATTTGAAATAGGTTCGAGTCTCTTTTGGATGAAACACTCCAGTTCCATTTCTTTTCTTCTCAGCAAGAAACTCCTGGTTTGATTGTTTCTAGAAAGGTTTCTTCTGTTCTTCCTCAGCACTTCCACCTGAAACAAATTTTGTGTTTGTTTTAGAGATTTTTTCATTTTTATAATTTTTAGGTGGAATGAAACCCAATCCTTTCTTTTTGTAGCTACCATTATGGTTTGGTTTCTTTTGAAAACCAGAACCAGAATTGTAACCCTTTTTCTTGTTTAATCGTTGTTGTACTCTTGAAGTGTATTTTTTAGATTTTCCAGTAAGATTTAACTCTTTTATTTCAGAAATCTTAATTTCTGTCATTTTGAAAACCTTTTTGATCATTTCAAATCTAACACTTCTTATTGGAAACTCTTTGTCATAATATAATTTGTCAGAATCATTTAAAGTGTATGCTACTTCAAATGTTTCATCATCCAAATTTGCTTTTGATAACAAAAACTCTTTACTGTATGCCTGTTTAACCGACGACTTTGGACTGTTGACTGACGAACTTGAACCTCCAGACTCAGACTTTGACTCAGACTCCTCATCAGTATCCAACACCTGATCAACCACCTTTTTGATTAACTCAGACTCATGATCAGTGTCAGACGATGTAAAAATAACATCAATATTTTCTGGTAAATCATCAGTTGTATCGGTTTTTAGCTTTATATTGACTGCTTTTTGAACTTGCTCCTCATTTGGTTTTCTGGGAGAATATCCTTCCCAGATCGGAGGCGGACACTTGTTATAACTAGCAATCGTTTCTTACCAGTATCCTTCTTCTTTGGCTTGTCATCTTGAATAGCCTCCATACCTGCAACAGTTGGATAAATTCTATCAATAAGATAATCAGAACTAGAATAACTCTGCAATAATCATCTGATTCTCTCATTTTCAATCTTTTCATTTTCCAACTCTTGCTTCCATTTAGCACTTTCTTCGATGTAAAAGTTGATAGCTTTCTGCTTCGACATCATCATAGCATTCATCATCGTCAAAGCATCTTCTCTCTCAGAGTTTGTCTTTTGAAGACCAGTTACTGTTCTGTTCAATACATCGTAAGATTCCTTCACGTAGTTTAGATTGAACAATAATTGTTCTTTCATCTTCTCATATTCAATCAACTTTTCATCTTTTGCTGCACATTCCTTGCAAGATTCCAAACACTTTGTGTAAGGTTTGATGACTTCAACAATCTTTTCAACTTCAATAATTTTCTTAACTTCAATCACTTTCTCATATTCAGTCACCTTTTCTGCTTCACTTAACTGCTCAGTCTCAACATTCTTCTCAGCAACACTTTCAGACTTCATTTCTTTTTGTTCCTTTGCAGCTCGTTTCTCCTTCAGTTTCTCCAAGCGATCTGCAAAATAAAAATGAAAACTTTCAGGAGAGAGATGAAATTTTGCAATATTAATATGTTTTTCTTCCTCATCATCACTACTGCTGTCATCAGTTGGTGACTGATCAAACTCAATAGACTTTTCAGCATTATCATCCGAAGAACTAGAATTAACTGGTGTGTGATAAAAAACAACTTCCTTTTCTGAACTTTCATCACTTTGAGAACTTTCATCTGAGCTCTGTGAGCTTTTTTCAGATGCAACAGACTTTTCCTCCACATTCTTTATTTTCTCACCAATAGACTTCATCCATGTGGTAAACATATCTGGTTCTTTTACTATCTTAACAATGAATGCTTTAAAATCTCCTTTTTCATTCACAAACATATCCCAGCTAAAACCTTCAGGCAATTTTTCATCATCTTGAAAATTTCAGTTAAAGTTATCTTGATTTCCCAGACATGCTCTTTTTGAATCCTCGATCCCTTTTCTACCAAGAGCCACCTGTGGTTCTTGCAATTGTTGTTGACCAACTTGCTGATATATGGCTTTTCAGTAATAATCGTCTTTTCCGAATGGATTCTTCACTTCACTAGCTTCCCTGTTCTTGCATTCTCTTTTAAAATGACCTTTCTCCCTGCATCGAAAACAAGTAACTTTAGATTTATCAAAACCTAAAGTAGAAATGTGTGCATCAAGAAAGTCATTTCTTCCAGTAATCAGCTTGAATTTTTCAGCTCTTCTCAGAACACTAGCTAGACACCATTTGATATCCATAAGTTCCATTTCTTCAGCGTCTATCTGATCGTAATCCTCCTTTGTGAGCATAGGATTCCCGATCCGCCCTGCGACTAAACCTTCATAAGATAGTAGCACAGAACCAAGTAAAGCCATGTGATCTTTCGCAATGTCTTCAGAAAAACTTTGACCATCTGGAAGATTCAAGGCAATGTTGCATTGTATCACATACCCATTTCCTGTCTTTGTGCTTTGAGAACTAAAACTTGAAGTTGGACTCTTTGGATTTACACTCGGGTATGTAGAGAAACCACTGCTGCTTTTAGGACTTTGATCAACATTTTCAGTAGAATCTCCAGCACTAAACGCAGTTTGTATCTTTGGACTTCTTTCAACTTCTGGAATACTGCCTTTGTAATACATCTTTACATCTTGTGGACCAGTTGGACTGTTCATCCTCGCGATCTTTTGCTGTTCCAGATCCTGACTTTCAATCTTCTCAATGAATTGAGAGATAGCCAATCCATCATAAACACCCGTATTCTTTAGAATCATCAAATATGTACCCCACTCCTTTTGCGGTAACGCATCAGCTAATTTGTCTACCCATTCTTCAGGTTCTTTTGTAATACTCAGCATCGACATGGTTCGCACCAAGTGGCAGTAATGTTCAATCAGCTTCTTCGTATCTTCTCCCGGTAAACTACTAAACAAATCAAACTCTTTCTTGAGCAACGCCTTCTTGCTCTTAATCATGTTTTCACTACCTTCAAATTTGATTCGAAGAGCATCCCATATTGATTTTGAAGTCTTGTCGTGCTGAAGCAGAATGAAGATGTCTTCTTTGATAGCTTGCTGAAGCAGACTGATCATCATCTTTTCGGCTCGATACATTTCCCGTTTTTATCATTAAATTCTGAGATTTGTTTGATAACTTGCATATTAGTACGTGGTAAGATATATTTTTTCAGAATACATTCCCATGATCTAAGATGGTTTGCCCGAACCTAATTTTCGAATCTATCTTTCCATCTGTAATACTCTTCAATGCTCATTAGCTTCGGGGGTTTTTGAGTAGTCCCCGTTTCGTTTTCCAAATTCATGTTTTGAGCAATTGAAGCCGGAGTAACCGAAGATGTAGCGAACGCGTTGTAGAAATCATTGTCCATGGTTCTAACACTCTTGAGCGGAATCAACAGGTATAACAGACTGAAGCGGAATCAGAAAGTATGTTGGAGCGAAATCAGATGTTTGTTACTCTGGAGCGAAATCAGAATGTTCACAGGAGCGAAATCAAATGTTTGTCAGCCAGGAGCGAAATCAGATGTTTGTTACTCTGGAGAGAAATCAGAATGTTCACAGGAGCGAAATCAGATGTTTGTCAGCCAGGAGCGAAATCACAACCAATTTTGGAGCGGAATCACGAGTTTGGCAGTCTGGAGCGGAATCAGGAACTTTTGGTACCCTGGAGCGGAATCAAACACTAATTTGTTGATTTTGGAGCGAAATAAAAAAAATCTTCTTGAGCGAAATCAGACTTCTCGAGCGAAATCAGAAATAGTCCATTCGAGCGGAATCAGTTCGGGGGTCTATTTTTGTAACACCCCAAAACCCGAATGTCTATATTCGTTACATGTTCTAATATGGTACATTGAGAAATAAATAACTAGGTTAATTATCCTAGTTAAAAGTATGGTAGAAACAAGTAAAGAATGAAAGTGTGCCAATTATGTTAAATGGTAAACATGAGGGGCTAGATGGTATAGGATGAAAGATGAGTTATTAAAAGAAAATAATACACACACAAACACACCTACGTGTGTGTTCTAGCTCGATCAGGAGACTCCCATGGAGTCTCAAACCCTAAACATGAAAGATCATCCCATTTGGAAGGCTAAATGATGCTTAAATTCATAACCAAACACGGATTAATGATCACCTTCACAAGGGGATCGTAAGGTATGTCTTAGATTCTAGATTGATGATGATGCACGAAATGGGTTATGTTGTAAATCACGAATTTGTATGAAATTGAGCATGAGCATGTGTTAGATTCATCATTTGGAACATGGATTATGCATGAATTGGGGTAATTTGATGTTTAAGGGTGAAACCCATTTGTTATGATGAAGAAGATGACATGGGTAAATCATTTATGTCTAAGTTCTTGCTTAGTATTGATGTATTTTGAGTTGTATGATGTATTCTTGTAAGAAGGATTGAAAGAAATGTGATACTAGTATGTTTAATGTTATGCATGTATGAATCATGTTGATTAGGAGGAAGAAATTGATGAATTATGTATGAGATTAGAATGATATGCATGAACTAGTTGTACACTATGCTTACAAGGTAGTACATATATCAAAAGTATGATGAATTATGAAGAATTTAAGATTTGATCACTTGTAAGTGATTAACAAGTAGTTATGAAGTGGGTTTTTGATGATGTAATGTAATTTGATGATTCACTTATGTTAATAATGTTTGGAATCATACATGTGTGTGAATGTTTAAAGAAATGGGATAAGAGATGATAAATTGTTGTTAGATGAAGTGAATAAAATGTGATGATAACATGTTTGATGTTTAATTTAAATACCTCATGTTGGATTGTAGAAGCATTTGATGAACTATGTATGAATTTAGAAGATTGTGTATGAATTGGTTGTACGTTATGCTTAAAAGGTGGTACGCACACCAAGTGAATGATAAAATGTATATAATGTCGTCCGTATAGTCGATTATGATGTTACGGGTATATGTTGATAAGTCGATAGTTATGTATGGTTAATAGTTGACTTTTGAAAGTCAACTAAGTATAAGAAACATGAGTTGACTCGTTGTCGTAAATGTAAGTTGATGAGAAGTCGTATGATACATGTAATAGCAATCCGTGTTAAATGTAATGACATGTGAGTTACATGAGTTAAACGTATACGGACATGATTATATGGGTTATGTTTGTTAGAAATGATTAATGAAAGTTAAGTGTGAAATATGGGATTGATACGATTGTTATCATGTACAAATGAGTATGCTAATGATAGCGTGATTTCGATGACATGGAAGTATAGGAATCATGTCGAGACGGAATCAAGCACGGAAGGCTAACGGGTCAAGAAGTGGCGAGGAACGAATGGGAACACGGATGCATGAGGTAAGTGATTCCGTAATCACTTCTAAGTTGTTTATGTAGATTTATATGCATTTGAATTAAATGTGATAATTGAGATTAAATAGGAATGAATGGTGCGATTTCAATGAAGCATTAAACGGATCTTAGATTTGATCCGAGTAAGGAATGTGAGTTTAAGAATTTAAGCTAAGTAGAAGGATAGGTTATTTTTGTAAGGATTTCCTTTGTTGTTAAGGATAAAGTGATGTTGACCAAAATACCCTTGAAAGGTATTTTGGGCAAACGATATTACAATGTAGTTTAGGAACAAGTTAGTTGTTGAGTATAATGTTTTGAACAAGTATGGAAGCGGAGAGTATGGTCTTGGAAGGTCATAAACCAATTAATGCGCAAATACCCTTAACGGGTCGAATAATTAGAAAGTGACAATAAGCCGATAGGGCGCAAGATAAGAATTTCTTTAATCCGGATGCGGGATTTTAAGTTTATATGATAGAATGTGAATTTACAAGCATGTAGGAAGAAACGAGAGGTTAAACGGGTAAACGGTTCGAAAGTTATGCGCGTTTTGGTGCGTTCGGACGTCGAAACGGATCTGCAGAAAATTGCACTTTAGAGAGCCCGTCGCCGACGGGCAAGGAGGCCGTCGCCGACGGGCAAGGGAAAGTCAGTTTTTCCTCCGACGGGTTAACACACTGGATACGGGTTAATGGCCCCGACGGGCATATTTACAACCCGTCGCCGACGGCCTGGAGCCCGTCGGCGACGGGCACTTGTTTGTAAGCTTTTATTTTTCGCGTCTGGTGTTTCCGGTTGACCCGTAACGTGTCCTGGTGCTCCGGTTTTCGACCCGATGACTCGTAAAGTTTCTTATGAGCATATAGGGATGCACGTTTGTAGACCAAGCAAGTATGTATGTTGTATGTATCGGTATACGTACATAGAACTTATGTAAGTACGTATGAAGGCATGTAGGTGTATATGCACGTATGTAAAGTTGTAGGAAAGTTATGTTTGTACGTAGATGTGTATGTATGTATGTATAAGCGTATATACGAGTGTATGCATGTATGTGATGATGTAGGAAAGGTATGTACGTGTGTAGTTGCGTATGTAAGTACGTATGAAGGCATGTAGGAGTGTATGCACGTATGTAAAGTTGTAGTAAAGTTATGTTTGTACATAGATGTGTATGTATGTATGTATGTATGTATAAGCGTATATATGAGTGTATGCATGTATGTGATGATGTAAGAGAGTATGCATGTATGTGATGATGTAGGAAGGGTATGTACGAATATGGAAGCGTATGTATGTACGTATAAAGATGTGTATGAGTGTATGCATGAATGTAAAGATGTAAGCTTAATGTACGTACGTATGTAAGCATGATTTAGACACGTTGAGGGTTAACGTTAATAATGGTGTACGTTGAGAATGAAAAGTATGCAGGTACATTATTGAAGCCTCATCAGGAAATGGATACGCAGATGAGATGCTTAAAGCTAGTTAAAGAACGAAATGGAAAGTGTACATGAATGAGCTGGTTTATATAACATGTGCTAATGTTTCAAATGTATGTGGTGTAGGCAGGTTGTGTGGATAACGGGTGATTATAGCAAGGATTAGAGATCGAAGATCGAGTCACGAGATAGATTGTACGGGGACGTTGAATGTAAAGTGTAACAATCATAAGCCATGTTTCTAATTGGTAAATAAGAGGATGACGGATTTATGAATAAGAGTTATGTTAAAGTTAAAGTTTAAATAAGTTGAGGCATTTATAAAGAAAGAAATTTTATGGTTCGTGTTTTTCCGCTGCGACTTTTGTCATGTACGATTTAGGGTGTAACAAGTTGGTATCAGAGCCCTGGTTTGAGAGAATCAAGTGTAAGAAGGTAAGTGCTTGAACTCAAACCTGTGTGCTCTTGTGATAAGAAACCCGTACAATCCAAGACTCGGTCAAGATCCAAAGGTAAAAGAGAATGTAAGTATGTACTTATGTATACGCATAAAGAAACTGACGGTTTTGTATATGCAAGGTAAGTATAAGCGTTTGAAGAGGATGATCCGCGAGTGCGGTCAAGTACCGACACAAAGGCATGAAATAAGATAAAAGTTGAACCCAGGTACGTAAATTTAATATGTCGGTATATGAAATGGTAAAATGCATTAAGGGAAGAAAAATGCTAAATGAAGGACCATGATGGTATAGTAAACATGTTTTGAAAAATGATACACGTGCCGAAACCAAATTCTTCGGACATAAGGTGACAATTACACGAAGACACGAAACTAGTATGTGGATTGTGTACCTGGCTAGTACACGTGAAGCATATGACGTTCGTGGGACCGTGATAATTGATACAGGTATGTCCGCTAGAAGTAAGTAGTAGGTGGACGTGAGGGTGAAGAGAAATGTAAGACTCTCAAGAATGAGAGTATGATATGCTATGCTAGAATCCGCGAGACGGATTCGAAATATGATATGCTATGTTAGAATCCGCGAGACGGATTCGAAATATGATATGCTATGCTAGAATCCGCGAGACGGATTCAAAATATGATATGCTATGCTAGAATCCGCGAGACGGATTCGAAACATGAAATGCTATGCTAGAATCCGCGAGACGGATTCGAAATATGATATGCTATGCTAGAATCCGCGAGACGGATTCGAAACATGAAATGCTATGCTAGAATCCGCGAGACGGATTCGAAATATGATATGCTATGCTAGAATCCGCGAGACGGATTCGAAACATGATATGCTATGCTAGAATCCGCGAGACGGATTCGAAACATGATATGCTATGCTAGAATCCGCGAGACGGATTCGAAATATGATATGCCATGCTAGAATCCGCGAGACGGATTCGAAACATGAAATGCTATGCTAGAATCCGCGAGACGGATTCGAAATATGATATGCTATGCTAGAATCCGCAAAACAGATTTAAGATATAAAAGACGGAACTAGTCTATATAAGAAGAAGTCGATAGCTTGACCATGTGTGCGTCAAATAAGTCACATAAGTAAATGTAAAGCAAATGAACAAAAGAATGATGGGAATGAAAATATCCGAATGTGCAAGTAACGTGAGGATATGTATGGTGCAAAAGATTATAGAAACGTAGAATGATGTTAGCTACGGAGTTAAGCACGAAGGTGTGACTATGAAATAGTAGATTTGTTGTGATAACAAAACAAGGGTTAAATGTTATGCAATGTGTCTATAGAACGGAATCATAGAGGATGAGATGAAAGTACTAAATCTGTTATAAACGGATCATATGAGTATAAGCATTATTATAAGTTTGAATAAGTATGTATATTAACCTGTTATTAACGGGTCAAAGGGAATGAGAAGGTTATATGAAAGTATGCCATGGAAAGTATAGACTTGTTAAGAAGAGGAAGCCAATTGATTGAATAATTATGAAATGTGATAGGATGATTACTTATGATTATGATGTGACCGTGATGTCAAACATGAATGTGTGTGTGTGTAAGAGGAAATGAGAAAGGTTTCGGGGACGAAACCTTATTTAAGGGGGGTAGACTTGTAACACCCCAAAACCCGAATGTCTATATTCGTTACATGTTCTAATATGGTACATTGAGAAATAAATAACTAGGTTAATTATCCTAGTTAAAAGTATGGTAGAAACAAGTAAAGAATGAAAGTGTGCCAATTATGTTAAATGGTAAACATGAGGGGCTAGATGGTATAGGATGAAAGATGAGTTATTAAAAGAAAATAATACACACACAAACACACCTACGTGTGTGTTCTAGCTCGATCAGGAGACTCCCATGGAGTCTCAAACCCTAAACATGAAAGATCATCCCATTTGGAAGGCTAAATGATGCTTAAATTCATAACCAAACACGGATTAATGATCACCTTCACAAGGGGATCGTAAGGTATGTCTTAGATTCTAGATTGATGATGATGCACGAAATGGGTTATGTTGTAAATCACGAATTTGTATGAAATTGAGCATGAGCATGTGTTAGATTCATCATTTGGAACATGGATTATGCATGAATTGGGGTAATTTGATGTTTAAGGGTGAAACCCATTTGTTATGATGAAGAAGATGACATGGGTAAATCATTTATGTCTAAGTTCTTGCTTAGTATTGATGTATTTTGAGTTGTATGATGTATTCTTGTAAGAAGGATTGAAAGAAATGTGATACTAGTATGTTTAATGTTATGCATGTATGAATCATGTTGATTAGGAGGAAGAAATTGATGAATTATGTATGAGATTAGAATGATATGCATGAACTAGTTGTACACTATGCTTACAAGGTAGTACATATATCAAAAGTATGATGAATTATGAAGAATTTAAGATTTGATCACTTGTAAGTGATTAACAAGTAGTTATGAAGTGGGTTTTTGATGATGTAATGTAATTTGATGATTCACTTATGTTAATAATGTTTGGAATCATACATGTGTGTGAATGTTTAAAGAAATGGGATAAGAGATGATAAATTGTTGTTAGATGAAGTGAATAAAATGTGATGATAACATGTTTGATGTTTAATTTAAATACCTCATGTTGGATTGTAGAAGCATTTGATGAACTATGTATGAATTTAGAAGATTGTGTATGAATTGGTTGTACGTTATGCTTAAAAGGTGGTACGCACACCAAGTGAATGATAAAATGTATATAATGTCGTCCGTATAGTCGATTATGATGTTACGGGTATATGTTGATAAGTCGATAGTTATGTATGGTTAATAGTTGACTTTTGAAAGTCAACTAAGTATAAGAAACATGAGTTGACTCGTTGTCGTAAATGTAAGTTGATGAGAAGTCGTATGATACATGTAATAGCAATCCGTGTTAAATGTAATGACATGTGAGTTACATGAGTTAAACGTATACGGACATGATTATATGGGTTATGTTTGTTAGAAATGATTAATGAAAGTTAAGTGTGAAATATGGGATTGATACGATTGTTATCATGTACAAATGAGTATGCTAATGATAGCGTGATTTCGATGACATGGAAGTATAGGAATCATGTCGAGACGGAATCAAGCACGGAAGGCTAACGGGTCAAGAAGTGGCGAGGAACGAATGGGAACACGGATGCATGAGGTAAGTGATTCCGTAATCACTTCTAAGTTGTTTATGTAGATTTATATGCATTTGAATTAAATGTGATAATTGAGATTAAATAGGAATGAATGGTGCGATGTCAATGAAGCATTAAACGGATCTTAGATTTGATCCGAGTAAGGAATGTGAGTTTAAGAATTTAAGCTAAGTAGAAGGATAGGTTATTTTTGTAAGGATTTCCTTTGTTGTTAAGGATAAAGTGATGTTGACCAAAATACCCTTGAAAGGTATTTTGGGCAAACGATATTACAATGTAGTTTAGGAACAAGTTAGTTGTTGAGTATAATGTTTTGAACAAGTATGGAAGCGGAGAGTATGGTCTTGGAAGGTCATAAACCAATTAATGCGCAAATACCCTTAACGGGTCGAATAATTAGAAAGTGACAATAAGCCGATAGGGCGCAAGATAAGAATTTCTTTAATCCGGATGCGGGATTTTAAGTTTATATGATAGAATGTGAATTTACAAGCATGTAGGAAGAAACGAGAGGTTAAACGGGTAAACGGTTCGAAAGTTATGCGCGTTTTGGTGCGTTCGGACGTCGAAACGGATCTGCAGAAAATTGCACTTTAGAGAGCCCGTCGCCGACGGGCAAGGAGGCCGTCGCCGACGGGCAAGGGAAAGTCAGTTTTTCCTCCGACGGGTTAACACACTGGATACGGGTTAATGGCCCCGACGGGCATATTTACAACCCGTCGCCGACGGCCTGGAGCCCGTCGGCGACGGGCACTTGTTTGTAAGCTTTTATTTTTCGCGTCTGGTGTTTCCGGTTGACCCGTAACGTGTCCTGGTGCTCCGGTTTTCGACCCGATGACTCGTAAAGTTTCTTATGAGCATATAGGGATGCACGTTTGTAGACCAAGCAAGTATGTATGTTGTATGTATCGGTATACGTACATAGAACTTATGTAAGTACGTATGAAGGCATGTAGGTGTATATGCACGTATGTAAAGTTGTAGGAAAGTTATGTTTGTACGTAGATGTGTATGTATGTATGTATAAGCGTATATACGAGTGTATGCATGTATGTGATGATGTAGGAAAGGTATGTACGTGTGTAGTTGCGTATGTAAGTACGTATGAAGGCATGTAGGAGTGTATGCACGTATGTAAAGTTGTAGTAAAGTTATGTTTGTACGTAGATGTGTATGTATGTATGTATGTATGTATAAGCGTATATACGAGTGTATGCATGTATGTGATGATGTAAGAGAGTATGCATGTATGTGATGATGTAGGAAGGGTATGTACGAATATGGAAGCGTATGTATGTACGTATAAAGATGTGTATGAGTGTATGCATGAATGTAAAGATGTAAGCTTAATGTACGTACGTATGTAAGCATGATTTAGACACGTTGAGGGTTAACGTTAATAATGGTGTACGTTGAGAATGAAAAGTATGCAGGTACATTATTGAAGCCTCATCAGGAAATGGATACGCAGATGAGATGCTTAAAGCTTGTTAAAGAACGAAATGGAAAGTGTACATGAATGAGCTGGTTTATATAACATGTGCTAATGTTTCGAATGTATGTGGTGTACGCAGGTTGTGTGGATAACGGGTGATTATAGCAAGGATTAGAGATCGAAGATCGAGTCACGAGATAGATTGTACGGGGACGTTGAATGTAAAGTGTAACAATCATAAGCCATGTTTCTAATTGGTAAATAAGAGGATGACGGATTTATGAATAAGAGTTATGTTAAAGTTAAAGTTTAAATAAGTTGAGGCATTTATAAAGAAAGAAATTTTATGGTTCGTGTTTTTCCGCTGCGACTTTTGTCATGTACGATTTAGGGTGTAACAATTTTGTCCATTTTTACTGTGAATTTTAGTCTCAAACTTTCAAGGCTTTGTTAATAGTCACAAATACACATTCGGTGAAAATTTGAATCAGTTTTGACCGTTAAATCTCGTTCTGATGAAGAAAGAAGGTGTAGAAGTAAAAAGTATCGATGAAATCCAGCTAATCTCTGCAGAACTCCTCCTCCTGAGCTCTGATACCACTTGTAGGATCGTGTATGAACCCGAACGAGTCATTCAGAGGAGTTTTGATCAGTTACAGGTGCGGAAAACAAGTATCTGACGTAGAAACAGCTAATTCTTCACTTTAACTACTGATTGTATTGATTAGATCACAAATACATTCAATCTTCACACCGGAAGCACTTCGGTATGGAATATAAGGACTAAGTTTTTGATTTCGCTCATGAATGACCTATATATAGGGTCCGTGATTCCCCCCAAAACATAACTGACCATTTGGAGCGGAATCTGACTCTTGTGATTTCGCTCGAAATCATCTAAATGACATTAGGAGCGGAATTAGGCTTAGGAGCGAAATCAGACTTTACAACACCCTAAGCATGCTACTTTCTCGTAAAACGTGCCCTAATCTATACAATCTAGTCTAAGACTCGATACAAGACGAAGTCGACAGATGTAAGCACCAACACTTGACGTTAGTAAGCTCCTGACGAACACGAAAGAGAGTTTCATTCTGTTTGGCCCAAGATTCTTTCCAAGTCTTGCGCTCATCAGAAAGTGTCAGGCGCTCATTAGAAAGAGATTCTTTCCAACTCTTACGCTCATCGGAAAGCAGTTTGGCGAGGGTACGAACCTGTTTAAGCTCAGCAGTTGCAGCCCACTCCTCAGTCTGCTTATGCTTCTCAAAGGCAGCCTTCTCCCTTTCAAGCTGCTCTGCACCCTCACGAGCAGCCTTCACCAACTTTTCGGCCTCAGCCCGCAAGCGCACATTTTCCTCCTCCTTGCACCCCATCACCTTGTAGTTTTCCATAATGGCATTTGCCATTATGGAAATCCCCACAAGCATGGAGGAGAGTTGATTAATCTGGAGCTCACTTGGCAAAGAACGGGCCCGATTGACTTCAAATGAGGTACCCAAACCACCCAAAATCTCCTTACACGCGGAGGGGTCAGCAGAAATATCATCCCCTTGCATTACATTCCATGGGGGGCGGTGATAGGTCATGGCCCAGTCTTCAGTATAGGTGCGGTAATAGAACTCCAATTCAGACTCTTCAGGCTGAATAGGAATCCCTTTAAAACCCGCACCCCCAGAAGCGGAACCAGAAGCTTTCTCAGCAGCGGGAGATTTATTCCTCTCAGTATAAGCAAACTTCAAGTTCAGATCATCAGTGTCCTGCGGGGAGATCAAATTATCATGGGAGTCCACCGTGTCATAGATCTGACCCGCAGGCCCCTTCCCAGTATCCTCCGCCCGCACAGAGGGCTCAGGCACCACTTTAATCGAAGGGCTTCTGGTAAATTCTTTACTAACCCCCGCATCTGCAGCTGTGTCATGCGGGGGAGAATGAGGAGCATCAAACAAAGAGAACCCCTCATCTTGCGGTTCTGTAAACAAAGCAAAAACACTTTAACTACAAGTATAAAGACAAAATACTTGTAAAAGTTATGAATCACTTACCAGAAGCAACCACAGGTTTCACAACAGCTGTCCGTTTGGTCTGTATTTTCGGACGCTTCTTCTCACCGGCATCAACAACCTTCTCTGGTTTTCTCTTCTTCTTCTTCTTCTTCTTCTTCTCATCAGCAGGTTTGGAACCCGTAGAGGATCCACCTGCCGCCGCACCACCACCTGGAACACCCAAACCCTCAAGGGTGTCAGATACTACCACGTAATCGGTATATCTGCGAAAACAAGAACGAGAGATACCTGCCGCCTGCGGCACCAACGGAGGAACAACGACATCCTCAGGCTTTTTCTTGCCGCGACCCCACACAACCTTCTCTACATGCTTTTTCTCTGCATGTTTCTTGGGGGCACCCTTTACCTCAAATTTACCCAGGGCCCCAAGAGTACCTGCGTTTACACCATCAAACAAGCAAGTAAGAAAGGTGAACTTTTTTACGAAGTGAGAAGATTATAGAATGTACCTTGGCCTTGCGGCAGGGGTGCGTTCAACCCCTCGCGATCAAGAACGCGGAAGTTGTTGACAATAGTCACATTAAAACCTTTTTCACCTTCCGCAAGCGGAAGTAACTCAACCTTGCCCGTGAAGGATGGATCAAACATCCTCCACAAAGCAGCATCCGCTAATAGTACAATTGCAAATCAGTAACGGATAAGGAAACAAGGAAACCGCATAAGAGTAAGAATACTTACCACCACTCTTTTCCCGTAAAACGGGCCTTGACTTCCTATCAGGCCTGGTCAGCATCATCCGCAGCACCCACATCTGCGAGTTGTCCAGCTTCTTGTGCTCAACGGTCTTCAACCTTGGGAACCACTCCACCGTATCCGCACTAGGAAGATCAATATCCTCAGCAAGGATCACATCGTTGACATTGCGGAAGGTCATCCTGGCAACGATCGCGACTGCCTTAATATAGAAAAACTTTGTCTTCCACTTTGAAATACCCTTCGGAGGGGTCATCATCTTGGGGGTCCATACCGTTGGCTAAAAGAGAAAAACCCAGTATTTACAGTTAACTGGTAAAACCGCCGGAAGTTTTCAACAGAAATTTCCAGACCAAGAACACGGAAGGTATACTCGAAATTTCTAATCCGAATCATCCCAAACGGACTCATTTGGGAGATATGGAGCTTGTAATACTCCAACACCTCAGCAACAAAAACAGTTAATGATAAACGAAGGTTACCATCAATGAAGGAATCAGCCCACATGGTGACATAACCGGCTGGAGCATCGGCACCGGTGTCACCCTCCTGGGGATAAACAACACCAAACTCCTGAGGCATTTGAATGCTGGTCATCAAGTTCTTAAGCTGACATTGTGACCACTTCAGCACCGGTAGGCCCCCGCCGGGGGCACTACCACCATCTTCTTCTTCTTCCACCACCACCGGCGAAGAATGTTCAGGGTTTTCACCCTCAGTATGGTGTGGATCGGATGGTTCAGCCATCAAGGAAAGTAATCAAGAGTACACCAGAATGAGTTCACAAGAAACTCACAGACCTCACTAGAATTTCAGACAAAGTTTATCGGAGAAGACAAAGAGAACACCCTCTTTCACCGGAAAAATTTCGAAAATTTTGAACAAGTGAGGAAAACACAAAGGGTTTTCCCTTATATACTCATCGCAATTAATGCGATGCAGTAAACCGACTCATCACGTGTTCAGCAACGGTTCCGCTGACGGTTACCATGCGCGCGTGGCCGTCCACGCGCCTGACAAAAGAGACTTTTTACACTCCTTGCTACAGTGCATTTATGAACTCGGGCAGTGCAAACGTCCTTTCATTTCAGCACATGACAGAATCCTACCAACTTTCACCAACTCACACGGGCGATCGTGACGTGTGCAACAGAAAGCGACAACATTATCCAAACATAAGCGGCATGCGGTTTCTCTGGTTTACCGCACCATAACCCATACCGCATGTCGTTTTTTACATACCCCTCAAAAAAGGCAAAAATATATCTCTACATTATGTAAAGGGGTATAACCTATAACCGCACATACCCACGAGCACACATGGAATATGCGGAGATGACACACATGACCCCGCACAGGTGTGTCAGATACTCAGAACCAGCGTTGTTCTTTGGACTGCGAAAACCGCATTCCATACAACCTTCTTCAAGGTTCAAATCCCTCGTGTCCGGTTCACAACCACAGAGGGAACGCAAACATCTTCTCCTTTGGATAAAGGACAGGAATACGAAGCAACCGCACATCAGTAACCCTGACTCCTGATCCTTCAAGAGCTACATCCAAGCTTCAAACTCTCTAGAAGCGAGTTCTTTGATGCAAACCGCAGACACTCACGAGTAGCTGCGGCGGAATATAATTACCCTAACGGTAGCTATGGAAGAGCCACGACTAAACCGCCACGCGGTTGATTAAAGCTACTTCAAGGAAAACTACTTTCCACCAAAGCGTGAAGGAAAGTAGCTCCAGAACAGTGGTAACAAGTCTGCTTATGACTGGTTGCCCACCTATGGACCGCATAGAATAAACAATGGTGGGCACAACCATACCTATGACCATGTTTATTTGCCCATAGTCTAGATTCAAATTGTTCGACCAAACACGGCCAACAATGACGCAAGTACCTCACGAGGCTCGACTACACATGGCCAACAATGTGCAGCAACGAGGTAACCACAAAGGACGTGCGGTTACTTGAGAGCTAAACCACAGAGGACGTGCGGTTACTAGAGAGCTAAACCGCAACAGACGTGCGGTTACTTGAGAGTTAAACTGGAAGAACACGAACACCCCACAAAGCAGGGATCATCGTTGAATGTCCAGTTGATGAACATAGAGCTTGAGCAAAGTACTTACAACTTTGCATCAGCTGACGCAGAGGTTACAACTAGATTGGCGGAAACAAACATCTTCCGTCACCATCTCAAAGGTTGTTTCAAACCCTGCTAACATCTTCAGTCACCATCTCAAAGGTTGGTTCGAAACACCAACAGGTGGCTGATGACATCAGAAAACGGTAGACCATATTACCGAGTCAAATCCTTGGCTAAGAATTCCGCATCAGACGGAACTTGCTCACCGGTACGGAAGAGACGTCACCGGATCCGCAGCTTGAATTACTGAAAGTAGGAGCCATCTACATGGCCCATATTCTACCTTCTAGACACCATAGTCCAGTATCCCTCCCACATGCAACTTGCATAAAGAAGGAACACTAGACTGGGGGGACTTGAAGGGGTATGGTCCCAGATCTCGCGTCAGCACGACCGCGAGTGACCATTACCCTTATTAAAAACCCCCACCAGCAAGAACGTATCTATGTCCACGCGGGCACGCGCGAACACAGCGGTTGAAACCAATATGCCCATTGATGAAAAGACTTACCTTAAATACGAGATTACGCATAGAGATGCAGCCTGGCACCACATCCTATGAACATTTTCGTCACGAAAAGGGATCTGGACAACAGTAATAGTCACCAAGCGGCGGTGCGGCACGGCACCGCATCCCGCATACATCTTAGCCAGAACAAGAAACACGGGAACAACATCAGTTACCGCAAGCAGCGATGCGGCCCAGCACCGCATCCTGCCTACAAGGCAAGTGGGTCTGACACCACAGTGCAAGTGGCACTGGGAACGGTCGCCTATCAGCCCACATGTGTGCAACAGTCTGACACCACAGAAGGACGTGGCATCACCACCTTAACCGACAGGTCTGACACACCTGCAAATAGCTGTGCGATGTCAGACTAGCTACTCAACTACCCTCCTCCATTCCTCGGCTATAAATACCCACCCCAAACCAGGTTTGAGGTATCACTTCTCAACTCTCTCACTACTACTACTATCACACTTTGCTTCCCAAGAAATTACTGATTCTCACGCCGGAGAGTGGTAACAAGGAGCACCCCCCACCCCATCCTCCTTGTTACGAGTCACGGCTTGTTTCCTTGTGCAGGAAACCAACCAGCGGACGATCCAGCCAGCGATCCTCGGAAAGAAGGGATTAACCCTACTTGACGAGATCAGTGAGTTAACCACGCCCGTTTAACCATTGTTTCATCAGTACTTTTTACAAATTACATTTTTAGACAGGGCTGTTTAAAACAGAACACAATTTAGTCTCCTTATCGAGGTATCTTCTTTTTTTATTATTATTAGTGTTTATTTGTTTAAGGGTAAATTACATTTTTCGTACTTTATGTTTGTATCAGATTGCAATTGATAGTCTTTAACTTTAATGTTATAGTCACAATAATTTATTTGGAAAACTTATTACACTATACGTCTTTTAGCACTAACCAAATTAAAATTTTCAGTTAAGTATGACATGTGTCTTGCATATGAGGGTAGGTTAGTAATTTTACTAGTACAAAGGACAAAAAAGTGTAATTTACCCTTAAACAAATAAACAACCACCACCACCACAAAATCCCACCCCACCACCACTGTGATAGTCACAACCACCACCAAATCCCCGAAATCATCCACTACCACCGCCAGCAAATCCCACAAATCCTACCACCACCACTAAATCCCACAAATCCTACCACCACCACTAAATCCCCCAAATCCACTACCATCGTCACCAAATCCCACAAATCCCACCCCCACCACCACTGTTAAGTTGTAGTGAAATAAATCTGAAAATTCTCGTCGAAAAAAGATAAACATTCATGATCCATCTTCATTACAAAAAGAACAAAAACAAAACAGAGTAATGTAAATGCAGAGATTGCAGACCTCCTCAACTTCAGAAGATTCATTGAACTTTCATTCTCTCTCTTTCTGTTGATTTATCAAGGATTTAAAATCAACAAATCAAAAAACCATTGTTGATTTCAGAATATCATTACCATTTCACAGATTTGTAAACAAGCTTTCTTTCTCAAGTCAAATCAGCCATAGATCTGGTTTCACCTCCACTTACAACCCATGGATCTCCTGCAAAAAAAACATTTAAAATTTCAATATTAATAACCTATACAGTATACACATCTGAATAATATCTATACAGAAATGTAAGATTGAAATTGAACAACTTACTGAGGACTTGTTCAGCAGATAATCTTCTAGAAACATCTTTACACATCATCTTCCTCAACAGATCTTTAACTTCCGATGATAATAATTGATTGAACGCATCAACGGCGAGAAGATTGGGGTGGAGTTAATCACCTGCAACTTAACACTGGTGGTGGGGGTGGGATTTGTGGGATTTGGTGATGGTGGTAGTGGATTTGGGGGATTTGGTGGTGGTGGTTGGATTTGTGGGATTTGGTAGCGGTGGCGGTGGTGGTGGATGATTTCGGGGATTTGGTGGTGGTTGTGACTGTAACAGTGGTGGTGGGGGTGGGATTTGGTGGTGGTGGTTGTTTATTTGTTTAAGGGTAAATTACACTTTTCATCCTTTGTACTAGTAAAATTACTAACCTACCATCATGTGCAAGGCACATGCCATACTTAATTGAAATTTTTAACTTGGTTAGTGCTAAAGCCTAAAGGACGTATAATGTATTGAGTTTTCCAAATAAAGGATTATGACTGTAATTATTGAAGTTAAAGACTATCCATTGCAATCTGATACAAACATAAAGGACGAAAAATGTAATTTACCCATTGACTAAAATTTCTCTTGCTGTTTTGTAAAAACAAAAATAAAGATAATAGAAATCTTGGGTTTTTATAGGTATTGAAGAAGATGAAGTGGGTGTGCATCCCACCTTTTGGTATGTATTTTGTTTTTTCTAATTTAAGAAGGGTAGGCAAGAGATTTCACTTTGTAAAAATATTCTTGAAAATTAGGACATTTTTGTTCACTGAAATTCAAAGGAATTTAAGAGAATTGGACGTATTCTAAGTTCTAAGCCGGAAGATGTTTGTTCAAATAATTTGTTGGAATTGAAATCTTAATTTTAATCTTCATGCGTTTGGTTAAGAATAGAGTTAGAATTGAAATTAAGCCTGAATTCCTTCAAATTCTTTTAACTAAAGGAATTCAAAATTCTTCCTATATGTGAAGGAATTCAAGTAAATTCATTGAAATTTTGTCTCGTTACTACCCACACCGTTTCGACCAGTATCGTTCTGCCCCGTACCACTTTGATCCAAACTGGGGGTTGTAGGGGCTGGGGTGATAGATTCCAATTCATTTGACAACCAGACACATGAAAAATGGAATTGAGGTTGCGATTCCAACAATTTCTAATTCCTATTGAAATGTTTAAATTCAAAATCCAATTCCTTTAAATTCCAATTCCTATACAATTCCATTTCCAATTCCAAAACATTCCGCGAACTAATCGCACTCTTAAGTTTTATCCAAAACAACATCGTGACAAACTAAATTAATACCGACAATGCCAGTATAAGAATCAATAGGATATTTCCTTTTATGATATTCAATGTAAAACACATGTTGACATCGTTATGGGCCTATCATGACTATAAACTATGTGTCGGAAACGTAATGAACCAAACCAATAATAACTGAATTTCCATGCATTGCATGCGGCAATCTCACTAGTTATTTCTATTTTTGTTTTTTAAATAGCAAGGGTATGTTGGTCACTCACACCAATTAATGGAAAAAAATATGAAATATAACCCAATCTGTGCTCGATATTCCGATAACGAAATTGAGTCTTCAGTGACGCCATCCTCTCAAATTCACTAAACTCAATTCTCCAGTTTGTTTCATACAAAACCATGGCTTCATCTATCCCATCGTTCAACGACATTATAATAGGTAATACCGCCTCTGCAACGATCGCTTCCATGGTTTCTGTGGGTTCCACTGTCTCTCATGACACAATAGCTGCTCCCCCGACTATGAGCTCAGTGATCTCCACCACAATTATCGCTCCGCCTCCGGCTTTGCCTGAGTTCAATGATGCCTTTTTGCAGCGGAATGCGGGACCTCCTACGACAGCTCAAGCAACAACAGTAGTGTGATGAGATGTTGTGGAATCTTTGAGCGAATTTATTTGGAAGTGCTTACCCTGGATCTAACTCTGCTTCTATGGGAATTTTATCCTCTGAACAACTGGCAAGTCCCATTGTCACTACTCCTATGTCGTCGCATTTTTCACAGGGTCTTACTCCCTTGAATGTAACCACTAGTAACGGCTTACATGGCTTGTTTCGCCAGGGCTCTTTGGGACTTAGTCCTCACGACGAAGAGCTGATTATACCGTATCAGCCAACTTCCATGACTTCTCAGTCAAAGTTTACTTTGAGGATCACAAATGCCCTGCTCCCATCAAAGCTAAAAATGCCACCTACGTTGAAATATTATGATGGCACGTCCGACCCGGACGACCACATGTTTGCATTTGCAGGAGCTGCCAAAGTTGAACAGTGGCCCATGCCAGCATGGTGTCAAATGTTTGCTCAGACGCTTACCGGCTCGGCCAGGGTATGGTTTGATGGCTTGCCAGAAGGGTCAATCAATCATTTCGAAGACTTTCAACGGATGTTCCTTCAAAAATTTTGCCAGCAATGGCGCTGCTCCAAGGATATCACAGAGGTCCACCATATTAAACGACGGGATGGTGAATCGGTGGAAGATTTCCTTGATCGTTTCAACAGAGAGAGCATGCAAATCAGCGGAGCAGTAGACCAACTGCGAGTTTCTAGGTTCTGCCACGGAGTCCGCAACAACCAGTTCGTAGAAAAGCTCCATGATGACTTGCCTAAGACCATGGAAGTTCTCATGGAACGAGCTCGAGCCTTCGTTTGAGGAAAACGTGCATGCGGACAACCGAATGACACAACAGCTAAAAATGCTAAGGAGAAGGAATGCATCGCCCCCAAAGGATCGAAACAACAACTGGAACCGAAACTGAAGCCCGTATCAAAAGCCAGATCAAAGCAACTTTCGAACGGGTCACATCTATTTCAACACCTTCTCCGAGCTATCGAAGTCCCCGAGCGAGATCCTCACTACCGAAGCCACTCGATTCCCTGTTCCTCAGAAGCAACACCCCACGTCCAATAAACACTCCAAGAAGTATTGTGAGTACCATCGGGATAAAGGGCACCCCACTGATGAATGCTAAGCTTTAAAACAGGAAATGGAGAAAGTCGTACGATCTGGTAAAATTTCTCACCTCGTAAAGGAAGTCAAGGATGGCAAAAAGCTGGTAACAACCGCTGATAACCCGGACACCGAAGCTGGTATTAATATGATCCGATCTGCTCAGCCCCGAGGAACCAAACGGTGAAACCAACACATGGCAGCTTGGATGCACCCGCCAACATAATTTTCGGCGATTGACCCTGACGATGACCAAGATGGCCCAATCATCATCTCCGTTGTAATCGCTGGACATCTTATCTAAAAGATATATGTTGATGGGGGAAGTGCTTTGGAGATCATGTATATGCAATGATTCCAACAATTAGCCCCGCAAACAAAGCAAAAACTCATAGTAGTGTCTACTTCTTTGGTAAGCTTCTCTGGGGAGGTGGTTCAACTAGTCGGACAGGTCATTCTCCCAGTCACATTTAAAGAAGACACCAAATGTTGAACCGTTCAGCTTATATTTTTGGTCGTGGGCTCCAAATTTGTCCACATTGTGATACTTGGACGACTGGGAATGCATGCTCTTGTTGCCGTTAGCTCTACGATACGTGAAGCCATAAAATTCCCCATAAAATCAGGAGTTGCTACCATCTATTCTGAGTCAAATTTATGTGTAGCAGAAGTAAGGCACGCGGCGAAGACAAGCTCAAAGAAATCGGAAGGTCCTACAAAGATATGGTTGATCAATCTAGAGTTTCCTGAACAGCAAGTGGCGATTGGAGCTCAATTGCCAAAATGGACCAAAAAACTCTTATGGAACTTACTCACCAGCTCGATCGATGTGTTTTCTCGGCAACACATTTTGACATGCAGGGCGTTCCCAGGTCAATGGCACAACATCGGCTGAATGTAAAGGAGTTGATTAAACCAGTGACCCAAAGAAGGAGGCATATGGCTCCGAATCGAGCAAAATCTATCACGTAAAGAGTCTTCTGGATGCTGGGATTATTCGAGAAGTCCGATATCAGAATTGGGTTCCCAACCCAGTCATGGTTCGAAAGAAAGATAATACATGGAGAATGTGTATCGATTACACTGATTTAAACAACGCATGCCCAAAAGATTGCTTCCCACTCCCCGAAATTGATGAAAAAACTGACTCCGTCACTATGTTCCATTTGAAATGTTTTTTGGATGCATATAAGGGGTATCATCAGATCCAAATGGCGGTTGAAGATGAAGATAAAACAGCCTTTGTCACAAATGAAGGAATCTATTGCTTCACCAAAATGCCCTTCGAGCTAAAGAATGCCGGAGCCACGTACCAGCGTTTGATGAATAAAGCTTTCAAAGATCAAATTGAATGGAACTTGGAAGTGTACGTTGATGATATCGTAATCAAAAGCAGCAATGAAGATATCATGCTTAAGGATACCCTCGAAACTTTCACCAGGCTCTGAAGCATAAATATGAAGCTGAACCCCAAAAATTGCATGTTTGGAGTTCAAGAGGGAAAGTTCTTAGGAGTTATGATGGGATCGAGCGATTTACAAGCTAACCCGAACAAGATAGATGCGGTTCTCACCATGAAACCACCATCCTCAGTCAAAGAAATCAAATCCTTAAACGGACGTCTCACGGCACTTCACCGTTTTTTATCCAAGGCAGCGGATAAATCCCTGCCGTTTATGGATGTTCTCCGAAAGAGTTTTAGATCAGAATTCAAGTGGTCGGACAAAGCGGCCCCTGCCATCGAGGAATTTGAAACTTGTCTAAGTACCTAACCAGCTCTTAAAGTACCAAAAGAAAATGAAGTCTTGACTGTCTACTTGGCTGTATCACATGGCGCGATCAGTACAGTTTTGGTAGCACACCGAACCGGCTCCCAGATTCCAATTTATTATGCTCTGGCATTGGTGCATGCCTCTCAAAGGTTACGACAGTATTTCCAGGCTCATCTGATCGATGTCCGGACCGATCAAAGAATTTAGCATGTTCTGTGAAAACCATAAGTCTCCGGACGAATGGCCAAATGGGTCATCGAACACGGTGCTTTTGACATCACATTCCGAACCAAAGGACCACTAAAAGGTTAAGTAATAGCAGACTTCTTGGTAGAAATTGTCACACCCCAACCGATGGCGGAAACATCGGGGCGCGGCACTAAGCGTTCAGATTGCTCAAGAGATTCCATAACACTATTTGTTTCGATATAGATTAATCAAGATTACTTAATAATAAAACTTAAATTTTCATACAACCAAACACGATCAAAATTGTATCAAATCATATTAAACAATTCGAACATTGATTTAAAAACATTGTTTATCTAAGATGAGTTTCTAAGGTCACCCTAACTTGTTTTTTTTGTTTTCCCCTCGCCTATCAACCTGCAACATGTATTAAAATAAAATCAACAATAGTGTTGGCGAGCATGCAAGTTTGACACAAAGTATAATAATTTAAGCGTTTAAAACTCATACCCAACATGAACAACATATAATAAGTTTCAACATGCTAGCTAACGCAGTCCACGTGATAGCCCAAGTTTCCAACACGTTAAAGTGCATGTCCCAAAGTTTAACGGGAGGTTATATGTCTCATCCTAGCATTACCCCAAAGACTAATGGGGGGGTGCGTTACCCCTATAGCGCTACTATTGTTAAGGCGGAACTACACACAAGGATTAAACATTCACATAGCATAAAAGTCTCAAGTATCAATAGTTTCATGTTTTCATGCTTAACACGGATAAGGTATGTTTCAAATAAGTTTCAAGTGTCAAGTGTATTGATATAGAATACATGTTGCATCCCAAAAGTGTTTAAAACAAAAAGGGATCGAGTATACTCACAGTGGTTGCTTAAAATCCTAAACACAGTAGGATTGGATCGAAGGGAGCACTGGATCAGCCTGCGTGCGGGGAACAGAGCATAAGTCTTCTAAGTGCTGACTAGGGAACAGAGTGTTGAGTAGTGCGAAAATCGAGTAAAAGTGTCTGACTGACTACCTGAGCTGATAGTCATCCGAGCGGCTGACCATTCGAACGGATAGCCATTCGAACAGTGGGTGTTTGTGAACTGATAAAGTTTTCAATGTTTTGATCATAGTGTCTTGTGAAACAAACAATAAATGTTATCATAAACAGAACATTTGGTCGGATGGTCATCCAATCGGATGGCCATTCGGACAGATAATCAGTGGGTCAAGTTTCAGAAATTTTCTAAGTTTTGAGCTAACGGAGGCAGTGTGACGACATGTCAAACAACAGAAACACACCAAACCCAACTCATTCGACCGGATGGGTATCACCCCATTCAAACCGTCAAGTTGTTCTTGATAGAGTTTCATGTTTGGACCCGTTAATCAGTCCGTTTTCCGGTGGAAATCAGTCTCCAAGCCGACTCTCAACTAGGGAATGAGTCGAGAACCTGTTTGAGTCCGCTTTCACCAAAGTCTTGCATATAATTTAGAGAAAAGTTCAGTTATTGGTGGTAAAACGTGAGGTTTATCAGATCTGAGTCGGAAACTTATTAAATCCCTTCAGAACTGGCATAAAAGTGTGATAGTTCCTTAGATTTGGTTTAAAAGTTGTGAAAATCCTTTAGATTTTGGACCAATCTTGGTTAAATGGTGCTCCACAACAGCTTGCATAAGCAACCAAGTGGAAACGACCTTCAAGAGGTCCAAATCAGTTGGTTTTCGAGGAAAAGTTGAAGTGTTCATGTGATTTTGATGAAGAATATAGTGTAGAAGTGATAAATGATGAAGGTTGTACAAGATTTGAGGAGAAATACTTACGTATTTGCCTTGAATCATGATTAAAGTGGCTGAGGGTGACTTGAATGCAGGTTGTCGGATGGGAGAGTGAAAGGTGAGAATGAAAACTCAAGTGTCCAATTTATAGGTGATAGTGACAGCTCTATTCGGATGGCATTAAGTCGGTGCAAGTGTGCAGGAGATCGGATGGCCTTCCGATCGAATGGCCATCCGGTCGGATGGTCATCCGGACGAATGGTCATCCGATTGGATGTCCACCCAGACAACCAATTCCTGTTTGCTAGTTTTCTGACTTTGGTTCGATTTACGAGCTAGGTTAAGCGTTTCGTTGCGTATTATTATGAGAATTCATTGTTTTATAGCATTTGAGCATATGATTTGTATAACCAAGAGTAAATTCGTGCTTTGAATATAGTTTAATAAGTTTCTCGTTCCATAAATACCAAGAGTCAAGAGTCTAGTTTCTCGTTCCATAAGTATCAAGTGTCAAGAATCATATCATAGAATCAAAGAGTCAAGGATCACATCGTTCCAATGTATAAAAGTGTCACATAGAGTCAAGATTCAAATAGTTTATATCATAAAAGTCAATATTCACATTGTTCATATATGGAAACCATCACGTAAGTATCATATAGAGTCAAAGTCTCATATAGTTTATCAAAATTAAGATTCAAATAGTATCGTTTCTCACATGATTGATCGTCTCGAGTGTAAAAGCATCACAAGATAGGAAATACGAGAAGACTTGCTATTTATAGGTTAGCATCAAAACGCAGGGCGTTACAGTCTCCACTGCTTTAGGAGATTTCGTCCCCGAAATCTGAGAGGAAGACTGGGCAAAAAGCTGTGGATACTTGGTTTTCATTTCACTCTCGAGTTCCCAAGTGAATTCAGCGGGCTTTCCTTCCCTCGAACCTTGACTATGGAAATTTTGTTTCGCTTTAGCCGCTTGGTACCTCGGTCCATGATTTCGACCGGTTCCTCCACAAAAATGAAGAGTTTCGTTTATTTGCATGTATTCGATAGGAACCTGAAGTTCCTCATCTGCTAAGCACTTCCTGAGATTAGGAACATGGAATGTCGGGTGCACGTTGCTAAGCTCTTGAGGCAAATCGAGTCGGTAAGCCACCTTGCCAATCCTTTCGAGTATCTTGAAAGGACTCACATAGCGAGGGGCAAGATTTCCCTTTTTACCAAAGCGTATCACTCCTTTCCAGGGGGATACTTTGAGTTGAACGTGGTCTCCAACATTAAATTCCAGAGGCTTACGCCTTTTGTCAGCATAACTCTTTTGTCTGCTCCTAGGCTTGATCAAGTTATCGCGGATTTGAAGAATCTTATCCATCGTCTCTTGAATGATCTCAGGGCCGGTAAGTTGCTTGTCACCAATCTCATGCCAACTGAGAGGAGATCGGCACTTGCGACCGTACAAAGCTTCGGAAGGAGCCATCTGAATACTGGAATGGTAGCTGTTGTTGTACGAGAATTCGATCAATGGTAAATGTACATCCCAATTACCACCAAAGTCGATGATACAAGAACGAAGCATATCCTCTAGGGTTTGAATAGTGCATTCAATCTGTCCATCCGTTTGAGGATGAAAGGCTGTACTAAGATTCAAGTGAGAACCCATAGCGGACAGAAAAGTTTGCCAAATACGTGAAGTGAAACGGCCATCGCGGTCAGAGATTATATCAATGGGTATACCATGTCGACATATGATTTCATCAGTATAAACTAGAGCAAGTTTCTCCACTTTGAAATCTTCACGAATAGGAAGAAAGTGGGCTGATTTGGTCAAACGATCAATGATCGCCCATATACTATCATGACCGGAAGGTGTATGGGGAAGTTTAGTTATAAATTCCGTAGCAATGCTATCCCATTTCCAAACTGGGATCTCGGGTTGTTCAAGAAGACCTAAAGGACGCTGATGTTCGGCTTTGACTTTTGAGCAAGTGAGACATTTCGAGACGTACGCATCGATTTCCTTCTTCATACCAGGCCACCAATAAGACGTACGCAAGTCATGGTACATCTTATCAGCACCGGGATGAATAGAGTATCGGGATTTGTGAGCCTCATTCATAATAAGCTCACGGAGATTGTCGCGATCTGGCACCCAGATGCGATTGAGATAGTATTGAAATCCATCATACTTCGTTTCAAGTTGGTCAATAGAAGCTCCTCGTATTTCAACGATAAGACTACCTTCGTTGGCTGACGAGTATTGAGCTTCACGGATACAAGCATGAATATCGCTAGTGATCTGAAAACAACGGACGCTGCTAACATGAGTCTTACCACTAAGTGCGTCGGCCTCGGCATTCGCTTTGCCAGGATGGTAGCGAATCTCGTAGTCATAGTCGTTAAGCAACTCCACCCATCGTCGCTGCCACATATTCAGTTCCTTTTGGTTAAAGATGTGCTGCAGGCTCTTATGGTCAGTGAAAACCACACACTTAGTACCATATAGGTAGTGTCGCCAAAATTTTAACCCAAAAACAACTGCGCCAAGCTCTAAATCGTGGGAAGTATAGTTTTTCTCATGTATTTTGAGTTGTCGGGAGGCATAAGCGATGACATTGTCCCACTGCATGAGCACACAGCCAAGTCCACGATTTGAGGCATCACAATATACCACAAAATCATCATTCCCATCAGGGAGAGCAAGTACAAGAGCGTTACAAAGCAGATTCTTAAGGGTTTGGAAAGATTCCTCTTGCTCAGGACCTCAAAAAAAGGTTTCTCTTTCTGAGTTAACGACGTGAGAGGAACGACGATCTTTGAAAAGTCTGAGATGAATCGACGGTAATAACCCGCCAATCCCAAGAAGGAACGAATCTCGGATGCAGATTTAGGCGTACTCCAATTCTTTACTACTTTGATTTTGGAAGGATCAACATGAATTCCTTGTTTGTAAACAACGTGCCCGAGAAATTGTACTTCATTAATCCAAAATTCACACTTAGAAAACGTTACGTATAAGCGTTCACCACGTAAAAGTTCTAACATAAGGCGTAAATGTCATTTATGATTAGCTTGGTTCTTTGAATAAATAAGAATATCATCAATAAAGACTATCATGAAATAATCCAAGTAAGGTTTACAAACACGATTTATAAGGTCCATGAACACGGCGGGTGCGTTGGTCAGGCCAAATGGCATAACTACGAACTCGTAGTGCCCATATCGAGTGCGAAATGCAGTTTTGGGGATATCTTCTTCGAGAACACGGAGTTGATGATAACCAGATCGAAGGTCGATTTTAGAGAAACAACTGGAGCCTTGTAGTTGGTCAAATAGATCATCGATGCGAGGAAGAGGATAACGATTCTTGACGGTGAGTTTGTTTAGTTCATGGTAGTCGATGCACATACGAAACGAACCATCTTTCTTTTTGACGAATAGCACAGGAGCACCCCAAGGCGAGGTACTTGGGCGTATAAAACCTTTATCGAGTAGTTCTTGCAGTTGACTAGATAATTCTTGCATTTCAGAGGGTGCAAGTCGATAAGGAGCCTGGGCAACAGCAGTTGAACTAGGTATAAGATCGATACGAAAATCAACAGATCGAGGTGGAGGAAGACCAGGAACATCTTCAGGAAAGACGTTAGGGAAATCACACACTACTGGAACATCACTTACGCTCTTTCCCTTGGCCTTTTGTTCCACTATGTGGGCCAAAAAGGCAAAGTACGGTTTGCGTAAGCATTTGTTCGCTTGAGTGCATGACATCAGTTTCAGTCATCTAGAAGGTCGGTCTCCAAAGAAGCGTAAAGTATTTCTGGACGGGAGAGGTAGACGAATGTACTTCTCATGTTAAGCGATTTCAGCATGGTTCTTACGCAACCAATCCATGCCGATTATGATATCGAAGCTACCCAATTCCATGGGTATGAGATTAATAGCGAAAACGTGATTGTTAAGAGTCAAGGAACAATCACAGAGAATAGAATCAACTAGAATAGATTTACCATCGGAAATCTCAACAGAGAACGACTTAGGTAGTTTAGAGCGTGTACAGTTTAACAAAGATTCAAATTCGACGGACACAAAGCTTTTGTCGGCATCAGTATTGAAGTGTAAAGATTATTAACGAGAAACATACCATTAATGACATCATTGTCGTTACGAGCCTGATTCGCGTTGATGTTGAATGCTCATCGTCGAGCGGCTTGCTGCTGCTCCTGATTCAACTAGGGACATTGGGACGGAGATGGTTGGTGTCACCACACTTGTAGCAGGCTCGCACATTGGTTGATGGTTTGGGGTTGTGCTGGGTTGGCTGGGCTGGGCCGGTGGTGCTTGTTGAACTTGATTGGTTTGATGGTAGTAAGCGGTGTTATGCCCATAACGGTTGCAGGTAGTGCAGTGGCGGCATGCCGAGTTAGCAGGGTGATGATAGTTGCAAGTTGGACACTTGGGATGAATCCTAGTGTCCAACTTCTTAGTGTTTTCTGGAGTTGGAGGGTTTGGATTTGCCATAGGGCTTGGAGTTACATCAGGTACGATGGCAATACAGCAAAAGTTTTGAGACTTTCGCTTCTTGTTTCTGACACTGTTTGATTGCTGGGTGATCTGGTTAGCTGGTTTCGAGGGAGCAGAGCTTCTAAACTGTTTATCACGTACACGGTTGTTGTTCAGACTTGCGGCAAGGCGGTAAACTTCTTCAGTGTTGTCTAGTTGAGCTGCTTCAATGGAGTCACGCATGGCAGGAGGTAACCCATGAATGTACTTCGTGATCATGCGTTTGGGAGTAGACACCAAATGTGGCACGATGATGCTGAGTTGTTTAAAATGGGTAGTATAAGCCAGATTGTCATCTCCAACTTGTTTCAGATGCCAGAATTCGTCCTCAAGTTTCTGTTGCTCATGAGGAGGGAAGAATTCAAGCATCATCAGTTCCCTAACCTCAGCCCTAGGTAAAGCATAAGCTTCATCATTCGAGCGAATGTTTCTCTCGTTGGTCCACTATTCTGAAGCTCTTCCTTGGAAAACAGTTGCACTCCTAGTCTTTAGATGCTCAGGGCATTCGTTGTTGATGAAGGTAACTTCAATGCTGTCAAACCATTCTAGTATAATAGTCACCCCATCACTGCCCGTGAAAGGCTTAGGGTTGCAGGAAACAAAGTGTTTGTAGTTGAAGCTCACAGGCTTTGGATGGACCACTTTTGAATCTGCAGAGGAGGGAGGAGTACTAGAACCCTGAATTTCAGTGATGATCTTGGGCACAATTCGTGCGATCTGATCAGCCATGAAAGACATCATCCTCTTTTGAGTTTCAGACTTAGACTTCTTGTTCGGGTTGGAGAGTCGTCTAGCCGACATCTGAAGATCCGAACAGAGAATAAATGAGACTTGATCATAATGTTTTCACTAATTCGGATCATAGAGTACATCATATAACATATAAATGTTCCAAATAGCATCTCATAGTGCATATGTTTCATATAACATAATAAGTTTCACATTGCTCAACATAGAATAACGAAAGCATCGTAAATTTAGTTTGTTCACGAGAGATTATTATTGTTTTAGATTGAGAAGATAGTGCGGTTCGCGCAGTAGTTTCGGAATAAACAAGCGTCAAGGAATAAACCACATGTAAATCGAGATAACATAAAAGATAGGCTCATAACATATAGGATTGTTTCGGGTAGAGAAACGTCAACTAAACCAAAGTAAATCGAGTCCCTTTCGGTTTAAAGTAACGTGCTTTGGCCTACTAAACAAATACGTTCATCGATGTTAGGCCTACGATATTTGTCTTTTCGGTTACTACACGTCCTTAATCTATCGGGCAAATTCGAGACTTTGGCGAGATTGGAAATCAAGGAGTGGGACTAGTTATTAAGATGCGAGTTTCACCTCTAACTTGATAACATCGTACTCTAATACAACTGGTACTTATCCAAGATAAAACCTGCTAGAATATGAAATGGAAATTTCCTTCAAGGTTTGGATATCACTCCTAACTTGCGGGTAAATTTCATGCAAATTACAAAGTATAGCTGAGTGAAAGTCGTCATCAAAGGCGGGAATCACCCCTGTTTTGATGAGTTGTCTCGATTGTGTTACTAGAGTGTTTTCAAAGCATCCAAGTGTGTATTGTGTTAGCCTTAGGAAAGGCTTGTAAGTTTAACAGAGGAGTGTTGCTAGGAAGCATGAAAGGTAGAATGCAATAGTTTTAAACAACAAATAAGAGTCAAAGTTCCTAGAACAATAGACTAGGCAAAAACATTCCTACTTTTCCCTAATTCCCTATAGTTATGGCTCTGATACCAATCTGTCACACCCCAACCGGTGGCGGAAACATCGGGGCGCGACACTAAGCGTTCAAATTGCTCAAGAGATTCCATAACACTATTTGTTTCGATATAGATTAATCAAGATTACTTAATAATAAAACTTAAATTGTCAACTAAACACGATCAAAATTGTATCAAATCATCTTAAACAATTCGAACATTGATTCCAAAACATTTTTTATCTAAGATGAGTTTCAAAAGTCATCCTAGCTTGTTTTCTTGTTTTCCCCTCGCCTATCAACCTGCAACATGTATTAAAATAAAATCAACAATAATGTTGCCGAGCATACAAGTTTGATACATAGTATAATAGTTTAAGCGTTTAAAACTCATATCCAACATGAACAACATATAATAAGTTTCAACACGCTAGCTAACGCAGTCCAAGTGATAGCCCAAGTTTCCAACGCGTTAAAGTGCCTGACCCAAAGTTTAACGGGAGGTTATATGCAGGGGCGGATCTACGTTTGAACATCGGGTTCCCAGGAACCCATTCGATTTGTAGTTTTTAGTAAAAACCTATATAGAAAACTGAGTAGGAACCCATAAATAAATTATGGGTGAACCCATAAACAAATCTGTCTTGTGTCCAACTGGTAAAGCGCGCCGTTTCCATTCTCAACATGTCGGGTTCGATTCCTGCATCACCCATCAGTTGGATTCTTTTGTTTTCTTTTTTAATAGCAAGACCTGTCACACCCCCAAAATACCACATGCGGGAACACCGCGGGAAGCGTGACGTACCAGGATCCAAGCCACCAATCACATTGAACCACGCATAGTATTTAAATAAAACATATCATTAATTGCCAAATGTATATCCAAATCATAAGATTAAACCAAAAGAGATGTTTAGCGGAAGCATATAGTAAATCGTTAAACAACTGTTTCATAATAAGTGTTCAAAACCAATGTATCAAATATATATATCCAAGCGCCTCGATCCATGACCACTCCAGCACTCCCAGATAGCAAGTCCATGTCAAGAAATCTAACGACCTACAAGCATGCAGAAAAGTGTGTCAGACGACGCTGGTGAGTTCAACGTTTTGTTAACGCGTTTAGTTACCAGTTGAGTGTATAAAACAGTTCAACAGTTTGATTTGATGATGTTATTAACTCGATTACCGCAACTGGCTACAAGATATGAATGCCCAACCCCAATGCCTCTATCAAGGCATTGGTCAAGTGGTCGAGGTAATTAGCTCAACTAATAACCTCGAGTAGATGTAAGGGGTCTTACGTGATACAAGATGTGATTGCCCAACCCCAATGCCTCTATTATGACATTGGTCAAGTGGTCAAGGTAATTAGTTCACGCCCGTCCTTTCGGCACGGTGTGAGGGTGCCAAACCTAATAGCGCTATCAACTAAATACCTCGTTGCCTTACCGACAACAATCGGTAGATGTAAGGGGTCTTATATGATAGAAACTGAGTAATAACCAACATCCCATTAACCTACATTCCTCCCTGGAACGTTACCCGATATCTCTTCCCGGGATGCATGCTTGGAAAAGTGCAGTGAACTCACCTTGGTTTGCTCGGTTTATGATTATGTACTTCTACGCGTTAAATGTTAGGTCCATTACACGCAACCTAACGTATGATAAATGTAAGTACGTATGTGGGTGGGATCATGCAATACCCTAATGTATCCAAACAACCCCATGTCTAATGCAATAATTTTAAGCATGAAGCTACACACAACGCACATCGAATTACACTTATTTTATATTTCTAGATAATAGGCCACAACCAACTTGTATTAAATAAAATAACTAATCCAATTACTATTGAATTAACATACATATAGTTTAATAACTTAACTATCTGTGTATGTTAAATTAATTCCATAACATACATATTTTAGATTAATAAAACGACTAGCATATTCATTCAATTGATCCGATGAACATTCAGTCAATTAATTCAATGTTCATGTTCAGTATAATATATCACACATGCCTACGGTTAGAGTTAACATATGTAGGCCTTTGTTTATTTTATATTCGGACAATTACACTCGGCCATAAGAGTAATGACTACACCCCCTCACTTAATTAATATACCTATCATAATAACCATATATCCTATTATCACATGACCGATTACAATCATAAATATATTGTACTGACATCATTTACTCCATGCAGCCCCTATCCCCATGTTCATTAAGGTATCTAACTATGTATCACGTGAACGGCCCCCATCCCATTATTAAACATTAATCGGCCCAATAGAATTCCTTTTAGTTGCAATATTGACAGAAGCATTTATATGTTGTCGGCTATATCCTTGATTCACAATCTAATTTTATCTTAACTTATAACACAACACAACGGCCACATGCTCACCGCCTCGACGAAAGGCCCATGCGAACATCAGCTTTAAAAATTACAATCGGTCCAATTAATTTTTCTGAACAACAGTATGCGGCCCACTTACCTTTAAGTGCATTAATTGTGATGTTGGCCATTATCTAAAATCAATTCATTTACAAACCATGAGGTCCAATAGAAAGGCTAATTTGTTTAGTGGCCCAGTGAATACTCGATCTAATCAATACACATAACAACAAACATATAACAGTATTATCATCGGATCATTACTAACATTTATTAACCAACCCTATCAGCCAACATCAATTCTCATGCATTGATCACAATTATACCAGACATATAAATCATTAATCACGATTATTATAAGCACGGTTATATCGGACATATACATCATGTACAACCTAATCGCTAAGCACATGATCACATACTCTATCATAACAGCAACACGTAAATCATCCTAGCGACGGGTGTGATATACTAACCGTATTTGCGAGAGAGGGAGGGATGGCGAACAAGGATAGAGCTTCGTCCCGGATGAAACTGTCGTCGCCTTCAAGGGTGAATGAGGGTGTTTTAGGGTTTGTGGTTATGTGATTGCTAGTTTATGAAATCCACGTACAATCTGCCTATATGTGTGCGCACATAAACCACCTCAACAGTGGCCGCCCAAGTCCCATCTCCTTCTTGGGCTTCACTTAACCCATGAACAGTTATGATACAAATAAATGTATGCAATTTCGGATTGGGCCTCAAGTCCAAGCATGTGTGAGTGTTAAGCGAGTTTGCGACCCAACCAAGTAGGTTCTCTAAGTTAGTTGAACGGCACATGCGTTTAACAATTTCTTGAATAGTTAATCAGTCAAACACACGCAAACCTCTAGTGGTGCACGAGATAGGCGAATAAACATAGAGGCACACGCTAAAGGTTGTGGGATTTCAAGTATTGCTAACCTTAATTATCCGGGTTGTCACATCATCCCCAACTTGAAAGAAATTTCGTCCCGAAATTTGGCAAGTAATCCAAACAGCAAAATGTTAACTCAGGATGACTGTGGATTTTCCGCGGGTACCACATCATCCCCAACTTGAAAGGGAATTTCGTCCCGAAATTCGCTAGTGACAGCAAAGGTTGGTTCAACCGCATGAATGATTGAGGAGACCAGAGCTTTATCAGATCTTTGCGTTCCCACGTGGACTCCGGTCCGCGTCTTGAGTTCCAGCGAACTCTCACGATTGAAAGTCGACTGTGTTAACGATGTGTTCTTCAACCAGGTACCGTAGGCGTTTCGTCGAACAAGCACTTCTTTAGGATCGGGCCATAAATGACATCATGAACGTACCTAACTTGTCAGGTGATTCGAGTTTGTACACCATCATGCCGACTCCTTCCAGAATCCTGAATAACTCAACGTAACAAAAATTAAGCTTGCCACACTTCCCAGGCGAACTCCCAGTGTTTCCTAAGCTTATCAGCTTTCCTGGCAGTCACGCGTTGCCGTCAAACAATTTCCGATCCAAGCAATCTTCAAGAGTTTCGAGTACAAGTCCTGGATCTGTGATTAGGTTGTCATCTACCTCAGTCCAATAAGAAGGTGGGCATTATCATCCATGCAATGCCTCAAACAGAGCCGTATGCATACTAAAACGGTAACGGCTATATGCCCAAAGATAAGTGTCCTTTCAAATGTTTGCTACAGTCGATCACGCGCATGGTCGCAACATGTCTTCGTGTGTCAAGATGGTTCGTTGCTTCGTCCGGTTGTCCTACAGTGATAAGTAATGCTCGTGTCTAGACGTGAGCCAAGCGTGTTGTGTAGTGCCTGTCATAAATCAGGTATAGATCAAAATCAGAGATAACAGGAGTTGGCACCTCGTGCCTAAAAGCCACCTCACTCAGAGGAACATTCACAGCTGTGAAGATCGTCAGTTTCCTTGATCGTAAGAAAGTGTGCTGGTAACGTTAGACCATCAATGATCACCCAGGTGATATGGTTTCCGTTTCGAGTTGTAAGTAGACTGGCGGCAAAATCCATGGCAGTCTGTTCTCATTTCCATATGGGTGATTCTGGTTGCTGATACTCTACCTTGACTTTCCCACAAGTCGATCATCATCCACAAACATTGCTAGGTGGACCTTCATGCCCGATTACCAGTACAAGATTCATAGATCCTAATGTCTCTCATCCAAAACCCGGACGACTAGAATATCGAGACCGATGTGCCTTGCTCAATCACAAGTTCCGTACGGTTGCCGGGTTGTGGGATCCACATCCGTTCCATGAAGTAGCGAATATCATTCATCCTGCCAAAACCACTTCTCCCTGCCCCGCATGGTCCTAACTTGACAATTTTCTTCCTTCAGTGCCTCGGTTTGAGTAGGGCAACTCTGATCAGGTAGGTTAAAGTCGATGGTGTGTTGCAAGCTCATACGCGTTTAGGTTCCATAGTCGTATTCGCTCGATAGTTTCATCCAGCGAAGCCATCACATAATTAGCTCTCTCAAAACAAAGGTACACATGGGAGGCCCTTGTGATCGGTCTAAATAATGAAAATGGGTACCGTCCAAGTAATGCCTCCATCTTAATTCCAAAGACCATGGGTTCCACCGCTGGTTGGGTCTTGTGTAACTCTTCTTGTAAATCCGCTACGTAAGCCATCACTTTCTCGTGTTGCATCGATGTGTAACTGGGACTTTGATTCGGACCATCATTATATACCACTCAATCACCCGTACCCTTAGGTAAAGACGATGCTCAGTGCATGGCAGAGTTGGGATTCGAAGGCTGAATAGTCGCCTTCCTGCTTTGTCTTCCACGAACACAGCGCCCTGCTGTGCTAAGGAGGTTACAGCGGCGTAATTTCCGAAAATCCCTCGATGAATCTGCGATAGCGTCTAGCGAAACCAAGAATTTGCTGCATCCCTGGAAGAATCTTAGATGCCAATCGGTTTCTTTCAGAATGAATCTTAGCGAGACCCATATGTATTCCAGTTCGTTGATGTCATGGCCAAAAAGGTACCTCTCGAATCCAGAAGTTAAACTTCACCAGACTTCGCGTGCAGTAGCTCTGAGACAGGGTACAAATGCCGCCTAGGGTGTTCCTTCCTCCTGGAAATGATTCAAAACGTCTTCAATAAACGCGGTCAATTCATGTGATCCATAAAGCTGCCAGTGTGTTGGTTAACCCCATAGGTCCGACAAAGCTCCTGTCCAATAGTCCCTGTTGTTGATTTGACAACTCTCTCAAACCCTCCTGGTGCAAGACGGTAAGAAGTACGAAGAATCAGGGCTGCCCCCGGCGTGAGATCAAACTGAGAGTCTGTCTAATAATTGTGGAAGTAAACCTAAAGGTCCCTCGAATAACACACTGAGATGGATCACGAACCATTGGTGGATCCCTGATCCTCATTTCCTTATCCTTAATATTAGTAACGGCTGCCAACATAGCGGGGTAATCTTTCCATAGACGCTTCCAAACTTTCACAGCTAATATGGCGCTAACCCTTGCGCCATTCTGATGCTTTGGAACAAATAACGTTTCTCCACACAAGGTTTTCTCCTTACAGGTTATGTCCGCGCGGTTTCTGGATAACCCATCCGCACTAACTACTGAACTGTAACCATCAGGGATAGTAGAAGGAAGGTTGACGTCGATCACTCGTCCCACGAGGTCGAGTTTGCATCCCAACGAACATACGAGGCTTCAATCATCTTGCCATCAGCCGATTCCTCAACAGGTCTGGTTTCAGGAAGTATCAGGGTTGAACAGAACATGAACGAAACGATTAGTTTCCAAGGACGTGCTTGCCACCATGTTGCTGTAATCCCGGCGTCGCCCACACCAGCCCCAAGTGCCCTTCCCTGAGCATTAGGTTGTTGTTTTCGCTACGAGAATTTCCAGTGTTGTCGTCGCTCCCCTGGTTGTTGTCGTCTTGGTTTAACAACGGCCCATCCATGTCGTAGGCACCTTCATTCCCACACTGAAGGCTACGATTACAAGTGCCTTGATGTTGCCATGACTGTTGCCTATAATGTCGTAGCTCGAAACGGAGCTCTACGATCTTTCACCGACCAAGTCCATCTTTCCGCATTCTGTGCCACACCCTAACGCGCTACTCGTTGTGCTGGTAGTTACACATTCCTCACTATAATCTGTTGTCATTGCTAATGTCCCGATTTATTCATAAAAGTTGACTCCCACGAGTCGCTAACTAGGGTTAAGATTCGATTGAGTCAATTCGCTGGTGTTCGTTGCCAGTAATCAGGGTCGTCCTAATACTGAGATCGGTGAGGTACTATGCTCGTCCTCTTGTCCATCGTTCTTGCAAGATGATTGAATAATACACGGTATGTAGCTAAAGTGTTACGGAAATGATCGCACTTCGGAATCTTAGGCGTCAATACGTTGAGTTCCAGTAAACGAAGGTAAGTGAGAAAGGTTTATACAAATCATTCTATGATGCGGCATCCAACTCGGGGACGTTCATATTGGCACCTAACGTTCAACACCGTTCGCTAGGCGTTCAGATGGGTGTTCAGGTAATACTCGATAGCATCGAGATTCGAAAGGATTCAGAGAGAGGTGAAAAGATCATGTTCAAGTAAGAGACAGTTACTGTTATGACTCTTATAGACTGTTGTGTTTCACATCGATCAAATAATGGAACGGAACCCCTTTTTCACTTGTTACGCCTCACTGGGACTCGCATGCACCCCACATTATTATTATGTGTGCACCCACAATAATTTTGTGATTTGCATGCTCATCTCAGCTCCTCCTAACTCATGTCCAATGGTTTCTCAAACTCGAGTAGCAACAAAAAGCATCACGAAACGTGGGTTACGAATGTTTAGGGAAATACCACCCTAACAGTCATATAACACATGCAAGTAATACATAAATTCATACTGTTGTGCTAAATGGGCAATCACATGCAATATATGTAAGTGTTCACTAGTTACGCAGTACAATGAGTATACGAGAGACGAACCTTGCAATCTGGAGCTGAGTGTCATGGTCGTATTCACGTTTTCAGAACTGTTTGGTTATAGTCTGGTTTTATAAAACGTTTTAAAACCAAGTTCACTATAACCAGTGGCTCTGATACCAAACTGTCACACCCCCAAAATACCACATGCGGGAACACCGCGGGAAGCGTGACGTACCAGGATCCAAGCCACCAATCACATTGAACCACGCATAGTATTTAAATAAAACATATCATTAATTACCAAATGTATATCCAAATCATAAGATTAAACCAAAAGAGATGTTTAGCGGAAGCATATAGTAAATCGTTAAACAACTGTTTCATAATAAGTGTTCAAAACCAATGTATCAAATATATATATCCAAGAGCCTCGATCCATGACCACTCCAGCACTCCCAGATAGCAAGTCCATGTCAAGAAATCTAACGACCTACAAGCATGCAGAAAAGTGTGTCAGACGACGCTGGTGAGTTCAACGTTTTGTTAACGCGTTTAGTTACCAGTTGAGTGTATAAAACAGTTCAACAGTTTGATTTGATGATGTTATTAACTCGATTACCGCAACTGGCTACAAGATATGAATGCCCAACCCCAATGCCTCTATCAAGGCATTGGTCAAGTGGTCGAGGTAATTAGCTCAACTAATAACCTCGAGTAGATGTAAGGGGTCTTACGTGATACAAGATGTGATTGCCCAACCCCAATGCCTCTATTAAGACATTGGTCAAGTGGTCAAGGTAATTAGTTCACGCCCGTCCTTTCGGCATGGTGTGAGGGTGCCAAACCTAATAGCGCTATCAACTAAATACCTCGTTGCCTTACCGGCAACAATCGGTAGATGTAAGGGGTCTTATATGATAGAAACTGAGTAATAACCAACATCCCATTAACCTACATTCCTCCCTGGAACGTTACCCGATATCCCTTCCCGGGATGCATGCTTGGAAAAGTGCAGTGAACTCACCTTGGTTTGCTCGGTTTATGATTATGTACTTCTACGCGTTAAATGTTAGGTCCGTTACACGCAACCTAACGTATGATAAATGTAAGTACGTATGTGGGTGGGATCATGCAATACCCTAATGTATCCAAACAACCCCATGTCTAATGCAATAATTTTAAGCATGAAGCTACACACAACGCATATCGAATTACACTTATTTTATATTTCTAGATAATAGGCCACAACCAACTTGTATTAAATAAAATAATTAATCCAATTACTATTAAATTAACATACATATAGTTTAATGTAACACCCCAAAAACGGGTTTGGTAAATTAGAACCCGGTTAATATAAAGAAGTGAGTTTTAGTCTCTTATATAATTAAAATGAAACTTGAGGGACCAAAACCGTTAAGTGGGGAAACATGATTTTTATAAAATAAACTTAAAACACCACACACACACATAGTGTGTGTGTGTGTATCGACATCCAGGAAGAAGAAACAAGGTTCAAACCCTAGTTTCACAAAAATCCTCAAATTGGAAGGGTAAATGAAGTCTAAATCCATAACCGAGTACGGATTAACGATCACTTTCTCAATGGGATCCTAAGGTATGTTTTAAAAATTAGATTGGTGATCTTTCACGAAGTGGGTTATGATGTAAATTGCGAAATTGTATGAAATTGATAATGGGTATGTGTTAGAATCATCATATATAACATGGAATATGCATGGTTTAGGTTAATTTGATGTTTAATGGTGAAACCCATTTCTAGTAGTAATGTTATGAAGATGATGATGTTGCATGTGTTAAATCAAGTATGGTTTTGATGTATATGAAGTTGAATATTGTGGATTATTGTTAATGACCTTGATTTAGGATGAAGGTTATGTGAGGTTAGTGGGAATTTGATGATCTTGATATGAACTAGTAAGAAGATGCAAAGAATGCTTGTACTTTATGCTTAGGAAGTAGTATGCACACCAAGTGTATGATAAAATGTCAAAGTGAAGTTAAGATGTGAGATTTTAGGAAGTGGCTTGACATATATGAATGATGTATGATAATGATGTAATTAGTGGTATACTAACTTAAAGAGTGTGCTTTAGATGGAACTAGTACAAGAATTCGGGTTGAATGTATGTGTTGTCAAGATTATGCATTAGAGGCTTGTACATTATGCTTGAATGGGCGATGCTCGCCATGTGTTTCTATTAATCACTTAATTTCGATTAAGAAGTGAATGTATATTAAATGTATAACATATGACCATACTAGTAAAGGGTGATGTTATGAATTACGTTAAGTTGTCTAACTTAGCTATGTGATTGTCAAATGTAGAATCATGAAAGCATAAGTATGTGTATATTGTGTATGTGAATAGGCGATCATGTAGTTGTTTGTGTCATACAACATTATGTATGAAATGAATATCATGTCATTAATATGGTCCACTATATCAACATGAATGCGTGTTCATAAGTTGGGAGTTATATGCTAAAAGGTTGACTTTCTGAAAGTCAACCGAGAATTTATAACATGGTTAGGTATTTTGACACAAATATAAGAATCGAGAGATCATGGAATACGTGTTAGACCAATTATGTGTTACGTGTGATAACGAATTTAGATTTCGAAGATATTGAACTATGTGATTGACGAGTCATGTCATATGCGTGTTAGTGAAAGTCAAATAGATAAAAGTTGGAAAATATGTGTTAATATGAATAAGCATGAATACTAACATAATCATGGCATGACGTCATGAAAGAATAGGAACCACACTAGCACGGACCAAGCATGGAAGGCTAACGGGTCAAGATGAGGCAAGGAAGATGTTACGAACGCGGATGCACAAGGTAAGTGATTCCGTAATCACTTCATAGTTGTTTATGTAAAGTTGTATGCAATTTAATGAAATATGATAATTGAGGTCAAGGAGGAATGAATTGTATGATATCGATGAAGAATTAAACGGATCTTAGCTTTGATCCGAGCAAGGTATGTGTGATTAGGAATTGTAGCTAAGTAGTAGGATTGGTTACTTATGCAAGGAAATCCTTTGTTTTTAAGGATAGAGTAATGTTGACAAAAACGCCCTTGATATGTATTTCGGGCAAACGACCTTAAAAGTCATTTGGAAATGAGCTATTCGATTAGAGTAATGCCTTTGTCAAGTATGAAAGCGAAGTATAGGGTTTTGTATGTCATAGACCATTTAATGCGCAAATACCCATAACGGGTCAAAATAAGCTTTTGAGCGAAAATGGGTTAAGAGGTTGCTAGGCGTCCGAGAAATTAATCTTTTATGATAGGCGTCAATGAAATTATTAAGTTCATATGAGATTGAGGTCAAATAAACAGAATATGTTGATAAATGCACGAACGGGTCAAATAATTAGAAGATAATAATAAGCCGAATGCAGGTAAGTTAAGAATTTCCTTAATCCATATGTGGGATTTTAAGTTCTTATGATAGAATGTGAATTTACAAGCATGTAGGAAGAAACGTGAGGTTAAACGGACAATCGGGTTAAAAGTTATGCGAGTTTTAGTGGGCGTGTTGTATCTGCACCCGGAGTATGGAACGCCGGGTTTGGGAGTATGGAACGCCGGGCAGAAACCCAAACGCCCATACTTCCCTGTCAAACGCTGGTTCCATGTTAAAGTGAACGTCGGGGTGTTCCAAACAAGCCTAGATCACTATAAAGCTAAGTCTAAGACCCATGTAAATAATGTATGATTATGTTAGAGGTACGCGTGATCTAGTACGTGTTCGTAAAGGTATGTACGTATGTAGATGTGTATGTATGTATGTATGTATAAAGGTATGTACGAGTGTATGCATGTATGTAAAGATGTAGGAAAGGTATGTACGTATGTAGATGTGTATGTACGTATGTATAAAGATATGTGTGAGTGTATGCATGTATGTAAAGATGTAGGAAAGGTATGTATGTATGTAATTGTGTATGTATGTATGTGTAAAGACATGTATGAGTGTATGCATGTATGTAAAGTTGTAGGAAAGGTATGTACGTATGTAATGGTGTATGTATGTATGTGTAAAGACATGTATGAGTGTATGCATGTATGTAAAGTTGTAGGAAAGATATGTATGTATGTAGATGTGAATGTATGTTTGTATGTAAGTACGTATGTAAGCATGATTTAAACACGTTGAGTGTTAACGTTTTTAATGGTGTACCTTGAGAACGAAAAGTATGCAGGTACATTATTGAAGCCTCATCAGGATATGGATACGCAGATGAAATGCTTAAAGTTTGTTAAAGAATGAAATGGGAAGTGTACATGAATGAGCTTGTTTATATAACGTGTGCTAATGTTTCGAATGTATGTGGTGAATGCAGGTTGTGGGGATAACGGGCGAATATAACAAGGATTAGAGATCGAAGATCGAGTCACAAGATAGATTGTACGGGGACGTTGAATGTAAAATGTAGCAATCATAAGCTATGTTTTTAATTAGTAATTAAGAGGATGACGGATTTATGAATAAGAGCTATGTTAAAGTTAAAGTTTAAATAAGTTGAAGTATTTATAATAAAAGAAATTTTATGGTTCGTGTTTTCCGCTGCGATTTTTGTCATGTACGATTTAGGGTCTAACAAGTTGGTATCAGAGCCCTGGTTTGGGAGAATCAAGTGTAAGAAGGAAAGTGCTTGAACTCAAACCTGTGTGCTCTTGTGATAAGAAACCCGTACAATCCAAGACTCGGTCAAGATCCAAAGGTAAAAGAGAATGTAAGTATGTACTTATGTATACGTATAAAGAAACTGATGGTTTTGTATATGCAAGGTAAGTATACGTGTTTGAAGAGGATGATCCGCAAATGCGGTCAAGTACCGACACCAAGGCATGAAATAAGATGAAGTTGAACCCAGGTACGTAAATTCAATATGTGGGTATATGAAATGGTAAAATGCATTAAGGGAAGAAAAATGCTAAATGAAGGACCACGAAGGTATAGTAAACATGTTTTGAAAATGATACACGTGCCGAACCCTAATTCTTCGGACATAAGGTGACAATTACACGAAGACACGAAACTAGTATGTGGATTGTGTACCTGGCCAGTACACGTGAAGCATATGACGTTCGTGAGACCATGATAATTGTTACAGGTGTGTCCGTTAGAATTAAGTAGTAGGTGGACGTGAGGGTGAAGAGAAATGTAAGACTCTCAAGAATGAGAGTACGAAATGCTATGTTAGAATCCGCGAGACGGATTCGAAACATGAAATGCTATGTTAGAATCCGCGAGACGGATTCGAAATATGAAATGCTATGCTAGAATCCGCGAGACGGATTCGAAATATGAAATGCTATGTTAGAATCCGCGAGACGGATTCGAAACATGAAATGCTATGCTAGAATCCGCAAGACGGATTCGAAACATGAAATGCTATGCTAGAATCCACGAGACGGATTCGAAACATGAAATGCTATGCTAGGATCCGCGAGACGGATTCGAAACATGAAAGAAGTTAAAGTATAAATGAAATGTTTGAAACCGTTAGATGGATTCAAAACATAGGAGGTACGAATGGTATGAATGATGTGTTCGAATCCGCGAAACAGATTTAAGATATAAAAGACGGAACTAGTCTATATAAGAAGAAGTCGATAGCTTGACCATGTGTGCGTCAACCAAGTCATATAAGTAAATGTAAAGCAAATGAACAAAAGAATGATGGGAATGAAAGGATCCGAATGCGTAAGTAACGAAGGGATATGTATGGTAAATAAAGAAATGTAGAACGATGTTAACTATGAAGGTAAGCACGTAGGTGTGACTATGAAAAGGTAGTTTTGTTGGGATAACAAAACAAGGGTTAATGTTATACAATGTGTCTATAGAATGGAATCATAAAGGATGAGATGAAAGTACTAAATCCGTTATAAACGGATCATATGAGAGTAAGCATTATTATAAGTTTGAATAAGTATGTATATTAACCTATTATTAACGGGTCAAAGGAAATGAGAATGTTATATGAAAGTATGCCATGGAAAGTATAGACTTGTTAAGAAGAGGAAGCCAATTGATTGAATAATTATGAAATGAGATAGGATGATTACTTATGATTATGATGTGACTATGAAGTCAAACATAGATGTGTGTGTGTAAGATAAATGAGAAAGGTTTCGGGGACGAAACCTCATTTAAGGGGGTAGACTTGTAACACCCCAAAAACGGGTTTGGTAAATTAGAACCCGGTTAATATAAAGAAGTGAGTTTTAGTCTCTTATATAATTAAAATGAAACTTGAGGGACCAAAACCGTTAAGTGGGGAAACATGATTTTTATAAAATAAACTTAAAACACCACACACACACATAGTGTGTGTGTGTATCGACATCCAGGAAGAAGAAACAAGGTTCAAACCCTAGTTTCACAAAAATCCTCAAATTGGAAGGGTAAATGAAGTCTAAATCCATAACCGAGTACGGATTAACGATCACTTTCTCAATGGGATCCTAAGGTATGTTTTAAAAATTAGATTGGTGATCTTTCACGAAGTGGGTTATGATGTAAATTGCGAAATTGTATGAAATTGATAATGGGTATGTGTTAGAATCATCATATATAACATGGAATATGCATGGTTTAGGTTAATTTGATGTTTAATGGTGAAACCCATTTCTAGTAGTAATGTTATGAAGATGATGATGTTGCATGTGTTAAATCAAGTATGGTTTTGATGTATATGAAGTTGAATATTGTGGATTATTGTTAATGACCTTGATTTAGGATGAAGGTTATGTGAGGTTAGTGGGAATTTGATGATCTTGATATGAACTAGTAAGAAGATGCAAAGAATGCTTGTACTTTATGCTTAGGAAGTAGTATGCACACCAAGTGTATGATAAAATGTCAAAGTGAAGTTAAGATGTGAGATTTTAGGAAGTGGCTTGACATATATGAATGATGTATGATAATGATGTAATTAGTGGTATACTAACTTAAAGAGTGTGCTTTAGATGGAACTAGTACAAGAATTCGGGTTGATGTATGTGTTGTCAAGATTATGCATTAGAGGCTTGTACATTATGCTTGAATGGGCGATGCTCGCCATGTGTTTCTATTAATCACTTAATTTCGATTAAGAAGTGAATGTATATTAAATGTATAACATATGACCATACTAGTAAAGGGTGATGTTATGAATTACGTTAAGTTGTCTAACTTAGCTATGTGATTGTCAAATGTAGAATCATGAAAGCATAAGTATGTGTATATTGTGTATGTGAATAGGCGATCATGTAGTTGTTTGTGTCATACAACATTATGTATGAAATGAATATCATGTCATTAATATGGTCCACTATATCAACATGAATGCGTGTTCATAAGTTGGGAGTTATATGCTAAAAGGTTGACTTTCTGAAAGTCAACCGAGAATTTATAACATGGTTAGGTATTTTGACACAAATATAAGAATCGAGAGATCATGGAATACGTGTTAGACCAATTATGTGTTACGTGTGATAACGAATTTAGATTTCGAAGATATTGAACTATGTGATTGACGAGTCATGTCATATGCGTGTTAGTGAAAGTCAAATAGATAAAAGTTGGAAAATATGTGTTAATATGAATAAGCATGAATACTAACATAATCATGGCATGACGGCATGAAAGAATAGGAACCACACTAGCACGGACCAAGCATGGAAGGCTAACGGGTCAAGATGAGGCAAGGAAGATGTTACGAACGCAGATGCACAAGGTAAGTGATTCCGTAATCACTTCATAGTTGTTTATGTAAAGTTATATGCAATTTAATGAAATATGATAATTGAGGTCAAGGAGGAATGAATTGTATGATATCGATGAAGAATTAAACGGATCTTAGCTTTGATCCGAGCAAGGTATGTGTGATTAGGAATTGTAGCTAAGTAGTAGGATTGGTTACTTATGCAAGGAAATCCTTTGTTTTTAAGGATAGAGTAATGTTGACAAAAACGCCCTTGATATGTATTTCGGGCAAACGACCTTAAAAGTCATTTGGAAATGAGCTATTCGATTAGAGTAATGCCTTTGTCAAGTATGAAAGCGAAGTATAGGGTTTTGTATGTCATAGACCATTTAATGCGCAAATACCCATAACGGGTCAAAATAAGCTTTTGAGCGAAAATGGGTTAAGAGGTTGCTAGGCGTCCGAGAAATTAATCTTTTATGATAGGCGTCAATGAAGTTATTAAGTTCATATGAGATTGAGGTCAAATAAACAGAATATGTTGATAAATGCACGAACGGGTCAAATAATTAGAAGATAATAATAAGCCGAATGCAGGTAAGTTAAGAATTTCCTTAATCCATATGTGGGATTTTAAGTTCTTATGATAGAATGTGAATTTACAAGCATGTAGGAAGAAACGTGAGGTTAAACGGACAATCGGGTTAAAAGTTATGCGAGTTTTAGTGGGCGTGTTGTATCTGCACCCGGAGTATGGAACGCCGGGTTTGGGAGTATGGAACGCCGGGCAGAAACCCAAACGCCCATACTTCCCTGTCAAACGCTGGTTCCATGTTAAAGTGAACGTCGGGGTGTTCCAAACAAGCCTAGATCACTATAAAGCTAAGTCTAAGACCCATGTAAATAATGTATGATTATGTTAGAGGTACGCGTGATCTAGTACGTGTTCGTAAAGGTATGTACGTATGTAGATGTGTATGTATGTATGTATAAAGGTATGTACGAGTGTATGCATGTATGTAAAGATGTAGGAAAGGTATGTACGTATGTAGATGTGTATGTACGTATGTATAAAGATATGTGTGAGTGTATGCATGTATGTAAAGATGTAGGAAAGGTATGTATGTATGTAATTGTGTATGTATGTATGTGTAAAGACATGTATGAGTGTATGCATGTATGTAAAGTTGTAGGAAAGGTATGTACGTATGTAATGGTGTATGTATGTATGTGTAAAGACATGTATGAGTGTATGCATGTATGTAAAGTTGTAGGAAAGATATGTATGTATGTAGATGTGAATGTATGTTTGTATGTAAGTACGTATGTAAGCATGATTTAAACACGTTGAGTGTTAACGTTTTTAATGGTGTACCTTGAGAACGAAAAGTATGCAGGTACATTATTGAAGCCTCATCAGGATATGGATACGCAGATGAAATGCTTAAAGTTTGTTAAAGAACGAAATGGGAAGTGTACATGAATGAGCTTGTTTATATAACGTGTGCTAATGTTTCGAATGTATGTGGTGAATGCAGGTTGTGGGGATAACGGGCGAATATAACAAGGATTAGAGATCGAAGATCGAGTCACAAGATAGATTGTACGGGGACGTTGAATGTAAAATGTAGCAATCATAAGCTATGTTTTTAATTAGTAATTAAGAGGATGACGGATTTATGAATAAGAGCTATGTTAAAGTTAAAGTTTAAATAAGTTGAAGTATTTATAATAAAAGAAATTTTATGGTTCGTGTTTTCCGCTGCGATTTTTGTCATGTACGATTTAGGGTCTAACATTTAATAACATAACTATCTGTGTATGTTAAATTAATTCCATAACATACATATTTTAGATTAATAAAACAACTAGCATATTCATTCAATTGATCCGATGAACATTCAGTCAATTAATTTAATGTTCATGTTCAGTATAATATATCACACATGCCTACGGTTAGAGTTAACATATGTTGGCCTTTGTTTATTTTATACTCGATCTAATCAATACACATAACAACAAACATATAACAGTATTATCATCGGATCATTACTAACATTTATTAACCAACCCTATCAGCCAACATCAATTCTCATGCATTGATCACAATTATACCAGACATATAAATCATTAATCACGATTATTATAAGCACGGTTATATCGGACATATACATCATGTACAACCTAATCGCTAAGCACATGATCACATACTCTATCCTAACAGCAACACGTAAATCATCCTAGCGACGGGTGTGATATACTAACCGTATTTGCGAGAGAGGGAGGGATGGCGAACAAGGATAGAGCTTCGTCCCGGATGAAACTGTCGTCGCCTTCAAGGGTGAATGAGGGTGTTTTAGGGTTTGTGGTTATGTGATTGCTAGTTTATGAAATCCACGTACAATTGCCTATATGTGTGCGCACATAAACCACCTCAACAGTGGCGGGCCCAAGTCCTATCTCCTTCTTGGGCTTCACTTAACCCATGAACAGTTATGATACAAATAAGTGTATGCAATTTCGGGTTGGGCCTCAAGCCCAAGCAAGTGTGAGTGTTAAGCGAGTTTGCGGCCCAACCAAGTTGGTTCTCTAAGTTTGTTGAACGGCACATAAAAGCGTTTAACAATTTCTTGAATAGTTAATCAGTCAAACACACGCAAACCTCTAGTGGTGCACGAGATAGGCGAATAAACATAGAGGCACACGCTAAAGGTTGTGGGATTTCAAGTATTGCTAACCGTAATTATCCGGGTTGTCACAAGACCCATATCAGTTCGATTTTTTTTTGCCTTTTTTAGGGATAAACTAAAATATAAGCTTCAGTGCTTCACCACATCATCAGGCGAACAACCTCCTCCCTCCTTCAATAGGTTGTCTTTTATTCTTTTAATATGTTTTAGTCTCTTAATTTAATCACTAATTTGTGATAATCAGAAACAACATTTATTCATTCAAACAAAATAAAGAAACAATTTGTGTGATAGTAAATTAGGTGTATTAAATTCAGACTTATTGCTTATATATATTCTATGATTGTTTTGATGATTGCACAACATTTGTCATGATCTAAGAACCGCTCTTCAACTTTATATGCACCAACAGTTTATAAAAGAGTACCTATTACTTTTTATTGCCTTTAGATAGGATCTTGAAAGAGATAACACCTAGTATGTGATATAAGTCCACATTTGGTGGTAGAGATCCACCTCAAGTAGACAATGAATCTTGCACAACGCATCCTCAAGTTATTTGGTGATAAAGCCCGACCCAACCCTAAAATTCTAACATTGAGTTGACTGAAATTCGAGCACCGAAAAAAGTGAACCCAGTAGAAAAATATCCTGGATCCGCCACTGTTACATGTCTCATCCTAACAATACCCCAAAGACTAACGGGGAGGTGCGTTACCCCTATAGCGCTACTATTGTTAAGGCGGACTACACACAAGGATTAAATTTTCACATAGCATAAAAGTCTCAAGTATCAATAGTTTCATGTTTTCATGCTTAACATGGATAGAGTATGTTTCAAATAAGTTTCAAGTGTCAAGTGTATTGATATAGAATACATGTTGCATCCCAAAAGTGTTTAAAACAAAAAGGGATCGAGTATACTCACAGTGGTTGCTTAAAATCCTAAACACAGTAGGATTGGATCGAAGGGAGCGCTGGATGAGCCTGCATGCGGGGAACAGAGCATAAGTCCTCTAAGTGCTGACTCGGGAACAAAGTGTTGAGTAGTGTGAAAATCGAGTTAAAGTGTCTGACTGACTACCTGAGCGGATGGTCATCCGGACAGATGACCATTCGGACGGATGGGCTCCATTCGATCGGATGGTCATCCGAGCGGATGACCATTCGAACGGATAGCCATTCGAACAATGGGTGTTTGTGAACTGATAAAGTTTTCGATGTTTTGATCATAGTGTCCTGTGAAACAAACAATAAATGTTATCATAAACAGAACATCTGGTCGGATGGTCATCCGATCGGATGGCCATTTGGACAGATGATCAGTGGGAGAAGTTTCAGAAATTTTCTAAGTTTTGAGCTAACGGAGGCGGTGTGACGACGTGTCAAACAACGGAAACACACCTAACCTAACTCATTCGACCGGATGGGTATCACCCCATTCGAACCGTTAAGTTGTTCTTAATGGAGTTTCATGTTTGGACCCGTTAATCAGCCCGTTTTCAGGTGGAAATCAGTCTCCAAGCCGACTCTCGACTAGGGAATGAGTCGAGAGCCTGTTTGAGTCCGATTTAACCAAAGTCTTGCATATAATTCGAAGAAGAGTTCAGTTATTGGTGGTAAAACGTGAGGTTTATCAGATCTAAGCCGAAAACTTATGAAATCCCGTCAGAACTAGTATAAAAGTGTGATAGTTCCTTAGATTTTGTTTAAAAGTTGTGAAAATCCTTTAGATTTGGGACCAATCTTGGTTAAATGGTGCTCCACAACAGCTTGCATAAGCAACCGAGTGGAAACCTCCTTCAAGAGGTCCAAGTCAGTTGGTTTTCGAGGAAAAGTTAAAGTGTTCATGTGATTTTGATGAAGAATATAGTGTAGAAGTGATAAATGATGAAGGTTGTACAAGATTTGAGGAGAAATACTTACGTATTTGCCTTGAATCGTGATTAAAGTGGCTAAGGGTGACTTGAGTGCAGGTGGTCGGATGGGAGAGTGAAGGGTGAGAATGAAGAGTCAAGTGTCCTATTTATAGGTGATAGTGACAGCTCTATTCGGATGGCATTAAGTCGGTGCAAGTGTGCATGCGATCGAATGGCCATCTGGTAGGATGTTCATCCGGACGGATGGTCATCCGATCAGATGTCCACCCGGACAGCCAATTCCCGTTTGCTATTTTTCCGAATTTGGTTCGATTTGCGAGCTAGGTTAAGCGTTGTGTTGTGTATTATTATGAGAATTCATTGTTTTATAGCATTTGAGCATATGATTTGTATAACCAAGAGTAAATTGGTGCTTCGAATATAGTTTAAATAAGTTTCTCGTTCCATTAATACCAAGAGTCAAGAGTCAAGTTTCTCATTCCATAAGTATCAAGTGTCAAGAATCATATAATAGAATTAAAGAGTCAAGAATCACATTGTTCCAATGTATAAAAGTGTCACATAGAGTCAAGATTCACATAGTTTATATCACAAAAGTCAAGATTCACGTTGTTTATATATGGAAAGCATCATGTAAGTATCACATAGAGTCAAAGTCTCACATAGTTTATCAAAAATTAAGACTCAAATAGTATCATTTCTCACATGATCGATCGTCTTGAGTGTAAAAGCATTAAAGGATAGGAAATACGAGAAGACTTGCTATTTATAGGTTGGCATCAAAACACAGGGTGTTGCAGAAATGCCCGAGGAAAGCGGTATGGCTCGAAGTCTTGATTGCTCTCCGAAGAAGCCCTGGCTCTTATACACGGACAGAGTATCGAGCGCCGAAGGAGCAGGAGACGGTTTGATTCTAACCAATCCAGAAGGGATAGACATGACATACACCTTACCCCTTGAATTCAAAAGTTCAAACAATGAGGCGGAATACGAAGCGTTACTTGTTGGGCTTCGTCTGGCAGAAAAAGTTAGAGCTAAAGATGTGATCGCCCACGTTGATTCTTTGCTAGTAGCGAACCAAGTAAATGGCGAATACGAAGCACGGGAGCTGAACATGATAGAATACTTGGAGCAAATAACAAGCCATGGAAATGTTTGATTCATGCAAAGTGGAACATCTCCCTCGAAGCAGAAATAAAAAATCTTATGCGTTAAGTAAGTTGGCATCAGTCTCGTTCAGTAATTTAGCGAAAGAAGTATGAGTCAAGGTTCTGACTGCACCCACCATCGCCATTCCGCAAGTTGTACATGTAGAAACTCAAACCCAATCATGGATGACTCCGATTATCAACTACTTGGTTCATGATGTTCTACCCGTTGATAAGGCTGGAGCCCGAAGGATCCAGGTGAATTCCCTCCAGTATCAAATGCAAGACGGAGGCCTATACCGAAAAACTTTCTTAGGCCCTCTGTTAAAATGTTTGGATCCCAAGCAAGAAAATTACCTTGTAAGGGAAATTCACTACGGAATTTTCGAAATCCACGTCGAACCAAAATGGTTGTAACAAAGATAAAAAAAAGCGGGGTACTATTGGCCAGGAATGCACGAATGTGCAGTTAAGGAGCTTCAGCAGTGCGACGAATGTCAAAAATATGTTCTAGTAAGCCTCCGAGCGAAAAACGAAATAATTCCAGTGACTGCAACTTGGTCGTTCCAAAAATGGGGCGTCGATATCGTCGGACCCTTCCCCAGGTCTAGCGGAAGCGCACAGTATCTGCTTGTTGCTGTTGACTATTTTACCAAATGGGTCAAAGCCAGGCCACTTTTGGTAATCTTCGGGTACAATGTTACAAGGTTCTTCTGGGAATAGATCGTACGTCGATTCAGCCTGCCATTATACATCATAAGTGATAATGCCAAGGAATTTGCTGAAAACCCTTTCAAGCGATGGTGCGAAAGTTTAAAAATTAACCAGGTCTTCTCCTCCACGAGCATGTAAGGCAAATTAACCGATAGATTGTTGATGGGATCAAACGAAGGCTAGGGACCGAAGGAAAGGGTTGGGTAGATGAATTTCTAAACGTGCTATGGGCGCATCAAACGATGCACAAAACTAGCAACAGAGAAACTCCGTTCAGCCTGACCTATGGCACCGAGGTTGTGATACCAGCAGAGATAGGGCTGCAGAATCAAAGAATCAAGAACTGGGAAGAAAATGAACAAGAGCTTCGATCAAACCTAGATATGCTAGAAGAATGCCGAAACATGGCAGCAATCAAGGAAGCTCGGTACAAGGAAAAGTTGGATAAATTTTACAATGCTCGGGCTAAAGTTTACAAATTCAAAGTCGGAGACTACGTGCTCTGAAGCAATGAAGCAAGTCGGACGGAGCCACCCGGTAAGCTAGCACCAAACTAGGAAGGCCCGTACCAAATCAAGGAAGCCATTGATAAAGGTTCATACATCCTGGAAAAAATAGACGGTACTCCGATTCCAAGAACCTGGAACGAAATGCACTTGAAGAAATGCTTCATGTGACGGAAACGAGTCACCGCACCAAAAGATCACTTTCGTCAAACTTTTATTTTTTCCCATGTAAATCCTGGAGGGTATGTCCCGAAAATATTTCCAAGTTTCTTGTATGCAAACCGAGAGGGTATGCCTCGGTAATTATGTTTTTGTATTATTTTTATAATTTAATAAAGTGATCGAAGTTCTGATTGGTGCAAAAACAGTATGATACTCATATCTTAAAACATATGATTAAATTATCTAAAGAGCTCGAATACTAAGTGCACTACGGGCCACGAGCCATGCCTCGCGCCGATCGAGAAGGTTTATTAGTTAAAATAAAAAACTATTAAACAAAACGATTTAAGTCGAACCCACGTAAACCTCCAATTCCTGAACAAACATTAGCAGAATAATCAAATAACCGCGCCAAATACACTAAAAAGTATGGTATGGTCCGAAGATGACAAATGTCCAAAAAATCACAAGTGTTTGCATCAAAAAAGCTTGGTTCGTACGCCAATCAAGCTAAAATCCATAAACACTTGAACATAGCAGTTTTATATAATAACTCGAGATAACATGTTCAAAACATCTAAACTGTACGAATTTCAAGTAAAAACATGAAACCAGTTACGATATAATCAAACAACATTTATCAATTATCTTCAACAATTGGCAGTTGACTCTTCTCCTTGATCATCGATAATGGCTTGTTCACCAAGTCCGGTCAAACCTTATGAAGAACGGATATGTTGAATTTATCAAATACTTCAACGGTAGCATCCAAGGCATTCTTAGCTCTTCATTATAACCCGGTACCTCGGTCACAAGTTTATCAGTAGTCTTGGCCGCATGAAAGCCTTGCTTAATCCCATCGTTAACACCTACGACATTACCGCAATTAACGAGGTCGGCAACGACTTTCTCCAACTCCAGGCTCTGATGCACCAACCAAACAACCCATGCCACGCCTTCGGTAAGGAACCACTGCTTTGTCAAGAGTAGCTCCAATATGAGGTTGTATAGTTCGGTTACCTCGCCATCATATTAGTTCAATAGCTCCATCATTCGGGCCAACACTGTTTGATGAGCCTCGGTGATCCTATCCCTCGGTCTCTCTACTTCTTCTTTATCTGAAAGAAAAAGTAAGCTAAGTAAGAAACAACCTAAGACTTTATAAAAAGAAAAGGTAAGGAAAGATATTTACCATTCTCGAGACGGACATGATCGGCAAGTAACTGGTCATATGCAACCTGCATTTCATTACGCTCCGACTTCCATTTGCCTTCGATCTCCAACAGCTTCGTCTGGGCTATTAAAGTTTCAAATTTGAAACCTCCAAGTCTTGAATAGTCTTGTCCCTCGCTTCGTACGCAGCAGCAGCCGAACCTTGGGAAGCTTTGTTAATCTCCTTTATTTTCAAGACTTGTTCTTTCAGACGACCTACATTAGCCTAAAGTGAAGCAATATCCTGCTTGACCTTCGAGCTCAATCCTTCTTGCTTCTTCAGAGTAGCAACCTCCCTCTCATACCTTCGACAATTTGACTCAGCTTCAACCCATCTCATATGTCTCCACCACCAGAGAATTTGATTGTGCTTGATTTAACATCAAATCATTTCCAAGCTCCGGCCCACTCATCTTCCGGAAGTGAAAATGCTCAGCATGAGCGCCAATATGGAACAAAGACAGCTTTGCTGATAAAGCATCAACAATTTTGTCCTTATTCACTAAGGACCAATCAGGCACGTACTTTTCTAGCGCTTTCGCTGATTCCACATCCATCGCCTTTCTAGAAACACCTAACTCCAGACATATAAGAATAGCTTCAGTCTCATACCACAAAGGAGATGAAGAGGCGCTGTCCCCACCATCAACTGGTCAAGGACTAGGTTGCGAGATGTTCAAATCAACACCATTAGGGGGCTTACCTGAAGGAGAAGGTCCGATTCTTTTTGGAGACGAAGGGTCATACATATCTATGTCTCCACCAGCAACCAACCAAGTGTCCGATCCACAGAAAGATAAAGGGCTCAGACCAGAAGTATATGGACGATCCCTTGGAATCTTCCCTCCAGTCAGATGAGCAGTTAAGTTGTCCAGTAAAGCCCCGATGGCTAAGAAAGCAGGAGCTCGATCCAAATCATCATCTGACAAAACCACTTGATGAGTTGCAGAAACAGATTTTGGCCTTTTAGGCTCTTCCGGGTTTGAGTCATATTTAGATGATTTTTTGCGGCGGTGTTTCAAACTGTCCTTCGGGTGCAAAATTACATCGGCTCCTTCATCCACCGGACCCTCATCTTCAATAGAAAGATGCTCAGAAACAAACACTGTAACTTTCCTAGCAGAACCATCTTCTTCCGACCCCAGAACATCGCCCAACTCAGGAGCCTTCCCCTTGTCACCGGCTGCCACCGATACACTTTGGAAAGGAGAAACATTAACTGTTTGCTCCGGTGGCACCGAACGCGAGCCTCCCTGACCCTTAGCAATGATCAGATCACGGATCTGATACAAATTTTCATTCACCAACTCTAACTAGGGTTTCCCTTCCACGGTCTTAGTTGCTCGGATCTTAAACTCCGACACCTCAAAAGACTTCAGCCAAAGAGCATCTTTCAAACCCATAACTGCATCATCAACAAACAGTAAAACTATGTTTAATGACCTTAAAAAAGGGGCAATGAAGGGTATGAACCACAAATAAACATCCTACGGTGAAACATACTAACTCTTTCCATCCCAATGGATTGTTGGATAATATCTAGGTTCGGACCAATTCGTGCTTATCTTCCCCATAACAAGGATGTGTTCCGGTAGTTTCTGAATCCGGCCGGCCTCTTTAATCAACGAAGCGTTTAAAACTTTGTTGTATTCAAAACCATCTGGAAGGGGCCCAGGAAGGCTCGATCTCTTCAATCTCCAAGTCATCTCGACCGGGACACAATGATCGTCCACCAGGAAGAAGGGATCTTTCCAATCTTTCATGCTCGACGTAATCCAAGAAAAACACGTAGCGTTCTTGTTCCTGACTTCAAAAGTGTACACGTCTCCGGTCTGATTCAACTTATAAAAAGCTCGGAACACATCCAAGTCAGGGTCCGAATCAAGGGCACGTCACAATAGTTCAAAATGATTCACTTTGGCTAATCCAAAGGGATTCATACGAGACAAGTGAACTTGATGAAACATAAGTACATCGATCAAGAACTTGGTAAGAGGGAACCTATAGTTACAGTAGTCGAACATCCTAGTATAAACCGATATTTTCCCCGACCTGAAAGGGTAGATAGCAGTTCCGGAAGAACTGGATTAAGAGAAGACGAAATATGATACTTCTCAATAATCCAGTCCAGCCCCGATTGGGTCACTATATTAAAGCTAGCAGACATATTATTCTTGTTAGCCATGTTTAAAGAAGCAACGAACCTGAGAGAATAGCAGGAGCTCGAAGGAAAAATGATAAGAGAAACAGGGACGAAAAATTTTAAGGAGAAAGAAAGGTGAAAAAGAGTTTTTTACTTTTCTCCTTTTATATCAAACTGTGAAAGGTGACAGCTCACCACAGCCTTACTTCCTTCCGCCAATAGGAGACTAGCACGTCACCATTATGACGTATTCGAAATGTCACATCGAAAGGGGAAATTAAAACGACAGACGGTCATTTAGATTAAATGACCGCCAAAAGGCGAATTTAAAAATAAATAATAAACAAAAACCCGCCCGAATGAAACCGAATAAAACTCCAAGACTAGTTCATAACATTACAAGCAAACGCTACAAACTAGGGGGACTTGATGAGGTAACGTGCAAAGCACCGGACCGGACATCACCCAACAAAGACCGAACGACATCCAACAAGGACCGAACCTCGCCTGATACGGACCGAACAATTATAGAGGTACGATCGATATAGAGGATCGTCCCTAACTAACTAAGGGCCCACAACTCTAACTGCCTGACAATGACTGGTTCGGCCATAACTAACCCCGTCACGTCAGCATACCCAAAAGGTATAAATACCATACTCACACCTCCAAAAACGGGTAATCACTACTTTATCTCTCTAAACTCTCCTACTCTCTCACTGACTTCTCCATTTACTCCCATACTTATTCTCACGCCCGAACTTGATCACAGAGAGGCCCCCTCCCTGTGACGAGGCTAACGGTGTGTTTCTTTCTGTGTTGTATCTCACAGGTTACAACGAAGATTCTGAGACTCTGTTCTTCGTCTAGCTCGAAGCTACTGATCCTTGAGTCTTCAAGGACCTTTCGTGTAATTATAAAAAACTAAAGACAACACCACCCTCGTAAACGACTTAAAAAGATGAAAATAACACTAATTTCTAACGGTTAACAAAGGGTGGATAACGTCAGGGACTCATAATGCATAAAAATTCAACCACGAAGGCTCCGAATATCACTTTTTTTAACGGCAAATATGGATCGCTGACGGACCATTGGAGTATCACCGTGTCATCGGCATAACTATCCAATTATATCCATCTTCAATGGGCAATAATGCATATACATTAATTCAGAAGGAAACCCAATAAATCTAAGAAAAACCCTCTTGTGAGAATCAAACCAGGACCTAAGGGTCCCTAAGCCTTGTCCCACTCCAAAAATACCAATAGTCAATATTTCTTTTAGACTTAAAATTCAACATGTGTTTTCATGTAAAATGCAGGGACTCAAATTACATTTAACTCAATTTTTAATTTTTAATTTGATCTGGTGTGCCAACCTGATCATACGGTGTTACACGTGTCAATATATAGACGGTTTCATTTTTTGCCTTCTGACAGTTTAGGTAGTTGAACGGTGTGAAATAGATGGAGCAGGTGGGTGGAGTTACAGGTGATTAATAATCGTCATAGTAGTGTTTACCACCGTTGATTGTTTCTTTTATTTGAACAGAATTTATAAACATGATGCGGAAGGTAAGAAATGTGAAATGTATGAATTGTTATTTCGGTCAATGACACGTGTGTTTGATGTCAAGAAAATGTATTGTTCAAGTAAGTTTCCAAATATTATTTTATTTCCTAAACAAAATATTTTTTTCGCATACTTAGCTATGCTATTTTAATCGAGTCTCACTACCTTATTTTATTTCGTCTACGCCCATCCCCTTTGGCTTATGTGCGTGCGGATTTGGGAGACGACCAACGAATTACGAGTAACACTAAATCCCCTTCGGCTTTTTGTTCTGGTCTAGCGAGCAACATCAGGGGCGCAACTTCTAGTGAGCGGGAGGTTGCAGCCGATCCCCCGAACTTTTCGCTCAATAGTTGAGAGTATGTAGTTTTTGTATAATTTTTTTTGGGTATATACGTTTTCGATCCCTGGTCGGAAATCTCAAGCTTCGCCACTGAGCAACATGCAACTCACAATCGCATTTCAAGCTTTCAACCTTTCAGCGGTTGGTGTTTTATTCGCAGTAACCAACAAAGTTCTGGAAAACAAAAACCAACATTCTTTTCTTTAGTTGTTGAATTCTTTAATTTCTATGTTCGGCGATTTCTGTAATTTGTTAAGGTTGTTTCGTGCTGAATTGTCAACTTGCTAGAGTGTTGGTTCAAATAGTTTCAACGTTAGATTGTTAGATAATTTATGTAGTGTTCGTTTCACAGAATGGAATGAAATCTTGATGGAATTTAAATGTTCACTTCACTCCGTATTTTATTGGTCTCAACAAAAAAATGAATTGGAATTGAACAACATTATAGTGAAGGGAATCTATATTCTAATTCCAACCAAATTTCATTCCATTTACAAAACAAACACAACTAAATTACAAATCAAAATTCAATTTCTGCGCGAATTCTCACACCAATTCCATTACAATCCATGAAACGAACACTACCCGAAAACTGTTATTTGATATTTATGTCCTATTATATTTTTGTATTATAAACCTTTATGTAGTTATCTATTTGTTGTGTACTATGAATTTTGAAACGAAAACAATCTATCATCAAATAATCTTTATTGGGATCTCACCGACATAAGAGGAAATAGGAATTATGGATTGTCACCATAATCAAATAGACGATATTAGAAGAAATTAAACTACTGGTTTAGTGGACCTTAAAAACAACGTGGTAATTACCGAAAAGAAAATGGCATCTTTGTGATGTCAATAATATGAAAGATTGGAAATATAATCATCCTATATTATTACTATGCCAATTTTTAAATATAATTACTTCCTACATTAATACCTGTTGATTTAAACTGGGTGAACCTTCTTATTTCATTTGTGACCAAGAAAAATTCATCCATTTAGTTTTGACGAACCAGGGTATATCACCACACAAGGCCGGTTTTGAAGGGGTGTGAGTGGTGTGACACCACAGGACCCGTCTTTTTCGTGGGCCAAATATTTTTACCTCGAATTACATATATAATTTTTATTATTAATTACCTATTATAATACCTTTATCAGCACAGCCATTCCATTGATGTCTACAACATACAACAGTTTTCATCTCATCAAGCCACATATATAAATATAAATACAAAAGAGTTGGTAAGACCCTCTCTCTACCATTAGTCCATTACCATCCGTGAGGTTGTTAGTTCATTTTTTTTAACTATTAGGCCCCAATTTTTATATTTTTATTAATAACTAGGTTATACATCTATGAATTACACAAATTGAATATCTTACATAAGTAAAAGATGAAAAATATGATACAAAATTGCTTTAAACCATCTATAATTAAGAAAATATCAAAGTTTTTTCTTTGAAATTTAGAGAAAAAATATAATATTTAAAATAAATTTTGCACATAGTAAGAGGCCAATATAAAACATATAATAATTGCAAATTATTATTAAATACATAAGTTAAAACATACAATTTAGACAACTTGAATTATAAATAATTCGAAACTGAATACTAACATAAATAACATGAAGGGCCGGCCCCGGAGGTGGGCGGGGAGGACTACCGGTCAGGACACGCTATTTTTAGAAAAAACCCGATATGTATATGTAAAAATTTCTTTTTTAATAGTGTATCACAGGTCCACTTACAAAACCATTCTTATGCTTTAGATTAGTTATTAGTCCATTGGCATTAAGTTTGGACCTTTATTGAGCCCAATACCCAATTTCGTTAAGGCCTAAGGGCACGTTTTTAGAGCTTGAACATGGTACACGAATTCTCATGGCCGGCTCTGATAACATGCTAATACTTCTAAATGTTAAACATCAGCTTGAACATAGATTTTATTAACAGTTTTCACTTTAATATAATGTTTTCTTTTCTTTTGTGTTTTTGTGACAATAATATTAAAGGTTAAACATTTTTAAAATGACCACAAAAATTTTATATTCTGAAGTTAAACGATTTTATTGTCACACCCCAACCGATGGCGGAAACATCGGGGCATGGCACTGATTGAAACAGATTGTCCATGAGTATCCATAACAACTATTCATTACCAGATAATTAAAACGTCATGTCCCATACCACAACATATCCAAATAAAACAGTTATTACAAATAATTGTCTCATAAACAAATACTGCTCCGACGACTCAGATTTAAGCGTGACATAACTAGACCCCTAGCTTGATTCATCAAAGCACAACAATCCCTAGCATCTTAAGCACATGCCACATACGTTAAAATACAGGTCAATACACATAGTGTAAATGTGAGCATACAAGTTTGATATAGCATAATAGAGTTCGAATTCGTTTACGCATAACCAGCATGTACAACGTATACTGTGAAGCATGTAAGTTATCGACAAAATCCTATCAATACCAATGACTGCGAGTTGACTGCGAGTAGCGAGTGCGCATCGCATGTTCACCACTGTGAACACGTAAAGTAATTGTCCTTAACAACCCCTGAATGAACAGGTGCTGAGTCCAAAATATAGTACTATCGTTGCTAAGGCAGGTAGACAGCAACCAATGTGTTAACATAACAAACAAGCATTCATCGAGTCACGTATAACATGCATTAGAGTTCAGCGTGTAAATAGTGTTTGCGTTGTGTGTTCGATGTGGTTTAGAATAAGTAACGTATGTAACACCCAATGTGCATAAAGCGAAAAGGGATCGAGTATACTCACAGATTGTGTTTAGTAAGTAAACACTCTCTTGGATTGAAGGGAGCACTGAGAGAGATTAGCCTGAACAGTTAACGATAGCATAAACGATGAGCGGCGCGTAAAACGATGCAAGTGTACCAAGGATCGGATGATAATCCGATCGGATGGCAATCCGATCGGATGGCAATCCGATCGGATGGCAATCCGATCGGATGGCCAGTCGATCGGGTGGCAATCCGTTCGGATGGTCATCCGATCGGATGCCCATTCGATTGGATTGTCACCTCGTTTGGTGAGGATGTGTTTGTGTATGATGGTTTGTACTTTGAAGTTTTCATTGTAGCATTTTAACAATAGAGAAGTATCTCTGCCCTTCAGGTCAGTCGGTCGAACGACGGTTCGATCGGGCGGCAATCCGATTGGCGAGGCTTCTCAGTTGAGAACAAGTTCACAGCAGGACGGTCACTTCGATCGGATGGCTATCCGATCGGGTGGCAATCCGTATGTATTGAACATGTTGAAAATTGATTAAGTACCAAAGTCCCAAACGTTACACGATCGGACGGTCGCTCGATCGGATGGCAATCCGATCGGGAGGTAATCCGTTCAACGTTTAGATCCTTGAGAAGTTTAAAATATAGTTTAAGTGAGGAACCAAGTGCAACCCGATCGGACGGCAATCCGTCCCAACGTCCAGATCGTCTTGACACTTGATTTTGTTGAAGGCTTTGCAGTTTTGAATGAGACATGATGATAATTGGCATAAACAACAGAAACCCCATCTCGACCCCAGTGACCCGATCAAACAGAAACCACCGTAGTCCGGCCGGTTCACGGTTCGAGACGGTTGTTCATGTTCCAACCCGAAATTAATCACCTCTCGGATAGAATTCAGATCTGGAACTAACCCATTACTAAGAACGAGTAGAAGATCAGAACGAGCTCTGATTCTATCAGTTTTGAGTGCATTGAGTGTAAAAGAGTTGAAAGTAAGTTGGAAAACCTTCTTTCAATCCTTTCAACCATGAATTTGTGTAGATCTTTGCAAAATCATTGCTTAATACTATGAAAATCCTTCAGATCTGAGTTGTTCTTGGTGGAATGAAGCCAAACATTGAAGTTCATAAGAACTCCATGATGACATCATCCTAGAACACCTCAAACCCGGTGATTTCACGGTTAAAAGTTGAGATTCAAAGGTGAAAATGATGTAAAAGTGAGTGCAGATCATTGAAGTACAAGATTTAGGTTGAAAACTTACAAGAATCGAGAGAAATGAGAGCTGGAGTGCTGTTGGTCGAACAAGGAGCTGTCACCTCATAAATGATGTGACAGGTGGGTATTTATAGGGTTTCCCAAAAAGGAAAGTGCAGAAAGTGGTTGGTCGATCTGGTGGCAACTCGATCGGGTGGCAGCCCGATCGGGTGACAATCCGATCGGATGGCCACTCGATCGGTTGGCCACTCGATCCTAGTGTTTGGCACGACGAGTTTTGTTGTTTCGATTTGCGTGTGGAGCGTTGCGATGCTATTCGAGAGAGCGATGCGATAGTATTACTTATTAGTTACACAAATAACATAACTACTATATCTACATACAATCACTATAATTAACTTGCGTTTAGCGTTAGCGATCCAATTGCGATGCGATAGATTTTGCGATTACGATTAACACCTCAACATAAACATAACACGCACATGTAACACATAAATAGCACACACACGTAAAACAATATCCAGAACACATAATTTGAGTTGCGATTACGATAGCGATAAGTCGATTAAACATGCAATTAAATAGCGATTAAACATCGATTATTAATAGATACTCCACATAATACAATCAAAGCGATTAAATAGATAGATTCGATTACAAGTCAAAGAAGTCAAAACAATAGTTGAGCAAGGAGTGACAGATCGCAGTTAGCAATCTTTTCTTCCTTTGACTTCAATCTTGACTTTGACTTTGACTTTCGAAACACGGGGTGTTACATTTATTTCTTTGGTTTTTTCTTTCAGTTGTTATATAGAGTGTCATCGTAATGACCAAATCGATACCGATCAAAATTGAATTCCTACCGAATCACCCAGGGGATTTCATTAGTTATTACTTCAAATTATATATTTGCTACTGTTAATAACTAAAGCAAATCAAACATGTCCCGTTAGTTTATCCCACTGATCAAATGTAAGTCAAGATGCTAGATAAATATTCTCTACAATAATTAGAAATAACTTAATTATTATTGATCATAAATTAAAATATAAATTAAGAATTATATTAAATTTAATTTAAATACTTAATTATTTATCAATTTTATTTATTTACTCATTTAGTTATTTATATGTTTGTAATTTAAATATTTTAATGAAAATATGAAAACAAAGACAAAATCCATGTAATCTTAGAAATAAAGTTTTAGAAAGTGACGCAAAGATAAATCGTGATAATGTATAGCAATTATTTATATTTATGTAGTATTAAATATAGGTGAAGGTTCATTTGAGAAAAAAAATTTAATTGAGAAGAAAAGAACAAAGGGTATAATTGTAAAACATTAAATACTTTTTAGCTTATCTCATTTATTATCATCATCTTTAACTAATTAATTAGTTATAAAAACTGTCATCCTTCACACTAATGTTTTTTTACCACACACATCAAAAGTTACCCTACACCTTTCGAAATTTACCCTACACATGTTGAAATTTATCCTACATAACCCATAATTTATCATATACACATTGTAATTTACCCTACACAACCCGTAATTTATCATATACATATTGTAATTTATCCTACACTGTTGGAACCTGAATGTTTATACATAGAGGATTACAAAGTTCAGGGGTTGTTTTGTAATGTCTTGTTTAATAGTCTTTTGGGTCGAGATGTTAGTTTGGGTCTAGTATATGGTTTCGGGTGGGCTTTAGGGGGTTCGACCCATATGTTTTGTATTTAAGCAAACCTCAACCTAATGGTTGAGGTTGATCAGTCATTGAAAGCATAGGCAGCCGAAACCATCATTGGGAATTAATCAATGAATGCAAGTTTTCGGTTTGTTTTGATTTATATTGCTTTGGTTTCGATTATATATTCTTGAATCCACTTGTGTTTGATTTCCGCACTGACACAAGTTAGTGTTTGATATCGTTGAAAGATCCTTACGGGTTTTACAATTGGTATTAGAGCCAAGAAACCAATTCTTGGTTCGGTATTGATATCATTCGGATTCAAGAAAAAGGCCTTATTGTTACTGATCTTGTATTTGATAGTGTTTGTTTTACAGAGTTTCAGTTTTTGGTAGTATTTTCTGTTTACGGATCATACAAACCTTCAAACTGTTCTTCGCAAATATTATATCAAAGTGCTGATTTTGGTTCTGTGATTCCAGAAAAGTGTTTGCTGATTTCTCAGAAGTTGTTGGTGATAATAATTCAAAGATTTCGATATCTTTGAATTTTGGAAAGTGCTGAAATTCAAGGATTACGAGTCAACAGTTTTATCTCATATCTGTTTTGCAGGTCTCGACTCGTAATCAAATAGTCTCGGGTTGTCAACTTTCTTGGTCTCGACTCGCAACAAACCTGGTCTCGAGTTGTCTTCTTCAAGATCTCTGCTTGCAACCAGCCATCCTGTCTCGACTCGAAATAAGAATCTCGAGTTGTTAACATCTCAGTCTCGACTCGCATCATCCCTATCTCGACTCGCAACCAGCCATATTCGTCTTGACTCGCAACCTTCAGTCTTGAGTAGTCAAATTCTTCATCTTGACTCGCAATCACGGTCTCGACTCATTGTCTCGAGTCGAATCGACAATATACTACGTGATATTGAACAGTGGACTGTGAATCTTGGACCTTGAACTTTTGGATTTAACAATAATTAATCAGTTAACTGAACTAATAAAAAAAAATTATAACTACAAATAATCAAAGTGTTGACCTGGCAACCATGAATGCTCAGCAAGAATTGGACTCAAAAATTGGAACTACTACACGTATTCCCAGGTTGATGGATGGAAACGAATTTCCTGAATGGAAATGGCGTTTTGAACAACATGTGAAAGTTAAGGATCCTAAAATCTGAAGATGTATTATGAGAGGTCCTAGGGAAGTTATGTATGAACGACCTACAGATCCAGGAGTTAAGATCAAGAAGCCTGCTGCAGAATATACTGAAGAGGATTTTGCTATTATAGAGGAAGATAACAGGGCGACCTCCTATTTGACCATGGCTTTGGGCTCAGACATTGCTATGGGATTTCGTACTTGCAAATCAGCTAAAGAAATGTGGGAAGCACTGATCGATGTCTATGAAGGTAATGAAGACATGAAAGAGAGCCGAAGGAACTTGTTAAAGCAAAACTTTAACAACTTCAATTATGTATATGGAGAGTCTATTGATAATCAGATTCAGCGGTTTGTGAAGATTGTTACTCAGATAGATTTGGAAGAACTTATTCCTTCTAAAGCTGCTCAGAATCGACAACTTCTAAATGCTTCGCCTAAAAGCTGTGATAATCACGTTGCAATGATCAAAAGGACCAAGGACCTTGCAAGATGCACTTTGACTGAGATGATTTCTCACATCAAGGCATGTGAGCTAGATGACAAGCAGAGGGAAAATAACCACAAGTCTAGCATGCTGGCTGCAGGCTTCTCAGTTGCTTCCACTGCTTCAAACAACAATAATAATGCTGCACTCATTTCTCAAAGTGGATTTCAAAAAGGCCACTCTTGCTTCCGCAAATGTTCATTACTCTGGATCGACTACTACTACTACACCGTCAACTGCTACTACTACAGCTCCTCCAGTGAAAAACGAGTTGATTGCATTCTTCACACAACAGTCTAAAGAAAATCTGGAAATTGTTGTTTCTGTTATAAACTGCTTAAATGCCTTTGTTGCAGGAAAGATGCAACCTCCTGGATGGTCTTTGAATGATCTATATCAGTTTCATCCTGATGATGTAGAAGAAATGGATATTACGTGGCAGATGGCTATGGCTGCCTTCAGAACACATAAGTTTGCACAACAGACTGGAAGAAACAAGTGGGAAGCTGGTTTTTCAAAGTCTGCCAATGTACCATTCAAGTTACGCTGTTCAACTGCCATGAACCAGTACATTTGGCGCGAAACTGCACTAAGCCGAGCATCAATAAAGAACAAACTCCTGCAAAACCTGCTCCACCAAACTCTGAAAGAGCTCTTGTCACTACAAATGATTCCTCAACAGCTGCTAGTGGAAGCACTCAGAGCTCAGCCCTGGTAGTTCAACCAAGTGCCAATTTTGATTGGGATGCTGAAATTCAATGTTTGAACATCTCTGCTCCAGAAGTCAGACTACCTCAGAGAACATTGCTTTCATGACTTCAGCTTCCGAGGAGAGGAATTCCGCACCTGATGATGAGATTCCAGCTGAAAATTTGGTTCTTATGACTAGGATTTTGTCAGCTCCCGTCCATGGACTTACTGCTGAAGATGTACGTTCTGTTTTCTGTACTCCTGAATGCAGAGAAAGAGTTGAGGCATATAGGTTACATAACGCTGATTTAATTCAAGATTACAAAGATATAAAGAATAAAAACTTTACTTTGGTGAAAAATGAAAAAAAATTATAAAGAAAAAATTGAAGCCCAAAAGAAAGATATCACCAAATTGAAAGAAGAAATCAGCGTTAAAAATTGTAACTATCTGTATGACCAAGCGGTGATAAATGACTTGACCAAGGAGCTAGAAGAAATCAAGTTGAAATATCAAATAAATGAAATTAATATTAAAAAATATGATACTTCTAGCAAATTGGTCAAGGACATATGTGATATTCAGTTAGTATACAAGGAAAAGAAAGGGGCTGGTTTGGGTTATAATAAAGCTCCTCCTCCGTACAATCATAATTATACCTATATGCCTTACTCGGAAGAGGAATTAATGAATGAGGGCAAGATGACTTACGGCCCAAAAACCGATAAGTCATCAATCAACAACAAATTTTTTGATAATAAACGACCAACTCCTTCAATGAATTTTATCTCAAAAGGCACCGTTGATCCTAACAGATCGTTTGCATGTGCAGATGAAATAGTAGACTTAAAGTGTGAAGATAGTGTTGGGGGAGAACAAGCTTGTGTTTCTGATTTTTCTAAAACTTCTTTTGATAAAACTGATTATGGTTTTATGTTGGGATAAAATATTTTTCCTATGCTTGGTTCTTTAGCGTCTAGTGGGCCTGATGTTTTGGGCAAGACTGATGATGTTTGTGTTGAATCTTTGAACAATAAGTCTGGTGATGAATGTTTTTCAGTTAATGCTTGTGATTGTGATGTTTCTAACTCTTCAGTTGATGATAGTGTTACAGGTGAGGTCCCTCAAGATACATTCAGTGAAACCACTGAAACTCCTTCTCAAGAAAATCAAGAATATCCCGATTCTTCTCCTGAATCGGTCTCAGTGGACGTCCCTAATGTTGAATCTAGTGGGACCCCATTGGAAACCGTAGCTGAAAGCAAATCTCAATTAGATTAATATGATACATATGTTGAAGAAACATGTGTTGATGAAATGTCAACTTATTCTGAAATTAAAACTAAGTCAGAATCCATTGACGAAGAAAAGAAGGTTGAAATAGATAAACAGTCACCAACAAATGTTTTTGAAAATAAAACTGAAACTGAAACACCGGCTTTTCAAAATGATGATGATCACAGTAAGAAGGATGAATCCCATCATCCATCTACATCTCATGCTTGTGCAAGTTCAGATCAGAAGAAATCAACATACTCAAAAAAGGCACAACCTAAACAAGCTAGAAAAACCAAACAAGCTCATACTTCGAAACCCAACAGATCCACATATGCTATGAAGCACCAAAATTACCACACTTTGAAACGACAAACATGTTTTAATTGTGGTATTGCTAGATACATTTCCAGAAACTGTGTTCAACTCTCAAGAGTGCAATCTAAGAATAAGAGTTCACAAAATTAGAAGGCTAAGCCAAATCGATCTTGTTATTCAGAGCCAGTGAAAACTTCAAAGATTGAGGCAATGAAAGATAACAATCGTAAGGCTAAGCCCTCTGATCATGACTGAAATGCAGCTAAACAAAGAAATCGAAATTGTCAAAATAATTTTCTAAGAAATCAATATAAAACTTTTGGTAATTACAATTACAATTGGTCACATCAAAATTGGAAACCCAAAGCTAAAGCTGCTCCATCAAACACATGTGCACACAAATCTGTCAATAAAAACAAATCAAAGTTTTTGAATAAAGACAATCTAGTTTGGCAAAAAGTGACATATATTGATGCAAAAGGAAAACCCAAATCCACTATGGGCTGGGTTCCTAAATCTAACTGATCCCGCTAATTGTGCAGGAACAGCTGTGGAGGACTACCGTGCGACTTTGGTACATGGATAGTGGCTATTCCAGGCACATGACAGGAGACTTGTCCCAACTTGTCAATGTCAAAGAATTTGATGGTGGATATGTCTCTTTTACGGGAGGAGAATTAGGCAAAATCACATTGAAAGGAACAGTGAGAAATGGCATTTTAAGCTTCGAAAATGTGAATTACGTCCCAGAACTGAAACACAACTTGCTGAGTATCTCACTAATGTGTGACAGAGGTAATTCGGTTCATTTCACCAAGAAGGGAAGTTATGTGCTTAAACTAGGAATCGTGATACCAGAAGATTGGTTTCTAATGACTGCTGAAAGACGTGGAAATGCTTATATTATCGACATGAACAAGAAACCATGTGAATAAATTACTTGCCTTTTCTCAAAGATTTCAGAACATGACGGTCTGTTGTGACATCGTCGCCTTGGGCATGTGAATATGAAAAATCTGAATCGTCTAGCTAAAGGCGAATTGGTCCGTGATCTACCAATCAAAGACTTCATGTTGGTAGAGAAGTGTGTTGCTTGCGCCAAAGGAAAAACCCATCGAAAGCCTCATAAGTCCAAGTCTACACCTTCAACAAAAGTTGTACTTAAGCCGCTACACATGGATCTCTTTGGTCCAGTGAACGTTCTGAGTATTGGCAAGAAGGCGTATTGTCTTGTGATCATCGATGACTATTCTCGTTACACATGGGTTTACTTTCTGGGTCACAAAAATGAGGCTGCAAATTTGATCAAACAGTTTGTCACTCTAGTGGAAAATCAGGATAGTACAAGGGTGAAACCAATTCGATCAGACAATGGAACGGAATTAAAAAATATCACATTGGATACATTCTGCGCAGAAAAGGGAATCGAACGACAGTACAGTGCGCCACGAACTCCACAAAAAAATGGAGTAGCTGAGAGACGAAATCGTACTCTTATTGAGGCTACACGAACCATGCTGGCTGACTCGAAGCTTCCTAGTTTCTTCTGGGCCAAAGCAGTTAACACGGCTTGTTACATCCAGAATCATGCTTTAGTAAACAAACGTCACATGAAAACTCCTTATGAGATTCTGGAAGGACGTAAACCCTCTGTCACACACTTCCGTATTTTTGGTTGTCTATGTGTTTTATTACTCATGGACACTAATGGGAAGTTTGAAGTCAAAGGGGACGAATGTTTCTTTATTGGATACGCTAAAGGATCTTCCTATAGGGTATACAATAAAGTAACCAAGAAAGTCGTCGAGTCGTGCAATGTTGAATGGCTCGAAGAAAACTCTACGGACGCTAGAGTTGGTCCAGATTGGCTATATGATTACGCTGACTTGTTCAAATCATTTAACATTCTGTCTAGTGTTTCCCCTGATGCAAGTATGTTGAATCTGAAACAACCAGTTTCATTTGGTGATACGGAAGAAATGGAACATGATGAAGGGAGCTCAAGAAATCACACTATTGATCCACCAGGAATGCGATTTACTGAGCATCCAATGTCTCATCAAACCCCTGAAGGTGCACAATCTGGAGGCGTTCCTTTAAATGCATCTGGATCAGAACTGTTTGCTGATCCTATTCTCGAAGATTGCATTGTTACTACTCCTGTGGTTCACAGTCCGCTAGCATCTAATAAGGGGGAGTTAAGCAACATCAACACACCTCAAGATGAGACCATACCTGAAATCATCCTATTGAGAACGTGATCGGTCCTGTTAATGCAGGAGTCCAAACCAGGAGCCAATCAGGAACAATTAATCTATGCTTATACTCTAGCTACATTTCTCAAATTGAACATAAAACCATTAAGGTAGCTTTGCAGGAACTAGGCTGGGTTGACGCTATGCATGAAGAGATGAACCAGTTCGAGAAGCTATGTAACAACCCCTGACCACACCCTGGACGGGAGCCGTGAAGCAGTCAAGTGGTACCGGTGGTTATTTTGAAAATATTGCAGCGAAAATATTCATCAGGATCGTGAGTTAGGAAAAATATCAGAGTTTAGAAAACACCGGATTTTATTTATTAAATAAATGGGATAAAATCATGTTTTGAAAGGTAGCTTTAATATGGGATATACCCGAATACGTAAAACAACGTTTAATTTAATTTATTTGATAAAATAAGCCACTTCTTTAAGCCCTTCGGTGCCGTCTCGCCACTCTTGTTCCAATCTACTGTAATTACCTGAAATGCGTTTTAAAAACATTTGGTCAGCAGGAAATACTGGTGAGTTCATTCATTTTTGTACAAAAACACATTTGTTATAATTTACAGCATTAAGGGTTTTTATATTTATCCCTATCATATAATTATCTGGTTCAGCTGTCACTCGACCGAATCTATGACTGTGGACATACCACTAATTAGGCTCGCCCACCTAAAGTGATAAATCGTTAGTAGTAATGTGCACAAAACCCCCACATACTGCCAGTAATTAAAGATTAGCAAAGACTTAATCACTGCAAAGTATAACTGGAAAACATTTAGGGTTTTGTAAAGCAATTTAGTAAAAAGAGAATGACTCACCTTGTTAGCATATAGTCTTGATTAAACAAGCATCTCGATTCTAAGCATCTACTTTATGGCTCTGAATCTTCTGATGATTAAGCATCTATTTTGATTGTAAGAGTATGGTGTAGAGTTTCGGGTAGTTAAACATTTAGTTTAACAGAGTGGAATACGTATTAGTGTAAAACCACATCAAACCTAACGATGGTAATGAGATCAGAACCTTAACGAAATTCACAAAGTATAGTCTTGTTTAGACAGCACTTTGGCATTCGTTTAACGAAATTCACAAAGTACATCACTTTGGCATTCGTTAGTTGGTTCCCGAATCGATCGGACAGAATATCGCATCGGTGATTATTGGTTAGAACACCAACGTATAGAGAGAAGAATAGAAGGAATGAGCAAAGAAAATGAATCCTAAGCTTCCTATTTATAGGTAGGAAATATGAAATTTCTAGGAAGTTACCTATACATTTCTAGGAAGCTTCCTACCTACATATATATCTTCTTACACCTTCCTAGCACCTTCCTTTGATATTATCTATCTCATATATATTTATTTTCATGTATATCTATCTAGGTGTTTAATTTATTTAATTAATTTTACTTAGCTTAATTAATCTTGCTTAGCTTAATTAATCTTGCTTAACCGATTAATTAATCATACTTAACTTAATTAATCTTACTTAACTGGTTAATTAATCTAACTTAACCGATTAATTAATCTTAACGGTTTAATCAAGTAATTTACTTAGCTGATTAATTAAATAACATAACTAGCTGAATAATTAACTTACTTAGCTTACTTAACTGCTAAGTTTCCTTTCCTGTTAATTTTCCTTAGCTATTAAGTTTTCTTAACCGCTAAGTTTTCTTAATAGCTAAGTTTGATATACTAGTTTAACAACTTCCTGATTATGAGTTCTAATGCTAGATACAATGGAACTCGTATTAGCATATTAACTCAATTCAACTTTAACGATAATCACGAGATCAAAACTTACAACGAATGACAAAGTATAGCCGTATACAGGCAGCACTTAAACATCCATTGGATTAGTTGCAATCAATCGGATATAGTACCGTGTCCGTAATTAGAGTTATTACCCTGATAACGAGCAGAGTTTTAGGGTTTTTAGGGGTGTTGTGAAAAGAAACGGAGATACGAGAGAGTAAGTTCGTCAAAATTCGATCGAACTGGAGCAGGAATTCAAGTCCCACTGCTGCCCTTATATACCTGAATTTTGGGTCCCCTCGCGCGTCGCGTCAGACCCATATGGTCCCGGAGCGTGGCGCGACGATGGTCGACCTGGCTTTGGTCGCCACGTGTCCCACGTAGGCCTGACACGTGTCGAAATGTCGTGACGCGTGTCCTTGGCCGCCCTTCTTGTCCAATCATGCGTTTTCCTCGATTTTCATGCCTATACTTATTGCGTATGTTGGGTCTTGATCTTACATGATTCATTTTTAATTGCGAATCTAATAAGACTATTTTTATGCAATTTGGTTCGTCGAATGCCAAGATTCCTTAATCGCTAAATTTTCCAGCTTGAATATACAAGTTTTGTTGCGTGCACTTCTGGTTTTGATTACGTTTTGTTGTCGAGAATATTTTTTTATGAGGGTTGTTACAAGCTAGGAGTATGGAAGCTTGTGGAGTTGCCAAAAGGGAAACGCAAACTTGGAACTCGGTGGGTTTTCGGAAACAAGCCAGATTCTGCAGGAGTTATTGTTCGAAACAAAGCAAGATTAGTGGTCCAAGGATTTAAACAGATAGAGGGACTCGATTATGATGAAGTTTACGCCCCTGTTGCACGACTTGAAGCAATCCGGATCTTCTTAGCATACGCATCCTACATGGGGTTCACTGTTTACCAGATGGACGTCAAGACTGCGTTTTTGTATGGAGATGTGAAGGAGGAAATTTTTGTTGAGCAACCACCAAGTTTTATTCATCCAGATCATCCAGAATATGCCTACAAGCTTGATAAGGCATTATATGGATTGCACCAAGCACCTAGAGCTTGGTATGCAACTCTGACTGAACATCTTCTGGCTCATGGGTACACACGAGGCACAATAGATCAGACTCTGTTTATCAAGAGAGTGGGCAAGGATCTGATACTGGTTCAAATCTATGTCGATGATATTATCTTTGGATCAACAAGTGATGCTCTTTGCAAGGAATTTGAGGGAGTTATGAAAAAGAAGTTCAAGATGAGTGCGCTCGGATAGATAACACTGTTCTTAGGTCTACAAGTCAAACAAGATTCTCGAGGCATTCTAATTCATCAAGGGAAATATGTGGATGATGTGCTGACAAAATTTAAGTTCACAGACGCTAACCCGGCTGAAACTCCAATAGCAGAAAGACCGTTGCTGACTGAAGATGCAGAAGGATCTCCTGTTGATCAATGCCTTTATAGGTCTATGATCGGATCTTTGATGTATCTCACAGCAAGCCGTCCAGACATTATGTTTGCTGTCTATAATTGCGCGTGATATCAGGCTAATCCTAAAACTTCTCATCTTATTACTGTTAAACGAATCTTTCGGTACCTTAAAGGCCGACCTCGGTTTGGTCTGTGGTATCCGAGGGATTCTAATTTTGACATGTTTGCGTTTTCTGATAGTAACTTCGGAGGCACTGACAAGGACAGGAATCCACATCAACTGGATGTCAATTTTTGGGTGACAGACTCATTTCTTGGCAATGCAAGAAACAACAAACGGTGGCTATTTCAACAGCTGAAGCTGAGTATGTTGCAGCATCAGCATCTTGCTCTCAAGTGGTGTGGATGTAGCATAAATTGCAGGACTACGGTTTGACTTATCTTAATACTACCATATATTGCGATAATGATGCTGCTATACAAATTGTGAAAAATCCTGTCTTCCACTCAAAAAACAAGCACATTGATATTAAAGTTCATTTTATACGAGACTGCTTTGACAGAGGTCTTATCAAACTGGAGCAAATCGACACAGATGCAAATGCTGCCGATTTATTCACAAAACCTGTCAGCAGCTCGAAATTTCAGGTGCTTGTGGATTTTCTGAAAATGATCTGTTTTACTGACTGAGCATGTTTTTATTTTTCGTAGGTAAATTTGTACATAAAGTTTTCTATTCTTAGGTAGTTTTTTATTTCTTCACAAATTTAGGGGGAGAAATTTTGAAAAATACAAAAACATTAAAAAATTAAAAAATATAAAAACATTGAAAAATTATGCAAAATACAAAAAGAAGCATCGCGTGACATGGGAAATGAAATGAAATTTCACATTATGGTGAAGGGCTGACTCATGTAAGACCAGTATCGAAATAGTTTGACTCTAGTATGATGTGTTGGTAGGCTCTATCCTTAAGACTGGAAACATTGGCTGTTCCAGTATCCTTAAGACTGGAAACATTGGATGTTTCTGTAAAGAACCTAAAATAGTACATGACCCCAGGAAAGAAAGTCACTTAGAATTAGCTCATTCCTATTTGAATGCATGTATGTTGTCTTGATACACACAATTTTGGTCTGGTTCTGAAATCTTCTCTGAAAAAGTCGTGTATCTCCTCTGTTTTGCGTGAGCAAAGACCTGGAGGTGCTAGGCAGCTGAGTGTCTGTCGCCTTATAGATCAATTAAACACCCGAAGAGGCCCTCAAGTGCCCAAAAGAAACCCAAGAAACCTATATCAAACTGAGAAAAAAACTCATTTGATCTGTATATTATATCATCTCTGCTTCAGATCTATTATGTTCTCTTCTCATCCTAGTCCCAGTTAAGGTTTCAGAAGTCTGGAACGGACTTGTGAAATATGCGATAGGGAAACTGCTTGCATGATAGAGTGTGCTATCTATAATTCCAGGATTTGATTAGTATTTGTTTGGGTGTTCATTGTTAAGATATCAAAACATGATAAAATGAGTTACAGGCAGTTATATGGAAAAGGTCTATGGAGACAAGTTTAAGTAGACAAATACACTGGCAATTGTCTAGATCATTCAGTAGTAGATCAGTGTTGATAAGTGAAGTCAGGCCCGAAACCTCGTGATTTGATCCCTGAGCAATTTTGACATTTCCTATTTTTATTTTTGTAAATAATTGTTAGTATTATTTATTTTTGTGTTTTAGGTTTTTGATCTCGTAAAATGTGCTCGGGAAGTTAAATGGGTCATCAAATAAAATAAAAATCTTATCTTGGTTTAAAGTAATTTTGAAAATGTCAAAGAAACGGAATTAAATCTTTAAACTGAGTGTGAATTTGAGATGATCTCGGCCTAATTTTTGGTCTCGGCCTAATTCAAGGCCCAGTCCACATATGTGGGGTGTGGTATAAGAGGCAGGTCTCGAGTCGAGACCTCATTTCTCACTCGAGACCAGTTTCAAGTTCTCTCAAATTCTCTCTAGAATTCCGGTGAACTCTCTCATTATTCCGGAGAAGTTCTTGTTTCCGACGTATTTTCTGGTTTCGACTCATCAGATTTGAAGGTATTATGATAGTTTGTTTGAAGATTTGCAGGTTGATTAAAGATTTGATGAAGATTAGTTGAAGATTTGAAGTTGCTTAAGAACCCTAATGATGAACTTATTTTGGTCTTCAAAGAAATTCAAGTGTGTTTTTGGATTTTGATCCAAAATTTCTCAGATGATTGGTGTTTACGAGGTCTCGACTCAGGTTGCGACTCCTCTCATATGAGGACTCGAGACTTGTGTTGCGAGTCGCAACCTTGTTGATCTCGACTGAGGTCTCGACTCGTAATCACACGGTCTCGACTGGGATCTCGACTCGATATCATGTGGTCTCGAATCAAAATCACACCGTCTCGACTCGAAATCTCATGGTCTCGAGTCAAGTCACACCTGTTGACTCGCAATATGAGTTGTGGACCTTTGACCTGTACTGATTGTGGACTTAAAATTTGCATTTTTTTTGTAAAGTTTGAATCATGCCAAACAATGAATTTCACAATCATACATCTATACTTAACAAATTTTGGTTTGTGTAGGATATGGATCTTAAGTTTATTTCGACGCATAATCAGGCGGGATATCTTGCACCACCTCCAGAGAAACACATGATAATGTTTACTTCTTTGATCAAGGGTTTAAATAGCTGCAGGATAGTTCACGCGTTATGAGAAAATCATGTTGTCTACGAAAGCCTTGTTCAAGATTTCTGGAAGACTTCTAGGTTCGAAGCACTTGAAGCTGAAGGTAAAGGAGCAATAGTTGCTGAGATTCAAAAGAAGGCTGTCTCTGTGACTGAGCAGATGATACGGGAGGTGCTGCAGTTCAACGACCAAGAAACTGATCCTATTGAGCTTCCAGCTGGGACTGTGGAAGAAATTTTGCCATGATTAAGTTATGAAGGAAAGTACCCGTCATTAGTGAAGAAATTTGTGCATCCATATTGGCGTTTATTAGTGCACATGTTCATTCTTTGCATGACAGAAAACCGAGGAGGCACAGATCAGTTGAACATCACACAGTCTGCTGCTTTTGTTTGTCTGATAACAAATCAACCTTTCAACTATTCGAAGTATATATTTGAAGGCATGAAGAGAAATGTGACAGGAGTTCGAAAGGACAAATTTCTTATGTATCCAAGGTTCTTGCAAATGATTCTTAATGCTCGTTATCCAGAGTTGGTGAGATCTAGAAACACCTTGGAGTTGAAACCTATGGGTCCTGCATGTTTTGGTGCTCTCACTCCTAAAAAGGGTACTAAAAAGAAATTTGAAGGATTAATTCTTCTGGAGAAGTTTGGTCAGTTTGCTGAAACAGAAGATGTAGCAGCTGATCCTATAATAGTTCAACCTGCTCCTGTAAATGCTGCATAAATCAATGCTCCTGTGAATGCTATAGTTGCTGAAGAGCACGCTGTTCGAGGTGCTGATGAAAATGAGTCTGAGACAGAGATTCTTACAATAAACTCTGACGATGAAGGCATCGAGATTAGTTGTGATGATGAAGATGACGCTGAGCTTCCTCCTGAAGTTGATGTTAGTTCTGCTGCTTCTCCTATTCAACTACCTGTTATTTCGTCTGAAAGTTTGTCTTTGCTATTAAAGTCTAAAACTGAAAAGATGGGAAATCCTCCTTCCAATCCTTCAGTTCATATTGAAGAGCACACATCTAGTGACCCAAAGGATCCTGATTCTTTACCTTTGAAGCGAAAAAGGAGGGATCCTCGACTTGAAATGTATGTTAAGCAAGGCCAAGATCAACCTATGAATGATACTGAAGACGAAGATGGTTTGTATGACTTCAACTTCGAAAAGAATGCCACTGATACCACTGTTGCTACTGAAGATATCTTTGAGTTTGATGTTGATACTCAAAGAATGGATGTGGAAACTACCACTGCAGATTTACCAGTTACCACCGTTGTTTCTGATCCTATCATCAAGTCAACACCACCTGTTACAACTACTATTGCAGGCCTATCTAGAACAATTCATGAAGAGCCTTGTAGTTCAAGTGGTAAGAGGCCTGAAGAGCCATTGAGAATGCTATTTGATGATGATTCAAGTGATGATGATGAGTTTATCAGCATGAGGAAAATGAAGAAACGATTAGTTGTGCTTGAGCAAGATTAAATCCATAAAGACGCCAAGATCATTCAGCTTGAAGATACCATAGTGCAAAAGAATCAACAAATTGATCAGCTTCAAGGTGACGTCAGTTTGTTGTTCAATATAGTCTATAATTCGCATGGAAAGTTGGAGAAGAAGTTTGGCCGAGATTTTTCTGATCCAACTGATGTGGAAAGTAGAAGAAAGGCTGATGAAGATAGAGCAAGAGCTTTTGCTAAGGATGACGCTGAACGGAATGCTGCTATGGAGCATTACTTCACTAAAGTTACTGATGTAGAAGCTGACAAGGCAAAAGCTGAAAGAATCAAGAAGAAAAGAGAGTTTGTGATCCTAAAGAACAAGAATCTCAATCCAGATGATGAAGACGCTAATGCTACTCATCATCTGATGGATGTTGGTGAAACTCTCTATGATAGAGTTGGAAATCGATATGGCGTGGTTAGCTAGGGTTTTGATCATGATCATAAAAGGTGGTGGATTAAAAGAAAGGTTGGACCAGTTGAATGGTACAAAAATCCTGCTCAGTTTCAAACATTTACTAAGGTGGATTTGATTACTTTGTCAAAGTCACCTTATGTTGAAGACAAGCCAGGAGGACGTGGATATTTGTTTTTTGAAAGATTGCAGAGAGAGGTTGCTCGTGATTTCCCTTCAATGCATACTGCCAAATCTATCGTTACTCCAGCTGAAAGAGGAGTTAGGGATCCATACACCAACAAGTGTGTGAAGATTGTATCTTGGCCACCAACTGACAAGGAAAAGACTATTCCCTTGGTCAGGAAAATTCCAAAAGGTGCTCTGAATACCTTGCATTTTTGGGCTTATGATGAGTGTCTAGGGCAAGCAGTGATGGTTTGTGATGGTGATGAGCGTATGAAGATTGTATTTTGGCCACCAACTGACAAGGAAAAGACTATTCCCTTGGTCAGGAAAATTCCAAAAGGTGCTCTGAAGACCTTGCATTTTTGGGCTTATGATGAGTGTCTAGGGCAAGCAGTGATGGTGATGTGAGCTTTCGTATGGTTGATCAAGTTGATTTGCTGAATTTAGCCTACAAAGATTTGGAAGTGCTTGCTCGTAACCAGATTAGAGATACTGAGAAATATGAAGAAATAGCTAAAGGATGGACTTCTGCTGTTGCTTCAGCTATTCATATATGCACAAAAGGATTTGGTGGTTTCAAGGATCATTTGGGTGGTAGCGGCGGAAGTTGAAGTCTGAAGAACCTCTATACATAAACATAAGGGGGGATTGTTGGAACCTGAAGGTTTATACATAGAGGATTACAAAGTTTAGGGGTTGTTTTGTAATGTCTTGTTTAATAGTCTTTTGGGTCGAGATGTTAGTTTGGGTCTAGTATATGGTTTCGAGTAGGCTTTAGGGGTTTCGACCCATATGTTTTGTATTTAAGCAAACCTCAACCTAATGGTTGAGGTTGATCAGTCATTGAAAGCATAGGCAGCAGAAACCATCATTGGAAAGTCTTGTATTGGTCACAGTTAATCAGAGAATGCAAGTTTCCGGTTTGTTTTGATTTATTTTTCTTTGGTTTCGATTATATATTCTTGAATCCACTTGTGTTTGATTTCCGCACTTACACAAGTTAGTATTTGATATCGTTGAAAGATCCTTACGGGTTTTACATACACTCTAAATTATTTTACATACACTCTAAATTATTTTATATGTTTGAATTTTTTTTATTCTTATATAAAGTTTCTTCTCATTTGAACTCTCCACTATTAGATATATTATATATTAATAATATTAAGATTATTCTAATATATTAATATAGTATTAGTTTGTTATAAATATATTATATTATGTGGTTATCAATTCCTTAAATAGATTAGCTTGTTCTCCAAGACTTCATCTCCTATATATATTCATTGTATTCCTTTGTAAAATACACACCTCAATTAATAATATCAATCTCAATCTCTTTATTATTCTCTCTTATTATTTTGCTAATAGGCTAGTTTCACAACACGTTATCAGCACGAAACTACTCTCACCAAAACCCTAATCATATTCATTGGTCTCTTGTGGTTTTCAACGTGAGAAGTTGTATACAATTGCTAAAAGGATCTCGGTCTCTGTAGCTATTCTGGTACATACACAATGCCAGGTAACTATTATTATATATTTTTTTTCCTAAATGTCATTCTCATAATTTACTGTTTTGCTTAGAAATCATGATAATATATAAGTGAATTAAAAAAAATTGCTTTACATTGAGCATGATGAAAGGTGATGACTGAGCATATTAGAGCATTAAATAATATTAATTTTATTTTCATAGTTTGTAAACATATTACCCAGTAATTTATTGTTTTGGACTGTACAAAAGTTTATTTAATTTTTTTTTCAAAATTTAGAGTGGTACATATTTTAATAGAACGATTTCAAAATTTTGAATATGTCATAATATTGTTCATAAACAAAACATCAATCGAAACTTCTTGCTATAATTATTTTTGTGTGTGATTCGTGGTTATTCATAGTGATAATCAATTTACTAATGTTCAATATTAATGTAATATGATATATTATGATTTCTTTTAGTGTTAAATATTATATTACCATTTAAATGATAGATAAATTAAAAAAAAATACTAGTATGGTAAAATATATACATAGTTTGGTTTAAATGTTCAATATTAATATATGCATGGTTTTAATGTGTTACGTGCATTCTCTTGATTCTGGATATGTTATTTGTGTTTGAAATATGAAATCAAATCATATAATGTTCAAATTGGATTTCATTAGCATTTTTTTATCGACATATTTCTTATTGTTATTTAGTCATGAATTAATATGTCAATATGTACTGCATATTTATGTTTATAAACTGTGGATCTGCTTAGAAATGCATATGTATGTTTTCTATGATTAAAGATGTTATATTTGTAAAATCGATAAAATATGCATAGTATTGATATGAGATTTGATTTGTCTCAACATGATTTGTGTAAAAGTTTTGGTTAAAATTCAACTATGTCTTTCCATATCCATGGATATATGTGTAAGATTCAAGATGTATGATTCTGTATTGCCTTTTCTTACATATCGGTTTTGTCCTTTATGAAACAACAAATTTTATTATAAAGAAAGAGTTATTTAAAAATAATAAATGAACATATGTTGAGGATTTGAAAGAGATATTTGTTTAAGTTTCAAATTAAGTGACAGATTACGTGAGATATACTTACGATTGACTATACGTAAATTATATATATTTGGATATTATTAATGAATATAATATCTTATCTCATAAAGTCTTAATATAACTTGTTTAATACAGTGACGTCTTATAATGTCGTGAATTATTTTACTTTGTCTACATCTTTTATTCTATACGTTATGTTTATTATATAGATAGTATTTAATGGAACAATTACACCAAAGTTGTGGTTTACTATCAATCTCATGTAAGAGCACACGGAGTGTCATTCTCCTTAATGCTCATTCAAGTTATAAAGGTTGTAAGATGTTAGACCAATAAATCTTACATGACCTGGACATTGAAATACTTCTTAGTGATGTTATGTGAAAAGAAGTTTATTTATAAAGAAAACTTGATAAAAGTTTTTCCATTTGCCATGCCTGATATATGCTCATAAAATAGCAGTATCGTTAAAACCATGAAAGGCTTGATATGATTTTATATCTATATGGATGGCTCAGAAAATAATGAAAAATCATTAAACTTGTTTGGTTTTACTCCGATCCATGAAAGAAATATATATTGACCATTGTGTGTGACAACTGCCACTTTCTGGTAATTTACGTACATTTAAAGCAATGAATTACATTATACAAATATTTGTTTTGAATATCCGAATTTCTTGATTACATGATATACATCTGAGAACACTCATTTATGATGCACATTATTCGTTTCTATTGGTTATATTTGAAACAGTTTAAGACAATGCATCGAAACAACTAGAGTAGTACCTAGTGAACTAGCGTGCTGATGAAAACTCAGGATCCGCAGAAACCATCTAAATTACATCTTTAGGACTCAGACGAAAGTCCAACATCAAATATACATTAAAACCTATATGGAAATACAAGGGTTTGGTTTAATACTTTCCCGATGTCCGATAACACTAAAAAAACTGCCGAAAAGCACTAAAAGCGACAATTTCAACACTTTTCCGCAGAAATTCTGCAGAAATCAGCTTTCTAATATTTTTACGACATGTAAAAATGTTATTAAACATATAATTCATATGAGGATACTTTCGGGTATCATCCGAACCAATAACTACATCAATTCACACAAGTTACACAACTTAGCGTTCAAATAACGTCTAACCGAAACAATTCGAAATGAATATCCGAACAATGTCGGATCTTTTTTTTAGTGACCATCTAATATTATTTAGATCATATTAGACTAGTAATGGTCACTTAACACCTTCTTAACACATTTATACACTTGAAACATTTAAACACCAAAACACCTAAACTTTGCTAAAGGTTTCTAACACTTAATAACATTTCAACAATTCAAGACCCCCCCCCCCATGTTGTTGTGAACGGTTTTAAAGGGGTCCCACACCCTAATTGTTTTGTTAAATATCTAGATATTTTATTGGTTTGCAAGTGGATTATGTTGGTGAATTATTACAACACTTTCTCACTAAGTAAACTAGCTCCTTACACTCCTTTTTTTTCATCTTTTATTACTTTCACTAAAACTCTCTCATCATCTTCATCCATCTTACCAAGAACACCAAAAACCCACTTCACTTTAGTCTCTTATTTGTTGATCAAAATGGATTTCCAAGTAACATAAGAAGATCTAAAGCTTTTGTAAGTAAAAGGAAGGGTTTTCATCCATTCGAGAGTATTCTACCATCAAGATCTTCATCTTCTTAGTTCTTAATCATCTTCTAAGATCATCCCTAGCCAAGTGCTAGAAGTAAGCTTCAAGATCTATTTTTTTTTCATACTTATATTATGTTTATGATTGTTATTATAACTAATAAATAACTAAATAATCATACATAATAAACATGAAAAATACAAAGAAGCAAAAATAATAATCATGATATATTTATGTTGGTTTATATTGTGATCTAAGACTTGATATATGCATATTTGATCTTGTTATGATGATTATGATATAAATAAATTGTTAGAGGTTGTTTTAAAAATATGATCTAACAATTATACATGTTTATGTTAAAGGGTTTTTAACATAAAGGTTTAAAGGGATGATCATAACCTTTGATCTTGTGAAAGTATTTAAGGTTTTTATTTAAAAACAAGACTTTTACAAGATTATAAAAAGTAACATACAACATGAGATTTTTATAAAAATTGTTAAAACTAGAAGTAAACTTGGTTTTTGAACTAGTTAGCACATGTTATGATCATGTCCAAAACCCTACATGATTTGGAGATCATTTTGATAAGTTTATGTTATAAAAATCTCATATGTTTTAGTTAAGATGTTATGAGTAAATTGATGGTGATTTAGAAAAGAAAATGATATGTAAATAAACATGGCAAAGTTCATATTACAAAGGAACTATGGCCAACTTTTCTTAGAAATCATATGTTAGAAAAACTATCATTTTTTTTACAAAGTCTTTACAAGATTAGAAAGTTGGTCTTTCTAAACATAAAAATTGACATAAATATATATTTTGGTAAAATACATATTTATTGAACATATCAAGTATGTGCTATGTGTTATTATTTGTATTAGTTATATATACAAGTTAGAGACTTGATAACAATGACACAAGTAAATACAAGACATACTTACAACTAAAGACTTACAAGAATACATATAGACACACTTGAAAACAACTTACGGACATTCCGAGCTTTCGGACACAACTTATGGTCGAAACGGACGACGGGCGAATTTATAAACATATCGCCATTCCGGGGAATTTCTACGACGTATAGACGATCTTTCGACGCGGACACAAAAATTACGTTACCATTAACAAAATTCAGACATTTTGAAACTTATAAAAACTATTATGTTTTTATTAACTAAAAAGTATACTTAGTGATTTTTATAAAAATGTTTTTATAAAAATGAAAGACTTATACTTTCAAATGGGCTATTTTATACAAATGGGCTTACACCTCTTAATGGGCTATTTTATACAAATGGGCTTACACTTCTTAATGGACTATTTTATACAAATGGGCTTACACTTCTTAATGGGCTTATCTTCATAATGGGCTTAACATAAATACATGGGCTAAGCCCAATATCAAAAACTCATGGGCTAAGCCCAATACCAAACATATGGGCCAAGGCCCAATAACATTAAGCCCAACACTATTTAAGCCCAACACTATTTAAGCCCAACACTGTTGAGGCCCAACACTATTTAGGCCCAACACTATTTAAGCCCAACACTATTTAGGCCCAATACTATTTAGGCCCAACACTATTTAGGCCCAACACTATTTGGGCCCAATAACATGAATTCTTGGGCTAAGCCCAATGACATATAATTGATAAACATTACAATTATACAATTTACTTATACAAGACACGAAACCAAGAAGACAAGACCCGATGATACAACTCACGATATACAAGAATATGTATTTGGAGAAATATATACACTAAACAGTTATTAGTTAATACATCTAATACACAGTTCAATGAATAACAAAGACATACAGGTCTTAACACATATTCAAGACACAAGACTTATACTCAAGTCAATTATAAAGACCGAAGTGTCTAACAAATAAAGAACATTTGTAGGTCGCAACATTGTTCAAGACGACCACACGCGAGATCATAATTACTTCTATTCACGGACGCGATTCTGTGAGTTCATGTCCCCTATTCATTTAAATGTTTTACAACTTTACAACTATCGGGGAAAATACATGTTCAATCGTATGTTAAAGTTAGGGAATGAAACACCTTAGATCATGTGCGAATTAGGGCCATACAATAAGCACCATTAATCCAGTTTGGACCAAGGAACAAAGGACTAGATCTAATGGGTATTGGCGAGCCCCACTCTTGGTCGTGGACCCATACAAAAGAGTGCGTTTGTGTCCCAGTCGATAGTAGTCGGCATGAAATCGTCTAGGTTTGGATTGCTTCCTAATTCGTCACACATATTAATGTCCTCGCGAAACATTAATGATCAACGATTTCATTGACACTTTACATACTACATCATTACATACAGATACATTTTATACAACTCACGTTTTATGGATACAGTTTATACAACTCACATTTTATGGATACAGTTTATACAACTCACATTTTACAGATACATTTTATACATCTCACATTTTACAGATACATCTCATACAACTAAACTGCATGAACTCGCTCAACTTTTGTTGATGTTTTCAAACTTACATGTATTTCAGGGAATTAGTGGACCAATGCAACGATTTCAGTTCAAGGAAAACAAGTATCAATACTCCATGCCAACTATTGAAGGGTTTTCCTGTTATATACCGCCTCTTTGCGGTGATATAGTGGTCAAAGTCTTGACATTTTAAGACTTACATTTTGATGTATAAAACGATGACAACTTATTTTCATTTGATGGTTTGTAACCAATACATTCAACTTATGTTGCATTCTTTTGAAACAATTATGACAATGGCATTGGAGCTTGTTTTTATTCATTTAGTATGTTCACTTATATTGTTATGCAATGAGAACCGATCAGATCACACCTCGCGCTTCCGCTACGAGCGGGTGTGACATTGTGATCATGGACGCAATTGATAAATGTTTAATGATGATTATTTTAATAATGAGATGGACCACAAAAGTGGCAAACTAAGGAGTGATTGCATAGCATGATGGTTTGAACTTTGAAGTTATAATATATTCTCTCGTATCATACGTTTTGTATTACATACGAGCAAGTAATACACATACGATCATAAACCATAAGTTTATGGATCATAATTATTTAACTAGTTGGCATGACCGGTTAGACCACACAGAATGAAGAACTAGAAGATTCTTCAAGCTGATAATTAGCATGTAATGTTTGCTCTCAAGGGAAATTTTATATTTGCCAAATAAAGGAGGGTGTGTATCCCTAAATATTCTGGAAGTGATTAAAGGATACGCATATCCCAACATGATACCATTTAGTGTTTTAAAATCGATGCATCGTCTAAATAGTTATCAAATCCACAACCTGAAGTTTGTGTCATTGTGGCTTAGTTAATGTGATTGCAAGCATATTAATCCAAATTGGTATATTTATTTTGGTAATAATGGTGAATTCAATTTCCAAGTTATTAATGATTATTGGAATAAATGTTGAACTTCATATAGCTTATGTTTATACAAGAATTGTTTTTTTGAGACGATCACTAAACGTTCACAATTGATTGCAAAGCCAATGATCATAAGAGCAAGAGTTCATATTTGTATTTGGGTACATGTGATTTACATGTACAACATTAATTCACATCAAGCCAGTATGCCATCATACTTCCCCCATTATAGTTGGTTTTTGGTCAGGAACCAAATACGTCCCTTCTAAGATTTTGGTTGTGCGGTATATATAATATTGATCCACCATTAGCACAATGCTGGGACCTCTAAAAGGGTTGAGAATATATGTTGGGTAAAAAATAATTGTCTATGATTAAATACTTAAAGCCATTGGGGAGAGATTTGCTTACAGCTCATTGGTTTCACTTTAGTGAATGAATGTTCCCAACATTAGGGGGAGATAACAAGCAGTTGGAAAGTGAAAAATGGAATGAATTATCATGTCATCTTGATCTTTAAACTATAAACAGAGAACCAGAAGTTCAAAGGATAATTCATTTACCAATATTAAAGAACAAATTACCAGACAAGTTCACTGACCTAAATAGAGTGACTAAGTAAGTCATATAATCAACTGCTTATGCTCCAGTGATATTTGTGTCCCAAGAGGACAACCACATAGTTTGTAATAAGTCTATTGCACGCCTAAAACGTGGTAGACTAGTTGATTCCAATAATAAAATTCCTTGAAAATTGGAGCAAGTAATTAAGATGGTCAAGTCGAGGTTATAGTAATAAGATCTCCTTAAGAGACAGTAGACATGATGGTTCAAGAAGAACCTCAGGTACCTGAAAATAACGAGATCTCGATAAGTTGTATCATGTCTAAGATATGTATGGAATCGAAACAAAATCAACATCGTTATACTCTTGTATATAATATAGCGCTTGAAATGATGAAATGACAAGGATCAAGATTTAAGATCTGCCTATGAATGAAAATACATAAATGATTGGCAAAAATGGAAAGACGCAAAGTATGACAGATTTAAATTCTCTAATGAAATGGAAAGTTTTCTGATCAACAGTCCATACAACTGAATTTGTAAAGTATGTTGGATATTAATGGGGCTTTTATGCGAATCATGTGAAAATCAAATTAAACGAGATAAGGCAAATATGGTGCACAAGGATTTTCTCAAAAACCCATGATTGATTATAATGAGTAAATTCTCTAGTGGTGGATGTAATGACTTTCCAATATTTTATTAGTCTCGTAATATAAAGAGAGAATTGATATGCGTCTTATGAATGTTATTTATCACTTGATACTAAAAGTTTACATGAAAGTCCCTCATGGATTTGAATTATCAAAAGTCATGTAAAATGAGTTCTCGAGAACGATATGATCGTTGTATACAAATCCATATTTGAATACATTGAATATAATTGGAACTCCTGATGAGTATTGTAAAACATTTAAGTGCTTATAAGGTTAGTTGAAACATCTTTAAGGATGTAATACTTATGCACCAATAACTATACATAGAAAAATTGTGCCTGGTTATTATGGCATCTTAATGTACAATGTATAAGCATGGTACAATATGGATTAAATATTCAAGACATCCTTGCATATGATATAGAAATCAATGAGGAGGTATATGTAATAGAACTCATAAAGAGTGAATACGCATACATTGTTTTTCAAAGTTGAAAGAAGTATGTATATGATTGCAAATGCCTGAAGCATTGATTTTAAGTCCCCAAGAATATATCTTTATAAAGTTATAGATAATATGAACTAAAATAGTCAAGTTGAGTGTTGTATAACTCATGATATATTCTGATAAAGAGCAATATAAGTTTGATAATATTATCCATCTTTATCAAATTTTCTTTCTTAAAACTTCAGTATTATCACAATTTATAGTGATGATGTCTGAGCATCATCAAGAGAAACTGGTGAGCTTTTAGAAGGGGAATTTTTTTAATGACCCTAACACAGTCTAATTATTACTCGACTTGCAGTTCGAGTATATTTGTAATCATACTTTTATCCATCTATCAAACTACATCTAGAAGATGTTGGTGGGACATTTTAGTATGTAGAGAGCTCAACCTTATAGTATGTTAAAGGTTGTTCAGACACTTTTTATAAGAAATGATTATTATCATCTCCTACCAAAGTAGAGATTCTCATTTGAAAAGTACCATGGCTAAAGTGCAATTGTGCATTAACTTAACTTTCTAGCTATGCATGATAATATATTTTTTTATTTGAATTTATCAACATGCTATAGCACATGTCCAATGAGGAGACATTTGAATGGTAAAGCAGATATGTCGATACCCTAAAGGTAAGAACGATATGTGTCTATATTTTACTAACCCATGAAAGCTAGTTCTGTTAGTCTTGTAGATTTAAAGAATGTAACACAAATAGTCTTGGATCTTATGGTATTTGTTCGCAAGAGGAAGCACTAGAAGTCTCACAAGAAGATTTTACAACATTACTCAATATAAAGGATTGCACTTCAAGGCATCAAACGACAAATCATTCTACAAAAGTTTTGAGCAACTTTCGAGGATGATGGACACACTTCACTTAAAGGATACATATTATAATGAGGGGGAGATTTATTCAAGTTGCACTCTTTTTCCCTTAACTAAGTTGTATCCCAATGGGTTTTCTTAGTAAGGTTTTTAATGAGGCAACATACTTGATCCAGAAGTATCAGGGGAGATAATGCGCATTACACGCTGCACTCTTTTTCCATTAGCTATGGTTTTGTCCCACCGGGTTTTCCTAGCAAGGTTTTTAACGAGGCAGCATCAAGCGTATTATGTTGATAACCAAGGGGGAGTGTTATAAATATATTATATTATGTGGTTATCAATTCCTTAAATAGATTAGCTTATTCTCCAAGACTTCATCTCCTATATATATTCATTGTATTCCTTTGTAAAATACACACCTCAATTAATAACATCAATCTCAATCTCTTTATTATTCTCTCTTATTCTTTTGCTAATTGGCTAGTTTCACAACATAGTTTAATATATAAATAAATTAAATAAAACAATACCACATGACACTAGATGAAATCTTTATCTGAGAGAATGCCACTTGGCATCTATATAAATTTACAGGCCCCGTTATTTGTTTATACGTGACCTATTTTAATCGATCTATTTTGGCCCTAGACATGGGTGGATTCTGTATGGTCTTGGGGTATACTTTAATCCTTATTAACTCCATCTAAATGCAATTCCTATTTCACATTGTCTCACTTAAAGAAAATGGTTTAATCTCCTTAACTTCATCTAACCCTATATTTTAGTGGTTTTTGGTTTAAAAATGAACATAATTATTAATTTAAGCTTTTAACATCCGGTTAACATATAACCCCTTTAATGCCCCTTAACACAAATAGAGAGTGGTGTGCAATGCCGATTAACATGTCATGTCACCATTAACACCCAAATATATTAGAATACACCATATGGCCTAACAAGTTAAAAAAGTTCAGTTTTTTTTTTGTTAGACTTTATATACATATAAACATAAAAAATCATAACAAAAATGAATTTTGCCATTTATAAATGTTTTTACCTTATTATAGTTGGTCTGAAACTTGAATAAATAAGGGTTTATAATAATGGAATTTGAAAAAAAAGGCTTTGAATTTTTATCTCGTTTTAGGAGCATATTTTTGTTATTCGCACAGGCATTCAAAATGTCAAGGATCTGCCATGTCGCCACAATGGGATCCTTGAGTGTAATTGGATGATGTCATATGCATCCACGGAGACCATTGTGGTTGTGGGTGGTTCTAGAGTTATAAATGTTGTGGAGCTTGTCTTTATAAGTTTACCATGTGCCAAGTGATTCATGCTAGTGCCATACTTTTTTTTTTAAGAATAACGTTTTCATTAATAATTCACCAGGGTAAATTACATAAGAATAGCAGATAGACGAACAACAAACTGCGCCGCCATCGCTTTCTGAATAGAAAACCCTAATCTACTAAAAACAAAGCCTCGCCCCTGAGAGGTCGAAAAGTTGCTGTGGACTACACACTGAACTCTAGACAAGAACCGAACTGCCTCCGGCGCCAAGGAGCCGAACGTGTCAAACGCCAGGGGGACAAAGGCATGCTGATTATCCTCACAAGCTTTCGCGTGCTTTTCCACCTTCTTCGACTCTGCTTTCAATACTGCTTGCCCCGCCACAAACCTATTTTCCCGGAACCCGGCTAGGGGGGATACATCTGTGAGATCGACACAAGCATGTTTCCCACCATCCCAACAAAAAACTAGCACGTCAGCCGGGCGTAGGGTGGATCTCCCCTCCGACGGGTCTGTAAGAAAATTAACCGGTGCCTCTTTCTTTGCCGAGATCCCTGCTCGTCTGAGAATATCCATTAACGCGTCTCGAACAAAGTCATGGCGATACTTAAACCCCGACAACTCTCTACAGTGTAACGCATGCTCCCCGTATTTATCCAGGCATGCTTTACGGCAGACTGGGCAAGTTTCATCATTCGGGAACATGGGGATCATCAAACGGTACTTAAGGATTGACCGGTACTCCACCGCTGACATACGTTGACCCAAACCTTCAATAGGAATAACAGTTAAGAAATCCTGAGCGTGAGGCCTTTGTAGGAATTCAATGACGGCTTCTGGCGGGGCGACAAATGAAAATCTTCTCCCAAACTTTGTGCGATTCGACAACAAAGGGCATTCGCTAAAGTTTTATGTGGCTTTTTTGGTGGCTGTGTCCTTGTTAGAGAAACCGCCGAGATCAAAGTCAGGTATAGATTCATGCAAGCGTTCCAAGGCACTGGCATAATCCGGATCAGTGTTAGCAACCCCACTGCAACTCCCAAGATTGAGACCTGGAAGCCACAAAGGCATATGCAGCCACATCCCGGGCCGAAAGAATGCCCAACCCACCAAGCCGCATTGGCAAGGTCGCGATCCGCCATACTTAGAACGACATATTTGTTTACTCCTCTGAAACTTGAACCCATTATCTTAAAATATGAGAATTCTAAAGGTCTTTGTCTCTACAACTGGATCACCAACCCTAAGGCCATGCGGTGCGGCTTAGTGCCACCCGCCACATCGGCCATGTTTAGCGCCCTTGTCCGCCATCGACCACCCCCAGGTTGTAAAAAAAGGGGGGGGGGGGGGGCGCCAACCCTTGTCCGCCACCGTTATAACGAGCAAAAGGGTGTGCAGGTGGGGCCCACCTCTATTCAACTATTATTTTTTTTTAATTTTGTTTAACAGGAGGCTTTATACCACATCATCAAGTTAAAGGGATGGGCTTTAAAGCCCTTTATATGACGTGGCGTGATAAAACCAGGGCTTTATACCACACCCTGCAGCATAATGGTTAGTGCAATACTTTTTTTTTTGTAACGCTTGAAAGAACATTACAAAAAAAAAAAAAACAGTTTTATAACTTGCTTTCAAGGTTTATGTCAAATTAGCCCACCTATATTTGTAGCTTCCTATTAAAATCGATATCTATATTATAGAATTAAAGTTTGTTTATTTATTTATTTATTTTGCTATAGAGAGGAGTATACTTGCCATATCTAGCTCGAAACGCAAACACACATACATTATAAGGACCATCTGTGTCTCACATGAGCTAATATCGACCACTAGATGTATAATACTTCAAATCCAGGGACCAAATTTAATAAACGAGAATACCACATGGACGATCCCCGAAAATTTCTCTCCATCATGTTTTATAAAGCAGGCATACCACATGTACTAGTTGTACAATTATTTCTCCATTTATTAAGTTTGCCTTATAGTTTGGCACTTTTCGTCTTTGTATCATTTGATGTGACAAGATATTGTTAAACTCATAGTTAAATGATGTAAAAGTTACTGTTGGTACCCATTGACACACCTCGTATCGGGTCTTCTTCGTCCTTGTGAAAAGGCCAATGTGAAAAGCAGTCAAATCTTCCAACTCAGGCATTACCTGAAATCCTAAAGATTACATGTTCCTTTACTAGGTAGGAGCTTTTTTACCCTTGAATCAATCCTATATGCACCTTTCTTATCAACTTGAACTGTTGAGGTATAAGTTTCATTATCACTTGGTCCCCAACTTAGAACTCAACAAGCATCCTATGTTCATTCGTTCAGTTATTCATTTTCCTTGTCATTTATCCAGCGATTATCATCTAGACAAATAAGCTTGTTCATTCCACTTTTACATGACTTTATATCCGAATGGACTATTTATACAATCAGAATAAGGCATTAGAAATTGATAGTTGATGCCTAGTCACAATCTCAAAAAGACTTGTCCTCGAAGCTTCGTTCTTCGGCCTGTGGTAAGAATTTTATGCCACATCCAAAAGTTGGGCAACCATCAAGATGTGTGCTAATTAATTCTTAGGTGGAAAATAATCAAGAAACTTATATACATTCCTAAGGCTAACAAATTCTAACACGGCCTATTAAAATGACACGACAAGACGTGAAGTTAAACGATTTTGGTTTTGACTTAAACAAAGTTTCTTTCATAAACATGTTGACACGTTATCAATGTGGTGAAACATTTATGACACAATTAAAATCGTGTCTAAATAAGTTAACTCCGCCTAACCTGTTTATGACCCGATTAAACCTATTTAATTATTTAATTTCATATCTTATAAAAATAATGAAGCCTTTAATCAACGTTATCAAACCCGCCTCTTTATCTTTCATTTGTACCAACATGGACATTCGACAAACCCTAGCCAGTTCTCTCAATCGAATGCCTCTCATTGAAGCAATCTCGCGTTGGTCAACTATCATCCTATCAATCTCTTATCAGTCGAGTTAGTGAAGGCTAAATCCCTTCCTTTCCTTCTTTGTTCTCCAAATTCCAAACCCTCGATTCCTTGTTTTGAATCCCTCACTGGGGCCTTAGCAATGGTTGAAAATGCGGTGAGTTCATCGACAAATCTATTGGAGAACAACAAACTTTTGATTATTAGGGTTAATCGAAAAAGCTACTAGCCTCCACTTTAAGCTTTTTTGTGAGTTTATTTCTAGTTTCGCGATTTATAAAGTACACTAATTCTATGATTGAAGTTTTTATCGTGGTTTCAGCTTATGTTTTGGTCTAATTGGGGCTTGAAATATGTGAAAGACCAGTGTAGCGACCATTGTTGGATTTTCAGAAGTTTATTTTTCAACGATTCAACTTCTAAAGGTGTGTTATGGTGTTTGAGTTTTTGTACAAAAATATTTAATCGTGTCAAGTCATGTCATTCGTGTTAAACAAGTCTTGTTCGTGTAACCCGTTTATTTACGGGCCCATTTTCGTGTTGGGGTAATTGACACGTTTATTTACTAGTATCACGTTCGTGTTTAGTACTCGTATTAATTGTGTCGTGTCATGTCTTACCAATTTAACACAAGTAAGCACATTTGCTAGCCCTATCAATTCCCATATGTTTGAATAATGTGTCCTAAACTGTCCAATGAACCAAGGATATTTATCGCTTATGGTCACTTAAGGCAACAACTTCCGACTTTGAGACGTTACATATATATCAGTCTATTTAACAGATGAATCACGTAATATGTGGGTTTTGTTGCTAAAGACCATACGTTTGTGAAAATCTAAACACTGATTTTAGGTTAGGGAAGATACATATGACATGTTGGAAAAAGTGATGAAGTGAATGTTGAAAATAATGTGTTTCCTTACTATGTTAGTAGGATACGACAAAGCAGATACTAGGGAGGATAAAATTATTGGGAAGATATTATTAGGGGTTGTTTGGCTAAGCTTTTCAAAATGACTTATTTGCTTATTTGCTTTCTGAAAAGCAAATAAGCAAATAAGTCATTTTGAAAAGCTCCATTTTAAAGCTTTTCAAAATAGCTTATTGACTTATTTGCTTTTCAGAAAAACAAATAAGCAAATATGTCATTTTGAAAAGCTTAGCCAAACAGCCCCTTAGTATAGAGGTGTACAAACCGGTTAACCGGTTATTAAAAAAACCGGTTAAAAAAAAACCGGTTTTTTCACCCAAAATAAAAACCGGTTTTTTTTATAACCGGTTCCGGTTACTAACCGGTTTTTGAGGTCCAAAACAATAACCGGTATAACCGGTTGGGACCGGTTTTTAACCGGTTTTTTACCGGTTTTAACCGGTTTTTTAATAACCGGTTCGGTTAATAACCGGTTTTTGAAGTCAAGAATAGTAACCGGTATAAAAACCGGCGGTTAAAAAAAACCGGTTATAAAAAAACCGGTTAAAAAAAAAACCAGTTTCGGTTTTTTTTTCCGGTTTCGGTTCTAAAACCAGTTTTTTTGTACACCTCTACCTTAGTATGTGTAAAATTTGTATAGGCTTTTAAAGAAAACCATGTTTGATAATGTGGAAGGCTTAATGGAATCTAGCCTCTAGATATCCGGATATAGTGGATTTAAAAGATAACTACTAGAAATTCTATGGCGTAAGGCATTAGGAAATATGTGTGTATTATTGAATACTTATTTTATTTACGGTGATATTAGGTTTAATCATACAAAATTTAATTCATGTACCAAAAATAAAGTCTTAATATACTAAAAAGACATCGTGTTTAATATACTGATGGCAGCTACCGACATGTGTTTCTTTAATAATAATATAATAATAATAATAATAATAATAATAATAATAATAATAATAATAATAATAAAAAAGTCCAAATAAGGAAAGTAAACATCAAGCGCTAAACATGACTGAGTTTTTTAAAGTTAACGAACACTAGGTATTAGAGAAAAATCAAATTACTGTTGTAACAACGGCCTACTAACAACCAATATATGAAGTACATGAACATAAGAACAAGTATCAAATGAACATAGAGAGAAAGATAGAACAGAGAGTTCTTATTCATTGGGAGATGTGTACATACAATACAAAGAAGCCTCTATATATAAGGTTTTTACATTAATGCAAAGAAAACAAAGAAAGGAGAGTTAGAATGTAGATAATCACTATAATATAATTTATTTACAACATTCACCCTTGGCTATCCGCATGATAAAAGAAAACAATGTATGATACACCTGGTGGTGCGGCCTCGTTCTAAACCCTTGCTAAGAAAACCCAGTATAACTTATTTTTTCTCCATGTGCGGACCATATGAAGGCCCCCTTGCGGTCCGCAAGGGGTCTGTCTGATAGAAGGTTCCACCGGCTCACAAAATTTGAATTTCTCCCTCCCTTTAACTCCCAACTACCTTCATTAACCCCTCCAAAACCTAATCCACATTATGAATATCATCCCCTAACACCTCATAAACACTTTCACCACCTCCAATTCACTTCCAAACACACTCAAATCTCCAAGGTCTTCAACTTTGGGTAGAAAGTTCTAAGTACAAAACAGTGAGTTTTGGTCACTTTCTCGCACTTTCTATCTTGTTTTTCTTCTTCACCTTCCTTGGAACACCTCTAGGAGTATTACCACTTGTTTACTAAGGTAAATAAGTAAGGTAAACCACCATTTTGAGGTCAAAATTAGGATTTTTAGGAAACTTTTTATACTAGCTCTATCTTTGTTTTGTTTTGCTTTGCTTTTGGAACATCTTTAAGTCACCAACAAATTTTCATGTTGAATGACTTGGGTTAATGTTTAATTCCAGAAACTTGAGTGTCATATGCCTCCTTTTTATGTTCTTGTAAGTCTATAAGTAACCCACAATAATAAAGTGAGTGATACCACACTAACTCTCCAATTACGCAATGTTAGAAGCACTCGTCTTGGTTATACCTCACTTAGTTACTTAGCAAAATAGATAGTTTACTTATCCAATTCTTACTTATATTCATGACCATCTAAATCATCAATTATATTGGTGATTTTGTGCAATGGTGAAATCTTGATGGTAATGGATTTATCCTTGACAAATGCTTGACTATATATAGGGTTAGGATAAAATGAGAACCACCTTGAGTTGTGAGAACCATAAGAACTAGGCCTTCCAAAAGGTTTTTCCAAAAAAAAAAAATTCTCAAAAATCTTTTAAAAAATCATTTGTTTCAGCAAACCATAATATTAACCAATCCATAGTTGAATATTATGTGATAAGGTGGAGAATATCTTAGTCTTAGATTCCTTATTTTGGGCTTCTAATGGGTGTTTGACACTCATGGAAAACACATTAATAATAGTGTCCAAATAAGTGTTTAGGCAAGATATGTTTTATGTACTTTCATACTCAGAAATTTTGTTTACTTTCCAATCTCCAACTCCTCATATGTCGCAACCCCGGCCCCCTATCAGTCCTGAGAACGGGCGGCCGCGAGACCAGTATCGGTGGTATCATTTGTTTATCATTTTGGCAGCGAAAATTTTATCAGGACCGTAGTTATGAAATGTTTATCAGAGTAAAACCACCATATTTTATATTAATAACCACATGGGTAAAACCCAAGTTTTTTATTACAACATGTTTATAGGGGTAAACCCTATTTTATTGAATTTAAAACATCGTCTTTTAGGTATCTTTTATAGCCACATTTTTCCAAGCCGTCAGTGCTCTCCAGCTGGCTTTCTTCTAATTTGGCTTTTACATTTTGTTACCTGAAACGCGTTTTAAAAACATTTGTCAGCGAAAAATACTGGTGAATGAATCCCTAGTTTAATCAAGAAGAGTTTTCTCTTTTAACAGTATTGAGAGCTATCACATTGTTTATTTCTACACAATTACTCATTCAGTATTGTCAATCCTGACTGGTGGGTCATATTACACATTGGCTAACTCGTTGTCCAATGCTAACGTGTTTCACATTTTGTATACAAAACCCCAACATACCGGCAGTAATTGAAGAATTACAAAGACTCAATCACTGCTAATTATACTTTAAAACATTTAAGGTTTTGTAAAAACAATTTACAAAAAGGAGATTACTCACATTGCTGTCTTAGACTTTGTTTAAGGGTTTCCTGGTGTTAATCTATTAATTACACAAATGTACATATGTTAGTAAAATAACCCATTATTTACATTAGTAATACCTTCCCCGAGACGGCATTCCAACGACTACGTCGGGCAGAACCTCGACAGCTGTTACGGAACCCTGGATCAATCGGGCAGCGTATCTAATACGTAACCGGGTTTATAATACTTACGTCAGGGCAGAACTTCGTTAATTAGGGGTATTATGCCCGGAAATTATGTTATCTATTCAGAAATTCGTTGAGAGAGAAAGAGACTGAGCGATTTGGGACTGAAGCCCGAGCTCCCCATTTATAGGGCCTGAAATCGGGTTTCTCGCGGCCCGCGTAGACCTAAGGGTCGTCTTACGCGGCCCGCGTAGTAGGGTGTCTAGACCGTAGCTGATCCGGGTCACGAGTATAGGTCCAACACGCGCTGCCACATGTCAACACCGGGTGATGCCTCGTTTTTGTTCGCTCGCGGCCCGCGTAAGCAGTAGCCAAAGGCTACGCACCCCGCGACAGCCTCTATTTTCTTGTTTTTATTTTATTTTTAATGATATTTCATATTTTGGGCTTGGTTTTCACGTACGGGGTGTATTTTAAGACATATAGGGGTATTTTAATATATATTAGGGTGCCAGAAAAAAATTCAGGAGGGTTGTTATATCCTCCCTACCTTGTTTTAGAACTCGTCCTCGAGGTCTACTGGAACAAGTGTGGATATTTCCTTTACATTTCTGATTCAAGCTCCCATGTGTATTCTGGTCCTCTTTTGGAGTCTCATTCCACTTTGACCAGAACTAATCTCCTGTGCTTGAGGTTCTTAACTTTCCTATCTTCAATTTGTAGAGGCCTCTCTACAAATTTTAACTGTTCATTTACCTCTGTATCCTTAAGAGGTACTACGAGTGATTCATCAGCTAAGCATTTCTTGAGATTAGATACATGAAATACATCATGTATTCCTGCCATTTCCTCTGGCAGTTGTAGCTGATAGGCTACAGGTCCTATTCTTTTAATAATCTCAAAAGGTCCAACATACCTGGGGCTTAGCTTTCCCCTTTTGATGAATCTTACCACTCCTTTCTAGGGAGAGATTTTCAATAACACTTTATCTCCTACTTGAAATTCCAATGGCTTACGTCGGTTATCAGCATAACTCTTTTGTCTATCACGTGCTGCTTTCAGTCGTTCTTTGACTTGAATGATTTTGTCTGTTGTTTCTTGTACTATCTCGGGTCCAGATAATTGTTTTTCTCCAATTTCTGCCCAATAGACTGGCGTTCGGCACTTTCGTCCATAAAGTTCTTCGAATGGTGCAGCATTAATACTTGTGTGATAACTGTTATTATAAGAAAATTCTATCAATGGTAAATGATCGTCCCAATTACCTCCGAAATCAATTACACAAGCTCTAAGCATGTCTTCCATGGTCGTCCTTTCGCTTTGTCCGTCCGTTTGAGGATGATAAGCGGTGCTTAGATTTATCTTGGTTACCATTGCTTTTTGGAAACTTGTCCAAAAATTAGAGGTAAAACGACTATCTCTGTCAGAAACAATTGATAGAGGAATTCCATGTAAAGAAACTACTTCATTTACATATAATTTAGCTAATTGTTCCATACTGAAAGTTTCGTTCATTGGTAGGAAATGAGCTGACTTGGTTAGCCTGTCTACAATCACCCAGATTGTATCATTACCTTTCCTGGTTTTGGGTAATTTAGTAACAAAATCCATTGTTATCAATTCCTATTTCCAAACAGACATTTCTAACTGTTGCAGTAAACCAGAAGGTTTCAGATGTTCAGCTTTGACTTGTGAACAAGTTAAACACTTTGCAACATATGCTACTATATCCTTTTTCATTCCTATCCACCAAAAATTCGTTCTAAAATCCTGATATATCTTATCATTTCCAGGATGCATCGTATACTTAGACTTATGGGCTTCTTCTAATATACGGTGACGTAGGTTTCCTAATTTAGGTATCCACATCCTTTTCTTATGGAATCTCCAAATTCCATCTGTTCCTTGTTCTAATTCCTTAATCATTCCTTTTAACTTTTTCAGTATCATCCTTGATTACTGATTCTTGTGCTTTTCTAATCTGTTCATTTAAATCTACTTGCAGATTTAACTTAAGAGAACGTACTCTTTTTGGCTTTTCGTGATACTTTCGACTTAAAGCATCAGCTACTATGTTTGCCTTTCCTGCGTGATACTGGATATCACAATCAAAATCACTAAGTATCTCCATCCAGCGTCTTTGTCTCATATTCAATTCTTTTTGCCCAAAAACATACCTTAAACTCTTATGGTCGGTGAATATGGTAAACTTACTACCGTATAGGTAATGTCTCCAAATTTTAAGGTCAAAAATTATAGCTCCTAACTCTAGATCATGGGTTGAATAATTCTCTTCATGATTCTTAAGTTGTCTAGAGGCATAAGCTATAACCTTTTGACGTTGCATTAATACACATCCATAACCTAATTTGGAAGCGTCACAATAGATTACAACATCTTCAGTTCCTTCTGGTAACGCTAGTATGGGTGCATTGGTTAGTCTTTACTTAAGAATTCTAAAGGCTTCTTCTTGTTTTGGTCCCTATTCAAATTTAACGGATTTACAGGTTAACTTAGGTAAGGGAATGGCTATTCTAGAAAAATCTCGAATAAATCTTCTATAATAACCAGCCAATCTTAAGAAACTTCTAACCTCAGTTGGTGACTCAGGGGTTTTCCACTTGGTAATTGCCTCAATCTTGGTGGAATCTACATGAATTCCTTCATGATTGACTAGATGTCCAAGAAATTGTACATGTTCTAACCAAAACTCACACTTCGAAAACTTAGCATAAAACTTTTCTTTTCTTAATAAACTTAGAAGTGCGTGCAGATGGGCTGCATGTTCCTCTTTGCTTTTAGAATAAATAAGAATATCATCTATAAAGACAATTATGAATTTATCCAAATATGGCTTACATATTCGGTCCATCATGTCCATGAATGCAGCTGGGGCATTGGTTAAACCAAATGGCATGACAGTAAATTCATAATGGTCGTACCTTGTTCTGAAAGCGGTCTCAGAAATGTCCTCTTCCTGTACCTTTAATTGATGATATCCTGACCTTAAATCAATTTTTGAGAAAAATCGTGCTCCTTGCAATTGATCAAACAGATCATCTATTCTTGGTAATGGATACCGATTCTTAATCGTTACTTTATTCAATTCACGGTAATCAATACACATACGCATTGATCCGTCTTTCTTTTTAACAAATAAAATCGGTGTTCCCCATGGTGATGAGCTTGGCTGTATGAATCCCTTTTCTAATAATTCATCTCATTGTTTCTTCAGTTCTTGCATTTCTGTGGGTGCCAAACGATAAGGTGCTTTGGCAATTGGTGCGGTTCCTGGTATCAAATGGATTCTGAATTCAACTTCCTTGTCTGAAGGTTGTCCTGGTAGCTCTTCTGGAAATACATCTGAAAACTGGGATACTACTGGAATATCCTTTAATTCTTTTCCTTTAGTGTTAGTGATTATGGAAATCAAATACACTAATGATCCTTTCCTTATATAACTTGTTGTTTTCATCACAGAGATGAACTTTGTGGATTTAGAGGTTTTATTTCCTTTAATTGTGATCTTTTAACCCCTTGGTGAATTTACTTGAATTGACTTTTGATCACATAAAATACTAGCTTTATTGGCTATTAACCAATCCATTCCTAACACAACATCAAATCCTGCCAGATTCATTGGGTAAAGATTTGCAATAAATTTCTGATTTAAAATTTCTATTCTTGCTCCCTGCAAGATTTCAGAAATTTTAATAGTTTCCCCGTTTACTGTTTCTACTAGACATTCTTGTGGAAGTTTAGTTAATGATTGATTAAGAAGTTTGCAAAATGATGTATTAATAAAACTATGGTTCGCACCAGAGTCAAATAATACTTTAGCAAAAACATCATTAACTAAAAACGTACCGGTGATCACATCCGAGATCATCTTTGCTTCTTCTGCAGTCAGAACAAATGCTCTAGCATTTTTAGTATTCTTGGTATTTGCAGCTGGAGCTAACTTTGGACAGTTAGGCTTGATATGAACTTGTTCTCCGCAGTTGTAGCATATCCTGTTGTTAGGCTTTTTCCTGCAGTCTTCCTCCTTGTGTCCATATATTTTGCAAAAGTTACAGTATATGGAGCATCTTCCGGAATGCTTCCTTTTGTAATACTTACAGTAGGGTGCAGAGGTAGAGCCTATATTTCTCCCACGGTTAGAATTTCCAGAACGGAATTCTTGAGTAAGCTTATGGGTTAGGTTCCTCCTTTGATCCTCTTCTCATGTACGGACTAATTCATCTGTCAAGGTGTTGGCTAGTTCTACTGCTTCTTCTATGGTTTGAGGTCTAGCTGCCTTGACTACATGTCTAATCTCCCCAATTAATCCCCAGATGTAACGGGAGATTAAAACGGGTTCATGCGATGCAAGGGTTGGTACTATTCTAGCATATTCAAAGGATAATGTAGTATAACCCTTACTATCTACACCAATCATCCTAAGATTTAGGAATTTGTTTGCTATCTGTTCCTTTTCATTAGGAGGACAAAATTTCCTTTCTATCATGTTTTTAAATTCCACCCATTCCATATTATAAGTCCTATCACTTCCTCTAGACTGGAGGATAGTGTTCCACCATTCTAGTGCTGAATTCTTAAACAGATTGGAAGCAACATTATCTTATCCTCTTCCGCACATTTAATTATTCTTAAGACTGCCTTAGTCTTTTCTATCCAGCGTAGAGATGCAACGACTCCTTCATTGCCCGAGAATTCCATCGGTTTACAATATCAGAATTCTTTATAAGAACAACCGTAAGACACAGTTCTTCTTCTTTTGGGAATGGGCACTTGAAGTACGGGTCCATTGTTTATGTTGTTTTCAGGTTCAGAAGGTCATTTACTATCATGTTTACTTTTATTTTTTGCTTCCCTAACCGTTTTGATAATATATGGCACCGCATCTATTATCCCTTGTGCCACTATATGTTGCATGGCACTGTTATCCACTTGGTTTCCATTATTGTTGTTGTTCGCGTTCTCATTATCCAAGTTATTGTTACTCTGGTTTTCCTGGTTTACTTTGTCGTCCATCTGAATTTTAAACATTTACCAATTATTAATATCACAAAATAATTAATAATTTAGGTAACAATCACACAAAACACATATTGGCCAAAAGGGTCGAGCATTGCGACTTTACTCTTTTCTATTATAGTATGCTTCTAATACAAACCAATACTAGAAATTAAAAATTACAATACAATACTACTATGCATCACTAACCACGAAGTGGTCTATACTAAAACATATATTATTATTATTATTATATTTATTTATTTTTTTCATACAAACATATTATATATTATTACATTATTATTATTATTACCAACTCCCCCATCACCTTTACTGATTTGGATTCATCTAGTAATCCATATTGCGCTCGTCGTACTTCCAGACGAGTCGCTCTCCTACCTGTCTCATCCTCTCACTACTCTCTAAAATCCCTTCTCTGAAAGTTCGGAGCTCGTGCACATTTTCTGCACTCATTGGGGGTGCAGGTGCTGGTATTGGGTCCGGGTACTGGGGCATGGGGTTCTCCTGAGGATACGGATTCTCTAAGATTTCCCTAATGTATTCATCATTGTAGTAGGGATCTAGAGGGTCCAGACCTGGATAGGCTGCTAAATTCGGCATGGGTTCGTCATTTAGGTGGTAGCGTGGCACATAATCCCTATGATCATCGAACCATAGATCATAATACGGGTCTAAGGGATTAGGGGCTGGTATCCTAGGTATCTCCTCAGGGTTGAAGTCATGCATTTCTTCTTGATTTTTGAGGTTGTTTTCTATCTCCATCGGCTGAGTGGGGAAGAAAGGTAAGGGTTGTGGGGCTACTAGTTGTTCCAGGTTTGGGTCGGCAGCTGTTGTTGCTAGGATATGAAAATTGGCTAAGCTCCTATTAAGCATATCCTGAGTATGGGCATCTGACTCTCGCTTAGCGGCTACCAGGACTCTTTGCTGTTGGAACTTTCGCATTCTTTTCCTACGCTCAAATGCTCCCTTACTGAACCATCCTCTTTTTTTTCTGAGGGAATGGCTCTTCAGACTGAGCCTTAAAGACAAACATCCCTTCTTCCTGATCAGCTGAATACCCAGAGAGGGTAGGCTGGGAAGAAGTACCTTCACTCCTAGGTGAATCAGACAACTGACGATACACGTCTGAGGGTCCTTGATCACTCATACTGTAAACTAACAAATAGTCAAATAACACATAACAATAAAATACAGATATACACGTATTTTCGTAATTAATTTCCTAACAATTTGGATAATATATTGGTGTCAGCAGAACACTTCTGTGGCTGAATCAGTGGCTAGGCTCTGATACCACCTTCTGTCGCAACCCCCGCCCCCTATCTGTCCCGGGAACGGGCGGCCACGAGACCAGTATCGGTGGTATCATTTGTTTATCATTTTGGCAGCAGAAATTTCATCAGGACCGTAGTTAGGAAATGTTTATCAGAGTAAAACCACCATATTTTATATTAATAACCACACGGGTAAAACCCAAGTTTCTTATTACAACATGTTTATAGGGATAAACCCTATTCTATTGAATTTAAAACAGCGTCTTTTAGGTAACTTTTATAGCCACATTTTTTCAAGCCGTAAGTGCTCTCCAGCTGCCTTTCTTCTAATTTGGCTTTTACATTTTGTTACCTGAAACGCGTTTTAAAAACATTTGTCAATGGGAAATACTGGTGAGTGAATCCCTAGTTTAATCAAGAAGAGTTTTCTCTTTTAACAGTATTGAGAGCTATCACATTGTTTATTTCTACACAATTACTCATTCAGTATTGTCAATCCTGACTGGTGGATTATATTACACATTGGCTAACTCGTTGTCCAATGCTAACGTGTTCCACATTTTGTATACAAAACCCAACATACCGGCAGTAATGCTATTGCATGCTAGTATGTTACATGATTTAGTATACTTTAAACATGTGGATTTGAGACTTATTCTTTTATATGCTATGTAGACAAACTAGTTTGCTCATCGACATAATTTGTGTTGACGGATATTTTATACATGTTGCACGAAATGTTTGATGAGCCATTACAAGAAAACTATTTAGGGTGGATTTAGATACTCACCAAATTTCTTTATGCATTTTAATGTTTGATTCTTGTAACTTGCAGTTGTCGTATTTTCTTTAATACAATGTATTGTGTTATTCGAATATATGACAATGGACTTTTGAACCTTAAATATTATCAAAATTTTAGGGTTAAGACGTATTTAAGCAATCTATTACGTCTTGGCTCGATGTTTCCGCCATCGATTGGGGTGTGACAACTGTCAAGATAGATGTTGAGCCTAAGCTTGAGCCAACTGTCAAGATAGATGTTGAGCCATTACATAACTTGCATAACCTTAACTGCCATTGACAAATACAAATGCAAACAATACAAACAAAGTCCATCTGATTATCAAACAGGTTTCCATCTTAGGAGCAACCCTGGAATGATTATTTTCTATTTCTGTTACTTGTTATTGATACATTCGGACCTCCTCTTTTAAATCCATGAGTTGGTCTTCAAGCACACTCTTGGAATTCAGCAGCCTTGTGATGACTTGGCTTGACCGATTACATAATGGAGGATCGTGCCATGCAAAGAATTTGCACCTAGAATGTTGAAATAAAAGAGGAATTAGGGCTTGAAAATGTAAAAATTAGGGCTTAAAATGCATACCAATTGAGGGCATGTGTAAAATTGATGTCCTGGATTACTTTAAACCACGATGTTTCGATTGCTGCTTGCCTACCACATTTGTAGAGAACCATCATGAATGTGAAGATGAAGAACAGTTGTTGGATGATTCAGGTGAAGAAGAAGGGTTTCTAAGTGTGACAACCAGTGATTTATGGCTCTAATTACATGATTAACAAATGTTTTGGAGGATAATAAATAGTGTTTAAGACATAAATTAACATAATTAGGCCTTTAGTATGCCTAGGAACGTCTATTCGATTGTACAGTACGCGTATGACGATCTGCGGAGAACTACGGAATATTAAACGGTAACGAATTGAAAACCGTACAAAATACCGACAACGCCAAGAAATACGAATTTTATACGAATATTTTATACTTATAAATTTAGTTTTTCGAAATTATCGTACTTTCGTACGTCACAAAGCGAAAACGTAAACGAAAAACGCGACTACAGGAAACGCACCGACAACGAAACAGAAGCATCGGAGACGTGTGTAACCTTCAAAACTTAAATTTTTATGCTATATTTAGCTTCGTAATAAAATTTTAGTAACTGCAGTCGAAACCGGATCAGAAAACGGATTATAATGGCAACAACGTAATTTTACGCGATTATTACCGTAATAGATAAACGAACGCGCCAAACGCGACTACTGATTCTATTTTTCATAATTTGATCCTATAAATTTATTTCACAACGCTCCAAGAAGTTTGGGTTTGAAAATGGATCTCGTAGGAACTAACGGGCCATTTATAAAACGCAAAGTGGGCGTGTGGGCCTTGGGCCCAAGCCCAAGCCCACTAATTGAAAACCTAACTATATAATGTTGTCAAAACCCTAACATTTCCATTATCATCAGCCGTATACCCTATCCTTTTCCCTCTTCTTCTCTCAAACTCAATTGCAGACACTCACATAAAACCTCACACTCTGTACACTCCTCTTCTTCACCTCCTTATCTTGAGAAAACCCTAACTTCATTCAAAACATACACACACACACGCAAGAAGGACTTCATCTTCTCCAAATAAATCACACGCACACACCTCTCGATCCCTGCTACACACCTCAAACAAATATGAAAAACACAACAATCAGGCATTATCTCCACATTCCCCCTTTCGAGTGAACACCGGCTGTCACAGCCCCTGACCCCATCCCGTGAGCGGGAGCCACGAGACTCAGAGCATATGGTATCGGTGTTTATCAATTTAGCAGCGGAAAGTTTCATCAGGACCGTAGTTAGGAAATATTTTTATCAGAGTTTAAACACTAAAATGTTTAAAATAGATAAATGGGATAATACCCAAGTTTTTCTTTTTCTGATAATACATTTATATTAAACAAGTGGGACAAAACCCGATTTTCATTTGTAATATGTTTATAGGTATAAACCCTAATTATTGAAAACAATTCTCCTTTTTAATTAGGTAACTTTTATAGTCACTTTTCTAAGCTTTCAGTGCTCCCCAGCTTGCTTTTATGGGCTTCACACTAAGTTACCTGAAACACGTGTTTAAAACATTTTATCAGCAAGAAATACTGGTGAGTGAATCCCAGTTTAATCAAAACAGGTTTTATCATTTTACAGCATTGAGGGCAATCAGCAATTACATTTGTTTATTTTTCTACCTTAATTACCACCCACAGTACTGTCAATCGATGACTGGTGGTCATGCTACTACTCACAGTGTAGTAACAAATTTTGTATACAAAACCCCAACATACCGACGATAATTATAGAATTACAAATACTCAATCACTGTAAATTTTAACTTAAATAATTGAGGTTTTGTAAAAATAGTTTACAAAAAGGTTTACAAAAAGGAGATTACTCACATTGCTATTTTAGGTTTTTCCCTGTGACTTCCTGGTTATAATCTAATAAATTAAACAATGCACACACATTAGTATAATAACCCAATTTACATTAGTTATACCCTCCCCGAGACAGAACTCCAACGACTACGTCAGGCAGAGACTTGACAGCCGTTACGGCGCACTAGATCAATCAGGTAGCATATCTAATACGTAACCGGGGGTTATAATACTTACAACGAGGCAGAGCTTCGCTAATTAGGGGGTATAATACTTGGAAATTACTTATACTTTCATAAATTTAGAGAGGAAATCGAATTGTTAACGAATTCCAAATGAATCTGATCGATCCAATTTATAGGGCTACTCAGTGAGTCCCTCGCGCCCCGCGACGGAAATCAAAGGGGCCATCGTGCCCAGCCAGGGCCAAAAAGGCGGCATAAAGGTGATAAGTCATCGGGTGGGGTTGACGCGTGTCATGCCACATGGCGGCACCGGGTTCTGCCACTAATCCCTTCGCTCACGGCCCACGAAGAATCAAAAGCCGTCTGTCGCGCCCCGCGATAGACTTAAATTATTGTTTTTATTTGATTTTTTATTATATAAAGTTATTCAGGACCGGTTCTGTATACGGGGTTTATTTTAGGACGTATAGGGGTGTTATAAATATTTTAGGAGTATCAGAAATATTTTAGGAGGGTTGTTATATCCTCCCCACCTTGTTTTAAATCTCGTCCTCGAGATTCGAGTTACTATATTCCCGTGGAGTTATACCAAGTCTTGTAGTTAGTAAAAATAGTGTCAAAGCATCTTTGGAAGCATCTAATTGATGGAAGTTCTGAGCTCCTAGCCGTTGGGCAGAAATTTGGAGAAAGCAACTCATCTGAACTCGAGATAGTGCAAGAAACAATAGACAATATAGTTCAAGTTAAAGCAATATGAGATTATCCGAACAGATGAAAACTTTTCAAGTGATTTTGGTTAAAAGTTTCTCTATGAAAGGGATAGTTAGATTTGTTAAAAGAGGGAAGTTAAGTTCCAGGTATGTTGGACCATTTATTAAACGAATAGGACCCGTAGCTTATCAGTTATAACTGGCGAAAATGTATGCATGAAATCTTACAAAAACGCTTAGCAGGCGAATCCTTAGTGAGAATTTTCTAAGGACAATGAGAAACTTAAATTAGTTTCAGGAATTGATGTTAACAGAACGTGATACAATTGAATTTCACAAACTCAATAGAGACATATCAATCAAATGTAAATGATCTTTAGGAACAATAGGATGTAATGTCAGAAAAGAACTTACTTGATTGTTCAACTGAGAAGAACTCTGAATCAATAATCTCAATTGAAAATAGAAGTATGAAAAATGATTTGATAATAATCAACCCAGAACTCAGTGACGTTTATTTATACACCGGACAATACAATAGAATTTAGTGTATCATGGTCTTAATACATAATTGTATCAAGACTACCTGAATGATAAGTCAATCGAATGACGTATGAATTGATATGATTAGGGTTTACTATTAGCACATGCTTCAAATTTATACAGACATCGCAAGGTGTTGTAGTGATTGAAAGAATTCAATGATTACGGTGACCGAATGAATTTACCGTTTTCGAAATTAACTGAAAGTTTCAATGAAGTGAATCTGGATATTCAAAAGATAGGATGTTCAAATGAAGGAACAACTGAATATCATAGGATTGATGAAAGAAATTTTGGAGGCACATTGGAATAAGAATTTGGGTACCTTTATCTTAACACAAAACTGGTTTAGGATGATGAATCGATAAATAAATAAATTTGTACCTCAGGTGTGAAAACGAAATGAGTCCAAGTTTCAAAGAAATCGCCACCGCAAGGTGTCGTGGATTAGCAAACGATTTATTAGAGTCGTAGACTTTGAATAGGTCTACTATGATTCAAACAAATGAAATTACCTTGTATATGATGATCTCAATTCATCATATGGGATTTTGAATCGAATGTGTGGAGCAAGTTCAAACAATTTGAGCTTGGTTTGGATATATTCTAACAATGGATATATGTTTTGGCAAGAAATGGTTACAATGAAAACTCGATAAGTATCTTTGAAAAGGAAGAGAGTTTTCCAAAAAATCTGTTGACTTGATATCAAAAGTTAACGTTTTTGCAATAATGCAAGTTATCAAGATTTAAAATGAGTATCACAACATAATATTCAAACTCGGGAATAGAAAATCTTTTGAAGTGGAATCACATGCATGACATTCAATGTACGTATGACATAGGAATTTGTCAAGAGATGAGGCAAATGAGAATTGGCTTTATAAAAGAAAAATAAAGACCTTTTATTGATGAAATTTTGATCGGAATCAAAAGTCAACTAACTTAAGTATAGTCAAAACATAAGGGTGCTTATTTTAGAAGTTTTTGTTGCCTCCGGTATTGTAATTTTTATGCGTTTTCCTTAGCCTCATCTGGGTTTCTATCCTCGTTGTCGGGTGCCTTAGATAGTTTCGGGCAGTAGAGACGGAAGTGGCCTGGATCTCCGCATTTGTAACATACATTAGTTTTTCTTCTCCTTCTACATTCTTGCTCTGTATGCCCAGCCTTCTTGCAGAAGTTACAGCGAAATGTCTTCTTAGAATGGCGTTTTCTTACGTGCTTCTTGTTATGTTTGTTACAGGTAGGTCGTGTGATTGACGATCCAGCTTCTTGGTTCTCATTGGTTTTGTCAGAGCGAAATTCCTTATAAGAGTAGCTATAGGTTGTGGTTTTCTTTCGCTTGGAGGATGGAGCTTTGATACGAATATCATGACCACCATTGTTAATAGGGTTAGGTTTGAAGTGATGGGTATGCTCACAACGTAAAGTAGGACTTTCGTTTATAGACATAGAAATTTTAATAGCTTCAATGATCGAAGGTATGGCATTCGATATTCCTTGAGCTATTATGTTTTCTATAGTGCTCTTATCCAAAGAGTTTTCATTACTAGTCTGAATTTTTTGATTACATGTTATTTCCTTTGACGTCTGAATTGCAAACATATTCCGATATAATTATCACAGAACTAAGCAATTATACAGGCATATTTTTGTCGCTCATTTAGCACAAGTATAATCATATCTATCAGTATGATGCATTGATATATATTTTAACATTTTTTCACTATATATTTTATCAAAATATAAGGGAAGTATATATGTAATTGTAACACCACGTAAAAATATGTCCAGTTATGTAAAGACACGTGTCCTAAACTCTAATTATGTGAAAGATTGAGTTTGAAGGACTAAAGTTGCCAAACGATGAAAATATGAAACCACAGGGAGTAAAAGTGTCAACATGCCAAACTTATGCCTCTGAATAACCATACACGAAGAATATATTCTTAAACGAGTGATTAATTGGATATAAGAAGCCGTTTATGAAAATAATCGGAAGATTATAAACTATAGGGGTTAAACGTGTCAACATGTTAATTCTTACCTCTGAGTGACCTTTTAACGAACCCGAAGCTTCGAAATATTCAAATATACTCTCAAGAATAAGTAGTATAAATTTCATGTGGTTTCGAGATCGTTATATAAGTTTTCAAGACTTTGGGTGAAAAGTGTCAACAAGATGAAACTTGTATTTATAGTGATATTTAACGAAACCAGGCCTAACGGAGTTTGGTTATACTCCTTGAACCTCTACAATTATCAGTCTAAGGTCGGTTCATAACCGAAAGTCGCAAAAGCTTGACTTTGCTTTGACATTCAATTCTGACCTGTTTAAGCTTAATTCTTGTAGGTCCCTAAATCCGTATGGATCGTAACAGAATCGTCGATCTAACCCTATAAACCCGATCTTTATTGATTATCTTCAAACGATTACAATCAATCAAGATCTCCAAATTCGTCCAAGCCTTTGCTATTACGAATTCTCTCCAAAACTGTTTAAGCTAATTAGATGATTAACCTAAACCCTAATGCTAAGCTTTGTTTATATAGGACAAGCTTTGCATATGGACTAGGTCATGGGCAAGGCCCATTTCGCAAACCATCCCCCATATGTGGGTTTGGTTTGGCCCAATCACTCTTAATTAACTATTACAAAGCTAAACCCACTAAACGTTTATCGTTTTACTAAATACAAGATATCCAAAGAACAAATCTAAGCTTTTGTCACAAATATGCACCAACAAACTCCCCCTTGACAATAGCTCACAAAGGTAACTTCAGTCTTCAGAATCTCACAGTCTTTTGGTCTTTGGACAGCTTCAGCTTCAATAGCTTCTGTCAGCAATAGACTCCCCCTAAGCTGATGTATCCAATCACCAAATCTTCAAAATCATTAGCATTTGAGTAAACTCCAGTTCAGCATTTGCATAGTAATCTTCAAACTCTTCAACTTTGTCTACAATGTAGAAAGGAGGTTCTACCATGCATCCAATCAAACTCTCATCTTCTCAACACAGCAACTTCTCAGCAAACATACTGCTTCAATCTGTATACTATAAAACAAACATCTCGAGAAACCATAAGAATTTTTCAACAACAAGGTTAAACAAATTATTATTATTATTCAAGAGAGAGTAAAACTGTATCACAGATTAAGCACTTTTCAATTCAGCACCAACACGCACAAATTGTAAACAAACACCCTATAACCTGCATTAGTTAAAATTTTAAACCCACGTTCTAACACAGTCTCCCCCTGTCGGTAACAATTCCTCCAAGAATAACAGTTTTCCGTACGTTAAGAATTTTAACAGAAAAAGAGACACTCTTTTTGGATTTCTATATTTTCTGAGAGCAAATAAATACGAAAAGCAATAAACACTCTATTTTTGTGAGAATCACCGGTAAGAAGATCATATCAGCACAATCAAACTGTTTTCACACTATTAGATAATTCTTTATATAATTTTCGTGAAAAGCAGTCCAATACGATTACCAGTATGTTTGTCCACTTAAACAAAATGCATGAACATTTCAAGTTCCATTACGGTATGATACTTTTAATGTAATATTATTCTGATATATTAGTGTGTCCCACTTCAGGATATACCCCCGCGATCAAGGTATGCACAAAGATTCATCATAGTAGGTGAGTATACTGAATTCATCCATTTTATTTTCAACGTTTAGATAATTGGTGATCAGGTCAGTACTTCTGTACAGCAAAGAGACCAAAATATCTAACAAGGGCTAAGACAGATACCATTTGTGGTATGATTTATGCATTTTGCACTTTTGAATGACTCTCTAGGAGAGCTTCTTCATTTTCAGGGTTTTGGCATTTTAGCTCTTTTAAGATATCCTGGTTGTGCCTAGGTCAGCATGTATCTGGATGCAGCAGAAGGACAACCCTGATATCCCCGGATGAAATAACAGTATAAAGACCCAAAACCTCAGATTTTGGCAATCTATCAACGCAAGATTTAAGGTCATTAAACCATACACCACTGATGTGTTCCCCACTCATACTCAGTGCATTTAGGTTTATATCACATTGGTAAGTTGATTATTTCATGCGTTTGCCTACTAGTACATCATATGATGAAGCTACTATCACACTAAAGAAATTTAATTCAGTTTGAGTGTGACAGTCTAACTTGCTGATGTACTATCATTTCTTCTTTTTTCACACAGTGAAAACTCATTTTGATTTTCTATTTTTTTATGATTTTTATTTTTCAATGTTTTTGTATTTTTGATTTTTAAGAAAGCAGTAAACTATTTACAAAATTCTTATGTTCAAAGCGAGCTCGATCAAAAGCTTTTGTGTAAAGATCATCAAGGTTATCTAGTGTGTCGACTCAGTGTAATTCAATGAGTCTCTTTTCAGCACAATCCCGTATAAAGTGATGACGTATGTCAATATGTTTAGTTCTACTGTGCTTTACGGGATTGTTTGTGATTGAAATAGTGGCATTATTATCTATCATAATAGGAGTACGAGTGAAATCCAAACCGTAATCATGCATCTGCTGTTGAATCCAGAGAACCTGAGAACAGCAGCTACCCGCATCAATATATTCAGCTTCACACGTAGATCTAGACACACAAGATTGCTTCTTGCATTGCCAAGACACAATCCTGCCTCCTAACAACTGACAACCACCTGTTGTAGACTTTCTGTTCGATTTGCATCCTCCAAATTCTAAGTCAGTGTAAGCGACAAAATTCAGATCACTATCAGCTGGATACCATAACCCAAGTTTAGGTTTCCCCTTCAAGTAACGAAGAATACGCTTCACTGCTTTCATGCGTGACTCGTTAGGATTCGCCTGATATCTGGCACACAAGCATACGGCAAACATGATGTCGGGTCTTGAAGCAGTCAAGTACATTAGAGAACCAATCATCGCCCTGTATTGAGTAGGATCAACATCTTCAGTGCTTTCATGATCTGGGCCAAGATTGTGATTTTCGCAAATGGGTGTGTTGAAAGTAGAGCAATCATTCATTTTGAACCGATCCAAAATGCCATACACATACTTCGTTTGATGAATAAACATCCCATCCTCCTTCTGTTCAACTTGTAATCCCAAAAAGTAAGACAGCTCACCCATAGTACTCATTTCAAACTTGCTCTTCATCACCTGTTCAAACTCTTTACACATGTTTTCATCTGATGACCCAAAGATGATGTCATCCACGTATACCTGTACCAGCAGAAAATCATCCTTCTTCTTCTTAATGAACAATGTACTGTCAATCTGACCTCTTTCAAAACCATTCTTTATCAGATGTGTAGACAGTGTCTCATACCACTCCCTCGGAGCTTGATGTAACCCATACAAAGCCTTATCAAGTTTGTAAACTCGATCTAGATAGTCTGGATCAACGAACCCATCTGGTTGTAAGACATACACCACTTCTTGGACTTTCCCATAAAGAAATGCACTCTTCACGTCTAGTTGGTAAACTTTAAAGCCCTTGAAAGAAGCAAAAGCCAGAAACAAACGAATTGCCTCCAACCTTGCCACTGGTGTAAACACTTCATTGTAATCTATTCCTTCTTGCTAATTGAAACCTTTGACCACCAGCCGAGCTTTGTTGCGTGTGACAATACCTCTTTCATCCTTCTTGCACTTAAATACCCATTTAGTGCCTATCTCTCTTTCACCTTTAGGAAGGTCCACTAACTCCCAAACCTTCAACTTCACAAGCTGGGCCAATTCATCTTGCATTGCTTCAACCCATGAATTGTCTTTAAGAGCCATATGAATGTTCTTCGGCTCCTCTTGTGAAATAAAGCAACTATACAAGCACTCGTTTAAAATCCCAGTCTTCTCAATCGACACAAATAAGCAAGAATTTGTGGTTATGCTTCTTCTCGTCTGAACACCTGCAGTAGGATCTCCAAGTATCATGTCAACTGGATGATCTCTATTTGCTCGTGTAGTAGCAACAACATCGATATCTAGATTATCACCCAGGTTTGATCCAACCTCCCCCTGAATATTCTGATTCGCAAACGGATTAATGAACTCCTCCTCCTGAATAGGTTCAGTGTCACTATCGCTTGAATCAGGATCAGCAACACCTTGGGAAGTTTCTGGAGCATCTGTCACATCAACATTCAATCTAGGCATAAACTGGCCTTCATCTTCTTCACTAATCGCTGTTTGAATCAGCTGAGAATCATCTATATCAGAAAATCAGGAATATTAGATGATTTAAAAACACTTTCATAATCATATAATACAGCTGGACCACTCATTGTAAACAACCTCAATTTTACCAGTTTTAAGATTAAAAACCCTTTTATTCGGTGTGCCAGACACGTAACCTAGAAAGTAGCCTTCGTCAGCCACCTCACTGAATTTTTGTTTATCTTTGTTTCGCACAATGGTGCAGGGTAATCCAAATGGTTCAAAGCCCGTTAAGTTTGGTTTTTCATTAAACATAAGTTCAAGACAAGTTTTGTTAAAACGTTTAACGGTTAAAACTTTGTTTAGGACGTAGCAAGCTGTATTCACAGCTTCTCCCCAGAAAAGAACTGGTAGCTTTGAATCTGAAAGCATAGTCCTAGCGGCTTCAATCAACATCCTGTTTTTCCTCTCAGTGACTCCATTCTGTTGAGGTGTATAAGTTGCGGAATATTGATGTTCAATTCCCTTTCGAAGACAATAGAGATCCAGAATTCGATTCTTGAACTCCGTGCCATTATCACTCCTTATCCTCTTGATCTTTGCATCATGGACGTTTTCCAATTTTGTAAAAAGATCTATTAGCATTTCTGTTGTCTCATCTTTTGTACCTAAAAAGAAAACCCATGAATAACGTGAGTAATCATCAGTGACAACAAGAAAGTAGTACTTTCCACCCATGCTCCTTACGTTCACTGGACGAAATAAATCCATGTGAAGTAATTCATAAGGGGCATCTATGGAATTTACTGTTTTAGACTTATGAGGTTTCTTGTGTTGTTTTCCCTTTTGACATGGAAGACATTTATGTTCCACGTGAAATCTCTGCATTGGAACCCCTTTCACTAGCTCATTTTTAATAATGTAATTCATTTTTCGGTAGTGAATACGGGCCATGCGTCTGTGCCACAACATAGATTCAGGTTCAGATGCTTTTGATAGCAAACATGCCACCGCTGCAGTTGGATCCTTGGCACCCATGTCCATGACATAAGTGTCATTTTCCTTGGTGCACGCATCACTGTCCAATCGTCCGGAATAACCAAACCCGGTTTCAACACCAATGCCTCAGACTTTGTGAAATGGACCGAGTGACCCTTGTCGCAGACTTGGGACAAGCTCATCAGATTGTGTTTAAGCTGCTCAACATAGTTCACTTTGTCTAAAGTGATCTTCCCATTCGTCACTTTTCCTCGACCAGTAATCCTACCACCTTTAGCACCAGCAAAATTTACATGTCCACCATCATATTCTTCAAATTCAGAAAGCAACCTCACATCCCCCGTCATGTGCCTGGAGCAGCCACTATCAACATACCATAAGTTGATAATCCTCCTTAGCAGCTCCTGCACACACCAACTAAAAGATTAGTTAGATTGGGGGACCCAAGCCTTAATGGTCTTGGGTCGTCCAAATTCACCAACTACTTGAACATCCATCCAATATCCATTACTCCTTACTGGAGTCTTGGTTCTCAGACCTGTTGATGGAAATGGGATTTAATTTCCACTAGGTCTATGGTCCTGAGGATTCCTATATGTGTTTAGACTATGTGACCTTTGAAAATTTTGATTTTGATTCCAAGAACCATGATTGTTGTAATTTCTAAAGCCATTGTTATAAAAAGTTCGACCACCATTATTTTGGTATCGATTTTGATATTGACCTTGGCTTCTGAAATTATTTGAATTTTGATTGTTAATTCTTGGTGAACTACTTCTAGTTCTCTCATATGTGCCTGATGTAGATTCAGGCTGAAATCTTGGTTGATTTGTTTGAAAACGAGGAACTTGTGGAGTTCCTTTTCTAGCCTTATCTACACCACCAGCAACACCCTCTTGTTGCTTAGGAGCAGATTTCTTTGGAGAATTTGAGACTTTCTCCTCATTATCACCTTTCTTCTCTGGTGATTTCCCTCTCTTTTTCTCACTTACTTGTGATTCAATCTTTTTGTTAGGACAGCTGTTTCATTTTTCATGTCGCTTCCTTGAACAAAATTAACTTTTTTAACAAAAGTTTGATTTTTGTTTTTAGGAGGTGTATTGATCTTTTTCAAAATAGGTTTGCTGTTATTTTCCTTCTTAGCATCATTATCTTCAAACACATCACCTTGACTAGATGTGAAACTACTTGGTGATGTTGACAGAAAGTCTGTGAACTCATCCTCATCATGTAAGAAAGAATAGTCATGACTAAGAGGAGGTGGGACTTCATTAAACCCTTGGAATCCCACACTGGTCTTGTCATTACTCTTCTTTAACCCACCCATCATGTGTTTCATAACAAAAGTAGTGTCCCTGAATTGACCTAATTTCTTTTCACGTTCAACAATTTTGAGTTGTGCATTGGACAACTCTTTGCATTTTTTCAGAAATCTCTTTTGTTTTCTCAGCCATCATGTCATGAGCTAAGTCTATGACTTGAAGTTTTTCATTTAGTTTACAGGTTAAGGCTTCAATTTCACTTTCATAACCTTTTATCTTCTTCAAGTATAAAGATTCGTTTCTTTTAGCAAAAAAGTTTGATTCTTTTATGTTCGACATCTCGCTCACCAGACTTTGGTTTTGTGTTGACAACCTGTCAACTTCACCCTGTAATTCACGACATTTTAAACAAACAGAAGTAGCAGAATTACTTTCCTCTCCTATTGACTTGTCTGAGTTGGCCATGAGAGCAGCAAGTTGAGCTTCCATTCTCTTGTATTTTGCATCTCTCTCTTCGACTTCCCTTTCATGCTCAGACTTTGGCTTTTCTTTTTCAACATCTGTTGTCTGATCAGCCTTTTCTACCTTAGCTTCACTTTCTTTCTCAGCTTCAACCGTTACGTTAGCTTCAGCTTCATCAACAGGTACAATCTCTGGCATGAAAGCTTGAGTGACATTCTCATCATTTTCCAAGTGAATACTCCAGTCATATGAACCCTCTCTTGCAGTAGAGATCAACGCCCTTGAGTTAGAGTTGTTTGATGCATTCCTATTATTTGAACTCTGACTCAAAGTCTCATGCCTTTATTTTTGACATTCCCTAGCGAAATGACCATAACTTTGACAGTTAAAGCACCTCACCTTGGTCTTGTCAAAGCCAACACTCTTCCCCACAAACTTCCTTCCAGTTCTGTTCATGAACCTCTTCACACGTCTCGAAATCATGGCCATCTGCCATTGTGAATCCATCTCTTCTAGATCAGCAGGATCAGATATCTTCCCCTGAATGTAGTTCTCATAAGAAGCAACAAACGAAGCAAGTAGAGCAAGATGTTCTTCAGCAGACTTCACACTCATTGGCATCGACTTTGTACTACTACTTTGCTTAGCAGCTGATGTTCTCTTGACTCCTGTTGATCCTCCTGAAGCAGCTACAAAACATACATCACCATCCTCATTTACTGTGACCTGCTCATTATCACACGAAAGAAAAGCAGTAGCAGAGTCGCTAGAAGCATCTTGAGATGAAGAGGATGTAAGCCCATTGTAAATCCCTGGATCTTGAACCTGATCATATCCAGTGTCTTTCTTCTTCATACTGAGCTCATAGGCTCTTAGCTTTCCAACTACTTCTTCCAGTTCCTTTGTCTCATAATTTGCTTCTCCCTTGATCATGAGAGTGTAGATATCCCACTTAGCAGGTAGAGCATCAAGCAGCTTGTCATTTTTCTCTATGTCAGTATAGCAATCTACATCATAATTATCCAATTCTGACATCAGATGGTAGTATCGAGTGATGATGTCCTCAAGTGACTCATTTTTCATATACCTAAATACAGCAAACTGCTTCTTCAGTAGATCAACTTTGTTCCTTTTGACATCCGGATTTCCCTAATATCTCTTCTCTACATTTCCTTTGAAGTAGTATACCTCTTAAAGGTATGTTTGATGCCATCAGGTAAAGACATCTTTATAGCAGCTAAGGCTCTCTTTTCAGCCTCATACATCTTTTTGTCAGCATCCTGCATGTCAACATATGCAGTCACCCTTTTTCTGCCTTCAAACTCATGAGTTGGGTTCACATACCCATCTTCTATACATATCCACATACGGGTGTCCTGGTATTTAACAAAGGATTGAAACCTATCCTTCCATGTCAAATAATTCTCCACCTTCATCATCTTAGGTGGTTTGTTGGTTGTGCCAACCTCGTGTTCCATCCTCAAGAGTTCGTTCAATTTAGACATGTTTGACATTTTAACTTAAGCAGACTGGTAGAACCATACAAATTTTGTCCGAAACCTGTTTTTACCAAATTATACCGTTAGATTCGTCTCGAGATTACGATTCCAGTGATATATAATGTCGAAAACCTTTTTCGGGATTTTCCAGAGACTTTTTTGTCCTAAAAATCCAAGGATTCCAACGGTGCAAACGGTTTCCTGAGATGAGTTACGGATAGTTTTCTAAACACGAAACAGTGAAATTTTTCTTACGCAAGCCAAGAAAAATTCCACCCGTCCGAAATGGTCCAAAATGGCCCTAAATCCGAAATGAGCACTTTCTGGTCCGAAATAGGTTCTTCTAATCCGAAATGAGACTCTCTAATCCGTAATGAAACAGTCTGATTCGAAATCAACACTTTCTGATCCAAAATGCAACTATATGATCCGAAATACAAGCCTGAAGATCCGAAATGCAAGTTAATCTGGTCCGAAATGCAAGTTTTTGATTCGAAATGCAAGCCTTTAAGTCCGAAATGGATCCAAAATGCAGTATTTCTTATCCGAAATCGTCCGAAATGCTTGTTGTTTTATCCAAAATCCTTGCAGCAATCCGTAATCAGTAGCACAAACATGAACACAGCCTTCAAAAACTTCCAAAACGCTGATTTTCTGTAGAAAACGATTCTGAACCAAGCCAATCAAGAGCCTAACGCTCTGATACCAATTGTAGGTCCCTAAATCCGTATGGATCGTAACAGAATCGTCGATCTAACCTAGAGTACGGAATCCCCTAGATCAGATTTCACAGAAAACAAGTAGAACAAGAAATCTCTATAAACCCGATCTTTATTGATTATCTTCAAACGATTACAATCAATCAAGATCTCTAAATTCGTCCAAGACTTTGCTATTACGAATTCTCTCCAAAACTGTTTAAGCTAATTAGATGATTAACCTAAACCCTAATGCTAAGCTTTGTTTATATAGGACAAGCTTTGCATATGGGCTAGGTCATGGGCAAGGTCCATTTCGCAAACCATCCCCCATATGTGGGTTTGGTTTGGCCCAGTCACTCTTAATTAACTATTACAAAGCTAAACCCGCTAACCGTTTATCGTTTTACTAAATACAAGATATCCAAAGACCAAATATAAGCTGTTGTCACAAATATGCACCAACAATTCTCCCATGTTTTAAGCATCCATTAGGACCATATTATATAGTAGTATAACCCTCTGAAGTTATATTGCTTGGTCCTTAGTAGTTTGAATTATATGCTTATAAATGCCATAATTACCCTTTTGACATATAAATGAAATTTTTTGAAATGTGAGAGGACGAACACTTTTGTTACTGATATATAAGCTTGTCCCGAAAATTTGACATTAGTTCTTGGTCTCAAACTGAAGTTATGCTCGATATCGTAAATAGAAGTTTTTTATTAATTAAATTGCGATATCTTGCATAAGACATGTTTAAACTTGGATTTTTACCCAAAACTCATTACCTACTGTTAAGATATTATTTTTAACGATTTTTAAGATTTTTGGTCAGATTATAATCTACTCATATCATAGAGTTCTTGTGTAAATCGGTAAATGACGATAATAACCTTTTCATGCATAAAATGAGATTAATAAATGATTTGAATGCCAAACTTTTTCCTACTGATTTAATACATTAAATATATTATTTTAAGCATTTGAAACTGATCAAAATCTCATATTTACATAAACATCTTAATTATCGTCAATTAGCGAGTTTTACACTAGTTAGGTGCATAGTATGGTTTAAAACCATATTTAACACCTAAGACTTATTACCTACTGAATACTTAAACAAATTTCAGTATTATTACAGTAAGTATAAGTCATGAACTCAGACTTCCAAAAATGTCCTTAAAAGCATATGTGAAATGACCAAAATGCCCTTTCGGGGCATAGTTGCCCTTTTCGGGGCATAGTTTGGCCATAAATGGTAATCCTCACATATGTATAATATCTTACTGGTGTAATGTGATAAAATAAATATTTTTACTCATTATGAAAGACCAGAACCTTAGTTTGTTATATAAATTACTTTTATAATCATTAAAATGACCAAAATGCCCTTACGGGACTTAATTTGGTTTTAAATACTTTTTGGGCCTATATGTTAACATCCTACTGATGTATTAATATATCTTAAGCATAATAACATTTGAGACCTGTATATAATTCATTTGGTTACCTGTTATGCAATTATGCGTTCGGATCGGTTTATGTGACTAGTTTACGTAAAATAGCCGAAACGGGTTTAACCTTATCATTAAATCCTCAATTTCCATAATGTGTTTGATTTACCCATGTTATACAAGTATCCAAACTTGTCGGGTCCAAATCACATTCTATCCCGGTCTCCGCTTAATCTAGCGTTTAGAACCGTAAAGTTTCTTTCTAGCTAGCCGGTCTAAGTCTTTGACTTAAATAAAGACCCGTTAGCATCCTAATAGGTTATTAAACCTTCCATACAGATTGAGTAGCTTCAGTAGAAGGTATTATCATAAAGCTTTAAGAATATACGGTTGAGTTACTTCTCACATTTAGCTCAGGTTAATACTTTTAACTTATTTTCCCTTATACGGGCTTGGGATACGGTATTATAATAATACCGCTTGGTCGGGTATGAAATCATTTAATCGGATTGTGATTAATAAATTTGCATAACCCATTTTAATCTGTCTTGTTTGATAACATAAACATTGGGGGTTAATACGACCGTGTCTTGGATATCCTTGGCTCATTTCATTTGAAAATGGCCACGATCTATGCACGGGGTGTAGGCATACACCTGACAGATGCAAATGCTAAATTATAAACCCACATGTTGGGGATAACTCCTTTGTGGGTTCTATAAGTGGTGAGTCGGTTAATCAAGACCGGCTTCCAACCGGCCCCAATTGTATGACAAACATATAAATTTGTATACAAGATTATCTTAAATAATTGTCCCAAGTTATAAATGATTTGTGCCTTGTGCACTTAAATCAATTTTCATAAACACTTTTCAGATGAGTCAGTTAATTGTATTTACCAGTGTAAACTGACGTATTTTCTAAAGACTAATTGACAGGTACTTCTCGTAAATAGGCTGGAGCTACTAGGTGTCATATAAGAGGACCTTGCAAATCCCTAGATACCTGGAGTCTGTTATTTTAGTTTCTTGTATTTTATTTTATGATCCACATGTGGATCTTATTACAACCAAGTCTGTATATTCTTTCATTCGAACACTCAGACACTATGGTTTGTAATAGTTTATTTCACCAAGCCTTCCGCTGTGCTATTATATTGTGTAGATTGACAATGATGATATCAACTACATAACGATACTCCCCGCCGGGCCCACCGGTAATATGTGGAAATATTGGGGTGTGACAGGTTGGTATCAGAGCTAACATTGAGTGAATTAAACACTAGCCTTTTTATGTTTAATCTCAATGACACAATAAGCACATTCCTTAGGCTTCCGAGTCTAGGCATATGACCTAGGATTTATTCTTAACTTTTCTTTTATCGTTTATATTTTGTTTTACTTGTTTTGGACAGGTTAGCTAATCGAAAATGACGTCGTGTGTACGAGGCAAGGGAAAGGGTCCGATGAGTGGAGGACCATCAGGCCATGCGGGACCCTCCCATAGGCGTACTCCGTCGGCATCTTTCTCTAGTTTCGACTCTCGAGATCACTGGAGTCATACCTTCGAACCGGCGAGGCACTCTGTTTCGCTAGGATCCTCACTTTCTGATCCTCCATACTTTGGGCTACCCATTCCTGATGAGCCCCACCATTCCCATCACTCTCAAGAAGCACACCATTCTCACAATTCTCACCAATCTTACCACTCTTTACACTCCTATTCTTTCCATCACTCCTATTCTTTCCATCACTCCGATTCCATTTATTCCCCAGCTTAGTTCAACCCCAACGACTATGTCAACAATCTTCTGGGTTTCAATCCTTTAGGACCCGAAGACCACTACTCCCAAGAGATAGAAATGGATGACAACCCTGACCCAGAACCACCAACCGGGACACCTGGCCACCCTATCAGCATATCCAGCGGTTCTCCATATCAAGGATTACCTTACCAAGGGCCCGATTCTTTTGCCGAAAGGTGGGCCACGTATGAATGGGAATTCACCCCTTCATATCATAACTTTCCTGCTCAACTTCCTTTGAATGAACTGTATCTTCAAGCGGTTACACCACCACTTCTACCTGTTGAGGAACCACCTCAACCGTCTCCCGAGCCGCCTAGGCGACGGAGGAATGCACGGATGTCCATGCATGGGGGACCGTGGATCAGTTCCCCTCAAGGTTCAAGCTCATACCCTCCTATTCCCGAGGACCCACAAGTGGGTGGACCCTCGCATGTGGTGCCAGAAGACATTCCCCTGCCAGTTTCTTATGCACCACCGCCACCACTAGTGGATTTTGACAACCCAATACCAACATACCCAGGTTCGTCTGGGTATAACCCCTCTGGGTATCCAACCCCTGCGGATTATGGAACTCAAGATCCATATCTTACGGCAGCACAGTATAATGTACTTTACCCTTCATCTTATCCTCCAGTTTACCCAACTGGATATCCTGTGCAAGGGTATCAATACCCACCTTATCAGCAACCTCCTCCTCCCCAACAGGAGCAAACTCAAGAAATTTTGCAGAGGTTGGACAGAGTTGAGCGAAAAGCAGATGAAACCAATAAGAAGCATAACAACTTTCTCAAGGGCCTTGCAAATCTCATCAAAGGCAAAAAGAAATAGAAAGTTGTTTACTTTATTTTGTATTGTATCTTTCAAATCAAGTCCTTGTGAGGACATTTTTATTTCTGTAATCGGTCCCTGCGTGGACCTATTTTCTTTTCTGTAGTCCCTATATGGACAGTTTGAAATTTCCAAGACCCGTTTAGGGCATCTTTGTACTAGTTTTATGGTTTAATGGAATTTCTTTTTGGATTTAAATATGTACTTTAAATACATCATCATATTATTTCAATATTTAATTTGATCCGCCAAAGAAATTCTTAAGGGTATAACCTAGCCAAAATATTAATGGCTATGATGGTACAACCTTTTTAAGACAATAAATTCCCTGTTAACATCTGAAAACATGTTAACATTCCTGGTTGTGTGGCTTAAGAGACCACCCAAGCTTCCAAATGTACTTGGACCTTCCCAAGTCATTTTCATAGCCTATATGATCAATATAAATCATGGCTAATAAACATCGATATGATGTATATACCAAAACATCCAATTGAGATGTATGCTTATAAGCAAGGGTGTATTAATGAAAATGATAGTTTATATTATAAACTTCTTGTCAAAAAGGCATTGAACTATGTTCGACCCTTAAAAGATCACTGATCCAAGAGATCATTAGTCATCCTTGTGACAAGGCCTTTTGTGCCATCTAAATATCCTTCGAGACGAGCCTTGTGCTATATGAAAATGTCTTTCATGACATTGACAGTTGTGATTTATATCCCCTGTCTAATAAATATAAGGGATTATATCCTATTAATTGCTTACTATGGTTCCGTTGTAGCCTAGGAAAATCTTGACTGAATTGATTTTTATTTAAAATGGTCTATATGGTTTAATAATATCATGACCATCCAATCATCAATACGATGATTCATTATATAATCTAAATATATCATTATTATTTGATTTAGTACTCAAATCATGGCTGGCTCTGACGAAGCAAACAGTCATCCTGTGGAAGAAAACAATAATACCAGAATAAATGTTACTGCTGCTGAGATACAAGAGATGATAAACACAGCAGTTGCACAAGTTGTAGATAATAAGTTTAAGGATCCGAGTAATGTTCGGTCCAAGACTCATACGAAGTCCCTATCTCATTCGCATACACTAAAGAAGGATAAGTCTCAACACTCATCTAATCAGAAAAGTGAACCAAAGAGACAAGTTGTTTATAATCAGTCACCAAGGTACCATAAAGGTTGCACTAATAAGTATTTCGTCTCCTGTAAACCGAGAGATTTTACAGGAGTAAAGGGGGCGATTGACTGTATGAAGTGGTTAGATGAAATGGAAACTGTGATTGACATCAGTGGGTGTGCTAAGGAAGACATAGTCAAGTTTGTGTCTCAATCCTTCAAGGGCGATGCCCTAACTTGGTGGAAAGCATTGGTGCAATCCACTGGAAAAGTTCCTCTATATAACCTTTCATGGAACAAGTTTGTTGATCTTGTGAAGGACATTTACTGTCCTCAGCATGAAGTTGAGAGGATTGAGACTGATTTCCTCACTCTGGTGATGAAGGATTTAGATTGCAGGTCCTATGTGACCAGTTTTAACTCAATGTCTACTTGGTCACCCCAGAAACCAAACGCATTGCGCGTTTTATCGGTGGTTTAGCACCAGAAGTGAAAGGAAATGTCAAGGCTTCTAAGCCTGCTACATATAGATCTGTTGTAGATCTATCTTTGTCCCTAACTCTTGATGTTGTGAGGAGTAGGGCGAAGAAAACCACCGATGAAGGAAAAAGGAAGAGGGAGGAAGATCTTTCCCATCAGTCGAACAAAAAGAACAAAGGAAACTCTGGTTCCAAGAAAGGGCAGTCGGGTGACAAGCCTAGATGCAAGACTTGCAACAAGAGGCACTTTGGAAAGTGCAACCAGGACCCACAAGCAAAACCTTGTGAGATCTACAAGAAGAAAGGGCACAAATCTGTGGAGTGCCGAAACATCAAGGATGCAACCTGCTACGGTTGCAACGAAAAGGGGCACATCAAGACTAATTGCCCCAAGAATGCTAAAAAGCCCGAGGAGGCAAAGAAAACCAATGCTAGGGTTTTTCAGATGAATGCAAAGGAGGCGGTGAACAACAGAAACGTTATAACAGGTACCTTCCTCATTAATGGTGTTTATGCTAGAGTTTTATTTGATTCAGATGCTGATAAGTTGTTTGTAGACCATAAGTTTAGTAAGTTACTGAATCTGCCTATTAAGACTCTTGACATAAAATATGAGGTAGAGCTTGCCGACGGTACCTTAGAAATAGCTTCAACTCTTCTTGATGGATGCTTTATATCCATTAAGAACCTTTCTATCCCGCTATCCCTCTTGCCAATGAAATTGGCCGGGTTTGATGTAGTTCTAGGCATGGATTAGTTGTTACATAACCAAGCCCAAATTGCTTGCGATAAAAAGCAAATTATCATCAAAATCCCTTCTGGTGAATCCGTCACTATCGAAGGAGATACACAATATGGTTTGCCCAGCAATGTGTCTATTCTCAAAGTATCAAGGTGTTAGAAGAACGGATGTGTCATTTACATGGCATAAGTGACAGTAAATGACCAGAAACCCAAGATTGAAAATATTCCAATTATCTTCGAGTATCCTGATGTCTTTCCTGATGAATTACCTGGATTACCTCCTGAGAGGCAAGTTGAATTCAGGATAGACATTCTCCTAGGATCTGCACCAATTGCACGAGCTCCTTATCGTCTAGCGCCTACTGAAATGAAAGAGCTCAGGACTCAATTGGATGGCTTACTGGAAAAGGGTTTCATACAACCCAGCTCTTCCCCTTGGGGAGCTCCAATTTTGTTTGTGAAGAAGAAGGATGGATCAATGTGCTTATGCATTGATTACCGTGAATTAAACAAGGTAACGATCAAGAATCGTTATCCTTTGCCCAGGATCGACGACTTATTCGACCAACTTCAAGGGGCAAGCTATTTCTCGAAGATTGATCTAAGATATGGGTATCATCAACTCAAGGTTAGAACAGAAGATGTACCAAAGACAACATTCAGAACAAGGTATGGACATTACGAGTTCTTAGTGATGCCTTTCGGGCTCACTAATGCACCGGCAGCATTCATGGACCTCATGAATAGAGTCTGCAAGCCATACTTAGATAAGTTTGTCATTGTCTTCATAGATGACATACTTATCAATTCTTGTAGGATCGAGAGTCGACCTAAACGAGTCATTCAGAAGAGTTTTCGATTAATACGAGAGGCGAAAACAGACGTATTGATGTTGAATCAGCTTGATTTGCATGTAGAAGTAGTTTAAATGTCTATTGTATTGATTTGAAAAGATTACACAGGCTGGAGACACCTCGGCAGAGCTTCGCTACCAGAATTGCAAAGTTACAAATGAAAGACTTGGACCTCCTACTTATAGGAGTGCCACTCCTCATGAACTTTCGTGCTTTCTGGCCAGTCCTCACGAACTCATGCTTTCTGGCCAGTCCTCACGAACTTTCATGCTTTCTGGCAGTTCGTGCTTTCTGGACTATTTATTCTATTACATGACTCGATACAAGACGAAGTCAACAGACATATGCACCAACAATTCTCATAGCCAAATTGATCACGAGAAGCACCTTCGATGTATCTTAGAATTGCTTCGACAAGAGAAGTTGTATGCTAAATTCTCCAAGTGCAAGTTCTGGCTTTGTGAAGTCCAATTTCTTGGACATGTTGTTAGTGAACGTGGCATCCAAGTAGATCCCGCCAAGATAGAAGCCATTATGAACTGCGAAGCACCAAAGACACCAACAAAAATTCACAGCTTTCTGGGATTGGCTGGTTATTATAGAAGATTCATTAAGAACATCTCAAGGATAGCTGCACCATTGACTTCTCTGACCCGCAAGAATGTGAAATTTTATTGGGGTCCAAAACAACAAGAATCCTTTGAGATTCGTAAACAGAAATTGTGCAATGCTTCGGTATTTTCATTACCCGAAGGGGTAGAAGAATTTGTCGTGTACTGTGATGCTTCACACACCGGTATGGGATGTGTACTTATGCAGCGAGGCAAGGTGATCGCCTACGCATCACGACAAATAAAAGTGCATGAAAAGAATTACACCACCTATGATTTAGAGTTGGGTGTTATTGTGTTCGCGCTAAAGTTGTGGAGACATTATTTGTATGGAACTAAATGTGTGATCTATTCAGATCACAAAAGTCTCCAACACTTGTTCAATCAAAAGGATCTCAATATGAGACAACGCCGTTGGATGGAAACTTTAAATGACTATGATTGCAAAATTCGCTACCATCCTGGTAAGGCGAATGTGGTCGCTGATGCTCTAAGCCGAAAGGAAAGAGTTAAACCTATCAGGATTAATGCCAAGAGCATTGAATTGAAGAATAGCCTGAATGAAAGGCTATTAACTGCACAGAAAGAAGTTGTTTTAGAAGCTAACTTTTCAGATGAAAAGTTAGGTATAACTGATGAACCGTTAACACCTGGCAAGGATGGAATCCTCAGACTGAATGGAAGAATTTGGGTTCCTATTCATGGAGGGCTTCGTGATATAATCCTCCAGGAAGCTCACAATTCTAAATACTCAATTCACCCTTGAGATGACAAGATGTATCAAGATTTGAAAGCTAACTATCGGTGGATAGGTTTGAAGAAATCTATTGCCACCCATGTAGCTAAGTGCCTGACTTGTGCTCAGATAAAAGCTGAACATCAAAAGCCATCGGGTCTGCTTCAACAGCCAGAACTTCCCACATGGAAGTGGGAGATGGTAACTATGGACTTTATAACCAAGTTACCTAAAACAAAGCATGGAAATGATACTATATGGGTTATAGTTGATAGACTGACTAAGTCAGCACACTTCTTACCCATTAAGGAAACTCATAGCTCTGATAAGATAGCTCAGTTGTACGTGGATAAAATTGTATCCCTTCACAGAGTGCTGGTGTCTATTATTTCTGATAGAGATACTAGATGCACCTCTCACTTTTGGAAAAGTTTCCAACAATCCTTAGGCACTCGTTTGAATTTTAGTACTGCTTACCATCCCCAGACATATGGACAAAGTGAGCGTACAATTCAAACTTTTGAAGACATGCTTCGAGCATGTGTTATTGATTTGGGAGGTAGCCGGGATGACCACCTACCTTTGATCGAGTTCTCCTATAATAACAGTTATCATACTAGCATTCAGGCTGCGCCATTTGAGGCATTGTATGGAAGAAAATGCAGAACGCCTGTTTGTTGGGTGGAAGTAGGAGAAGCTCAATTATCAGGACCTGATATAGTCCTTGAAACAACGGACAAGATTGTCCAAATCCTTGATCTCCTAAAAGCTGCCAGGGATAGACAGAAAAGTTATGCTGACAAGAGGCGAAAACTCTAAAGTTTGAGGTGGGCGACAAGGTCTTACTAAAAGTATCACCCTGGAAAGGTGTGATGCGTTTTGGTAAGAAGGGCAAGCTAAGCCCGAGGTATATTGGACCATTCGAAATCATAGAATGTGTCGGCAGTGTAGCTTATAAGCTAAACTTGCCTGAAGAGCTGAGTGGAATTCATAATGTTTTCCACATCTGTAATCTCAAGAAATGTCTAGCTGATGAATCGCTAGCTATGTCTCATAAAGACGCACAGATTTATGAAAGCCTAAGGTTTGTTGAAAGACCTATATTGATCAAGGATCGTCAGGTTAAAAAGCTCCGAAGAAAGAACGTGCCTATAGTGAAAGTTAAATGGGATGCCCGTAGAGGCCCTGAATTTACATGGGAAGTTGAGTCCACTATGTGACAGAAGTACCCTCACTTATTCCAGTAAATCTCGGGGTTGAGATTTATTTTAAGGGGGTGATGATGTAACACCACGTAAAAACGTGTCCAATTATGTAAAGACACGTGTCCTAAACTCTAATTATGTGAAAGATTGAGTTTGAAGGACTAAAGTTGCCAAACGATGAAAATATGAAACCACAGGGACTAAAAGTGTCAACATGCCAAACTTATGCCTCTGAATAACCATACACGAAGAATATATTCTTAAACGAGTGATTAATTGGATATAAGAAGCCGTTTATGAAAATAATCGGAAGATTATAAACTACAGGGGTTAAATGTGTCAACATGTTAATTCTTACTTCTGAGTGACCTTTTAACGAACCCAAGGCTTCGAAATATTCAAATATACTCTCAAGAATAAGTAGTATAAATTTCATGTGGTTTCGAGATCGTTATATAAGTTTTAAAGACTTTGGGTGAAAAGTGTCAACATGATGAAACTTGTGTTTATAGTGATATTTAACGAAACCGGGCCTAAGGGAGTTTGGTTATACTCTCTAGAACCTCTACAAACTAACTACAAGGGCCTTATATGCCAAAAATGAGGTTGTATTAAGTTTCTAAGGACCATGGACTGAAACTGCCAAGATTGAAACATGTTTAACCTGATCAACAGGTTGACGCGGGGCGCGTAACCCCCCCCCCCCCTCTGATCCTACGCGGCCCGCGAGGGACTGCCCAGCGCAGAAAAGTGTGGACATGTGCAAGTTTCAGCTCAGAACTGACTTAACCTCATTCTAATCGATACCATGGGCTGTTAAACGGACTTGTAATACCACTAGGACACCTGGGGTGATCATAGATGCCTCCAAAACAGCTGCAAACATCCTAATGCATGGCAAATTAGTATATAAGGACCCTAAATTCATTTGTGCAAGTGGTCATTTCATTTACAACAATTCAAAAACTCACTTTTGGAGATAGCCAGCAGTAGGAGAGGATCAAGAAGTGTAGAAAAAATAGCTAGGACCTTATGTAAGTGTCTTAGTCCTTGTTTAGCTCAGTTTATTAGCTTAAAACCCGAAAAGTCAAAGATGTCGTAAATAGACTTTGACTTTCGGTTTAATCATAAATGGTCCAGTCACTGACCGAAATAAAAGTGGTTATGGGACCATATTAAGGTAGGTGATTAACCCTTAAAAGGGCACCTCCTAATTATTTCGTTTGACTAGTTAATTGTCGGGTCAAACTTTTGAGTCAAAAAGTCAAACTAGACATAATTTAAAATAATGATTTAAACTAATAAAAAAGAGGTTATAAATTATATTTTAGTATTCTAATAACTTGGTAATTAGCATTAGAACATGTTTGAACTTATCTAACCCGACAATTATCAGTCTAAGGTCGGTTCATAACCGAAAGTTGCAAAAGCTTGACTTTTGCTTTGACTTTCAGTTCTGACCCGTTTAAGCTTAATTCTCCCATGTTTTAAGCATCCATTAGGACCATATTATATAGTAGTATAACCCCCTGAAGTTATATTGCTTGGTCCTTAGTAGTTTGAATTGTATGCTCTTGTTTGTTAATATGCTTATAAATGCCATAATTACCCTTTTGACATATAAATGAGATTTTTAGAAATCTTAGAGGACAAAAACTTTTGTTACTGATATATAAGCTTGTCCCAAAAATTTGACATTAGTTCTTGGTCTCAAACTGAAGTTATGCTCGATATCGTAAATAGAAGCTTTTTATTAATTAAATTGCGATATCTTGCATAAGACATGTTTAAACTTGGATTTTTACCCAAAACTCATTACCTACTGTTAAGATATTATTTTTAAGGATTTTTAGGATTTTTGGTCAGATTATAATCTGCTTATATCATAGAGTTCTTGTGTAAATCGGTAAATGACGATAATACCCTTTCATGCATAAAATGAGATTAACAAATGATTTGAATGCCAAACTTTTTCCTACTGATTTCATACATTAAATAAATTATTTTAAGCATTTGAAACTGATCAAAATCTCAGATTTACATAAACATCTTAATTATCGTCAATTAGCGAGTTTTACACTAGTTAGGTGCATAGTATGGTTTAAAACCATATTTAACACCTAAGATTTATTACCTACTGAATATTTAAAAAAAAATTCAATATTATTACAGTAAGTATAAGTCATGAACTCAGACTTCCAAAAATGTCCTTAAAAGTATATGTGAAATGACCAAAATGCCCTTTCGGGGCATAGTTTGGCCATAAATGGTAAACCTCACATATGTATAATATCTTACTGGTGTAATGTGATAAAATAAATATTTTTACTAATTATCAAAGACCAGAACCTCAGTTTGTTATAAAAATCACTTTTATAATCATTAAAATGTCCAAAATGTCCTTACGGGACTTAATTTGGTTTTAAATACTTTTTGGGCATATATGTTAACATCCTACTGATGTATTAACATATCTTAAGCATAATAACATTTGAGACCTATATATAATTCATTTGGTTACCCGTTATGCAATTATGTGTTCGGATCGGTTTATGTGACTAGTTTACGTAAAATAGCCGAAACGGGTTTAACCTTATCATTAAATCCTCAATTTCCAGAATGTGTTTGGTTTACCCATATTATACAAGTATCCAAGCTTGTCGGGTCCAAATCACATTCTATCCCGGTCTCCGCTTAATCTAGCGTTTAGAACCGTAAAGTTTCTTTCTAGCTAGCCGGTCTAAGTCTTTGACTTAAATAAAGACCCGTTAGCATCCTAATAGGTTATTAAACCTTCCATACAGATTGAGTAACTTCAGTAGAAGGTATTATCATAAAGCTTTAAGAATATACGGTTGAGTTACTTCTCACATTTAGCTCAGGTAAATACTTTTAACTTATTTTCCCTTATATAGGCTTGGGATACGGTATTATAATAATACCGCTTGGTCGGGTATGAAATCATTTAATCGGAATGTGATTAATAAATTTGCATAACCCGTTTCAATCTGTCTTGTTTGATAACATAAACATTGGGGGTTAATACGACCGTGTCCTGGATATCCTCGGCTCATTTCATTTGAAAATGGCCACGACCTATGCACGGGGTGTAGGCATACACCTGACAGATGCAAATGCTAAAATATAAACCCATATGTTGGTGATAACTCCTTTGTGGGTTCTATAACTGGTGATTCGGTTAATCAAGACCGGCTTCTAACCGGCCCCAATTGTATGACAAACATATAAATCCGTATACAAGATTATCTTAAATAATTGTCCCAAGTTATAAATGATTTGTGCCTTGTGCACTTAAATCAATTTTCATAAACACTTTTCAAATGAGTCAGATAATTGTATTTACCAGTGTAAACTGACGTATTTTCTAAAGACTGATTGACAGGTACTTCTCGTAAATAGGCTGGAGCTACTAGGTGTCATATAAGAGGACCTTGCAAATCCCTAGATACCTGGAGTCTGTTATTTCAGTTTCCTGTATTTTATTTTATGATCCGCATGTGGATCTTATTACAACCAAGTCTGTATATTCTTTCATTCGAACACTCAGACACTATGGTTTGTAATAGTTTATTTCACCAAGCCTTCCGCTGTGCTATTATATTGTGTATATTGACAATGATGATATCAACTACGTCACGATACTCCCCTCCGGGCCCACCGGTAATATGTGGAAATATCGGAGTGTGACAGTAATATATTATGTGATATTCTTTTTTTATTGTAGTTATAGACGAGCTCTTATTCTAGATCATGGGGTCGGTGTATTACTATGAATGGCTTTATATTTTGTCAACTTAGTTTATATTCTTAGGGCTCATAGTTGAGTAAATACTTTGGTGAGAACTGTGGTTATGACTGGGGCTATAATGCTATATAGAATCCTGAGATTTCCAGTTATTGATTCTACTATTTTTCCCTTGGGGCTAATCCGGGTGTCCTTTGGGTTTCTTTTGGGTTAATTGTGGTAAAGGGGTTGAAAAATCATTTGGATAATTTCTAGGTAAACAAGTAGATCTGTTTCTTCTGTTCCATACAAAAATTTGCTTTTCTACAGAAGATATTTGTCTTTTTATATTGTATACATTAACAAGAAATTCTATTCTGTTATGTGCATATGTATACCAGGTTTTCAAAATAATACTAAATTATTTTTATAACAACCCAATTATATAGCGGAGGGTATTAATTATCCTTTTTATTTTCTTAACTTTATTTTCTTATACTAACAATAGTAATTGTAATGAATTTCTGTTGATCATATTATTTTGAAATAAAAGGTTGAATAACTAAATTAAATCAAAATATATAATCCTTACGATTTCTTAGAATAGCTTTAACCAGAGGGTTGAATCGTATTGGTTAAAAATATTGAGACTTGATTCTTATATTATCAATTTTATTTATTAAAGAATCATAATAGATAATACAAAGTTTGGCGTTTCTAAATTTTGATCCTTATTGTATTAAGTGATGAAGTATTATTCTTATATTAGAATATACATACATATGAATCAAATATAGTTTAAGAAATGAGTTAAACTATAAAATGATAAAATTCTTAAGTTATTCCCTTGTGATATATACGTAGTACGTATATATATTTTAAGTTATACAATTATACAGTACCAAATGTTTTTTTTGTACATATTTCCATTTTACGCATGAAATGCCATTTGTTTCGTTAATATATTTTATGAAATATAGAATACTTATATATTTTTCGCACACTTTTCATGTGTATATATAGGTACATGTGCTTATATATAACAAAAGTATATGTAATAATATATATAATATTTTCATAGTATCATTGTGAAAATTATGTTGTAATATTGTGTTTAAACAATAAACATGTTTTAAGTATGCTGAGATATTATATTTTAACAAAATAAATATAATTACTTGTTTTGTCAAAACTTTGACTAAATATATTGATATTTTAAGTCGAGTAAAGTTTTAGGCTATATCGCAATTCATAAAACATACTACTTGTATCAAGTAATATTATAATATTTCAGTGACATTATACCTAAAGGGTGTTATTTTACATGATTAAGATATTAATGTCAATATCATAATATTATTATATCTATTACCAATTTTAACATAAATATATTATGAATACATCTTCTTTATATATTTATAACATAATCATATTGTAAAATACAAATAGGGATTACATATACTGAGAATTTAAAGGACATATAATCATTTAAGTAAAATATATAAATTATATTATCTTAATATTTATATTATGCTATTTTCGAAGTATCATACCTGAATTATGTTATCTTATATTAATATTTTTGACTTGGATATTGGTATCATACTATTATCATAATGTTATATAAAATTTATATTGAATTATATTTACATAAGTATATGAATATGATGCATATAATATTTCACAAAATTTGACAAGGCATAATATTATTACTATATCACTTATATATATATATATATTATTTTAAACATATCCATAACTATAAAATACAGATAGGGCTAATACATATTGGGAATCCAAAATTCATTTAATGACATAAATTCATAATAGACATATTAAGATTTTATGTTCGCAGGATAACGCATAAGAGATTAATTTCCTAACATAACATAATTGTTTAAGGTTTAGGTAATAGAAGAACACCCAAATGGCTTAAACAAGTGGCTTAGCTCTGATACCACCTTCTGTCACAGCCCCTGACCCCATCCCGGGAGCGGGAGTCGCGAGACTCAGAGCAGATGGTATCTGTGTTTATCAATTTAGCAGCGGAAAGTTTCATCAGTACCGTAGTTAGGAAATATTTTTATGAGAGTTTAAACACCCAAATGTTTAAAATAGATAAATGGGATAATACCCAAGTTTTTGTTTTGCTGATAATACATTTATAATAAACAAGTGGGACAAAACCTGATTTTTATTTGTAATATGTTTATAGGGATAAACCCTAATTATTGAAAACAATTCTCCTTTTTAATTAGGTAACTTTTATAGCCACTTTTCTAAGCCTTCAGTGCTCCCCAGCTGGCTTTTATGGGCTTCACACTAAGTTACCTGAAACACGTGTATAAAACATTTTATCAGTTAGAAATACCTGTGAGTGAATCCCAGTTTAATCAAAACAGGTTTTATCATTTTACATCATTGAGGGCAATCAGCAATTACATTTGTTTATTTTTCTACCTTAATTACCACCCATGGTATTGTCAATCGATGACTGGTAGTCATGCTACTACTCACAGTGTAGTAACAAATTTTGTATACAAAACCCCAACATACCGACGATAATTGTAGAATTACAAATACTCAATCACTGTGAATTTTAATTTTAATAATTAAGGTTTTGTAAAAACAGTTTACAAAAAGGAGATTACTCACATTGCTATTTTAGGTTTTTCCCTGTGACTTCCTGGTTATAATCTAATAAATTAAACAATGCACACGCGTTAGTATAATAACCCAATTTACATTAGTTATACCCTCCTCGAGACAGAACTCCAACGACTACGTCGGGCAGAGCTTTGACAGCCGTTACGGAGCACTAGATCAATCGGGCAGCGTATCTAATACATAACCGGGGGTTATAATACTTACAACGAGGCAGAGCTTCGCTAATTATGGGGTATAATACCCGGGAATTACTTATACTAACAGAAATTTAGAGAGGAAATCGAATTGTGAACGAATTCCAAATGAACCCGATCGATCCAATTTATAGGGCTACTCAGTGAGTCCCTCGCGCCCCGCGACGGAAATCAAAGGGGCCGTCGCGCCCCGCCATGGTCAAAAAGGTGGCATAAAGGTGCTGAGTCATCGGGTGAGGTTGACGCGTGTCATTTAGGGCTGGCAATTTTAAACGAATACACGACACGAACCTAGTTATTTTACAACAATAAACATAGTTATTTTAAACTTTGAAAATTCGACAATTCTTTTATAAAATCAATATAACTATTTATATTGTTTTAAACGCTGATAACACGCCTTCGTTTTATATAAATAAATACAGTTTATATATTCGTTTCGAATATCAAACAACACGACGATTCTTTTATAAAATAAATATACCTTTTATATTTATTTCAAATACCAACCAACACGAATTCGTTTATAAAATAAATATAGTTTATATATTTATTTCAAATATCGTGCAACCCAAATTCTTTTCTAAAAATAAATATAGTTTATATATTTATTTCAAATATCGTGCAACCCGAATTCTTTTCTAAAAATAAATATAGTTTATATATTTATTTCAAACATTAAATGACTCGTAAACTTCATAAAATAAATATAACCTTTTATATTTATTTCAAAGGCCTAAACGATATTTGCTTCCGCTGTGCAATGAAGATACTAGTCCAGTCACGCCAAGCTCTGATATTTCGGGGTGTGACAATAAGGGTGGCTTTGGTTTTTATAAAAGGTATGATAAACAACTTAATAGAAACAACGAAAATGCCCTCACATTTAATTTGTTGCATCGATCTTAGTTATCTTGTTATTTATCAGTTAATTTAAATGCTTGATCACTTAATTATCTATCTATACATATAATAAAGTAAATCAATGTGTGACGCATGGTATTCTTTGAAAACATTTCAATTTATTTTCCCGCCTTCGTTTCATACTTATTTTATATAAATTAATATTAAATCTTATCCTACTTTAAATTCAAATAAAATCCTCCTATTTTTCTAATAAAATATTATCCTCAAATTTAAATAATTTCTTTAAGATATTTTAAGGATAAACCAAATTATTTATCATGAAAACCAAACTTTGTATTAATATATTATTTATTTTTATTTTCATTATCAAAAAGGTTATTATATAGATTTAAATAACAAAAGTCAATACGGAGGTTAATTACCTATTATCATTTTAGCTATTTGTGAATTTCTATTTACGCCTGTAAACGAACCGAGTGTTCGTTCATTTAACTTTAACCTAACACGAACCTTAACACATAATCGAACACACTTTTTTGTTCGTGTTCTTTCATTAAGAACTCGGGCATGTTCGTGTTCGTTTATGTTCGTTCGTTTAAATCCTAAACGAAAAGTTCACGAACATAAACGAACACAAACGAACATAAAAAAATTAGGGTAAATTACTTTTTGAGTCCCTGTGTTTTAGAGGTTTTAACCGCTTGAGTTCAAAATCAAAATGTTTAACGCCCTTAGTCCCTATAGCCACTTTTCTTAACCATTTGAGTCTAAATTTCTAACACTGTTAGAATTTTTTGGTTAAGTATTGTTAAATGACCAAAATACCCTTATAAACCCATAACCCATAAAAGTAATTCTGTTTTTAAGCCCAAAAACCCATAAAAGTAATTCTGTTTTTTAAGACAAACATACCCATCTTCAAATTCTGTTTGTCAACAGATGTGTTCTCAGATATTATACACTGAAGCATCTGCTTCCACATCGATATCACCTGCGCGGTTTTCTTCACAAGACCGCTTATTATCGACTTATACGATTTAAAACCCGGAACCATCTTCTTGGATGACATCTTTCGTATCAACTTCATAGCCTAAGTGTACTTTCGACTATCGAGCAACGCATACAAAACCTCTTGGTAGGTACTAGTCACAGGTTCAAATCCTTTTAGTAACATGGTCTTAAAAAGCTCGATACTCTCTTCAACTCGACTGTTTTCCCTCAAACCCGAAATCAGTATATTCATTAGGATCGTATTCGGCTCGAATCCCTCTGATTCCATCTTTGCCAACAATGAAAACGCTTCTTCAACGTGGTTATTCTCACATAACCCATGAACCAAAGCTGAAAAAGTTCTCACATTAGGCCGACACCCCTGTTTAGGCATTTCATTTAGCGTGCAGCATCCACATCCCCATTTTTACGCAACCCTTTAATCATAATATTCAAACAACAAACATCAATCTCAACACCTAACCACCCAGCACTCACATAAACCTCATGAATCACATCAAAATTCCTAGTATTCACAAGCAAATTCAACACGAAATTAAACGTTTTCGCAGTCGGCCAACAACCATAACCCGGCATACCCAAAAGCGTTTCAATCACTCTGTTTATTCTCCCATCACCTAACCCATAAACCCTTATCACATTGTAAAAAAAAACTCATCAGAAAGTCGACACCTTTTTTCAAATTTGATCCTCTTCATTACTTGTTCAACACCATCAAAGTTTTTGACTTTTGAAAGGTTGTTTATGACGGTTGTGTAAAGGTTTTCAGTGGGTCTGTAATCTTTTCGTTTGGAGAGTTGATTGAGAACGTTAAGGGTTGAATTTGGGTCTTTTAGGGTTTCAGAAATCTTGATTGCTTCAGTTGGGCTTAACCAGTCTTTGTGGTTGAGTAAGTCGAGAGGAGCTGGTTGAATTTGAAGAAGGGTAATTGAAGAGGTGGGGCAAAGTAGGTGCTGGTGATGGTGGTGTGACGGTGACTGTGCTGGAGGTTTGTGGTTGAGGTGGAGGTGGTGGTTAATGACGGAAGTGATTGTAGCTGTGGTGGTGACGGTGTGTGGCGTGGTGGTGGTGTTGATGGTGGTGGAGATGCAGGTGAGAGAGAGATGAAGGATGATGAATGTTTAGAGAGAGAAAGAGATAAGGGAGAAAGATATATAAGTTAGAGAAAAAAAAATCTAATAATAATTTTTTTAACTATAAGGGTATTTTGGTCATTTAACAATACTTAACTAAAAACTTCTAACAGTGTTAGAAATTTGGACTCAAATGGTTAAGAAAAGTGGCTATAGGGACTCAGAGCGTTAAACATTTTGATTTTGGACTCAAGTGATTAAAACCCCTAAAACACATAGACTCAAAAAGTAATTTACTCAAAAAATTAACTGAACATATTTGAATAAACATAAATTAACATGATTGAAGAAACAAATCTAATATATTACATTTCATCCGAAAACACATCTAAATAAGGGTTCATAGATATACTAATTAGTTATATTTATATAACTAGTTAGAAAACCTAATATTTATTTATATAAATATAACTATTTATGTATTTATTAAAATCTAAACGAACATAAACGAACATCACGAACATAAATGAACGGACATAAAAGAATGTTCACGAACATAAATGAACGAACATAAGGTATGTTCATATTCGTTCATTTAATTAAACGACCAATTTTTTTGTTCGTGTTCATTCGTTTATTAAATAAACGAACATAAACGAACTTCCCGCCGAACAAGTTCATGAACGTTCGGTTCGTTTACAGGCCTATTTCTATTATTTGCAATTTTATCACTTCTTAAACTTAACAATGATCAATAATTTCGGACTTCCCATGCTTGGCGTGTGATGTTGAGAAAACCCTAAATCATAACTGCATAATAAATTTTATTGTGTGTGTATATATCTTCCAAATCTAGGTGTTTAAAAGCTTTGTTTTTTGTTAATGGACCACCACCCCCATTGGTTATATATATTTAGTAGTCCCGTACACTACACTGGGCATTTTTTAAAGATACAACTTCTTTATTATTTAGTATACAAAATTACGTTGGGGACACGTGTCATTCATTGGAGCTATTAATTTTTTGTTTTCCCGCCTCTCTCTCCTACTTATTTTAAATATTCATTCTTTATAATTAACACGGATATTGTTCAAAAAGTAGGATTATTCTTATTTTTTTCAACTAGAAAACAATTTAAGTTTGAAGCTGTGGGCAAGGGTTTTGATTCACAATTTAAGTTTGAAGTTGGGGGTAAGGACGGAGGGTGTGGAGGGCGCCACCCCTGTCACCTCACCTCTGATAGCACCATAGGGGCGCCACCGCCCATACCCCGCCGTTTAACAAGGGGCGCCATTGAAGGGGCTCCACCATGGTAACGAGGAAGAAGATGAGTTGCATGTAATGCCCTGCGTCCCTAAACTTTAGGCTATTGGTAAGTTTAGTCCCTAGACTTTTCCTATTGTCAATTTAGTCCCTGAACTATGTTGTCATTAATACTTCTGGTACCTAGTGAATTCTATGTTATATAATAGATACATGAAATGCCTAATTCTAGATACTTGAAATGCCTAATTCTATATGTTTGAAATGCCTAATTCTATATGCTTGGAATACCTAATTCTAGATACTTGAAATGCCTAATTCTATATGTTTGGAATGCCTAATTCTTGATACTTTGGTGCTTGACTCTTGAGGCTCGTGAAACTTGAGACTTGGTTGAACGAGGGACTGGAGTCTTGTCACTGGCGGAAACTATGAAACTTTGAAAACTTTTGTGTTATTGCTATAATCTATTTATACTATTACCCAATAAATACGTAACGCAACGCTTGATCTAACGCGTGAAAAGAATCAAAAAAACGGAAACGCGGAAAAGATGGATTGGCAGAGTGGCAATCCGATCGGATGGCTACTCGATCGAGTTGCCATCCGATCCGTGCACACCGCCCTCACTCTCACCCTATAAATAGGCCTGTCAGATCACCATTTTCACTGATGTGACAGACTCACTCAACCCAGACGCACGCACTCCTCTTTTCCCCCATTTCTTGGCGATTTCGGTACGTTTTACACTTGATTCTTGTACAACTTTGATCTACACATCATTCTCTACGAGGTTCTCCTTTGAAATCTCACTTTCCACCATGAAATCTCTCGGGTCTGAGCCATTGAAGGTGATGTCACCATGGCAGTTTGTACCAAACTGTTGTGTGAGGTCATCTTGGCCAAGATCTAGCTTAGATCTGAGGAATTTCATGCGTTTTACACTAAAATCTATACTAGAACTACACTTTTCAAGCTAAAACCCTATGCTTATCTTCATCTTCTCTTGAACTTTTACATAAAATGGTAAGATCCGGATCTAAACGGACGGTAGACATGATTATTAGTCTAGAGTCGGCTTGGAAAAGGATTGTTATCGGAGAAGATGACTGGAGTACGGGTTCTGACATAAATATCATCACGAACTGACAACCGAACAGACTGGGGTGATTCCCACCCGATCGGATCGGTTGAACACTGATGGGTTTACCGTTGTCGTAATGCGTACCACGTCATCATGGCTTAATCAGAAACTTAGAGTTTTACAGAAAATTAAGAACGGGACAAGGTAACCTGATCGAGTGGCAATCCGATCGGATAGCCATCCGATCGAACAGCCACTCGATCGAGTGACACTTGCCCCTAACCCTAAGCATTCTTGAAACTGGAAGTTATAATCATCGAGTGACAGCTCGATCGGATAGCCATCCAATCGAACAACCATCCGACCGAGGCAACTTTGAATCTTGAACTTGTATCGAGGGGCGACCCGATCAGATAGCCATCCGATCGGACAACCATCCGATTTCTTCACACTTTTGTCAACTTTGAATCGAGTGGCAACCCAATCGGATAGCCATCCGATCGGATAGCCATCCATTCCCTCACAAACATGTCATTCAATCGACTGGCAATCCGATCGGATGGTGATGCGTGTGAAGTGTTATATATTTTAGGTGTATATTTTAAGCCATTTTTAACACTTATTTTTAGCCAAGTTTTAAATTTATAAAACACGATATTTTACTAACACTAAACACACATATGGGCAAGTGCACCCATCGTGAGCGTAGTATAGTGTTGGCAAGATACCGAGGTTGTCCAAGGACACAAGAGCTTTTAGTACCGGTTTATCCTCAACGTCTAATCAAAAATAAAAGTTTAGAAAAATGTTTTAAACTAAGAAAAATAAAAACTAACTAAAAATGCTGAAAAATAAAATAAAAAGAAAAAAAACAGATAGACAAGATGAATCACTTGGTTCCGACTCGTATCTAGTGTAACCTTTGATTATTTCCGCACTTTTGCACTATTTTAAGAGATTATCTTAGTTATTGTAGTAGGCCCTCTTTTGAAGGTGACGTTACCCTCACCCCAGTAGTTTGAGTCAGCAAGGATACAATCCTAAAAGGGTGGATTATTGAAAGATAATTAATTAAGTTATTAATGCAAATTATGATAGGCCCCTCTTTTGGAGGTGACGTTACCCTCTACTAAGTAGTCTGAGTCAGCAGGGATACAGTCCTAAATAGCCGGGTTATAGTATTAATAGTAGTTAACTTATGAAGGGATCAAAGAGTTTGGACCCCCGCCATCCAATACCGTTAAGTATTGAAGGAGGTCCTACTAAATTTGACCCAGGTCCATTTCAGGACCTCTAAACGCTGAACAATGGCAAGACCTTTACCAAACCATTCCCTTAACCCCCGACCAAGTAGCCAACATACCTCCATATAGACCGTGGAGATATGAATGGTGAAAATCTTTTATTTTATATAGACAGTAAAATAATTCCAAGACACCAAAAACAAACGATAAGGAAAGATCACCTTCAACATAAGCAACTAGCTATTAAAGTCATTAATACAAAACCAAGTAAAAAGTGCAAAAGATTAGAAATAAAAAGTATTACACTAGACACTATGTCTGCACCAAGTGATGTAAAAGACTTAGGCAAACATGGCCTTGATTGTCAAGAACTCTTACGATCAATCTTGGATCCCGAGACGACTCACACACTCTATGATGGACAATGGATGATGGTGTTATGGTGGTGGTGGGTGGTGGGTGAAGTGTGAGAGAGGTGGTGTGCTAAGGGATGGTTTGAGCTTGAGCCAAGCACTCCTATTTATAGGCTGAACAGAAGCTCGGGCACGGCCCCGTGTCCACATCTTCTCTTTCTTCATTTAATGCAGCTTTGTCTTATTAGTTGACCACGCCCCCGTGTCCGCTGAGCACGACCCCGTGTGCAGAAGAATCTTTGTACTATGAAGATTTTCCTGGATTGTGCGAATCTTATAGTCGACCACGGCCACGTGTCCGCTGAGCATGGCCCCGTGGTGGGCAATAGAAGCTTCTACCACTTTGTCTTTTCTGCTGACACTTGGGCACGCCCCCGTGCTGGCTGAGCACGGGGCGTGTTCAGTCTTCTGATGTCTTGTTTTGCTTGGGAAGATGCTGTCATGGGGTCGGGCATGTCACGTCTTGTTCCTTTTCTTGTATTTATGTTAGATTTTGATGTCTTTTTGCTTCTTTTGTTAATTTGAGCTCATTTAATCCTGAAAATACAAAAGGAAGACAAAAGCACACTTTTTCCAACATTAGTACTAAAAAGGGTTAGTTTTATGCCACAATTGATGAAATTTATATGTTGCATTTTGAACACATCAAATACCCCCACACTTGAATTTTTTGCTTGTCCTCAAGCAAAACTCTTTAATATGTGGCTATTACACTCCCAAATGGAATGGGTAGAAAAGAAGGTTTTGGGCTTGTCATAGAGTGTCGGGATTTCCAAGATTCTTTATTTAGTTTTATTTTTATTTATTTACAATCCTATTCGTCATGATTTATTTAAAACTTTTAATAAGATAAATTACTTATTAGGGCATAACATGCCTTTGTAAAATTCTATTTATATATAAGTTCACATACCTCACGGGGATCACTCAACACTCGGCCGAAAATGTATTTTTGTGGATCACTCGAGAGCGGCATGGAACTTACTCCTACCATAGGCTTGCCAAGCAATCAATCCTCCTCATTTTTAACTTATATACCTTTGTAAATATCAAGAGGACTTTTTGGGTGAAGGGTTAGGCTTGGGTTAAAGGTAGGTGGTTGGGTGAGTGGTTAGTGGTTAGTAGAAAAAGGCGAAAAGCGTAACAAGTTTCGGTTTTCGTAAGACTTTCTATTTTTGTAACTTTTATTTTGATGAAGCTATCATTCAAACAAGTTTATTTTTTATGAACTTGTTTGTTTATTTTCTTTTGCTTCATCATCAACACAAAATTATTATTATTATTATTATTATTATTATTATTATTATTATTTTGAATAGTCATATGAAGAACCGAACTTGTTAATAAAACAAAGGGTTAAAAATGAAAAAGGTTTTGGTGGGTAAAAGGGTGTTTGGTTTGGGCTATGAAATGAAAAGGTTTAGGCTCAAAGGGGCTAACTAGGCGGATTTTGGGTAGGTGGTAAAAAAAAGAAAAAATAATGGTGTAGAAATAAAAAGGGGTTAGTCCTAATGCCTCCATCATTTACTTACTCGGGTTTAAGTTGGTAAGGACCGGAAATGTATCGTCATGGCAAGTTCAAGAGTCGTAATGAACCAAGCGGCTATTCACACAAGAAACGAAAATGAGCATTTAGTCAAATGATATGTAAGTGTTTGCTCAATAAAGGCTCAAAACTCACTTTTGTGGGAATGAGTTTTTATGTGATCAAGTATATATAATTAAATTTTAACTAAGCTTGTCATGCCTTTTCATAATTTTCTTATGTTGGTTCTTTTTATCATGACGCTGTCAGTTGTAAATTTGTAAAAATATAACCTTTTTGAGAACTTGAATTTCCCGAGTTAAACCTAGACAAGTAAAAAAAATGAAATTTTTTGAAAAAATTTGGGGTGAGTAGCGGTTCCAATAGAGTTTTGTGTAAGGCTTGTATTTAGGACTTGCAAGATTCAAGGTTTTAGCACCCCCCCCCCCCACACTTAAATTACACATTGTCCTCAATGTGTCCCAAAAATAAGTTTTTAGGTTGATTGAATGTGTAAAAAGGTGTAAAAAGAGAAATTTTTGTGTTACTGGGCACTGAACACGGCCCCGTGTTGTCCGGGCACGGCCCCGTGTTCAAGTGCCAGTAACAAAATTAAAACAAGAGAAACAGAAGCCTGGACACGGGGGCGTGTTGGGTGAACACGGCTCGTGTCCAGTTACCTGAACTGGGTCTTTTTCTGCAGACTGTGTAGCACGGGGCCGTGTTGGGTGGACAAGGCCCGTGCCAAACTTACTGTAAACGAAGAAATTTGTCGGACGGTTCTGTTTTCCTGCATGGGGTGCTGGTTCAAGTTTCCCTTGTATCCTTTGCCATCTCAAGTGTGTTTTATTCCTGAAAATTAAAATTAACTAGAAAACATAAAAATTAATCTAAACTAAACTAAGGATAGTTCCGCGGAATGCCTCCGTGGTGCGCCACGTTTATAAGGGTCCTTGGCTAGACCCAAAGCCTGGTCATATGTTACCCAAGTGGGATGTATTGCATCCCATGTTACACCGTCGGAGAGCGTCATCCAAGCTTGAGTCTATGACCTTCATGTAGTTGACCGGGTCTTCGTCCTCTACTCTTTTTCCACATTCAAACTTCACTTCCTTGTCCCCAAACTTCAATGTTAACGTTCCGTCATTCATATCCACCACCGCTTGGGCGGTGGCTAGAAATGGCCTCCCGAGGATGAGAGGGACATCGGTGTCTTCTTCCATGTCTAGGATGACAAAGTCGGTTGGGAAAACGAAGTTGTCAACTTTTACCAATAGATTTTCAGCGACACCTTGTGGAAATTTGACGGATCTGTCGGCGAGTTGTATGCTCATCTTTGTAGGGCTTGTTGTTCCTAGGCCGAGTCGTTTGAACATTGATGTGGGCATGAGGTTAATGCTAGCCCTAAGATCGGCTAATGCATTACGAACGGGGGATTCCCCAATCGAGCAAGGAATTGTGAAGCTTCCGGGGTCGATTTTCTTTTGTGGAAGCTTGTTGAGTACTAAGGCGGAGCATTCTTCGCCTAAGTTAACTAATTGCAATGATTCAATTTTCCTTTTGTTAGTGAGGAAATCCCTCATGAATTTTGTATATTTAGGCATTTGGGTTAGGACCTCAATAAAAGGAATATTAACATGCAATTGTTTTAGTAAATTATCGAACTTTGCGAATTGCTCATCGGTCTTTTGACGATTTAACCTACCGGGGTACGGAATTGGAGGAGTTTTGGTGGGCTCTTGATTTGGTGGAGAAGCCTTTTCTGGTTGAAGTGTGGGTGAAGTTGTGCTTTGGCTGAGTTGACTTCCTTCAACCGGTGGTAGCGGGGCATCTTCGGGACCCACGGTTCGGTTTCTTAATGTGATCAGGTGTACTTGTGCCTTTGGGTTGGTTACGGTATTACTAGGTAACGCGCCTTGTGGTCTCTCGGAGAAATTTTGAGCTAGTTGATTTAATTGTTTTTCGATGTTTTGAATGCTAGCTTGTTGATTTCTAAAATTCGATTCCAGTTGTTGAAATCGATCCGAGTTTTTCTTTTCGGTGTTGGAGATGAGGCGAGATACAGTATCTTCAAGCCTTTCTCGTCCACCTTGTTGTTGAGAGAAATTTTGTGGTTGTTGAAAGTTAGTTCGTTGGTTTTGTTGGTTACTACTATTGCCGGGATCTCTCCAACCAAGATTAGGGTGGTTACGCCATCCTTGGTTGTAGGTACCCGTTGGTGGACCTGACGGCCTAGGTCTATTATCAATGTAGTTTACCGTTTATGTTTGTTGATCTAATTCTTTCATACAACTCCAATTTTCATGTGGCCCACCACACCCTTCACAAGCCATAACCGAGGCCGTTTTTGTCATTTCTAGCTTTTTGATTTTCGAAGAGAGGGCCTCGATTTGGGCTTGTAAAGAGGTGCTTTCATCAACCTTATGGGCGCCCGGGGCAATAGATTTATTACCTCAGGGAGTGTGCCATTGAAAATTGGTTTGAGAAATTTCCTCAATTTGATTATATATTTCATTTGGGCTACGATTACCTAAAAGTCCCCCGGAGCTAGAATCGAGTGTTTACCTTGTGTGTGGCAACAACCCATTGTAGAAAGTGGATACTTGTTGCCACACCGCTAGACCGTGATGAGGACACTTTCTTAGTAGCTCCTTGAACCTTTCCCAAGTTTCATATAAGGATTCCCCATCCTCTTGTGAGTATGTATTAATTTCAGTCATTAATTTAGCCGTTTTAGCAGGAGGGAAATACTTATATAGAAACTTTTGGGCTAGTTCATCCCAGGTGTTTACCGATCCAACTGGGAGGGTGTTAAGCCAAGCCTTAGCTCGGTCTTTTAGTGAAAATGGAAACATTCGAAGGCTGATGGCGTCATTTGATGCTCCATTGATCCGAAAGGTATCACATATTTCTAAGAAATTAGTAATATGTAGATGGGGATCCTCGTCCGCAAGCCCATGGAAGGTTGCGGAGTTTTGAAGCATCTGTATCAAATGTGGCCGAAGTTCGAAGTTATTGGCTTCGACATTCGGTGCATTGATAGCGGCGCCGAGATTACCTACGGTGGGCCGTTGGTAATCCATGAGAGTACGTTGGTCCGCCATTGGAAGTGGGTCCCCCGAAACTTTCTCTTGATTTTTGGCTTTAAGTCTTTTTCTGAGAAAGCGTTCGGGTTCTTCTAGAGGTTCTTTTATGTCTCTACTAGAACTGGAGCTCATGCACTACGTAGGAGGTTTAAATGTGGCACCTGGGTTCCAAGTCCTGCAATAAAAACAGAAAAGAACGTTGGTCAGAAGGTTCACCACGGCCCCGTGCTCAGTGAACACGGCCCGTGGTCAGAGGTACAGTAATTGTTTCCCAGATCCCTGTTACTGGGAGTTGGTCACGGCCCCGTGTTGCACCGACACAGCCCCGTGCTCAGCTCTCTGTAACTCGGAAAATAAAAACTGCCAGTAAGGATGCTGGGCACGGCCCGTGTCCGACCAGGCACGGCCCGTGCTGAGCTCTGCAGAAACAGAAAAACTAAAAAAAATCCTAAAAAAACGAAAAATAAGAAAAACGATTAGGTCGTTGATTCCTAACTTTCTTAAAATCCTTGTGTCCCCGGCAACGGCGCCAAAAACTTGATGCGTGTTAAGTGTTATATATTTTAGGTGTATATTTTAAGCCCTTTTTAACACTTATTTTTAGCCAAGTTTTAAATTTATAAAACACGATATTTTACTAACACTAAACACACATATGGGCAAGTGCACCCATCGTGAGCGTAGTATAGTGTTGGCAAGATACCGAGGTTGTCCAAGGACACAAGAGCTTTTAGTACCGGTTTATCCTCAACGTCTAATCAAAAATAAAAGTTTAGAAAAATGTTTTAAACTAAGAAAAATAAAAACTAACTAAAAATGCTGAAAAATAAAATAAAAAGAAAAAAACAGATAGACAAGATGAATCACTTGGTTCCGACTCGTATCTAGTGTAACCTTTGATTATTTCCGCACTTTTGCACTATTTTAAGAGATTATCTTAGTTATTGTAGTAGGCCCCTCTTTTGAAGGTGACGTTACCCTCACCCCAGTAGTTTGAGTCAGCAAGGATATAATCCTAAAAGGGTGGATTATTGAAAGATAATTAATTAAGTTATTAATGCAAATTATGGTAGGCCCCTCATTTGGAGGTGACGTTACCCTCGACTAAGTAGTCTGAGTCAACAGGGATACAGTCCTAAATAGCCGGGTTATAGTATTAATAGTAGTTAACTTATGAGGGGATCAAAGAGTTTGGACCCCCTCCATCCAATACCGTTAAGTATTGAAGGAGGTCCTACTAAATTTGACCCAGGTCCATTGCAGGACCTCTAAACGCTGAACAATGGCAAGACCTTTACCAAACCATTCCCTTATCCCCCGACCAGGTAGCCAACATACCTCCATATAGACCGTGGAGATATGAATGGTGAAAATCTTTTATTTTATATAGACAGTAAAATAATGCCAAGACACCACGGACAAACGATAAGGAAAGATCACCTTCAACATAAGCAACTAGTTATTAAAGTCATTAATACAAAACCAAGTAAAAAGTGCAAAAGATTAGAAATAAAAAGTATTACACTAGACACTTTGTCTTCACCAAGTGATGTAAGAGACTTAGGCAAACATGGCCTTGATTGTCAAGAACTCTTACGATCAATCTTGGATCCCGAGACGACTCACACACTCTATGATGGACAATGGATGATGGTGGTGGATGATGGTGTTATGGTGGTGGTGGGTGGTGGGTGAAGTGTGCGAGAGGTGGTGTGCCAAGGGATGGTTTGAGCTTGAGCCAAGCACTCCTATTTATAGGCTGAACAGAAGCTCGGGCACAGCCCTGTGTCCAGTGGACACGGCCCCGTGTCCACATCCTCTCTTTCTTCATTTAATGCAGCTTTGTCTTATTAGTTGACCACGCCCCCGTGTCCGCTGAGCACGACCCCGTGTGCAGAAGAATCTTTGTACTATGAAGATTTGCCTGGATTGTGCGAATCTTATAGTCGACCACGGCCCCGTGTCCGCTGAGCACGGCCCCTTGGTGGGCAATAGAAGCTTCTACCACTTTGTCTTTTCTGCTGACACTTGGGCACGCCCCCGTGCTGGCTGAGCACGGAGCGTGTTCAGTCTTCTGATGTCTTGATTTGCTTGGGAAGATGCTGTCGTGGGGTCGGGCATGTCACGTCTTGTTCCTTTTCTTGTATTTATGTTAGATTTTGATGTCTTTTTGCTTCTTTTGTTAATTTGAGCTCATTTAATCCTGAAAATACAAAAGGAAGACAAAAGCACACTTTTTCCAACATTAGTACTAAAAAAGGGTTAGTTTTATGCCACAATTGATGAAATTTATATGTTGCATTTTGAACACATCAGATGGCCATCCGATCGGACAGCCTTCCGATCCAGTGACTAATCTGACACTTGGTTAGAATCTCGTTATTCTACCCGACACTTATCCGTTGTAATCTAATCAGGCTAAACCTAAAGAGCTCCCTATGATCTAATAACAGTTGATCTGTTAAGCAATCACTGTGAGTATACTCGATCCCTTTTTGATTTAAACTTTGGGATGTAACATGTATTCTACTAAATTACGATACTTGAGACTTTTGCAAATTAAACTCTATCCTTCATGTATGTGAAACTTGTGATTCTTTTATTCTATTTGTGCTATGTGAACGTTTAATCCAGGGTGTGTAGTTCCGCCTTAACAATAGTAGCGCTGTAGGAGATGCACCTCCCCATTATTCTCGGGGGTATTGTTAGGAGGATTCTAGTTTTCCTTGAGACTTGGGAAAACAACAAAGCATTGGGATACTTGGGCTATCACTTTTTGGACTGTGAACACTAGCATGGCTGAAACTATTTTTGTTACACTACATATGGATATGAGTTGTTTTAATCTATTATGCTATTATTCAAACTTGTATACTCGCCGGTACATTTTTGTACTGACTCTATTTTAATACATGTTACAGGCTGATAGATGCTGTACTATGGAAAACAAGCTAGGATTGATGCTTAGAAACTCGCCTAGTTTAATTCTAGAAACTTTTGAAAACAATGGTTATGTTTGATTTAGTTGATACTATGTTTTGGTGAATGAAGTTTGTTTCAGACAACTGTTTTAATTCAATCTAATTTATAATGAAACTAATTAGTGTTGTGGAATCTCATGAGCAATCTGAACGCTTAGTGCTCGCACCCTGATGTTTCCGCCATCGGTTGGGGTGTGACAGATTGGTATCAGAGCCATAACTATAGGGAACTAGGATAAGTAGGAATACTTGCCCTAGTCTATAGTTCTAGGAATCTTGATTCTTATTTGTTGTTTAAGACTTATGCATTCTCCCGTATCTGCTTCCTAGCAGCACACTTTTCCTGCTAAACTTACATACCTTTCCTAAGGCTGACACAATAGACACATGATACTTGAAAACACTGCTGGTCAGTGTTTGTGTTTTGCACAGAATTGCCCTCAAGCCAGGAGTAACATCCAAACCTTGATGGGAAATTTCCTAGTTATATTATAGTAGGTCTTATCTGCTCATAAGTACCGACGCTATTAGGGTACGATGTTGTCAAGATAGAGGTGAAACTCAGACCTTGATAACTAGTCCCACTCTTTGATTTTTATGTCTCGCCAAAGTCTCGAAACTCCCATTTAATTAGGAACGAGAAATGACCAAAAGGATGAATATCGTAGGCCTAACATCGATGACGTATTTGTCTAAGTAAGTCAAGACACGTTACCTCAATTAAAAAGGGGTTCGAATCACTTTGGTTAGTCGCCATTCCTCTACCCGGAACAATCTATGTTTTATGAGCCTATCTTTTATGTTATATCGGCTTTTACATGTGGTTTTCAGCTTGATTCTTCGTTTATCTTGATTCTTCGGTTATTTTGAGACTTTTTCACGAATTGCACGTATGTCCGCAATCTAAAACATTAACTCTGATCTCAGGATCAACTAAATTTATGAAGCTTTATTCTATTATGATAACCTCTGTGGGAATCTTGATCGACTATGACACTATGTGAAACTATCTGATGAATCTATGTATTATTATGGTTGTAAGGCACTAAATGTAACATGGCATGGAAACACGAGGGAGAAGTGACGTGTCTGAAGCATGGTGGATACGTCGCTGGTACCTCCTATATATAAGTGTTTCCGACATGTTACCAGCTTTCGTACTAAGTGCCATGCGAAACTTAGTGTTTTGCAGACCGGTGATGAGTTGGTTGAAATCTAATCCATGGGAAGCTACTTGAGTAATCTATGATGAATCTATGTGTAATCCATACGTACTCTAGCATAATCTACGTGTAATCTAAGTATGTGTTGTTTTGAGAAACAAAATACGAAACGTAGCCTAGCGTCGAAGACGAGGAGGACGTGACATGTCCGAAGCATGGTGGATACGCCGCTATTAATTCCTATATATAAGTGTTTCTGGCATGTTACCGAGTCTTCGTACCACGCGCTAAGTGAAGTTCGCAGTTTTGTAGGCTCGGGTTGAAGTTGTGGAATCTATTTGGGTAATCTATGTTGAATCTATTAGGTTAGTCTATGATTGAATCTATTTGGTTAATCTATGTTGTGAAAAGTGGTGGAATCTAATGTTGTGGTTAACGAAGTTTGACAGCGATGACGAGGGGACGTAGCATGATTGAAGCATGGTGGATACGCCACTGGTACTTCCTATATATAAGTGCTTCCGTCATGCCACCAAACTTTCGTAGCACGTGCCATGCGGGGTTTCGTTGTTTGTGAGTCGTTAACATGAATCTATGAGGATCTATTGAATCTATTGGAAACTATCGAAACTATTGGAATCTATGAATCTATCGAATCTACTGGAAACTATTGAATCTATTGGAGTCTATGAATCTATTGAATTTATGGAATCTATTAGAATCCATGTGAAACTATTAGAGTAGTCTAAGTGAATCTAGGATGATGGGTGAGTTTTACGACACGTAACATGACACCGAGTACGAGGCGGAAGTAATATGCCCGAAGCGTGGTGGATACGCCGCTGGTACTTCCTATATATAAGCGTTTTTGACATGTTGCCAAACTTCGTACAACGTGCCATGTGAAGGTCTTGGGTTGTGGTGTTAAAACTAATGTGAACTATGTGAATCTTGTTGAATCTCGAGTCTTTAATCTATTGTGTGTGAATCTATATTGTGAGGCCTTGTAAATCTAGACTTATATGATCCTCTTATTAGATCTTTAGGATGTCTTCTCGAAAGCTCTCCGACACTCTCAAGAGATCCAGGGAAAAGTCTCAGAAAAAGATGATGTCCTTTATGGCCGACCAGATCGCTTGAGTCATGCCAAAGATCATCTCTGAGATCCAAGGATCGAACACTCCGCCCTCTTCTGTTGACTCTAAGACGGAGAAAGAAAAGTCTACCAAGTTCACCTATAAGCATTTTATCTCTTGCAACCCTAAGTCTTTCACGGGCAGTGATGGAGTGACTGCTATGCTCGGGTGGTTTGACAGCATCGAGGTTACCTTCATCAACAGCGAATGCCCAGAGCAGCTAAAGACTAGGAGTGCAACAAGAATGTTTCAAGGAAGAGCGTTAGAGTAGTGGACAAATGAGAGAAACATCCGATCGAATGAAGAAGCCTATGCTCTTCCATGGGCTGAGGTGCGAGAATTAATGATGCTTGAATTCTGCCCTCCTCATGAACAACTGAAGCTTGAAGAAGAGTTCTGGCACTTGAAGTAGATTGGTGATGATAATCTGGCTTATACTACCCGCTTCAAGCAGCTCAGCTTGATTGTTCCTCACTTGTTTCTACTCCTAAGCGAATGATAGCCAAGTACCTCAATGGTCTACCTCCTGCTATGCGTGATTCTGTTGAAGCAGCTCAACTCGGAAATATTGAGGAAGTCTACCGTCTCGTAGCTAGTCTTAACAACAACCGCATTCGTGAAAAGCAGTTTGCTAACCCTGCCCCTTCTAAATCTACACATCAAGTTACCCAGCAGCCAAGTGGCAGCAAGAACAAGAGGCGAAAGTCTCAGGGTTCAGGATGCAATGCTATTGTTCCTACTGCGAATCCTGCTGCTAAGCCTGCTCCTGCTGCTACCGTTCAGAACACTGTTGCCCCTGCAGTTAAGAAACAGTACACCGGGTCTTACCCCAAGTGTACCACTTGTAATTTTCATCATCCTGCTACTTCTGCATGTAGTTTTTGCACCAACTGCAATCGCTATGGTCACACGACTCCCTATTGTCATCAAGCTAACCCAGCTCGCCAAGCCCCAGCTCAGGCAGCGCTACCAGCTCTCCCAGCTCCTCCGCAAAATCCTAAGCCAGTCAACGTTGTTCGTGCATGCTACAAATGTGGGGATATTACTCACCTTCGTAACCTGTGTCCTCAGCTGAACCAGTACCAACAGCCAGCCGCTCGTGGACGAGCGTTCAACCTCAATGCCAACAAAGCTCGTAACGACAATGATGTCGTGAATGGTACGTTTCTCGTGAATAACCTTTACGCTTCGATACTATTTGATACTGGTGCCGACCGAAGCTTTGTGTCCGTAGAATTTGAATCTTTGCTAAACTGTGCACCCTCCATGTTACCTAAGTCATTTCTGGTGGATATTGCCGATGGAAAGTCTATTCTAGTTGATTCTATTCTCCGTGGTTGTTCCTTGATTCTTAATGACCACGTGTTTACTATTGATCTAATACCCATGCAATTGGGTAGTTTTGATGTCATTATCGGTATGGATTGGTTGCGTAAGAACCATGCCGAGATTGCTTGTCACGAGAAGTTTGTCCATTTACCTCTATCGTCTTGTGATATTTTGCATGTCTATGGAGACCGACCTTCGAACGGGCTGAGGCTGATGTCATGCACATAAGCGAGCAGGTGCTTACGTAAACAGAACCTTGCTTTCTTGGCCCACGTGGTGGAACAAAAGAGCAAGGGGAAGAACATTAGCGATGTTCCAGTGGTGTGTGATTTCCCCGATGTCTTTCCTTAGGAACTACCTGGTCTTCCACCTCCTAGAACCGTCGATTTTCGTATTGATCTTATACCTGGTGCGACTCCTGTCGCCAAGGCCCTGTATCGTCTTGCACCTTCCGAGATGCAAGAGCTATCCAGTCAGCTTCAAGAACTACTCGACAAGGGATTTATTCATCCGAGTACCTCGCCGTGGGGTGCTCCCATGCTATTCGTCAAGAAGAAAGATGGTTCGTTCCGTATGTGTATCGACTACCGCGAACTTAATAAGCTTACCATTAAGAATCGTTATCCCCTTCCCCGTATCGATGATCTATTTGACCAACTACAAGGCGCGTCTTGTTTCTCGAAAATCGATCTTTGTTCTGGTTATCATCAGCTTCGTGTACTCGAGGATGATGTACCCAAGACCTCATTTCGTACTCGCTATGGACACTACGAGATTGTGGTCATGCCTTTTGGATTGACCAACGCACCCGCTGTGTTCATCGATCTCATGAATCGTGTTTGTAAGCCCTATTTGGATCGTTTTGTGATAGTCTTTATTGCTGATATTCTAATTTATTCTAAAACTAAAGCTGATCATGCTCGACATTTGCGCTTGATGCTTGAACTCTTACGTGGTGAACGTCTGTATGCTAAATTTTCTATGTGTGAGTTTTGGATTAATGAAGTACAATTTCTTGGTCACGTCGTTAGTAAACGAGGTATTCATTTTGACCCGTTTAAAATTGAAGCTGTGAAGAATTGGAGTACGCCTAAATCTGCATCGGAGATTCGTTCCTTCTTAGTATTGGCGGGCTATTACCGCCGATTCATTTTGGATTTCTCTAAGATCGTTGTCCCTCTCACCTCGTTGACTCAGAAGGAGAGACCTTTTGTTTGGGGTCCCGAACAAGAGGAATCTTTTCAAACACTTAAGACTCTTTTGTGTAACGCCCCTGTTGTGACTCTTCCCGATGGGAATGATGATTACGTGGTATATTGCGATGCCTCGAATTGTGGTTTGGGTTGTGTGCTCATGCAACGAGACAAGGTTATTGCTTATGCCTCCCATCAACTCAAAGTGCATGAGAAAAACTATACTACTCGCGATCTGGAGCTTGGTGCAGTTGTATTTGCGTTAAAGATATGGCGACACTATCTATATGGTACTAAGTGTGTGGTATTCACTGACCATAGGAGCCTTCAACATATCTTTGACTAAAAAGAGATGAACATGCGACAGAGACGTCGGGTAGAATTGCTTAACGACTACGACTGCGAAATTCGCTATCATCCTGGCAAAGTGAATGTAGTGGCCGATGCCCTTAGTCGTAAAACTCATGTGAATGCTATTCATGTCTCTAATGATCTCCATGCGTGTATCCGTGATGCTTAGTATTCGTCAGCAAATGAAGGAAGTCTAGAAGTGGAAATCCAAGGCGCTAAGATTGAACAACTTGAAACTAAACCTAATGGACTCCAATACTACCTCAATCGCATCTGGGTACCGGATCGCGATAACCTTCGTGAGCTCATTATGAATGAGGCTCACAAATCCCATTACTCCATTCATCCGGGCACTGATAAGATGTACCATTATTTGCGTACAACTTATTGGTGGCCTGGCATGAAAAGGGACATTGCTGTATATGTTTCTAAATGCCTCACTTGTACGAAAGTTAAGGCTGAACATCAACGTCCTTCAGGACTTTTATAACAACCCGAAATCCCAGTTTGGAAATGGGATAGCATCGCTATGGACTTTATTACCAAGCTACCTCGAACACCTTCTGGTCACGATAGTATCTGGGTGATAATTGATCGTTTGACCAAATCCGCCCACTTTCTTCCTATTCGTGAAGATTATAAAGTTGAGAAACTTGCTCGAATCTATACTAATAAGATTATATGCCGTCATGGCATACCTCTTGACATAATCTCAGACCATGATGGTCGTTTTACTTCACATCTTTGGCAAACCTTTCAATCCGCTATGGGTACTCATTTGAATCTTAGCACGGCCTTTCATCCTCAAATGGATGGGCAGACCGAGCATACAATTCAGACCCTAGAGGATATGCTCTGTTCTTGTGTCATCGACTTTGGTGGTAACTGGGATGTACATTTACCATTGATTGAGTTCTCGTACAACAACATCTATCATTCCAGTATTCAGATGGCTCCTTTCGAAGCTTTGTATGGCCGCAAGTGCCGATCTCCTTTCAGCTGGCATAAGATTGGTGACAAGCAGTTTACGGGCCCTAAAATAATTCAAGAGACAACGGATAAGATTCTTCAGATACGGGATAACTTGATCAAGTCTAGGAGCAGACAAAAGAGCTATGCTGATAATATGCGTAAGCCTCTGGAATTTGATGTTGGTGACCGAGTCCTTCTCAAGGTATCTCCCTGGAAGGGAGTAGTACATTTTGGTAAGAAGGGAAAGCTCGTTCCTCGCTATGTAGGTCCTTTAAAGATACTCGAAAGGATTGGCAAGGTAGCGTACAGACTCGACCTGCCACAAGAGCTAAACAATGTACATCCAGTGTTCCACGAATCCAATCTACATAAATGCCTAGCCGAAGAGGAACTGTAGGTTCCCCTCGAAGACTTGCAAATAAACGAAGTTGTACACTTTGTGGAGAAACCGGTCAAAATCATGGATCAAGGAGTCAAGCGACTAAGGCGCAGCAAAATTCCCATTGTCAAGGTTCGATGGGAAGGAAAGCATGGCGCCGAATTCACTAGGGAATTGAAAAGTAAAATGAAGGCCAATTATCCGCAGCTCTTCGAGCAGTCTTCCTCTAAGATTTCGGGGACGAAATCTCCTAAAGGAGAGGAGACTGTAACGCCCTGCGTACCTAAACTTAAGGATATTGGCAAGTTTAGTCCCTAGACTTTTCCTATTATCAATTTAGTCCCTAAACTATGTAGTCATTAATACTTCTGGTACCTGGTGAATTCTATGCTATATACTAGATACATGAAATGCCTAATTCTAGATACTTGAAATGCCTAATTCTATATGTTTCGAATGCCTAATTCTATATGCTTGAAATGCCTAATTCTATATATTTGGAATGCCTAATTCTTGATACTTTGGTGCTTGAATCTTGAGGCTCGTGAAACTTGAGACTTGGTTGAACGATGGACTTGAGTCTTGTCACTGGCGGAAACTATGAAACTTTGAAAACTTTTGTGTTATTGCTATAATCTAGTTATACTATTACCCAATAAATACACAATGCAACGCTTGATCTAACGCGTGAAAAGAATCAAAAAACGGAAACGCGAAAAGGATGGATTGGAAGAGTGGCAATCCGATCGGATGGCCACTCGATCGAGTTTCCATCCGATGCACACCGCCCTCACTCACTCTCACCCTATAAATAGGCCTGTCACATCACCATTTTCACTGATGTGACAGCCTCACTCGACCAAGACGCACGCACTCCTCTTTTCCTCCATTTCTTGGCGATTTCGGTACGTTTTACACTTGATTCTTGTACAACTTTGATCTACACATCATTCTCTACGAGATTCTCCTTTGAAATCTCTCAGATCTGAGCCCTTGAAGGTGATGTCACCATGGCAGTTTATACCAAACTGTTGTGTGAGGTCATCTTGGCCAAGATCTAGCTTAGATCTGAGGAATTTCATGCGTTTTACACTAAAATCTATACTAGAACTACACTTTTCAAGCTAAAACCCTATGTTTATTTTCATCTTCTCTTGAACTTTTACATAAAACGGTAAGATCCGGATCTAAACGGACTGTAGACTTGATTATTAGTATAGAGTCGGCTTGGAAAAGGATTGTTATCGGAGAAGATGACCGGAGTACGGGTTCTGACATAAATATCATCACGAACTGACGACCGAACGGACTGGGGTGATTCCCACCCGATCGGATCGGTTGAACACTGATGGGTTTATCGTTGTCGTAATACGTACCACGTTATCATGGCTTAATCAGAAACTTAGAGTTTTACAAAAAATTAAGAACGGGATAAGGTAACCTGATCGAGTAGCAATCCGATCGGATAGCCATCCGATCGAACAGCCACCCGATCGAGTGACACTTGCCCCTAACCCTAAGCATTCTTGAAACTGGAAGTCATAATAGTCGGGTGACAGCTCGATCGGATAGCCATCTGATCAAACAGCCATCCGACCGAGGCAACTTTGAATCTTGAACTTGGATCGAGTGGCGACCCGATCGGATAGCCATCCGATCGGACAGCCATCCGATTTCTTCATACTTTTGTCAACTTTGAATCGAGTGGCACCCCGATCGGATAGCCATCCATTCCCTCACACACTTGTCATTCAATCGACTGGCAATCCAATCGGATGGCCATCCGATCAGATAGCCATACGATCCAGTGACTAATCCGACACTTGGTTAGAATCTCGTTATTCTGCCTGACACTTATCCGTTGTAATCTAATCAGGCTAAACCTAAAGAGCTCCCTTTGATCCAATAACAGTTGATCTGTTAAGCAATCACTGTGAGTATACTCGATCCCTTTTTGATTTAAACTTTGGGATGTAACATGTATTCTACTAAATTACGATACTTGAGACTTTTGCAAACTAAACTCTATCCTTCGTGTATGTGAAACTTGTGATTCTTGTATTCTATTTGTGCTATGTGAACGTTTAATCCAGGGTGTGTAGTTCCGCCTGAATAATAGTAGCGCTATAGGAGATGCACCTCCCCATTATTCTCGGGGGTATTGTTAGGAGGATTCTAGTTTTCCTTGAGACTTGGGAAAACAACAAAGCATCGGGATACTTGGGCTATCACTTGTTGGACTGCGAATACTAGCATGGCTGAAACTATTTTTGTTACACTACATATGGATATTAGTTGTTTTAATCTATTATGCTATTATTCAAACTTGTATACTCGCCGATACATTTTTGTACTGACTCTATTTTAATACATGTTGCAGGCTGATAGATGATGGACTATGGAAAACAAGCTAGGATTGATGCTTAGAAACTCGCCTAGTTTAATTCTAGAAACTTTTGAAAACAATGGTTATGTTTGATTTAGTTGATACTATGTTTTGGTGAATGAAGTTTGTTTCAGACAACTGCTTTAATTCAATCTAATTTATAATGAAACTAATTAGTGTTGTGGAATCTCATGAGCAATCTGAACGCTTAGTGCTCACACCCCGATGTTTCCGCCATCGGTTGGGGTGTGACATTGCATGTGGGGTCTACATCATTTCATCCAATAAATTTTTTTTTAATTTTGTTTAATAGGGGGCGTTATCCCATACCCTGCAAGTTAAGTGAAGACGTGATAATTCCCCCTGGCTAACGTGGATCTGACATGGCGCTGACGTGGCGTGATAAAGCCCCTAGGGGCTTTATCCCACACCCCAAATCCTAAGGGTTTTGATTCACGACTTGCAAGATATTTATCATTTATAGATGGGATCGCGTTATTGTTGGTGTACAATTTTTTTAATTATTATAAGTTAAAGTGGCTAATTGATGTGTGTAAAATGAAACATATAAATTACATCAAATAAGGCATAAAACTAACCCTTTTTAAGTACTAATATTGGAAAAAGAGTGTTTTTGTCTTCCTTTTGTATTTTCAGGATTAGATGAGCTCAAAAACACAAAAGAAGCAAAAAGACAGCTAAATCCAACATAAATACAAGGAAAGGAACATTAGTGGACTGCCCGACCCCTCAACGGCACCTTCCAAAGCAAAATAGAGAAGTCAGAAGACTGAACACGCCCCGTGCTCAGCCAGCACGGGGCCGTGCCCAAGAAGCAGCAGAAAAGACAAACTTATAGAAGCTTCTATTGCCCACCACGGGCCGTGCCCAGCGGACACGGGGGCGTGTCGAAAGTACAGCAGGCGCATTTATTGTAATTGCAAATTACAATTAATGAGGAGAGAGAGTGTCAGACAGGCACGGGGCCGTGCCCAGCGGACACGGGGCCGTGCCCAGCTCTCTGTTCAGCCTATAAATAGGAGTGCTTGGATTCATTTCATCTCATCCCTTGGCACACCACCTCTCTCACACTTCATCCACCACCCACCACCATCACAACACCATAATCCACCACCATCATCCATTGTCCATCGTAGAGTGTGTGAGTCATCTCGGGATCCAAGATTGATCGTAAGAGTTCTTGACAATCAATGCCATGTTTTCCTAAGTCTCTTACATCACTTGGTGAAGACAAAGTGTCTAGTATAATACTTTTTATTTCTAATCTTTTGCACTTTTTATTTGGTTTTGTATTAATGACTTTAATAACTAGTTACTTATGTTGAAGGTGATCTTTCCTTATCGTTTGTCCGTGGTGTCTTGGCATTATTTTACTGTCTATATAAAATAAAGGATTTTCACCATTCATATCTCCACGGTCTATATGGAGGTATGTTGGCTACCTAGTCGGGGGTTAAGGGAACGTTTTGGTAAAGGTCTTGCCATTGTTCAGCGTTTAGAGGTCCTGCAATGGACCTGGGTCAAATTTAGTAGGACCTCCTTCAATACTTCACGGTATTGGATGGCGGGGGTCCAAACTCTTTGACCCCCTCATAAGTTAACTACTATTAATACTATAACCCGGCTATTTAGGACTGTATCCCTGCTGACTCAGACTACTTAGCCGAGGGTAACGTCACCGCCAAAAGCGGGGCCTACCACAATACTGCATTAATAACTTAATTCATTATCTTCCAATAATCCATCCTTTTAGGATTGTATCCTTGCTGACTCAAACTACTGGGGTGAGGGTAACGTCACCTTCAAAAGAGGGGCCTACTACAATAACTAAGATAATCTCTTAATTATGTGCAAAAGTGCGGAAATAATCAAAGGTTATACTAGATACGAGTCGGAACCAAGTGATTCATCTTGTCTATCTGTTTTATTTTATTTTTATTTTCAGCATTTTAGTTAGTTTTTATCTTTTCTTAGTTTAAAACATTTTTCTAAACTCTTTATTTTGATTAGACGTTGAGGATAAACCGGTACTAAAAGCTCTTGTGTCCTTGGACGACCTCGGTATCTTACCAACGCTATACTACACTCAACGATGGGTGCACTTGCCCATATGTGTGTTTAGTGTTAGTGAAATATCGTGTTTTATAAATTTAAAACTTGGCTAAAATAAGTGTTAAAAAGGGCTTAAAATATACACCTAATATATATAACACTTCGCACGCATCAAGTTTTTGGCGCCGTTGCCGGGGACACAAGGATTTTAAGAAAGCTTAAAATCGACGGCCTAATCAGTTTTTCAAAACCTTTTTAAAACGTGCGCACTTTTTTCTACATTTTAGTTTAGATTTGCATTTACAGTAACCTGTACACGGGGCCGTGTTCACTGAACACGGGGCCGTGTTCACTGAACACGGGGCCGTGTCCAACATTTTCATAAAAACACACAGTAACAGAAGCTTGAACACGGGCCGTGCTCACTGAACACGCCCCGTGCTCAACGAAATCAGTAAATTTAATTAAAACGCCCAGATACAGATCCTGAACACGGGGCCATGCTCATTGAACACGGGGCCGTGTCCAGCCTCTGTTTCCGTTTTTATTTTTGTTTTCTGATCTCGAGACTCAGTTGTGGTCTGCTGAGTGATTCTTATGGATCAATACTCAGGAGGTTACGACTACACTTATGATGAGGATGATTATAGGGGTAATTATTGCACTAATTGTCGTAATGCACGCTCGATTCAAAATACTCACTCATATCAACCATCCAATTCATACACCTACTATGAGGAGCCTAGGTACGAGCCGTCAACTTCATACACATCCTATGAAGACCAAAGGTATGAACCTCCTCCCTCATACTCATATTTTGATGAACCAAGGTATGAGCCTTCTTACTCATACTTTGAGGAACGAAGATATGAGCAACCACCTTCGTATGCTTACTATGAGGAACCATGGCGTGAACAACCCACCTCATATGAGTATTATGAAGAACAAAATTACGAACCTTATCCATCATATGCTTATAATGAAGAACAATGGTGCGAACCATCAACTTCATATGGGTATTATGAGGAACAAAGGGTCGAACAACCGGATTCAAGCTTAGGAAATAATGATTCTTTTTCTATAACCGAAGTGACCGATAGGATATTAGAACACATTAGAGTTATCGATCGATGTATAAGAGAAGCTCGCGCAAGGGAAGAGGAGTCCCGCGCAAGAGAAGAATTAAAAAAGGAAGAGATAACTGAAAATGTAAAAATGGAAGAACAAATAAGTGAAAAACCGACACATGAGTTACACAACGAAAAAGGTGAGTCCGACAACGTTAAAATCCAAGAAGAGTCTAATTTTGAAGAAATTAATCTCTTGACACCTTCTTTAGAAAATCATTGTTTAGTACCCACTCATGCTAAGTTTTTAAAAGAGTTAAACACTAACACTAAAATTGACGAAACGGTAAGTGTTAAGTTAACTAATGATCAAACTTCACTAATAAAAGAAGACCCATTTGAAATTAACATCACACCGGTTCCATGTTTCTTTCAAAATTCGTTTATTAGTAATGTCACAATCGATAAAGATCTTTGTGTTAACATAATGCCTAACTACATTTTCAAAAAATTAAGGAATAGTGATTTTTCTCCACTTCAAATACCCATTTTTCTATCCAATCGGAAAGTAATAAAATCAATCGGAATAGTTGAAGATGTCTTGGTTCAAACAAATCAAATGGTAATCCCAACCGACTTCGTCATCCTCGATGACGCTCCTCTAGTGTTGGGACGACCATTTGTAAAAACTCACGAAGCTTTGAAAAACCGGAAGTTCAATAATCTACCTCTTCAATTAGGGGCATTTAAAAGAAGTGTCGATCTCGAACGATCAATGAAATATCCATTCGGCAATAATGACCCCCTAATTGAATATGAAGATGAACCACCCGATACAAGTGAAGAGATTGACCACTTTGTTGAAGAAGAGGTCGCCATAGAACAAACTTTTAAAGTTCTTGATCAAAACGAGCAACCAAATAAGGAGTCTCCTAAAGACCCACCACTTGAGCTCAAAGAACTTCCAAAAGGTTTGGAATATGCTTTTCTAGACAAAGATGGTAAGTTACCTGTAATTATTTCATCTAAATTAGATAACTTAGAAAAAGAAAAATTAATTAATCTTTTGAAAAAACACAAAAATGCAATAGCTTGGAAACTTGTGGACATAAAAGGAATTAGTCCTTCTATGTGCACACACAAAATTTTGATGAATGATGACTACAAATCGGTCATACAACCACAACGTCGAGTAAATCCAAATGTTCAAGAAGTGGTTAAAAACGAAGTCATCAAACTACTTGACGCCGGACTTATCTATCCTATCTCCGATAGTCCTTGGGTGAGTCCCGTCCAAGTAGTTCCAAAGAAAGGAGGTATGACGGTAATAACTAACGAAAAGAATGAACTAATACCAACGAGAACCGTCATAGGATGGAGAGTATGTATAGATTATAGACGATTAAATGAAGCAACAAGAAAGGATCACTTTCCTTTACCCTTCATTGATCAAATGTTAGAAAGATTATCCGGTCATAAATTTTACTGTTTCTTGGATGGTTTTTCAGGTTACTTTCAAATCCCGATAGCACCCGAAGACCAAGAAAAGACAACTTTCACATGTCCCTATGGAACTTTTGCTTATCGACGCATGCCGTTTGGTCTATGTAATGCCCCAGCAACATTCCAACGTTGCATGGTAGCCATTTTCCATGACATGATAGAAAAGACAATGGAAGTCTTCATGGACGACTTTTCTATCTTTGGGGATTCATATGACCAATGCCTCGATAACCTTGAACGAATGCTATCCCGATGTGAGGAAACTAACATCGCCCTTAATTGGGAAAAGTGCCATTTCATGGTAACGGAGGGAATAGTACTCGGTCACAAGATCTCAAGCGAAGGAATGGAGGTGGATCGAGCCAAAATAGATACCATTTCTAAATTACCACCTCCATCCTCCGTACGAGCTATCAGAAGTTTCCTAGGGCATGCCGGATTTTATAGGCGATTTATCAAAGACTTTTCAAAAATCTCAAGGCCTCTAACAAAATTACTTGAAAAAGATGCTCCTTTCATCTTTGACAAGGATTGCAATCAAGCATTTCTAACCCTAAAGGAAATGCTAGTCAATGCACCTATCATGATAGCGCCTGATTGGAAATTTCCTTTCGAAATCATGTGTGATGCCAGTGACTTTGCAGTTGGAGCTGTCTTGGGACAGAGAAAAGAAAAGCATTTCCACCCAATCTATTATGCTAGTAAAACACTCAATGATGCACAAGAAAATTACACAACAACTGAAAAAGAGTTACTAGTTGTGGTATTTGCTTTTGATAAATTTCGTTCTTATCTTGTTCTTTCTAAAACTATAGTCTATACAGACCATGCAGCCATTCGATATCTCTTCAAGAAGCAAGACGCAAAACCACGTTTGATTAGGTGGATTCTACTCCTCCAAGAATTTGACATTGAAATCAAGGACAAAAGAGGAGCAGAAAATACCGCAGCAGATCATCTTTCACGCTTAGAGGACCCAGCTTTAGAGGCAACCAGGGACGAGCAAATCAACGAAAAATTTCCAACTGAGTCCCTGGAAATGGTGGAATATAAGGAAGAACCATGGTACGCCGACTATGCTAACTACCTAGCTAGCGGTATAGTCGCAAAAGGATGGCCACATCATCAAAGAAAAAAATTCTTTGCTAATGTGAAACACTACTTTTGGGAAGATCCATATCTTTTCAAAATGTGTGCCGACCAACTCGTCAGACGATGCGTACATGGTAGAGAAGCACGAAGAATTCTCCGCCATTGTCATGAAGGTCCATACGGAGGACATCATGGTGCTACCAGTACCGCACGAAAGGTATTCGATTCAGGATTTTATTGGCCAACCATTTACAAAGACGCCCAAAGTCTTGTAAAGACATGTGATGCTTGCCAAAGAACAGGTAATATTTCTTCCAAAAACGAAATGCCACAAAATGGCATTCTTGTTTGTGAAATATTTGATGTATGGGGACTCGACTTTATGGGACCTTTCCCACCATCGAAAGGAAACAAATATATACTTGTGGCAGTAGATTACTTGTCTAAATGGGCCGAGGCCGAGGCACTTCCAACAAATGATGGAAGAGTCGTGGTAAGATTTCTGAAAAAATTATTCTCTCGTTTTGGCACACCTAAAGCTTTAATAAGTGATAGAGGTACCCATTTTTGCAACCATCAACTTGAAAAAATTTTAACAAGATATGGGGTCTATCACCGGGTTTCGACAGCGTATCACCCTCAAACAAACGGACAAGCCAAAGTGACTAATAGAGGTTTAAAACGAATACTCGAAAAAACCGTAGGGTTCAATAAAAAGGAATGGGCTGATAAATTAGACGATGCTTTATGGGCTTTTCGAACTGCTTATAAAACAACAATAGGTACAACCCCATATAAGCTAGTTTATGGAAAAAGTTGTCATTTGGCAGTAGAAATTGCACACAAAGCCTACTGGGCAATCAAAAATGTAAACTTAGATCTAGAATTTGCTGGTAAAAATCGATTTTGTCAAATAAATGAATTAGACGAGCTTAGGAATTATGCATACTCAAACTCTGAAATTTATAAGGAAAGAATGAAAAATTTGCATGACAAACGTATTAAACCTAATGAATTTCGGGTAGGAGATTTAGTTCTTTTGTTTAATTCACGACTTCGATTGTTTCCTGGTAAATTAAAGTCTAGGTGGTCAGGACCTTTTTCCATCACCCATATTTTTCCACACGGTGCAGTAGAAATTAAATCTCGAAATGAGCCATCATTTAAAGTCAATGGTCAACGGCTGAAACTCTATCAAGGATTCATTGAGGATGAGGAAGAAGAAATCTCGCTTCAAACAGTGGAAGAATAAAAACATCATGCCTGGTAAGTTACGAACGATTGAAACGACAAAATAAAGCGGTAAGTTTTCTAACCATAGCTTATGGGAAAAAGGGGCACTCACACGAGCACTAAAAAAAAAAATGCTCGGCACGAGGCCGTGTCCGCTGGACACGGGGCCGTGTTCGCGCTGCAGACGGGATAAAACCCCTTTTTCAAAACAGTTTCTTAATTCCACACGCCCCGTTTCCCCACAAAAGCTCTGGTTCCAGGCGATTTTTCGCGAAATTTCGACGTCTCCTATCGATCTAACAACATCAAGGTATGATTCTATCACTCTTAGTAGTTAGATTAGTTACTTGCATGTAATTAAAACACAAAAAATTTGGGGAAAAATCTAGGGTTCTTGAAGTTCATCCGGATCAAACCTCAAATTTTTGTTTAGATCTGTTTGCATTTAGTTAGATTAGTGTTAAGGAAAGTAAATACACTTAGATTGTTCAAAGATTCACCCGATTTCTTACAAAAACCCCCAAACCCTTGCTTTTGAACCGAAAAAGATAAAATCGATGAGGTAAACGGGATATTTTGGGAAAAACGGTGTTTAGGGTTTCATTTTCGGGGGAAACCGCACCTATTGGACCAAAAATTTTCAAGTTTTAGAAACCGGGTCGAAAAATGAAGTTTTTGAGTAACAGACCTCTGGACACGGGGCCGTGTCCGCTGGGCACGGGGTCGTGTCCAGCCCGCTGTTTGCAGTTTTGTCCGAAAACATTTCTGTTCCGTGCTAACTTTTGGTGTACTCTTGCAGATGGCCAGGAAGTTCACAAGATTCAACGCCAATGAGTTAGATGCAAGAGCTCGATACGAGCTTCTTCAAATAAGGCCGGAGGAACACCCGAGGCAGGCATGCACAGAACTGCTAACCATGGTGAATCAAATTGACCGTTTCAACAACATTGTCACGGGACCACTTAGAGTCGCACTAACAACCCGACTCCGTTCCGCCCATGAATGCACCTTGGAATTCTACAGCACCTTTGCATTCACTTCAAGGTGCGACCCATTCGATAATGACGGGGTGTCATTCCGGTGTGGCGGGACGAGGTATTCGATCTCCATGGCACAATTCGGGTCGATAATCGGGTTGTATGCGGAAGAGGATGCGGGAACCGAAGAAAATACAGGGGGATTGAGAGAGATTGAAGACAACGAGCGCCAAGCCATGTGGGCTCAGATTGGGGAAGGGTTCTACAATCCGAGCCGCACTAAGAGTACCAAGCTGAGGGATCCGCTATACAGATACATTCATAGGCTCCTCGGCTACTCTCTTAGCCAAAGGCATGACAGTGGTGGCGTCGTTAGGTTAAGAGATTTGCTTGTCCTCCATTGCATTCACAACCGCAGGCCGCTCGATGTTCCGTTCCTCATGCTCCGAAACATGCATCACAACCGCCTTGCTAGTGCACCAACTCCTATTTTCTTTGGGGGGATGGGTGTACCGTCTCTTCAAGCACTTCGCCCACATTCCGAGGTCATTTGAGAGGAGCCCATGGTCGGGAACGGTGGATATTCACATATGCCGCTCAATGAACCTAATCTATGAGGCAAAAGACGGGACGGTAACCTTTCAAAGGATGCAAGGTCATGCATGGAACCCGCAAGAAGCACTTGTCCTCCCAGCTCCGCAACATCATCAGTACCACTACCAACCCCACGGTGATCCGGGCCAATCATCCTCCTCAGGAGGTGGTTTTCCTAATTTTCAAAGTTTGCATGATTTGTTGCAGGAAAACCTAATGTGTACTCGGAACACCTATAACATGGCGAGCAACACCTACCACCGGGTCGGAGCTATTGAGAGAAACCTATCCGAGATACAAGACGATGTCGGATACATACGAGACCACATTGCACGCCATGGAGGGGATGATGACGATGATGATGATGATGATGATGCTATGGAGTAGGCGGAAGGAGCATAGGAGGAAGCGGTTGATTGATGACTCCCCAGGTTAACCCTATGCAATCTTGAACAATTGATGGCCTGCGTGCCAAGTGTTAGACAATTTACTTTTCCTAACTATTTTCTGCATTTTATTTTTCTTTTTCTTTTACTTTATGCTTGGAACAATTAACTGTGGTAATTTAGGATGTTTGTGTTGCTTGGTGTGGTATTAAGTGATGAAACAGGTACAAACCGAGGCTTGGAATGTTAAGCCTCAGCACTTATAGGGCCAGGATGGAAAAACCGGAGGAAGAAACCTGATTTTCAGGCTTTCAGACTGTCCACACGGGGACGTGTCCAGCCAACACGCCCCCGTGCTCACCTCCCTGACCTGCTGTTTGGCTACTGTCCTGCAGATTTTTGTCAGACACGTGGCCGTGTCCAGTGGACACGGGGCCGTGTTCACCTTCTGTAAGTTCTCGTTACTGGCAGTTCGCCACGGGGTCGTGTCCAGTGACTACCAGTAACATAAACCTTTGCTTTCTAACACCATTTTACACATCTAATCAACCAAAAAATCTATTTTTGGGACACATTGAGGACAATGTGTAATTTAAGTGTGGGGGGGATGCTAAAACCGTGAATTTTGCAAGTCCTAAATACAAGCCTTACACAAAACTCTATTGGAACCGCTAATCATCCCAAATTTTTTCAAAAATTTCATTTTTTTTTTACTTGTCTAGGTTTAACTCGGGAAATTCAAGTTCTCAAAAAGGTCATATTTTTACAAATTTACAACCGATAGCGTAGTGATAAAAAGAACCAACATAAGAAAATTATGAAAAGGCATGGCAAACTTAGTTAAAATTTGATTATATATACTTGATCACATAAAAACCCATTCCCACAAAAAGTGAGTTTTGAGCCTTTATTGAGCATACAATTACATATCATTAGACTAAATGCTCATTTTTCGTTTCTTGTGTGAATAGCCGCTTGGTTCTTACGACTCTAGAACTTGCCATGACGATACATTCCCAGTCCTTATCAACTTAAACCCGAGTAAGTAAATGATGGAGGCATTAGGACTAACCCTTTTTTATTTCTACACCATTATTTTTCTTTTTTTTTTACCACCTACCCAAAAATCCCCCTAGTTAACCCCTTTGAGCCTAAACATTTTCATTTCATCACCCAAACCAAAAACCCTTTTACCCACCAAATTTTTTTTTCTATTTTTAACCCTTTGTTTTAGTAACAAGTTCGGTTTTTCGTATGAAAAAAAAAATGTTGATGATGAAGCAAAAAGAAAATAAACAAACAAGTTCATCAAAAATAACTTTGTTTGAATAAAAGCTTCATCAAAATAAAAATAGAAAGTCTTACGAAAACCGACACTTGTTACGCTTTTCGCCCTTTTTCTACTAACCACTAACCACTATCCCAACCACCTACCTTTAACCCAAGCCTAACCCTTAACCCATAAAGTCCTCTTGATATCTACAAAGGTATAAAAGTTAAAAAGGAGGAGGATTGATTGCTTGGCAAGCCTATGGTAGGAATAAGTTCCATGCCGCTCTCGAGTGATTCACTAAAAATACACCTTCGGCCGAGTGTGAGTGATTTCTCCCGTGAGGTATGTGAACTTGTATATAAATGGAATTTTAAAAAGGCATGTTATACCCAAATAAGTAATTTCTCCTATGAAAAGTTCTAAATAAATCATTACGAATAGGAGTGTAAATAAATAAAAATAAAACCCAAAAAGATCTTGGATATCCCGACACTCTACGACAAGCCCAAAACCTTCTCTTCTACCCATTCCATTTGGGAGTGTAAGCCACATATTAAAGAGTTTTGCTTGAGGACAAGCAAAAGTTCAAGTGTGGGGGTATTTGATGTGTGTAAAATGCAACATATAAATTACATCAAATAAGGCATAAAACTAACCCTTTTTAAGTACTAATATTGGAAAAAGAGTTTTTTTGTCTTCCTTTTGTATTTTCAGGATTAAATGAGCTCAAAAACACAAAAGAAGCAAAAAAGACAGCTAAATCCAACATAAATACAAGGAAAGGAACATTAGTGGACTGCCCGACCCCTCAACGGCACCTTCCAAAGCAAAATAGAGAAGTCAGAAGACTGAACACGCCCCGTGCTCAGCCAGCACGGGGCCGTGCCCAAGAAGCAGCAGAAAAGACAAACTTATAGAAGCTTCTATTGTCCACCACGGGCCGTGCCCAGCGGACACGGGGGCGTGTCGAAAGTACAGCAGGCGCATTTATTGTAATTGCGAATTACAATTAATGAGGAGAGAGAGTGTCAGACAGGCACGGGGCCGTGCCCAGCGGACACGGGGCCGTGCCCAGCTCTCTGTTCAGCCTATAAATAGGAGTGCTTGGATTCATTTCATCTCATCCCTTGGCACACCACCTCTCTCACACTTCATCCACCACCCACCACCATCACAACACCATCATCCACCACCATCATCCATTGTCCATCGTAGAGTGTGTGAGTCGTCTCGGGATCCAAGATTGATCGTAAGAGTTCTTGACAATCAATGCCATGTTTTCCTAAGTCTCTTACATCACTTGGTGAAGACAAAGTGTCTAGTATAATACTTTTTATTTCTAATCTTTTGCACTTTTTATTTGGTTTTGTATTAATGACTTTAATAACTAGTTACTTATGTTGAAGGTGATCTTTCCTTATCGTTTGTCCGTGGTGTCTTGGCATTATTTTACTGTCTATATAAAATAAAGGATTTTCACCATTCATATCTCCACGGTCTATATGGAGGTATGTTGGCTACCTGGTCGGTGGTTAAGGGAACGTTTTGGTAAAGGTCTTGCCATTGTTCAGCGTTTAGAGGTCCTGCAATGGACCTGGGTCAAATTTAGTAGGACATCCTTCAATACTTCACGGTATTGGATGGCGGGGGTCCAAACTCTTTGACCCCCTCATAAATTAACTACTATTAATACTATAACCCGGCTATTTAGGACTGTATCCCTGCTGACTCAGACTACTTAGCCGAGTGTAACGTCACCGCCAAAAGCGGGGCCTACCACAATACTGCATTAATAACTTAATTCATTATCTTCCAATAATCCATCCTTTTAGGATTGTATCCTTGCTGACTCAAACTACTGGGGTGAGGGTAACGTCACCTTCAAAATAGGGGCCTACTACAATAACTAAGATAATCTCTTAATTATGTGCAAAAGTGCGGAAATAATCAAAGGTTATACTAGATACGAGTCGGAACCAAGTGATTCATCTTGTCTATCTGTTTTATTTTATTTTTATTTTCAGCATTTTAGTTAGTTTTTATCTTTTCTTAGTTTAAAACATTTTTCTAAACTCTTTATTTTGATTAGACGTTGAGGATAAACCGGTACTAAAAGCTCTTGTGTCCTTGGACGACCTCGGTATCTTACCAACGCTATACTACACTCAACGATGGGTGCACTTGCCCATATGTGTGTTTAGTGTTAGTGAAATATCGTGTTTTATAAATTTAAAACTTGGCTAAAATAAGTGTTAAAAAAGGCTTAAAATATACACCTAATATATATAACACTTCGCACGCATCACTAATTAGCTTGTTAAACAAATAATTATTATATATATGGGAATGTTAACGTACAATAGTCCTTAACATACGAATTGTACGCGAGTAAGTCACACATGTTATAAAACTCAAACCTTAAATCACGCTTAACCAAAATCACCTAAGTCACGCATGAAGAAAACACATAATCACGCATACCATCACAAAACCCTAATTACACATGACCAAATTATATAATCACACATCTATTTATTTATCCGTTTTAAATTAGATAAGATATTAGTTGGTATACTATATATATATATAGGGTCGGGATTTAGAGAAAACGCTCAAATGTGTGAGAACGGTGAGAACGCTTATGGGTCGTTCGATCAAAACAATCCATGGACTAGATTGCGCGGTGGCGTTTTCGTAAATAACATCAATTTTATTATGTGGGACGCGCTTCATTAAAGGTAAAAAGGTCTTTTACCGCTCATATTCAAAACGCCATCAAATGATAAAACGCCTTTCAAAAAAACAAAACGCCATTAAAAACAAAACGCCAAAAAATTAGTAATAAAACGCGTTGGATATTACAGGAAAATGAAACAACACAGTAACTGAATTTTAGTTATTAACATTTATTCGAAGAAATTCCCTCCTAAATTTCGCGCCAAAAACATCATTATATAAACAAGGTAAAACATAGCTTCCATAATCACTTCAATCTATCCATTTTCTGCAAAAAAAAACATCCTTAACCAAAAACGCCAACTTAACCAAAACGCAAAAAATGGCAACAATCGTTTCGTGGGGATACACTCTGGGAATCAGGCGATACGTCCTCCTTTTTTACAACAGAAGGAGGGTGTATGTTAAGACGGTCAGGGCAATTCTGAAGATGGAAGAAGAGATACAGAGGCGAATCTTATCCATTGGCATCACTATAGACCACGAATGCCATGAAACGCATATGCTTATGAAAGCATTAACCAGCAAATTTGGACCAATCAAAGCAGATGTGAAGTCGGACCCTGTCATGACATCATGGCGTTTTGATGATGAAACAGACATGGTGACGGTTACATACGACAGCGGAGTGCAGGAAGTCTACTGGCTAGAGAACATCATGACAAAGCAGCGTCTGGGTTTCATGGAAGAATTGCATAACGCCACTTGTACCAACACATAAATAGACTCAAAATTGGAGTTAATGCAAGATATGTTCAGGTGGAGGGTTCAAAATCTTCAGGAACAAGAAGCTGATAAAGGTGAAGGTGATGACATGGATGAAGATCCAGATGAAGACTCCGAGGAGGAAGAAGATGACGCAAGTGATAGATACTATTCGGATAAAGTACCTTCTGACGAAGGCTTTTAATTTTTTTTCCTCTTTTTTTTCTTCTGTTTAATCTTCTTTTTGTTTTTTTAAGATAATTAAATGATATATTTCTCCCTTTATTAGCAAAACGCCAAAAAATACTAAAAATGGTTATTCCTTACAAAACTCCAAAAATAAGAAAAAAAATCCTGCTTAATATTTTATTTACTCCGTTATTGTATTTTGTCATCTTGGTCTGCATAACGCCATAAAAAAAGCCAAACTTAGAAGATGGGACGTCTATAACCTGTAAAACTGATAAAAACTTATCAACACAATAAATACAAAAACAGTAACTGAAAAGACAGTTACTTTATTACTCTTATTTATTACAATAAAAAAAGTCTCGCCTAAACTACGCGCCAAAAAAGTCCTATAAGAGAGTGGTCTATACACGATGAAATTGATCCCACCCAGAAAACACAAACGCCATATCCTCTAGAAACCACTCACTTTAAAACGGCAAAAAATGTTAGTTAAAAAAAACCACAGATGTCAAAGTTTTCACTGAAATGGATTCTTCTTCTAAAGGGTTATCTCAATAATATTTTGCTGAATGAGATGGACAAATATTTAAGAAAAATAGACTGATGACAGTGATATGTCATCATGTGAGCTTTGTTCTTGATGAATATCAGCATGGAATAAAGGGATCAACACAAGTGTAAAATGCTATTTTGGACTCCATTATTATAAATAGCATCAAGCAAGAGTTGATCTTCAATAACATGCCACCAAACAAGAATATCATACCAAAACACAGGATGCCACTATGCAACTTCGTCTAAAAAAGACTGGGTTTATGTAGGAAAGTTGGCATCTAGCTAAAGTATTCAAACAAAAGTTTAAAACGCCAAAACAAGTTCCAGAAGATAGAGGCTGATGAAAATGAAGATTCGGAAGAGAAATTAGATTACCATTTTTTATTTTTTTTATTTTCATTTTATATTTTTGATATCAAGTTATATGTTGTTTTGTTATCTAATTCTCTATAAATAAAATACATTATTATATAAAATGCCAAAAACTTCAAACACCAAAACACTAGTAGTATGAAAACTGGGAGAACGGGTGCTAGCAAAGCACCTTGTAAAAAATTTATTAAACGCCAAAAAATTTACTAAACGCCAAAAAAATTTGTCTTATTGTAATCTTATGCAAATATTAATGACTCGAAGTGAATTATTATACAAAACAACACAAAACGCCAAAAAAATTGACCAGAAAACGCTATAACGCCATAAAATTATCTATGTGACACAAAACAATTAATTCAACGCCGAAAAGTTTAATCAATACAATTAACGCCAAAATAACTTAGACGCCAGAAAATAATATACCGCGTTGGGAAAATAAAGAAGATTGAAAAGACAAAAAAAACCCTGGGACCTTGATCATGTCCCGCGCCACGTGTTGGGTCAGGATGCGTTCTCACACTTTTGAGCGTTTTCTCCTGATCCCGTTTCTATATATATATATATATATATATATATATATAATAAAGACAAATTGGAAATAAATAATCCAAACTTACTGTTATTGGCCAATAATAATCCCAACTCATTTAATCACCAATAATAATCCGAATTATTCACTTTTGTTTGTAAAATACTCCCACGTTAAAAAAAAACACTAACTAGGTTAAAATATTGCTGATATGGCTTAACATGTGTGGACCGTGGCTGGTTAACATCTTACATGTGTATAAAATGATTATCAGCCTCATTTGCACACACAATCGCACTCTCCTTCAAAACCCTAATTCTACAAATTGGGCAAATTCAGTCGATTGTGTGTGCAAATGAGGCTGATAATCATTTTATACACATATAAGATGTTAACCAGCCACGCCAGTCCACACATGTTAAGCCACATCAACAATATTTTAACATAGTTAGTGTTTTTTTAAGGTGGGAGCATTTTACAAACAAAAGTTAATAGTTCGGATTATTATTGGTGATTAAATGAGTTTGTATTATTATTGGCCAATAACAGTGAGTTGGGATTATTTATTTCCAATTTGCCTATAATAAATACAAATGGATCGTTTTGTCATATCGTAGAATCAAGATATATAATTTAGTATAATGAGTTATTTATTAATTTTAATTTCAATGATTATTGTTATATAATTATTTTATTTTCTTTTTCGTTTTTCTACTATTTTTAGTATTTCTTTTTATAACTATTTCTTTTATTTTTTTCTTTATTAATAACTATTTAATATTTCAATGATTATTGTTATATAATTATTTTATTTTCTTTTTCGTTTTTCTACTATTTTTAGTATTTCTTTTTATAACTGTTTCTTTTATTTTTTTTTCTTTATTAATAACTATTTAATATTTCAACGATTCAACTACGTGTAACACACAAGTTTCTAACTTATTAAAATTGAAAAAGCAAAGTAAAATATTATTACTTATGTAATACACAAGTTTCTAACCTAATAATAAATAAGAAAAACAAAGTTAAATGTTATAAAAAATATATAGTACATCAAAATTATTTTTTTCAAAATCATACATTGGCGACCTCGTGTTTTAACTGATTACGTTAAATCTTGTAATACACGTGTTTATTCAATCCGTGCAATGCACGGGTTTTGATGATATATTTTTTTATTAATTATTATATAAAATCATATTTATTCAGCCCGTGTAATACACGGGGTTATAACCTAGTAATATAATATACAAAACCTACTAAATTCTAATATAATATAATATTAAAATGAAATACAATGTTACTTTAAGTGGGCTCACGGTCATCGGCCACTGGGCACATGAATTGCTCAGTTAAATGGGCTACAGAACAACTAGACTGGTGGCCCAAAAATACCCTTCTTGGTTCTTACTTTTTAAATAAGAAAAGAAAAATGGGAATTTAGGGTAAATTATGGCATGCATTTTGGTGTTTCAATATGATCAAATTTATACTAACATTGTTGTCATAATATAATTATAATTTACGACAAGAAAAACATAAAAAGAGAAATAAAAAATTAAGCAGATACACACTTAAGGCTGCAAACGAACCAAACGTTCAGCGAACAGTTCGTGAACTGTTCGGCGGGAAGTTCGTTTGTGTTTGTTTGTTTATTAAACAAACAATCACGAACAAGAAATTTCGTTCATTTAGTTAAATGATCTAATATGAACAAAGGTTGTGTTCGTTCATTTATGTTCGTAAACATTCGGTGACATGTTCGTTTATATTCGATTTCGATAGTTCAGTATTGTTTTTAGCTTTTATATTTTATTTAAATACTTCAAAACTACGACAAATAAAATATCTAATAAGTATCAGTGTATTATATATGTGTGTTATATATTCTGTTCATTAACGCTTGTTTGTGTTCGTGAACATTATTTCGTGTTCATTTGTGTTCATCAACGTTTGTTGCCTAAAATTAAAAAATGAATACAAACACGTTCATTTCCTTAACAAACAAGCCCGAACATAAAATCTCGTTCGGTAAGTGTTCAAGAACAGTTCGTGAACACATATACTTCTTAACAAACAAACACGAATAAGGTCGTATTCATGTTCGTTTACAGCCCTATACACATATGATCTTTTACATTAATCTAAACCACACTGTCTTTCTAAAAGCATACTCTTCTTTAAATTTTAAATACATGCAATATACTTTAGTTCTTTCACATAAAAGTAATAACATTAATTTCAAACTTTGATTTCTTTAATTGGCATAGGTCGCTAAGCATTTTTTAAAGTGACGTTTTAATACTGTCACACGCTAGTTAAAGCAGAAACACAAGGATGTGAAGAATGTCTCACGCTAGTTAAAGCAGAAACACAAGGATGTGACGAATCATATATCACAACGCATTGCCAAAAAAATGGCGAGTTATGCCAGATGCCAGAATCTTGACCGACAAGAATCATACTCGCAATTTGAGAGAACGGCAAAGAAGTTGTACCACCGATGAATTGAGTTATACTGGTACCGAGTCAAAGTTAAAATTTGGACTTTTATCTCCCAAAAAAGTGACGATTTACATTCTTAATTTAACCTAGTGCCCACATTGATCAAAGTTCATCCTCAGAAATAGAAAATCATTAGTTTTGCCATCTTAGTTTATTTAGTTCATAAATTATGTCATCGATCAAAGTTCATCCAACTAAGTTCATCCAGGTTTGTTCTAGTTATTGAGGTTGTTTTAATGTTTGCTAATTGCTATATAATTGTCATTTTTTTTTCTTTGAGGGGACGACAAAGAACAAGTTTTTGGATTATGTATTATTACGGAATATTGTACTTTTTTATTGCTTTTTTAGTTGAAATTTCTTCTTACGGATTTGTATGGTTACCTAATCAACTCGGTTAAACCACTCGGCATAACCCGGTTCAACCGGTTAAAGCAATTATAAGTCCAACCTGGTATCATTAAAAAACCGGTTTTAAAAACATTGGTTTAACCACTGTATTCTGAGTAGTCTACAAGAACCAAATGGCAGAATAAATAAGCCACCAACCAAAAATTTTCCATCTTTTGATGATTCAACAACCTATGTACCCAACAAAAGAAGCTGGATACTAAAGTTTCTAGCAAAATCCCTATCACTCCCAAAGTAGTTAATGCGGTAAAATATCGGATATCGGTTAAGGACCGATATTTGAGATATCGGTTATCGCGGTGGGATATCAGTGGGATATCGGTAATTTTAATATCATGCTAAATTTATATATATAGCAATTTAACACTAACAATTGTAACAAGAAAGAACTGACACTTAAAACACTAACATTTAACAGTAACAACTAACAATTAAGACTTAAAACACTAATAGCAGCAATAAGAAGAAAAATGAACGATACACATAAGAAGAATGGTATTGATATCGGGAAAATCGGTGATTTATCGATCAAATATCGGTCCTATATCGGTCAAATATCGGACAATATCGCTGATATTATCGGTACCGATATTCTGACCAATATTTTGTACCACTATCTCGGCAGGGGACCGATAACCGATATATCACTGATATATCGGTTGATATATCGGGATATTAACTACATAGATCACTCCATCTTTTGATGATTACACAGTTCTAATTTTACGGTATATGTAAGCAGTGACGGACCTAGGATTTTTTTAAGTGGGGTCCATTTTTTCGGTGTTCAAAATTTTCATAATAAAACGTTAAATTTTCGGGTCGGTCCTCGTTCGGATCGGGTCAGAGCAAGGTTTGAACTAGATTTAAAAAAACAGAAAAAACAAACAATACAAGGGTTGAACTCATGAACTCTTGTTGTTAAAGAAGGATGTTTACCACTATGCCAACTTTCCTTTTCCCTCTATTGTGTCCATTTAATTGTATTTATGGGGTTCTTATAAAATTTAATATACCGAATTTAATAATTTTAAAAAAACATTGAGGTTCGGAGATCCTGACCTATTTAACATGGGTCCGCCCGTGTATGTAAGACAAATAACGTTATTCATGTGATACAATGAAATTAACCATTCACTCGTTTAGCAAACCACGTGGTCAGTAAAATATTAGAAATAGACAAAAAGTATCTCACATTGACAGATTTTGTCCTCTTTTTTATCGTTTTCCCTTTTTCTCCCCTTCTTTTTCTTTTTCCTAATCTTTCTATACTTCCAAGTAGTGGTGCAAAAAAAACCCGGATCCGAAAATAAAATCCGGAACCGGTTATTATAAAACCCGGGTTTTTTATACCCGACCCTACCCATAGGGTAGGGGTTAGGTATGCATTTCTGATATAAAACCCGAACCCGGAACCGGGTTTTTTTATACCCGTTTTCAATCCGGGTTTTACGAGTACCCGGTTTCAACCCGAACCCGGAACCGGGTTTTTTCAATACCCGGTCCGGATTTCCCAATACCATGTTCAGGTTTTTTCGTTTTTTGTGTTTTTTTCGAGTTTTGTACCTTGGTAACGGCTATATAGCCGTTAGAAAATGTATTATGATCATTTGTTTTGTTTACGTTGTATCTCTATGCCCTATAAAAGGGGTCTTTGATGACGAACAATAAACGAAGACGATCAAGTTATTTGAAGCTATCTATGTTCATCATCTTATTCGATCCGGTTCAATGATTATTTAGGTGTCATGTATTTCCATGTTTTATGAAATAAAAAGGTTTTGCATTTTATATTTTGATGATTTATCCAAAAAAATGAATACCCGAGGCATACCCGAACCCAACCCGATCCATACTCGACCCTACCCGAACCCGAAAATAGGGTATTATAATACCTGGGTATTAGAAAACCCGACCCGAACCCTACCCGAACCCGGGTATATAGGGTATACATTTTTTATATAAAACCCGGACCCGACCCAGATATTGTCAATACCCGATTTTATAGAACCTGATCGTACTCGAACCCGGTTCCATACCCGGAACCGAGTATTCAGAAAACCCGATTTGTGCACCACTACTTCCAAGATGCATTGTTTGATCACAATTTAACTTCTAATATGTTAATTAAAACTCCGACCAACATTTCTTATTTCTTTAATCACGCATGTGCTAACTATTTAAATTTAGTATATTATTAATATTATTATTAGCTCTTTTAAATCATTCAAAACGATAAAATAGAGAGGGTTATGAATACAAATTTGGATATTACATAAATCTTATAAGAAATTCTTGATTTGAGTTTAAATAAAGATTAAATTACAAGTTTTGTCCTTTATATTTGTCTCAAATTTCAGGCGCTGTCCTTTACCTTTAAAATTGACGAGTGTTGTCCTTAACGTTTCAAAATCTTGCATGCTATGTCCTTTAGGCCAAACCCTGTTAGATTTTTTTTGTTAAAGTTGGTCATGTGCCTTGCACGTGAGGGTATTTCTGTCATTTTGCCTCCCTATGGACTATTGAGTAAATCACTTATAACAAGGGACTAATTCTGTAAAAATAAAAAAGTAAATATATAAAATACAATCCTGCACTCTCTGTCTCTCTACAAAATGCTCTCTTTCTCTACAAAAACTCTGTGATTTCTTTCTATCTCTAAAAAAACCTGGGTGGTGGATTGTTCAACTATACTAGTAAGCAAACTATACTACTTAACAGAAAAATTATACAATCAGGATGCCTCATCGGAAACACTAACCGATGCCTCTGAGCCAATTTTCCCCAGTTTGCGTCGGCGAAAACAAATCTTCCACCTCCCCCTCCCCCACCCGCTGATGCCTCATCGGAAACACCAACAGATGCCTCCAAGCCAAATGCCTCAATCCAAACCCTAACAACTCCTCATCATCCATATCATCTACCAAATCCCCCAATCTCAAAACCCTAGACCTATACCTCCTCCTCACTTTCGAATACCCGTCCACCGGATCAATCAGCAGCTGAAACCGACGTACCAGACACGAATTATACTGCGAAAGCCACAGAATTATACAATCAGGATGATACATATGCTTATCGGAATTGATGGGGCTAGACATTTGCAATTCATCGGAGTTGGGGGAGGATGGTGGTAGTTGGGGGAGGCGGCGGTGATTGGATGGTGAAGACGATGGTGGTGGTGGTGAAGACGGCGGTGGTGGCAGAATATGGTGGTGTACATGAAGGCGGTGGTGAAGATGGCAGTGGTAGTAGAATATGTTGGTGTACATGAAGGCAGCGGTGGTGGTGGTGGCGGCGGCATATGGTGGTGATGGCGGCAAATGGTGGTGACAGGTGAAGATTTGGTCTCCATCATATTGTAGTCCCTTTTGTTTTTGGATATTTGGTCTCCATAGGTTTTTTTATATATAAAGGGGTTTTACACATTAGTCCCTTAGTATAAATTGTTTTACACAATAGTCCTTGGGTAAGTAAAATGACAAGAATGCCCTTGTGTATGACTATACTTAACAGAAAATTCTAACAAAGTTTGGGCTAAAGGACATAGAGTGTAGGATTTTGAAACGTTAAGGACAAAACTCGTCAATTTTAAAGGTAAAGGACAGTGCCTGAAATTTAGGACAAACATAAATGACAAAACTTGTAATTTACTCTTAAATAAACGAGTTCAAGTTATTTTTGGGTGAAACTCACAATATGGCTTAGATGAACGATTCATGTTCGATGGTGAGCAAGACCCTTTTAACTAGTTTATTTAAAAAATGAAAAAAATAAATTATGTCATAAGTTAACATGTTGGGTATTTTATGCTAAAAAAAATCAAATTAAGCTTTAATAGTTTTAAACAAACTTATTTTCTATCAAATTTTAATTTATGTTGGAAATTGTCAGATTTAGAGCATTAATTTGAAAAAGTAAATAAAAAAAGCAAAAAATCGCAGGTTAAAGAGCCGTATTCATGTCAACTTGCGTAAATTCGTGTCGTGCTTGGGTACCGCGTCTGACACGATATTTGTGTTCGTGTTGTTTTGAGTTGGTGCTAAAATTTCGGATCTGATTTATTAACCAATAAGCACGCCTTATTTAACGGCTTACATATATTCCATATTTTATTTCATCAAATACGACAAAAGGATTATTGAGTGGTATAAAAATTAAGATTGTAAAAGCTAAATTTTATAAGAACCATATAATTTCATCAAATACAACCAAAGGATTATCGAGTGGTATCAAAATTAAGATTGTAAAAGTTAGATTTTATAAGAACCATATAGTCAAAGAAAAGGCAAAAGCATGATTAAATTTAAGTTTTACAAATCAATTTGTTTATTTTCTTACTTCCATGTTAGAATCTATGTGTACATGTGTAATTGCCTACGTAGAATCTATGTGTACATGTATAATTGCCTACGTGTAATCAGTTTGTTTCACCATTGGATTTGCTTTCAAGAACCACTAATCCAAGTCAAGATCTGAGGCTGGTGGGTTTTAAAGAGTGGTGTCGTTGAGTGCAGATGCACCAGGTCGGTGGGTTTCAAAGAAGCAAAGTCAATATTTGAGGCTAGCGGGTTTCAAGAACCTGCAATTAAAGTCAAGGTCTGAAATTGAAGTCAAGATCCGGGGCTTGTGATTTATCCGTTGCCTAGGGTTTCACCATGTGGTTGGTGGCCGGTTAAAAGGTTTGTTGTTGTGGTGGTGTTAAGTGGCTAGAGAGGTGATTACAAACGTTAATGGTTGTAGTGTGTGTGCACGCGCGCGTATTAAAGAGGAAATAATGTGTGTGTTGTAAGGTGGTGTTGAGTTGGGGGGGACAACAACCCGATCTAAGTATAGACGGTGGGGGTGGGGGGGTGGCTAGAATTTTTGTTTTTTCAGATATAGAGAAAAGGTGGTAATGAAGAACTCACCGGAAAAGAAACACTGATGAATCGCTAACTAGGGAATTGGATTTCTCACAAACCATAGAACGGTAAAGGATGCGATTAGGGAATTAGTTTTAAGGATATATATATGTATAGGGAGACGCTAAAATGAAAACCACATCCAGTTGTAAGAACAGCGAGAACCACTCTCAACCAATCAGAATAAAGGGTAAATTGGTCATTTCCTTTATATGTCTAATCTCTCTCTCTCCTCAATTAAAGTCAGCTGACTTTCTTTTCACCTCTCACATATCATCACTTTCAACTGTCTCTCTCTTCAGTTGAACTTTTCAAAATTTCCATTTTCTCTTTGTGTTCTTCATCTGCGATGAAGACCGATGACCATCGAACACCACCGTCTCCCACCTCCACCAAAAGTCTAAAATGTCTTCCACTGTTGGACCGTTCTACGACCTTGAAACGTCAGTTAAGGCAGTTCATCTTTGAGTACGAAGGCGGAATCAACGTAAACAAAGTCATAACAGCTAGTTTCCTTTTAATCTTTCTTTTCTGATTGATTTACGTGCTTGTACAATGTTTTCTGATACAAATCCGGCAGCACTTCGTTTCACACACAATGACCTACTTCTTTACAAATGACACACACAAACCTATTTATAGACTGTAGATTTCGCTTGAACCATTTCAAGCTAAATCATGATTTCGCTTGAACCCATTTCAAGCTAAATCATGATTTCCCTTGAACCATTTCAAGCTAAATCTTCAATGTTGATTTAGCTTGAAACACACATAAACCCTTTCAAGCGAAATACACAAGTTTATACATATAAAACCCTAATGTGTGTTCATTCAAACTATCTAGACACAAGACTTGATGTAGACGTAGTCAACAGACATTCCGTGCACCAACAGACTCCCCCTTGGATGTTGACGAAGTCTTCAGCTCCGAGTCTTCAGTCTTGGTCTTTTCTCCAACTCTGTCTTTTTATCAAAAACACTCTCTCTTCACAGGTTTAGGATCACAACCTGACTCCATCTTCAAACTTCCCTTTGACTGTTGATCCAGACTCCCCCTTTCACAGACTTCCCCTCTCAATATGCTAGACTCTGAGATATCTGGTTCAAGCTTTGACATTTAGCTTCCGTGGGAATTCCTGAAACCTGCATATCCTCTACCACAACATAAGTTTCACAAATTTATAACACTTAGATTTAAAAACTTACTGGTAGACATCATTTAAACAACAAACATACTAGTTACATCAAGTTCAAATGAATGACTTTGATTAACTAAGCACACAATCATTCAAAACATTTGTATATGACATTCAAAGTTTTCAACATATTCTCCCAATCCAATTCATCATGTTTAGCACTTGGAATTTTGAATATCTGCTCTTCAACATCAGTTGTCGAAAATCTTTTTGAATTTTGATTTTAAAGAAATGTAGTAAAGAAATATATACAAACGATATTTTTGTGAGTTTGTGTAAGAGGATCGTATCAGATTATGAGACAAATCACAAGCACCGTTAAGCTTTAATCATTTTAAGTTCTAAACGATTCACTTAGATTGTCAGTATATTGGTCCACTTAAATTTTCACACAAAGTTCAACTGCTTCGAGATACGAGTTTAATGTCTTAGATACTTAAACTTAATCACGTGTCCCACCTCAGAATATACTCACGTATCCAGATCCCAATATTCAGTCTTACAGGTAATTATAACACAAATGATATCTGTAAGGGGTTAATAATTTATGAAGAATCATGAGAGCTCAGGTCAGAACTACCGTTCAGCAGAGAGATCATGACTCAACTTGGGTGTGTCCCCTTTAGAGGATCTTTTTTACAACAGCATTGCTAAGCAATTTTATTGTCTTATCATATATGCTGAGGGTGATGCTGTGTTACAAGCATTTGCAGAAAGTATTATTTGAGGACTAGGTCAGAACTACCGTTCAGCAGAAGTCCCTGAATAATACCCCAGACATCATTGAGTATAAAAACCTAGTATATCAGAATACGAGACCTTTCAAACAAGATTTCCGGGGTTACCCATATATCCGAGAGATGTTACCCACGATATAAGCAAGTTTGAAATTTAGGTTTATATCTCGTCACAATCTACTAAATGTGCAAAAACCTACTGACACATCATCAGTGAGACCGTTTATCACATTTGACATTTCATATCCTTAGCATGCTGTGATAGTTCACTGATTTACTATCATTTCCTCTTTTTCACAACAAAACCCATTTTTACTTTTTCAATGTTTTTGGCATTTTCAAATTCTCTAATTTTTATTAAAATTTTTCTCCCCCTAAAATCAAAATATATTTCAATTTTGATTTTCTGAGAAAATTTGAAAACAAACTATACAAGAACGTGACAAACTGATATCAAATCACTTCAATTCGCCATTCACTTGGCATAAACAATCAGAACTCCCCCTGACAACAAACTATTTTCCCATTTAGATTTCAAAACACTTAAGTTTGTTTTAATCAAAATGGTTTTTTCGGAAAATTAGTTTTGTTGAATTAACAAACCACTTGTTGGTGTTTTAATCAAAATGGTTTTTTCGGAAAATTAGTTTTGTTGAATTAACAAACCACTTGTTGGTTAGGGGATTACATCATCACTTTGTTCTTTTTCAACCATTTAAAAAAAAATTAACAATTAAGACCCTTGACAACAACAAACACTAGTAGAAAATCAAGTACAACTTAATGTCCCTGATTTACCACTTGTAAATCGAAATATCACAGTTACCATCCTGTGAATTTCTCAAGAATGATGCCGATACCTGTTCCACACTTACCAACCTGGGAACTCCGGCAAGTCAGGTTTTTCTATTTGAAAAGATTCACCCAAGCCTGACCAGCCTTGGGTTTGACAGTTTTTACCTCAACAGATGGCTCTTCTGGTTTTGACAAACCAGAATCATTGCCTGAACATGGCTTGTCTGACTTTGACCTGTCAGATTCATTGCCTGATGGTGGCTTGTCTGACTTTGAGACATCAGATTCATCGCCAACCTTCATTGGTACCCAATTCTTACTAGATCTAGGTTTTCCATATTTATTAGCCTGTGAAATGAATAAACTTTCACGGTCTCTTTTATATTCGAAAACCTTGATCAAGATTTTGTCTGAAAATTTAACTTTCTTTGATTGGTTATCAATTTGCTTAGTTAATTTTTCTTTCTTTAACTTCCTTTTCTCTTTCCCGTTTGTCCTCAGATTTGTATCTGATGAATTCGTTTTGCTTGCCTTTGTAGTTGAGGAAAGTGATTCATCAGAACTTTTTCTCGGATTACCAGTTGTATCCGAGGACAAAATCCTTTCCAGATACTCTCTCGCCTTCTTCCTTTTCTTCCTCAGTCTGTCTTTCTGCCCTTGTGAAAGCTTAATTTTCTTTTCTTGAACTTTCTGTTCTTGAACTTTTGGTTCTTGAACTTTCTGTTCTTTGGGCTTGACATTGACTGATTTCTTTCCCATTTTCTGAGATTCAGCCCTCGATCTTCCTTTTGATCTCATTGGGCAATCTCTGGCAATGTGTCCTCTGATGTGGCATTCATAGCATCTTCTTGTTTCGAATCTCTGACTTTGGCAGTTAACAGCAATGTGTCCTTGATAGCCACAAGTGTAACACACTCTGTTATCATACCTCTCATTACTTTCATACCAAACACCTTCTTCATACCACACACTTAGATCAAAGCATTGATTTGCCTTGTGGTAATCATCACTCTTCTTGAAAACTTTTTCAGCTTCTTTTTCAAGCTGAATGATTTTAGCAAGATGAGAATTGATTTCAATTTGTTTTTCAAGATTATCTTTACCAAAAATATCTCTCTCATCTTCTAAAATCTTGATTTGATTTTGAAAATCTTTTTCTTTCAAATTGTTAATTTCCAATGTCAAACTGTCCAAACTACTCAACAGTTTGACATTTTCAGACGTCAATTTCTCACAATTTTCTATCATTTCAAGAATCTGTTTATTATCAGATTCTTTCTCATCCTTCAAGCTTTTGATTTCCACTGTCAAATTCTCCACATCTTTCAAGAGATTGAAATTTTCTGTTTCGGATTTTTCGCATTTTGAACACACAACTTCACCTTTTGAAGTTTCATCCTTCTTTGATTCTTCATTCTTTGTCATTCCTTCTTTAATCTTTTTGATTAATTCAAGAAATTCATCCAAACTCATACTTTCTGAGTTTCTTTCAATTTCATCTATTAACTCTTTCTTTTTCTCTTCTTCATCTCCCCACCATTTCTTTTGCCAATAATCATCTTCTTCTTTGTACTGCTGGATTATGGCTTCGATATCAAGCGTGTTGTGATCAATAGCAATGTTTCCATATTCATCAAGATAACACTCTCTGTTCGGATCCCATCTATTTGCTCTTTTTGCTTCTGAATAGATACGAGATATTCTAATGATTTTGTTTTCAGCAATCATTTTTCTGTATCTATACTTCTGCTCTTCAGTTCGGTTATCTTTCCAAGGAATAGGATCGTCGTTTTTCGCCATCTTGTATGTTCCTGAAAAATAATCAGCAAAACATTTAGAAATTTTCAAAGTTTTGAAAAATCAGCAAGTTCAAGCGAAATTACTTGAAGTGTAAACAGCTTCAAGCGAAAACAACAACTTTCAAACAAAATCAGATAATAATCTGATTCAAGCGAAATCTATTGAAACAAACTGTTTTCAAGCGAAATCTACTATTTCGCTTCAACTGTCCAGAATATACAAGCGAAATCCAAGATATCAATTTCGCTTCAACTGTTCAAGCGAAATCCCCAAATACAATTCCAATCGATTCAAGCGAAATCCTTGAAATGGTTCAAGCGAAATCTACAGTCTATAAATAGGTTTGTGTGTGTCATTTGTAAAGAAGTAGGTCATTGTGTGTGAAACGAAGTGCTGCCGGATTTGTATCAGAAAACATTGTACAAGCACATAAATCAATCAGAAAAGAAAGATTAAAAGGAAACTAGCTGTTATGACTTTGTTTACGTTGATTCCGCCTTCGTACTCAAAGATGAACTGCCTTAACTGACGTTTCAAGGTCGTAGAACGGTCCAACATCCACCTACACACCACTCCTTCTCCGGCGACCCCATCCTTCTCCGGGGACCCCCTCCTTCTCCGGCGACCCTCTGTCTTTCTCCATTGAACCTCCGCCGCATCCCCGATCCTCAACAAGAACACCACCATAACCCCATAGTCTGATGTCGCCGGTGTTTCGAGTTCCAGCGTTTTCAAGATCTGAGTAGGTGTTCGACGGTCATGGTTTTTTATAACATTGGGGGTTAGTGGCGGCGGCTCTCCGGCGGCATCTTCTGCCTCCCTTTCCTCTCCGTCGCCCCCCTATGAGACTGGTGTTTGGTGGTGGTGGCGTTGGGGTTGGGGTTGGTGGCGTTGGGGATGGTGGGTGGGTGGAGAGGGCCGGCGGCGGAGATGGTGGTTGAGCCAGGGAAGGCGGTGGCTGAGCCGGTGAAGCCGGATGCAGGTTTGAGTTTTGGTTTGAGTTCGAGCAAATAAAAAATTAGCGATTCTTTGATGTTCTGGTGATTTTTTGATGTTTATAGCTATTTTTTGATGTTTACGGCTGATCTTGTGTCCCTGTTTACGGCTGACTTTTTAATGTTTACGGCTGATTTTTTGATGTTTACGGCAGATTTTTTGATGTTCTGGTATTTTTTGATGATGCTGGTTATTTTGATGTTTACGGCTGATTTTTTGATAATGCTGGTTATTTTGATGTTTACGGCTGATTTTTGGATGTTCTCGTTATTTTTTGATAAGTGAACTATGCGAGTTTTGATCGGTTGGATTTGGGTGGCGATGATGAAAAAAAAAACCTAGATTTTGAAGACGATGGCGGGGAAACGATGGTGGAGGGTAGGATTTTTGAACCTACAACCCCACTTTGCAGCCTTTTGATTTACGGAAACTCTGAGCCAAACCCCGTTTTTTTCGAGATACACTTTGTTTTGATGTTGTTGGTTTTTTATTTTTTTCCACCCAGTCGATGATGATAACAATCTATCTGAGACACCTACCGAGTTTGCGATTTCTGGGTGCGTTCGTTTTAACGTAAAACGTAAAACCGTAAAAAGTTTTACGTAAAACGTAAAAAGTAAAAAGTTTTACGTAAAACGTAAAAAGTTTTAAGGATATGTATATATATATAGGGAGCCGCTAAAATGAAAACCACCTCCAGTTGTAAGAACAGCGAGAACCACTCTCAACCAATCAGAATAAAGGGTAAATTGGTCATTTCCTTTATATGTCTAATCTCTCTCTCTCCTCAATTAAAGTCAGCTGACTTTCTTTTCACCTCTCACATATCATCACTTTCAACTATCTCTCTCTTCAGTTGAACTTTTCAAAATTTCCATTTTCTCTTTGTGTCCTTCATCTGCGATGAAGATGAAGACCGATGACCATCGAACACCACCGTCTCCCACCTCCACCAAAAGTCTAAAATGTCTTCCACCTACACACCACTCCTTCTCCGGCGACCCCATCCTTCTCCGGGGACCCCCTCCTTCTCCGGCGACCCTCTGTCTTTCTCCATTGAACCTCCGCCGCATCCCCGATCCTCAACAAGAACACCACCATAACCCCATAGTCTGATGTCGCCGGTGTTTCGAGTTCCAGCGTTTTCAAGATCTGAGCAGGTGATCGACGGTCATGGTTTTTTATAACATTTGGGGTTGGTGGCGGCGGCTCTCCGGCGGCATCTTCTGCCTCCCTTTCCTCTCCGTCGCCCCCCCTTTGAGACTGGTGTTTGGTGGTGGTGGCGTTGGGGATGATGGGTGGGTGGAGAGGGCCGGCGACGGAGATGGTGGTTGAGCCAGGGAAGGCGGTGGCTGAGCCGGTGAAGCCGGATACAGGTTTGAGTTTTGGTTTGAGTTCGAGCAAATAAAAATTTAGCGATTCTTTGATGTTCTGGTGATTTTTTGATGTTTACTGCTATTTTTTGATGTTTACGGCTGATCTTGTGTCCCTGTTTATGGCTGACTTTTTTTATTTTTACGGCTGATCTTGTGTCCCTGTTTACGGCTGATTTTTTGATGTTTACGGCAGATTTTTTGATGTTCTGGTATTTTTTGATGATGCTGGTTATTTTGATGTTTACGGCTGATTTTTTGATGATGCTGGTTATTTTGATGTTTACGGCTGATTTTTGGATGTTCTGGTTATTTTTTGATAAGTGAACTATGCGGGTTTTGATCTATTGGATTTGGGTGGCGATGATGAAAAAAAAAACCTAGATTTTGATGACGATGGCGCGGCAACGATGGTGGAAGGTAGGATTTTTGAACCTGCAACCCCACTTTGCAGCCTTTTAATTTACGGAAAATCAGAGCCAAACCCCGTTTTTTTTCGAGATACACTTTGTTTTGATGTTGTTGGTTTTTTAATTTTTTCCACCCAGTCGATGATGATAACAATCTATCTGAGACACCTACCGAGTTTGCGATTTCTGGGTGCGTTCGTTTTAACGTAAAACGTAAAACCGTAAAAAGTTTAACGTAAAACATAAAAAGTTTAAAAAGTTTAACGTAAAACGTAAAAAGTTTATCGTAAAACGTAAAACGTAAAAAGTTTAAAAATTTTAACGTACAACGTAAAAATGTAAAACGTAAAACGTAAACTTTTTAACGTAAAACGTAAACTTTTTGACGTAAAACGTAAAACGTAAATTTTTAACGTAAAATGTAAAACGTAAAGTTTTTAACGTAAAACGTAAACTTTTTAACGCAAAACGCAAACTTTTTTACGCAAAACGTAAACTTTTTAAAGTAAAACGTAAATTTTTTTTATGTAAAAACTCGGTCGCAAAAACGGCGTGAAAAAAACGGCGCGTAGAAAACGGCGCGTAAAAACAGGACGGTAAAACGGCACGTAAAAAACGGGACGTAAAAAATGGGGCGTAAAAACGGCTTTTAAAAACGTGACGTAAAAAACGGCGCGTCAAAAATGGTGCGTAAAACCGGGCATAAAAACGGCACTTAAAAACCCGGTCGCAAAAACGGCGTGAAAAAACGGAGTGTAAAACGGGTCGTAAAAAAACGCGCGTAAAATTTTTTTATCAAAAAATCTGATTTCAGAAATGTTGTTTAATAAAAAAAATCTGATTTTAGAAAAAAAAAACATTTAATGCTATAGGACAAAATGTAATAAAAAATAATAAAATTAATAAGACAAAAAAAACAAAATTACTTAAATACCCTTTTACATTAAAATATTAAAGACATAATAAGACAAAAAGAATTTAATATTACTTTTAACTATTTTTAATCTCATCCATCTATTTTGAAGATCTAATGGCCAGAAAGTGGTTCCCGCGGTTCTTACAACTGGATGTGGTTTTCATTTTAGCGGTCCCTTATATATATATATATATAGTGTAAGTATCTATAGAAAACCCACTTTTATTTAGAAAACTTGGGAAACTCTAACCTCCCGAATTTAAAAAAAATATTTACACATGTTATATATATGTTTTTAAGGGTTTTGGGCAAAAAAAAAAAAAATCCAAAAACGCCGAGTAGATATTTTAAAAAAAATAAACAAGTTTTGGTGTAACACATGTTACAAATATGTCAGATGAATGTAACATATGTTACACCAAAACTTGTTTATTTTTTTTTTAAAATATCTACTCGACGTTTTTTTGATTTTTTTTTTTGCCCAAAACCCTTAAAAACATGTATATAACATATATAAATTTTTAAAAAAAAAACATCCGCAGCTTTGAGTTTCCCGGGTTTTCTAAATTAAAGTGGGTTTTCTATACATCCTTCCCCTATATATATATATATATATATATATATATATATATATAGGGTTGGACTCTATAGGAAACTCTATCTTTTTTAGAAAACTATGCAAACCCATTGTCATCCATTGATTATCTTTCATCCAACTTGATCAATGGCTCTCATCATTTTGGAAAGAATTATAATTAAAAGAAGACAAAATTGCAGAAAACAACCTTTATGTATACCCCAAACTGCACTTTATACCTTTCACTATGAAATCCGCCAAAACCAACCTTTACGTTCATGTTTTGTTACACATCACAACCTTTACACCTAACCTAGTCAAAAAAGTCAGTTAAATGCAGTCACATGCCTTGCACGTGAGGGCATATATGTCTTTTCACAAGTCTTTTATTCAATGTATTATATTTAAATGTTCTCATCGATCAGATCTTCTTCTTCTTCTCTCAACTGTCACTTATTTCCTATTTCTCATCAATTTCAAGTAAAATGCTTCATATAATTCGTTGATTTCGTTAAATTATCCGATTATTATTCTGTTTACAGCTTATTTGTTTAACATATCGAAGTTTATTAACGCTGAGATCTGGATTTTGTTAGTTTTTATGTAGTTTGTTAGAGATTAGTTTTGGTGTTATGTGTTTGTTTATTAGGTTTTCTGTTGATTTGTTTCGTGAAATTTGTTGTGATTGCGAGATTTATGTTGAAATTATATAGTTTTTGGTTGATTGATTGAGTATGTTTTTGTAAATTAGGGTTTTAACTTGTGCTGATTGATTTTAGTCTACTGACAGCTTTAATTTTGAAGATACCGGATATGCATATACTGAGAAGAAGCTTTTTAAGTTTTTTTTTATAATTTTTATTTTTATTTTGTCCATTGACTTTTCCAAAGGTCAGATACAGAACTTGTTCACTGGTATATTGTAATAATTTTTCTTTTATTTTTAATTATTTTTTTATTTTATTATTATTTTTTGACTATGTGTGTGATTGCTGGTTTATAAATTTATTTAAGTGACTGGATTATGGATGAATGTTGTATCAGTGGAGTTTTGAAAGATATGTTGTGTTAACAGTTGGATATTCAAGCAGATTAAAAAGAATTTCTACAAGTTTGGATGTGATGACTCCACCTCTGTTAGATGTCGAAGCGGATGCAACGGGAAACACATCCCTAATGACTTCTGCTTCCATTATGGAATTAGTGTTTCAAAAGAGCCCTGGATTAACCGAGCGGAATTATCTCGGATTATCAGATTGTTCATCTGTTGACAGCTCACACTAATATAATGGATTTGAGATCAATTGAGGATTTGTTGGATACTCAATTGGGTTGGGTTAAGGTTGTTTTCCCCAATTTTCTTGATTTGATTTTGCAAGTTGTTGAGTTGATTGAAATGTTGAAGGGCTTGGGTTGATGATCTTTCCAAGTTGTGTTACGTGAGTTTGGGGGTGGTCATTCAAGATTAATGATTGATAGATGTGTAAAAATGGTATTCAGTTGAAGATTGCCGGAGGCGACTGACATCATTGATGAGGATGATGATGAAGATTCCGGTGAGTTTGACGAAGGCGTCATCTGTGAAACGATCAGAGCAAACTGGTGTTTTATTTGACGATGGTGATGATGATGCCGTTTTTCTATCATATACATAAACTGTTTTGCATTATTTCAAACATAAATATTAAAATCTGGGTTTGATCAAGTGTATGTGATTGAGGGGATGAATTGGGGAAGACAAAGTGGAAAAAGACTAAAATACCCTCACATGCAAAGCATGTGAGGTAAGTTAACTGACTTTTTTGACTAGGTTTGGTGTAAAGGTTGTGATGTGTAACAAAACATGAACGTAAAGGTTGGTTTTGGCGGATTTCATAGTGAAAGGTATGAAGTGCAGTTTGGGGTATACATAAAGGTTGTTTTCTGCAATTTTGTCTTAAAAGAAATAGTATAATACACATGACAACCTCTGGAAGGGTATTTTCGGTATTGGAAATGACAAAACCCACTTGTGTAGGACTAGTATCATCATCCCTCTCCTCTTTCTTCTAGTCAAATCTTTCAAAATACTATTGTCTCTCTCCTCTTTCTTCATCATGTGAAAGAGAAAAGCTTCATGGTCTTCAATGGTGATCATTCAATGGTGATCTTCATTTGAAGATAATTTCAGCATCATCTGGTCTGAAAAATCACAAAGACACACGCACGAGTGTGTGTGTGAGAAGAACGATGACAAGAAGAATGTTTTTAGAGAGAGAAAGTTGATGTTTTAGATAGAGAAACAACAATCTTTATCGCAAAGACACACGCACGAGTGTGTGTGTGAGAAGAAGGTTTGAAGATCTTCTTCGTGTTCATCGAACGGTTATAGATCCGGTAAGTGTTCTTGAAATATCATTTCACACTTGATTTTTGTTGAAATGGTTGTTAATATGTTTTTGTGTGCTGAAAGTGTTTTAGTAATGGTTAATGGGGTATCCATGGTTAATGTTCATGTATTTTAAATAAATCAAAAACTTTAGGATGAGATTTTGAACGAGTTTTTTTGTTGGTTTGGTTGCTTGTTAGGGGCTTTTGATCTTAACAGTAGTTGTTCTTTTGTTGGTTTAGGTTGCTTGTTTGGGTTTATGATCTGAACAGTAAATGTTTTTTTTTTGTTTGGCTGCTTGATTCACAGACTCAGGCCCATAACATGTGTTAAGCCTCCTGTTAGAATGTTATATAACGTGTGTTGATTTACAGAAACAAACCCATAAAGATATTCAATTGACAAGCTTGATGGATGTTGGCGAAGTTAATGCGTGTTCTAGTAATGGTTAATGTTCATGTATTTTAAATGAATCCAAAACTTTAGGATGAGTTTTTGAACGGGTTTTTTTGTTGGTTTGGTTGCTTGTTTGGGGCTTTTGATCTTAACAATAATTGTTTTTTTGTTGGGTTGCTTGATTTACAGAGACAGACCCATAACATGTGTTAAGCACCTGTTAGAATGATATATAACGTGTGTTGATTTACAGAAACATATCCATAAAAGATATTGAATTGACAAGCTGGATGGATGTAGGCGACGTTAATGCGGGGACATTGAATAAGTCATATCCTTTGGGAAAGAAGTCTTCGTTCATTTATAACATGTGTTGATGGTTCATGCTGTAACAGAACACCATGATGTAACGTGTAATATGAAACGAGCCATTTATGGTAACACATGTACCGGTAATTTTGGAATATATAATATGAAACAGGTCATTTGTTTTGCACATTTTGGAATGTATAACATGTGTTAAGCCTTTGTTATAATCTTTTTGTAACCTGACATGTATTCATGTATAAGCTAGTGGTTTACAAAACACCATGATGTGTATATACTGATCTAACATGTGTTACGATTTGCCTGTTCGGAACATGTAATTGCTTAACATGTGACAAGGGTGAAAACAGTCGACGGGGGCGATGAGTTTAATGGGGAGCTTAGTTAATAGCGTAATCTTGTTGTAACCCCACTTGTTTACATATAATAACATGTAAGCATCCATTATAACCCGACTTGTATTCATGTATATTAAAGTGGTTTGCAAAACACCATGATGTGCATATACTGATCGTAACACGTGAACAAGTTAATATGGAACATACAAGTTAATATCGTAACACCGTATACCTGGGATAAAATGTGTTAAGCCTCTGTTATAATCTTGGTTTAACCTACCATGGTGTCATGTATAAGCTAGTGGTTTCCAAAACACCATTATGTGTATATACATACTGTAACATGTGTTAAAGTGACTGAAAATGTATAACGTGTGTTAAGCATCTATTATAACGTGTGTTAAGACTTCCATAATGGATGAATAAACTCCAATAGTAACTTAACAACAACAGAGTAACTCTGATATAACGTGTGTTAAGCCTCTATTATAACGTGTGTTAAGACTTCCAGAATGGATGCATAAACTTCAATAGTAACTGTAACAGTAGAGGTACAAATACGGGCGCCTCCACCATTATAATCTTGTTGTAACCCGACTTGTATTCATGTATATGAAAGTGGTTTGCAAAACACTATGATGTGCATATACTGATAATAAACACGTGTACAAGTTAATATGGAACATACAAGTTAATATCGTAACACCGTATACCTGGGATAAAATGTGTTAACCCTCTGTTATAATCTTGGTTTAACCTAACATGGTGTCATGTATAAGCTATTGGTTTCCAAAACACCATGATGTGTATATACATACTGTAACATGTGTTAAGCGACTGAAATGTATAACGTGTGTTAAGCATCTATTATAACGTGTGTAAAGACTTCCATAATGGATGAATAAACTCCAATAGTAACTTAATAACAACATAGTAAACCTGATATAACGTGTGTTAAGCCTCTATTATAACATGTGTTAAGACTTCCAGAATGGATGCATAAACTTCAATAGTAACTGTAACAGTAGAGGTACAAATACGGGCGCCTCCAACAGAAAATGTGTTAAGTCTAGACCGTTTTAACATCGTGTACTAGAGAAAACAAGAAGAGTCGCACATTACATATTACTAGTAAACAAAAATACATAGCACTAACACGTGTTACGTTGTACATGGGTTTCATGTCACATGTAACACATGCATGTCCTGAAGTTCAAACTATAACACATGTTAGTTGTGTTATGCTGTAACATAAAAATGGTCATGATCCTTAAGCATCTGATCCACATTTGACGAAACCAACGGTCCCGAGAATTGGATCTTGTTTCCCTTGTATCCATCACCATCCTAATAACAAAAAGATAACCGTTAAGTCGTTAACCAGACATAACTATTAACACATTCATAGCCAGAAAATCTTTTTCTCAAACAACATCACAACTTTTTAGCTAAATTGCAATCTTTTTCTCAAATAACATCACAACACAGCCAAAAATCAGTTCATATGCAAACCAAGCATAACTTTTTAACACAAAAATAAAAACCTGCAAATTACATAAACATTTACCCCTTTTAAGAACCATTTTAACAAACAAAAAAATCATGTTTCATCTCTAAAACAGTCATTACACAAAAACCTATTAACAACCAGGTTTTGTGAATAATTTTTGATATTTTAAGTATAAAAAATGGAGCCATACGTTGAATATCATCTTATAAAGTCCATACCTATATCATTTTTAAATTCAATATTTTATTGGTTCAATATTTAAGTGTGAATAATAGAACTGTAAATTATAATCATCTTTCAAAAGTTCATACCTACATGCTCAAGTTATCAACTAACATAAACTCCACAAAATCAGAAAAATCCATACGAAAACCCCATAATCAAACATATATGAAAACATATGTTGCATAAAACTAAAAGAGTGTAAAAAACTCACAAATATCAAGATCTAAAACAACATATACAAATCATATTTTATATAAACTAAAAAAGTGAAAAAAACTCACAAATATCCAGATCTGTAACAACATTATGAAACATGTTGACAAACGAGATCTAAACGGGAATGGAACAAGATCTGGAAGGGGTTTTCACGTGGATCTGACTTCATATATTAACATCTTCATCACAAAACCACGTTCTTCATCAGGGATTAATCGATCTGACATCTTGTGTTGATTCTCGTGGAATAAGTAGTGGGAGTGAAGCTCCATGGTTCTTTAATGGTGGACCTTGTACATGAAGATATTAAGAAGATGAAGAACATGTGAAAATTTTCTTTATTAGTTTATAAAAAAGGTAAAATGAATGGGGGTTGTACAAGTGATGTGAAAGGAAATAAATGATATTGGTCAATTCAAAGTAGAAAAGATCTTTTAGGGTAAAATTACACATATACCCTTATATGCTATAAGAGTTAATAGCTTCTTGATGCACATGTGGATGAATCTTGGCAAAGTAATGAGTTTTCAAAGTTTTCTAAAAAATAAAGGGTTTCTTGTGTAGCATTGCCATATATATATATATATATATATATATATATATATATATATATATATATATATATATATATATATATATATATATAAGGTTAGGATTGAGGGAAAATGGTGAAAAGTGTGAGAACGATTATGGATCGTCAAATCAAAACAATCTATGGACTAGATTAGCGCGGTGGCGTTTTCGTAAATAACATCGGTTTTATTACTTGAACGTGCTTCATTAAGGGTAAAAAGGTCTTTTTACTGCTCAAATTCAGAACGTCAAACTAATGAGCAACACGCCATTCAAAACGACTAAAACACCGTTAATACAAAACGCCAAAGCTTAATGATAAAATGCGTTGCATGCTTAGCAGGTAGATGGAACAAACAGTAACTGAAAGTCAATTATTAACATTTATTACAAAAAATTCCCTCCTAAACTACGCGTCAAGAACATCATTATATAAACGACGTTATCATCGCTTCCATCATCACTTCCATTGATCATACTAAAAACGTCATCTTTAACCAAAACGCCAAATTTAACCAAAACGCCAAAATGGCAACCATCGTTTCATGAAGATACACCCTCAAAATCAGAAAATTAGTGATACATTTTGACAACAGAAGAAGAGTGTTAAAACAATCAAAGCCATTTTGAACATGAAGAAGAGGTACAGATGGGGATCCTATCACTTGGCACCCCTCTTGATAACGAACGTGATGAAACACATAAGGTTATGAGAAGATTAACCAGAAAATTTGGACCAAATAAAGCAAATGCAAAAATGGACCCAGTCATCATGGCGTTTTGATGAAGATAAAGACATGGTCACCGTTATATGTGACAACGGAGCGCAGGAAGACTACATGATTGAAGACATCATGACAAAGCAGGGTCTTGGATTCTTGGAGGAGTTACACAACGGCACATGTTTGAACACAGACATGAACATAAAATCGGCGTTGATGCAAGACATGTTCAAATGGACGCTTCAAAATCTTCAAGAACAAGAAGCCAATAAAAGTGAAAGTGATGACTTAGATAAGAGACTGGAAGAAGAATCCGAAAAAGAAGACGAATGGAGTGATAAATACTTCCTAGACAAAGTCCCTTTTGACAAGAAGTTTTAATTTTTTTTCTTTTGTGTAATTTTTTTTCAAATAATAAAATACTGTATTTCTCTCATTAGCTACAAAATGCCAAAATGCCACAAAAGCCATTAATACAAAACGCCAAATAATAAAAACTATTTTTTATGTGTAATTTTTCCTATGTTTTAGTTAGTGTATTTTATCATCTTGGTCTACAAAACGCCATTAAATATAAAACGCCAAACTTGAAAGATGGGACGTATTACAACCTTAACAGATAAAGCTAAACAAAGCAGTAAATACAAACAGTAACTAAAACGACAGATACTTTATTACTAGCATTTATTATAATAAAATCCCGCCTAAACTACGCGCCAAAAACAACCTATAAAGAGAAACGTCTCAGCACCTTCGATTGATCACACCCAAAACCAAACGCCATGTTTTCTAAAAACCACTCACTTTAAAATGCCAAAAAACGTTAAAAAACTACATATAGCAAACCTCGTTTCTTGGATATTCATCATTGTTCTGCATGAAGTTTCACTGAATGAATTCTTAGGTGAGGTGGGTAACTCTATAAGATTTTGCTGAATGAGATGGACAAAAAGTTTAAAGAAAAAGAGACTGATGATAGTGATATATCATTTTGTGTGCTTTGTTCTTGAAGAAGGTTTGGATGAGAAGAAGAGACCGATCCCAGTGTAAATGCTATTTTGGACTCCATGACGATAATGAGGATGATGGCCAAATAGCATCCACACATACGACCATCGATCTATGTCTCCAAAATTCCACAAAACCACTACAACAACAGATCACACCAAGAATCAGGATGCCATAAAACGGGCGTTATGTAGGAAAATCGGCATCTATCTAAGGTATTCAAAGGATTAAGGCACAAAAACTTCAAAAAGAAAGAAAAGAGTTAATTGCCAAAATCGTCCGTGAGGTTTAGGCACATTTGCCATTTTCGTCCAAAATAACACTTTTGTACCAAATTGCCCCCAACGTTTGTACCTTTTCGCCATTTTCACCCAAACCACTAACTTAGTTTATTTTTTCTGTTAAGTTGAGGATATTAGGATGAAACTAGCAAATATAAAACCACATGGACGATTTTGGCAATTTACTGAAACCCTTTTTAATTTCTTTTATTTAATTATTTTTGTTACATATATAATAGAAAAGAATATAAATGGAGTTTTTAGGAAAAAAATTAATAGTTTTGTCACATAATTTTTATAAATTTTCATCCAAATCACTAACTCAGTTTATTTTTTCTGTTATGGTGAAGGATGTTTTATATAAATCAGTTTTATAAAGAGAAAACGTCATTGGTGTGCAACACATAACAATCGATTACAACTTTTAGTATTTATCAGTTGTATAGATAGAAAAAAATTGTAAAACGTTACATATTCTTTATATGTGTTGAGCACCTAGTAAATATGTTGGTAGAAATAAAATATTTATTTAATTTAGATTATGAGGGTAACTAACTAATACTTATCCTGAGTGGCTTGAGTACATAAACTTTTGGTTCATAGCATTATAATTACAATTTGGTGGGTAATTTTAAGGATTTGGTAACGATACGTTGTTTGATAGAGGGGGGGGGGGGGCACTGGCTTCTGTTTTTTCCTTAGGAGCGAATGTAAAAGAGTAGAAGATGAATTACAAACTTGGTACATGTCACACCCTGGCTTTGCGGAAGCGTGGTAAGTTTTGGTGTGACTTCTTAATACCATAGCTTAATCATAACAAGCTATATGAATTTAAAAACCATGCAAGTCATCCATTAAGTTTTGAAAATCAAAATACAGTACCATTGTTTTTAACCAACAACCATGACCTTGTTCAACAACATTACAAACTGAAACATAACATAAACGTGATTTAGAGACTGTGTCTTGTCCAGGTAAGAGACACATCCCCTAAACCCTGATGACTTCATGACAATATGCAGCGGAAAACGTTCTATACCGTGCCAGATCTGTTTAATTTCCTGAAATACATGTGAGTTGAAAAATCAACAATAATGTTGAGCGAGTTCATGTGCAAGTGAGTAAGTAAAACACTTGTAAGTATAAAAGTTTCCTGGTATGTAGCAGTGTAAGAGGACTTGTGATCACCAATGGTTTGCAAGGCCATTAGCATGTCGTGAAATGCAAGTAGGAAAGACACAACCCTAGCCGATTTTTGCGTTGGGTACCAAGTCACTCCAGGTCCGTTCTGTTAGTCCTCCGAGAGGCCTGTTCTGTTGGACCGGAAGCTGGGCTCGCTACACCCAGATAGATCTACCGCTCGAGTCCCTCGGTGTTCTAACTACCCATTCACATGATCTAAACCTCCTTACGTAATTCATACCGTGTATAAAGTACTTGTAAACAAAGTAACATGTATTTCACCCCCGCAGTTAAGTAAACTGAAAACAGTTAGAGAAAAGGGGGACATGAACTCACAGTGAATGCGCGTCTCTACCAAGTGTCTCCAATACAGTAAGCTGTGCAACGACCTACAAGTGCTAATTCTATTAGACGGACGGCCGTGCTTTAGCTTTATAGTTTAAGTCTTTGGGAAATAGTTAGACAACTATTTCGTGTTTATGTTCCGTATACACTTGGTAGTTATTCTTCTTCCCAAGGATGGGGGATACAATACATGTGCGTAAGTTACGTTTTATCAATCTTGTGGTAATGTAATTACCGGTGTAACTTATATGTTTGTGGAAGCGTTCGCAAAGTTTTGGAATCATTAACGCTTGTAAATATTATTTTCACTCTAAAATAATATTTATGTATTTCACAAAATAATCATAAACAGTGTTGTGACAAATATATTTATCACGTTAATCTTTGTGAAAATCCCACCTCCGAATATTTAGTAAAATATAGTGCTGGCGAAATTTATGTTTCGAAAATATGTCCAAAAATAGTTCTAACACTTATTGTGTAAAAAGTCTAAGTGTTAGGTTTTTAGAAAATTTCGCCAGAGTTTCCTCTGTAACTGGAGGTGGCCACGCTTTCAAGCGTATCATTTTCTTTTAACAAATCAATTCAACAACTTCTTTATTCAATCAAACAATTTCCGACACATCAAAACTAGTCAATAAATATGTAAATCACATAATCGCATGAACTTGTAGTTTTTCCGAATCTATATTGTAAATCCCATTATATTTCGTGGATCTTTATATAAAGTAACTTTAACCTCGTAAAAACCTCGTTTTTAGAGAAATCCGTCTTTACAACTTCTAGTTATTTTTCCCAAAAATAGTTATTTTGTCGAAACATGTGTCACACAAGTGTTTACACACTTGTGCGTTCTAAATATCATTCTTAGTATTGTAAGATCCGTTTCTTAGAAAACATGGTTTCTTTTAAAGTGTGGTCCTTCAAAAGTACCACTTGCAGATACGTAGATCTGCTAGTTTTAAACACCATTGAACCGGTTAAATCACTTTTACACAAGTAAAATTCTTTTACACAAGTTCATGCTCTAAATGTAGTAGTGTTTCACCTTTAACCCTTGTATCTTTCAAAAACGAGCTTATGTGATGATACGCGATTTTACAAAGTCGGGTTAAACGGAGATTCGAGCTACCACATCATAGATCGGGTCTAGACAAACACGAATTTCAAATACTACGACTTTTACACAAGTTATATGCTATTAACCTCCATTTTTGTGATTTTAGTAGACTTTAAAGTTTCAAAACGCATGTTTACGATATTTAACCGACGAAAGTTCTTTTAACCACTTTGGACAAGCTTAAATATGAGTTTTAAACAATATACCTCTAGCTCGGGGCTAGGGAAGAATCGTGATGAAAATCGCGTGGATAAAAGCTAACGGTTGAGGTCCTTCGTGTTCCGCTTGCTCCGAGGCTCCTAATACGTGATCCTTGAAGTGTGTATGTTGTTGGAATGATGAAGACAAGAACCGAAAGTATGGTGGTGGGTGGTGAGGAGTTCGGCCGAGAGTGAAGGGAGTGGGAGAGAGGTGTGAGTTGGTGATGTTATGTGGTGATGATCTTATGTGCAATCCTCAAGTACTTATAGACAATTTCTAGTTAATTATCCAAAGGACCTTATGTCCTCTAGATTTTATACAAGGTGATTAAACTAATCAAAGTTGTACTAGGGGTGTCCCCCTAGTTTGGGGCCGTGTACAATGGGGGGGTTGGGTTAGTTCGATTTCAAGTAGTTTAGTTAGGGTAGTGGTTGAGTTAAGTAGGTTAGTTTAAGTAGTTAACTCAGTTACTTGTATGTTACGTGTTATGACGGGTGTTAGGGTAATCAGGGACCCTAACTGGCTCAGAAAAATATAATTAGTGAAAATATTAATATTTTCGTGCCCCGGGTATAGTCCGGTTGTTCGGTTGGATAGTAATCCGTTAAAGTGTTACAAAAGGCTTTAAAGTGTCGTTATTAACATTTTTAGTGACACAATTTGTTTTCCCGACACTTTAGAAAGTGTCTAGTAATATTTTCTCATATTCTGGCACTTTATTAGTCAGCTAGAAGCTGGTTTAATTATTAAAGTGCTGTGTTTGGTACTTAAAGTACGTTCTTGGCACATCCGAATCAGTGTATCTTATCCCTAGAGACGCGGTACCATAACCCTTATATTCCTACACTCACTACCAGTGTAGCCAAAATATATGAGGCTCTTAACAGGCCTTAGAGGCAGTATCTGCCTGATGCTGGTTATATCAGCATGTTCACTGTGTATCCGTTAGTGCTACTGTGCTTTTTGTGCATCATGTTTGTCACTAGGGTCCAGTATGTAAATAATGTAGTGACAGCAAATAAAGTATGATGCAAATAAGTGCATGTATCAGTATGCAGGTAGCAGTTCATCAGCTAGTTCAATCAAGCACAGTAATCAAGTAGTAATTAATCATTAATTAAGTTGTACGGATACCTGGTTTAGTGCGGGTTGTCACATTCTCCCCCCGTTAAATAAATTTCGTCCCGAAATTTAAGTTCTGCTTGTAGAAGCAGGGTTCTTAGGAAATAAGTGGGGGTACTTTTCTTTCATCCGGTTCTCACGCTCCCAGGTGAATTCAGGACCATGTCTGGCATTCCAACGAACCTTGACGAGCTTGACACTGCTCCGGCGGGTCTTGTTAACTTTCCAACCCGTGACCTCAACAGGTTCTTCAACGAAGTGGAGCGTGTCGTCAATATGAATCTCGTCGATAGGAATGGCAACGTCAATTTGAGTTGGACTTTTCTTTAAATTGGATACATGAAATGTATCGTGAACGCCATTCAGTTCAGCAGGTAGGTCCAACTTGTATGCTACTGTCCCAATTCTTTCCAGAATTCTGAAAGGACCAATGTAGCGCGGATTTAACTTCCCACGCTTTCCAAAGCGTGCTACCCCTTTCCAGGGTGAAACCTTTAACAACACCATTTCTCCGACTTGGAAGTCCACATGCTTCCGGTTTGGATCCGCGTAGGCCTTTTGTCTGTGGCGAGCGGCTTCGATGCGTTTAAGAATTTGCGCGATCTTGTCTGTCGTCTCTTGGACGATCTCGGGACCAGCAAGCTGCCTATCACCTGCGTCAGACCAACATAGTGGTGATCGGCACTTGCGTCCGTATAGGGCCTCAAATGGCGCGACACCAATACTGGTGTGGTAGCTGTTGTTGTATGAAAATTCGACCAAAGGTAAGTGTTTATCCCAGCTACCGCCTAAATCCATAACACATGCTCTCAGCATGTCTTCCAAAGTTTGTATCGTTCGCTCGCTATGGCCGTCAGTTTGCGGATGGAACGCAGTGCTCAGATTCAATTGTGAGCCAAAAGATTCTTGGAAAGATTTCCATATTCTTGACACAAATCTTCCGTCTCTATCAGAGATGATCGAGAGAGGTACTCCATGACGTGCTACGATCTCTCTCAAGTAAATTTCCGCAAGTTTACTAGTGCTGTCTTTCTCCTTGATATGCAGAAAGTGTGCGGACTTTGTTAGGCGGTCAACAATCACCCAAATCATATCATGGCCTCTTGGCGTTCTTGGCAGTTTTGTAACAAAATCCATTGAGATTTGTTCCCATTTCCACTTGGGAATCTCAGGTTGTTGCAGAAGTCCCGAAGGCTTCTGGTATTCTGCCTTGACCTTAGCGCACGTTAAACATTTGCTCACGTAGACAGCAACGTCGCCTTTCATCCTAGGCCACCAATAATAATTCTTGAGGTCCTGGTACATCTTATCCGATCCAGGGTGGATAGAGTACCGTGATTTGTGCGCTTCATCGAAAATAACTTCCCTTAATCCACCAATCTGAGGAACCCAAATCCTTTTCTCAAAACATAATGTTCCTTCCTCGTTTGGTACCAAAAGCTTCTCCATTCCCCGGAGATATTCTTTCTCAAGGTTTCCCTCCTTGAGAGCTTCCTTTTGTGCAGCACGAATGCGCAAGGAAAGGTCGGTTCGTATGATCATTTCCAAAGCTCTAACCCTTATGGGCTTGATTCTTACTTTACGACTTAGGGCATCGGCAACTACATTCGCCTTCCCTGGGTGATACTTTATCTCGCAGTCGTAGTCGTTTAACAATTCAACCCATCGTCTTTGCCTCATATTTAACTCCTTCTGGTTGAATATATGTTGTAGGCTCTTGTGATCTGTGAAAATTGTGCACTTCGTACCATACAGGTAGTGTCTCCAGATCTTTAAAGCAAAAACCACTGCGCCAAGCTCTAAATCGTGTGTGGTATAATTCTTTTCGTGCACTTTCAGTTGGCGTGATGCGTAAGCAATGACCTTTTGGCGTTGCATCAACACACAACCCAATCCCTGACGCGACGCGATGCGTCGCAGTATACCACAAAGTCATCAGTGCCTTCCGGTAGAGCTAAGATTGGCGCGTTGCAGAGCTTATCTTTCAATATCTGAAACGCTTCGTCCTGTTTGATTCCCCAATCAAACGTCTTATCCTTCTGGGTCAGGAGCGTCAAAGGTTGAGCGATCTTTGAAAAGTCCTCGATGAACCTTCTATAGTAGCCAGCCAAACCCAAGAATTGTCGAATCTCGGTTGGCGTTGTAGGCGTTTCCCAATTCTTGATTGCCTCGATCTTTGTGGGATCAACATGAATTCCATCCCCATTAACCACATGTCCAAGAAACTGGACTTCGCGTAGCCAAAACTCGCACTTGGAGAATTTGGCGTACAACTGTTCCTTCTTTAGCAGCTCCAGTATGGTTCTAAGATGTTGTTCGTGTTCAGCCTTCGTCTTTGAGTAAATCAAGATGTCGTCGATGAATACAATCACGAACTTGTCCAGGTATGGCTTGCAAACCCTATTCATTAGATCCATGAATACCGCAGGCGCGTTTGTCAAGCCAAATGGCATCACGAGGAACTCGTAGTGTCCATAACGAGTTCGGAAGGCTGTTTTCGGGATACTTTCCTCCTGTATCCTTAGTTGATGGTATCCAGATCGAAGATCGATCTTAGAGTAACAGCTTGAACCTTGAAGTTGATCGAACAGATCGTCGATTCTTGGTAGAGGATACCTGTTCTTGATCGTCAGCTTGTTCAATTCTCTGTAGTCAATACACATGCGGAAACTTCCGTCCTTCTTCTTGACAAACAAGACCGGAGCTCCCCAAGGCGAGAAGCTTGGTCGGATAAAACCCTTGTCTAACAACTCCTGAAGTTGTGTTGACAGTTCCTGCATCTCAGACGGCGCAAGTCTGTAAGGTGCCTTAGCTACAGGCGCTGCGCCTGGGACTAAGTCAATGTGAAACTCCACTTGCCTCTGAGGTGGCAGTCCAGGTAAGTCTTCTGGGAAGACTTCTGGATACTCCCCTACGACAGGGATGTCTTCGATCCTTGGCTCGGCAGCCTTCTTGTCCACGATGTGTGCCAGAAAAGCTACACATCCCTTCTGTAAACACTTCCTTGCCTTCAAACAGCTGATAATCCGCAACGGCGTCTCACGCTTCTCTCCATGAACAACAATGGTCTCACCATCCTCGGTTGGAATACGAACAACCTTTTCGTGGCAAACTATCTCAGCTTTATTGCCCGATAACCAATCCATTCCTACTACCACGTCGAAACTTCCCAATTGGACTGGTAGTAGATCCAAGGCAAACTCACGTTCTCCTAATTCAATCACACAGCCTCTGATAACATCATTGGCTTCTACCAACTTCCCATTAGCCAATTCGATTGCGTAGGGAATGTCTAACTTATTAGCGGCTAGCCCAAGTATATTCTTAAATTCTAGTGATACGAAGCTATAGTCGGCACCAGTATCAAACAGAACAGATGCATAGCGTTGATTGATAGGGAACGTACCCGTGACAACGTTGGGATCCTGGCGTGCTTCCCGTGCACCGATCTGGAACACCCTTCCACGGGCTTGGTTCAATCCCGGGCAATCCTTCTTGAAGTGCCCAACGTCTCCGCAATGAAAACATCCTAATCTTTTTCCACTTCCTGCACCATCCCCAACTGGCGGGTTGTTTTGATTGGCAGTTCCGGCTGGATTTGCATTGTAGCCTCGATTATTCCCTTGTGGGCGATTTCCCAAACCACCACGATTATCGTTTCTATTCATATATCCTCCCTGGCCTCCCCGGCCCGCACTAGCCCAACATGATTCCTTTGAGTGACCACGTTTCCCACACACTTCACATACTTTTAGCCCACATTGACCAGAATGGTGACGCTGGCAGGCGTTACACTTGGGCTGGGTGCCCATATATCCCCTTCCTTTCCTTCCACTGCCAGTCGTACCTTGAGCTGGCGTGTTTGGTGCTCCTCTCTTACCATCACCGCTAACACTTTGTTTGAAGTTCGAAAACTTTCTTTTGTTACTTCCTGACGACTCAACATGAGTCTCTTTCTCCTTTGCCTTAGCATCACCAAACCTGTTTAGACGAATCGCCTCCTCGGTGAGAGCCACGCTCAAATCGATGGCTTCAGTGATAGTCGCTGGTTTGGAGGAGGTTACCATGCTTATTATTTGGGGAGCCAAACCCCAAATGAAGCGCTCGATTCGCTTGTATTCTGGCGTAACCATGTAAGGAACCACTTGAGATAGGTCATGAAACCTCTGAACGTACTCCGCAATCTTTGGTCCATCCATCTTTAAGTGCCAAAATTCAGTCTCCAACCTTTGAATTTCTGCGCGTGAACAGTACTTTTTGCGCATCAGTTCTTTCAATTCGGCCCAAGTCAGGGCGTAGGCGGCAGCTTCGCCTAGTGTTTGGACTTGTAGGTTCCACCAAGATAGGGCTCCGTCTAGAAACAGCCCTGAAATGTACGTGACTTGCTGACCCTCTGCACACTTGCTCATACGTAACACAGAATCGGTTTTCTCAGCCCAGCGGGTGAAGGCAACTGCACCTCCTGTGCCATCGAAGTTAACTGGTTTGCAGTCTAAGAACTGCTTGTAGGTGCATCCTGCACGTATGTTAAAACATGTGTTTGGCATTAGCATCATTGCTAAAGATGTCCAGCTAGGATATGGTAGGTTCGAATGGCGTGGTATTACCGTGAGGTGGATTGTTATTGCCTTGGTTAACACTCCCGCTCCCTCCTGGCTGAGAAGCTGCGTACTGCGCTATGGCAGCAGCAATGATTTGTTGTAGCTCTTCCTGAGTGGTAGGCATGGGCTGTTGTTGACGTCTTGGCGGCATCTTTCTAAAAGATGGTTTAAGTTGGTTAGGCCATAGTAAGGCTCCGTTGTTATAATACGTAAATCAGTTCGTAATATAGTGTACGTATATAATGGTAGTAATCACATAACATCTCATGTTATCACACATCACAAATATCAATCACACAACATCTCATGTCATAAAATGTAAACAAGTAATCAAGCGAATCCAAATATGGTGAGAAAACTGCGATTGCCATATAAATGAGACCACATCGTAAGTGTATACATACAATCATCCATCACTAGGGGCTACATCACCCCTGTCAAAAGCTACATCAGTATCAATACAACATCAAGTACATAACAAAAGTCAAGTCATAACGTAGTCTCCCCAAAAAGCTGTGCAGTCAAAAAGCAATCGCCGCCTTCTCACTTCGCCTACCCAAGTGGCACCGATGAGCTCTAAGTAGATGGTGGTGGAGGAGGAAAATGGGTATAAAACAAACGGCGCAACTGTAACCAGTCCGCCTCCATCGCCTGCTGTGTGCGAATAATGGAAGCAATCTGCTGCTCCAAAGTAGTAAGACGAGCAGCATAGTCAGGGGGTAATGGTCGAAACGGCTGTAACGGAGAGGGTACCCGGCCATGGCACTGACATGGCTGCAGATGGGCTCTCTCCAACTCCTGTAGTCGCTGCTCATGCGACTCATGCTGGTATACAAATGACATCAATACATCCTCAATGGTATGTCCCATGTGGAACCTGTGGTATGGATCAGTGGGTGGCATGGGGGAAAACGGTGACCACAGCAGTGGCTCACGTGTGGGGTCAAAGGGTGCCACACCAAAAGGAGCTGTAGTAGGTGGAACAAAAGGAATCTGAGGCATGAAAGGCATGGGCATCGGTACATGCCCATCAGGGTGAGCTGAAGAGCCCTCTCCAGGCCCTGCTGGAGGTATAAACATAGGAACCTGAAACGAAAAGTCAGTATGTGGTGCAACAGGAATCTGTGGAGGGAATGGGGGAACGTCCTCGTCTGCCGGTATCCAGCCATGCTGTGCAGACTCATCCGGAGGATCCATACGTGCCGCGAACAGTGCATGTCCGGGCTCTAGGGGAACGGGATCAAATAAAGGAGCTACAACAGGGTGAACGGGTGCCGAGTGCTCGAAAGGGGGGTCAACTGGTACAGCAACAATGGGTAAAGGACCAATGGGATCAACAGGAACATCTATGTGGTGATCATCAGCAATGGGCTCAAAAGGTACATCAGCATGCACAGGGTCATGCCCTGGTAAAGGGTCAAGAGCGACTGCCTGCTCAGGAGCAATGGCAGGCTCGAAGTCATCAAACGCCATGTCAAAATCGAAATCAGGATCAACCGGATCAAAAGGGTCAATAGGATCTGCTGGATCCTCCATCAACTCGTCCATTGGGTCAAACTCTAAATCACGGTCAGGATCAAATCCTGGTGGAAACATAGGATCTGAATCCCCCTCGTCGTCATGGTCAAAAACAAGTCCAGGTACGGAAGCAACAGAAAAAGCCTGGTCAGAATCGGACCCATGGGAGAAGTGCTGCGCACTATGAGCATGTGTGGGTACAGAAGCCACAGACTCAAAGGAGTCCGCGACTGGGGAATGTGCAGGTGACTCCGCAGCCGGAGCATCTGCGATCAGTAAGGGAGCAACAGCAGGTAGGGCCTCGCCCTGAGCATCCTCCAAAGGCTCCTCCTCAAACATATCGACGTCGTCCTCCTCGTCGTCGATGGGTAAAACAGGGTATGCTGCAAGGGGTACTGGAGCAGGGATCACAACGAGTGGTAGATCCCCGGCTGGAAGATCAACTGGGAGCTCATCAACGCCGTCGGGTAAGGCGAATGGCTGAAAGTCATCATCATCCGTGCTGGTGAAGTCTGACGTATAAACCTCGTGCTCCGATGACTCAATGTCGTCTGAAACGATAGGCCTCGGGCCTGTGGTGCCTGAACCACCAGTGTCTGCAGAATCCATGTGTCTGTAACATATACACAAACATGTACAAATTGTCAATCATATAATCACATAGTCACATAAGTCGTCAAGTAAGATATCACATAATTCTCCTAGTCCCACTAGCCAACACTCCTAGTCCCACTAGCCAACATTCCTAGTCCCACTAGCCAACACTTCTAGTCCCACTAGCCAACTCTTCTAGTACCACTAGCCAACACTCCTAGTCCCACTAGCCAAGACTTCTAGTCCCACTAGCCAACACTTCTAGTCCCACTAGCCAACACTTCTAGTCCCACTAGCCTCCTACCTCAGCCTCCCAGACTGAGCCTAGAATAACGAATAAAATGTGCTCAACATTTGTTTGTAAAAAGTTGTGGATCTGGACTTAAGTGGTATGCAGTAAAATGTTTTCGTGAGAGCCCTAGTGATCATAGTCTAGACTCGAGAGAGAATCCTAGTTCGCTATGATCAGAGCTCTGATACCAAGCTGTCACACCCTGGCTTTGCGGAAGCGTGGTAAGTTTTGGTGTGACTTCTTAATACCATAGCTTAATCATAACAAGCTATATGAATTTAAAAACCATGCAAGTCATCCATTAAGTTTTGAAAATCAAAATACAGTACCATTGTTTTTAACCAACAACCATGACCTTGTTCAACAACATTACAAACTGAAACATAACATAAACGTGATTTAGAGACTGTGTCTTGTCCAGGTAAGAGACACATCCCCTAAACCCTGATGACTTCATGACAATATGCAGCGGAAAACGTTCTATACCGTGCCAGATCCGTTTAATTTCCTGAAATACATGTGAGTTGAAAAATCAACAATAATGTTGAGCGAGTTCATGTGCAAGTGAGTAAGTAAAACACTTGTAAGTATAAAAGTTTCCTGGTATGTAGCAGTGTAAGAGGACTTGTGATCACCAATGGTTTGCAAGGCCATTAGCATGTCGTGAAATGCAAGTAGGAAAGACACAACCCTAGCCGATTTTTGCGTTGGGTACCAAGTCACTCCAGGTCCGTTCTGTTAGTCCTCCGAGAGGCCTGTTCTGTTGGACCGGGAGCTGGGCTCGCTACACCCAGATAGATCTACCGCTCGAGTCCCTCGGTGTTCTAACTACCCATTCACATGATCTAAACCTCCTTACGTAATTCATACCGTGTATAAAGTACTTGTAAACAAAGTAACATGTATTTCACCCCCGCAGTTAAGTAAACTGAAAACAGTTAGAGAAAAGGGGGACATGAACTCACAGTGAATGCACGTCTCTACCAAGTGTCTCCAATACAGTAAGCTGTGCAACGACCTACAAGTGCTAATTCTATTAGACGGACGGCCGTGCTTTAGCTTTATAGTTTAAGTCTTTGGGAAATAGTTAGACAACTATTTCGTGTTTATGTTCCGTATACACTTGGTAGTTATTCTTCTTCCCAAGGATGGGGGATACAATACATGTGCGTAAGTTACGTTTTATCAATCTTGTGGTAATGTAATTACCGGTGTAACTTATATGTTTGTGGAAGCGTTCGCAAAGTTTTGGAATCATTAACGCTTGTAAATATTATTTTCACTCTAAAATAATATTTATGTATTTCACAAAATAATCATAAACAGTGTTGTGACAAATATATTTATCACGTTAATCTTTGTGAAAATCCCACCTCCGAATATTTAGTAAAATATAGTGCTGGCGAAATTTATGTTTCGAAAATATGTCCAAAAATAGTTCTAACACTTATTGTGTAAAAAGTCTAAGTGTTAGGTTTTTAGAAAATTTCGCCAGAGTTTCCTCTGTAACTGGAGGTGGCCACGCTTTCAAGCGTATCATTTTCTTTTAACAAATCAATTCAACAACTTCTTTATTCAATCAAACAATTTCCGACACATCAAAACTAGTCAATAAATATGTAAATCACATAATCGCATGAACTTGTAGTTTTTCCGAATCTATATTGTAAATCCCATTATATTTCGTGGATCTTTATATAAAGTAACTTTAACCTCGTAAAAACCTCGTTTTTAGAGAAATCCGTCTTTACAACTTCTAGTTATTTTTCCCAAAACCACGTTCTTCATCAGGGATTAATCGATCTGACATCTTGTGTTGATTCTCGTGGAATAAGTAGTGGGAGTGAAGCTCCATGGTTCTTTAATGGTGGACCTTGTACATGAAGATATTAAGAAGATGAAGAACATGTGAAAATTTTCTTTATTAGTTTATAAAAAAGGTAAAATGAATGGGGGTTGTACAAGTGATGTGAAAGGAAATAAATGATATTGGTCAATTCAAAGTAGAAAAGATCTTTTAGGGTAAAATTACACATATACCCTTATATGCTATAAGAGTTAATAGCTTCTTGATGCACATGTGGATGAATCTTGGCAAAGTAATGAGTTTTCAAAGTTTTCTAAAAAATAAAGGGTTTCTTGTGTAGCATTGCCATATATATATATATATATATATATATATATATATATATATATATATATATATAAGGTTAGGATTGAGGGAAAATGGTGAAAAGTGTGAGAACGATTATGGATCGTCAAATCAAAACAATCTATGGACTAGATTAGCGCGGTGGCGTTTTCGTAAATAACATCGGTTTTATTACTTGAACGTGCTTCATTAAGGGTAAAAAGGTCTTTTTACTGCTCAAATTCAGAACGTCAAACTAATGAGCAACACGCCATTCAAAACGACTAAAACACCGTTAATACAAAACGCCAAAGCTTAATGATAAAATGTGTTGCATGCTTAGCAGGTAGATGGAACAAACAGTAACTGAAAGTCAATTATTAACATTTATTACAAAAAATTCCCTCCTAAACTACGCGTCAAGAACATCATTATATAAACGACGTTATCATCGCTTCCATCATCACTTCCATTGATCATACTAAAAACGTCATCTTTAACCAAAACGCCAAATTTAACCAAAACGCCAAAATGGCAACCATCGTTTCATGAAGATACACCCTCAAAATCAGAAAATTAGTGATACATTTTGACAACAGAAGAAGAGTGTTAAAACAATCAAAGCCATTTTGAACATGAAGAAGAGGTACAGATGGGGATCCTATCACTTGGCACCCCTCTTGATAACGAACGTGATGAAACACATAAGGTTATGAGAAGATTAACCAGAAAATTTGGACCAAATAAAGCAAATGCAAAAATGGACCCAGTCATCATGGCGTTTTGATGAAGATAAAGACATGGTCACCGTTATATGTGACAACGGAGCGCAGGAAGACTACATGATTGAAGACATCATGACAAAGCAGGGTCTTGGATTCTTGGAGGAGTTACACAACGGCACATGTTTGAACACAGACATGAACATAAAATCGGCGTTGATGCAAGACATGTTCAAATGGACGCTTCAAAATCTTCAAGAACAAGAAGCCAATAAAAGTGAAAGTGATGACTTAGATAAGAGACTGGAAGAAGAATCCGAAAAAGAAGACGAATGGAGTGATAAATACTTCCTAGACAAAGTCCCTTTTGACAAGAAGTTTTAATTTTTTTTCTTTTGTGTAATTTTTTTTCAAATAATAAAATACTGTATTTCTCTCATTAGCTACAAAATGCCAAAATGCCACAAAAGCCATTAATACAAAACGCCAAATAATAAAAACTATTTTTTATGTGTAATTTTTCCTATGTTTTAGTTAGTGTATTTTATCATCTTGGTCTACAAAACGCCATTAAATATAAAACGCCAAACTTGAAAGATGGGACGTATTACAACCTTAACAGATAAAGCTAAACAAAGCAGTAAATACAAACAGTAACTAAAACGACAGATACTTTATTACTAGCATTTATTATAATAAAATCCCGCCTAAACTACGCGCCAAAAACAACCTATAAAGAGAAACGTCTCAGCACCTTCGATTGATCACACCCAAAACCAAACGCCATGTTTTCTAAAAACCACTCACTTTAAAATGCCAAAAAACGTTAAAAAACTACATATAGCAAACCTCGTTTCTTGGATATTCATCATTGTTCTGCATGAAGTTTCACTGAATGAATTCTTAGGTGAGGTGGGTAACTCTATAAGATTTTGCTGAATGAGATGGACAAAAAGTTTAAAGAAAAAGAGACTGATGATAGTGATATATCATTTTGTGTGCTTTGTTCTTGAAGAAGGTTTGGATGAGAAGAAGAGACCGATCCCAGTGTAAATGCTATTTTGGACTCCATGACGATAATGAGGATGATGGCCAAATAGCATCCACACATACGACCATCGATCTATGTCTCCAAAATTCCACAAAACCACTACAACAACAGATCACACCAAGAATCAGGATGCCATAAAACGGGCGTTATGTAGGAAAATCGGCATCTATCTAAGGTATTCAAAGGATTAAGGCACAAAAACTTCAAAAAGAAAGAAAAGAGTTAATTGCCAAAATCGTCCGTGAGGTTTAGGCACATTTGCCATTTTCGTCCAAAATAACACTTTTGTACCAAATTGCCCCCAACGTTTGTACCTTTTCGCCATTTTCACCCAAACCACTAACTTAGTTTATTTTTTCTGTTAAGTTGAGGATATTAGGATGAAACTAGCAAATATAAAACCACATGGACGATTTTGGCAATTTACTGAAACCCTTTTTAATTTCTTTTATTTAATTATTTTTGTTACATATATAATAGAAAAGAATATAAATGGAGTTTTTAGGAAAAAAATTAATAGTTTTGTCACATAATTTTTATAAATTTTCATCCAAATCACTAACTCAGTTTATTTTTTCTGTTATGGTGAAGGATGTTTTATATAAATCAGTTTTATAAAGAGAAAACGTCATTGGTGTGCAACACATAACAATCGATTACAACTTTTAGTATTTATCAGTTGTATAGATAGAAAAAAATTGTAAAACGTTACATATTCTTTATATGTGTTGAGCACCTAGTAAATATGTTGGTAGAAATAAAATATTTATTTAATTTAGATTATGAGGGTAACTAACTAATACTTATCCTGAGTGGCTTGAGTACATAAACTTTTGGTTCATAGCATTATAATTACAATTTGGTGGGTAATTTTAAGGATTTGGTAACGATACGTTGTTTGATAGAGGGGGGGGGGGGCACTGGCTTCTGTTTTTTCCTTAGGAGCGAATGTAAAAGAGTAGAAGATGAATTACAAACTTGGTACATGTCACACCCTGGCTTTGCGGAAGCGTGGTAAGTTTTGGTGTGACTTCTTAATACCATAGCTTAATCATAACAAGCTATATGAATTTAAAAACCATGCAAGTCATCCATTAAGTTTTGAAAATCAAAATACAGTACCATTGTTTTTAACCAACAACCATGACCTTGTTCAACAACATTACAAACTGAAACATAACATAAACGTGATTTAGAGACTGTGTCTTGTCCAGGTAAGAGACACATCCCCTAAACCCTGATGACTTCATGACAATATGCAGCGGAAAACGTTCTATACCGTGCCAGATCCGTTTAATTTCCTGAAATACATGTGAGTTGAAAAATCAACAATAATGTTGAGCGAGTTCATGTGCAAGTGAGTAAGTAAAACACTTGTAAGTATAAAAGTTTCCTGGTATGTAGCAGTGTAAGAGGACTTGTGATCACCAATGGTTTGCAAGGCCATTAGCATGTCGTGAAATGCAAGTAGGAAAGACACAACCCTAGCCGATTTTTGCGTTGGGTACCAAGTCACTCCAGGTCCGTTCTGTTAGTCCTCCGAGAGGCCTGTTCTGTTGGACCGGAAGCTGGGCTCGCTACACCCAGATAGATCTACCGCTCGAGTCCCTCGGTGTTCTAACTACCCATTCACATGATCTAAACCTCCTTACGTAATTCATACCGTGTATAAAGTACTTGTAAACAAAGTAACATGTATTTCACCCCCGCAGTTAAGTAAACTGAAAACAGTTAGAGAAAAGGGGGACATGAACTCACAGTGAATGCGCGTCTCTACCAAGTGTCTCCAATACAGTAAGCTGTGCAACGACCTACAAGTGCTAATTCTATTAGACGGACGGCCGTGCTTTAGCTTTATAGTTTAAGTCTTTGGGAAATAGTTAGACAACTATTTCGTGTTTATGTTCCGTATACACTTGGTAGTTATTCTTCTTCCCAAGGATGGGGGATACAATACATGTGCGTAAGTTACGTTTTATCAATCTTGTGGTAATGTAATTACCGGTGTAACTTATATGTTTGTGGAAGCGTTCGCAAAGTTTTGGAATCATTAACGCTTGTAAATATTATTTTCACTCTAAAATAATATTTATGTATTTCACAAAATAATCATAAACAGTGTTGTGACAAATATATTTATCACGTTAATCTTTGTGAAAATCTCACCTCCGAATATTTAGTAAAATATAGTGCTGGCGAAATTTATGTTTCGAAAATATGTCCAAAAATAGTTCTAACACTTATTGTGTAAAAAGTCTAAGTGTTAGGTTTTTAGAAAATTTCGCCAGAGTTTCCTCTGTAACTGGAGGTGGCCACGCTTTCAAGCGTATCATTTTCTTTTAACAAATCAATTCAACAACTTCTTTATTCAATCAAACAATTTCCGACACATCAAAACTAGTCAATAAATATGTAAATCACATAATCGCATGAACTTGTAGTTTTTCCGAATCTATATTGTAAATCCCATTATATTTCGTGGATCTTTATATAAAGTAACTTTAACCTCGTAAAAACCTCGTTTTTAGAGAAATCCGTCTTTACAACTTCTAGTTATTTTTCCCAAAAATAGTTATTTTGTCGAAACATGTGTCACACAAGTGTTTACACACTTGTGCGTTCTAAATATCATTCTTAGTATTGTAAGATCCGTTTCTTAGAAAACATGGTTTCTTTTAAAGTGTGGTCCTTCAAAAGTACCACTTGCAGATACGTAGATCTGCTAGTTTTAAACACCATTGAACCGGTTAAATCACTTTTACACAAGTAAAATTCTTTTACACAAGTTCATGCTCTAAATGTAGTAGTGTTTCACCTTTAACCCTTGTATCTTTCAAAAACGAGCTTATGTGATGATACGCGATTTTACAAAGTCGGGTTAAACGGAGATTCGAGCTACCACATCATAGATCGGGTCTAGACAAACACGAATTTCAAATACTACGACTTTTACACAAGTTATATGCTATTAACCTCCATTTTTGTGATTTTAGTAGACTTTAAAGTTTCAAAACGCATGTTTACGATATTTAACCGACGAAAGTTCTTTTAACCACTTTGGACAAGCTTAAATATGAGTTTTAAACAATATACCTCTAGCTCGGGGCTAGGGAAGAATCGTGATGAAAATCGCGTGGATAAAAGCTAACGGTTGAGGTCCTTCGTGTTCCGCTTGCTCCGAGGCTCCTAATACGTGATCCTTGAAGTGTGTATGTTGTTGGAATGATGAAGACAAGAACCGAAAGTATGGTGGTGGGTGGTGAGGAGTTCGGCCGAGAGTGAAGGGAGTGGGAGAGAGGTGTGAGTTGGTGATGTTATGTGGTGATGATCTTATGTGCAATCCTCAAGTACTTATAGACAATTTCTAGTTAATTATCCAAAGGACCTTATGTCCTCTAGATTTTATACAAGGTGATTAAACTAATCAAAGTTGTACTAGGGGTGTCCCCCTAGTTTGGGGCCGTGTACAATGGGGGGGTTGGGTTAGTTCGATTTCAAGTAGTTTAGTTAGGGTAGTGGTTGAGTTAAGTAGGTTAGTTTAAGTAGTTAACTCAGTTACTTGTATGTTACGTGTTATGACGGGTGTTAGGGTAATCAGGGACCCTAACTGGCTCAGAAAAATATAATTAGTGAAAATATTAATATTTTCGTGCCCCGGGTATAGTCCGGTTGTTCGGTTGGATAGTAATCCGTTAAAGTGTTACAAAAGGCTTTAAAGTGTCGTTATTAACATTTTTAGTGACACAATTTGTTTTCCCGACACTTTAGAAAGTGTCTAGTAATATTTTCTCATATTCTGGCACTTTATTAGTCAGCTAGAAGCTGGTTTAATTATTAAAGTGCTGTGTTTGGTACTTAAAGTACGTTCTTGGCACATCCGAATCAGTGTATCTTATCCCTAGAGACGCGGTACCATAACCCTTATATTCCTACACTCACTACCAGTGTAGCCAAAATATATGAGGCTCTTAACAGGCCTTAGAGGCAGTATCTGCCTGATGCTGGTTATATCAGCATGTTCACTGTGTATCCGTTAGTGCTACTGTGCTTTTTGTGCATCATGTTTGTCACTAGGGTCCAGTATGTAAATAATGTAGTGACAGCAAATAAAGTATGATGCAAATAAGTGCATGTATCAGTATGCAGGTAGCAGTTCATCAGCTAGTTCAATCAAGCACAGTAATCAAGTAGTAATTAATCATTAATTAAGTTGTACGGATACCTGGTTTAGTGCGGGTTGTCACAGTACATATGATAAGATTTTTTTTATTTGACCATTTTCAATAAGGTTTTTATAAAAAATTAGAGGTTTAAGTAGATTTTATTTTTATAAAACTGATCTATATAAAAAATTAGAAATTAATTTCTGTCTTAGTTTGTAAACATCCTTCGCCTTAATAGAAAAATTAACTTAGTTAGTGGTTAAATGAAAATTTATAAAAAAATATGTGACAAAGCTATTATTTTTTTTTCATATAAAAATTGCATGTATATTTTTTTATTATATATGTAACAAAATTAATTAAATAAAAGAAATTTAAAAGAGTTTGAGTAAATTGCCAAAATCGTCCCTGTGGTTTTATATTTGCCAGTTTCATCCAAATATCCTCAACTTAATAGAAAAAATAAACTAAGTTAGTGGTTTGGATGAAAATGGCAAAAAGTTACAAACGTTGGGGGCAATTTGGTACAAAAGTGTCATTTTGGACGAAAATAGCAAACATGCCCAAACCTCAGGGACGATTTTGGCAATTAACTCGAAAGAAAATGATGACAATGAAAATTTGGATGAGAAATTGAATTAGCATTTTTTTTTCATTTTCTACTTTTCTAGGGGGAGGGTCATTTTATGTGGTTTATTATCTAATTCTCCACTGATAAAATACATTATTTCTGTAAAATGCTTATAAAACGCCAAGATGCTACAAATACCAAACACCTAAAAGTGTGAGAACTGTGAGAATGGATCCTGGCCAAACACGTTGTTGCTATATAAAACGCCAAAATGCCAAAACTTATAATAAAATTACATTAACCAATTATTATTAAAAACTCAAAAAATTAACTAAACGTCATTAAAACAATGTGCCATCTATCTAAACGTAATTAAATACAAAATGCCAAACTCTAGAAAGATGGGACGTGTTACAGCCTTAACAGAAGCGGACAAACAGTAACTACAAACAGTAACTGAAACGATGGAAACTCTATTACCAACATTTATTAAATTAAAAGTCACGCCATCGTAATTGAATTTATTTATCTTTTCAAAACGTCATAATTACCTGTCATATTATAGGTCCGAATCCTACATGGCACGGCAAATGATACACAAAATACACAAAAAATATAATTACTAATGTTTTTAGCGCCAAAAACATATATACCTCGCACAAAAAAAGGTCATTATATAAGTAGAACATGTAAATAAAAGATTAACATTCCACACATTCACTAAACACGCCACACATTGTCTAAACACCATACAACTTTAAAAAATGGCTCAGGTTATTGGATGGAGGTTTGAGAGGTCAGAGAGACGTTTCGTCCTAAAGTTCTCTGACAGGAGAATGGTGAAAGTCAAGACAATCAAGGTCATACTTAGTATAGATGAAGCCGTTCAAAGGGATATTCTGGCCCTTGTGATTCCAATGGCCTACGATTGTGAAAGGACTCGAACGGTAATAAAAATATTGAAGAGAAAATTTCCAGCAGATGATGATGATGATGATACTGATCTACCAAAAGTTACCAGTTGGAGTTTGGATGAATAATCAAGAACGGTGAACGTGACTTATCAACACGGGGTGAATTATTCGGACAACATGCTGAACACAGATAGACTGCATCTTCTTGAACAACTCTGTGATTTAGCACCTTTGAACGATGCAAGATCCAGGATTGTGATATTTAAGTATAGGATGCAACAAAGACGAGACGAGATTATGGCGTTATACGCCAATGCACAAGATGATGATGAGTCTGAAGAAAGTGATGATTGATGAACAAAGCGATGCGTACATCTCTGATGTAATAGCATCCACAGAAGACTATTAGTTTTGTTTGATTTTGTCTTAGTTGTAATCTTTTGAATTACTAATGAGTTATAATGAATTTAAAAACGTCATGAACGCCAATAAAATTTACCTTTATAACATATATGAGATTAATTTAACGGGTGAAATCTACAAAAACACCTAAAATTTTGTAAAGTTTGAATTGTTAAAGATATATAATGAATTTGGGAACGCCATGGACACAAAGATGTTAGAATTATTAATTGATTTTAATGAATTTGGGAACGCCATAAACGCCAAAATATTTACTATGTAATGAAAAAACGATTAATTCATCGAGGTAGATCTAAAAAAAACAATAAAACGCCATGTAGTTATTGAAACTAACTAAACGCCAAAAAAATCTTACATACAAAAAATAAAACGGTGTTGTGAGACGCATTAGAAAAAAGAATATAAAATGACAAAAAAACCCCTCCGCCCTTCATTATTTCGCGTGCCACGTGACGATCAGGATCCGTTTTCACACTTTTAGACGTTTTCTCCTGATCCCGTTTCTCTCTCTCTCTCTCTCTCTATATATATATATATATATATATATATTATTTGTTAAATACGTTTTGTTTTATTTTTATAAATAAATGGGTAAAATGATTAAAGTGTCCTCGTGTGCAAGGCACATAAGCAGTCTTAACTGAAAATTTTAATCGAGTTAGTGACAAAGGATTGTCGGTGCAAGGTTTTTAAAACGTAAAGAATGATTCTTGTAATTTCAACAAGTAAAGAATGTTCATTACAATTTACTGTAAACAGACGAAAATGCAATTTACCCCAATTTAAAAGGAGTTTAGGGTTTTCGAGAGTACAAATGTAATTTCACCTTTCAGTTTACATAACCGGAGAGACGTAAAGAGAAAAAAAATTGTAAATCACATAGACATAAGTTGTGAAAAATAAAAGAGTGGGATGAATGATGAATCCCTCATGTAACCACGAGAACTTAAATTGCACTTTATTTTTAAATAAATAAATATAAAATCCATAACCTAGAAGTGTAGCCTCCCATGTTTTACCGTATTTGTATGGAACTATTTTCTTTCACGTCTAGGGTATCCCAAGATAAGACAAGAATACCCACAACAACCTTTGAACCACCCCCTACCCCCTCTTTTTTTTTCTATTTTTTTTACATCTGATCCCCCTTGATTTTATCAGCATTTCTTTGATAACTCTTAAATCCAGTTATTTTCCAGCAAAAATCTTTACCCACGCAAATTCATTCATTCAAAATGCACATAAAAAACAAGTTCAGAATAAGAAAATGGAGAAAACCCATGTATCATATCACTTGTTTACGACGGTGGTTTTGGCGTTGTGAACCGCAGTTCATGGTGGTGATGCTTGGCAGCATAAGCCAGAAGTCCTGTGGTGGGTGATGCTCCGGCGGCGATGATTACGGTGGTGATATTGGCTGGGATGGCTCAATCTAGATTTAGTGGTAGAAAGTAGAAATATGTTTAGTTATTCTAACAGCTTTCATAATCAAGCATAGCTTTTGTTATGACAGGTTTGACCTTTTGATTTATATATATTTTTTTTGTTATTCATTATTTGCAATACCAAAAATCACGTTAAATAGTTCGTTAATATTGTTGTTTAGTTATTAAGTGTTTCCTGACTTAAAAACATCCCATCTAAACCGGTTATGCTAAAGATTTCCTGGTAAGATCGGTTGAACCGGTTATGTTATAGTCTTGTTTAAAAATTATCTGTAAATAGTTAATTTAAGTTTTTTTTTCGAGTTAAATGTCATTTTAGTCCCTGTGGTTTGGGCCATTTTGCCAGTTTAGTCCAAAGGTTTCATTTTTAACCTGTGAGTCCAAAAAGGTTTCACAGTTGCCATTTTAGTCCACTGGGTTAACTTCATCCATTTTTTCTGTTAACGGGAAGGCCAATTCGGCCATTTTGTATGTAATTCTGTTAACTAAAAGGACAATTCAACCATATAAAATGACCGAATTGGCCTTCTCGTTAACAGAAAAAATGGATGAAGTTAACCCAGTGGACTAAAATGGCAACTGTGAAACCTTTTTGGACCCACAGATTAAAAATGAAACATTTTGACTAAACTAGCAAAATGGCTCAAACCACAGAGACTAAAATGACATTTAACTCTTTTTTTTCCTTAAAGATGGCGATTTTTTTTTTGTCAAAATATAATTTTTAAAATATTAGTTATTAATGTCTGAGGTGGGGTAAAATAGGATTTTATGTCTGATGGTTAATCGTCCGGCCATACCTTCTGCCCATACAAACTGTCTTGTCACTGTGACACACGCTTCTCCATGCATCTATTTTAACCTTTTCTTTATGTTTTATCCTGCACATCGATATTACTTTTAGAGGTGCTTCCGTAAAAGTTGCAGGCTTTCGGACAATTGGTTAAACATATATAATCGATACTATTGTCATGCCAAACTAAAAATCCATACAAATATTTAAGGTATACATATTCACACACTCAAGTGCTTATTTACATACCCTATATACGCCTCGTATAAGTCTATACGTCATGTACAACTTTTCCGAGGCCTATAGATGAAAAAGACCATTTTACTCTTGATTTGAGGTTGTGCGCATGGTAAATTGGTTTTTTGCATCTCTTATATGCCTAGTATAGGCTTGTATAAGGCATATGTATATAAAGGTTTTTTTTTTTAAAGAAAAACACTTGTATAAACGACAAATTACCATTTTAGCCCTAAGTTAGGCCTAGACTGGGGGTGTCTCACGGCTAAAATGGTAATTTGCCATTTTATTTTAAAAAATATACACCGCATACAGGGCTAGACTGGGCGTCTAGGGTTGTTTAAAAGACTATTATACCCTTGAGTTAGGGCTAGACTAGTGGCAAAACAGGGCTATAATGGTCTTTTGGACCACACTAGACGCCCAGTCTGGCCCTGTATGCGGCATATTTATTAGGGTAAGGTTCATGCGAGAACCACCTTTATTGCGAGAACCACCTTTATTGCGAGAACCGCGAGAAACAAAAATTCTAAATTTTTTTTTTAATATTTTTAAGTTAAAATCGCTACTTTTAGTAGTAAAAAAAATTTAAAAACTTTTTTTTTCTACTAAAAGTAGCGATTTTTTTATAATAAATATTAGAGTAAAATGCACGGATAGTCCCTGTGGTTTTGCAAAATAACACCTATAGTCCTCAACTTTTGGAAATTACAGCGGTGCTCCCTGTGGTTTGACAGTTTGTTACTCGGATAGTCCCTGGAGTGGATGACGGTTAGTTTTCTTCGTTAAGTGGATGTGAAATTACTTATTTAGCCCTCCCTATAAAAAAATAAAAAACCAATATGGATTATTAATAAGGGAGAAACCTTTCGAAAAGAGCCATGACAAGAAACATACAAATGAGAATAGCAGTAACAACGAGTCCAAATGACACCGCACTGACCGAGTTATCGAAATTCCTCCGGTGTTCATCGTCACTACCAACACCAACAGTACAACTCGTACTGCGATTGGTACTACAACTGTTCAGTGGAGCTACACTTGGTGGTGAAGTTCTCATTCTTTTTCTCTCTCATCAAGAACATAAGCATGTGAGTTGAGTTAGAGATGCAGATGGTAAATCTGTTTGAAGGTTGAATTTGGGTTTTGTTTGAAGAATTTGAGAGAGTCAAAATGGGGTTTTGAAGGTTGAATTTGGGTTTTGTTTGAAGAATTTGAGAGAGTCAAAATGGGGTTTTGAAACTAGAATTTGGGTTTTGTTCTTCAAACGACGTTGGTAAATCATCATTCATTTCATTGTTGTTTATTTTCTGATATGATTGTAAATTTCAAACTAGAATTGTTGTGCAGGGAATTGTGGATCTAGATTCTCTATGTTTGCTAATGTTGACTAATGTGCATTTGCCGTTAATATGATCAGATTTTTGAGATCTGAAGTGGGTGTTTTATGATTTGAAAAGGGTGCTGTTAAAGATTGTAATGGGGGAGAAAGATGTGACTGAGATAGTACCGTTGTGATCGCCGGAGTTGGGTTTTATGATTTGAAAAGGGTGCTGTTAAAGATTGTAATGGGGGAGAAAGATGTGACTGAGATAGTACCGTTGTGATCGCCGGAGTTGGGTGGCTCTGGAAGTTGGCCGGAGTTGGCTTATTTTGTTTGTATATAGTGGAGAAGATGAAGGGTAGATAAGTAATTTCACATCCACTTAACGAAGAAAACTAACCATCATCCACACCAGGGACTATCCGAGTAACAAACTGTCAAACCACAGGGAGCACCGCTGTAATTTCTAAAAGTTGGGGATTATAGGTGTTATTTTGCAAAACCACAGGGACTATCCGTGCATTTTACTCTAAATATTAAAAAAAAAATTGTGTGTTTTTTAGCTATTTTTGGTTGTGTTCACATTGGTTCTCGCAATAAGGGGTGGTTCCTAACGGATCTTTGTCCTATATATATATTTGTTTTCTCTTTTTAATATCAATAACAATAATATTAAAAGGAGAAAACAAAAAAAAAAAAAAAATATACGCCGCATACATCCATAGGCCTATACAATACCTATAGGGAACCTATACGAGAGCTATACTATACTATACTACATCCATAGGCCCATACGACGCTTAGGCCGGAGGGTGTGGGGGCGCCATACCCGCCACCTCAGCCTCTATAGCGCCCCGGGCGCTATACACCCAGACCCTCCATGTTAAGGAGGGGGCGCCATACATGGCTCGCCAACATGGTAACGAGGGAGGAGGGGGTTATCAGCTGGGGCCCACTTGTTTGCACCAATCAAGTTTTTTTTTTCTCTATAGCGCCCCTAGGGGTTATACCACACCCTCCATGTTAAAGGGGGGGGGGGGGGTTATAAAGCCCCCTTGGCTGACGTGGCGCCTACGTGGCGCTGAGGTGGCGCTTATAAAGCCCCAAGGGGGTTATCCTACACCCTCTAGCCTTATACAAGACTTATACTACACTATACGATACGAGATTATAGGATAAGATACAACACCTGTATAGGCCTGTACGGGTAGTATAGATCCCATATAGGACTATAGGTGTGGTTTAGGTCTCGTATCGGCCTTTAGGTATATACAAGACCTATAAGGGACCTATACGAAACTTATACTATACAATATACGGTACGATTAATACTGTATTATATCCTATACTTGTTATTTTTATTTATTTAAAATAGAAAACTTATTTTTTTTTATAAAAGTTTGCTAAAATGATTAATATTGTATAAAATGTTTGTAAAAAAACCTTATATATGCCCCATATTGGCCTATACGTAGCATATATGGGGCATACGTCACATACGAGACCTATATGAGGGGTCCTATACGCCATGTATCGGCCTATACGCGGCGCATAGGAACAGCCAAACCAGAACTAACATGAGTCAGACACTGAGTTTGATGTAACCCTATACGCCCTGTATAGGCCTATACGAGACATATACGAGGCAGAGGGTGTGCAAATAGTCAGATATGGTGTATGAATGGTTTGAGCCTTATTTAATGAGGATTGTAATTTAGGGTTTTATTTGTGTACGGTTGCGGGTTGAAGGTTTGCCGTTGATGGATTTTGTATGTTGAAAAACCAAAAATAATATATTATTTGTGTTTAAAAATTGTTAACCGATTGCTTAGTGGTCTAGTGACATTACTGTTTGCTCTTTACAAATGTGATTTGAGTTTAAATCTATAGTGTCGTGCTCATGTAGTGTTATGGGCCAATTTGTTTGATGTTTAATTGCGTATATGCGCAATACCCAATGTCTCGTGTGTAAGATTAAATATATTTATTTTATATTTAATCTAGTAGCTATTATAATCATTTACATTATATGGATCAAAATATATAACAATCCTATTAAATAATTAGTTGGTAATTGTTGATGGGCCTAATTACCCTTATTAACTAATTAGGGTTTCCTCTTGGGTGTATATATAAGGAGACTTATGTAGAGGTTCTAAGGTTAGACTCATAACCTAACTAATTCACATAACATCATCAATCGACCTCCTCTCCATAACCGATTCCCTTGTCGGTTTCTTATCATCACCATCATTAGATTGCACCCTAAGGAGGAACCAGATCAAGCTGACAATCATGCAAACACTGTTGCTGCGTCTCCATCTGGATTCTCTACTGGCCTGTACTGATGCAATCAAAGGTATGTTTTCATGTTTTCCATTATGTCTAAACAGAACTGATCAACATCGTGACTTAATAACAATTTAAAAAATTCATACAGTATCTCCGGTTCAAATTAACTTTTTTTTTCTTTTGTTGTTAATTGTGTTTTTTGGTCATATTTATTCCTTGTCTCTCTTTCTCAATTAATAAATTTGGGTTTATGTAGTTAGCTCAAGAATAGAAGAACCGGATGGAAAGAATCTAATAATTGGCAAGTAGTGAGGATATGCAATTTCCAAACTATAAATTTCCAACAAATTTAAAATTTGTGCTATATGTTGTTGTAATATAGGTCTTGGGAGTTTTTCAAAAAAACTTTTGCATTTTTTTCACTTTTAACTATAAGATTCTAATCTCTTGCATTTTAACCCTTTAACTTTTTTATTTTTATTAAAAAGCTTTTCATCTTTTACAATTCAACACCCAACACTTTTTTGTTTTCAACTTCGGCCCCCCCATACTTTTCATCTTTCATAAGTTTTTCGTTTTAAGTTTCGTTATATATAAATTTTTCGAGTCAACACGCCACATGTGTCTAGGATTCAATGTTTTTTTGTCTGTTTTTTTCCCATTTGACAGGCAGTCGCAACACGTCTACTTTTCTTCATTTGACAAGTTCGTCGCAACACGCATGTCCCGGGTCGACTTAGTTATTTTTTTCTACGTTTTACATTTATGTCTAATTTTTTCGAATTAACCCGCTGCAACGGGCGTACGTGGTTCAACGATTTTACGGTTGTTTTTCGTTCGGTGTTATTTTTTACTTTTTTATTTATTTTATTTTTATGAGCTCTTCTGATGTTGGTGGTTGTTGGCAGTGCTGTGGCATTAGTGCTACTTGGCACGATTTTACGAACGTATTTAACCTATGAAGTTTTTTTTACTAATAATTTGTTTCGAGTTTACAACTATATCTCTTTTACTTAAGAAAAACTAATTTTTATGTGCATATTTTTATGTATGTGTCGATATAAATTCGATTTGCTCTATGTTTCGGCGTAAACTTCTTATGGCAACAAACCTGGTTAAGTATAATACGTTTTTGTTTTAAAAAAACAAATTTTACGTACATATTTTTATGTACGTTTCGGTATAAATTCGAGTTGGTGTATTTCGACGTAAACTTTTTGAGAAACGAGTCAGGTCAAACATGATATGTTTTCTTGATTTTATGAATGTTTTGTAAATTTTGATTCGATCCAGGTGGAGTCAAATTGCGGTTTCTTTTTTTTTCCTTTTTTTAAAGCTCTAATTAATACCTTTTGATTATACGTGTCAGCATTTCCGTTATAACCGTTACATTTTCTTTGTATGACTCGGGCCACATATAATATGTTATAGTTGTACGGTATAAATTTGATTTCTTTATGTTTTAATCCAATCGCAATGCTTATATAGGTTGCATTGAATTCAATAAGATACGTCGAAACACATGTTTTCATATGATTAACACATTACATAACGGTTTGACTAATCCATTCGATGTTTGTGCTGTACCTGACACGTCATGAAATTAATAACTAGGCTATTTAACCTAGTCAAGGGTATGGTTAAAAGTATTAATTGATGAAAGTAGTGTCGGTTATGTTTTAAAGGCAAACCCGAGGGGTTAAAGTGAACAAGATGGAAGTTGAGTTATTAAAATGAAAGATCAACACACACAAACACACACTTCGTGTGTGTTCACGAATGTTCAGGAGCTCCAAGAGCTCCAAACCCTAACTCAACTAAATCACCAAATTGAAGGGTGAATCGAGGCTCAAATTCAAGAAGGAACACGGATTAATGATCACCTTTACGAGGGGATCATAAGGTATGTCTTAAATCTAAGATTGGTGATCATGTGTAAAGTGGGTTATGTTCTAATCCATGAGTTTAAGTGGAATTGAGCATGAGTATGTGTTATAATCATCATATAGAACATGGATTATGAATGGTTTGTGCTAATTTGATGTTTAGATGATAAACCCATTAGTTATGGTGATGAAGATGACTTGACTCATCACCTAAGTCCAATTCTTGTTGAAAGATTGATGTATTTTGTGAGTATGATGAGTTGTGGTTAGAGGAATTGAATGAAATGTGGTGTTGATATGTTTGATGCTTATGTGTGAGTGATAGGTGTTGATTAGGAGAAGGATTTGATGAGTTATGTATGAGTTTAGAAGATTATGCATGAAATTGTTGTACGTTATGTTTAGAAGATGGTACACACACCAAATATGTGATGAAATATATATAGTGTCGTCCGTATAGTCGATTGTGATGTTGCGAGTATATGATGATAAGTCGATAGTTAAGTATGGTTAATAGTTGACTTTTGAAAGTCAACTAAGTATAAGAAACATGATTTGACTCGTTGTCGTAAATATAGGTTGATGGGAAGTCGTATGGTACACGTTATAGCAATCCGTGTTAAATGTAATGACATGATGAGTTATATGAGTTTAAACGTATACGGATATGATTATATGAATTATGTTTGTTAGAAATGATTAATGAAAGTTAAGTGTGAAATATGCGATTGATATGATTGTTATCATGTACGAATGCATATTGCTAATAAGAGCGTGATTTTGATGAAAAGAGAGTATAGGAATCATGTCAAGACGGACTCAAGCGTGAAAGGCTAACGGGTCAAGAAAAGGCGAGGAATCGGATACGAGCACAGACGCATAAGGTAAGTGATTTCCGTAATCACTTATTAGTTCGATTAAGTAATAAAGTGTTTTAATTAATTAAACATGATGTTTGAGGTCAAATATGTGTTGAAGTCTTACGTTGATGGGATTAAAGTTGACCAAAATGCCCTTGATGGGTATTTTGGGGCAGACGATCTTAAAAGTAGTTTAGAAATAAGTTATTCGATTAACGTAATGTTTTGGACAAGTATGGAAGTGGGGAGTATGGTTTGGTTAGTCATAGACCAATTAATGCGCGAATACCCTTAACGGGTCAAAATAAACACATGAACGATAATGTGTTAAGGGGATGCAAGACATCCAAGAATTTAGTAATTTATGATAGACGTCACTGATATTATTAGGGTTATAAGAGGTTATGGTAAAACAAATAAGTTATGTTGATGAATGCATGAACGGGTCAGAATTTGTTAAAAGGGTAATAAGCCGAAGAGTTAGAAGTCTGAAATTTTATTATGATGGATGTTGGATTTTAACTCCATTAGGTGGGGGATTAAATTACGGACGTGTAGGAAAAAGAATCGGGTAAAACGGACGTAAAATGAGAGAGTTATGTTCGTTTCCGTAAAATGAGGTTGTGCTGGGAATATGCAGCTAACAACTGCAAAAGTTCTGTGCAAACAGGGGCTTAGCGTGACGCCAAGGCCCTTGGCGTCACGCGAAGCCCCCATTGGTCGGCGAAAATTGTTTTCGTGTCTTATTTGGTACCGGGAACTCGTTTAAAGGCGTTTTAAGCCACGTACGTCTAATTTAACTTATGTTTATGTGATATTAAGGGTATGCACGTATGTAAATGGGTACGTATGTATGTTTATAAGAATGTGGACAAGTACGTGGATGTATGAGGGCATGAAGGAGAATAGGCATGTATGAGTTGGTCTACTACAAACAGGGATGTATGTATGTATATATGTGTGATGTCATGACCGTACGTAACAATGTAGGTGTGTGTATATATAGATACGTATAGAATGATTGAGATGTATTTATATGTGAGTAGTGCATGTAGGTTGGCATTTATGTGTGTACATATGTATGTATGGAGATAATGTGTATGAAGTTTAGGTATGTATGTAAGTCTTTCGGTACGATTAAGTGTTTACGTTGTTTATTCGTGTACTTGGAGCTTTAAGTGAAATGCAGGAATAGCAAGGAAGTCTCACGACGGATGGTATGACAGGATGGGAAAGATGGGATGTAAAGAGTTATCGAAACAAGAAGTAAACGTGAACAAACCTTGTATGTTTACAATGCGTACTAATACTGTGAATTGTATGTGGTGAGCGCAGGTAGTATCAGTCATGAAGATATCCAAGGATTGGAGATCGAGGATCGAGTCACAAGATAGATTGTACGGGAGTGATTGTGTACGGAATTGGGTGAAGCTACATTATGTTTTCTTACTGTAACTAAGTTCACTAAATGTATTTATTGAGAAGGAATTTACTATGAAAATGAATTTAAGTACGTCAAGAGGGGTTGTAACGTAAGAAATTTTTATGTACGTATTTCCGCTGCGACTTAGGGTCAAACGTGATTTAGGGTGTAACATACATAACATTGTTGGTTACTAATGTGGACACGGTCACTCTACTAAATGCATTCTTGTTAATTAATTTGTTTCTTCAAACTTATTTGGTTCTTATGAATGTTACAACACTAAGAGGAGTCACCAAGATCTATAATTGGTCTCTTACTAGATTTTCACACCCCAATATTTACAGCTCAGCCCGGTGGGGAATATCGTGACGTAAAATTGATATCGTCATAGTCAAACATACACGGAATAGCACAGCGGAAGTCTTGGAATATAAAATATTATTACAAACACAAATGTCTAAAATATATCAAAGTATTTAGTACAGACAAGTTTGTAATAATCCACAAGCGGATCATTAAAACAAAAGAAGTTTATCAGACTAATGGCTTATGCGAAGGAGTTGCAAATTTCTCGTCTAACAATTCTGAGCAGCTTCCATCCTATTTACGTATTTGTACCTGTCACTTAGACTTTTGAAAATACGTCAGTTTTCATTGGTAAATACAATCAACTGACACATTTGAAAATGTTTATGAAAATTGGTTTAAGTGCACAAGGCACGAAAATCATTTATACTTGGGACAAACTATATCTCATGTTATCAGTTTTACATAACTTGTTCTACATGCGGGGCCCGATACTATGCCGGTTCATGATTAACTGACACACTACTTATTCCCTTATTGGGAAACCCATATTGGGTATAAAATTATTTAATAAACCATATTACATATGTCGGGTGTATGCCTACACCCCGTGCTTAGGTCATGGTCATTTGCAATTAATGAGTCAAGTATATCCAGGACACGATCGCATTAACCCCCAATGTTTCAGTCAAGCAATACGAATTAAAACAGGTTATTTAAATTTCCCGACTTATTGGTCTTCTAAAATACCTGACTATGCGGTAATTATATTACCGTATCTGAAGCCCGTATAAGGGAAAATAGGTTAAGAGTATTTACCTGAGCTAGCTCCTGTCTTAAATAGTAAGATTTATAATAACTCAGTCGTATTCAATTAAGTAAGCGTAGGTACAATTTACCAGAAGGCTCTAGTCTGGAATGATGGTATAAATAACCAATTAGAATGCTAACGGGTTTTATTTAAGTCATAGACTTAAACCGGCTAGTTGGATATATTAAAAACGGTACGATACGCTAGATTAAGCGATGACCGGAATAAAATGTAATTTAGACCCAACAAGTATGAAGGCTTGTATAATATGGGTAAACTAAATACATTCTGGATTTTGAAGTAAAAATGATAAGGTTTGACCCGTTTCAGCTAATTTATGCAAAGTAGTTACATAAACCGTACCGAACGCGTATAAGCATAAACGGGTAACTGGATGAGTCATATACAAATCCCATAAGTTATTATGCTTAAAATATGTTATGATATCAGTAGTATATCAGCAAATATGCCCAAAAAGATTTTAAAACCAAATAAGTACCGTAAGGGCATTTTGGTCATTTTAAGATTTATAAAAGAGGTTTAATAGTAAACTGAGGTTCTAGTCTATTATATTCAGTAAAAATATTAATTTATAATGTTATAACAGTAGGATATCATACATATGTGTGGTTTACCATTTACGGCCAAACTATGCACCGTATGGGCATTTTGGTCATTTCACATATGCTTTTAAGGACAAAATTGGAAGTCTGAGTTCAAAACTTATACTTACTATTAAAGTGCTAAAATTTATTTATAATATCAGTAGTTAATAAGTCTTAGGTGTTAAATATGGTTTTAAACCATACTACGCGCCTAATTTGCGTAAAAGTCGATAATTGACGATATTTGAGATGTTTTTGAAAATCTAAGATTTTGATCAGCCTTTAATGTTTAAAATATTTTATTTAACATTTAACATCAGTAGGAAAAAGTTTGGCATGATATTGATATGTTAATCTTATTTTATTAATGAAAAGGGTATTATCGTCATTTATCGAATTATACGAGAACTCAATGCTATGGTCAGTTTATAATCTGACCAAAAATTCCAAAAATCCCAAAAAATAATATCAAAACAGTAGGCAATGAGTTTGGTGCCAAAATTTGGGTTTAAACATGATTTATGCTAAAAATGTAATTTAATTAACAAAAAGTTTTATTTTATGATATCTTGCATAACTTTAGTTTGAGACCAGAAATTGATGTCAAATTTAGTTCACATACTTATATATTAGTAATAAAGATTTTTGTCCTCTCACATTTTCAAAAATCCAATTTTTATAACATAAGGGCATAATAGTCAAAATAAAGCATAATAACGGAAACAAGCAAATAATTCAGATTTCTAGTATGATCATGCAATATAACCTTATAGGGTTATGCTACATTAAAATACGATCATAACGGAACCTAAAATCAGTAGCAAACTAATTTAATTCGGTTCCTAATCGAAAGTCAACGCAGAAGTCAAACTTTGCGACTTTCGGTTGAGAACCGACCCTAGAACTGGAATTGACAAGCCGAACATGTTTACACCTGTTCTAATAATTATTACCAAGTTGTTTAAGTGATAAAATGTATTTTAGAACATTTCTAAACTTATATCGCAATTATTTCGAAAACTGACCCGTTGACTTTTTAAAACAATATTACGTTGACTCGTCAATTGATCAAGCAAACGTGATTCTTAGGAGGTGCCCTTTTGAGGGTTTAACACCTACCTAATTACGATCACGTAGCCATGTTCGTTGCAAACAATGGCTTGACCGTTTACAGTCTAGCTAAAAGTCAAAGCGTTTATCGTAAACGCTTGACTTTTCGGCTTTTTAAGCCAAATAAAATAAACTAGTCACGAAAGGACACTTACATATGGTCCTTAGGACTGAAAATAACTCAGTGAAGGTTCCAAAATATTCAGGATCCTCCAAATTGAGAGAGATAGCAAGAATGAGAAGGAAGTGTGATTTTGAAATGAAATCAATACCCCCTTTTTATAGAGTTTAGAGGATGCTTGGATGATCAACAAGTGTCCTAGGGAGTTCTAGGATTAAAACAAGTGTAAAACCAGCTAATAAATTAGTATATCAATCCATAGTTTGCTAAAAATGGTTTGTGTGTAGTGTGGGCATCAAGAATTAACAAAACCATCAAAATAAAAGTTGTTTTGTTGCTGCTTTGCTGCTGTTTTACTGTTGTTTAGGGGTTGGCAGCCCACGACAGCAGGTCCAGTAGGCTTCACAGCCTGTTACTTGCCCAGCCCAGCCACCCCAACTTTGGCAGATGTGCTGCTTTAGCCCCTGTCATCTTTTATGCGCTTTTATACTTTTAAAGTTTGCATTTTTGGCACAAGACTTGGTATATTTAATATGTTATGCTAATATAAGTTACAAAAGTGTTAGTGGCTCAACTCTGGCATACCCGGGAGGAGGACCAAACATCACGAAGTTCTCGGTTCGTTCAAAAGGCCTCTCAAAGGCGTAGTTTCGCTAGTTGTCGCTTTAAGTCCTTTTGGCGTACAAATATATGCGTATCATCGTTCTATGGCATCTAAGCCTTAAACAACTCATATTAGGCACATCCCAGGCATGACTGAGCTTAACGGAGTTTCCGGTGCCTTTAAAAGGTCACCCTAAAGTGTAGTTTCGCGCATTGACACTTTTAACCCCTTAGTTGCGAACTTGCGCGCATTATCGCGAAACGGCATAAAGGTTTTACATGGCCAGTATTAGACACTTCCCGAAGGTATGACCGAATATTACGGCGCTCCAGTTTGCTTAAATGATCATTCTAAGGTGTAGTTATAGACGTTGACGCTTTTGGTCCCTCTAACGCGAAAACTTGCGCGTTTCATCGTTTAATAGCATCAAAGCCCTGTGCAATCCATATTAAGCATTCTAAAAAGTATGATTGCACTTTATAATACGTCGGGTTCGTTAAAAGGTCATTCAGAGGTATAATTAAACATATTGACGCTTTTAACCCCTTTAACTTGCAAAGTTGCGCGTAACGTCACTTATTGGCATAAAAGCCTTAAATGGCCAATATTAGGTATTCCCGTGAGTATAATCAATATCATGAAGCTCTCGGTTTGTAAAAAGGTCACTCAGAGGTAAGAATTTACATGTTGACGCTTTTGACCCTTCAACGCGCAAACTTTCAATAATTATGCAAACGGCTTCTCTTGACCAACGAGTGCCTTAATTATAATTATGAGTACCGTGTATTGTTATTTAGAGGCTTAGTTTAAGCATGTTAACACTTTTAGTCCTTCCACATTCAAAGTTTTTGATTTTTTGCAAAATTAGTCCCTAATAGTCAACGTTTGACTTCATTAGGGTTTAGTACACGTGTCAAGACATCGTTGGGCACAATTTTTATGAGGTGTTACATAGATTGTTGCAACTCTTTTTCATATTTTAAGTACATCATTTATAGCTTTAGACAAAGGCGAAGATTGAACTTGTTATTAAGATGTAGTGGTTATTTGATTAGGGGAGAGATGTTTTGAAAAGGAATTTAACATGATAAGAAAAGAAATAAATGACATGATTGTAAAACAATGAGTAAACTGCCATTTTGGTCCCTGTGGTTTGGCCAGTTTTGCCACTTTAGTCCAAATCTCAAACTTATTACATCTGGGTCCCTGTGGTTTGCATTTTGTTGCCATTTTAGTCCAAAAATCAAAATCCCTCTATTTTGATTGTTGAAAACTGATTATTTTGTCCTGTAGTGCAGGGGCATTTTGGTCATTTTTTAAATTTAATTTGTTGTAAATTCATTTAAAACCCAGATTTGTTGTAAATTCATTTAAAACCCGGATCAAATCTCTCTCTCTTCTCTCTCTCTATAGCACCACCACCACCGCCACCTCCTCCTCCCTCTCTCTCTATAGCACCACCACCACCGCCACTCCGATTTCTGGTGCCCCTATTTGTTTCTTTCATTTGCAGGGTCAAAAGCAACTCTAAACAAGACCCACTCAACCCACTCGATCACGGATCTGCAGCCCACAAATTCACAACTCAATCAAACCAAAAACAAACCAAAAATCAAAATCAAACCAAACCAAAATCAAACCATTTCTTCTTCTTCATTTGCAGGGTCAAACCCCTATTTGTTTCGTTCATTTCCCCTCCCCATTTCTTCTTCTTCATACAGGCATCTATCTAGGTCAAAATCAAACCAAAAACAACTCAATCAAAGCAACACAAATTCACAAACAAATCAAACCACCTGAAGTAATCTCTAAACAAATCAAACCAAAGTAACCACCTGAAGTAATCTCTAAACGATTTAGAGTTGCACAAGCAGTTATGTTTATGGATCTGAATGGTGGCGGTATTGGGTTTCAGAGTGGAGAAAGAAAGAAGAGATCGGAGTTGAGGGTGGAAAGGAGGTGTTAGTGGTGGTGGTGATTTATTGTGGTGTTCTAGTTGAGATCGGAGTTGAGGGTGGAAACAAATCTCCACTACCGCCGCTGCTACCGCACCCAACCAAACACCTCCACCGCCGCCACTACCGCACCCAACCAAACACCTCCACTACTGTAATCATCATCTTCGTAATCCAAACACCTCCAGCGCCGCCATCACTATCATCAATATCATTAACAACAACCACAACACCAGTCATCATCATCTTCGGCCAGGTGTGTGTATTTTAGAGAGGATGCAGGCGGGGTGGGGTGTGTGGGTGTATCGACGCTGAGTTTCTTTCTAGAGAGAGAGATGGAGGAGGTGGCGGTGGTGGTGGTGCTATAGAGAGAGAGAGAAGAGAGAGAGAGGGAGCTATGGGTTTTAATAAGAGAGGGAGAGTTGATAATCTGGGTTTTAATAAGAGAGAGAGAGCTAAAAAAATAATCAGTTTTCAATTTAAAACATGACCAAAATGCCCCTGCACTACAGGACAAAATAGGAGGTTGCAACAGTAAAAATATAGGGTTTTTGGATTTTGGACTAAAATGGCAACAAAATGCAAACCACAGGGACCCAGATGTAATAAGTTTGAGATTTGGACTAAAGTGGCAAAACTGGCCAAACCACAGGGACCAAAATGGCAGTTTACTCTAAAACAATAAATAGTTTATAACTTCTTCTATTAATTGTTTTTTGATAAATTGACCTGTAATAATCTCTAGTAGACGTTATTGGCCATTGGTCGTCTCACTTTTGAGTATTACCCCTGTCAGTCCAACCTTTCACTTATTTTTCCTCCACTGGTCTCCCATTAAAGAAACTTAATGGAGTTAAGTTTTTTTTTTCGAATTACAAACAGATGTTTTAGGGCTTTTGATCAGAATGACGATATGAGTCGACTGATGTAAAACTTACCTCGAAACGGTGCTCCAAACGATGACAACAGTGCTTCGATTCAGGTGTTTAAACTTTCAATTAACAAAAATCAAGTCATTTGGAGCACCGTTTCGATGTAAGTTTTATATCAGTCGACTCGTGTCGTCGTTAGAATCAAAATCCCTCATCCGTTGGATCAAAACAATTTATTGAGTAGAATGGTGCGGTGGCGTTTTCATAAATAACATCAACTTTATTACTTGCACATGCTTCATTAAGGGTAAAAAGGGTCTTTTTACTGCTCTAGTTCAAAACGTCAAACTGATGTAATACCATCCACAGAAGACTATTAGTTTAGTTTGATTTCGTCTTAGTTGTAATCTTTTGAATTATTAATGAATTTAAGAATGCCATGAACGCCAAGATATTTATCTTTATAAGATATAAGGGATTGATTCAACTGGTCATATAAAACAAAAACAACAAAAAAATTGTAAAGTTTGAATTATTAAAGGTATATAATGAATTTTGGAACGTCATTGAGGCCAAGATGCTTGAATTATTAATTGATTTTAATGAATTTGGGAACGCCACAAATGCCAAAATATTTACTATTTAACACAAAAACGATTAATTCATCGAGGCAGATCTAAAAAAACAATAAAACGCCAGGTAGTTAATGTTTCTAACTACATGCCAAAAAAATCAACACGCCAAAAATGAAGCGGTGTTATGAGAAACACATTGGAAAAGAAGACCATGAAATAGCATATGATATTGTTGCGTTGATAGATGAAAAGAGATGGATCGACTAAGGATTTTGGGAATCCAAACTGGAGAAAGAAGGTTGTGACTCATCTTACCAAGCTCGAGGAACTTGTTTTAAACCGTACAACGATTTTTTGAGCTTACAAAGATGATGAGGAAAATGACTATCGACATAACAGGGTGGTTGAGTCATAAAGACATCCGCATGAAGTGTTCCATGAAGCAAGCCATTGTTGACATCCAATTGGCGTAACAACCAATTTTTTAGGAGAGCGACCACAAGAATGGTTTGTATGGTAACGGGTTTTGTGACGGGACTGAATGTGTTAAAATAGTCTTTGCCATATTGTTGGTGAAAGCCTTTTGCCACAAGACGAGCCTTGTATTTAGCAATTGACCCGTCAAGATTATGTTTTACTCGAAACACCCATTTGCAACCAATCGGTGTTTGATTGGTTGGAGATACGAGTTCCTAAGATTGGTTTTGGAAAAGAGCATTAAATTATGAATCCATTGTACTCTGCTATCGAGGGTTTTTGTAAGCTTGAGTGTGAGTGGTACGTTCAAGGATAGACGGTAAAGGATAGAGTGGTGTCTTTTCAGTTAAATAATATTTTTATACCTTTAGAGTTAAATGGCATTTTAGTCCCTGTGGTTTGGGTCATTTTGTCAGTTTAGTCAAAAGGTTTCATTTTTCTCCCGTGGGTCCAAAAAGGTTTCCCCGTTGTCAATATAGTCCACTAGGTTAACTTCATCCTTTATTTCTGTTAACGAGAAAGGCAATTCGGTCATTTTATATGGCCGAATTGCCCTTCTGGTTAACAGAATTACATATAAAATGACTGAATTACCCTTCTCGTTAATAGAAAAAATGGATGAGGTTAACGTAGTGGACTAAAATGGCAACGATAAAACCTTTTTGGACCCACAGGCAAAAAATGAAACCTTTGGACTAAGCTGGAAACGTTACCTAAACCACAGGGACAAAAATGACATTTAATCCATACCTTTATCATTACATTTTTCCTCTTCTCCTCTCCCAACCACTTTCACAAAATATTAAAAAATAAATGTAGGATAATAGTGTCTTCTCAAATATACAGATGAACAATAATATTTTCTCTCTCTTCCTTTCACAACCACTTCCTAAAATATACAGTCTCATTTAATAATATATGTAGAACTTGTTGTGAATTGAATTCCTTTTCTCTATCCATATAATTACACTAAAAACACTATTTTTTTCTTTCTCTTTTTAAATTAAACAAATTGTTCTTGGTACCGGTACCAAATTTGCCGAATCGAAAGATCTTAAGTACCAATTCGGTACCGACTTTTGGCGTTCCTGGTACCGGTTCACTACCGTTTTTTACCTTCATATACTGGTACCGTAACCGGTATTTTCGGTATCAGTACCGATTCTGTATCGGTTGGCACCGAGCTCATCCCTACCCCTGAAACAAAAAAAAGAAAAAAATTAAAAGTTGAAGAAAATCAACAAAAAAAGTTGTACGATACCGTTGTTCGTACGGTAACCGTGATCAGGGATAAGCAAATGGTACCGGGTAGCAGCACTGAATTTCCCGAACCAAAACATTTCCAATATCTATTCGACACCAACTTTTGGCGTTTTCTGTGTTAGTGCCGGTTTTTAACTTCATGTACTGATACCGAACAGGGGTGTTTTTGATACCAGTACTGGTTCGATACCGGTTGACACCAAGCTTATCCCAACCCCTGATATTAAAAAAAAGGATTAAAGTTAAAAAGAAAAGAAAATAACTATTATTATAATATTAAAATAATAAAAGTATTAAAAAACCTGTATGTTATTATAGTATTAAAATCACTATTCATTTCATTTCAATTCATTTATTAATATATAGTAATATATAGTAATAATAGTATTTTATATACATTTATCATTACATTTTTTCTCTACTCCACTCACAACCATTTTTAAAAATATTAAAAAAACCATTTTTAAAAATATTAAAAAAATTATAAGGGGTGAACTGTATTCCTGTATTTTTACAGATGAACAATAAATTTCTCTCTCTTTCACTCAGAACCACTCAAAGCATTCCTTACAATATAACTAACGCACTCACATAAATATAAGAAATCCATTATGAATATTGTAGAGGGTATTGTTGTGTCTTAGTGTATATATTTGGATCTTGTTTAGATGAAAGATCAATTGAAGTGATACCAAAATTTTTAACCGTAAACCAAATTGATACCAAAATTTTTAACCCTAAACCAAATTGGTCGGTATGGTTTGAAAATTTCTAAGCCGAACCACTGAAACTTTTGATAAAGCTGATCATGAAACTAAACTTATGACCGGTTTAAATAGTTTCACATGTCTTTAATCAACATTGTTCAAGGTGATCATTTATATTTTTTTTTGAGTAAAATGCACGGATAGTCCCTGTGGTTTTGCAAAGTTTCAGCTATAGTCCCCAGATTTTGGAAATTACACTCATAGTCCATGTGGTTTGACAGTTTGTTACGCTGATAGTCCCTGGAGTGGATGTGGGTTAGTTTTCTCAGTTAAGTTGGTGTGAAATGACTATAATACCCTTATAATATAAAATAAACAAATCAAGTATTAAACAAACCTCTGGTCACTGCTCTCTAGTATCTTCTCCTCCCATCCTCTACAAACACAGGTTTCTTCACCTCATCTCCTCTCCATCTTCATCCACATGATGATGAGTTTCAAACTCTAATTCTTCACCATTCTCAAAACACACTACTCCAACAAGACCTCTTTTGGGAACACCAAGAACTACCCTCTTTAGTCTCCAAAGAATCCCACTGCCACTTGAACACCCACCATTTACTCTCCGGCAACCACCGCAGCCACGCGGTGGAGTGGATGCTGGAAGTGGTTTCACTACTCATTCTCCGCTCTCACCGCCGTTCTCGCTGTAAACTATCTTGAAGCGAAAACTATTCAGAAAATGGAGATGTTGATACTGTCAACTCTTGAATGGCGGATGAATCCAGTCACTCCTATCTCGTTTCTCGATTACATCACGAGAAGCTCCCAGCACCTACAAATTTCAAATTTTTTACAATTTTATACAGGTTCTATGAAAATTTGTCAGAATTTAGGGTTTATTGGGGTTTAATTAAATCAGGGCAAATTGTTTTACCGTGTGAAACGACTACGATTGGGGGTTATGGAGGTGCACGATTGGGGGTTACGGGAATTACGGTGATGATGGTGGATGGTGATGTTTAACCGGTGGTCGTTGGATGTGGGTCTGTGGTGGTTTTCAGTGGTTTTTGAGTTTTAAATTGGTGGTGATACATCAAAGTGAGTGACGCCGGAGTGGTGGTTCAGTAGAGGTGGTGGCTGGGAGATCGTTCAGGTGGTGGAGCGTTGTGAAAGAGAATATGGTTGCAAGAAGATGAAGAAGAAGGTTTCTGATGGTTCAGTAAGGGTAATTTTGTAATTTCACATGGACTTAACTGAGAAAACTAACCCACATCCACTCCAGGGACTATCAGCGTAACAAACTGTCAAACCACAGGGACTATGAGTGTAATTTCCAAAATCTGGGAACTATAGCTGAAACTTTGCAAAACCACAGGGACTATCCGTGCATTTTACTCTTTTTTTTAATATGCCTCCTTTACTATCTACTTTAGCTCTTAGTTCTTTTTTTAAAAAAGATAAGTGTTTTTAGTTCAACGGTCCATAGTGTACTTATGAAAAAGGTTTACTATCCCCGACCGATTAAGTTTATAAAATACACATAAAAAAATGCATGAAAAGTGTATTTCTAGCATTTAATTTAACTAAGAAGTGATTAAAAAGAATCCAAAGTGTGTATCTTATGAATGACGAACATTTTTCACGTAGTAAAGTAAGCCATGGTGCATGGTGTCCGTCGAGACTAGAAACTCCATGTAAAACTTTAGTAATTACTTGTTTAAGGTTTTTTGACCAGACGCTAATTATGAAGGCTTCCAATGTTTGTGGAATGTTTTCATGTTTGAAAAGTTGTTTTTAAATGTAAAAGGAAATTGGTTGAAGTATGTGGTGTGCATGGGTTTATTTGGGTTGATTTTGATCCAAAAGCATATAATCATAACTAGGCCCGGCAAAGCGGGTAGGTTGGACGGGTTTGAGTCACATGTCAAAATTAGAAAAAAAAAAAAGGTTAGAATGGGATAGGGCCAAGATGAGTTTGGGTGAAGATAGGTTTGGGTTAGTATGGGCTAAAAATAAATTAATAATAATAAAAAATGAAAAACATAAAAAATAAAAACAAAAATAAAAAAAAATATCTGAAAAAAAATCAAAAAGTATAACTTAAAAAATAAAAAATAATAATAAAAATAAAAAAAAATTACTATTTTTGAAGACTAATAGATGTATGATTCATACCAATCTACCCCGATACATCATTATCAATATTTATAAATGTAAGTAAACAAGATGGTAACTTTGATATGCACTAAAATTAAACTGTATGAATACATCATAGACATGCAACAAAAAGAAAATGGAGTTATGTAGCAAAATTGAGTACATCATTTAGTGCACTGTTAAAAAGCTGAATAATATACTAATTAACACAACTTGATAAGCTTCTGAATACGATCATAATGTACTGAACCAAATTACTTATAAGGAAAGTGTAAATAAGGAATTGCAGAATTGCCCATGAAACTGTTATGCTGCAAATTAGAAAGAAGACCCGACTGTAACCACAAATTTTTTACTAAAGCAATGTTATGCAACACATTGATCAGTTATACATGTACACAAAACCTAAAGTAATATTATTTTTTAGCAACAAGACACAGCACAAAGCAACAAAATCCCCAAAATCAGTCTTTTATTTTGATCTATAACAACAAATTTGAAGTGAATTAAAGCTCAATTCCATCAAAAAGCATCATAATCATCCCAAATTTGACGAAAATAAAACAAAACTGATCGAGTAGATAAGGTGAAAATACCTAAAATCATGAACAATGATGAAATTCAAGTTTGAAACTCCACTAAATTGACACATTATTCAACTTATACATGCATCATCACTTGTAACTTTGGTTTAGGGAGTGCTTCAAAAAAAAAACTTGATTTTTCCACTTCTAACCTAAACATTTCATATTTTACATTTTAACCTCTTTTCATTTTTTTTTACTTTTAACCCAAAGTTTTCCATCTTTTATAATTTAACACAACACTTTATTATCTACAACTTTCGTACCCCATACTTTTTATCTTTCGCGGCGTTCTAAATTTTGCGAGTTAACATGTCGTAGCGTGCATGTGAGGTTCAACGTTTTGCTCTATTTTTTCATATTTGACTGACACGTCGCAACGCGTCCATTTTCCCCTTTTAAAAAGTTCGTCGCAACGGGCGGGTCGTAGATCGACTAAGTTATTATTTTCTACGTTTTACGTTTCTGGTTAATTTCTTCGTATTAAGACACTGTAACGGGTGTGTGTGATTCAACGATTTTAGTCTGTTTTTCGTTCAGTGTAATTTTTACCATTTTATCTATTTTATTTTTACGATGTTGAGAGTCGATGTGGTTGTGGCATTGGTGCTACTTGGCACGGTTTTACGAACGTTTTTAACCTATTAAATTTTTTACTAATTTTTTGTTTCGGTTTACCCCTATACTTCCTTAGTTAAAAACTATTTTTACGTGCATATTTTATGTACGTGTATGTGTAAATATGATTTCTTCTACATTCCGACGTAAACTTTTTTTTATAGACGAGTCAGGTCAAATATAATACGTTTTTGTTTAAAGAAACCATTTTTACGTGCATATTTCTATGTATGTTTTCGTATAAATTCAAGTTGTTCTACGTTTCGACGTAAATTTTTTTGGGAAATGATTCAGGTCAAATATAATATGTTTTCGTTTACGTTTCGTAAAGTTTGTTTCGAACCGAGTGGAGTCAAATTATGGTTTTTTTCCTCCTTTTTTTTCGAAAGCTCTAATTAATCCCTTTCGATTACATGTGCATATTTTCCTTCATACCCGTTACGCTTTCTTTGCATAAGTTGGGTCACATATAATACGTTATGATTGTTCGATATGAATTCCATTTACTTTACATTTGATCCAATCACAATGCTTATACAGGTTACACTAAGTTCAACTGGATACGTCGAAATGTGTGTTTTCATATCATTAATGCATCATATAACGTTTGGACTAATCCATTCAAGTAGAGTGAGAATGATTCCATTGCAAAATCGGGTTTTTCCACGTTGGGACTCCAGTAGGGCTGCAAACGAACCGAATGAACACGAACAAGACCTTGTTCGTGTTCGTGTTCGTTTGTTAAGAAATATATGTGTTCGCGAACCGTTCACGAACACTTATCGAACGGGATTTTATATTCGTGTTCGTTTGTTAAGGAAATAAACTTGTTCGTGTTCGTTTGTGTTTGTTTGTTAATTTTAGGCAACGAACGTTGACGAACACAAATGAACACAAACTAATATTCATGAACACAAATGGAAACAAACGAACACAAACAATCGTTCATGAACTTGTAACACCCTTACTTCCATTTGCTATTATTATCTTAGTTTCGGATAAAACGTGTAAATATCCATTTCACATACAATGGAAAAATACGAGTTTAATAAAACTTTTACAGAATTAAAATTATACAACATAACATGTGTAAATTCGTCATTTAAAATAACGACGATACATAATGCGGAAGCTTGTATATTGATCATGTTCGGTTCTTCGTTGAGCTTGATCGTCATCCGGCACTTCAACTCACACCTACATTTCATAAACATGAAATGATTTTAGTTAAATTATGTTCATAACATATTAAAACATGTCCATAGACAAATCGAACAACCAAAATCAGTTTTGCCAGCTTTCAAGGCCCTCGCGGGGCGCGACAGTTTATACCCCCGGCTCTCGCGGGGCGCGACATCCGTCACGTTGCGCGACAAAGACTAAGCTTTCTCGTCACGTGACGCGACACCATCTTTTCGACAGCAAGTTAGCTAACTGGTGCTGCAAATGCCCAGCTCCATTTTTACAAATTTTCAAACTTAAAATTGACATATCTTTCATTCTAGAAGTCCGTTTTGTGAAATTCTTTTTCCTACACGTCCGTAATTTAATTACGGACCCGTTTGTCATCTTTGTTCGCATCAAAATCAGATTTATAAGCTTAAAGGTTATAAATCCCTTTTTATGATTATCCGACCCGTTTGGTTATAACATCACACTATAACTTATATAACAAAAACATGTCTTGTCCTTTCTACCCATCCCGGACTAGTCAAATATTAGCTTTTTCACTCCCATTACGGGGTTCGCGTACGCATTTACATTCACCGATTTATAAGTATCTTTCTAATCACTTAATTCATATTTAACTTTTTAATTTATTTTGACCCGTTTAGTGGACTTTTAAGCATTTAAGCATCAAACTCGCTATTTTCCTTTCGTACCTCACATTTCCATACTAGTTAACTACTTGTCTTCCACCACAACTATTTTTGTAGTGGATTTAACGTAAGGAATCCAAAATCCCAATTCTACCCTTCGACTAGTCATTTTACACAAATGACCCATTTTTAGGCATTCGACCCACGAATGTTTTTGCCTATAACTTTTATATGTATCTAAGGATTTCATAATCAATAAACAAGTTCCTAAACAACCTCTAAGGGTCGTTTACCCGGTTCACCCATCAAGGGCTTTTTGGTCAACTTTTAGTCCCTCATTTTCTACAAAGGACTTACTAATTATTTGACCAAAAACTCATTCTTAACTATAAACCTATTTATGCGTACCTGGATCAGGTCAACATATTGACCCATTTAATACCTTGCTTCAATAATTTGCTAATTTATAGCAACGCAATTTCCATAAGCCGTTTTACCCTGTGAGCATTAGACTCGACAAGCACTTGTTAGTCGTTATGTGTCAAATGGTATTAACATTACCATTTGACCCGTTTGGTCTAAACGGCCAAACATTTTGCACTTATATTCGAATGGTATTTATTTACCATTTCATTAAAAAAAAACTCATTTTATAAATATGTCATCTCGTGACTAATTACCATTTCACCCGTTTTACCATTAAACATGGTTATCATTATTTTATATGTCCCGACCCTTTTCATTTCGTGTCGGAACCATACTTCGGATATAGCTTTTGTCGTATTTATAACTTATGAATAAATACATAACTTACAAAAGGGAGCGTAAGCTTTACTTACATTGCATCCTGTTGTGCTCCTTTTCCATGTACTCGATCCGTTTGACCAGCTTCCTTTCCAAGCCTCCACCTCGCTTGTCAAGCGTCAAACTATCATCATGATTCGTAAGTCGGTTAGATTAGTCATCATCAATTATGACTATTCCACGTATTTCATATAAAAATTATCATTCATTGTATTGTAGGTCGGTTTGACTTTTAAAAAGTCAAATGCATATTAGTATATAAAATGCACATTCAAGTTTATCAACTAGTTTAGGCATTTTCTCTAATCACCCGGTAGGCGTTCTTTTAAGCCACCGTCTAACAAATCTTTTACCCGGTTCATTATATTTCCAATATCTCAACTAGTTCAAGCGATTATTAAATCTTACTTATTTATTTATTTTCGCAAGAACTAAGGGTTCTCTTCTATAAGTGAGACCCGTTTCATTATGCCACTAGCATTCCCTTGAACACCTTGTCTAATCAAGTTCTTCTTATGAATTAGTGTATAACACAATTACATACATCTATTTTCATGGATGAAATTACCGATTTCATCATAACTTTTAAAAACCCATTTCAATTCTTGTATGAGCATACACTCAACTTATAATTTGTTCAAGTACCTTGCCTTTACTATCAAATATGATGATTCTAATCACTAGTTAGGCACTAACATCATCATATTACAAAACCCACTTAGCTCATGCTTGATTAGTTGACTAATCACTAGTTTATGGCACAAATTCAACAAGTTTGCACCTAGGGTTTTATTTCTAGTCTTAAACTCACATCAATTTCACTAAAAAATTCAATTTTCATACAAGAATTTCATTCATGCATGATTATCAAAATCTTAAAATGTCACCAAAACATAATTTTCGACATACCTTACGATCCCCTTGACTTGGTGATCGTTTATATATATTCAAATCCGAATTTGGCCTTCAATTGATCCTTTAATTTGAAGATTTGGTTGAGTTAGGGTTTCACCCCTTTCTTGGCAACACACACTGTGTGTGTGTGTTTTGTTTTAGATTTTTCTTTTAATAAATAACTTCGAAGTTTTTCCCACTTTGGCCCTTCAAGTTTTGTTAATTAATAAGTAGGCTATAACCTACTTATTTTCAGCAATACCTTGTCTTGTTAACTAGGTTAAACATTCCTAGTTAACTTAGTGAGTTTGGAAAGGTTATAACCCGTTTTATTTTAAGTTCCGTTAACTCGGGCCTTCTATATACTTTGTTTACTCAAAGTATGTATCCTCCTTTTTAATTAACATAAAGTTTATTTATTTAAATCTCAATATTTACCGGGTTAATTTTTTACCACTAACGGTATTTTACCCGTCTTTACTATTAACGTGGTTTGATTACCAAACTCGTTTTTGGGGTGTTACAAGTCTACCCCCCTTAAAGAGGTTTCGTCCTCAAAACCTTTCTTACATAATTCCTACAGATTCCACGTAAATCCTGAAATAATAAGCTCTTCTATTAAGTTATAATTACTATTTTAATCTTAAATGGTCTTTACGACTAGATTTACTAGTCATCGGCTGCTTTATACCCCGTTACTCGGTATACCATATTTCCTTTCCAGCCTCATATAAGTTTATAACCTCCCATCCTGAAACTCAATTTACTATGTGATTATACTCTATATCACTTCTTATGACCGTGTTCGCATTGCATTCACGTCATGTTTAAGTTTATGTAAACTTTTCATTATCAAAATCTTCTTTCGAACGCATCATCTTACACCTATCGGTGTTAAGACCTATATCGTCCAATATCAACCATTTTCTAATTTCTCTCATAATATTCATATTCGTTAAAACGTTGTTTCTTACTAAAACTGAATTTTAGTTTAATGTTTTCTCTTTAACTTATGTCAATCACTTATATCGAGGAATTGACGACCAAGAATTTATTTGTTCCCGTCATTATTTTATGCGGGAGTCGTAACTAGTTCCCGTGCTTTACCCAAGTGACCCGTAGGTTCTATCACTTAGCCTCGTAGGCTGTTCCTATAGGCCTTCACCCATTTTTGACGAGGCCCTTATAGTTCATTTTCTTTTTTTTATTTGTGACCCGAAGGTCATTCAGTCTCGTAGACCTTCACACTGCTTACTACCAAAGGTTTTGGTGATCTCGTAGATCATCCTCTTACTTATTTTATTCTAAAAATATACTTTCGGTGTCAAGGCACCCCTTTTAAGTTTGGCAATCATTCATTTTCATTCTTGAATTTTTATTGACCTTGTCCGTAGTCTAAGGGTACATTCGTCTTCTTTTGGACTAATCTTCCGACTCTATGATTTCTTACGTCATTTACACGTCGGTTTATTCTACGCTTACCGTTACCCGGTTCATACCTATATTTCTTTACAACCCATTACCCGGGTTCTTTTATCTTAATGTTTTTAGCTTTCCGGTTTCACCGGTTTGCTTTTTCCCTTCTATATCAAGCGTTATTCCTTAATTAACTCGTTTGACTCATTTTGGGTGAAATTTCATCACTTATGAATGTCAAACTTCATTCTTTATTCGACCCGTCCAACTTTGAGATAGTTGAACATAATCATTGATGTGTGCAAAATGAAACATATAAATTATATCAAATATGGCATAAAACTAACCCTTTTTTAGTACTAATGTTGGAAAAAATGTGTTTTTGTCTTCCTTTTGTATTTTCAGGATTAAATGAGCTCAAATGAACAAAAGAGGCAAAAAGGCAGCTAAATCTAACATAAATACAAGAAAAGGAATAAACGTGGCATGCCCGACCCCTAGACAGCATCTCCCCAAGCGAAAACAAGAGAATAGAAGGCTGAACACGCCCCGTATTGAGCACGGGGGCGTGCCCAAGTGTCTGCAGAAAAGACAAAGTTGTAGAAGCTTCTATCATCCACCAAGGGGGCGTGTCCAGCGGACACGGGGCCGTGGTCAACTCTAAGATTCGCAGAATCTAGGAAAATCTTGATAGTACAGATACTAGGGCTGTAAATTAACCGAACATTCAGCGAACAGCTCGTGAACCGTTCGGCGGGAAGTTCGTTTATGTTCGTTCGCTTAATAAACGGACGAACATGAACAAGAAATTTCGTTCGATTAGTTAAATGAACGAACATGAACAGAGGTCTCGTTCGTTCGATTGTGTTCGTGAACGTTCGGTAAGGTGTTCGTGAACGTGTTCGTGAACATGTTCAGGAACATTCGTTAATTTGCGTTCGTTTTTGTTCGTATGTTTGTGTTTTAATTGAAGATCTTTGTACTTTTTTATATTTTATTTGTACTTTTTATATTATTGAACTTTTATTTATTTTATTACCCTAACAATTAAACCAGGAAACCCACTTTCACCTTGTTTATGCATCATTTCTCTTTCATTTCTCATTATTTACATCGGCGTATACGATCAACCTCTGTTCCACAATAAGGGATTCAAGTTCGAGTGCTACTCTCTGGGCCATCTATCTTTATCCTTCGTCGTGTTCGCCAAATTTATTTGTGTTTGTTTGTGTTCGTGAACCGTTCGCGAACACGCTCATTTCCTTAATGAACGAACGCGAACATAAAATCTCGTTCGGTAAGTGTTCATGAACCGTCCGTGAACACATTTATTTCCTTAACGAACGAACATGAACAAGGCCTTGTTCGTGTTCGTTCGGTTCGTTTACAGCCCTAACAGATACGCTTCTGCACACGGGGTCGTGCCCAGTGGACACGGGGGCGTGGTCAACTAATGTAGACAAACTACATTTAATGAAGAAAGAGAAGACGGGTGGACACGGGGCCGTGCCCAATGGACACGGGGCCGTGTCCGGGCCTCTGTGCAGGCTATAAATAGGGGTGCTTGACTCATTTGCAAACCATCCCTTGGCAAACCACCTCTCTCACACTTCACCCACCCACCACCACCATCACAACCCACATCCGCCACCATCATCCATCATCCATCATAGAGTGTGTGAGTAGTCTCGGGATCCAGGATTGATCGTAAGAGTTCTTGACAATCAAAGGCCATGTTTGCCTAAGTCTCTTACATCACTTGGCGAAGACAAGTGTTTAGTGTAATACTTTTTATTTTTAAGCTTTTCGCACTTTTTATTTGGTTATGTATTAATGACTTTAATAACTAGTTTCTTATGTTGAATGTGAGTCTTCCTTATCGTTTGTCCGTGGTGTCTTGGCATTATTTTACTGTCTATATAAAATAAAAGATTTTCACCATTCATATCTCCACGGTCTATATGGAGGTATGTTGGCTACCTGGTCGGGGGTTAAGGGAACGGTTTGGTAAGAGTCTTGCCTTGTTCAGTGTATAGATCCTGCAAGGACCTGGGTCAACTTTAGTAGGACCTCCTTCAATACCCACTGGTATTGGATGGCGGGGGTCCGAACTCCTTGACCCCCTCATATGTAAACTACTATTAAAACTTTAACCCGGCTACTTAGGACTGTATCCCTGCTGACTCAGACTACTTAGCCGAGGGTAACGTCACCTCCAGAAGAGGGGCCTACCACAATATGCATTAATAACTTAATTAATTATCTTTCAATAATCCAACCCTTTAGGATTGTATCCTTGCTGACTCAAACTACTGGGTTGTGGGTAACGTCACATTCCGAAGAGGGGCCTACTACAATAACTAAGATAATCTCTTAAAAAGTGCAAAAGTGGGAAAATAATCAAAGGTTACACTAAACATGAGTCGGATCCAAGTGATTCATCTTGTCTATCTGTTTTTTATTTTATTTTATTTTTCAGCATTTTAGTTAGTTTTATTTTTCTAGTTTAAAACATTTTTCTAAACTTTTGATTTGATTAGACGTTGAGGATAAACCGGTATTAAAAGCTCTTGTGTCCTTGGACGACCTCGGTATCTTACCAACACTATACTACGCTCACGATGGGTGCACTTGCCCATATGTGTGTTTAGTGTTAGTAAATATCGTGTTTTATAAATTTAAAACTTGGCTAAAAAGTGTTAAATGGCTTAAAATATACATCAAAAACTATACGACACTTCACGCGCATCAAGTTTTTTGCGCCGTTGCCGGGGACACAAGGATTTTTAAGAAAGCTTAAAATCGATGGCCAAATCAGTTTTTCAAAACCTTTTTAAAACGCGCACAATTTTTTTCTGTATTCTAGTTAGATTTTGCATTTACAATAGCCTGAACACGGGGCCGTGCTCACTGAACACGCCCCGTGCTCAATGAAACCAGTAACTTTAATTCAAACGCCCCGATACAGAATCTGAACACGAGGCCGTGCTCACTGAACATGGGGCCGTGTCCAGCCTCTGTTTCCGTTTTTATTTTTGTTTTCTGGTCTCGAGACTTTGTTGTGGTCTGCTGAGTGATTCTCATGGATCAATACTCAGGAGGTTACAACTACACCTATGAGGAGGATGATTATAGGGAAGACTATTGTACCATTTGTGGTGACCCGCACTCGGTTCAATATTGTGACTTATTTCAACCATCCACTTCATACACCTACTATGAGGAGCCCAGGTACGAGCCATCGACTTCATACACATCCTATGAAGACCCAAGGTATGAACCTTCTCCCTCATACTCATATTTTGATGAACCAAGGTATGAGTCTTCATACTCATACTTTGAGGAACCACAATATGAGCCACCACCTTCATATGCTTATTATGAGGAACCATGGCGTGAACAACCCACCTCGTATGAGTATTATGAAAAACAAAATTACGACCCTTATCCATCATATACTTACAATGAAGGACAATGGTGTGAACCATCTACTTCCTATGAGTATTATGAGGAACAAAGGATCGAACAACCAGATTCAAGCTTTGAGGATCCCGGTCCTTACTCTATCACCGACATAGCCGATAGGATAATAGAAAAAATTAAAACTATTGAACGTTGCATATTAGAATCTCGCGCAAGGGAAGAGGAGTCCCGCGCAAGAGAAGAATTAAATAAAAAAGAGATAGTTGAAAATGTAAAAATGGAAGAACAAATGAGTGAAAAACCGACACATGAGTTAAACAACGAAAAATGTGAGTCCGATAATGTTAAAATTCAAGAAGAGTCTAATTTTGAAAAAATTAATCTCTTGTCACCTTCTTTCGAAAATCATTGTTTAGTTCCCACTCATGCTACGTTTTTAAAAGAGTTGAACACTAACACTAAAATTGACGAAACGGTAAGCATTAAGTTAACTAATGATCAAACCTCGCTAATAAAAGAAGACCCATTTGAAATCAACATTACACCGGTTCCATGTTTTTTTCAAAATTCATTTATTAGTAATATCACAATTGATAAAGATCTTTGTGTTAACATAATGCCAAACTACATTTTTGAAAAATTAAGTATTGGTGATTTTTCTCCACTTCAAATACCCATTTTTCTATCCAACCGGAAAGTAATAAAATCAATCGGTGTAGTTGAGGATGTCTTGGTTCAAACAAATCAAATGGTAATCCCAGCCGACTTTGTCATCCTTGATGACGCTCCTCTAGTATTGGGACGACCTTTTGTAAAAACCCACGAAGCTTTGAAAAACCGGAAGCGCAACAATCTATCTATTCAATTAGGGGCATTTAAAAAGAGTGTCGATCTTGAGTGTTCAATGAAATATCCATTCGGCAATAATGACCCCTAATTGAAGATGAAGATGAACCACCTGATACAGGAGAAGAAACTGACCACTTTGTTGAAGAAGAGGTCACCATAGAACAAACTTTTGTAGTTCTTGATCGAAATGAGCAACCAAATAAGGAGTCTCCTAAAGACCCTCCTCTTGAGCTCAAAGAACTCCCAAAAGGTTTGGAATATGCTTTTCTAGACAAAGATGGTAAATCACCTGTAATTATTTCATCTAAATTATCTAGCTTAGAAAAAGAAAAATTAATTACACTTTTGAAAAAACACAAAAATGTGATCGCTTGGAAGCTTGTAGATATTAAAGGCATAAGTCCTTCCATCACGCACAAAATTTTAATGAATGATGACTATAAATCGGTAATACAACCACAACGTAGAGTAAATCCAAATGTCCAAGAAGTGGTTAAAAACGAAGTCATCAAATTACTTGACGCCGAACTTATTTACCCTATCTCCGATAGTCCGTGGGTAAGTCCCGTCCAAGTAGTTCCAAAGAAAGGAGGTATGACGGTAATAACTAACGAAAAGAATGAATTGATACCAACGAGAACCGTCACGGGATGGAGGGTATGTATAGATTATAGGCGATTAAATGAAGCAACAAAGAAAGATCACTTTCCTTTACCCTTCATTGATCAAATTTTAGAAAGGTTATCCGGTCATAAATTTTATTGTTTCTTAGATGGTTTTTCAGGTTACTTTCAAATCCCGATAGCACCCGAAGACCAAGAAAAGACAACTTTCACGTGTCCCTATGGAACTTTTGCTTATCGACGCATGCCCTTTGGTCTATGTAATGCCCCCGCAACCTTCCAACGTTGCATGGTGGCCATCTTCTTCCATGATATGATAGAAAAGACAATGGAAGTTTTCATGGACGACTTTTCTATCTTTGGAGATTCATACGACCAATGCCTCAATAACCTTGAACGAATGCTATCCTGATGTGAGGAAACTAACATCGCCCTTAATTGGGAAAAATGCCATTTCATGGTAACGGAGGGAATAGTACTCGGTCATAAAATCTCAAGCGAAGGAATGGAGGTTGATCGAGCAAAGATAGACACTATTTCTCGATTACCACCCCCATCCTCCGTTAGAGCTATCAGAAGTTTCTTAGGACATGCCGGATTCTATAGGCGATTTATCAAAGACTTTTCTAAAATCTCAAGACGTCTAACAAAATTACTTGAAAAAGATGCCCTTTTCATCTTTGACAAGGATTGCAATCAAGCATTTCTAGCACTCAAGGAAATGCTAGTCAATGCACCTATCATGACAGCGCCTAGTTGGAAATTACATTTCGAAATTATGTGTGATGCAAGTGACTTTGCAGTTGGAGCAGTCTTGGGACAAAGAAAAGAAAAGCATTTTCACCCAATTTATCATGCTAGTAAAACACTTAATGATGCACAAGAAAATTACACAACAACAGAAAAAGAGTTACTAGCTGTGGTATTTGCTTTTGATAAATTTCATTCTTACCTTGTTCTTTCTAAAACAATAGTCTATACAGATCATGTAGCCATTCGATATCTCTTCAAAAAACAGGATGCTAAACCGCGTTTGATTTGGTGGATTCTACTCCTCCAAGAATTTGATATTGAAATCAAAGACAAAAGAGGAGCAGAAAACACCGCAGCAGATCATCTTTCGCGCTTGGAAGACCCAGCTTTTGAGGCAACCAGGGATGAACAAATCAATGAAAATTTTCCAACGGAGTCCTTGGAAATGGTGGAATACAAAGAAGAACCAAGGTACGCCGACTATGCTAACTACTTAGCTAGCGGTACAGTCGCCAAAGGATGGGCACATCATCAAAGAAAAAATTCTTTACCGATGTGAAGCATTATTTTTGGGAAGATTCTTATCTTTTCAAAATGTGTGCCGATCAACTCATCCGACGATGCGTACATGGTAGTGAAGCAAGAAGAATTCTCCGCCATTGTCATGAAGGTCCATACGGAGGACATCATGGTGCCGCTAGTACCACACGAAAGGTATTTGATTCAGGATTTTATTGGCCAACCATTTACAAAGACGCCCAAAGTCTTGTCAAGACATGTGATGCTTGCCAAAGAACAGGTAATATTTCTTCCAAAAACAAAATGCCACAAAACGGCATTCTTGTTTATGAAATTTTTGATGTGTGGGGACTCGAATTTATGGGACCCTTCCCACCGTCAAAAGGAAACAAATATATACTTGTGGTGGTAGATTACTTGTCTAAATGGGCCGAGGCCGAGGCACTTCCAACCAACGATGGAAGAGTCATGGTAAGATTTCTGAAAAGATTATTCTCTCGTTTTGGAACACCAAAAGCTTTAATAAGTGATAGATGTACCCATTTTTGTAATCATCAACTTGAAAAAATCTTAACAAGGTATGGGGTCTATCACCGGGGTTTCAAAGACATATCACCCTTAAACAAACGGACAAGCCGAAGTGACTAATAGAGGTTTAAAACAAATACTAGAAAAAAACCGTAGGGTTAAATAAAAAGGAATGAGCCGATAAATTAGATGATGCTTCATGGGCTTTTCGAACTGCTTATAAAACTACAATAGGTACCACCCCATATAAGCTCGTCTATGGAAAAAGCTGTCATTTGCCAGTAGAAATTGCACACAAGGCCTACTAGGCAATTAAAAATGTAAACTTAGATTTAGAATTTTTCGGTAAAAAACGATTTTGTGAATTAAATGAATTAGGCGAACTAAAGAATTATGCATACTCTAACTCCGAAATTTATAAGGAAAGAATAAAAAATTTGCATGATAAACACATTAAACCTAATGAATTTCGAGTAGGAGATCGAGTTCTATTGTTTAATTCACGACTTAGGCTATTTTCTGGTAAATTAAAGTCTAGGTGGTCAGGACCTTTTTCCATCACCCATATTTTGCCACACGGTGCAGTAGAAATTAAATCTCGAAATGGAAATCCATTCAAAGTCACTGGCCAACGGCTGAAACTCTATCAAGGATTCATTGAGGATGAGGAGGAAGAAATCTCGTTTCAAACGATCGAAGAATGAAAGCATCAACATCATACCTGGTAAGTTACGAACAAGTGGGTTGACATCTAAATCGGTAAGTCTTCTAAACAAGTTTTTGGGAAACAGGGAACTCACACGAGCATTAAAAAAATAAAAAAAAGAAAACTGCCCGCCCACGGGGCTGTGTCCGCGCAACTGTCGGGATAAAACCCCTTTTCCAAACAGTTTCTTCATTTCCACACGCTCCGTTTCCCCGAAAACTCTCTGGTTCAGGCGATTTTTCTGCAAGATTCCGATGTCTCCTCTACTTCTAACAACATCAAGGTATGATTCTATCATCTTTAGTAGTTAGATTAAGCATTTGCATGTAGTTAAAACACCAAAAATTTGGGAAAAAATCTAGGGTTCTTGAACTTCATCCGGATCGAACCTCGAATTTTTGCTTAGATCTGTTAGCATTAGTATAGATACGTGTTATAGGAAGTAAATCAACTTGTATTGTTTGTAGATTTTCCCGATTTCTCACAAAAACCCCAAACCCTTGTTTTTGAACCGAAAAAGATGAAATTGAAGGGGTAAACGGTTTGTTTTTGGGAAAAACGGCACTTGGGGTTTCATTTTCGGGGAAAACCGCCTCTACTGGACCAAAAATTTTCAAATTTTCGGGAACGGGTCGAAAAATGGGATTTTTGGGAAACAGACGTTTGGACACTGCTCACTGAGCACGGGGGCGTGTCCAGCCAATTTCAGACCAACTCTGGGCGTGTCTGCTGAACACGGGGCCGTGTTCAGCCGACTGTTTTCAGTTTTCTCCGAAAATTTCACTGTTTCGTGCTAATTGTTTGGTGTTTCCTTTCAGATGTCCAAGAAATTCACGCGTTTCAATGCAAATGAGTTGGATGCTAAGGAAAAATACGACGTGCTTCGAATCAGGCCGGAGGAATGCCCACAAACAGTATGCATGGATCTTCTAGGAGCAGTGAACCAGCTTGACCGATTTAACAACCTAGTCACCGGCCCACTTAGAGCAGCCCTGTGCACTCGACTTCGTTCAGTCCATGAATATAACCTTGAATTCTACAGCATACTAGCTTTCAAAACGAGAGCCGATCCATTCGACAATGATGGGGTAGAATTCCGGTGTGGAGGGACTAAGTACTCGATCTCGATAGCACAGTTTGGGTCGATAGTTGGGTTGTATGCGGAGGAAGATGCGGGGATGAAGAAAACACCAGCGGTCTCCGCGAGATCAAGGAAAGTTACCGCCAAGCTGCGTGGGCACAAATAGGAGAAGGCATCTACAATCCCAGCCGCACTAAGAGCACTCAGTTGAGGGACCCTCTTTACCGTTACATCCATAGGGTTCTCACTTACTCTCTTAGTCAGAGGCACGCTAGCAACGGTGTTGTAGGTTTAAGGGATCTACTAGTCCTTCATTTCATTTATACCCACACCAACCTTGATGTTCCATACCTCCTGCTCCGAAACATGCATTGGAACCAGCTTGCTACTCCCTCGACTCCTATCTTCTTTGGGGGGTGGATATACCGTGTATTCAAGCATTTCGTGAATATGCCCAGGTCTTTCGAAAAGGGCCCATGGTCGGGAAGAGTGGACATGGTCATCTTCCGGTCAATAAACCTGATTTATGAAGCAGAAGATGGGACGACCAGCTTTCAAAGAGTCCAGGGGCATGCATGGAACCCGCAAGAGGCACTCGTCTTACATGCTCCATACTTCCAACCTCCTCCTCAGTACCATTACCAGCCCCAGGGTGATCCGGGTCAATCCTCCTCACAAGGAAGCGGTTTTCCTAACTTTCAAAGTTTACATGATTTATTGCAGGAAAACCTCATGTGCACCAGGAACACCTACAATATGGCCAGCAACACGTACGCCCGGGTCGGTGCAATAGAGAGAAACATATCCAACATACAGGATGACATTGGGAACATCCGGGAGTACATGGCGGGGCACGGAGGAGACGATGATGATGAAGACGAGGACATGGATTAGGCGGGAGGAGTGGAGGTAGTGGTTCATGGTTGGAGGTCCACAGGTTAATCCCTTATCTCATGAACAATTTCCGGCCTGCGTGCCGTGTGTTGAACAATTTACTTTCCTCTAACACTTTTTACTTTTCTGCATTTTCTTTATTTTAACTTTGTGGTATGGATGTTTGAACAATGGTAATTTAGGATGCTTGTTATGGTTTGGTGTAGTGTTTATTGATAAAAAAGGTACATACGAGGCTTAGAGTACTAAACATTAGTGCTACCAAAGCCGGGACAACAAAAACCGAAGCCAGAAACATGTTTTACACCTTTGCAGTTTGTCCAAACGGGGTCGTGTTCAGCCAACACGCCCCTGTGCCCATTGCCCCAGACCTGCTGTTTATCTAAAAAATGAAGACTTTGCCAGACACGGGGTCGTGCCCAGCCGACACGCTCCCGTGTCCACCTTCTGTAAGTTCTCGTTACTGGCAATCTGACCACGGGGTCGTGTTCATCCGATACGGGGCCGTGTCCAGATGCCCACTAACATAAATTTTTGCTTTTTCACATTCAATCAACCTAAAAACTTATTTTTGGGACACATTGAGGACAATGTGTAATTTAAGTGTGGGGGGATGCTAAAACCTTGAATTTTGCAAGTCCTAATTACAAGCCTTACACAAAACTCTATTGTAACCGCTAAACACCCCAAATTTTTTCAAAAATTTTTCATTTTTTTACTTGTCTAGGTTTAATTTAGGAATTTCAAATTCTAAAAATGTGATATTTTTACAAATTTACAACCGATAGCGTCGTGATAAAAAGAACCAACATAAGAAAATTATGAAACGGCATGACAAATCTAGTTAAAATTTGATTATATATACTTGATCACATAAAAACCCATTCCCACAAAAGTGAGTTTTGAGCCTTTATTGAGGATAAAATACACATCTTTAAACTAAATGATCATTTTTCGTTTCTTGTGTGAATAGCCGCTTGGTTTCTTACAACTCTAGAACTTGCCACGACGATACATTCCCGGTCCTCACCAACTTAAACCCGAGTAAGTAAATGATGGAGGCATTAGGACTAACCCTTTTTATTTCAACACCATTTTTTTTACCACCTACCCAAAATCCCCCTAGTTAACCCCTTTGAGCCTAAACCTTTTCATTTCTCAACCCAAAACAAACACCCTTTTACCCACCAAAACCCTTTTTCATTTTAAACCCTTTATTTTAGTAACAAAGCTCGGTTTCTCATATGACCTTCCTTATAAAAAAAAAATAAAAAAATGAAAATGATGATGATGATGATGAAGCCAAAAGAAATAAACAAACAAGTTTATCAAAAAAAGAACTTTGTTTGAAGAATTGCTTTATCAAAATAAAAAGTTACAAAAATAAAAAGTCTTACGAAAACCGTTGCTTTTTACGCCTTTTCGCCCTTTTCTACTAACCACTAACCCAACCACCTACCTTTAACCCAAGCCTAACCCATCCCCCAAAGTCCTCTTGATATTTACAAAGGTATATAGTTAAAAATGAGGAGGATTGATTGCTTGGCAACCTTATGGTAGAAGTAAGTTCCATGCCGCTCTCGAGTGTTTCACAAAAATAAATTTCCGGCCGAGTGTTGAGTGATCCTCTGCGAGGTATGTGAACTTGCATATAAATGGAATTTTAAAAAGGCATGTTATGCCCTAATAAGTAATTTATCTTATGTAATGTTTTGAATAAATCATGACGAATAGGATTGTAAATAAATAAAAATAAAACTTAATAAATAATCTTGGAAATCCCGACACTCTATGACAAGCCCAAAACCTTCTCTTCTACCCATTCCATTTGGGAGTGTAAAGCCACATTATAAAGAGTTTTGTTTGATGACAATCAAAGATTCAAGTGTGGGGGTATTTGATGTGTGCAAAATGCAGCATATAAATTACATCAAATATGGCATAAAACTAACCCTTTTTTAGTACTAATGTTGGAAAAAGTGTGTTTTTGTCTTCCTTTTGTATTTTCAGGATTAAATGAGCTCAAATGAACAAAATAAGCAAAAAGGCAACTAAATCTAACATAAATACAAGAAAAGGAATAAACATGGCATGGCCGACCCCTCGACAGCATCTCTCCAAGCAAAAAATAAGAGAACAGAAGGCTGAACAGGCCCCGTGCTCAATGAGCACGGGGGAGTGCCCAAGTGTCTGCAGAAAAGACAAAGTTGTAGAGGCTTCTATCACCCACCACGGGGGCGTGTCCAGCGGACACGGGGCCGTGGTCAACTCTAACATTCGCAGAATCTAGGAAAATCTTGATAGTACAGATACGCTTCTGCACATGGGGTCGTGCCCAGCGGACACTAGGGCGTGGTCAACTAATGCAGACAAACTGCATTTAATGAAGAAAGAAAAGACGGGTGGACACGGGGCCGTGTCCGGGCCTCTGTGCAGGCTATAAATAGGGGTGTTTGGCTCATTTTGCAAACCATCCCTTGGCAAACCACCTCTCTCACACTTCCCCCACCCACCACCACCATCACAACCCACATCCACCACCATCATCCATCATCCGTCATAGAGTGTGTGAGTAGTCTCGGGATCCAAGATTGATCGTAAGAGTTCTTGACAATCAAAGGCCATGTTTTCCTAAGTCTCTTACATCACTTGTTGAAGACAAGTGTTTAGTGTAATACTTTTTATTTTTAATATTTTCGCACTTTTTATTTGGTTATGTATTAATGACTTTAATAACTAGTTTCTTATGTTGAAGGTGAGTCTTCCTTATCGTTTGTCCGTGGTGTCTTGGCATTATTTTACTGTCTATATAAAATAAAAGATTTTCATCATTCATATCTCCACGGTCTATATGGAGGTATGTTGGCTACCTAGTCGGGGGTTAAGGGAACAGTTTGGTAAGAGTATTGCCTTGTTCAGTGTATAGATCCTGCAAGGACCTTGGTCAACTTTAGTAGGACCTCCTTCAATACCCGCTGGTATTGGATGGAGGGGGTCCGAACTCCTTCACCCCCTCATATGTAAACTACTATTAAAACTTTAACCCGGCTACTTAGGACTTTATCCCTGCTGACTCAGACTACTTAGCCGAGGGTAACGTCACATCCAGAAGAGGGGCCTACCACAATATGCATTAATAACTTAATTAATTATCTTTCAATAATCCAACCCTTTAAGATTGTATCCTTGCTGACTCAAACTACTGGGTTGAGGGTAACGTCACCTTCAGAAGAGGGGCCTACTACAATAACTACGATAATCTCTTAAAAAGTGCAAAAGTGCGGAAATAATCAAAGGTTACACTAAACACGAGTCGGATCGAAGTGATTCATCTTGTCTATCTGTTTTTTATTTTATTTTTCAGCACTTTAGTTAGTTTTATTTTTCTAGTTTAAAACCTTTTTCTAAACTTTTGATTTGATTAGACGTTGAGGATAAACCGGTATTAAAAGCTCTTGTGTCCTTGGACGACCTCGGTATCTTACCAACACTATACTACGCTCACGATGGATGCACTTGCCCATATGTGTATTTAGTGTTAGTATATATCGTGTTTTATAAATTTAAAACTTGGTTAAAAAGTGTTAAAGGGCTTAAAATATAAATTAAAACTATACGACACTTCACACGCATCAATCATCAAAATTTATGTTTGCAAAATCTTGTCGTCCGTTAGTCATAACTCTCGATCCGAGTCTTTGACCTTTAATCTGCGTTCCCGTGTCTTGGTTTACGCATACCTCTGAAAACCTACCCATCTATCAGGTATTTTACTGGAGTCATTATTATTGCAACCCTTCCGGTATGCATTAAGACTTTGTTTTGATTTATTTGGTCGTCTTAGCGAATTTCATTGCTTTTATTCGACCAAGTCTTTTATTCTTTATTCTGTTTTGTTTGACTTGTTCGTGTGAATTTCATCACTTATGACAGTCAGCTTTATTTCTATGCCTTATCATTCTCATCTGTTGGTTTGTTATTTTCATTTACTTTAATCTTTGTCCCTTCTCTCGGGCTCGTTATTCTAATGTAATACGCTTCTGTCGTCCGACTTGCGTTTACGTTACTGTCAAACACCTTATTTATTTGATTTATTTGGGTACCATTTTAGTTAGTGCCATTCACCCCGTCCTTATTACAACGGACGAAAATGCGTCCACTACAAGAAGTTCATGGTATCATATGCCACTACTTACTTGGCCAGAGTAAGCGATTAACACATGACATACATGACCTTTTTATAGTTTTCACATCACGCCCTATGTAAGTAATGCCTCTATTTATTTCATATCCCTGATTTCATTTAGTAAAACTTTATTTAATTGCTAAACAACAACCATTAGTTTTACATTCGAACAGATAAGATGTTTTTCTTTTCTATCGAACTATTATATAATCACATTCGTTAATGTGACAGCTACTTTTCTCAATAACATTATATTAAGAGTTTTCCACTTGGATAATTACCCTCCCGTCCAAGTTTCCATTGAACTAATCCTATTATTTCTTTATTATTCATCATCGTGAATAACACATGTTTTTTTATTGAACTTCTCTTGGAAACATCATCCTGAATAGATATCCTATTCAGGTTTTCAGGTTTAATTAGATATATGCAACCGTCATTCCCTACGTGTTTGTTGCATATTACTACTTGTGCGATTAAGTTTAAAAGCATGCACCTGGTAATGCTTGCCCTACGGGCTCTCCATGTCATTAAGCTTGTTCGCGATCATCACGCGATTTAGGTCCTTGATGAGCTTACTATACTTGTCGTACTTCGGACCGTTCCTCTGTCATGTCCGTTACTTGTTACACTCTCGACATTTTCAGATGTGGGTATCCTTCAACTAAACATTTACAAAAGTTAGTAATTTCAACATTAATAAACGCCCGTATTGTAATACAAGGCTTTTTACTATACGTGCTAACACACGTAATTTCGTTAACTATACCAATCATTTTCATTGGAGTAACGTGTATTACACGATAACCCTATGTGTTGTTCACAACGCTTTAATCATACTAAACCATTAACATACATGTATTTACCGGAAGTGTGATCAAGCCTCGAACCGAACACTTTATTCTTTTAACCTTGAGCTCTGATTACCAACTTGTAACACCCTTACTTCCATTTGCTATTATTATATTAGTTTCGGATAAAAACTTGTAAATATCCTTTTCACATACAATGGAAAAATACGAGTTTAATAAAACTTTTACATAATTAAAATTATACAACATAACATGTGTAAATTCATCATTTAAAATAACAACGATACATAATGCGGAAGCTTGTATATTGATCATGTTCGGTTCTTCGTTGAGCTTGATCGTCATCCGACACTTCAATTCACACCTACATTTCATTAATATGAAATGATTTTAGTTAAATTATGTTCATAACATATTAAAACATGTCCATAGACAAATCGAACAACCAAAATTAGTTTTGCCAGCTTTCAAGGCCCTCGCGGGGCGCGACAGTTTATACCCTCGGCTCTCGCGGGGCGCGACATCCGTCGCTTTGTGTGACGAAGACTAAGCTTTCTCGTCACATGATGCGACACCATCTTTTCGACAGCAAGTTAGCTAACTGGTGCTGCAAATGCCCAGCTCCATTTTTACAAATTTTCAAACTTAAAATTGCCATATCTTTCATTCTAGAAGTCCATTTTGTGAAATTCTTTTTCCTACACATCCAGAATTTAATTACGGACCCGTTTGTCATCTTTGTTTGCATCAAAATCAGATTTATAAGCTTAAAGCTTTGACGTGACCGTGTCGTCCCGATCAGTCAAAAACCCAATTAAACCTAGGTAGCTAGGGTAAGTCGGGTATCGTATCCACGAAGAGCATGTGGTCAGTATCGCACGACCTGTTCGACTAGTTAGACTATTTACAACAATGTACAAAGTGATTATGAAGATTGCTAATTTTCTTTGTTTATTTGGTTTGAAAAGAAATCGGAGTGAACCGACAAATGACTGTTATCTAAAACAATTGTTTACTAACTAAGATTGCAAAACTAATTTACTTAATTGAAAACAAGAATTGGGACTACGAATCACACCCTGTTCGATAATTGAAAGACCTAGGGACCCTACATGTTTTAACTTGATTCAATTGCATATAGTGATTAACGGATTTCTATCACGAAGCTTAGGTGCCAATTGTTATCAACGTCACAAACAACAGACCGCAATGCACTTCGTTACCTCGGATATGTAAATCCTAACCTAAGATAAGGCATAATTGGACATAACCATTTCGAAAAGTCAAATTTTATCATCACTCGACAATTTACGAATTCGAAACAAATGCAAGACAATTATCAAAGGTTTCAAATACTAAACAATTTGTCACAAAATCAAATCAAAATATAAATGCATAAACCCTATAAAATCTTACAAAAATCTACACCGGGGTGAAACCGAAGAAACTAGCCGTTCATTGCGTTCAAAGTTGTCAACACAAAATACAATTTTTTTCTTGATTTCTGTGCTGCCTTCTCTTTTCTTGCGATCCCCTCCACTCGATGGTATGATGATGATAATCTTTTTTTCTTGTGTGGACTTTTGAGCCCAATAATTTCCCTCAAAAGTCGGCCCTTCACATGTGAGCCCAATTCCTTCCAATCTGCCGTCAAAGTGATAATGGGCTCTTTTCATTCGTGATGATGATAGATGATATTAAGAGTTATGAGAGCCCAAAAGTTATAATTATTTGCCTCCCAAAATTCGTGATATGATGGCTGCCAATTCCTTGGTAGTTGAAAGCCACTAAAGACTCTAATGATTGCTGCTAAAATCGATGGATAAGGAAGTGTCCTCCACAAAAAAATTAATGTTGGCTGCTAATTATTCATGGTCATCATGATGTCTTCATTAGAGTTTTAAAGCCCTTAAAATTGTTCCACAAAAACATGTGTCACCCACTCTATCAATTATGTAACAATTTATTAACATTAAATGTGTTCACATTTATGTTACTCTTTGCACCCTGGAAGTTGACGGTAGTATTCCCCATCTTGTTTTCAACTCAAAAAAACAACTTTCACTGAATAACACATTGGCCCCTCAACTTCAATATTCTTCATTCCTTTCATATTTTCACTATATTCACTTCCAATGGCTGCACTCATCAATCTTACATGTTCCGCTTTATCTTTAAACCCCGTAACTTCACCGAATTCACTTGTTTTGCCCGCAACCATACAATCACTTGCAATAAGCTAATTCCAGACATATAATCATATAAAACAAGCTAAACCACGTAAGATAAACACTTCAACACCCATGTTTTACACTCTCCATCAAGCTTATAAATCCCTTTTTATGATTATTCGACCCGTTTGGTTATAACATCACACTATAACTTATATGACAAAAACATGACTTGTCCTTTCTACCCATCCCGGACTAGTCAAATATTAGCGTTTTCACTCCCATTACAGGGTTCGCGTACGCATTTACATTCACCGATTTATATATATCTTTCTAATCACTTAATTCATATTTATCTTCTTAATTTATTTTGACCCGTTTAGTGGACTTTTAAGCATTTAAGAATCAAACTCGCTATTTTTCTTTCGTACCTCACATTTCCATACTAGTTAACTACTTGTCTTCCACCACAACTATTTTTGTGGTGGATTTAACGTAAGGAACCCAAAATCCCAATTCTACCCTTCGACTAGTCATTTTACACAAATGACCCATTTTTAGGCATTCGACCCACGAATGTTTTTGCCTATAACTTTTATATGTATCTAAGGATTTCATAATCAATAAACAAGTTCCTAAACAACCTCTAAGGGCCGTTTACCCGGTTCACCCATCAAGGGCTTTTTGGTCAACTTTTAGTCCCTCATTTTCTACAAAGAACTTACTAATTATTTGACCAACAACTCATTCTTAACTATAAACCTATTTGTGCGTACCTGGCTCGGGTCAACATATTGACCCATTTAATGCCTTGCTTCAATAATTTGCTAATTTATAACATCGCAATTTCCATAAGACGTTTTACCCTGTGAGCATTAGACTCGACAAGCACTTGTTAGTCGCTATGTGTCAAATTGTAACACCACGTAAAAACGTGTCCAATTATGTAAAGACACGTGTCATAAACTTTAAATATGTGAAAGATTGAGTTTGAAGAACTAAAGTTGACAAACGATGAAAATATGTATGCGAAGGGACTAAAAGTGTCAACATGCCAAACTTGTGCCTCTGAATGATCACACACAAATAATATATTCTTAAACGAGTGATTAATTGGATATAAGAAGCCGTTTATGAAAATAATCGAAAGATTATAAACTACAGGGGTTAAACGTGTCAACATGTTAATTCTTACCACTGAGTGACCTTTTAACGAACCCGAGGCTTTGAAATATCCAAAAATACTCTCATGAATAAGTGGTGTAAATTACACGTGTTTTCGAGATCGTTAAACAAGATTTCAAGACTTTGGGCTAAAAGTGTCAAGAGTAAGAAACTTGTGTTTATGGTGATCTTTTAACGGAACCAGGCCTAACGAAATTTGGTTATACTCCCTTGAACCTCTACAAACTAACTATAAGGGCTTTTTATACCAAAAATGAAGTTATATAAGGTTTTAAAGGACCAGGGACTGAAACTGCCAAAGCTGAAATTATTTTAACCCGATCAGAGGGTTGTCGCGGCCCACGTAAAAGTGCCAGTTCTGCAGAAAATTGGCAGCTGCATGTTGCAGCCTGTTACACCGCCTTTGGAGCCAAAAATTCGATACCATGGGCAGTTGGACGGACTTGTAATACTACTAGGACACCTGGGGTGATCCTAATCCTTCCAAAAACACCTGCCTTGATCTCCTATCAAGCCACTTGCAACAACCTCAATACTCACTTCTGGAGATATCTGGCCTTAGAAGAAGATCAAGAAGTGTAGAAAAGATAGCTAGGACCTTATGTAAGTGTCTTAGCCCTTCCTTAGTTCAATTTACTAGTTTAAAAACCGAAACGTCAAAGATATCGTAATTACACTTTGACTTTCGGTTTAATCACAAATGGTCCAGCCACTGACCGAAATAAAAGTGGTTATGGGACCATCTTAAGGTAGGTGATTAACTCTTAAAAATGCATCTCCTAATTATTTTGTTTGACTAGTTAATTGTAGGGTCAAAGTATTAAGTCAAAAAGTCTATCAGGACAGAATTTAAAATAATGATTTAAACTAATAAAACGGAGGTTATTAATTATATTTTAGCATTCTAATAACTTGGTGATTAGTATTAGAACATGTTTAAACATGTCTAACCCGACAATTATCAGTCTAAGGTCGGTTCATAAACGAAAATCGCAAAAGCTTGACTTTTGTTTTGACTTTAAGTTCTGACCCGATTGAGCTTAATTCTTCCATGTTTTAAGATTCCATTAGGACCACATTATATAGTAGTATAACCCCCTGAAGTCATATTGCTTGGTCCTTAGTCGTTTGAATTATATGCTCTTGTTTATTATTATGCTTATAAATGCCATAATTGCCCTTTTGACATATAAATGAGATTTTTAGAAATGTGAGAGGACAAAAACCTTTGTTACTGATATATAAGCTTTTCCCAAAAATTTGACATCAGTTCTTGGTCTCAAACAGAAGTTATGCTCGATATCGTAAATAGAAGCTTTTTATTAATTAATTTGCGATATCTTGCATAAGACATGTTTAAAGTTGGATTTTGAACCAAAACTCAATACCTACTGTTAAGATACTATTTTTAAGGATTTATAGGATTTTTGGTCAGATTATAATCTGCTCTTATCATAGAGTTCTTGTGTAATTTGGTAAATGACGATAATACCCTTTTCATGCATAAAATGAGATTTACAAATGATTTGAATGCCAAAATTTTTCCTACTGATTTCATACATTAAATAAATTATTTTGAGCATTTAAAATTGATCAAAATCTCAGATTTACATAAACATCTTAATTATCGTCAATTAGCGAGTTTTACACTAATTAGGTGCATAGTATGGTTTAAAACCATATTTAACACCTAAGACTTGTTACCTACTGAATTTTTAAACAAATTTCAATATTATTACAGTAATTATAAGTCATGAAATCAGACTTCCAAAAATGTCTTTAAAAGCATATGTGAAATGACCAAAATGCCCTTTCGGGGCATAGTTTGGCCATAAATGGTAAACCTCACATATGTATAATACCTTACTGATGTAATGTGATAAAATAAATATTTTTACTAATTACCAAAGACCAGAACCTCAGTTTATTATAAAATCTCTTTTATAATCTCTAAAATGACCAAAATGCCCCTACGGGACTTAAATTGGTTTGAAATACTTTTTAGGCATCTATGTTAACATCCTACTGATGTATTAACATATTTTAAGCATAATAAAAGTTGAGACCTGTATATAATTCATTTGGTTACCCGTTATGCATTTATGCGTTCGGATCGGTTTATGTGACTAGTTTACGTAAAATAGCCGAAACGGGTTAAACCTTATCATTAAATCCTCAAATTCCAGAATGTGTTTAGTTTACCCATATTATACAAGTTTCCAAACTTGTTGGGTCTAAACCACATTCTATTCTGGTCCACGCTTAATCTAGCGTTTAGAACCGTAAAGTATCTTTCCCACTAACCGGTCTAAGTCCTCGACTTAAATAAAGACCCGTTAGTATCCTAATAGGTTATTAAACCTTCCATACAGATTGAGTAGTTTCAGTAGAAGGTGTTATCATAAGGCTTTAGGAATATACGGCTGAGTTACCTCTTCACATCTAGCTCAGGTAAATACTTTTAACTTATTTTCCCTTATACGGGCTTGGGATATGGTATTATAATAATACCACTTGGTCGGGTATGATATAATTTATCGGATTGTGATTAATAAATTTACATAACCCGTTTTAATCTGTCTTGTTTGATAACATGAACATTGGGGGTTAATACGACCGTGTCCTGGATATCCTCGGCTCATTTCATTTGAAAATGGCCACGACCTATGCACGGGGTGTAGGCATACACCTGACAGATGCAAATGCTAAAATATAAACCCACATGTTGGGGATAACTCCTTTGTGGGTTCTATAAGTGGCGAGTCGGTTAATCATGACCGGCTTCCAAACTGGCCCCAATTGTATGACAAACATGTAAATCTGTATACAAGATTATCTTAAAATAATTGTCCCAAGTTATAAATGATTTGTGCCTTGTGCACTTTAATCAATTTTCATAAATGTTTTCAATTGAGTCAGTTAATTGTATTTACCAGTGTAAACTGATGTATTTTCTAAAGACTGATTGACAGGTACCTCTCGTAAATAGGCTGGAGCTACTAGGTGTCATATAAGAGGATCTTGCAAATCCTTAGATACCTGAAGTCTGTTATTTCTGTTTCTTGTATTTATTTATGATCCGCCTGTGGATCTTTATTACAACCAAGTTTGTATATTCTTTCATTTGGACACTCAGACATTATGGGCTGTAATAGTTTATTCACTAAGCCTTCCGCTGTGATATTATATTGTGTGTATTGACAATGATTATATCAACTACGTTACGATACTCCCCGCCGGGCCCACCGGTAATATGTGGAAATATCGACGTGTGACAGGTTTGTATCGGAGCCAACATTGAGTGAATTAAAAACTAGTCTTTTGTGTTTAATCTCAATGACACAATAAGCACATTCCTTAGACTTCCGAGTCTAGGAAAATGACCTAGGATTTATTCTTAACTTTCCTTTTGTTGTTTATATTTTTATTTTACTTGTTTTGACAGGTTTAATCATCGAATATGCTGCCACGTGTACGAGGCAAGGGAAAGGGTCCAATGAGAGGAGGACCATCAGGACATGCAGGACCCTTTCACAGACGCACTCCATCTGCGTCATTTTCTAGCTCGGATTCGCGTGACCATTGGGGTCATTCTTTTAAGCCCGCGAGACATTCGATCTCGTTGAGTTCATCACCCTTATATCATCCATCATTTGGGCCGCCTATTCCAGACGAGCCCCAGCATTCCCATCATTCACAAGATTCACACCATTCTCACCATTCGCACCAATCCTACCATTCCTTACACTCCCATTCTTTTCATCACACCGATTCCACTTATTCCCCGGCCCAATTCAACCCCAACGACTATGTCAACGATCTGTTGGGTTACAATCCATTAGGACCCGAGGATCACTTCCCCCGTGACATGGAGATGGTTGACGATTGACGTGACTGTGCCGTCCCAATCAGTCAAAAACCCAATTAAACCTAGGTAGCTAGGGTAAGTCGGGTATCGTATCCACGAAGAGCATGTGGTCAGTATCGCACGACCCGTTCGATTAGTTAGACTATTTACAAACAATGTATAACGTGAGTATGAAGTTTGCTAATTTTATTTGTTTAATTAGTTTGAAAATAAATCGGAGTGAACCGACAATGGGTATTATCTAAAACACTTGTGATTAACTAAAATTGCAACTAAAATACTAACTAGAAAGTTGAAACAAGAAATGAGAATACGGATCACACCCGGTTCGATAATTGCAAGACCTAGGGTTCCTACATGTTTTAACTTGATTCAATTGCATATAGTGATTAACGGATTACTATCACGAAGCTTAGGTGCCAATTGCTATCAACGTCATAGACAACGAACCGTAATACACTTCGTTACCTCGGACATGTAAATCCTAACCTACGATAAGGCATAAGTGCACAAATTCATTTCGCAAAGTCATAACTTTATCATCGTTCGACAATTCACAAATTCAATTCAAATGCACGACAATTATCATAAGTTTCAAATACTAAACAATTTGTCACAAAACCAAATTAAAATACAAATGTATTAACCCAAGAAATCTTACAACATCTACACCGGGGTGAAACCGACGAGACTATCCGCTCATTGTTGAATGGACGTGATCACAAGCTTGAGATAGTGATGAAGACATGATCGGCTCGGTGGTTTGAGGGAGATGTGTGATGATGCGATGAAAGGGGATCAAATGAGAGCCCCCCCCCCCCCAATGATGATGTGCGACTGCCTCCCCGAACTCGTAACCGTCCACCTTTTACTCACATATGTTGCCGCCAAAAGAGTCCACGTGAATCAAAATGGTTGCCCCATAAATTCCTTCTCTCTCTCAAAGTCAAGGTGTAGTAGGGTGTTATTTAAAAACCTTTTTAATATCCCCATACAAGAGCATGGTCGCTACCCAAGTTACATGATGATGTGACTGTGTCGTGATGATGTTTTCTTTATGTCTTGCTACCTCTGTTAAACCGTAACTTCATCAATTTACGCGTTCTTACCTGAAAACATACAAATACTCGCAATAAACCAATTCTAATCATATAATCATATAAAATAAGCGAAACCACACAAAATCAACCTTTAAACACCAATGTTTCACACTCTACATCACATCCCCACACTTGTCGTTTGCTTGCCCTCAAGCAAATCTGTCTTTCACTTTCACGTGGGTCGAACGAGAAACACACTTCCCAATCCCGAGACAAAGGTTAAGGTCTAATGTCATACCCTTGGTTTAAAAAAGCGGGAAGCGCACAAAAGCGATGAGGTCTAAAAAAGCTTTTTTTAAAGCGAAGCGCAAAAGCGGTGAGCTTTTCGTACGCGAAGCGCAAAGTGATTATAAAATTTATTTTTTATATATCCCATAGGTGTGTAGCCTCCAATACCTATGATTTAGCTATAATTAAGCTTTATATATGTTTTAAAATGAAAAAAACATAAATGTACACATAGTTAGTAGCAAAGGACTTATATGTTGGGTGTGTGAATGAAAGTCTCAAAAGGTGGTAAATACTTTGTCCCACATCGGTGTGGGGACAAAGTGAGTGGTTGTTTATAAGGTAAAGTCTTTACTACTCCATTGTAGCTTTATGATATGTTTTACCACAAGTCCTACCCGCGCGCAGGGGGGGTGCAAAAAATGAGTTTCTGAATTGAAATTTAATTGAACTCGTGCATGCCCGCACGTCCTGCGGACACGAATGCAGCTCCGAAAACCCCAGGCACGCGTGGGCCAGTTTTTGCATTTAACCTTCATTTTTTTTGTATAAGGCTGTACAAAGCATAGAAACAACCCATGTACAAAAAACGTGCACCTCAGCCTGCTCCTTAGGTCGTTTTTCCCCTAAAAATCGCGCCTCAGCTGCGCTTTTTGTACATGGTGCGCCTTATGTCACACAAGGCGATCCAGCCTGCGCCTAGATGCGCTTCACGCTTAAGCGCGCTTAAGGCGCGCTTTTTAAAACCAAGGTCATACCTGGTTCAAACTTTTTTACAATTTACGAAATATTTAATGAAAAAGTGAATAATCTCATATAAAATGGTTATCCAAGCTTAACCCGTCCGTAAAACTAACAAGTCATGCACATCCCTCACAATGTTCTCTCCACTCGGTTTAAAATTGGCTAATAATTGATGCTTTAGCGCTTTTGAAATAATCACTCAAACCGATTAGAACACGTACCCACATAGGCTTGCAACTCAATCATTCTCCACCACCGAACACGAATACTAAGCACAAGTCAAAAGGTCTTTGTAAGGGTTGTAACGGGGCTAGGCTAAGGGTAGGGAATAGGATATTTTAAAGTGGCTAAGGTGATGAAAAATTCGATTTTTATTATAAATGAATACTCTAAAAAAAACTAAACTATAAACATCAACTACAAGGCAACAACTTTTTTTTTCTTTTATTCAACAACTAAAAACTCATATTTTTGTATTTTCTCAACGATTTTCTATTCTCTTTTTTTTCGCAACATTTTCTGATTGATGTTGTTGTTGTTGTTTTTTTTTTGCAAACACAACTATACAAACAAATAATCCTACAATCGAATTTTCATCACACGGGTTTAAAAGAAAATGTTTAATGGTTATGGGCTAAACGGGTTGTCAAACGAAAGGTTTAGGCTCAAAGTGGTCGACTAGGGGATTTGTTTGGGTAAGGATAAATAATTGGTTTTAAAGGAAAAGGTTCACCTAATGCCTTAATCATTCTCGTACGTGTATTCGGTCTATGGTCTCAAACGTATCAAAATATGCAAGTTCTACAATACATGACTAATGGTCAACTCAAACAAAGAAATATGTGTATATATAATGTATACAAGTGGCTCAAAATCTCACGTATAAGTGTATGGAATATGATATACATGAATTGCAAGTTTCTTAGGCAGATTATTCCCAAATAACCACCTGCTAAATACCCGACATGCTATTAATTCGAACTTGACTATGACAAAAGACCAAATGGGTTGTGACATCCCTCGTTGACTTAGTTACTTATGCTTTAAAATCGCTTTTGAAACAAGATATTTTTGAAATTTTTTTGAAATTTTCCCCCATCCCCACACTTGAGATAACACATTGTCCTCAATGTGTAGTGTTTAAATGAACGGGTCAAAAATCTAAAACTTTTACTACTCCCCCATCCCCACACTTAAGGTAAACATTGTCCTCAATGTGTAGGAACTAGAGTTCTTAAAGCACACAAGGGATGTGACATGGCTAACCTCCCCAAAATTTCACCCCGGAAAATAAAATACAATTTACAATCCACTTAGTTGCTAACTAAAAATCAAAAGTAAAAAGGGAACGTATGCACCTGATTTTTGGAGCTCATTCCTCGTGTGCTCTTCATCTCTTCAACAAAGCGGTCGTCTCACGAACATAATGTATCTACAAATCTTAACCCTTGTGTAGAAGCATGCTTCTCACAACCATTAAAATTTATTAGCTACCTAGTTCTACCATTTTATGAAAATATTACCAAGTCATACATTAATTTACTTTGATTTATGTGGAAAAATAATTTACAACAATAACAAGCCTAACTCACTTTCGTAGGAATCACGGTTGCATTTAGCTTATGCAACAAGCCCTTTTAAACCCCCCAATAGCTTGGGAGGACGAGAGGTCTCGTGAGGGTTATATAGGGAACACACCCACAACGTTCATTTATCTAAGAAAATAAAAATAAGACGAAAATAATACAAACTCTACAACAATTATACCTGACTTACCTCTCATGGCGGTCGAAGTGCACATTTGCCTACCGAGTTTCCAACATACGCTCGGTAATTAGCATGCCGAATCCATACTCTTTTTATTATACTCGGCATGCATATTGTATAACTTTGGGGTCGCTTCTTACTAAAATGGCCAATGTCTTGCAACGCCACCCTTCGAATCATTATACCGGAACCCGCATCCCCAACTTTGTTGGTTGGAGTGATAAGTTTGGGAGAAGGATGAATATGAATGTGAGCTTCTTTCAAATCCGATTCATCTTGCGGTGTCATGTCTTCCGGTCGGTTCAAACATTCAACTTCTTGCTCCGAAAGATCTCTAACCTCTTCCACCACATCACCATCCACCATTGTACCACTAGCCAACACTTCTTGGTCTCGTCTAAGTTGAGCCAATTCTTCAACGAGTTGACCCACTTTCTTTGCCAAGGCTTCATTAGCTTTATCTTTCGCCTCAAGTTCCTTCTTCAGTTCCATCTTAATCTCTTGATTTGAAGTAATGATAGCATTCATGATTGCATCGAGCTTGGAACTTATTGAATCTTGAGGTTCTTCGGATGCCGGTTTAGGGTATTCATTATAATAATCATCATACTCCTCCCGGTAACTTGAGAAATGTGGCAATTCGGGTTCATAATTGTTGTAATCCCGCTCTTGCTCATAGTGGCAATTCATCTCTAAATGGTAGTATTCTTGATATGAAGGTGGCTTGTAACCGGACTTTATTTTTCCTTTCCAAAACACTGGATCTTTCCAAAACACTGGACAATCTTCATGTATGTGAACTTTTCCACAACAAGGGCATGACTTTTCTTGCTCCGGTGGTGGAGGTGGTCTAGTGTATGGATAAGGTGAGGATGGACCATTGAAATCTTCATAATCCGCCCTCCTATAATCAAACAATCCGCTGAGGTAGTCTTCCCGTTCCTTGTTGGCTTGAACTTTTTCGTAGAAAACAGAGCAATCCTCTAAATAGTGCTCTCCGCTTCCGCAACACTCACACGGATGATCATCTACCCAATTCATATTGAAAGATGGTACCTGCAAAACATGTACCTGCACAAACAAGCTCGACCACCCAAAGTAAAATCACAAAAATACAAGAAAGAAAAACTAAACTAAAATCGAACAAGCAATGAAATACTAAGCGCACTAGCTCCCCGGCAACGGTGCCATTTTGACGTGACCATGTCGTCCCGATCAGTCAAAAACCCAATTAAACCTAGGTAGCTAGGGTAAGTCGGGTATCGTATCTACGAAGAGCATGTGGTCAGTATCGCACGACCCGTTCGATTAGTTAGACTATTTACAAACAATGTACAACGTGAGTATGAAGTTTGCTAATTTTATTTGTTTAATTAGTTTGAAAATAAATCGGAGTGAACCGACAATGGGTATTATCTAAAACACTTGTGATTAACTAAAATTGCAACTAAAATACTAACTAGAAAGTTGAAACAAGAAATGAGAATACGGATCACACCCGGTTCGATAATTGCAAGACCTAGGGTTCCTACATGTTTTAACTTGATTCAATTGCATATAGTGATTAACGGATTACTATCACGAAGCTTAGGTGCCAATTGCTATCAACGTCATAGACGACGGACCGTAATGCACTTCGTTACCTCGGACATGTAAATCCTTACCTACGATAAGGCATAAGTGCACAAATTCATTTCGCAAAGTCATAACTTTATCATCGTTCGACAATTCACAAATTCAATTCAAATGCACGACAATTATCATAAGTTTCAAATACTAAACAATTTGTCACAAAACCAAATTAAAATACAAATGTATTAACCCTATAAATCTTACAACATCTACACCGGGGTGAAACCGACGAGACTATCCGCTCATTGTTAAATGGACGTGATCACAAGCTTGAGATAGTGATGAAGACATGATCGGCTCGGTGGTTTGAGGGAGATGTGTGATGATGCGATGAAAGAGGATCAAATGAGAGCCCCCCAATGATGATGTGCGACTGCCTCCCCGAACTCGTAACCGTCCCCCTTTTACTCACATATGTTGCCGCCAAAAGAGTCCACGTGAATCAAAATGGCTGCCCCATAAATTCCTTCTCTCTCTCAAAGTCAAGGTGTAGTAGGGTGTTATTTAAAAACCTTTTTAATATCCCCATACAAGAGCATGGTCGCTACCCAAGTCACATGATGATGTGACTGTGTCGTGATGATGTTTTCTTTATGTCTTGCTACCTCTCTTAAACCGTAACTTCATCAATTTACGTGTTCTTACCTGAAAACATACAAATACTCGCAATAAACCAATTCTAATCATATAATCACATAAAATAAGCGAAACCACACAAAATCAACCTTTAAACACCCATGTTTCACACTGTACATCAACGATCCTGATCCAGAGCCGCAAACCGGAACACCAGGTCACCCTATCAGCATCTCCAGCGGTTCTCCATACCAAGGATCACCGTATCAAGGGCCCGACTCGTGGGCCGAAAGGTGGACCAAGTATGAATGGGAATTCACCCCTTCATATCATAACTCTCCTTCTCAACCTCCTTTGGATGAACCGTATCTTCAAGCGGTTACTCCACCACCTCTACCCATTGAGGAACCACCTCAATAACCACCACAACCACCTCCCGAGCCACCGAGGCGAAGGAGGAATGCACGGATGTCCGTGCGAGGGGGACCACGGTTCAGTTCCCCTCAAGGTTCAAGCTCATACCCTCCTATTCCCGAGGACCCACAAATGGGTGGACCCTCACATGCGGTGCCGGAAGACGATCCCCCGCCAGTTTCTTATGCACCACAGCCACCACCAGTGGGTTTTGACAACCCAATACCAACATACCCAGGTTTGTCTGGGTATAACCCATCTGGATATCCAACCACTGTGGATTATGGATATCAAGCTCCTGCCTAAGATCCATATCTTACGGCAGCACACTATAATGCACGTTATCCTTTATCTTATCCTCCAGTTTACCCAACTGGATATCCAGTGCAAGGGTATCAATACCCACCTTATCAACCACAACCTCCTCCCCAATAGGCGCAAACTCAAGAAATTCTGCAGAGGTTGGACAGAGTTGAGCGAAAAGCGGATGAAACCAATAAGAAGCACAACAACTTTCTCAAGGGCCTTGCGAGTCTCATGAAAGGCAAAAAGAAATAGAAAGTTGTTTACTTTATTTTGTATTGTATTTCAATCAAGTCCCTGCGAGGACATTTTATTTTCTGTATCTAGTCCCTGCGTGGACTTATTTCTTTTTCTGTAGTCCCTGTGTGGACAGTATGTTATTTCAAGATCCGTTTAGGGCATCTTTGTAATAGTTTAATGTTTAATGGAATTTCTTTTTGGATTTTAAATATGTATTTTATTACATCATCGTGCTATATCATTTCAATTTTAAATTGATCTGCCAAAGAAATTCTTAAAGGTATAACCTAGCCAAAATATTAATGGCTATAATGGTACAACCTTTTTAAGACAATAACTCCCTGTTAACATCTGAAAACATGTTAACATTCCTGGCTGTGCGGTTCGAGAGACCCCACAAGCTTCCAAATGTACTTGGATCTTTCCAAGTCACTATCATAGCCTATATGATCAATGTGAATCATGGCTAATAAACATCAATATGATGTATACACCAAAACATCCATTTGAGATGTATGCCTGTAAGCAAAGGTGTAATAATGACAATGATAGTTCTATTTTATAAAGTTCTTGTAAAAAAGGCGATGAAATATGTTCGACCCTTAAAAGATCACTGATCCAAGAGATCACTGGTTATATTTTAATCGTCCCTGTGACAAGGCCTTTTGTGCCATCTAAATATCCTTCGAGACGAGTCTTGTGCTAAATGAAAATGTCTTTTATGACATTGACAGTTGTGATTTATATCCCTTGTCTAATAAATATGAAGGATTATATCCTATTGATTGCTTATAATGGTTCAGTTGTAGCCTAGGCAAATCATGATTAAATTAATTTTTACTTAAAATGGTCTATATGGTTTAATAATACCATGACCATCTAATCATCAATGCGATGATTTATTATATAATCTAAATGCATAATTATTGTTTAATTTAGTATTCAAATCATGGTTGGCTCTGACGAAGCAAACAATCATCCCGTAGAAGGAAACAATAATACCAGGATTAATATCACTGGTGCTGAATTGCAAGCAATGATAACCGCAGCGATTGCTCAAGCTGTGGATAATAAGTTCAAGGAGCCGAGTAATGTTCGGTCCAAAACTCATACAAAGTCCTTATCTCATTCGCATACACTGAAGAAAGATGAGTCTCAACACTCGTCTAATCAGAGAACTGAACCACATAGGCAGATTGTCCTCGAACAGACTCCCAGGTACACCAAGGGTTGTACCTATAAATATTTCGTCTCCTGTAAACCGAGAGATTTCACCGGAGAAAAGGGAACAATCGACTGCATGAAGTGGTTAGATGAAATGGAAACTGTGATTGACATCAGTGGATGTGCTAAGGAAGACATAGTTAAGTTTGTGTCTCAATCCTTCAAGGGTGACACCCTAACTTGGTGGAAAGCATTGGTGCAATCCACTGGAAAGGTTCCTCTGTATAACCTTTCGTGGAACAAGTTTGTTGATCTGGTAAAGGACACTTACTGTCCTCAACATGAAGTTGAGAGGATTGAGACTGACTTCCTCACTCTGGTGATGAAAGATTTGGATTGCAGGTCCTATGTGACCACTTTTAACTCTATGTCAAGGCTTGTACCATACTTGGTCACCCCAGAACCCAAACGTATTGCGCGTTTCATCGGTGATTTAGCCCCTGAAGTGAAAGGGAATGTCAAGGATTCTAAGCCTGCTACTTATAGATCTGCTGTAGATCTATCTTTGTCCCTTACTCTTGATGTTGTGAGGAGTAGGGCAAAGAAAACTACCGATGACGGGAAAAGGAAGAGGGAGGAAGACAAGTCCCATCAGCCGAACAAGAAGAACAAAGGGAACTCTGGTTCCCAGAAGGGGCAGTCGGGTGACAAGCCCAGATGCAAGACTTGCAACAAGAGGCACTTTGGGAAGTGCAACCAGGACCCACAAGCTAAACCATGTAGGATCTGCAAGAAGAAAGGGCACAAGTCTGTGGAGTGCCGAAACATCAAGGATGCAACCTGCTACGGTTGCAACGAAAAGGGGCACATCAAGACTAATTGCCTCAAGAATGCTAAGAAGCCCGGGGAGGCAAAGAAAACCAATGCTAGGGTTTTTCAGATGAATGCAAGGGAGGCGGTGAACAACGAGAACGTTATAACAGGTACCTTCCTCATTAATAATATTTATGCTAGAGTTTTATTTGATTCAGGTGCTGATAAGTCTTTTGTAGACCATAAGTTTAGTAAGTTACTGAATCTGCCTATTAAGACTCTAGACATAACATATGAGGTAGAGCTAGGGGTGTTCATCGAATTTTCGAATTATTCGAATCGAATTGTTCGAATAATTTTTATTTTTCCTTGAATTCGTATTCGATTCAAATTCGATTAAAACCTACCGAATTCGATTCGAATTCGTATTCGAATAAAAAACCCAATTCGTATTCGATTAAAAATTCGAATTCGAATAAATTCGATTTAATTCAGATTCTTTAAAAACATGTAAAAAACTTTCAAAATGAAACATAAGTTTTAAAGCAGTCATAAAACACAATATCACATTAAAAAGTTCTAAATAAAGTAGCACAAGTCTAAAATTCAAAACGAGAAGTCGGGAATAACCACTACACATTACAAGTTAATATTTGTACACTTAGAAATCTATTGATAGATTTGTTGCTTAGATTTTAGTTATGGGCCATGTAGTGGGTTTGGTCATGGGTAATTTTAATACTTGGAAAAAAAAATTGAAAATAATTTATAGCATAGCCTAATAAAAGTTATATATGTATTATATATAAAAATAATAAATAAAAATGTATAATTTTTATTCGAATTTCGAATCGAATTTGAAATTATAAATTTGTATTCGATTCGTATTCGATTTACTTGACTCGAATTGAATCGAATTCAAATTCTTATAATCGAAACGAATTCTTGATAATCGAATCGAATTTAAACGAATTTCGAATTTAAACGAATTTCGAATTTTTCGAATTCGAAACGAATTATGCACACCCCTAGGTAGAGCTTGCCGATGGTACCTTAGAAACAACTTCAACTCTTCTTGATGAATGCTTTATATCCATTAAGAATCATTCTATCCCGCTATCCCTTTTTCCAATGAAGTTGGCTGGGTTTGATGTAGTTTTAGGCATGGATTGGTTGTCACATAACCAAGCCTAAATTGCCTGCGATAAAAAGCTAGTTATCATCAAAACCCCTTCTGGTGAATCCGTCACTATCCAAGGAGATACACAATATGGTTAGCCCAACAATGTGTCTATTCTCAAGGTGTCAAAGTGTTTGAAGAATGGATGTGTCATTTACATGGCACAAGTGACAGTGAACGATCTGAAGCCTAAGATCGAAGATATTCCAATTATTTCCGAGTATCCTGATGTCTTTCCTGATGAATTACCTGGATTACCTCCTGAGAGGCAAGTTGAGTTCAGGATAGACATTCTACCAGGATCTGCACCAACTGCACGAGCTCCTTATCATCTAGCGCCTAGTGAAATGAAAGAGCTCAGGACTCAATTGGATGACTTGCTGGAAAAGGGTTTCATACAACCCAGTTCTTCGCCTTGGGGAGCTCCTATTTTTTGTGAAAAAGAAGGATGGATCAATGCGCTAATGCATTGATTATCGTGAATTAAATAAGGTAACGATCAAGAATCGTTATCCTTTGCCCAGGATCGATGACTTATTCGACCAACTTCAAGGGGCAAGCTATTTCTCGAAGATCGATCTAAGATCTGGGCATCATCAACTCAAGGTTAGAACTGAAGATGTACCAAAGACAGCGTTCAGAACAAGGTATGGACATTACGAGTTTTTAGTGATGCCTTTCGGGCTCACTAATGCACCAGCAGCATTCATGGACCTCATGAATAGAGTCTGCAAGCCATACTTAGATAAGTTTGTCATCGTCTTTATAGATGACATACTTATCTATTCTCGTAGCCAATTTAACCACGAGAAACACCTTCGATGTATCTTAGGATTGCTTCGACAGGAGAAGCTATTTGCTAAATTCTCAAAGTGTGAGTTCTGGCTTCGTGAAGTCCAATTCCTTGGACATGTTGTTAGTGAGCATGGCATCCAAGTAGATCCTGCCAAGATAGAAGCCATTATGAACTGGGAGGCACCTAAGACGCCTACCGAAATTCGCAGCTTTCTGGGTTTAGCTGGTTATTACAGAAGATTTATTGAGAAGTTATCAAGGATAGCTGCACCATTGACTACTCTGACCTGCAAGAATGTAAAATTTGATTGGGGTCCAAAACAACAAAAATCTTTTGAGATTCTTAAACAGAAATTGAGCAATGCTCAGGTATTGTCATTACCTGAAGGAATTGAAGAGTTTGTCGTGTACTGTGATGCTTCACACATCGGTATGGGTTGTGTACTTATGCAGCGAGGCAAGGTGATTGCCTATGCATCACGACAACTAAAGGTACATGAAAAGAATTACACCACCCGTGATTTGGAATTGGGTGCCGTTGTCTTCGCACTTAAGTTATGGAGACACTATTTGTATGGAACTAAATGTGTGATCTATTCGGATCACAAAAGTCTCCAACACCTATTCAATCAAAAGAATCTCAATATGAGACAGCGCCGCTGGATGGAAACTCTAAATGACTATGATTGCGAAATTCGCTACCATCCTGGTAAAGCGAATGTGGTCGCCGATGCTCTAAGCCGAAAGGAAAGAGTCAATCCTATCAGAATCAATGCCAAGAGCATTGAACTGAAGAATAGCCTGAATGAAAGACTATTAGCTGTACAGAAGGAAGCTGTTTTGGAAGCTAACTTTCCAAATGAAAAGTTAGGTGTAACTACTGAACGGTTAGCACCTAGCAAGGATGGAATCCTCAGAATGAATGGAAGAATTTGGGTTCCTATTTATGGAGGGCTTCGAGATATAATCCTCCAGGAAGCTCACAATTACAATTACTCAGTTCACCCTGGAAGTGACAAGATGTATCAGGATTTGAAGGCTAATTATTGGTGGATATGTTTGAAGAAATCTATTTCCACACATGTAGCTAAGTGCCTGACTTGGGCTCAGATTAAAGCTGGGCATCAAAAGCCATCGGGTCTGCTACAACAGCCAGAACTTCCCACATGGAAGTGGGAGATGGTAACCATGGATTTTATAACCAAGTTACCTAAAACAAGGCATGGAAATGATACCATATGGGTTATAGTTGATAGACTGACTAAATCAGCACATTTCTTACCCATCAAGGAGACTCAGAGCTCCGACAAGCTAGCTCAACTATACGTGGATAAGATTGTATCTCTCCACGGAGTGCTGGTATCTATTATATCCGATAGAGATACTAGATACACCTCTCACTTTTGGAAAAGTTTCCAACAATCTTTAGGCACTCGTTTGAATTTTAGTACTGCATACCATCCTCAGACAGATGGACAAAGTGAGCGTACAATTCAAACTTTGGAAGACATGCTTCGAGCATGGTTATTGATTTGGGAGGTAGTTGGGATGACCACCTACCTTTGATCGAGTTCTCCTATAACAATAGCTACCATACTAGCATTCAGGCTGCACCTTTTGAAGCATTGTATAAAAGGAAATGTAGAACGCCTGTTTGTTGGGCAGAAGTAGGAGAAGCTCAGTTATCAGGACCTGATATAGTCCTTGAAATGACGGACAAGATTGTCCAAATTCGTGATCGCCTGAAAGCTGCCAGGGATAGGCAGAAAAGTTATGCTGATAAAAGACGAAAACCTCTAAAGTATGAGGTTGGCGACAAATTCTTACTGAAAGTATCACCCTGGAAAGGTGTGATGCGTTTTGGTAAGAAGGGCAAGCTAAGCCCTAGATAAATTGGACCATTCGAGATCATCAAATGTGTCGGCAGTGTAGCTTATAAGCTAAACTTGCCTGAGGAGCTGAGTGGAATTCACAATGTGTTCCACATATGTAACTTAAAGAAATGTCTAGCTGATGAATCGCTAGAAATGTCTCATAAAGACGTACAGATTGATGAAAGCCTGAGGTTTGTTGAAAGACCTATATCGATCGAGGATCGACAGGTTAAAAAGCTCCGTAGGAAGCGTGTGCCTATAGTAAAGGTTAAATGGGATGCCCGTAGAGGCTCTGAATATACGTGGGAAGTTGAGTCCACTATGCGACAAAAGTACCCTCATTTATTCCAGTAAATCTCGGGGTCGAGATTTATTTTAAGGGGGTGAGGATGTAACACCACGTAAAAACGTGTCCAATTATGTAAAGACACGTGTCCTAAACTCTAAATATGTGAAAGATTGAGTTTGAATGACTAAAGTTGACAAACGATGAAAATATGTATGCGAAGGGACTAAAAGTGTCAACATGCCAAACTTGTACCTCTGAATGATCACACACGAAGAATATATTCTTAAACGAGTGATTAATTGCATATAAGAAGCCGTTTATGAAAATAATCGAAAGATTTGTAAACTACAGGGGTTAAACGTGTCAACATGTTAATTCTTACCTCTGAGTGACCTTTTAACAAACCCGAGGCTTCGAAATATTCAAAAATACTCTCATGAATAAGTGGTGTAAATTTCATGTGGTTTCGAGATCGTTAAACAAGATTTCAAGACTTTGGGCTAAAAGTGTCAAGAGTAAGAAACTTGTGTTTATGGTGATCTTTTAACGGAACCAGGCCTAACGGAGTTTGGTTATACTCACTTGAACCTCTACAAACTAACTACAAGGGCTTTTTATGCCAAAAATGAAGTTATATAAGGTTTTATTGGACCAGGGACTGAAACTGCCAAAGCTGAAATTATTTTAACCTGATCAGAGGGTTGTCGAGTCCCGCGTAGACTCCTTCTGAGTCTTACGCGGCCCGCGTAAAAGTGCCAGTTCTGTAGAAAATTGGCAGCTGCATGTTGCAGCCTGTTACACCGCCTTTGGAGTCAAAAATTCGATACCATGGGCAGTTGGACGGACTTGTAATACTACTAGGACACCTGGGGTGATCCTAATCCTTCCAAAAACACCTGCCTTGATCTCCTATCATGCCATCGTGCTATATAAAGGCTTCTAAGTTTATTATTCAAATGCTCATTCACTTGCAACAACCTCAATACTCACTTCTGGAGATATCTGGCCTTAGAAGAGGATCAAGAAGTGTAGAAAAGATAGCTAGGACCTTATCTAAGTGTCTCAGCCCTTCCTTAGTTCAATTTACTAGTTTAAAAACCGAAAAGTCAAAGATATCGTAATTAGACTTTGACTTTTGGTTTAATCACAAATGGTCCAGCCACTGACCGAAATAAAAATGGTTATGGGACCATATTAAGGTAGGTGATTAACCCTTAAAAGGGCACCTCCTAATTATTTCGTTTGACTAGTTAATTGTCGGGTTTAACTATTAAGTCAAACTGGACATAATTTAAAAAAAATGATTTAAACTAATAAAACAGAGGTTATAAATTATATTTTAGCATTCTAATAACTTGGTAATTAGTATTAGAACATGTTTAAACATGTCTAACCCGACAATTATCAGTCTAAGGTCGGTTCATAACCGAAAGTCGCTAAAGCTTGACTTTTGCTTTAACTTTAAGTTCTGACCCGATTGAGCTTAATTCTTCCATGTTTTAAGCTTCCATTAGGACCACATTATATAGTAGTATAACCCTCTGAAGTTATATTGCTTGGTCCTTAGTAGTTTGAATTATATGCTCTTGTTTGTTATTATGCTTATAAATGCCATAATTGCCCCTTTAACATATAAATGAGATTTTTAGAAATGTGAGAGGACAAAAACCTTTGTTACTGATATATAAGCTTGTCCCGAAAATTTGACATCAGTTCTTGGTCTCAAACAAAAGTTATGCTCGATATCGTAAATAGAAGCTTTTTATTAATTAATTTGCGATATCTTGCATAAGACATGTTTAAACTTGGATTTTGAACCAAAACTCAATACCTACTGTTAAGATAATATTTTTAAGGATTTTTAGGATTTTTGGTCAGATTATAATCTGCTCATATCATAGAGTTCTTGTGTAATTCGGTAAATGACGATAATACCCTTTTCATGCATAAAATGAGATTTACAAATGATTTGAATGCCAAACTTTTTCCTACTGATTTCATACATTAAATAGATTATTTTGAGCATTTAAAACTGATCAAAATCTCAGATTTACATAAACATCTTAATTATCATCAATTAGCGAGTTTTACACTAATTAGGTGCATAGTATGGTTTAAAACCATATTTAACACCTAAGACTTGTTACCTACTGAATTTTTAAACAAATTTCAATATTATTACAGTAATTATAAGTCATGAACTCAGACTTCCAAAAATGTCTTTAAAAGCATATGTGAAATTACCAAAATGCCATTTCGATGCATAGTTTGGCCATAAATGGTAAACCTCACATATGTATAATATCTTACTGATGTAATGTGATAAAATAAATATTTTTACTGATTACCAAAGACCAGAACCTCAGTTTATTATAAAATCTCTTTTATAATCACTAAAATGACCAAAATGCCCCCACGGGACTTAAATTGGGTTTAAATACTTTTTGGGCATATATGTTAACATCCTACTGATGTATTAACATATTTTAAGCATAATAACAATTGAGACCTGTATATAATTCATTTGGTTACCCGTTATGCATTTATGCGTTCAAATCGGTTTATGTGACTAGTTTACGTAAAATAGCCAAAACGGGTTAAACCTTATCATTAAATCCTCAAATTCCAGAATGTGTTTAGTTTACCCATATTATACAAGTATCCAAACTTGTCAGGTCTAAACCACATTCTATTCTGGTCCCCGCTTAATCTAGCGTTTAGAACCGTAAAGTATTTTTCCCACTAACCGGTCTAAGTCCTCGACATAAATAAAGACCCGTTAGTATCCTAATAGGTTATTAAACCTTCCATACAGATTGAGTAGTTTCAGTAGAAGGTGTTATCATAAGGCTTTAGGAATATACGGTTGAGTTACCTCTTCACATCTAGATCAGGTTGTAGGATCGTTTGCACGACCAAATGAGTCGTTCAGAAGAGTTTTTACTCAATACGAAAGGCGGAAACAGACGTATCGAGTTGATTCAGCTTGTAAATCACTTTAAGCTGTCTTTTGATTGATATAACAACTTTTTACAGCGAGTAGACACTTCGGCAGCACTTCGGCAACCAAACCGGAAAAGTTAGAACTCACTCAAACGAAATCACAAGACACCTATATATAGGCAGGCTAATTTCGCATGAACCTGTTCACACGAAATCACTTTCACACGAAATACCTAATTCGTGCGAAATTACCAATAGTTAATTTCGTGCGAAATAGCAGTTTGCTATTTCGTGCGAAATTACCTTCTAACCTATATTTGACATTTTTCTCGTATTATGTGCCCTGATCTATACAATCTAATACAAGACTCGATACAAGACGAAGTCGACAGACGTATGCACCAACAGATTCCCCCTCGGATGTTGACGAGTCTACAGTGTCGAGTCTTCAACATCTTCAGTCTTTATCAGTCTTTTACTCTTCCTGAAGTATCTGACAGTGTAAAACATCCTCAATCTTTTTCTCTTCTCTTCTCTTTCTTCCAGAATCGCAACCTGGCTCTTATCTTCTCCTGATCAGATCTCTTGATTCCTTAAGTTGATCAGCATCAGCAATACCAATATCGTAACCTGGCTTCACATTCTGCTCAGGATCGAAACTTGGCTCTCTCTCATATCTGCACACTTTCTACCTCATAATAAATTTCACAAATTTAAAATTTGACAAATTTATATACTACTAGCAGGTAATAATCAATAAAAAAAAAATGATTTTACAATGTTAAAATCTGATGAACCACTTGTAAAAAAACATTTATTTTTATTCGTCATAAATAGACTCCCCCTCACGAAATCCATCATGTTTAGCACTCGAAATTTTGAAAATCAGCTCTTCAGCATCAGTTGTCGAAAATCATTTTGAATTTATCAAAAATTATGCTAAAACACACTGAATTTTTTTTATTTTGATTATAATGAAAATGCAGTAAACAAATATATACAAACAATATTTTTTCGAGTTTGTGTAAGAGGATCATATCAGTTTTTGAGACCAAACACTAGCACCGTTAAGCTTTAAACATTTTATGTTCTAAACAATTCACTTAGATTGTCAGTATACTGATTCACTTAAATTTTCACACAAAGTTCAACTGTTTCGAGATACGAGATTAGTGTTTTAGAGACTTAGACTTATTCATGTGTCCCACTTCAGAATATACTCCCGTATCCAGATCCCAATATTCAGTCTTACAGGTGAGTATACCTAGATGATATCTGTAAAGGGTTAAATGCGAGGGCCATGAGAGCTCAGGCTATTGCTTCCGCAAAATCAGAGAGATGGTGGCTTCGATTTTTGGTGTGTTCCCTTTAGAGAATCTTTTCTTCAACAACACATGATTAGCATTTTGCAATGTTTCATCATTTTTTATGCTGAGGATGATGCTGTATTTCAAGCAAGCGAAAAGTATTATACGGGGACTAGGCGATTGCTTCCGCAAAATCAGAAGTCCCGGGATAATACCCCAGATATCACTGAGTATAAAGACCTAGTATCTCAGAAAGATGGACCTTTCAAACAAGATTTCGGGGGTTACCCATATATCCGAGAGATGTTCCCCACGATATAAGTAAGTTTGAAATTTAGGTTTATATCTCATCACAATCTACTAAATGTGCAAAAACCTACTGGCACATCATCAGTGAGACCGTTTATCACATTTAACTTTCCAATTCTTTAGCATGCTGTGATCGTCCACTGATGTACTATCATTTCCTCTTTTTCACAACAAAACTCATTTTTGATTTTATCATGTTTTTGCCTTTTTCAAATTTTCAAATGTTTTTGTATTTCTTGAAAATTTCTTACTCCCCCTAAAATGCAAAAGCATTTAAAAAAAATTGAAAACAAACTGTACAAATAAAGTGACAACTGTTGTGAATTGCTTCAAATCGCCATCCACTTGGGAAAAAGTTAACATCATCCATTGGAGGAACTGAATTTTCATCTCTTACCTCAACTTGTGGCTCCTCTGACTTTGTGGAATCAGATTCATCGCCAGATTTCTCATCAGATTTCTTAACAACCCATTTTTGATTGTCAAGATTCACCCTTCTTTTGTAAAACCTTTTCGAACATTCACCAACCTCATATGTTGAATTTTTAAAAACTTTGAATTTTTCAGTTGGTGGTTCGGTTTTATCAACAATTTTCTCTTTGAGTTTAGAAACAACTTCCTGATTTGAATTTGTAGCCATTGGACAGTTCCAGGCTATGTGACCAACTTCTTGACATCTGTAACAGGTTCTTGTTTCCTTTCTATGATAGGCTCCATTCTTCACAAACTTTTATTTTTCTGCAAAGAACTCTTTATTTGACTGCTTCCAGAAAGAGCTCTTTTCTTCTTCCTCCGAACTTGCTCCTGAAACAAATACAGTTTTTGTTTTATAAGTTTTCCCATTTTTATAATTTTTCGGTGGAATAAAACCAAGCCCTTTCTTTTTGTAATTACCGTTATGATTTGGTTTCTTTTGAAAACCTGAACCAGAACTGTAACCCTTTTTCTTGTTTAAACGTTGTTGAACTCTTGAGGTGTAAGATTTTGGTTTTTCAGAAAGATTCACATCTTTTATTTCAGAAATATTAATTTCTGTTAATTTGAAAACCTTTTTAATCATTTCTAGTTTAACACCTCTTATTGGAAATTCCTCATCAGAATATAATTTGTCTGAATCATTCAAAGTATATGCCACTTTGATTGGTTCGTCATTCAAATTTGATTTTGATAACAGGAATTCTTTATTATAAACTCTTTTAACCGACGATTTTGAACTGTTGACCGATGCACTCAAACTTCCAGACTCGGATTTTGACTCTGACTCTTCATCTTTATCCAACACCTGATCGACCACTTTCTTTATTAACACAGACCCATGATCAGTGTCAGACGATGTGAACGTAACGTCAATATTTTCTGGTAATTCATCAGTTGTTTCAGACTTTAACTTTATATTGACTGCCTTTTTGACTTGCTCCTCATTTGGTTTTCTGGGAGAATAACCTTCCTAAATTGGAGGCAGACACTTGTTATAATTTGCACTTTGTTTCTTACCAGTATCATTTTCTTCAGACTTCTTATCCTGAAAAGCTTCCATACCTACAACAGTTGGATAAATTCTATCAATCAAATAATCAGAACTAGAATAACTTTGCAGTAATCGTCTGATTCTTTCATTCTCTATCTTTTCAGTTTCCAACTCCTGCTTCAACTTAGCACATTCTTCAATATAATGATTAATTGTCTTCTGCTTGGTCATCATCACAGCATTCATCATGGTCAACGCATCCTCTCTTTCAGAGTTTGGCTTTTGTAGACCAGTCACTATTCTATTCAACACATTATACGATTCTTTCACATAGTTGAGATTGAACAATAAATTTTCTTTCATCTTGTCTTGCTCACTCAACTTCTCCTCTTTCTCTTCACACTGCTTGCATGACTCCAAACACTTTAGACAAGGTTTGATTACTTCAACAATCTTTTCAACTTCGATTATTTTCTCAACTTCAACTATCTTCTTAACTTCAACTACCTTTTCAGCTTCAACTACTTTCTCAGCAACTTTAACTTCTTCTCTTTGTTCAGACATCTTTTCCTGAGCAACACCTTTACTCTTCATCTTTTTCTGATCCTTTGCTGCTTGTTTCTCTTTTAGCTTTTCAACACGATCTGCAAAAGAAAATTGAAAACTTTCAGTAGATAAATGAGTTTTCGCATTATTAATATGCATTTCTTCCTCATCATCACTATCATCAGTTGATGATTGATCAAACACTTGTTTCTGTTCTGAATTATCATCTGAAGAACTAGATTCATCTTCTTGATTCTTCTTATCATCAGCAAACACTTTCATCCATTCTTTCATCAAATCTTGTTCTTGAACTATCTGTGCAATTAATGCAACTGTTTTTGAATCAGGTTGGATGTATTTGTCCCAGCTGAAGCCTTCTGCCACTATTTCATCATCTTGATCAAGTATGCCAAAATAAGCTTTTTTATTTGCTTCTTCGATCATTTTAGCATGTGCAGTTTGTGGTTCTTTTTGTTGATAAGGTTGATGAGCAACTTGTTGATATATGGCTTTTCGATAATAATCATTACCACCACCAAACGGATTCTTTGCTCCACTTGCTTCTCGATTAGTACATTCTCTCTTGAAATGTCCTTTCTCCCTGCATCGAAAACAAGTAACTTTATATTTATCAAAACCCAAAGTAGAAACATTTGCATCCAAGAAATCATCTCTTCCTGTAATCATCTTGAATTTTTCTGCTCTTCTCAAAACACTCGCTAAACACCACTTTATATCCATTAATTCCATTTTCTCAGCATCGATCTGATCGTAATCCTCTTTCGTCAACATAGGATTTCCGATCCTTCCTGCAACCAACCCTTGATATGATTCCAACACTGTAACTAGCAATGACATATGACTTTTAACAACTTCTTCAGAGAAATTTTGACCATTCTGAAGATGCAACGCAATGTTGCAGTGTAATACATGACCATTACTGCGGTTTGAACTTTGGAACTAATGACTCGAGGTTGATTCCTTTGGATTAACACTTGGATATGAAGAAAATCCACTGCTGCTGTTTGGACTTTGATTAACTGATCCAGATGAGTTTTCTGCACTAAAAACAGTTTGGATTTTTGGACTTGCTTCGACATTCTGAACACTCCCTTTGAAATACATCTTAACATCTTGTTGTGCACTTGGATTGTTCATTCTAGCAATCTTTTGTTGTTCAAGATCTTGTCCTTCAATCTTTTCAATGAATTGAGAAATTGTCAAGCCATCATATTCACCAATATTCTTTAATATCATCAAAAATGTACCCCATTCTTTCTGAGGTAAATCATCAGCTAATTTGTCAACCCATTCCTCACGATCTTTGTTGATGCCTAACAATGACATTGACTGTACTAAGTGACAATATCTTTCAATAATTTTCTTTGTATCTTCTTCCGGCAAACTTGTAAATAGATCAAATTCTTTCTTTAACAATGATTTTTAACTCTTGATCATCTTCTCACTTCCCTCAAACTTAATTCGAAGTGCTTCCCAAATTGAACGTGAAGTGTTATCATGTTGGAGCAAAATGAAGATGTCTTCTTTAATAGCTTGCTGGAGTAAACTGATCATCATCTTTTCTGCTTTATACATATCTCTTTCTTTGTCTGAAAATTCAGAAATAGTTTTGATAACTCCCATATCTGTACGAGGTTTAACGTACTTTTTCTCAATACACTCCCAAGATCTCAAATGAATTGCTTGAACCCAGTTTTCAAACCTATCTTTCCAACCATAATACTCCTCAATGCCCATTAGCTTCGAGGGTTTTTGTAAAGTTCCAGTTTCATTTTCCATATTCATGTTCTGAGCAATGGCAGTAGGAGTAATCGGGCCAGTAGCAAATGCATTATAAAACTCTTCTTCCATGTTTCGGCAATTTTTTTTCAAAATCAGACACTTTCAAACGAAATCCCGTTCAAACGAAATACCCAGTTGAAGCGAAATAACCAGCACAACAATTTCAAACGAAATACCTACTCACACGAAATACCCTGTTCAAGCGAAATACCAGCTTCACACGAAATCAGTTCAAACGAAATCAGAATTTTCACACGAAATAGGTGATTTCGTGCGAAATAACCAAACGAAATCCGGTTTCAAGCGAAATTAACTAATTTTGTACGAAATACTTAAACGAAATTCCAACTTGGTGTGAAATAAGGCTTATTTCGTGCGAAATATTGCTGATGTCATCATCTCGAGTTGTTTTTGCCAAAATAGATCAAGTTTTTGTCCGATTTTAAGTCTGAAACTTTCAAGGCTTTGTTAAAACACTGTTTCGTATATAATGTGTGAAATTCAAGACATTTTAACCGTGAAATCTTGTTAATTTTGAAAAGAAGGTGTAGAAATCAGAAATTTTAAGCTAAATCAGTAAGAACTCTTCCTCCTGAGCTCTGATACCACATGTAGGATCGTTTGCACGACCAAACGAGTCGTTCAGAAGAGTTTTTGCTCAATACGAAAGGTGGAAACAGTCGTATTGAGTTGATTCAGCTTGTAAATCACTTTAAACTGTCTTTTGATTTATATAACAACTTTTTACAGCGAGTAGACACTTCGGCAGCACTTCAGCTCTCAAACCGGAAAAGTTAGAACTACCTCAAACGAAATCACAAGACACCTATATATAGGCAGGCTAATTTCGCATGAACCTGTTCACACGAAATCACTTTCACACGAAATACCTATTTCATGCAAAATTACCAATAGTTAATTTCGTGCGAAATAGCAGTTTGCTATTTCGTGCGAAATTACCTTCTAACCTATATTTGACATTTTTCTCGTATTATATGCCCTGATCTATACAATCTAATACAAGACTCGATACAAGACAAAGTCTACAGACGTATGCACCAACACAGGTAAATACTTTTAACTTATTTTCCCTTATACGGGCTTGGGATATGGTATTATAATAATACCACTTGGTCGGGTATGAAATCATTTAATTGGATTGTGATTAATAAATTTACATAACCCGTTTTAATCTGTCTTGTTTGATAACATGAACATTGGGGGTTAATACGACCGTGTCCTGGATATCCTCGGCTCATTTCATTTGAAAATGGACACGACCTATGCACGGGGTGTAGGCATACACCTGACAGATGCAAATGCTAAAATATAAACACACATGTTGGGGACAACTCCTTTGTGGGTTCTATAAGTGGTTAGTCGGTTAATCATGACCGGCTTCCAAACCGGCCCCAATTGTATGACAAACATGTAAATCTGTATACAAGATTATTTTTAAATAATTGTCCCAAGTTATAAATGATTTGTTCCTTGTGCACTTAAATCAATTTTCATAAATGTTTTCAAATGGGTCAGTTAATTGTATTTACCAGTGTAAATTGACGTATTTTCTAAAGACTGATTGACAGGTACCTCTCGTAAATAACCTGGAGCTACTAGGTGTCATATAAGAGGATCTTGCAAATCCCTAGATACATGAAGTCTGTTATTTTTGTTTCTTGTATTTATTTATGATCCGCCTGTGGATCTTTATTACAACCAAGTCTGTATATTCTTTCATTTGGACACTCAGACATTATGGGTTGTAATAGTTTATTCACCAAGCCTTCCGCTGTGCTGTTATATTGTGTGTATTGACAATGATGATATCAACTACGTCACGATACTCCCCTCCGGGCCCACCGGTAATATGTGGAAATATCGGGGTGTGACACAAATGGTATTAACATTACCATTTTACCCGTTTGGTCTAAACGGCCAAACATTTTGCACTTATATTCGAATGGTATTTATTTACCATTTCGTTAAAAAAAACTCATTTTATAAATATGTCATCTCGTGACTAATTACCATTTCACCCGTTTTACCATTAAACATGGTTTATCATTATTTTATATGTTCCGACCCGTTTCATTTCGTTTCGGAACCATAATTCGGATATAGCTTTTGTTGTATTTATAACTTATGAATAAATACATAACTTACAAAAGGGAGCGTAAGTTTACTTACATTGCATCCGGTTGTGCTCTTTTTCCATGTACTCGATCCGTTTGACTCGCTTCATTTCCAATCCTCCACCTAGCTTGTCAAGCGTCAAACTATCATCATGATTCGTAAGTCGGTTAGATTAGTCATCATCAATTATGACTATTCCACCTTACATATTTCATATAAAAATTATCATTCATTGTATTGTAGGTCGGTTTGACTTTTAAAAAGTCAAATGCCCATTAGTATATAAAAGGCACATTCAAGTTTATCAACTAGTTTAGGCATTTTCTCTAATCACCCGGTAGGCGTTCTTTTAAGCCACCGTCTAACAAATCTTTTACCCGGTTCATTATATTTCCAATATCTCAACTAGTTCAAGCGATTATTAAATCTTACTTAATAATTTATTTTCGCAAGAACTAAGGGTTCTCTTCTATAAGTGAGACACGTTTCATTATACCACTAGCATTCCTTTGAACACCTTGTCTAATCAAGTTCTTCTTATGAACTAGTGTATAACACAATTACATACATCTATTTACATGGATGAAATTACCGTTTTCATCATAACTTTTAAAAACCCATTTCAATTCTTGTATGAGCATACACTCAACTTATAATTTGTTCAATTACCTTGCCTTTACTATCAAATATGATGATTCTAATCACTAGTTAGGCACTAACATCATCATATTACAAAATCCACTTAGCTCATGCTTGATTAGTTGACTAATCACTAGTTTATGGCACAAATTCAACAAGTTTGCACCTAGGGTTTTATTTCTAGTCTTAAACTCACATCAATTTCACTAAAACATTCAATTTTCATACAAGAATTTCATTCATGCATGATTATCAAAATCTCAAAATGTCACCAAAACATAAATTTCGACATACCTTACGATCCCCTTGACTTGGTGATCGTTTATATATATTCAAATCCGAATTTGGCCTTCAATTGATCCTTTAATTTGAAGATTTGGTTGAGTTAGGGTTTCACCCCTGTCTTGGTTCCTGATGATCGATCCAAAACACACACTGTGTGTGTGTTTTGTTTTAGATTTTTCTTTTAATAAATAACTTCCAAGTTTTTCCCACTGTGGCCCTTCAAGTTTTGTTAATTAATAAGTAGGCTATAACCTACTTATTTTCAAGAATACATTGTCTTGTTAACTAGGTTAAACATTCCTAGTTAACTTAGTGAGTTCGGAAAGGTTATAACCCGTTTTATTTTAAGTTCCGTTAACTCGGGCCTTCTATATACTTTGTTTTCTCAAAGTATTTATCCTCCTTTTTAATTAACATAAAGTTTATTTATTTAAATCTCAATATTTACCGGGTTAAGTTTTTACCACTAACGGTATTTTATCCGTCTTTACTATTAACGTGGTTTGATTACCAAACCCGTTTTTTTGGGTGTTACAGAACTAAATATATAATACACCGACACTTATTTGATATTTTATTTTTCGGAATTTTGAAGTATTTAAATATATATAAAAACTAAAAACACAAATGAACTATCGAACACAAACGAACACGTTACCGAACGTTCACGAACATAAATGAATGAACACGACCTCTGTTCATCTTCTTTCATTTAACTAAATGAACGAAATTTCTTGTTTGTGTTCGTTTGTTTAATAAACGAACGAACATAAACGAAATTTCCGTCGAACGTTTGGTTCGTTTGCAGCCCTAGACTCCAGCATACTTACCTGATTCTTAGGATTTACCTGTCCTAACCTATGCTATGTTATTAACTTACCCATCCTGACCCATTCCATGTTATTGATTAAAACACTATAAGCCCATCCCCCCCCCCCCCCCCCCCCCAACCCCCTCCTAAATTTAAATGTTAACCCAAAACTAGGGGTGTGAATCTCTGACTCGACCTGAAAACCCGACACGAACCTAACACGAAATTCGCAGGTTTGGTTTTAGTCTAATTAGGTCCGGGTCTGTTTTTGGTTGAACCCACGAACCCGTTTAGCTAAACGGGTCAGGTTCGGGTCGAACCCATCTGGTTGGCGGGTTAACACGTTTAACCAACTTTTATTATATTTTATTTATCAAAATGTTTTTTTATGTTATAAGTTAAATTGGTTGGGTATTTGATGAGATAACTATAACTTAAAAGAGAACTTAACGTAAGATTTTTTAAATAAAATGTAATTATTTTATATACATTTGTATTTTTTGTTATAAATTTAATATATTAATATGCAAAAGAAAATAAAAAAAATTCGGGTCAAACGGGTCATGTTTGGGCTAACACACGAATATTTGGGTCGTGTTTGGGTTTAGGTGTTTGACATGATTTTCGGTTTCGGGTTCGGGTTTGAGCTAGTGTAAAATTTTCAGGCTTGTGTCGAGTTGGACCTGTCAACCCACGAACACGACCCGTTTAACACCCCTACCCAAAACAACCCATGACTTTCTTTGTAAACCCCATATCAACCCATGACTTTCATTTGGCATTAGTTTGAGTTTTTTTATTAGAATTAGATATTAAAAAATACATATAGTCTATACTATTAAGTATATTGATTATTACCGTATAGTAAAACAAAATGGTTGGATATAATTAGGGCTGTTCAAAAAGCTCGCGGCTCGGAGCTCGCTCGAACCTCGCTCGGATTTATCTCGGAAAAAGCTCGCTCGATTTGGCTCGGTTTAAAAGTGAGCCGAGCCGGCTCGGCTCGGTTAGAAAGTGAGCCTAGCTCGGCTCGGCTCATAACGAGCCGAGCTGGCTCGGTTCGGCTCGCTTTGTAGCTCGGCTCGGTTTAGCTCGAATTATTTACTTATAATAAGTTATAATTTTATATACATTATAATATATTACAAAAAATTGATTATTATTTACATGTATATAGGTTTGTAATTTGATATTTATGGCATATTTGAAGATTGATTACCATACTAATGAACTAATATTGTATTTTATTGAAATTAAAACTTATTTTGCGTTGTTAAACTTGATTTTGGTTTGAATTGTATTAGGTTGAACTTATTTTGAATATATTCTTTTAAATTATTGAATAATATTTTAGGCTATTAAATTTTAAGAGGTATATTTTAGTTTTTTTTTTATAAAATCAAGCCAAACCAAGCTGAGCCGAGCTAGCTCGGTTTAAAACCAAGCCGAGCCCGAGCTTAGATTTTCAGCTCGGTTTCAATTCCGAGCCGAGCCGAGCCAGCTCGGTTTATAATCGAGCCGAGCCCGAGCTTGGCCTGGCTCGGCTCGGCTCGGCTCATGAACAGCCCTAGATATAATTCATAATTTCAGACAAATGTTCAACCAAAACGATATAATATAACCAGTGGCGAAGATTGAGATTTCCGATCGGAGGGTTGAAAACGTATATACCCAAAACTTTCTATAAATTGGGGGGGTCGAAAACATATATATCAAAAAAATTCTATACGAAAACTATATACTCTCAACTATTGAGCGAAAAGTTCGTACGGTCGGCCGCCCCCTTCCGCCCCCACTATGTTGCACCCCTGAATATAACCCATTAATTCAAACAAAAGATCAACAAAAAACATCTAATCCTGAAAAAAATGGTGAAAATCCCACAATCCTACAAAAACTTTAATACATGTTAGTCCAGTTCGGTTATGGTGGGCATGAAAACATTGATAACTATAACCGACCTACTACTTTCAGTTTTCAAAAAATCAATTAACCAACCCACCAGTTCTTTATTTAGTTTGGATGCTCTATTCGGTTTTATCAGGTAATTTGATTGTGGGTCAGTTAATTGGGTTTCTGCACACCCGTATCATAAATAGAAGATTCTTTGATATTTTGACGAACAATGCATATACAGTAAATATGTTTTATCAAAATTGTATTATTTTATAAAGGAAAATTGGTATTTAATAAACCAACCTTTAACCAGTTGGTAAATAATAATCCAACCTACAGAATTGGTATATAATAATACTACCTATCAACATGTTGGTACTCAATGAACTTCTGTTAATTTTTTTAACTAAAGTTAGTTTTTAAGTTTTATTTATTACACAAACAGTACCTGTAGTTGTAATTTATTAGTTTTAACTATTTTATAAACCTCAAATCGAGGAAAAGGAGGATTTTCGAGTGGTTTTTTTTTTTGTTTCATAAAATAGTTAAAACTATTAAATTACAACTACAGGGACTGTTTGTGTAGTAAATAAAACTTAAAAACTAACTTCAGTTAAAAAAAATTAACGGAAGTTCATTGAGTACCAACATGTTGATAGGTAGGATTATTATATACCAATTCTGTAGGTTGGATTATTATTTACCAACTGGTTAAAGGTTGGTTTATTAAATACCAATTTTCCTTTTATAAAAAACCAAAACTCCATTCCTTTTTTGGAAAGAAAACCACAAACTGTTATTATTATATATATAATTTATGAACTACTTAGTTACGATACATTTTTTTCTTTTTATGAGTTATATGTTCATCTTCCATTTTATTGTATATCTTTTTAGTTTCTGTTTTTCTTTTTTAAGTTTCAATCGAATCTGATGTTGTACATGTAACAAAACGAACCGGTCTAATACTGACCGAACAACGTTAGTACCGGAATTGGTGTTCTATGTAAACACATCTCGGTATTCTTTTGGCCGTACTTTTTTTGTTTCTCTTTCTGTGTTTATATCGAGTGACGGTATCTTAATGAACCGAACCAATATCAAACGAATTCCTGCCATTACGTTATTTTTACTATTGTGTCTGCGTTTCCATTAAAAAATGGGTCGCCCCGCCGCGAAGCGTGGGTGTAACCCACTAGTTGTTTGTAAATGAGTATATAATCAATCGGTAGAATTGTAGAAATCATTCCTGGATTGTTCATGCATACGTACAGCAATTTCTATAGTTTATTATTTGCTTAAGGAAATGTTTCACCTATAGTTTCTGTAGGTTGTGTAGAATCGAGTTCATTGAATTGAACACCGTATAATATAATGTTTTGCTTAGGTAAAACAAGCAAGTGAAAGGACGAGACCATATACCTCAATGAAGTTTTAGTTGACAATGTTTCTCTTATATCGATCCATCAAATATGTAATAGTTAATGATATATAACGTTTTGTTATGACCCTTTTTAAACCTCTAATTATCCGATTTGTTGATATAGAAACTGAAGATATGTAATGGAAAAAGGGATCTAAGAATAAAATGAGAAACTAAGCTTAAACTAACCCAAATTAGGTGGTGGTAGGGTGAGGTAAGAATGATTTACTTAATATTATATTTAATAGTTAATAAAAAGGAAATTGAAATAATTATGCGATCTACACTTACGGTCTTCTGTACAATTATGAAATAACTATGCAATCTACACTTACGGTCTTCTTCACATTTGACCCACGCTCCTTTCACAGCCTTAGAGACGTTGATTCACGCCCTTAGCTCACATGGTGAGGCATACCTACCCCTTTCGTCTCCTATAACACATGCTTTAAAATTTATAAAATGATAACTGAAATTATGGAGTTAACTACCCGGATGGTCCCTGTGGTTTCACGTTTTTTCACGTTTAGTCCTCATCTTTAGAAAATAACATGCATGCTTCCTGTGGTTTGCTCGATTGTTACTCGGATAGTCACCAGACTAGATAGTGGTTAATTTTTATAGTTAGGTTGATGAGAAATTACTATATTACCCTCCCCACCCACCCACTCTCTTCTCCATCCACGGGGACCATCTACCCACCCCCACTCTAAACCACCTACCACTATCTCCACCTTTCACCACCACCACCATTAATTACCCACCCCCACTTCACCGTAACCACCACTGCCACAACCACCCCCCGCCACAACCATAGTCGCCGCCATCAACAGGGCCGGTTATTAGTATGGGCAGGTAGGGCATTGGACCCAGGCCCAAACTTCTTGAGGGCCCAGAGAGTTTTTAAAAAAAATCCTATATACTATATGTTTATGTAATATGTTATTGGATTGTATGTTTATGTTATTATGTAGCCCAATGATAAGCCCAAAAAGAAAACAAAATGTGAAAGAGATTGAGGGCACGGTCAAAAAAAAAAAAATTAAACAAACTGCTTCTACCTGGGGCTTGTGGTTGCTTGTGGTTGTCATAGTCTTAATCTTGCAATTAGTGTCATATTATAGTTTTTTTTTATATATGATTATTGTGTTTAAATTATATGGGCCCGATTTATTTTTAGTGGCTCCAGGCCCCAAACGTTTCGAGATTTCTCGGAGACGGCACTGAATCCGTTGGTGATTATATTTATTAGGTTGTGGTTAATTATGATAAATATTGGTTAATATTTATTAGGTTATGTGTTTACTTGATCATGTATGTGTTTCTCAAGGTTTAACCGGATTGACTAGTTAACTCTATAATTTCATAAATTCCAACATCAACTTAAAAGATAATCCAAAAGCTAATCCATAATAAAAAAAATAATCCAAAAGATAATTGAAAGTAATTCAATTTTCCAAAAAGGTCTTTAAATGAAAGTGTACAATATGTTTAAGTCATTTGAGTGTTGAATACATCAAGTTCATAATCGCATAAAAATGAAATTCACTATTATCGCTATCCTCATCAACTAGAGGATAACTATTTTCGTTTAAGACAATATTAAATAAGAAGTTTTAGTTACGAATAATTATAACATATAAAAATTATGTAAGATAAGTAACATATATAATAAAAACAAGTAACAACCCAAACTAAAATAACCTTGGGCCGGTACTTGTATTACGTTTCAAACCGGTATACCGGATTTTACCGCCGGTACAAACCTTATGCCGTTTCACATATATTATTGGGGCGTTCCGTACCGGATTTACATCTGGAAACGGTAATACCGGTATAAGTACCGGCCGGTATTTGCCGGTTTTTAAAACACTGCTCATAGAAGAAGAAAATAATATAGTTTGAAATTTGAAAGATCAGAAAATTTTTAGTTTACTTTGTTTATATAATTTTTACATTGATTGTGTATATGTTTCAGGAGGAACTTTAGCAATACACACTACTAGAAAACTAGGCAATTGCGATGAAAATTTGCGACCAACATCATGCAGTCGCAAAATTAGCGAATGGTTTGCGATCAAAACCAAAACTGTCGCAAATAAAAGTACCAACCCGGATTCGGTCGCAAAACGGTCGCAAATTTTGTGACCACATTTTGCAGTCGCAATATTTGTGACCATTATATAAAAAACAAAAGTTACGACTGTTTAAACCAGTCACAAATACGAGATATATATGAAAAAAAACAAAAGTTGCGATCGTTTAAAGCGGTCGCAAATTCAAGAAAATTAATTTGGAGTAGTACCATTTATATGAAGTATGTCTTGCTATATAACATTTAATTTAATTTAATTTTATCCCGAGAATATATAAAGGACCTGCTTATTATATTAAATTCTCACAGCGGCCCATCTTGTTTCTCGGGACACTTCGTTGTCATCACCACATTCTGAAACCCTAGATCTCTCAAAACACATCTCAATCGCCACTCAACGATCACGGCGTTGAAATCGATTAGGTTAGGGGAGCTGAAACGACTTCGATTAACCTTGAACTGAAACGAATTTGATGAACGCTAATTTTGATTTTCAATCGACTGGAAGAACAATTACTGGAAATTTGGAGGATAATTGAAGATTATGTGCGATTGGAACGAATTATTTAGGAAGAAATCGCAACCGGAATCGTTTACAAAGATTATGTCCATCGGCTTCTCTCTATCTTACAATCTGCCTTTCATCTGGTTAGTTTTTTTTTTCCTATTTTCTAAAGATATTCAAGATGTAAAACCTAAATTTGTTCACGGTGAAGTGATCAGTTGGATTCTAGTGTTAATATTTGACGATTTTAAAGGAATTGAATCTAAATTTGATCTGTTGAAAGTTTGGTGAACTTTTGTGTTGTCCTGGAACGTGTTAATTTTGTCCTGGAAGTTCTTAGATTATTTGGTAATGGAAGTACATGAAGTTCTGAAATGTGAGAAAGGTGGATTTATTGATTTAGATCCCTAATTGATAGAAAATTTACTTGTTTAATGATTGAGGAATGCGAGGTCATGCTTAGGTTAGGTAGTTTAATCCAAACTTGAATCAATTTTAGGGAGAACTTGACTTACACTGCTACCTCTATCTGGATTAGTGGATGTATAGGATTGAAAGTAGCACTACCCTGTTGTGGTTGTTCAACCTTTATGTATCTGGATTCTCGGAAGTATCGGTGCCGTTGTTCACGGATCTTCCATGCCGTTTTTCTTTTTATTGTTTGGTCAAATGGTTAATGGCTTCGGTAAAAACCAAACTGATTTGAATACCATGACTCATGAAGTCTCTAAGGTGATTATATAAATTACAATACTGTATACAACTTTTTGTTGTTGTTGTTGTTCTTCTTCTTCTTCTTCTTTCTTTCAGATCTGTATCACTGTATGATATTTTGATTTAACTTATTGCAATATGCTTTTTTCGTTTATCTTGGATTGGTTGTGTGCGTTTCGTCTTACGCAGGTGAGAACCTAACCTCGATCCGTTAATGTATTCATTCGTCAAGCGAAAACAAAACCGTGAGTTCATGGATAGATAATCCACCCACCCACTACACAGGACACCCGTCCAGTACAAAACAATAATATCCTGACACGATTTACTTGTAGTACTGTTACACGTTAATTAACGAGAAGTTGAGCATCTTTTCATGAACATTTAACAACTTGTTGATTAATTTTGTACAGAGATCGGATGTTGGGTGTATACCGGAGAACGACAAGTAAGCGCGTTGAGGAAGAGGTACCTTGAAGCAGTATGAAACAGGACGTAGGGTTTTACGATACCGATGCGAGAATAGGTGATATCATGTTTAGTGTCACTACGGACACACTTCTCGTTCAAGACGCCATTAGCGAGAAGGTAGTTTCAGCATTTTTTTTAATATTAAGTTGTTTGATTGTTTATTTGAATTAGTTTGAATTTAAAAATTGTTTATTATAAGAGTATGTGTCTGTTTATATTATAATACTTCTGTTGCAAGTAACAGTAGGTTATAAATAGATGTTGAGGATTGTGAACTTTTGGGGGAAGTTTAATTGATCAGATGAAAATGTAGCTCTATTTTGACCGATTGGGTCTTTAAGGGTGTAGAGGGCACCTTCTTCGGGTACTTTTGGAACACTTCCGCAATTGGTTTGGACTTTGGGTAGTGCAATCGGGAAATCCGTTTTGGTTCGTGAACCCGAAGACAGAAATGGTAACTAGGACTACTAAGCTATTTGTAAATCTTAGTTTCTAATTCTCCATATGAAGGGATATATCAAGAACCATAACAATAAGTTTAACACTAGAGATTATTTCGGTAACTAGTAAGTGGTACAGATTACCGAAACGGTAAATCAGTGATATATTCTATCACCTAATATCTACAAGCTATCATTATACATTCAGATCATACGCATATAATTTTATGTAAACATTTGCATCTTGCTCATTACTTTTGACATGTTTGATAATTAAAACAATCTTTTTACTCTTTGTAATTAAGAAACTGCTATTCTACCCTGTATCTTTTGCTCATTTATAATTTGCTAGCTTAAGTACTAACAGTTCCTTTGAACACTACCTTTCGAGACTACTGAAACATATCATAAAAGCCATATTCACTAACATCCATATTTATATTATTTCAGTATTTAAACGTATAAATACAATAACCTAATATTTCTTATATCGAACTTGATTTACTGCTATATAGGCATTAGGTAAAAAGGTTTTAAGTCTTTTGCTGGTTAGACCAGTTAATAAACCTGTTGACTGAAAATTAGGATTTCTAGAGTTCTTAGTTTGAATTTGGGGATTTTGAATATTTGCTGAAGGTATATGTTACTGATATCCTTGTGTGTATACAATATCACCCTTTGATTATTAATTGGTTTTGCTTATATTAATCATTGAACAAACTGGTTAAACTGGTGGATGGGGTTGATTAAGAAAATCAAGAAACACATTGTATCAGATGATTTCCCAGATTGGACTTTGATGCACACAAGGTGTTTGTCACTCCCGCTGCATCGCGCGGGTAAATGGCTAGTATATATGTATATATATTCATGTTGTTAACTTGCACTATATTATATAGCTTCTGCTTCTGAACTACTATAGCAGCTCATTGTTAATTGTTTACACTAGTGATTACAGATTTTTGAGAATGGAAAATACACAAGATTTGGAGGAAAATCAGACTAATGAGGTTATAGTAGAAAAAGAAACGTGTGAGGATATGCTTTCAAGGCACAGGTAAACTTATTGAGTTTTTTAGATAATCAATGTTTTAAATATACTGTTATACTATATTACTACTATGATAATCTTGTCTTTTAAATAAGAGTAAAGTACATGGATGGTCCTTGTGGTTTATATGCGTATACGCTTACGGGTCTAACTTCTAAGAGCCATGAATCATATGCTAATGCTGGCATCATTGCTGAACAGGTGATCATATCTTTGAAGTTTCCTTAAGTTTTTCCACTTTAAGTTTGTGTATCTTGATAAAAATTAGTTAGTTACTTTATGGTCATCAAATGGAAGGCTCTGTAAGTTGTGAAGTTCAAATGGCATCCTGGTGCCATGAATGGCTACAAGTGATTCATTATTTATTCGTAAGTTTTATTTTTTGTACTACCTCGACTCACATTGTAGATTTAATGGTTTGCTGACCTGCTCAGTCTAGAAGATAATTTTGTACATGTTTTAATTAGTCGTAAAATTTTAAACGGTTGAAGCTTTGTTTTTTTTGTTTTGTTTATTATAAAGGGCCTTAACGTTGTTTATTTTGCTATTCTTTGTTGATTCAGATGGAGATATATTGTATGGGCATGCACATGATCTCCACAATGGATAATGCTCTCAGATCAAGTGGTAATTTGTTCCTTCTTGAGCATATAGTTAACTAAAAGAATGAATTTGTGATCCAAACGGGGTTATTGATATATATTGGATTTCTGTACCAAATCGTGCAGGGCATTATCCTACAATTATTTACCTGTAATGTTGATTGCAAAAGTCTGTTCTACCTGGATGTTAATTTTAGAAGGCTAAGTTACCAAGGTCTTGCTATATAAAACCAAAATCACGCTCATTGCCTTTCTTATCCATTGGGCTAGTGCTATTGGTAAAACCATATCAAATTTTTACCTATATATTGTCATTGGTCTAATGTAAACCTTTGCATCCATCTTACAGGGTATTGACCTCATTTTTTCATGCAATCACTTCTCTGTAAATAATATGGTAACTTTTGTATGGATAATATTGAAAATAGGCGATTTGACCATAGAAGTCAAACTGACTTTTTTCTTTATTCTAGAATTGTATAAGCAGCTAATTAGTTTCATAAATTCTGATTATGCTGGCCATTAATATTTCACTTTGCATTGGTTTTATTAGATCGAAAGGTTGAATGTGATTATCCAAGATATAGTGAAAGAAAAAGGAGAAAAAGAAAAAGAAAGGTTGAATGATATTATTGCGGGATTGGTCGTGGAAAAAGAGAAATATAAGGCGGAGAAAGAGGCTATGAATGAAAGAATGGCAAACATTGAACAATGCTAAAGGCTAGGTTTCAAAACGTATAATCATCGACTTAGGTTTCAAATGTTTAAACACTTTGTTTTGAATATGTATTTTGTTATGGTAACTTTGGTATTTGATGTTTCAATTGAAATGTTTTATATAAATGTGAAAGTTTAATAATATGTAAATTTTAAAATTGACATTATATACAGGTTAAAATAGAAAATGGCTGAAATTAATTAATAAAAAATAAATAAAAAGTACGACCGCTATTGCGGTCGCAATTTTTCAAAAGGCAAGTGGTCGCAAAACGGTCGTAGTTTGTAAAAAGGTATGCGGTCGGAATACAGTCGCATCAAGACCGTCGCAACCGAAGTCCCACAAAACCAGGAACAGTCGCAATATTTGTGACCATTTTTAAAGTCGCAAAACCTAGGTCGCAAACGATAGTAGCAGTCGCAACTTAGTCGGAATAGAGCAATTGCGACGGGTGTTTTTCCAATCGCAGTTCCGGTCGGAAAACGGTCGTAACAGGGCAATTGCGACTGGTTTGCGACCGAAATTGCGGTCGGAAAAACCTAGTTTTCTAGTAGTGACATCCGTAATATATGTCGTTAAACATCGATGGGTGATCAATTGATAAAACTATTATCATTTTCTGACAGTTTATACCTTTCGACAAATATTTTATCACTGAAAATCCTTTGTTTTCATTAGCAACACATGTGAGTACCTCAAAGAACGACAATGATTAAGACACTATGTTCAAATGGTTCTATATATAAATAGCCTTTAAGTGTGATCTATTCGAATAATTTGTATTACTTAACTATGTTAGAGTATCCACAATAGACGTTTTTAAAGGATGTTTTCATATGTTTTTGTCATTCATCAAATTTTTGCTATTGTTGGAGTTGTTTTTAGATGATGTCTTTGTTAAAAAATAAAATATTATGGCAGAATCATTTAGGGGATCAACTCATCATCTCCCAAAATAGAAGATTGACCCGGTTGTCTCTCCTCAATCACAGCACAAGACAGCCAATCAACAGTTAATGTCTTTTCCTTTGTTATGTTTCTTTGAGGCCTATAAATTGAGGCTTTTTCTTTGTAATGATCATCAAGTAAATCAGTATTTTCAAACAATTCATCTCTTCTATTTCTGTACTAGTCAACATGGTATCAGAGCAGTGTATACGATCTTGAGATCAATCTGCTCATCATCTCGAAATCACAAAACAAAGCCGTTACAAACAACAAAACAAAACCATTTAATATATCTTCTCTACCACTAGCCGCTGAACAATAGTCTCCACTTTTTTCGATTCTTTTACACTCTAAAATCCTTATCTCCACTAATCTTGACAATACAAACTATCAACAGCAACCATCAATCACATACCTTTCTTCTTCTTCTTCTTCTTCTTCAGATACGTACACCGCCACAAATGGTTCTGATCTAATCACAGAACAACAACACTTCGCCGGAACCGCTGGAGACTGCAGTGGCCGCTTACTCTTCGCCGGAGCTGGCGTTACAAACGTTTTAGATCCAGATTTTGACTTCTTTTTTGATTCGTCTCGTTCCATTGGTACAGAACCAGTCGGTTTGACGGCAGAATCACCGGCCATTTCTTCTTCAGAATTAGAATCTGGATCGGAACCGGCGATTGAATCGGAGATTTCCTCTTCTGTCTCTTGATATTGGTTGTGTTTTTATTCTTTTTTTGTTGAAGTTCTTTGTGCGGCTAGAATTTTTATTAGGGTTAGAGAATTTCATCTCACAGCCTTCAACTTCATCATTTCCAATTTCAACCCAAAATTTTTTAATTGTTTCCCTTTTGGTATTAAAAGGTTAATATGGCAACAAATCGTGAAAAAGGTAGTGCATCGTGGATATTTGATTCTGGTGCCACTGACACCATGACATTTGAACTTTCGGACATAAGTTCATTGACAAAACCTCAAAGGACCCAAATTCATACCGCAAACGGAGGAACGATGCAAGTAAAAGGAGGAGGAACAATTGAAATTTTACCAACCATGACATTGTCAAATTTCCTTTATGTTCCATCCTTGTCACATAAGTCGCTCTCAATTAGTCATGTTACCAAAGAATTAAACTGCACGGTACTAATGCACCCTACCTTTTGCATCTTACAGGATATCAGGACGGGTGCGATTATTGGACGTGGTACTGAGCGCCAAGGATTATACTACATGGATGTGGTGGCTCAACTTGGTACTGTGATGTTGGCACATGGAACTGAAAATCGAGAAGCATGGTTATGGCATAGACGGTTAGGACACCCTTCCTCTGGTTATTCACATCTTCTTTTTCCGAAACTCTTTTCTTCAAATGGTAAAATAGATTGTGAAACTTGTTTTCTCGCCAAAAGCCATCGAAAATCTTTCAAACCAAGCAATACAAAAGTTGACTTGCCTTTTTCACTAATCCATTCTGATGTGTGAGGTCCTGCTCCCATTATAGGGGGCAAGGTTTTTGATTTTTCCTAATATTCATGGATGATTGTACTCGCATGACATGGGTATATTTTTTGAAAACCAAATCCGAAGTTTATGAGAAATTTACCATATGTTATGCCATGATTTACACTCAATTCAAAAGGGAAATACAAATCCTTCGATCTGATAATGGGGGGGGGGGGGGGGATTTGTCAATACATCCATGAAACAATTTTGTCAAACCAAAGGATTAGTTCATCAAACCACTTGTTCTCACACCCCCGAACAAAATGGTGTTTCTGAACGAAAAAACCGTATTCTTCTTGAAATGACTCGGGCACTTCTAATTGAATCCCAAGTGCCTCTATCATTCTGGCCTGAGGCCGTTGCAACCTATGTGTACCTCTTGAATCGAATTCCCACCAATGCTCTCAAGTTTAAGACTCCTCTAGATTGCCTATCCAAGTTTGCCAAAATTCCTCATCCTCTTACACTTGAACCACGAATCTTCGGTTGTACTGCATTTGTCCACATACCAAAAATCAATAGAAACAAACTCGGCCCATGTGCTGAGAAATGTGTATTTGTAGGATATGGGATCGATCAAATAGGTTATCGGTGTTATAACCCAAAAACTCGTCACATGTTCACCACAATGAACTGTGACTTTCTTGAAACAAAATACTTCTATAACACTCAACTCAGTGGTCAAGGGGAAAACGAATGTATAGACACTCTGAGTTGGCTAATTCCATCATCCGAAGAAGTAACAAAAGAAGATCATCACAGTACTTTGAACCAGTCACCTTCAAACACAACCACACAATCCGCGGAGCACAGTGCCACTGAAGAAACTCCAACCAACTTGATACCTGAGGTAAGAAATACTATGAACCCAGAATTCCCTGTATCTTCTAACCATTATAATGAGATAACAGGGAACACACAGAACCGGTAAGAACAGAATATACGGAACATGTTGAACCAGTAACGTCAGAGACAACAACAGAATATACAGAGCATGTTGAACCAGCTGCAGCTGAGACGATTGGAAGATACACTCTTCCTCCAAGGGCAAACAGAGGGGTTCCTCCAAAAAGATACTCTCCTGAAAACGAAGCTCGAAATTCAAAATATCCCATGGCAAATATTGCTAAGGGGAATCTATCACAAGAAGCCAAGTCATTTGTTGTCTCCCTATACTCTGAAGAAACTCCAACCACTGTTGAGCAAGCACTCAAATCAAAGAATTGGAGAGAAGCCATGAAATCAGAAATGGATGCCCTCAGGAAAAATGTTACATGGGAAAAATGTATCATTCCAGAAGGTAAAAAACCCGTGGGGCGCAGGTGGGTGTTCACTATAAAGCATAATCCAGATGGAACCATTAAAAGATATAAAGCACGGTTGGTAGCTAAGGGATATACACAAACATACGGAATTGATTATTCTGAAACTTTTTCCCCAGTTGCTAAAATCAACACGATTAGGGTTCTTTTCTCTATAGCTGCAAACAAACAATGGCCACTCCACCAGTTTGATGTTAAAAATGTTTTCCTACATGGGGAGCTTGAAGAAGAAGTATATATGGAAGCACCACCTGGATTCACCGAAGACTTTAAACCATGAGAAGCTTGTCGTCTGAAGAAATCCCTATATGGTCTAAAACAATCCCCTCGAGCTTGGTTTGGAAAATTTACCCTAGCTATAAAGAGATACGGATTCGAAGAGAGCAACTCAGATCATACTTTGTTCCTTAAATGAAGAGACAAACTCATAACCTGTCTAATTATCTATGTTAATGATATGATAGTTACAGGAAATGATGAGGAAGAAATGAAAAGGTTGAAGGCAAATCTATTTTCAGAATTTGAGATGAAGGACTTGGGAAGACTCAAGTACTTCCTTGGAATTGAGGTATTAAGGTCGAACAGAGGGATTTTCATTTGCCAGAAAAAATATATTCTCGACTTGTTAGCAGAGACAGGGATGATTGACTGCAAGCCATCAGACACCCCTATGATAATGAATCAAAAACTAGTTATAGAGGAAGGAGCAAAGTTGACTGACAGAGGTAGATACCAACGGATTGTGGGAAAATTGATATATCTGTCACACACTCAACCAGACATAGCCTATGCAGTGGGGTTTGTAAGTCAATTCATGCATCAACCCCAGGAACCTCATATGGAAGCAGTAATGAGAATCATTAGGTATCTCAAGGGAACAACAAATCATGGTGTTTTATTCAAATCAAATGGTCATTTAGACACTCAAGTATTTACCGATGCAGATTGGGCAGGAGATAAAAGTGACTGAAGGTCAACCTCATGATACTTTACCCTAGTTGGAGGAAACCTTGTCACTTGGAGAAGCAAGAAACAGAAAGTGGTGGCTCTTTCCAGTGCAGAGGCAGAATTCAGAGGGATAGCACGAGGCCTGACTGAAATCTTGTGGGTTAAAAGACTTCTTACCGAAATTGGTTTTCCCCTAAATAAACCCAACCAAATTTTATGTGACAACAAAGCTGCTATTCAAATTTCGGAGAATCCGGTACAACATGACTGAACAAAACACATCAAAGTCGATCGGAATTTCATTAAAGAAAAACTAGAAACAGGGGTCATTGAATTGCCATTCGTTCGGTCTGAATATCAGCTAGCGTACATCTTAACGAAAGCCATCAATGGAAGAATCTTTAGCAAATGCTTGGACAAGTTAAACGTTGGAGATCCCACCGTTCAACTTGAGGGGGAGTGTTAAAAAATAAAATATTATGACAGAATCATTTAGGGGATCAGCTCATCATCTCCCAAAATAGAAGATTGACCCGGTTGTCTCTCTTCAATCACAGCACAAGACAGCCAATCAACAGTTAATGTTTTTTCCTTTGTTATGTTTCTTTGAGGCCTATAAATTGAGGCTTTTTCTTTGTAATGTTCATCAAGTAAATCAGTATTTTCAAACAATTCATCTCTTCTATTTGTGTACCATTCAACAGTCTTTTGTGTTAGTTCTTTCATAAAAACACTCAAAAACAAGCTTATGGTGGGCTCTCGTGTACTTTCAATGTATATGATATATGTAGAGAGAATAGGTGGTGTTTTTTGTGAGTGGTGACGATGGCTTGTTTTTGGGTTTTATTATTGAGTGAGTTTTTGTGTTTTTAAAGAACGAGAGTTTGTGATATAATAGTAATGAGACATGTTTTTTTTTTTTTAAGTCTCCTAATTGTGGATCGTTTTCAGGGCCGGACCTATAGTACAAATAATTATTGTGGATTGTTTTTAAGTCCCCTAATCAGGCTTGGTCCTAGGGCATCCAATAATAGTGGGCTTCCACTTAAAAGAAAATTAATATGCTAACCATTAATATTAGTGCAAACTTATTGTTTTAGATTTGTTTGATTCCTTATACAAGCAAACCACTCTTTGTTATAGTTGTATTAGATTTTTGCTTGGTTTCAAACACGAATAAAAGAGTATTGTTTATTTTTTTTTAGATACAAAGAACCTTTTTTTTATAATAATGATCATAATTGTCAATTACATAAGGATAACATGTAGACGAGCAACAAATTGCGCTGCCATCCCCTTCTGAATTGAAAACTCTAATCTGCTAAAAATAAAGTCTCGCCCCTGAGGGGTCGAAAAGTTGTTGTGGATCACACGCTGAACTCTAGCCAAGAACCGAACCGCCTCCGGCGCCAAGGAGCCGAATGTGTCAAACGCCAGGGGGACAAAGGCATGCTGATTATCCTCACAAGATTTCGCGTGTTTTTCCACCTTCTTTGACTCTGCTTTCAGTACCGCTTGCCCTGTCACAAACCTATTTTCCCAGAACCCGGCTAGGGGGATACACCTGTGAGATCGACACAAGAATGTTTCCCGCCCTCCCAACCAAAAACTAGCACGTCAGGCGGGCGTAGGGTGGACCTCCCTTCCGCCGAGTCTGTAAGAAAATTAACCGATGCCTCTTTCTTTGCCGAGATCCCTGCTCGTCTGAGAATATCCATTAACGCGTCTCGAACAAAGTCATGACGATGCTTAAACCCCGGCAACTCTCTGTAGTATAAAAGGTTAGAAACAAAGAAGGAAAAAGGATTTCAAAATTTTATGTCGTCTTAGACCTTTAAAAAGGTTGGAACCGTCTTGATAGATTTATAAAAATACATCCTCATCTTTTTTAACACATCGGTCTAACGTGTTATCAATGTCGACCAAATTCATATTAACCCACATATTTAATTTGATCATAAAAAAGTGGCCACATGAATTTGTATTTTATTGTAGGTTTGCATGTGGATTGGACACGTCACCGGTTGTGAGTGAAAGTGGAGAAATTGAAATGATCAGTGGCTACCAAAATCAAAACTCTTTGTGGTTGATTTTGACCTATATTTTCGAGGATTCAAAGGTATTTTTCTTTTAACAAAGTGTCTGCCGACTAAATTGATTCACCCCACTATGTTTTCTTTGGTTTTCAAAATGAAGATTAACACATAATTTCAGAGTTAATTGTCCGGATGATTCCTATGGTTTACGTTTTTTTTACGTTTAGTCCCCATCTTTTGGAAATAGCATGTATGCTTCCTGTGATTTGTTCGGTTGTTACTCGGATAGTCCCCTGACTAGATGATGATTAATTTTTCCAGTTAAGTTGATGAGAAATTACTATATTACCCTCCCCACCAACCCACTCTCTTCTCCATCAATTTTCTTCTCCACCACCTACCCCACCCACTTCATCTTCCCCACTCTAAACCACCCACCACCATCTCCACCTTTCACCACCACCATCAGCTACCCACCCCACTTCACCATAACCACCACTGCCACAATCACCCCCCGCCACCATCATCACAACTAGCGCACACACCGACACACACATAAATCCGTTCATACTGATGCGTATCAGATACTCAAAATCAAATTTCAATAACCAAAAGTTCAAATTCTAATCAATCGATCGGAAACCCTAAACAACGATCGGAAAACAGACTTACAAGGATTCGAGCGGCGAGAGAGTGAGACGAGAGGGAGGAGAGAACGACCTCAGCAGCGGCATGCTCCGCCTGCCGGAGAGTGGAAAAATAGTTAGGATGGGAAGTTGAAGCAGCTTCTCTGTGTTAGCTATTGTAGTTGATTCTTGTACATGTTTGTTCGTCGGAGAAAGTTGTTACGGTGGCCGGAAAGTTAGTGTTTACCGGAGGTGGAGAGAAGGAGAGTGTTTGGGATTTGGAGAAAACGAGAGTGGTTGTGGCAATGGTGGTGATGGTGGCGGCGGCGGTGGGTGTAGCGGGGGTGGTTGTGGTAGTGGTGATTACGGTGAAGTGGGGGTGGGTAAATGGTTGTGGTGGTGAAAGGTGGAGATAGTGGTGGGTGGTTTAGAGTGGGGTGGGTAGATGGTCCCTTTGGATGGAGAAGAGAGTGGGTAGCTGGGGAGGGTAATATAGTAATTTCTTATCAACTTAACTAGAAAAATTAACCAGCAGCGGCATGATCCGCCTGTCGAAGAGTGGAAAAATAGTTACGATGGGAGGTTGAAGCAGCTTCTCTGTGTTAGCTCTTGTAATTGATTCTTGTACATGTTTGTTTATCGGAGAAAGTTGTTACGGTGGCTGGAAAGTTAGGGTTTACAAGAGATGGAGAAAAGGAGAGTGTTTGGGGTTTGGAGAAAACGAGAGTGGTTGTGGCAGTGGTGTTGATGGCCAGTGCCGTCTCCGAGAAATCTCGAAACGTTTGGGGCCTGGAGCCACTAAAAATAAATCGGGCCCATATAATTTAAACACAATAATCATATATAAAAAAAAACTATAATATGACACTAATTGCAAGATTAAGACTATGACAACCACAAGCAACCACAAGCCCCAGGTAGAAGCAGTTTGTTTAATTTTTTTTTTTTGACCGTGCCCTCAATCTCTTTCACATTGGGTTTTCTTTTTGGGCTTATCATTGGGCTACATAATAACATAAACATACAATCCAATAACATATTACATAAACATATAGTATATAGGATTTTTTTTAAAAACTCTCTGGGCCCTCAAGAAGTTTGGGCCTGGGTCCAATGCCCTACCTGCCCATACTAATAACCGGCCCTGTACGGATTTTTTTGGTCACTCAAAGCTCATCTTAACGAAATGATCTTCATGAACGCATTTCTTCATGCTCTATTAGATGCATTTCAAAATGAAACCTTGAGAAACACATGCATGATCAAGTAAACACAAATCTCCATAAACTTTTTAAAAACGAAAACCTCTATAAAATTAACACTGATCTTTGTCATTTATATCCACATCCCATTGATTTAGAGGAAAAATTAATATGTTAGACTGTAAATTAGTAGAGCAAATTAAAATACTACATTAACAAGCTGCAAAAGATAATCTTTATCCCTGAAGCACATGTTTAAAATAAGATTTCTAAATAATCTTACTGCATTACAGCAAAAATTTATACGTTTATTAGGTTGCCTGCAAGTGGGATCCTTATCTTCTTGATCATATGCAACATCTTATTTTCATGGTGGAGTTTGTATTGATTATAATCTTTAACTAAGTGTATATTATTCAGAGTTCCACTTGGATACGATATTAAAGAATCGTGGCAGAAAAACTAGCAAATGATAGGCCACTATATGAATTTCCACTAGCATGAGACACCCCTCCATTCTCAGCCACAAATTAATTGCCGCTTTCACACTTGAGAGTGCGCTTTTTTAGTTACATGAAGTCAAACAATATTGAAACAATATTTCTGTTTATCTTTACAGCTTAAATATATGTATAATTTTGGTAATATTTATACTTCTAAACGTGCACATAATTCTTCACGGCAACATTTCGTCTCCTAGAGATCGGGGTTTCGTTTTTACTAGGTTAGGTTTCGCTAGTCAAAAGGGGGTAGCGGCGCAGCCAGTGGCGGACCCAGAATTTTTTTCATGGGGTGCGGACCATTTTTAAAAATTTTAGGCCCCAAGGTATATAAGTAAAAAATCGGTTCGTATCGGGTCGGGTCATGTAAAACAAAAGAACATCGAACTAAATTTATATAATCATCAAAAATATGTCAAACCATGTTACAAACATAATTAAAACGTCACCCTACGGGTCTTTGTTTTTTGAAATCTATCCAAAACATGGCTCCATAACATATTACATAATATATCAACTATTCAAACCCTAGAAATCATAATGTAAATAACCCTAAAAATCATCTAAACAACATATGCACCAAAAAAAGAAAAAGCCAAACATTCTTCACTAACAAATATAACCCACCAGATCTACTGTATGGTGTATGCGGCTATACAAAAAGGCAAAATATCATCACTAACAAAATATAACCCACCATATAACATAATGAAAAACAAAACGAAGCACGTGTCTACTGTCATGGTTAGTATGCGGCTAATATCAACCAAAAAATCAACCAAAATTCATCAAAAATAACAAAGAAATTTACCCGTGTTCGATCGTCGGTGGTATGGTGGCTGATTACGGTGGTATAGAGAGAGCGGGAGAGAATATGTAAGGGTTTTGGGCTTGTTTATTTTAGTTTAGTTTGAAATATTGTTGATTTGTTGGGTTTGTTTATTGGGCTAAGACTTAGTAGTGGGCTAGTTAAAGGTATTGGGTATTTGGGTTTAGTTATTTAGGTATTAAAAGTCATATAATTTAGGTAGTATTTTAAAAAAAATAAGAGTTTACTAAAAAAAATTTAAAATATAAATTGATAACACTTTTTACCTAAGGGGTGCAGACGAAAAATTCCAAGAGGTGCGGACGGAAAATTCCAAGGGGTGCGGACGGGATTTTCGACGGAACTTAGCACTAAATTTTTTTTTCCCGGGGGTGCGCCCGCCCACCCTGGCTTTCTCTTAAGTCCGCCCTTGGGCGCAGCTTGTTGCCCGCTTACCGGCTATCTTGGTGTAATTTGTTTCATATGATATAAAAATGTATATAAAATTATTTCGGAATGAATAGAGATTAATTGAACTCTAGTTTTGCGGGTCTGGATTAATTGAACTCTTTAGTTTTGCGGGTCGGTTTTATATACGGCTTGTCTTGTTTGCAGAGGTGCACAAATCAGGTTTTTCTTTCATGTAAGAAAGAATGAAAGAAAAACCTGATTTGTGCACCTCTACAAACAAGACAAGCCGAATAAAAAAAAAAAATAAGAAACTGACACTTTAAAATCTAAATAGAAAGGTAAATAAAATGTATGAGTTTAATGAAATTCACAATTAACGTATTTAACTGAAAACAAAATTATATGAAAGCAGAGAAATAATAGTGAATTTCACGCTCTATAAGAAGGGTAAACGAACTATGACTCTGGATCTAAATATGTTTTAATCCATGTCCGTGAATACAAACATTCACGAAAATGTGTTGCAGTTGTCATATCTACTACGACGGTATTCAATGGTCCCTCTTAGATTACCAATGGATACCCTAAACAATGAAATTAATATTATCATCGACAGATTACCAGCGGCGACCTACAATCCTACACTCGTATACCTAAACATTGATCATCATAGAGAGGCCTAATTTGTTATAACCTATCTATAGTAATCCGTTAGTGAAAGAGAAGATAATGCTCATTTGAGATTTGTGCCTACGCTTTCCAGTCGCGTTTCAGGGTGGAAAGGTTTTCCGACTGACTATTCCTTGATAACTCGTCAGGGATGGTTAAATATAAGATCCACGATCAAACCAGTGGGGTCCTTTTGCGACGGTTGTGCCCATCAGTTCGCTAAATCTGTCAGTTATATGGCAACCCAACATCAACAATCTCATTCCAAAAGACAGAATATTTGTTTCTTTCAATACCTATAACTATAATTTAAGTCTTTTTTCTCCCCAAACCTCCCTAGTTATACCCTCTTTGTTTACTTGGTTGTAAATAAAATATTGTTATTAGTCTCAAAATTAAAATCGCCAAACTTGCTCTTGGAATCCTCCTATGAGCTAGTCTAGACTAACAATATGTTGACAAGATGTGAACATTATTTACATGAGTTTCGTTTTAGCCCTATAAATGATCGTTTGTTACCTAGCTTTCTGTGTGAAACATAGCTGGAAAATAGAAGTGGTAGTGGGTTGTTCTCTTTGTGCGCAAGCTAGAAAACAAATTTGATAGTGTAGGTCACACATCATGGGGATTACATTGTGGTGAAAGTCACATCATGGGAACTACATTGTGTTATAAAGATAATTTAGTATGTGTGGGCATATAAGTCTAGATAGGAACTAATAACCATACACGTAAGTCATTAGAAAAACTACAGAAATATCACGTATGTTAGACTATACGGAGTCATGAGGGCAACGACAGAGCCCCCACCCTGCCATATAAGTGCCACGTAGACCATGTGAGTTTTGCCTTGTACATCAAAAAATGGGTGGTGTTAGAGGCATAGGGACTTTGAAATTTTACGTTAAAAAAAATCAAGGGGGTTAAACCAGTGGTCAAGGGCAACGCCCATGGAGATGTTGCCTTTGGCAAGGGGAAACGACCATCACAAAGAAGCATGGGGTGGTGTTGGGGCGTAGAGGGGCGTTGCCCTCCCCTCACAATTCCCCACACTGTGTGGTCTTACCAGTGGACAATTAATTAATCATACACATGTAACTTAACACAAAGGGTTGTTATTACCTAACTTAATTATACGATAAACCAACTCATTAACACATTACAAGACCCATTAGTGAATCGATCTTCATATCCATGTATTTTAATACAAAAAAAAGCTTGCTAAGGTCCCTTAGTGTACTGGTCATCATACGCAAGTAACTTGACACCAAATAACATGTTATGACCGCCAACAATCCCTATTATACCATCACCGTTGATCCCAATACCTCCAGCAATGTGAGATATCATGCTTCGATTCCTTCTCTTCGATTCCTTTTCTGAAGGTATGCATTTATTTCTCTATAATGTAATTACTTTTTATCGTCAACCAATTACTAGTTAATTAATTAATGTGCATAGATATTATCGTCATACAAGAAAAACTAGATGTGAATCTACATGCGATACGAAGGGATACGTAGACATAGAAGAAGGCATGAGCCGAGGCAATGCAAGCTAAACAGAAGGCCAGACGGAGAACAGAGCAAGCTTAGCTAAAAGCTAAGTCGATGGCAATGCATGAACTGTTCCGGACAACAATAAAAGATTTGTTGCACCAAAAGGGTGCGCCTAAAAATTCCATCGGGGACGCCTCAGTAAAATCCATCTGAAAAACATTACCCACACCTTGTTTATTGGCGACAGGACCTACCTTCACCAACAGATGCACCGATAAATTTGGTGAAATTCAGAATGTTTTGTGTTTCGCTCTATAGTGTCTGAGATATTAATATGGAAGATATGTATCATTTTTGTGGTTAAAATATATATCAACTTCAAGGCATTATACGTGCAAATGTTCTTTTTTACTATATAAAATAGTTATTGACTAAAATCAAGGTTTATGTATTAGTGGTTCAATTATTAAAGCCAAATTCATAATTCAACATTGGTGGGGACAGAAAAGTTGTAATTTTCACACACCACATTTCAATACCGAAATACAAATATTCTTAATCATGAATCCAAGTGTCCACTACAAAAAAAAAAAAAAAAAAACCAAAAAAACCAAAAAAAACCAAAAAAAAAAAAAAAACCGGTTTAGTTATTCACCATCCCTCTTAGTTAGGACTATAAATAGACCTATTCCTTCTTCAGGAATCATCAAGCAATAATAAGCTAAGCACTTTGTTTGCTAAACTAAGGCTTTCATTTGGAGTTCAAATATGGGGAAACTGGGGGCATTGGTTTTAGCTAGTTTTCTACTAGTTGCAACTTTAGTCAAGGTGTCCGAGAGTAGAGTGGCAAGAAAGGACTTGGGTTTGGATTTGGGTGGGATTGGAATAGGTGCCGGAATTGGAATTGGACTCGGAGGAGGTGGTTCAGGGTCTGGTGCAGGTGCAGGTTCATCAGGGTCTAGCTCATCCTCTAGCTCCTCAAGCTCGAGTTCTAGCTCAAGTTCGGGTGGAGGAGGAGGAGGGGCAGGGTCAGAAGCTGGCTCGTCAGCTGGTTCTTATGCTGGATCTGGTTCAGGAGGTAGGGGAAGAGGAAGAGCTGGCGGTGGTGGTGGAGGAGGTGGTGGTGGCGGTGGAGGAGGAGGCGGTGGTGGACGCGGAGGAGGGTCGGGTGAGGGTCATGGAGAGGGAAGTGGATATGGGTCTGGACATGGAGGTGGTGGAGATCGCAAATAAAGTGATTGATAAGTGTTTTTTTTTTTTTTTTTTCTTGAAAGATATATGAATAAGTTATGCATGTATGCATGCATGCATTGAATGGTTACTTGCGTATTACGTAGCTTCTAACATATGAAAAGTGTCATGTTGGGTTGGGTCTCATGATTGTAGTGTCATTGTAAAATTTGGTTTTCTTTTTCTTTTGAGTGTAATATTGCTTTCAATCAATAATAAGTTATTACTTATTTAGCTATTTTTATTACAATGTGTACTATTGCTTTCAATCAATAATAAGTTATTAATATTTATTTAGCTATTTTTATTACAGTTTTAGTTTATTGATTCATTCATTACTTAGGTTAGAAAGTTCTGTATTATTAAAAATATTTTTTAAATAACATATCATATATTTCAAAGATACTTTATATAAAATTAAAGAATATAGTTTACGGTGTAATCATATTATTTATCAAACTAAAGAAAATCATTATTATTTAATAGGAGAGAGGTAGGATAAACAAAATCTAGACTTCACGAGAAGTCGACGCATGACATCCAATATTTAATAGGAGCGAATGGCATGAAAACTAACTTTTAGGTGTCCTACAAAGTTGACACGCATCCCCCATTATTTTTATCTGTTAGATATAGAAGATAGAAGATTAGAATTTGATAACCCGACAATTATAAAGGTTTGGTTAATGGAAGAGGTGGTTCGGTTAATTCGGTTAACCGTTGGCTTTAGACGTGGATTAGTTCAGACTAGTTTCAATTAATAAAATTATATCTTGATTTAAATAGAAAATATATCAATCCTTATAATTTATGAAATACTCTTCTCCCTAATTGGTTTTTGCCATATTCCATTCGCCTCTTGGGGTTCGGTTAGACTTCTTCTATGGTTGCATGGCGGGGAGAGAAAAGGAGGAAGAAGAATGGAGGGATGTTTCAGAACGCCGGAACCGTAAAGAGAGGAACGCGGAAATAAGGACAGACAGGAACGTTACTAAGTACTATGTCACTAACCTTCCCTTCGGTTGCACTCCGTGGGAGGTGACGGATTTTCTTGGTTATTATGGGGATATTGTGGGGACGTGCATTGCAAGGAAAAACGATAGAGATGGGAATCGGTTTGGTTTTGTGTCCTTCAAGAACGTTAAGGACGCGAAAGACCTGGAGCTTCGGATGAACGGTATCAAGATGGGGAGACACATACTTAAAGTTAACAATGCCAAATTCGCGACGGAAAATGCAGGTATTATGGAGGCCGCTGCCCAGCATAAGCCGACGGCTGACTCTGGGATTATGGGGAAATTTCAACAGTCACAGAACTCAGCCCCTGACCTTAACAACTTCAGACAAAATGGTGGGAGTTCTTTCGCGGATATGTTCAGAGGTAATGGACTTGGGAGTGGAACTACGCTACTCCGACAGGAGGTAAGATCGACAAAAACTATTGAAGTCTATGAGGATGTTAAAGCCTTCCTATAACAACCCTCCTAAAAATATTTCCAACACCCCTAATATGTTTAGAATGCCCCTATACGTCCTAAAATACATCCCGTATATGAAAACGGACCCTAAATACCTTTATTTTTATAAAAAATAAATAAAAACAATTTTTAATGGTCCCTGGCGGCCCGCGATAGAGCCACCTAAGGCTTACGCGGGGCGCGACAGCCTTGCTACGCAGCTTCGTGTCAAGTCTATATGGGTGACCGGACCAACCTACGCCCTAGATCCCCTCCGCCGCGGCCCGCGAAGGCTAAGCCTTCGGCTTACACGGGGCGCGACGATGTGTCTGATCAGCCCTATAAATGGATTCGATCGGCTCTCATTTTCAGTCGCTCATTCACAACTTTCTCTCTCAAATTCTAAAGTGTAGAAGTAATACCCGGGCATTTTACCCCCCTAAATAACGAAGTTCTGCCTCGTTGTAAGTATCATAACCCCCGATTACGTATTAGATACGCTGCCCGATTGATCTAGGGTTCCGTAACGGCTGTCGAGGTTCTGCCCGACGTAGTCGTTGGAATTCTATCTCGGGGAGGGTATTACTAATGTAAATATTGGGTTATTATACTAACGCGTGTGCATTGTGTAATTACTAGATAATCACCAGGAAATCACAGAGGAAAACCCTAAGATAGCAATGTGAGTAATCCTCCTTTTGCAAACTGTTTTTACAAAACCTCAAATGTTTTACATTATATTAAAGAGTGATTGAGTATTTGTATTCTACAATTATCGTCGGTATGTTGGGTTTTGTATACAAAATTTGTTACTACACTATGAGTAGTAACATGACCACAAGTCGGGTTGACAGTACCGTGAGTGGTAATTAAAGTAGAAAATAAACAAATGTAATTGCGCGACCGCCCTTAATGCTGTAAACGGTTTTACTTGTCTTGATTAAACTAGGATTCACTCACCAGTATTTCCTACTAACAAAATATTTTTAAACGCGTTTCAGGTAACAAAATGTGAAAGCCAAATAAAAGCCAGCTGGACAGCACTCAAGGCTTGGAAAAGTGGCTATAAAGTTACCTAAAATAAAGAAGATGTTTTATTTAAATAAAATAGGGTTTATCCCTATGAAAATGTGTGTACTGAAAACTTGGGAACTTCCCACGTGTTTAATATTATAAAAGTGTGGCATTTTACTCTGATGAAATATTTCCTAACTACGGTCCTGATGAAATTTCCGCTGACAAACTGATAAACACCGATACCACTGAAACTGGCCGCGGTCGCCCGTTCCTGGGTAATTAGGGGACGGTAGTTGCGACAGAAGGTGGTATCAGAACTAAGTCACTGATTCAGCCACAGAAGTGTTCCGCTGACACCAAGATATTATTCAATATGTTAGGAAATTATTTACTGAACTACGTGCATATTTTATTGTTTTGTGTTATTTGACAATTTGTTAGTTTACAGTATGAGCGACCAAGGACCTTCAGACGCTTACCGTCAGTTGTCCAGCTCACCTAGGGACGAAGGCACCTCTTCACAGCCTACCCTCTCAGGGTATTCGGCTGACACTGAAGTGGGATTTTCGTGTTCAAAGCCCAATCTGAAGAGCCATTCCCTCATAAGAAGAGAGGATGGTTCAGCAGAGGAGCCCATGAACGTAGAAAAAGGATGAGAAAACTTCAGCAGCGTGCTTTAGCAGCCGCGAATAAAGAAACAAATGCTCACACTCAGGATATGCTTAATAGGAGTCTAGCAAATTTTCATATCTTAGCAGCTACATCTGCAGACCCTAATCTGGAACAACTCATAGCACCCCAACCATTACCACTATTTCCCACACAACCTATGGATTTGGAACCAAACCCTGTAGATCAAATTCCAATTCCTGATTTTGACCCAGCAGAGATACCTAGAGTACCAGCACCCCATCCCCCAGACTATGACCCATGGTTTGATGACCATAGAGATTATGAACAACGCTACCCAATACCAGATGAACCTATGCCAAACCTAGCAGCCTACCCAAACCTGGACCCCCTGGACCCATATTATGATAACGACCAATTCATCAGGGAAATCCTATAAAACCCTTACCCACCTGAGGAACCCACGCCCCAGTTCCCAAACCCAATACCAGCACCCGCACCACCCATGAGCACTGAGAATGTACAAAAACTCTGAACCTTTGGTGAGGAGATTTTAGAAGGAAGTGAGAGGATGAGGCAGATAGGGGAGCAACTCGTCTGGAAATATGACGAGCGTAATATGGACTTTTGGATGAACCCGTACCATTAATAGTAGTAATAACATATATATATATATATATATATATATATATATATATATATATATATATAATATATAATATATAATATGTGTGTATGTTTGAAAAAAAATCTAGATAACAGCTACAAATGCATACTAGTATTGTATTTTCAATTCCCATTGTATTTGTAATAGATATAGATGCATAATATAAAATAGAGTAAAAGTCGCAATGTTCGACGATTTTGATCAATATGCTTGTTATGTGGTTGGTTGCATTAAATGGTATCTTGTGATATTAATATGTGATAAATGTTTAAAATTCAGATGGAAAAACAAAGTGAATCAAGAAAACCAGAATAACGATAACCAGAACAACAATAATAATGGAAACCAAGTGGATAATAGTGCAATCCAACACATAGTGGCACAAGGAATTATAGACGGGATGCCATATATTATCAAAACAGTTAAAGAAGCGGATAATAAAAGTAATAATGGTAGTAAGCGACCTACTGAACCAGAACACAGCGTAAACAATGGACCCATACTTCAAGTGCCCATTCCCAAAAGAAGAAGAACCATGTCTTATGGTTGTTCTTATAAAGAATTCTGGTCTTGTAAACCAATAGAATTCTCAGGCAATGAAGGACCCATTGCAACTTTACCTGGATAGAAAAGACTGAGGCAATCTTAAAAATAAGCAAGTGCGCAGAAGAGGACAAGATAATGTTTGCTTCCAATCTGTTTAAGAACTCAGCCTTAGAATGGTGGAACACTATCCTCCAGTCTAGGGGAAGTGACGGGGTTTATAATATGGAATGGGAGGAATTTAAAAACATGGTTGAAAGGAAATTCTGCCCCCTAATGAAAATGAACAGATAGCAAATAAGTTCTTAAACCTCAGAATGACTGGAGTGGATAGTAAGGGTTACACTACTACATTCTTTGAATATGCTAGAATAGTGCCAACCATTACATCACTAGAACCAGTATTAATCTCCCGTTACATATGGGGATTAATCAGTGAGATTAGCCATGTAGTCAAGGCAGCTAGACCCCAAACTGTCACACCCCCAAAATCCACACGTGGAGTATCACCGCTTGGAGGCATGACATGACCAGGATCAAGCCACCAATCATATTGAACAACGTAATAAATTAGATAAAATCAACCACAATATGATTGGCGTTCAAACAACTAGTTAACCAAGTTCAAATTAAACAGCGGAAGCATAAGACATGAAACCAAAACATAAGTTTAATAAGTTCATAAGTTTAAATGTTTAACATAGGACTCGACAGTCCATATCCCACAACGACCTCCTCCTCGTGCAAGCTCCATAAGCATCTAACGACCTGCAAGGCATGTAACAACAAGTCAACAACAAAGTTGAGCGAGTTCACAGTAGGTGTTCGTTACAAAGTAGTTTTTCAAGAACTATAAGTTTGTTTAAAACTACAAGTTAAATCAGCTTTCCTTTTTTTCCAAAACATGAACGGTGGGGGCTACCCCATATTGTAAAACCACTAGACAAGATGTATATATAGGTGTCCTTCCCAATCCGAGAACAGAGGTACGTATTGAATACGTAGGTTTAGCGTAGGTGCCCTTCCCAATCCGAGGACAGTGTCACACCCTGGCTTTTGCAGAAGCGTGGGTTTATTTGGTGTGACTTCTTAATACCATAGCAACAATCATAACACTGCTATATGAAAGTAAAACACATGATGTTCATCCATTCATTAAACTTAAAGACACCACAACGTCATTGTCTAAAATATCGACACACAAAACAAGTTACAACCAAGACAAGATTAAAGCGTTTTCACATGACACAACAAAAGACTTAAGTAATACGTGATTTAAAGACATGTAACCGTCCAGGTAAGGGTTACACCTCTAAACCCGGATGACATCGTTATTCACTACGCAGCTTGACACAATAGCATACTTCCCAGATCCATTAATTTCCTGAAATACATGTATTTTGAAAAAAATCAACAAAAGTTGAGCGAGTTCATGTAAAAGTGAGTATGTATAAACCTTCAAAGTATGAATAAACGTCCCTGGTATGTAGCAATAAGGAAAAAGAGATCACCATTGGGTTGCAAAGCCAATGATATGTGTGAAGTGATGCAGGAAGACTCAAACCTAGCAAATTTGTGCGTCGGGCTCAAAGTCACCCCATGGTCCGTACTGTGGACTCAGGAGCTGGGCTCGCTACACCCAAATAGATCTACCGCTCATGACCCTCGGTCCTACAACGAGGATTAATGGCCTTAAGTTCCACCTACCCACTCACATGATCTAAGTAGTAAACCCTCCTTAAGCTAACCATACCATGTATAAAATGTCTGTAATAATTGTAACATGTATTCCACCCCCGAAGTATAAAACTGAAAACTGTTAAGAGAAAAGGGGGACATGAACTCACATTATTTTGCAGGCGATTTCGAATACGCAAGTCAAGATTAAAGTGTCTGATAATAAGGACTCAAAGTTGTCCTAATGAATCGTACAAGAATAATGTATCAATATTGAGGTCATATAGTGTCGACGAGATTTGTTGAGTATTTATTGTATTTGATAGAGTTTGGATTTACTAAAGGATCTTGTGAATTATTTATGAAAAATATTTGTTTATCATAAATAATAAAATTGTAATAATGTACAATTGATTTAATATAAACATTTGTAATAATAAATCAAATATAATTATATCAAATCTTAATAATTAAAAATAATATTTTTAATTATTAAACTTGAATATTACTGACTTAATATAATTATTAGGGTCTTGGAATCATTTTAAATAAATAAATGAATTAAAATGATTATGATAACAATAAATAAGTTTATATAAGTTTAATTATCTAAATAATTAAACATAATAAAAATTCAGATTCTAAATTTATATAAACTCAGAATAGTGCATCTTTTGTCATAAGAATAATTTTGGATCAAAATTATATAGTTATATAATTTAATTACATTACATTAAACTATATAAATAAGTATAAATACTGATTTATTTATATAAATATCAAATTTACATAAAATATCAGTAACAAAATTATTTTTATAAGGTTTACCACTCAAAATAATTATCATAAAAATTTCAGTAATTAACTCATGAAAATAAATTTATTATAAATTTTTAAATGTTAAAACTGTTTTTAATTAAATAAAATGGTTTTATAAATATTTTGAGTAGTATTATATTTTTAGTAAATACCTCAGTATTTAAAGTAAGTATGATAAAATTTTCGGACTTAAACTGATTATAACCGATTTATTAGAAATTAATGAATAAAACTGTTAAATAAAAAGAAAATAAACAATAATCACTATTTATCATCTTCCCCAAATTCGGTCAAACCAGAAAGTCAACGCATCCAAAACTCGATCAAAACTGGGTTATAATTTAATTAACTTTGGGGAAACATTGTATAAGCATAAATGAACTAATTGAAACAATAAAAACGAACCGGTATTGGCTGGAACGGCGTATCGACTAAATTCCGGCGAGTTTTGAACTCCGGCGAGAGTTTCCGATCGGGTTTCGTCAAAAACAGTATGTTTAAGTGTTCTAATGGGTGTGGAAGATTTGTAAGAGTTCATGGAGCCTTTTATACACGAAAAATTTGATCAAACCGACACAAAAATTAGTGGATTAGTCCCACTTTTAATACTTTTTTTTAAACAAAAATCCCGATTAGTGCTCGTTTAATGCGTTCTTAGTGCGGATTGTTTAAGGAAAAGTATTATAATCATAATGGGTTAGGTCAAGAATGATGAAGGAAGTGGAAAAATTCGGTTTTGGTCGAAATTGGTGGATTTTGGTCGAAATCCGTAACTGTAGTGCTGTGCATATATTTCAGCATTAATTTTAAAATTAATATAAATATAATACTATCCTAATTAAAACACAAGTGAGTTGGTAGACCAGCTGGTTGGGGCTTGTGTTTGTGGGCGGAGGGTCTCGAGTTCGAATCTCACTTGCGACCGGTTCAACCACATTTTTTTGATTAATTTTGAAATATTTACACTTTGGCCCCTCAAGTTTCATTTTATACAAAAACAGTCCCTAAAGTTTCAGAAATTTACAAAATCAGCCCCTGAACTTTCGAAAAATATTCAAAACAGACCCTGAAGTTTCGAAAATATGCAACTTTGGTCCCTGAAGTTTCGGAAAATGTCATAAATGGTCCCTGTATTAGTCAGTTAGTTAAACTAACAGGGTTAAGTTTTAAAGAAGGATTTATTATATAGGGATTAACTCAGTTAACATAATTCAGTTAAAATGAGTTTCTAAAACTCAGTTTTAGTCCCTAGAGTTTAAGTTTGAGAAAATGGCCAAATGAACCTTGGACTTTTATTTCAAAAATATCTATTTATTTCTTTTATTAAATAAGTTTCAAAAATTACCAAAAAGAACCCAAAACTTATAGTTTGAAAAAAAATGCACTTTTAACCCTTGTATTTCTATAGTTTCAAAAAAAAAAAAATGACAACTTAGTCCCTAAACTTTGTACTTTCAAATAATGACGGTTTTAGTCCTCGAAATTAAAAGTAAGCAAGTTTCAAAGAATGTCAAATAGGTCCTTCAACCTATTGTTTGTCTATGTGTTGGCATTGTCAGCATGTTTCTGAGTTATCCGTTCACTGTGCTAACTGTGTTTTGTGCATCATGTTTGTCACTAAAGTTTGTATGTAATGAGTGGAGTGACAGTATGAAATGTGATGCATATGTATGTAAGTTACAGGAATCAGAAAGCAGTTTACGTTATCAGTAGTAATCAAGCACAGTCATTAGGCACGTAATTAAGATTAATTAATTGTACAGTACCTGTAATTTTGAGGGTTGTCACAGACAGAGGTACATATAAGAATACGTAGGTTTAGCGCTGGTGCCCTTCCCAATCCGAGGACAGTGGTACGTAGTGAATATGTAGGTTTAGCGCTGGCGTCCTTCCCAATCCGAGGACGGAGGTACGTAGTGAATACGTAGGTTTAGCGCTGGCGTCCTTCCCAATCCGAGGACAGAGGTAAGTAGTCTAGTAGTGGTGAAAGTACAAGTTCCGTCTTAGCTATTTAATCCCATTCCCAACCCACCGGGAATCCCATGCCTTAAGAGTGTGAACTCACCTTTGGTTGCTTGGTTTGACTCTATAAAATAGCTAGCAATCGGTGTTGGTCAATCACATCCTAGTATGATTACCACTTAGTTTATTAGTGACTTCAAATAAGCACGAAGTTCCTACACACATCTACCACAAAACATGTACTCACTTTAATAGTTCATGCCCATATAAACATTCCACTTATAGCTACTCAAGAGCAAGCATAAGATATTGCACATAACACTTTCATTGACATATAACATGTTAGATCATCCTCAGATAACATACCCTATATTTAGACACGCAAATTACTACTTATGTCATTTCAGCTTTAACATCCAAAACTAGGTTGTTTTCGGGCATTTTAATAAAATAGTTAACTTACTCCAAAAATTCCCAAACTTTTACAGAATGTTTTAAACATTCCAAATATTACTGTGTAAAAATATCGGGATCCAATTCATTACCAAAATTTTATAAAAATTCATTTACCGGACTAGAATCAGATTCATCACTTTCTGACTGCAGTCAACGGAATAATTTATTTAAAATTCATCGTAAGTCCAATTGATGAAATTCTAGTTGGAACATTACAAAGACATCAGTGGTCATCTACAATATAAATTTCATGAGCTAATTCTACACAGATTTCAAGTTATGACGAAAAACATAACACACATTTTCTGCAGTAAAAACGCAGCTTTTGCTGCTGTGAAAAACGACCCCTTTAAAAATAGCAAACGAAGTCCAAAATTTATGATTCTAGTGCCATTAGAACCGTATTTTGAAATAACACATTATAGACTCAAGAAAATCATTTTTTTGTTAAGTTACGACCCGGTTACAGCCGACTGAAGGCGGCTGTAATAGTTTGACAGTTTCCTGTTTTCAGCTTATAGCGCTCTAACGCAAGTTCTATTTGTTCCGTTAACATGCTTAGTGATCAACAACAAAATTTCTTAGTAATCAACAAGCAAGCATCAACATATACCAAACAACATCATACTATCAACACTTCATCATGTTTCATATTTATGTAAAGCTTTATGTTCATGTTTCTTGTTTAAACCTTTTAGTGTTCTTGTGATATACATCATACTACATCTTTTAACTAATCAAAATAGAAGTGAACAAACGTTAAACAAGGACTTACAACTAGCTCAAAGCTAGGGAAGATCACTAGAGAAAAATATGGTGAAAAAGGATGATGAAAGCTAAGGATGAAAGCTCTTCAAGTTCTACAAGCTCCAAGTTCCTTTAATCACCTCCTAGTATTTGAAACAAGCATGAAAATGGTTGGATGAGGGTTGTAAGGTGGTGGTGGTGGCGGTTCTTGATGGAGCCGAGAGGGAAGAGGGAGAGATGAGGGAGTTGAGTGTGAACTTTGTGAAGGAATGATGAAGTGATCTAGATTAGATATTTCACCATACTTATACTCATCCTATCTAATATTTTGTTCATCCTCACAAGCAATATCTAAATAAGATATGAGAATGAGATCTAGTAGTTTGGTGGTGATCTTGGTGGGGTCCCTTGGTGACCGAAATTGAGTATGGGGGGGGGGGGGGTTAATTGTAATATTTGATAACAAGTTGGTAAATATTAGTTCCATTTCAAGTGTATATTTAGTTTACTAGATATTTTAGTGGGTGGTATGGTGTTCGGGGATTATAACTAGCCAAGAAATAATTAAACAATGTGTTTGACAAAATCTTGGTGTCCCGGGTAATGTCCGGTTGTTCGGTTAGATACCGTTCCATTAAAGTGCTAAGTTATTTCGTATAGTGACTTTTATGTAACTGTTTGTAACCCTTTTAATTCCTAACACTTAGGAATGCATACAGGACCATTTAGTTAATTTTCTGCACAAGACTAGTATGTCAACAAGCACATGTAAGTGTGACGCAGTAATCAGAAAGCAGTTAAGTAATTCAGCACAGTCATCAAGCACTTTAATTAACATTAATTAATCGTATGGATACATGTAATTATGAGGGTTGTTAGATTCTCCCCTTGTTAAGAAAATTTCATCCCGAAATTTAGCACGTGGTTACTGAGGAAGCTAGTTAAGTTGCGTGGTTTTTCCTGGGGTGTCACATCATCCCCCCGTTGGTTTGGAATTTCGTCCCGAAATTCTACAGTAGCTTCAGCCTCAGTAGTGGTTGCACTTTTCTTAAACAGTTGGGGATACTTGAGTTTCATTTGGTCTTCTCGTTCCCAGGTAAACTCTGGGCCACGACGGGAGTTCCAACGAACTTGAACAAGGGGTATTCTGGTACGCTTGAGAATCTTAACATCTCGGTCTATGATTTCAACTGGTTCCTCGACGAATCGTAACTGATCGTCGATTGTGAGCTCCTTTAAGGGAACTATGAGGGTCTCATCTGACAGACACTTCTTCAGATTCGACACATGGAAAACATTGTGAACTCCGCTGAGTTCTGCTGGTAGATTCAACTTGTAGGCGACTTTGCCAATTTTCTCAATGATTTCAAACGGTCCGACATAAAGCGGATTGAGTTTGCCTCGTTTGCCAAAACGAACTACACCTTCCCAAGGTGAGACTTTGAGTAGCACCCGATCCCCAACCTGGAACTCGAGTGGTTTCCTGCGCTTATCAGCGTAGCTTTTCTGACGGTCACGAGCTTCCGCCATTCGTTGTCGTATCTGAGCAATCTTCTCGGTTGTATCTACTACAAGTTTGGGGCCTGTGATTTGACTGTCGCCAACCTCTGCCCAACAAAGAGGTGATTGGCACTTCCGTCCGTACAATGCCTCGAACAGAGCAGCCTGGATGCTGGTGTGGTAACTGTTGTTATACAAAAACTCCACTAACGGGAGGTGTTTTTCCCAGCCATTACCAAAGTCGATTACACATACCCTAAGCATGTCTTCAAGGGTTTGGATGGTGCGTTCAGATTGCCCATCCGTCTGTGGGTGATATGTCACACCCCAACCGATGGCGGAATCATCGGGGCGCGACACTGAGCGAAACAGATTGTCCAGAAGTTTCCATAACAACTATCATTACCATTTAACTAAAGCAATACGTCCCATACCGTATCTTAAATAGCAAACAAGTTATTACAGACAAAAACTAAACAAATATTCTGTTCCGACAACTCAGATTTAAACATAACAATTTATTCATTGGTTTCTAGGACTCCAGTTCCTAGCTTCAATTTCATCACAGCCCGAGAAGCATATAAACAACCTAGGCACCTGTCACATACGTTAAAATAATGTCAATACATAAAATGTAAAGGTGAGCATACAAGTTTGATAATAGCATATAGAGTTCGAATTTGTTTACGCATAACCAGCACGTACACATAGTGAAATGAAGCACGTTAGTTATCGACATAGATCCATCGATACCAGTGACTGCGGGTTGACTGCCCGAGGCAGTTCGCAATACACGATTACCACTGTAATCCATGCAAGTAAAAGATCCTTAACAACCCCCGTGTGAACGGGTGCCGAGTCCAAACTATAGTACTATCGTTGCTAAGGCAGGTAGACAGCATTCCATGTGTAAACATAACAAACAAGCATTCATAAGCCACGTATAACATGCATTAATGGTTAAGCGTTAAAATAGCTTGAGTAGTGTGATAGTTGTAGTTTGAATAGTTGTAACGTATGTAACACCCAAAAGTGCTAAAGCAAAAAGGGTTCGAGTATACTCACAGCGGTATGGATTGAAGGGAGCGCTTTTACAGCGAGTACGGTTAGCCTGAATAGATTCGATAACGGAACGATAAGTGGCACGTAAAACAGTACGAGTGAGAGTGAGAGTGGGTAGGATGACTGATCGTGCGGATCAGTTATCCGTGAGTAGAAGTCATCCGTGCGCATGACCTATCCGTGCGGATGGTGATCCATCCGGATAAGCTATCCGTGCGCACGACTGTCCGTGCGGGTGGTAACCCGTGCGGACGAGTTGTGCGTGCGAGTGACTTATCCGTATGGTTAAGTTGTTTGTGTGGTTAAGCATTCAAGTGGATTGTTTCTTCCTAAGATGTGGTTGTGTATGATGGCTTGTGCTTTGGAGTTTTCGTTGTAGCATTTAGAAAACACATAAGTGTTTCTACCTTTCAAGCCGGTCGCGCGGACGACAGTCCGTGCGTATGGTAGTCCGTGCGGGCAGCCTGTGCGCGCGGGCAAAGGCAATCCGTCCGGATAGCCTGTCCGTGCGTACGACTTGGCCGTGCGGATGATGATTGTTAGATCTTATTTTAAGGCCTTAGTATCTCATGATCTGAAGAGTAATCCATTCAGAGGTTGTCCGTCCGGATTGCTCGTTCGTCGATACCCAAACCTTGTTTGGAAAGTGGAGCCCAAGGGTAGTCCGTGCGGGTGACAACCCGTATGTATGACCTGTGTGTGCGGATGGTAATCCGTGCGCACGGCTTGTCCGTGTGGACAGCTAGTCCGTGCGGACAGCTTGCCCGTGCGGACAACTGGTCTGGTTGTTCCGTTCGTCTACACTTGGTTTCTGTTGTCGTTTATCGAGACGTTCTGATTACGTGACAACCACTTGGAGTTGTGTTCTCACCCGCGTGACTAGACCGGTCAGGAACCACCCTAACTCGGCCTGTCGGCGACTCAGAACAGTCATTCCGGTTGGCCCCGAAATCAGTTGTCTATGGGTAGAATTCAGATCTAGGACTAGTGCATCACTATTAACGAGTAGAACACTAGAAACGATCAGATTCGTACCGATTTTAAGGGAAAAAGAAGGAAAGAACTTAAGTTTATTTCTTTCAACTCTTTTATCCTTAGAAAAGTTTAGATCTAGGTGAAGCTATTGTAAAACTTGTAGAAATCGTTTAGATCTGAGATGTTCTTGGTGGAATGAGGTCAAGCTTGAAGTTCATAAGAACTTCATGATGACGTCACTCGAGAATAACCTCAAATCCGGATGATTTCATGGTTAAAAGTGAAGATTTGAAAGATGGAAATGTGTAGAATTGTGTAGTGATCAAAGATGTACAAGAATTAGTGCAAGATCTTACCTGGATTGGGAGAAATCTGAGAAAAAGTGAAGAATGCGTGCGGTTCGGACGTCACTTTCCAAAAGTGGAAAAAGTGGAGAGTGACCCGTGTATTTATAGGATGCCAAAAAGGGAAAAGGGTGAGCCGTGCGCATGGCACGCACCCGGGTAGGCTATCCGCGCGACTGGTCATCCGTGCGGATTGGCAATCCGTGCGGATTGGCATCCGTGCGGATGCCGCATGCCTTGGTGTGTTCGGTGCGATGTTGCTTCGATTTCGATTTCCGAGCGATTCGATAGGGTTTCCTAGTCAAATTACTTTCAGTCCCAACTACTTCTTATAGGGTTCGACTCGGAATTCGGGTTCGGGTTCGTTTATATTCGAGTTAGACTTCAAGTTCGATTGAGTTCGCTTGATTATCCCAACATAACATAAAATAAACATGCACAGGTAACACGTAAAGCACACACACACGTAAGTAAAATACATAGCTCGAGTTACGGTTCGATGTCGATTTGATTATCATAGCTTGGTTAACTTTATCGCATTGTTACTTTCCTATCGTTCACAGTCGTAGGTCGATTGAAATACGGTTAGTATGACTCGATTATTGCAATGTACGACATTTACTCCACATAATCTAAATATAATAGAAACAATTCTACGAGTCACGTCGCACGAAATCGGTCGTTGACCTTGACCTTGACCTTGACTTTCACTCGTGAGAACACGGGGTGTTACAAAGCCTCCCCTTGTTTAGGAAATTTCGTCCCGAAATTAAGCTGAAAGCTGTAACTAGTTCGTGAATCACGTGTGAGAGTTCTTCGTTTGGACCTTTGAAAATTGTCAAATTAATCGGGATTTTTCGGTTAAAATCGTTGATTTTTGGATATGATGTGCGAAAATATCTAATTTAAAAGCCTATAAAGTTTTAGATTTCAATTCGAAGTCGTTTGAGAGAAATCCTTTTTCAATTTCTAATTTTTCATTTTCAAAACCTTTTTCTTTTTCTTTCAAAACCTTTTTCTTTTTCTTTCAAAACCTTGACTATTGTAGGTCCGGATTTATCTCCGATTCGATTGCGTAACAACACGTTTGACGTGCGAAAATCCGTGTACGTGTGTGACTAAACATAATTGTATCGAGTCAAATCGGTCCTAACAAGTGGTATCTGAGCAGGTGCTCGATTGCTCAGATCAAACGCACTAAAATTTACTACAATCGTGATTCTATTGATTACTGAAAGCGTCGTATAAAGTACTAGAATCACTTTTCCTTTTTCTCTCTACTTTCTCTCTCTAGCCCTCATTTACAAGTATGCCACCTTGCATTTCTTAACCGGACATTACTTCTTCATTAAACAATTGTGGATACTTTGCCTTCATGTCACTTTCGAGTTCCCAAGTGAACTCCGCGCCTCGTTTGCCTTCCCATCGGACTTTCACAATAGGAATGCGGAGCGTCTGAGTTCTTTGGTTTTGCGATCCATGATCTCGACAGGCTTTTCCACGAAGTGTAATGTTTCGTTCACTTGTAGATCATCTAGAGGAACATGTAAGTCATGGTCGGCGATGCACTTTCGGAGGTTTGACACATGGAAAGTCGGATGGACATTGCTAAGTTCCTCCGGTAATTCGAGTCTGTAGGCGACTTTTCCGATCCTTTCAAGAATCTTAAAAGGTCCCACATATCGAGGCGCGATTTTCCCCTTCTTTCCGAATCGGACTACACCCTTCCAATGTGATACCTTTAGGAGTACGTAGTCACCAACGCCATATTCACGGTGCTTGCGCTTTTTATCGGCGAGAACTTTCTGTCTATCCCGAGCTTTCGCTAGGTTGTCTCGAATTTGGAAAATTTTGTCTGTCGTCTCTTGTAGCAGCTCCGGACCGGTTAGTTGCGAGTGACCGATCTCGTGCCACACAATAGGCGACCGACATCTTCTTCCATACAAGGCCTCGAAAGGTGCCATCTGAATGCTAGCCTGGTAGCTGTTGTTGTACGAGAATTCGACCAACCGAAGGTGTCTATCCCAATTACCACCGAAATCTAGAACACACGAACGGAGCATGTCTTCAAGTGTACGAATCGTTCTTTCAGTCTGACCGTCGGTTTGTGGGTGGAACGCAGTACTTAGATTAAGCGTTGTACCGAGCGCCGTTTGAAACGTTTCCCACAATCGTGAAGTAAACCGAGCATCACGATCAGAGATGATGTCACGAGGCGTCCCATGTCGACAAATGATCTCGTCGGTGTAGATTCGGGCTAATCGTTCTACCTTGTAGTCTTCTTGTATTGGCAGAAAGTGAGCTGATTTAGTCAAACGGTCAATAACAACCCAAATGCTGTCGTGACCTGATGACGTGGTTGGAAGCTTGGTTACGAAATCCATAGCTATGCTCTCCCATTTCCACATGGGGATTGGTGGTTGTTCGAGCAAGCCAGAGGGTCTTTGATGTTCAGCCTTGATTCTAGCACAGGTTAGGCATTTTCCGACATAGAGTGCGATATCCCGTTTCATACCCGGCCACCAGTACCTATAGCGAAGGTCATGGTACATTTTGTCAGCACCAGGATGAATAGAGTATCGGGATTTGTGGGCTTCATCCATGATAATCTGTCGCAGGTTGGTTCGCCTGGGAATCCAAATTCGGTCTAAGAAGTGGAATATCCCATTTGATTTGCTCACAAGCTGGGCTCCATCGTGGTAGATTCTTTCTTTCTTCAAAGTGCGCTCGTTGAAACATGCATGCTGGGCGTCGCGAATAAGAGCTTCGAGATTGTACTAGGCTTGAACATTTCGAGTGCTAAGCAGATAACTTCGTCTGCTAAGTGCGTCGGCAACAACATTTGCTTTGCCTGGGTGATAACGAATCTCACAGTCGTAATCGTTGAGAAGTTCTACCCATCGGCGTTGACGCATGTTTAGTTCCCTCTGATTAAAGATGTGTTGCAGGCTCTTATGATCGGTGAAGATCGTACACCTTGTACCATACAGGTAGTGTCGCCAAATCTTTAATGCAAAAACAACTGCGCCTAGCTCGAGATCGTGGGTTGTATAGTTCTTCTCGTGGATTTTGAGCTGACGACATGCGTAAGCTATGACCTTGTCTCGTTGCATTAAGACACAACCGAGACCAAGGTTAGAAGCATCACAGTAGACAATGAAATTATCGTTTCCGTCGGGTAGTGTGAGAACAGGAGCATTGCAAAGCATGTGTTTGAGGGTTCGAAAGGCAGACTCTTGTTTGGTTCCCCAGACAAAAGGCTGATCCTTATGAGTGTGAGAAGTGAGTGGTACAGCAATCTTCGAGAATCCTTCGATAAATCGCCGATAATAGCCCGCTAGCCCGAGAAAGGAGCGGACTTCAGTCGGGTTCTTAGGCGTAACCCAGCTCTTAACAGCTTCAATCTTCGCAGGATCGACGTGAATGCCCTGACTATTTACGATGTGACCCAGAAACTGAAACTCCCCCAACCAAAACTCGCACTTGGAGAATTTGGCGTAGAGTTGGTTCCCCTGGAGCAACTCGAGAACTAACCGTAGATGTTGCGCGTGTTCGGCTCTCGTTTTGGAATAGATCAAGACATCGTCGATGAACACGATGACGAAACGGTCGAGATATGGTTTACACACTCGATTCATCAGATCCATGAAAACTGCTGGTGCGTTTGTTAGGCCAAAAGGCATGACGACAAATTCGTAATGGCCGTAACGAGTGCGGAACGCGGTTTTGGGTATATCCTCCTCTTGTATGCACAGCTGATGATATCCTGAACGTAGATCGATCTTTGAGAAACACGTAGCGCCATGTAGTTGGTCAAACAAATCGTCGATTCGAGGCAGAGGATAGCGGTTCTTGATAGTCAACTTATTCAATTCCCGGTAGTCGATGCACATCCGGAACGACCCGTCCTTCTTTTTGACGAAAAGGACTGGTGCGCCCCAAGGAGAGGTGCTCGGGCGAATAAATCCTTTTTCAAGCAATTCCTGGAGCTGGGTTGAGAGTTCGCGCATTTCGGACGGCGCGAGTCGATAAGGAGCTCTGGCAATAGGATTAGCTCCAGGAATGAGATCAATGCGAAAGTCGATATCACGCTTCGGAGGTAGGCCGGGAAGATCCTTTGGAAAAACTTGAGGAAATTCTCGAACCACTAGAACGTCTTTTACTTTCTTCTTCTCTTTATTTTCCTTCTCCGCTGCTACGACGTGAGCCAAGAAAGCCCTGTATTCCTTGCGGAGATACTTGCTAGCTTGTAGGCATGACATGAGCTTGAGACCCTTCGAAGTAGTATCACCATAGACGCACAAAGAATCACCGTTGGCGAGCGAAAAACGAATCATTTTATCGAAGCACACAACTTCGGCATGGTTTTCGCGAAGAAAGTCCATGCCTACTATGACATCAAAGCTTCCTAGTTGCATTGGGATGAGATCGATCGAGAAGATGTGATTGTAGTGCAATCACGAATAACGGAGTTTACAGCGACGGTTCTTCCGGTAGCGACTTCAACATCGAATGCAGAGGAGAGTCGGGAACATTTACGACTAAGGAGTTTCTCAAATTCGAGTGACACAAAGCAATTATCGGCTCCAGTATCAAACAAACATGAAGCATAAATACCATTCACAAGGAACGTACCATTGACCACGTTGTTGTCGGCCTGGGCTTGACGCACATTGAGATTGAAAGTTCTGGCGCGTGCTGCCTGTTGTTGTTGTTGCTGCTGTGGTTGCTGCTGTTGCGGTTCTTGTTTCACTACCCTGTTCGGGCACATGTTGGCGAAATGATTCGGGTCGCCACACGTGAAGCATGCTCTGGCTTTGACTGCGGGTGCCGGAGGAGCTTGTTGACCCTGTGGGGCAGCGAGTAGAGCTTGATTGGCAGGAGCTTGACGAATACGGCAGTTGGCAGTAAAGTGGCTGTAGACGTTGCAATGAGCACAGAAGCGGCATTGAATAGCAGTTGGGTTATGATAGGTGCAAGTAGGGCAGAGTGGGTGTGGTCCAGTATATGCACGCTTGGCTGGAGGTGCATTGGCCATAGGCGCCGCTACTTGACGCTGTTGGGCAGGTACAACTTGGATCGGTGCAGCAGTAATTGCACAGTTCTTGTTGGTGGAGCTGTTCTTTCTCTTGTTCTTTCGCTTGTTGCTCGACGAGGTAGGTTCAGCAGTTGGTGCAGTAGCGGTAGCTTGATGCAGATGCTTGGAGGTCTTATCCCACACCCCAGCCTTAACCCTTTTGTCATTGATTTCAGCGGCCAGCAGATAGGTTTCTTCGATCGTGGCAGTCTTAGCCGCTTGCACGAAATCAGCGACGCAGTCGGGCAGGGCTCGAATGTACTTCTTGATGGTCATCTCAGGAGTCTTGACCTGGTCAGGACAGATAATGCTGAGCTGTTTGAAGCGAGCAGTAAGGCCAGCATTGTCTCCATCCTTCTGATGTATGTGCCAAAATTCATCTTCAAGCTTTTGACGCTCGTGAGGAGGGCAGAATTCCTCTAGCATGACTTCCTTGAGCTCATCCCACGACAAACCGTAAGCTGCATCATTCCCTCTCTTGTTCCTCTCGGCCGTCCACCAGTCCAAAGCACGGGACTGAAAGACGCCGGTAGCGTTCAGAAATCGAAGGTCATCAGGGCAACCACTTTGTCGCAGAGTAACCTCGATAGAGTCAAACCAGTGGAATAGTGCAGTAAGACCTCCTTCGCCTGTGAATTCTTTCGGCCCACATGACTTGAATTGTTTGAAACTGAAAGGTCTCGTGACAGCTTTGGGACCTTCAGTCCTCGACTCCTCGGATGATTTGCTGGCGTTCTCATAGACATCGCTCACAGCTTTTGCCACACTTTTCGCGATGATGGAGGCAAGACGTCGGTCCCTCTTTTCCTGACGAGAGAGCGTATGACGAGATCCAGACGACATTGTCTGCAATAGACATCGCCACGGAACTCAACACATGTATTCGAATCTCACCTCACACGTCTACTACTACTAAAGCTCAGTAACACGTACCATGTAAACGTATATAGTCACAAAATCACAAAATTGCACAAAATCACATAAACACATAGAGCACATAATTACATTGTTCCTAAATAGATAAGCACAACAGTAAGAAACACGTATATCTTAATCACTAAAAGTACATACGGGCATTCAAAGTATTCTAACTGCCCCTATTGTCGATTCGCTAGCGATGAGTTGTGTGTGTTTTTGTGTTTTAGCAGAAGCAATAGTGTCGGGTCGAAATCAATAGTACCTCAAAACGTTAACAAATAACAGAAAAATGCATAAAATTTTCATAAAGATCGATAAATCGAAGGTAGATTGTCTGCGGCTAATAGACTTCGACTAACCAAGTGGCTCGACTATTCGCAAGGATCCTGCACAATTACCTCCAGGACTATGCCTTTGCCTCGATTCTTGGGCGTTGGCGCAATTCCCATTGGTTATATTGTGCCTTTAGATCGTTGGAGTCCATCGAAATTTAATTTGGTGGAAGTTTTTGTATAAAAAGCGGGACGAGTCGTCAAGGTTAGGGTTTCACCCCTATCTCGCAACTTCCGTCCTCGTTTTTTATAAAAAAAAATTTGAGGAGATTATTCATCAAAATATGGATTTCACTCCTGATTTGGCATGATTCTCCTCGTTGTAGCTAAAACGCAAGCTGATTAGGCAATTTAGTCGAGAGTTTGCGGTTTTCACACCTATTCTCGGCCTTATTACCTGTTCTTAACTTGAAAATTCAAATGCAGTGATAGAAAAGAGTGAGTGATAGTGGCGAGTTTACGCGTACGTGTGAGTTGGTCTGTTGGTTCTTAACTATAGTCTAGGTCTCTAAGACTTCGACCTGGACTAGGTCGAGTCTTGCCTAATTCCCTATAGTTATGGCTCTGATACCAATCTGTCACACCCCAACCGATGGCGGAATCATCGGGGCGCGGCACTGAGCGAAACAGATTGTCCAGAAGTTTCCATAACAACTATCATTACCATTTAGTTAAAGCAATACGTCCCATACCGTATCTTAAATAGCAAACAAGTTATTACAGACAAAAACTAAACAAATATTCTGTTCCGACAACTCAGATTTAAACATAACAATTTATTCATTGGTTTCTAGGACTCCAGTTCCTAGCTTCAATTTCATCACAACCCGAGAAGCATATAAACAACCTAGGCACCTGTCACATACGTTAAAATAATGTCAATACATAAAATGTAAAGGTGAGCATACAAGTTTGATAATAGCATATAGAGTTCGAATTTGTTTACGCATAACCAGCACGTACACATAGTGAAATGAAGCACGTTAGTTATCGACATAGATCCATCGATACCAGTGACTGCGGGTTGACTGCCCGAGGCAGTTCGCAATACACGATTACCACTGTAATCCATGCAAGTAAAAGATCCTTAACAACCCCCGTGTGAACGGGTGCTGAGTCCAAACTATAGTACTATCGTTGCTAAGGTAGGTAGACAGCATTCCATGTGTAAACATAACAAACAAGCATTCATAAGCCACGTATAACATGCATTAATGGTTAAGCGTTAAAATAGCTTGAGTAGTGTGATAGTTGTAGTTTGAATAGTTGTAACGTATGTAACACCCAAAAGTGCTAAAGCAAAACGTGTTCGAGTATACTCACAACGGTATGGATTGAAGGGAGCACTTTTATAGCGAGTACGGTTAGCCTGAATATATTCGATAACGGAACGATAAGTGGCACGTAAAACAGTATGAGTGAGAGTGGGTAGGATGACTGATCTTGCGGATCAGTTATCCGTGAGTAGAAGTCATCCGTGCGCATGACCTATCCGTGCGGATGGTGATGCGTGCGGATGGTGATCCGTCCGGATAAGCTATCCGTGCGCACGACTGTCCGTGCGGGTGGTAACCCATGCGGACGAGTTGTGCGTGCGGGTGACTTATCCGTACGGTTAAGTTGTTTGTGTGGTTAAGCGTTCAAGTGGATTGTTTCTTCCTAAGATGTGTTTGTGTACGATGGCTTGTGCTTTGGAGTTTTCGTTGTAGCATTTAGAAAACACATAAGTGTTTCTACCTTTCAAGCCGATCGCGCGGACGACAGTCCGTGCGTATGGTAGTCCGTGCGGGCAGCCTGTGCGCGCGGGCAGAGGCAATCCGTCCGGATAGCCTGTCCGTGCGTACGACTTGGCCGTGCGGATGATGATTGTTTGATCTTATTTTAAGGCCTTAGTATCTCATGATCCGAAGAGTAATCCATTCAGAGGTCGTCCGTCCGGATTGCTCGTTCGTCGATACCCAAACCTTGTTTGGAAAGTGGAGCCCAAGGGTAGTCCGTGCGGGTGACAACCCGTATGTATGACCTGTGCGTGCGGATGGTAATCTGTGCCCACGGCTTGTCCGTGCGGACAGCTTGCCTGTGCGGACAACTGGTCTGGTTGTTCTGTTCGTCTACACTTGGTTTCTGTTGTCGTTTATCGAGACGTTCTGATTACGTGACAACCACTTGGAGTTGTGTTCTCACCCGCGTGACTAGACCGGTCAGGAACCACCCTAACTCGGCATGTCGGTGACTCAGAACAGTCATTCCGGTTGGCCCCGAAATCAGTTGTCTATGGGTAGAATTCAGATCTAGGACTAGTGCATCACTATTAACGAGTAGAACACTAGAAACGATCAGATTCGTATCGATTTTAAGGGAAAAAGAAGGAAAGAACTTAAGTTTATTTCTTTCAACTCTTTTATCCTTAGAAAAGTTTAGATCTAGGTGAAGTTATTGTAAAACTTGTAGAAATCGTTTAGATCTGAGATGTTCTTGGTGGAATGAGGTCAAGCTTGAAGTTCATAAGAACTTCATGATGACGTCACTCGAGAATACCTCAAATCCGGATGATTTCATGGTTAAAAGTGAAGATTTGAAAGATGGAAATGTGTAGTGATCAAATATGTACAAGAATTAGTGCAAGATCTTACCTAGATTGGGAGAAATCTGAGAAAAAGTGAAGAATGCGTGCGGTTCGGACGTCACTTGCCAAAAGTGGAAAAAGTGGAGAGTGACCCGTGTATTTATAGGATGCCAAAAAGGGAAAGGGTGAGCCGTGCGCATGGCACGCACCCGGGTAGGCTATCCGCGCGGACTGGTCATCCGTGCGGATTGGCAATCCGTGCGGATTGGCCATCCGTGCGGATGCCGCCTGCCTTGGTGTGTTCGGTGCGATGTTGCTTCAATTTCGATTTGCGAGCGATTCGATAGGGTTTCCTAGTCAAATTACTTTCAGTCCCAACTACTTCTTATAGGGTTCGACTCGGAATTCGGGTTCGGGTTCGTTTATATTCGAGTTAGACTTCGAGTTCGATTGAGTTCGCTTGATTATCCCAACATAACATAACATAAACATGCACAGGTAACATGTAAAGCACACACACGTAAGTAAAATACATAGCTCGAGTTACGGTTCGATGTCGATTTGATTATCATAGCTTGGTTAACTTTATCGCATTGTTACTTCCTATCGTTCACAGTCGTAGGTCGATTGAAATACGGTTAGTATGACTCGATTATTGCAATGTACGACATTTACTCCACATAATCTAAATATAATAGAAACAATTCTACGAGTCACGTCGCGCGAAATCGGTCGTTGACCTTGACCTTGACCTTGACTTTCACTCGTGAGAACACGGGGTGTTACATGATATGCCGTGCTCATGTCTAATCGAGAACCAAAGGATTTGTACCTAGTTTGCCACAACTCAGATGTAAAACGTGAGTCACGATCAGAAATGATGGAGGTTGGCACTCCGTGCCTTGATACTACTTCCTTTAGGTAGATGTCTGCTAGAGTAGAAAACTTGTCGGTTTCCTTGATAGCCAAGAAGTGTGCAGACTTAGTCAATCGATCCACTATCACCCAAATAGTGTCATTTCCGCGTTGATATCTAGGCAGGCCAGTAACGAAGTCCATGGAAATTTGCTCCCATTTCCATGTCGGGATCTCTGGTTGTTAGAGTAGGCCTGATGGTTTCTGATATTCAATCTTGACTCTTGCACAAGTCAAACATTTACTGACGTAGGTTGCTATGTTGGATTTCATGCTAGGCCACCAGTATGTAGTCTTTAAGTCATGGTACATCTTATCCAAACCAGGATGTACTGAGTAACGAGACTTGTGTGCTTCATCCATCACAAGCTCGCGTAAGTTTCCGTAAAGTGGGACCCAGATGCGCCCGTTGATATAGTAGGCGTCGTCTTCCTTTTGTTCTAACCGTTTCCTCGATCCTCGCAAGGACTCAGCCCTGATGTTTTTTGCTTTCAATGCTTCGACCTGAGCATCTCGTATCTGAGTAGGAAGACTAGATTGGATGGTAAGTTGTAACGCTCGCACACGTTTAGGTATAGTATCCTTTCGACTGAGGGCGTCGACCACAACATTGGCTTTGCCCGGATGGTATTTGATAGTGCATTCATAATCATTCAAGAGCTCGACCCATCGGCGTTGTCTCATGTTTAACTCCTTTTGCTTGAAGATATGCTCGAGACTCCTGTGATCGGTGTAAATGGTGCACTTGGTACCGTACAGGTAATGTCTCCATATCTTAAGTGCGAAAACAACTGCTCCCAATTCCAGGTCGTGCGTAGTGTAGTTCCTTTCGTGAACTTTAAGTTGGTGCGATATGTAGGCAATGACCTTGTCACGTTGCATCAACACGCAACCAAGTCCTTGGATGGAAGCGTCGCAATAAACCACAAAATCATCTGTGCCATCAGGCAATGAGAGGATAGGCGCGCTACAAAGTCTATCTTTTAAGTACTGAAATGCGGACTCCTGTACATCACCCCAATGATAGGTGACACCCTTCTGAGTCAGTGAAGTGAGAGGTTGCGCAATCTTTGAGAAATCCTTGATAAACCGTCTGTAATATCCCGCCAAACCCAAGAATTGGCGGATTTCTGTTGGTGTACGGGGTGCAGGTCAGTTCTTGATCGAATCAAACTTGGATGGATCTACATGAATCCCATCATTGTTTACCACGTGGCCTAGAAAGTGGACTTCGCGAAGCCAGAAGTCACATTTCGAAAATTTGGCATACAACTGCTCTGTTCGAAGAAATTCCAAAATAAGCCTCAGGTGTTGCTCGTGTTCTTCCTGACTCTTCGAATAGATCAGGATATCATCGATGAAAACTATGACAAACTTATCCAGGTAAGGTTTGCACACTCGGTTCATGAGATCCATGAAAACCGCAGGTGCATTCGTCAATCCGAAAGGAATAACCAGAAACTCGTAATGCCCATAACGAGTCCTGAATGTTGTTTTAGAGATATCCTCGTCTCGGACTATCAGTTGATGATAGCCTGACCTCAGGTCAATCTTTGAGTAGAAACTCGACCCTTGTAACTGGTCGAATAAGTCATCAATGCGTGGAAGAGGATAACGATTCTTTACGGTCACCTTGTTGATTTCGCGATAGTCAATACACATCCTGAAGGTACCGTTTTTCTTCTTCACGAATAACACTGGAGCTCCCCAAGGCGAAGAGCTAGGATGTATGAAACCCTTTTCCAAGAGTTCTTGTAGTTGCATGGACAGTTCTTTAAGTTCTGATGGAACTAGACGATAAGGTGCCCGAGCTATGGGCGCTGCTCCAGGAGCTAGCTCGATTTGAAACTCGACTTGTCGATGAGGCGGAAGACCAGGTAATTCCTCAGGAAATACCTCAGGAAAATCGCGTACAATAGGAATGTCTTCAATTCTCTTCTCTTCCATTGATGCGTCAGTAATGATAGCTAGAATGGTAGTGTGGCCCTTTCGCAAACACTTCTGGTCCTTAAGAAAAGAGATGATGCCCACAACGGCACCACTCTTATCGCCACGAATCATGAGGGGTTCTTCACCAGAACGAGGGATCCGAACGATCTTCTCGTTGCAAAGAATTTCCGCTTGCTGATGAGATAACCAATCCATCCCAATAACAACGTCAAAACTACCCAGAATGATAGGGATAAGATCGATAGAGAAGGTCTGATCAGCTAAGACGAGGTTACAGCCCTTAACTATGTGTGTGGCCTCAAGACTTTTAACGTTTGCTAGTTCTACCGTGTGTTTGGTGTTTAAAAGTGTTGGGGTGTGCTTAAGCATTTGACTAACTTTTAAGGACACATAACTAGTATCGGCACCCGAATCGAATAAAACAGTAACAAAGAAATCATCCAAAAGAAACTTACCCATCACAACGTTGGGATCGTTCCTTGCATCACCCTGACCCAGCATGAAAACACGTCCCCTGGCACCATTGCCATCATTGTTACCCTTGTTGTTGCCTCTATTGTTACCTCCATTGTTGTTCCTGTTTCCTTGGTTGTTGTTCTGATCCTGATTCTGATTCAGCTGTGGACAGTGCCTCTTGAAGTGACCCTCAGCACCGCACTGGTAACATCCCTTATTACCCTACTGGTGTTACCGTTGGTTCTGTGGAGCTTGTGGCTGCTGTTGTCGATCCTGATTCGTAGGACGTGAGCTCCTGCAATCTTTGGCTTCATGTCCAGGCTTGTTACATCTCTGAAAACGACCCTTGCTGCACGCCCTGCTATGGTGCAAATTACATCGATTGCACTTAGGGTGATTTCCCCTGTATCCACCCTGACCTTGATTCCCAGAAGAATGCTGACTGGGGCTCCTGTACTCATCTGTCTTTCGCTGCTGGGACTAAGACTGAACTGAAGTAGAACCCTGGCCTGAATTTCCATCCCACTTGCGCTTGTTATCACTGGGAGCATCAGAAGTAGTAGTAGCGCTAACGCTTGGGCAGCTTGTACTGCTCAACTGCCTGATCAGTGAGACGATGAGCCAACCGGATGATTTGCTGAATGGTACCCTGGTTAGCTGAAGTCACGTGACTCTGAATCTCTGGTACAAGACCCTTGAGGTACAGCTCAATACGTTTGATGGGAGGGTCCACCATTGTAGGACACAAGATGGCCAGCTCGTTTGACCTCTTTGTATATGCCTCAATTTCAGACCCCGTCATTTTCAGATTGAAAAATTCCACCTCTAGCTTATGGATGTCGTCACGAATACAGTACTCTTCCTTGATCAAATCTTTGAAGTCATTCCATGGGGTGGCATTAGCAACTGCCAGCCCTAGCAGTTGAACCTGTGCTTTCCACCAGGTTAACGCAACACCTTCGAGTGTTCCAGTAGCAAATTTCACCCTACGAGCTTCAGGGCATTCACACATCTCAAAAACAGACTCAATCTTCTCGAACCAGTGAAGAAGACCTACAGCTCCTTCTGTGCCGCTGAAAGTACTAGGTCGGCAATCCATGAATGTTTTGAACGTACATACGGGAGGCTGAGCATGTTGACCTATTGCGCGAGAATAAAAGACAAGGTTAAGCACAAGAGTTGGTTCGCGAGTGTAGGAATTAAACATCCTAGGATAGGTCAAAATGGCAGGTTATACCTCCTGCAGGGACAGTTGCGACTGCCTCAACCACTCGTTCGTTGATTAGAGCCGTCAGCTGGGCTTGAGTCAAGTTCAAACGTCCACTCATGATCTTCACAACGAAGCAACATAAGTGAGAAAAGTGTCGTGAAAGTGCGTAAGCGTGGGATGACAGAAGAGAGTAAGCACACATGGCTCAAATAGCAGTTATCACGTTAACTAATGCACTATGTGAACTATCAAACAGACAATATAAACATAAATCATACCACCTATTGTGTCGAGTCTTGCACGTGGAGCGAAGCGTCGTTGTGGATCGTTGAGCACTGTACATGTTGTAGTCTGGTTTTATCAAAAAGCT